>JAECXC010000286.1:5080000-6580000 GCA_018152125.1 Drosophila dunni
TATGAAAAGATGCATGTACTGATTTCTGGTAGTTTTGGTAGCGTGCCCCCAAAAGAGCAGCAACAACGAATGTTACATGATATGTGGACAGATCTTAATCCAGCTGAAAGATAGAGAAATATGCACTGGGAAAAATAAAGTAAATTAATGTTGTAAACTTTTTTGAATTAAAGAAGAATTAACTAAATTATTGTAATAAAAATAAATATTAGTTTATTTATAAATTCCTTGTCATAAATCTTTACATATTTTGGCATTTAAACATATTTTTTAACAGTGTAGTAAACAATCTACAGGCGCATAATTAAAACTCATTCATTTGGCTTATCGTTTATATCAAATCTATTGATTGCATTTCCAGGAACACACATTTGGCTTGTTAGTTAAAACCAAGCTCCTTTGGAGAAGAGGAGCAGACGAAGCTGAATCCCATTTAGCCAAAGAATTAATGGTCAACGGGCTTTGGCTTTGGCTTTGCCTTTGTCTGGCACTGGAGCTCGAGCTGTAGCTGGAACCTAACGCCTGCCTCCATCTGTTGCCACAAAATGTAGCACAAAGGTGGCCAGTTAGCAGTTACGAGTTACCATTTACCAGTTACCATTTGTGGGTACGCGTGTCTGCATTTAATTTAATAATATGGTGTCATGTAGCAGTTGTTAGGATGCGCTAAATGCCCATTCCCCTGCCCCTAAACTACTCTGGACTATGAGTAGTCCTATGAACCAAAATCGTTGCTTACTCCTCCTTGGCATCTGTTTGAGTCTGGGTTTCAGTTTGAGTTGTATGTGTGTGTGTAATCCAATGCTCACACCAACTGTTACCTCCACACACTCCAATGGAAATTGAGAAGGTTTTGTATGCTAACAAGACGCGTGTTGAATGAGTTTTAAAGTAGCCCTTAAAAATTCTATAGAAATGCGTCAATACAATGGCTTGGAAGTGCATTGATAGTTGAGCTCAAGACTTTGGATGACCACACACCTAAATGAAGGACCTGAGATACAATCTCCAGTTATGTGAGATACTTTTGGTACAGTTTATGTAACAACTCTTAGGGAATGTATTGAAATTCAAGTATAAGTTTTATAATTTCAGTTTCTACAAACTGTAGAAAGTCTGTCAGAATTAACTAGCCTAGAGAGAAGTTAAGCAAAATTAAATTCTTATAACTGGCATCACAACAAGAACATTACAAAGAGCTCCAACTGGGTTAATATTATGCAGTTGTTATTATTTTTATTATCATTTTCATTATTATTACTTGAGCCACGCAATTGTGTTGTTGATAAGGCACATGATTATCATATCCATCAGTTGCTCTGACCATTTCAATGAGTCTCTTTCACATATTACATATGCAAATGGCAAACAGATTTCTATCCCTAACTCGACTGTCAACCAGAACCATCATCAACTTTTATTTTAGAACTTATCTATAGAACTCACTGTGGTAGTCGCAGTCATAGTTGTGTACGAGTGTACATTCAAATGCAAATCCCCAAACTAATTTTGTTTCGTCAACATTTGCGCTCGAGTGCATTTTGGGCAACCCTTTTGGGGAGGGTCTGCCCACAGCTGGTCCATAGCGAATCTCCCTCTCCACTCTGCCCACAAGAAAATAAAATAAAAAGCCACTTGCAAATATTAAAAATGAAAACGAGACAGAGAGCAGTGAGGGGGAATGGAGAGAAATCCTCCACAGTGCCAATAAATCGCATCAAAAAGACAAATTTTTCATTTCATTTCGAAATGTTGCGTGTAATAAAATCTCATAATTTTCCACGGCTTAGAGTTGGGGATAGCGGGCGTGGTGGAGGGGGGCGTGTAGTTTGCACAGGGCAACCACAGAGCAGCTTTTTGCTGTTTGGGGGTTGCTGGGCGGACAAAACAGTTACAAAACAATTGGCAACACTTGTGACTCAGACGCAGGGGGAAAAGAACTCGAGCAACCCTCGAGTGCACTTGCTACAGTGTTGCCCCCACTATAGGCATGGGTTGGGGGGGAGGGGGGTGTTGAACTGAGGGTTGTAATTGCAATCAAAACGAAATTATTCTTATGCTTAGTCCGAAAACTAACTGAAGAGCCAAAACTGATATATGAGCCATAATTAAAGCGCAGACCGCAGTGCAAATATAACAAACATATATAGTGGGAGAGGGGGTGGGGTGGTGAGGGGGTGCTGTCAGTGCAAATTGGTCATAGCCTGTTGGTGACGTGTCTTTGATTACGCCGCAAGTCCTTGGCTTCTGTCATCGTACGGATTTTCCGACTATGACTCAACCTCTGCACGGAAATTTTCATCTCTGATGCTGTTGGTGTTGTTTGTTTTTAATATAAATGCAAATTTTGGCCAATGGCATTGGCCTTCGAGTCTATAAGGCCAGCAAACACACACACACACACACTACTGTCATAATTAATATTTTGCTGCTTTGTCTACGATTTCCTCTACACATCCTGGCTGCTTTCCTTTGGCTTGTTGCATGCCGCATATTAAATAGTTGCGCCTACCAACTCGCAGTTTAATGCAGTCTAAACTTTAACGACAAAATCTGTTTCTCTTTCTCCCGTCTCCTTTACTCTCTTCTGTCTCACTTTCCCGGCCCTTATCTGCTTTCGTTCCACAGACATTGGCCATTTTGGCCTAATTTATGGCTTGCAATTAGCAACTGGGCAAATGTGTCATTTTATTGGCCCAAAACTTTGGCTTACACTATAAATGCAGACAATGCCTGAAATGATATCACAATAGTTGTTTTTGAATTGCCAACACATTTAATTTGCTCAAGGAGAGCATGAAGGACGACAAGCAATTAGAGAAGGGGCAAGTGGATGAGTTAGTTGTAGTTCAAAGTAGTTGGGAGTGGGAGCCATACAGACTTACAGGCTTTCTACTGAAGGCAGTTCGCTTATAACCAATTATACTATATTTTACATAGTTTCCTATTTAAAATTCGCTTAGTTATGACAAGTGTTTTAACCCATTTTAATTTATCCTTTAACTCAACCCAATTGACCAACTCTTGTTAATACCATGGGCTTACAAACTGGTTATCTATTGTGAGCTGTTTCAACTATCTCATCAACTTGTCCAAAACAAGAGTTTCCCAGGCTCTTAACTGTCGTGCAGCGGGAAATGTGGCCAAAACGAAACCATTAAATCGCTGGCTAGACAGATAAATTGACTCGAAAATCGACGTTGCAACATCTCAACGTATTGTTGTTGCTGCTGCTGTTGACATGCCACGAACTTGAAAACAATTAACGTGCCCATTTTGATATGTGAGCTAATCGAAATCCCAGACACAACAGCAGCAGCAGGTAAGCCAATGTAATATTTGCCAACTGACTGCAACAGCGAGAGGGAGAGAGCAGGAAAGGGGAGAGGGGAGGTGCGAGACAAGTGCTTTGAATGATAACAAAAGGTGTTGCACTTGCCTGGAGCAAGCAGCAATTCCCGCTGGCTGCAGCACGATTTATGCGATTACCTAAACCAGATAGGAGAGTGGTGTCTCTCTGGTAGTGGTAGAAAGAGATAGAGCTAGCTGTTTGCAGTCCTCGGGCTCATTAAATGTCAATTTCTGGCTCACAGGACAACAACAGCGAACGGTGTCCAGCTGCGCGCGTGTCGCATCGTTAGCGAGTCCTGGAATCCTTGCAGTGCCACAGTCCCACAGTCCTCTAGTCCCACTGTTCTCTCTGCCTCAAACAAGTGCCTGGCGGTATCCTTTGTACCGCCAGAGGACTCTTAAAACCTCTGCCCAATGCTCGTAATGCGGTCAGCTCTGGTTCATCTGGCGCGCCCGAGTATTTATTATTATATTGTTTAGTTTCGTCCTTTCGTGTATCCTTTGTTAGTTGTCCTGAATTATTATCCCTTTCGCATATGTCGCTGCTGTCTGCTTTGTGCTGCTCTTTCTCAAACGTCTGCCGACACGCCCATCTCCACAATTCTCCTTTGTTTCTTCGCTCCTCTTTTGGCTTTGAGGCGTTTGCGTTTCTTAAGTTTTTTTCTTTCTATTGCTGGGCGTGTCTTGACCATAAATTGTTTGGCTTGCCTTCCTTGGAATTGGATTTATATTTTTTTGGGGGGCGAATTGGATTCTTTATTGGTTTCACTTTGCGTTTCAAATTTCATAATTATCGGGGCGTATGTTGCAACATTGTGCGTGCAACATCGACTCGACTTTGGCTATCTAAAAATGTATCTGTAGCTGTCTGTAGCTGCTCCTGCACTTGTTCAGCAAAGATACAAAATCAATTTATTGTTTTTCGTGCTGCGGTCAATGTCCAGTCCTTGTTGTTGTGTTTGCTGTGGTCAGCCAAGTGTTGGACAGCATTATAAATATTTCAGCTTACTTTTGCAGCTTATGGGTTTTGGTTTTCATTTCAAACACTGGCAGGAGGCAGGAGGAAAGAGGCAAGGAGGGGGCAGCAGGGGCAAGTGCAGTCCATTGAATTGTTTAAGCATCCGAAAAGCACAACTTTTGTTTGCTTAAAATGTTTTGTTCGTCTCTCATGTAAGTCCCTGTAATGAAAAACTTATTGTCTGAGCATTCTGAATGCACCTAGCGCCATAACATCAAAATGTATCTCATTGTTTCTCACATTTCATTTGGAACAAACACAATAAATGTATTTTCATCTATGGAACAATAGTTTCTGAAGCTTACATTATTAATTGTACTATAAACAATACATTTTGAAGAACATATAAAAACTCTTGACAGAGGCGAAAGGTAAATAACTTATTCATTTAAAATTTAAGTTTAAGAAATTATTTGTTATTTTCTTGCTAACAAATTTCTTAAAGGAATAAGTGAAATGTATCTAAAGTGTCTCTTAAATCTCGATAGTGTTTGAACAACAGAAATGTGTGTAATTTTAAAAGCACACACATTTCCAAGCAAATAGATTAAATTTCTGCACTTCATTTCGTGTTCAAGATAATCTCAACAACTCTCAGCTCAGCTCGCTCTGTCAACAAATTTAAGCACATAATTTGCCATAACTTTTAAAGGCACGAAACCAAAGTAGTTGCATAAATCGGTAAAGAAAATAGACAACCCTCGTAGCTGCGAGGGCTGGGCAAGCAAACAAATCGCTTGGCATTTGCACTTTGTGGCCCAGCTCTAAAAAATATTAAAAACCCCAAACACACTTGGAGTGTAGACGGAGTTCCCTTTTTGGCATCGACCACATTGCGGCCAAAATGCCGGTCACATTCGTGGCACCAGCTGTGTTGCAACCCCTCAGCACACCCCCCAAACACTAGAGTTCCTCCCTCAACTCCCCTTCAACCCATCACGCGAATAATACAACAACCAAACGAATTTCTAATAATAATTTTTAAACAAAAACAAACTTGCTTTCCGTCCAAACGTGCTCTCTGTCATGCCCATACAGCAGATTCTGCAACATTACAAAAATTACAATGAGCCACGAGTTTTCTCTTCCCCTTTCCCTTCCTCTTTCTCTTCCTCTTCCTCCCCGTTGTTGTTTAGAAAATTCGTTACGAAATTTCACGCCAACGTCTGTGACGAAATTTCGTCGGTTGCAGGCACAAGTGCAGAGGAACAAGTGACAACCCTCATTGGACGACCCTTCGGGTACCGCAAAATGTAAAAGGTTGCAACGCGACACCGAGTACACAACTGACAACCCCATGAAGACGCGACCAGGGACAGAGCATTGCCACTTTTAATCAGCGCTCTGCGCAGCTATTTAAAGCACCCGATCCGACCCGAGTTGGAATTCAAGCAGATCCCCGGCTAAATTTTAAATGCGAATTTCTATACGCAGGGAGTTAGTTTTTTAAGCGGCAAATGAATGAGTGAGTGTTCGAAATGAATGCATGAATTCCTAAGCAATTTTCATGTTGACATTGAGTAATGTTTTGGCATTGGGGAACCCCCTTAATGTTTGTCGTGCCCGAAATGGGCTCAGTTTTGGCTGTTGGGTGGTTGTTTGGTTTGGCATTTTCATATCATTTTCGAATATTACATGCGGATTAGCATTTCCTCATTGGGATTGCAGTAAAACGTGCCATCGTTATGCCTAGACAAAAGACGGGGGAGACGGGGGTAGGGGGGTTGGGGCGTGCAAAGGGGGTGGCTTGCAGGCGCACAGTGGGTGGGTGGCCACCCCCTTCGTCAGCCAACCCAAAAAACTCTGGACATGTTTCTTTGTATGTGGCTCTTAAAGCTGCCACGGCACAACAAAAGGGTTTGGATTTTGTGGGGAAAATTAGTTTCTTTAAGGAAATGTAAAATGGAATAGAAGAGAGTTGGAACTAATCAATATTAACCTATATAAACCTACTGTATAATATGCCTTCCTCAAAGGACAGAACAGCTTGGCAAGTGTTCTTATAAATAAGTTATGTATAGAAATAAATAATCAATATTTTTCCCCAAATTTAGTTTCTGTATAAAATTTACTTAATTGGTTGCTATTCCACTAAAGAAGTGCCTATAAAATAGAGTACTTAGCCAACCCTTACCTTATTTCCCACTTTCCTTTATCTTAGTGCAAGTTCTTGTGCTTAATTTGTGCACTTTAACTAAATTTGCTGCCACAATTATGCTAACTGCATTGTTCGCCATTTGCAGTGCTTTAAGCCATCATTAGCGTAAAGACTCTGCCAAAAGATTTGGCAAATCCCCAGCCAAAGTTGGGCCTAGTCGAACCTTAGTCCTTAACAAGTTTGGTGCAACTTTTCAAGAATTCTTGAAATCAACAGCCTTTCAAAAAGTCTGCAACTGTGAAGAACTTTTCAATTTTCTTTTCACGCTCACATTTTACAAGCTGCTACATGATTGGGGTCGTTTGGGTTACAAAAATCCCTCCACTACCGCTGCTCTTCCTACCTCCTACTGTCCCTACTCTCCCCTTCCTGGGCTAGTTGCTTAACAAGCTGCCAAATTTCACACCCAAGTAAATTCAATAGCCGAGCACCTAACTAAAACTTTTAGCACGCGTCGCTTGAAATATGTCAGCTATATAGAGGAATTAACCCCGACTTCGTCTACTGAGTCCCCAATCCAAATCCAACTCCATCTACACTTACTCTCAGCTCTCACTTGTCTCTACATTTTATTATTAACTGGCAGTTGATTAAAAACTCATTCGAAACTGATTCGAGTCTGATTTGGATTTGGTTTTGGGTTTGAATTGAGTTTTTGGGGTTCGTCTCCTTATCAAGATCCTCGACACATGTCAGCGCTGAGTTGGCTGATTACGAATGTTAGATAAATATTATGCAACTATATAACAGCTCCCGGGTTTAGCCTCACCCCTACCCCCTACAGACGCCCCTCTTATAACCCGCAGCTCTTTGGCTTGTCGCCATCGACGTCATCGTCTGTTTGTTTGTTGTTTCTCTTTTTGGGGAGCTCTGAAACAGTTTCCTTTTTGTAATTGACTCAACGCCAAGGGGCATCGGTCCCCCTTCTATCCCTCTCACCACCCCCTCTCCACTCCCACTGCTATGTAATGAATTTTTTTGGTTTCAAGTGCAGGGGCAGCAGCTACTTCCAACATTGTTATTGTTGTTCTTTTGGCACGTGGCACGTGGCACTTGGCTACGTGTGGCAAGTGGGTGAGTGGAGCAAGGGATATGAATGCCATGAAATTGATTTAGATTTTAGTTATGTTATAACTCATCCCGCGATGTCTCCTTCACTCTGCCCTCGGGCAAACAGACTTGTAATTATTTTTGAGCAACGGAATTGTAAAATAATTAAAAATGATTAGCTCATAAACGTATCCTGCTGGCAATGGCTTGAACTGAATATGTAATGGATGTAAAATGAAATTGATCTAATTAGTTTTAAAAGAATTGAATTTTGTGAAATTATAAACATTTATTTAGCACTCACTTTAAAGACTTAAAAAAGTTTAAAACTGACAACGACTACTCTTAAGCACGTTATTTACCCTTTTAGGTGATGAATAAAGATTAAAACCTAAACAAAAACAATTGCAATTTAAATATGTAGCTAAGAGACTGAATATTCGACCATTAATAAAACTTTATATAAACTATATGCAAAGGAAATAAATAAGGCTTTTGATGTTTCCATTTTGCTCTTAAACTTTCAACTTTCAGGTAATAAATTCCAATTTCATTTAATGCCATCAGGAAAATCAAAACAATTTCGTGTGAAAAATTATGTTTTCAGAAAATTTATCATAGAACACACACGAGCACACACAGACAAAATACTTGAGGCTGCCAGTTGAAGTTGAAGTTGAAATTCTTAGCAAGAGGATGAGATTGGAGTTAAGGATGGGAAGGAAATGGAGATGGAGAAAACGAATGAGAATGAGAATGCATCAAATGGACGACAAGCATGACGATAATGTGGATACTGATGTTGATGCTGTGCGTGTTGGATCTCTCTCTCTCTCTCTCTCTCTCTCTCTCTCTCTCTCTCTCTCTGCCTCTCTCTACCACTTTTCTTTTTCTATTGCTCTTCGTATGTCTGGGTTTTATGGTAATGCCAAGTACGTGAAAGATGCACCAAACTTGGCAGTTGATTCTTAGAATATCCAGCATCTTAGCCAACAGCCAACATCATAGCGCCAGACAAGATTTATCGATATAAGTCGAAGACACTTGTTTACTGCCGCCCCAACACACACACACATACATATGCACTGAAATTTGCTAAGCCACCAAATGAATCTCAGTGCTGAATAAAGTCTCACATAAAAGTAACTACAAGATTATGCTCATCATATAAATAACTTGGTCGAAATGTGCTCTTTTTTACCCAAAGACAAAGAAAGCTAGAAACAAGTTTTGTTTAAAGATCATTTAGTATTTGTTTAGAGTAAAGTAGAGCACATAAATCTTAGTTTAAGTAACTCTTTTTGGGATAATATTTACAGATACTTAATCAATCAAAAGCGGATTTCATCTGCATGCCTGAGAAGGAACTTGCCCACGAGGAATAATTTTAAAATTAATTTAGAAATGACGCTGGAAAACTAAAAATGCCTATACAAATGTTGCTGCTTTCAGCAAATAATTAAATTTAATTAAATCTCTGTTGAATTATTTGTTAGTGCGTTGAACTGCTGAAATTCTGTAGTCTAAATTAGTTTTGTATCAAACAGTTAAACATTTCTTAAATTAAATACAGTAATATTTATAAATACAATTAAATTCTATTATAAATAAAGCAGTTTAGGTGACGTTGATTAAATGACTTACAAACCAAATTCGATGCCAAGCCCAGCCCCAAATCTAGTTTACAAATTAGAAACCACAAAGCCAAAAACAACACAACAAGCCACAGCAACAGCTACAAGAGCTACAACAACAGCAGCAGGAGCAAGAAAATCAGTTTTCGCCTCTGCCAAGCCGCAGAAAGCCACGCCCCCCAAAAGGAAAATGTTGAAAAAACAAAAACGCCCACAAAAGCGCTAGGGACAACTAGGGACAAACTGGGGGCAGAACCTTTTGTCTGTTGTCCAGCTTGCCACATGGGGCACAATAGGGAATGGGAGTTGTATGTCCCAAATTAGAGTGTGTTGCACTTTTAAATCTCAAACTCAACTTTGTCTGGGCGTGTGTGTGTGTGTTAAATTTACTTGGGTTGAAAATTGAATTCAAAAGCGATTATCAGCACTTAACTGTCAGCGACACGAGGCCAAGCTCAAGAGTTGGCCAAGTTTGCAGGCTAAAAGCAGCGCCAATAAACCAGCAAAGTCACTTCAACACACTCACGCTGCAGTCATAGATGCAGCCATAGATACAACTATAGATGTAGATATATATGTATCTACAAGTAGATATATGTATCTACATGTATAACACTTGGTTGGCTCAAATAAAATTTACACTTACAAGTGGCGCTAAAGTCAAGTGCAATGCCCCTGTCCCTGTCCCTATCCCTGTCCCTGCCACGCCCCCTCCCCCTAACTTCCCTCAGACCATCTCCTGTGCCGTCAGCTGCTCGGACATGACCAAAGTGTTGCTAGCTAACCAGGGCGGGGTTTGGGGCAGTTGTGGCTGCAGCAAATGTGGTCAAGAGTTTTATAAAAGTTCATCATCCATGGCCTGGTCCTAAGCATTTTTCAAGTGCAGCGCCAAAAAGATTTTCAATTTCAAATACGAGAGTTTTATATAAGCAATTCAAGTTGAAGCTGTTGAAGCAGCTGCCAGGCTGTGAAAACCATTTACACACCTCCTCCTCCACCTCTTAGGACCATTTCGTTATGACCATTTACAGCTGCTGGCCAGCACCACTGAGCTATGAGTTTGGCAACAGTTTTGTGTTAAGAAAGAATTCAATTTAAGCAGATTAAAGAGGCCATGTGTAAATTATGAAATGATAAAAAAATATTTATAAAGATTTTCATTTCTCAAGTAACAATAAAACCATAAAAAACTAAAAAGATCTTATAACATTTATAAAATTAATTGAGCTCAGTAAATAATAAATTAAATCAAGTAAATTTATTTTTTTTACTAACTCTAATTTAACCATTTACCATAAAATAAAATTCCTTAATTTGCTCTAACATTATACCAACATAAACAAATATATTTTAATATAAATTTACATAGACTTCAACATAAAATTGTTCATTAATCACTTTCCGAGTAGAGCATTCAATAGTCTGCACAAATGGCAGATACTTTTTCTCTCACTTGTCTCTCATCTCTGGTTCACATTCATAAAGTACATAATCATGTTCATGACGTGAGCTCAAGTGGGTTAGGGACTGGGCTTGAGCCAGGGAGTGTTGCAGAGGGGATTAGAGGAGGGGCAGATATCGTTATGGGTATGGATTTTGGATTGGACTGTTTGGTTTGTCGGGCGTTATGTTATGAAAGCTTAAACCGTAACAAGTATTTAAAAAGCACTTTAGCTTGAGGACGCATATGAAATGAATTAAAAGCATATCGAAATTTATTGTTTATTTATTTATAAACATATTTCATTGTATTGTTGATTTTGATGAATTCAATAGCAAATGCATTTATGCCACAAAAATAAAATCATGGCTTTATTTTTGTCATCGTAGTTTAAGGTGTCCGAGGCTTTGTTGTGGTCCTACGTGTCGTCGAGATGTCCTGCCAGTGTATCAGGTGGTGGTTCGTCAATTGGATCGGGGAGTAGTGCAATGGCTGCAACGACCTGCGGTCATACTCCTCATTTCAGTCAATTCGGCTATGACATCACAAGATATTCTTCTCTGAGGATCTGCACACGAACATTTTAGATTAGTATAAAGAACACAAATCAAAGTATTTTCATAAACTTACTTAGACAATACAGGCGCTGTAATTCACATTGGCTGATATCACGCCAGAACCAGCGTTCCCGAACCAACCTAGGACACTCTTTAGGACCATTTATAGATCTTTCTGGCACTCTTCGTACACATTGCTGACAGTCTCTAAACATACTCTCGCAGTCTTCGTTCTGTGCACTGATCTGCTCACAGCAGACCATCAAAACGAGTATGAATATTCTTACGATTTGCATTACGACTACAACACCAGTTAACTGAGTAAAAGTCAGCTGAAAGACCGATTTATACAGCGCAGAATTGGGTCAACTAGAACACAAAAATAAACATTTCTATATAAAACAATTAAGTGCCTTTAACCAAGGGTTTTAGGAGAGAATTGATTTGTTGTTGAAAGTCAGAAATCAAGAACAATTAAAAGTGTATTCGACTATAAACATGTTTAATAAAAACCGAACACAATTAACTACAACTTGTAGGGTTCTTTCAATTTGTAATGCTCCAGGAAAAGAGCGTAATAAATTGTATTTGATTTGGAATACAAATTTTAAAGCAATAGGACAACAGATTAGAAAAGTTTTATAACTTAGAATTCAAATTTAAATATTTACTTGTAAAATGTTAAGATATTAACCGATTTTTGATAGAGCTACAATAAAAATCATATCCAATTTATTTGTTGATTTATTTTTAAAAATGTCTCAATATCAAATAAATTTATTATTTTGTGTTACCACAGTTTATGGTGTTCGAGGCTTTGGTGTGGTCCTACGTGTAGTTCTACGAGACGTTGGGAGGCGTCGAGAAGTCCTTCGAGTGGATCTGGTGGTGGTACGTCTAGTGGTTCGAGGAGTACGTCGTCTGGTGGTGCAATTCGTGCATCGTCCTCTGGGCCTACGTCTCATTCGTGCCAATTCGGCAATGGCACTGCACGTTATTTTCCTCCGAGGGTCTATAGAAAATTACATTAGTATAAAGCAGACAATTCAATGTTTTATTTAAACTTACTTCGGCAGTAGATGCGCTGTAATTCACATTGACTGATTTCCCGCCAGATCCAGCGATCTTGCACCAGCCTGGGACACTTATCTGGTCGATTTATAGCCCTTTGAGGCACTCTCCGAGCACAACGCTGACACGCCCTAAACATCCTGTCGCAGTCTGTGTTCTGGGCACTGATCTGCGCACAGCAGACAATCAAACCGACGATGACTATTCCTATGAGTTGCATTTTCACTACAACACTAGTAAACTGATAACTGAGACCGCTGAAATACCGATTTATATAGCCCAGAATAGGGTCAGCCCAAAACAGCTGCAATCGGAAAATAAAGAATTTTGAATTTAACAATTAAATGATTTAACAATTTATTGTTTTTTATATACAACAGAATCCAAACCAACATCTGGTGTTATAACAATGAGAGCAATCCCTTACCCAATCAAGTCCAGACTATAAATACGAGTTTTTCTTATAAAGACTTGTTAGTGAACATTTTGTATATCAAGTCTTAACTAATATGGCGAAAATCTTGTTACTCCTGGGTAAGTTAATCCAAAGTGTTATCTTATTGATCCTGCTAGAACTTGCTCTGATCTTGCTCAGTTATTGGATGTTTGTGTCTGTGGCAAGTCAAAGCTGAAACGACGTGTGAGCGCAGAACTCGAACCTGTGAGGCAAATCAGTTAACAGTAGGAGTTCAAGACGATGTTACCAACTTTCTGAATGCCGATTGCCGTCGCATGAATCCAAGATGGAGAGATGTGAGTCGCTGTCAAATGGAACGCGCTGCCTGCGAATGTGAGTCATAAATATTACAAGAGTATCAATTAGTTTACTAACTAAAATTTGTATACATTGTGTTTTCAGTAACTTTGAATCGATGCAGTGAGTTGTCCTGTGCCAACATAGCCCAAGCTCTCGGAAGATAATTTATTTGTTGTTGAAATTTTGACACAAAAACAACTAAAGTTGTAGTTAAGTAAAAAAAAAACATATTTAATAAAGTCATTTAGAGTTAACTACATCTTTTACGATTTATTCAATAATGTATGTTATTGATATAAATCACCAGGAAAAAGCGTTTTATGATTTCTTTTTGATTTGACTTCAGATTAGGAGAGTTTAATGATTAAGGATTTAATTTAAATATAAACATAAAATATTTATAGAAAATAAAATTCACAAATACCCCAAAAGTTATACTTAAATTCTCCTATTTTTTTCTGCGAACAAAAACCTTAATTAAATGAGCCACAGTTGAAATCGTATTAAATTTTATTGTTTATTTATTGAAAAACATTTTTCAATAGCAAATTGCAATAGCATTTATGCAACGTACATAAAATCATTTGCCGTCCTTCTATCCTCTTTGTGTAGGCCTTCGAGGCTTCCTTGTGGTTCTACGTGTAGTCCTACGAGGTGTTGGTAGGCGATGAGAGGTCCTTCGAGTGGATCTGGTGGTACGTCTAGTGGACCGTCGGCGGGTGGTGCGTCGTCTGGTGGTGCAGCGGGTAGTGCAGCGTGGAGTGGCCCTACGCCTCATGCCAGACAATTCAGCAATGGCATCACACGTCATTCTCTGCTGAGGATCTACAAACGGATATTGAAAATTAATACAAATAAAAGTTATCATATATTATACACAACTTACTTCTACAGTAGACACGCTGAACTTCACATTGGGTGACATTTCGCCAGACCCAGCGATTTTCAACCACCCTGGGACACTCATTGGGACCATTAATGTTCCTTTGGGGAACTGATGCAGCACAATTCTGACAGCTGGTGTAAAGGCTATCGCAGTTATCGGTCTGTGCACTGATCTGCGCACAGCAAACGATCAAACAGAGGGCGAAAATTCTTATGATTTCCATTTCGACTACAACACTCGGTAACTGATGGCCAAAGTGCCCGAAAAATCGATTTATATAGCCCAGAATTGGGTCAAGCAAAAACAGCTGTAAGCAAACAATAGTAAATTCCATATTTAGTTCTATACAATTCAATCATTACAAAATTAAACAATTGATTCTTTTTATATTAAACATAATCCAAACCAACAGCTGGACTACTAACAATAGGTTAAACTTCATTACTCCACCAGTTTCAGACTATAAATACCAGATATTTTTGTATAGCTCAGCTAGTAAACCTCTTGAATCCAGAGTCTAAGCAAATATGGCAAAAATTGTGCTACTCCTGGGTAAGGTGACACTAGTGTTACTCTGAACAATCAAATACAACTTTATTTTACTCCTTCATAGTCATTAGTTGCCTGTGTCTGTGGCAAATTGAAGCTCAGACAACGTGTGAACGAATAACTAGAACCTGTGAGACAAATCAGATAAGAGTAGGATTCCAAGACGATGTTACCAACTTCCTGAATGCCGATTGCCGTCGAACGAATCCAGCATGGAGAGATGTTAATCGCTGTCAAATGGAACGCGCTGCCTGCGAATGTAAGTTATAAATATAATATGTGCAGTAATTAATTAATTAACTAAATCTGTATACATTGCGTTTTTAGTAACCTCGACAAGATGCAGTGAGTTGTCCTGTGCTAACATAGCCCAGGCCCTTGGAAGATAATTGTTGAATTGTGTAATTAACTTCAACAGAAAATGTATCCAATAACATAAATATGAATAAAAATTTAATAAAATTAATTAAAGTTTTTTATTTATTTTTAAGAAAATTTTACTCCTACGGAGTTCTTAGATAACTGCTTTTAAAAGTATTCAAAGTGTTTTTAAAATTTAATTTTGTTAGGAAATTGGTTTTTGAAGCGAATCTGATATGAGTAGTTTATAGACTCAGAACTCAAACTAACAGATTATTTCTGAGAAAAAAATAACATATTGTAGAAATCCTTAACTTAATACTATAAAACTTTTCCCGAATTCCAAAATATAATAATAAAATATTTTTGTTTGCATAAACGTATTTTTATTTATTTGCTGATGATATTTGATTAATTTTTTTATTTCATTTATCCTGGTCTGAAAATCTTACGAGGTGGTCTACGTGTGCTAAACCTGCGTACAGTGGTTCGTGGAGGTGGTGGAGCTGGGGGTCTTGGCGTGGGTCTGGGAGTGGTTGGAGCAGCGGTTGGAGGGTTGGTTCTGGGCGGCGGTCGTCTTGGAGGCGGTCGTCTGGTCGGTCGTCGAATGGGTGGTCGGATTGTTCGGGTGGGCCGACGGGTGGGCCGACGGGTGGGTCGACGCCTTCGTGTAGTACGGCGACGTGTCGGTCGTCGAGTGGTAGCGCAGACGTTGCATCGAAATGTCGGTCTTCGTTTCATTCCAGCCATTTCAGCAATCGCATCACAGGTAAATTTCCGATCAGGATCTGCATGCATTATAAAAGACATATATGAGTAATTTCGAACTTTCAAAAAGATTATTCGATGGCATTTAAGAACTTACATTCACAGTAAAGACGCTGAAGTTCACATCGTGTGAGATCCCGCCAGATCCAATGAGCTTTTACTTCCTTAGGACACTCTTCCGCACGATTGATTTCCAGAAGATGCTTTCTCTCAGAGTGTTCCTTACAGCTCTTATGGAGCTCATCGCAGTCGACATGTTCGGAACTGATCTGCGCGCAACAAACGATAAAAAAAAGAGCGAATGTATTCAGTAGATACATTTGGATTAATTTCTTTGTAGATACATTCTGATGAAACTAAAAAGCCGGCTAAGGATGCGACTTATATAGCACAAAAATTGCCACAGAATCGGGTCATTACAAAACACCTGTGATCACACAATGGCTATTCTACAGATTTGTCTGACATACAATGAATAAAACGGCTGATTTCATTTTGCATACAATCTGAAACAGCTGAAATTTAAACAATAACTTCTTGACTATATAGGCTTTGCAATTCATTAAAATCTAGATAGTTAATACCTCGATACCCAAGTCTTAATAAGTATGGCTAAGATTGTATTTCTTTTGAGTAAGTTTGTGAGATCAGCTGGATCACACTTAATCTGCCTCTGATCTTCTTTAGTCACCTGTGGTTTGTGCTTCTGGCAAGTTCAAACAGATCGCGCTACCTGTAATCGACTAGTGCGAGTTTGTCAGCAAAATGAGCGAATAGTAGGACGCGAAGACCAAATCACCAGCATGCTGAACATGAGTTGTCGTCGAAGAATTCCAGGATGGAGAAACGTAACACGCTGTCAATTGGGTCGGGCCTCCTGTGAACGTAAGCTGTAAATTTGGCTTAAAAATTACTAAGTAATAATATATTCAACTTCCAGTGTCTATGTTGAGTTGTGGTGATTTCAACTGCGAAAACATAGCCCGAGTCAATCGTCGATAAATTTTAAGTTAATAAACTTTTGTAAGAAAAGTAATTCTTGAGGAATTGAACTGAACTCCAAAAAATGAATTTCCTGATTATATATTTTTTAATTGCTCTACAAGTTTAGTCTAAGCTTTTTACTTAATTAACATATGTTTTTCCACACACCACCGAAACTCACCTTAATTTGCGTAAGTTCTGTGGATAACTAAAAAAAAACCCAGTGTAAATTTAGCTAAAGCTTCCACCTCTCACTCTCCCAAAAGTTAGCAGTCACAGCTGCTTATCAGTCTTTACAAGGCTCTCCCGCTTTTAGATGTAAACACCTCCACAATACACCCGTTCTCTCGCGCAGCTGCTCTCTCTACTCACCACACGCACGCAGCTTGGCTCAACGTTGTTGCTCTGCTAAAATCACCACACCATAACAAAACAAACACAACGCATGTAAACAAAACTTAATTAGAAGAGAGTGCGAGTGGGAGAGGCAGAGGCAGAGCTTTGGTAATGGATGCTCAGAGCCAGGCGCGCAGTTGTACGTCATGTCTCTCTCGCTCTTTTTACTGTTTGTCAGTCTGCTTGCCAGTTGATCTATCTGCTTAAATACACATGGTGATAATAAAGATTGCGAGCCAAAAACAAAATTTTCTGCGGCTGTCAACATCCACATACCTTTTGTTACTATTGTTGTTAATTTTTTCACACACAAGCAAATGAAACGTCGCGACGTAGGAGACGACAACGACGACGACAACAGAGTCAGAGCTATAGCAAGAGGGAGAGCCAGAGCAGCGCTCCAGTTAATAAGCCAGTTGCACGTCGAGCCGCAATCGCCAGGTTGACAATTGTCGCGAGTCGCGTTGTGTTCGATTCAATTGAATTGAATTGAGTTGAGTTGAAATAAGTCACGTTCTTTGAGCATTCAGTATTTCTGCAGTCGTGTATTGCAAATTGCGTGATTGAGCAAGTGAACAAAGTGATTGATTAAGTGCTTCAATGAGTGAGTGAGTGCAGCTGTTGCCAAATGCTGTCAATATGTCCAACATAACATTTATGCGTCTGACCAAATTGCAACCGCTTTTTCATTTGGTCGGCAGCGGTTACGCTGCATTGTCGAATATCGATGTCGCTGACGCCTTTCAGCCAAACACTTTTACCAATAACAATAACAATTACAACAACTACTCCAACAACAACAGCGACGACGGCAACCAGAGCATCGAGAGCGTAAGCAATGCCAACCACAATCACAGTGGCGATAACTTTTTGCTACTTTTAGAGCAGAATTACAATTATCGGTCCACATCGACCATTGTCCTAATGGTCGCTGCCTGGATTCTGCTCATATTGGGCTTTGTCTTCTGCTGCTGTGCCGAATGCTTTGGCATTAGCGTCTGGCGGGGGAAGAAGCGGGCGTGCATTTCACAGAGCGAGGCAGAGAGCGGCTCTGCTAGCGCTAGCGGCAACGGCAATGCTGCCGAGCTGAGCGACCTTCATGCAGGTGAGTTTTTCAATGCAAGAGAGCTTTTGGTGGGAAACGAACAAGCAGCAGCAGCGCAAGACAAAAACTCATGGCATACTTTTGGGCGCTGCTGAAAAATGGCACTGCGACAACAACAAAGACAATGAAACTTTATCTCATTTGCTTCGCCTTGAACAGACACACACACACACACCCCCTTGTGTGTGGCATGCACTCATATTTCATAAACACAAAATGGCAACAATTTTGGCAACAACAGTTAATGTTAAGGAATGGAAAATACTCTTTCATTTGTGGAAATAACATTAAATAAGAGTAGTTTAACTAGAAAATCTATTTACACTTGTAGCTGTATTTAGTTTTTAAATAGCTATAAATATTTTTTAAATGTATTCACCAAACTATTTCTGCATGTGATCCTTTAGCTTCCTCTTTATTTGCAGCAAACTTTAGAGTTAAGAGTCATCAGTTGCTTTGAGCAAGTGGAACTTTCAGTTGCATAGGATTGCACTTGGGACTTATACGAAATATGCGAGTGTTAAACAAAGTGAAATTTCTCCTGGGTGTTGGTGTTAGGGTATATGCGATATATACGATATATATGCGAGTAAAAACGCATTTGTATTTGCTGTCAATGCATTCAACTGCCACTGCTGCACTACTTTAGAGCAGGGACTTTTGTTTTGTGTGTGTTCAGCACAAGGGACTCATGCAAATGTGTTCTGCAGTCGTTGCATTAAGTAAGAAAGGGAAAGAGGCGAGAAAGAGAGCTGGAGAATTGGGGAACCGCCTCATCGATATCATAAAATATTTAGCTATTTTTCGAATCTCGTTTTGGTTTTGTTATTGGCAAATTTGGCATGCGTTTTGACTGAAATTGGCTTTTGGCCAAGTCAACGAGCGTTAGATGCACACGTACAGCTACAGACATCAATTGCCCATATTTTTGGCATCATTTTGAGTGTATGAGCTTGTGCCTAAACCACACCAACACCAACGCACACACACACACACACAATCGAATTCGCCATGCAGTTATCGGTTGCAACTTGTGCATCGTGCAATGCCCCTTAAATTCTCAAAAGATATTGGGTTTCATTAGGCCAATATTCCTCGTACATGGCCAGCATCAGCAGTCAATGGGTCATTAGACGTTCATATCGATAACACAAAATTTGTTTGCCAATTTATTTGGCCCACTGGCAATGGCCCAAAGGCAGCTGGAATTTCTGGGCTTGTGGCTTTAAGTGGCATTCACAACTGGCATTCCTCGAGTTGCAATGCAGTTACCAAGCTTTTTGTTATGCAACTTTGCTCTTTGTTTCAAATGTTTCGATGCATTTTGCACAAATATGAATTTCATTGAGCTATGCTGACAACAAGTTATGCTGCTTTTAAGCCAGAAGTTTATCTGAGGCTATAAAATGATAACCGAAAATTATATTTGACACAGGTTAATACAAGTATCATAAAGTTTATGCGGCACAATAAAATATATTTTATAAAAGGTGGTAAAGAAAGCTGAAAAGTATGCAACACTTTCTAACGCTTGTTATGCTAAATAAAGCTTATTAACGTTGCTGGCTCTAAATTTTGATTGTTAACGATAACAGCTAGCAGATGGTTAAACTAAATGAAGCTTGTTATTGATAACAGTTAGCAGTTAGCTGAACTAAATAACAGCTTACAGATGCTTGCATATTGATTTGCTCAAACGACTACTTAAAATCTGTAAACCTTCACTGTGATGCGACCATTTCTTTAGCGATAAGGACCACAAACCGCTAGCAGTCAGCTGAAAGCTCGTAAGTAATCGATTTGCCATGCTGCCATCTCTAACCACACAAGGCGCCACTCTCCAATCTCCAATCTCCATTCAATATATGCACTTGAGCGCATTGGCCCATTTCGATAACTACATAAGACCCGCTTCAGTGTGTCATGCGATAAATTTCTGCACTTTTCTTTCGACTTTAGCCAACCCGTACATAAACGTGGCCAAAGTTAATAGCCTATAAAGAAAAGCGCACAGAAATAGGGCGCGCAAGACAGAGAGAGGGCAAGAGTGAAAGAGAGAGAAAGACAGCGAGCAGAAACTTTAAGTTGCTGCCATAAAAAATTGCAAAAGTCACAAATGTTTTATGAAACTTTCTCATTTTATTTAGCCTTTTATATATAATATATACGAGAGTATCAGCATCGACTCGCTGTTGCACAAGTTTTTAATAAAACTTCTGTGCAGCAATTTGCTGCAATACCTATTCCCCAGCCCTCCTTTTCACCCCCTTTCCCTCTCCCTTTCCCTTTGGGGTGTCAGCCATACACACGGCTCTGTTCAGAAATTCATAACCGCATTTCTCGCAGCTCCTGGCAAACCGAGCAGCAGGCGCAGTTGTACATACCAATTACTTACATATCGACAATATGGCTGAGACAATAACTGAATGCATCTATACGCTGCCCCTTTCCCCTCTCTGCTGCTCTCTAAGCCCTTATTCTTGGGTACAGCTGATGCCGGTTTGGCGTATAATAAGTTTTTTGTCTCTTTGGCTAGAAAATCGCGCATAGAAATTTGTCTGCTGCTTGCCAACTTCTTGTGTCTCTTTTGTTTCTCAACTGATTCAATAATTCAATTGATAATACCCTGTAATCAGTTTTAAGTGAGCTATAAAGAGGTTCAAAAATAAAATAATAACTTTTAATAATAAATCAAAGTTTCCCTAAGAAATCTTCAGCTTGGTACTGGCTCTTTTGGTAGACCACTCCAGGGTATTTGCTAGCCGCTTTAGTCTATATACAATTTGATTCACAGACACTTTGAAATTTGCTTTTCTTTTTATTTATAATGGTAAAATATTCACAGCTTTATTTGCTGTTTATGCGCTTCATTGGACTTGGCCTCGCCTCATTTTCCTCGCCTTTCCCCCCACTCCATCAAACTGTTTCCCTCATCTGTTTATTCGTGTACATCATTTTTTACGGGGCACTCATCAGTGGAGTATTGAAGATTGTGGAGGCGGAGTGGAACCGGAGGCGCAGACGGAGGCTGCTTAGTTAGTCCTTCATGGCACTTTGATTGCTCATTTGGCATTTATTTGATGACGCCAAGAGTCGGCCTCTGTCTGAACGCCTTCCAACTCATCTGATCTGCCTCCTGCCACCTCCTGTCCCTCTCCTTCACCCCCACCGCCTGTCGCCTTAAATTATTCATTCTGCGTGTCTTCTGCCTGCAGCAGCATCCACAGCTGCCCACGTTCAGCAACGCGATGAGAGTATTGCGAATTTTTAAAATATTCATGTCCTGCCGCTGGCATCGTTGGCCAACTTACTTGCTGCTTCTTCTACTGCTGCTGAAAACATCATTGGACCGGCGACTCAACTAAATGTGCGTAATTTTTACCGACAGCGCATTGAAAGTGTGGCTCCACTGCCCTGGGACGGGAGGACGGTTGAAGGATGGTCGTGAGACGCTACGTGAGTGTGCAACATGCCCCAGTATTATATTGGATTTACCGCCTCTTTAGCTACACATTTTGTATCCAAATCTAAAAAGTTGCGCTCTGGGTGAACCACTTGAAGAAGAAAGCTGGAAGCAGAAAACGTAAAAAAATTAAATGTTTTTAGGTTATGAAATGGCTCTCTCGTCGATTCTCAGCGAGTTAAAGTAGTAGACGAATGCTGAGTAAAAGTGAAATGAAAATTTGGGCTAATTTTACTCTTGAAGAAATAAGTTT
This sequence comes from Drosophila dunni, assembly GCA_018152125.1. Lineage (NCBI taxonomy): Eukaryota > Metazoa > Arthropoda > Insecta > Diptera > Drosophilidae > Drosophila > Drosophila dunni. The sequence continues at coordinate 5,101,802 of JAECXC010000286.1, forward strand.
TCTAAACTTAAGTTTAATTTTAAATTACCAAAACGAATTTTAAATTTACTTTTAAATCCAGCAATTTTTGATACTCAAATTACATTGATTTTACTGTTCTTGAATTGGATCAGCTTCTTTTTGGTTTGATTTTGGTACACTCTAATCCATACCTCCCACTCCCTTTTGTGCCTTTTACTTATTCCCGATCTGTTTTGAGCTCTTGTTGAGCTTAAGCTCTGACATTTCGTCTAATTTGTATTTATTGTGCAACATTTTTGTCAAATTGTGCATAAAATTTGCATTTTTTATTAACGTTGTCCACTCTAGGGAACAACAGCGAATAGATAAAGCAGAGAAGTGGATTAAAAGAAGCAGAGAAATAAAGTTAAACTCGAGAGACTTTTCACACGTTCGGTTTGGCTGATTGTGGGCCATTTTTATTGATTGTTAACAGCAGATACGAATACACTCATTGTTATTCAATGTTTATTCATAGTTGTATGTAGCTGCATTTCATATTGAGGTCAATTGATTTTTATTTCTCGCTCGAATTGGTTTTAAATCCAACCAACTTTCGGGAGCTGCATTTGAAGTTGTCATTATGCAATTTGATTAAGTTGTATTTAATTGCTTTTGTTTTACGCTGATAAATAAATGCAAATTGCTTGGTTTTCAGTTGTAGTTATGTAGTGTCATTTATAATAATTAATTATATTCAATGCGTGCACTGATGGCTTTTTGGTTATTTTGTTCATCAAGTGAATTGTATCATTTAAAATGCAACATGAATAAATTCCATACACATTATTGATTCTTAAATGACGAAATTTGTGCAGGTTATGTTTTAATTAGTTACACTTACCCAAGAATATCTTTAAACATAATTCAAATGAATAAAATAATTTATTCAGTTTTTAATTAGTTAATAACACTGCAGCCTATAAAACTCTAGCATGTTGTGTGCCTTAAAACTTAAACTACAGCACTCTTAACATTTTTATTGGCCACGAAAGTTGAAGAGTTTTTAATGCGTATCAGCTGATGAATTTCAGATACTCAAGTGCACTCATCATTCAGTTTACTTTGCACAACTTACTCGTAGCTTACTGATTAAATTGCCTCCTTGCATCCACCCACATTTGGCACACCCACTTGGCTGGCTTTCAACGTAAAATTACCATAATTCACGCTTTCAAAAGGCGCACACTTAACCTTTAATTAAGATACTCGAGAACTTTTCAATATTCCGCTTCACTATGGGGCCATGGCGCCGTATTGGCGCACAAAACACCCAAGCACACACACATGCAGGCACTCATAATACACACACACACACACACCAATATATATATACTCACACGTCAAGTCGCTGCATTTTGCCATAACGAAATTAACGCCATGCCATGCAAGCGGCGCTGCAAAGTATGCAACATAAATTTTTGCGCCGCGCCAATAAAAATAATTGAAGCAAAAAGCGCCACAGAAACACAAACACACACACACACACACATACACATGCACACGGGCAGACAGTGCGTGGGGAGTTGGGCTGTGGCGGAGTTGACGGCTGCTGTAGTTCAACTCCAATGAGACTCCAATAAGACTCCAATGGCAATTTTACTTTTATTGCGCGTCGCTTGACGTTGACTTTTAAGTGTCTGACGCTGACGATGACGCTTTGTTGTGGGCGCCAGCATCTCTCTCACCGCCTTTGTTGTTGTTGACTGTTATTTCTGTGTGCCCTTCTTCTGTTTGTAGTTGTTGTTGCTTTTGTTGTCATGCCCATCCATTTATCGTCAACGCTCGCTTTTGCTTGTTTTCATTTCCGCTACGCTTATCACATTATTGCAAGCTCATTGCCGACTTCTCTTTTGATTCCTTTTGCTGCCTTGTGCTATCAGTCAACTTGACTTTGCGTTTTCCTTTATGACGTCACTACTCTGCTACGCTTCTGTAATGCATCTTATATCTGTACTGCGTTGTCATATCATTCACTCTGCTACCGAAGTAAGAAAACAGAATGCAATGCAATTTTCTTTGGGTTTCACTTTACAGTAAGTAAAGAGGAAACATGAGATTTATTTCTTAAACTGAAATCGTGTATAAAATAACTTAAATAAATGCTTTAAATAACATGTAAACTGGGCACAGTATTTAGATTCACAGATAAATACTTTTTACTCCATTGGGGAATGGATTTCCTTGGTTACCTGTAAGAAAAAGACAAAATTAAACGGCTTATTAGTGTTAAGGTTTGACATAAAATCAATAATTCTCACAGCAGTTGTTAACTTTCCTCCCTTTAACAGCTTAAAATAAACTTTGGGTTAACTTGCTAATGTATCTAACATATTATTATAAGTATAAATAGACCTTGTATCGATTAAGCCTTGTAATTCCAAACAAACCAAAAAATGTTCTCCGCTCTAAGCCCCAAAATTCGAGCAGTCAAGTAAATAAATATTATAATCGATTTCTCCAGCTCAATGATTGTTCAAACTTTTTGAAAGTCAATTTGAATGCGTTCCAAAAAAAAATAAAGGAACGAAAACTGTCGCAAGTGTCCTTAAGAGTCCTGCGAGTGAGTCAGACTCTGAGCAGCTTAGCGAGCTTGGAACACATTTTGCATAGAACATTAATAAATAATTTGGGTTTTTTGGTGTGAATGATTTTCATATAAATCCCCAGTCCAGCAGTCGTTACTGTCTGTCTCTGTCTCTATCTCTATCCCACTATGCCTTCCTGTCTCTGTTTCTCTTTAGCTTTTCCCTGAGCTCTGGCTGTGTGTCCTGTGTGTAACGTTTGTCTACTTTGCAGCTCATGTAATATTCATGATTATTTGAAATTTGCGCTTCGTTATCCTTTATCCTTTTTATGTGCAATACACACACACACAAGCACACGCACACTTATGCACACATGTGTATATATATCGAGCAACAAGACACACGACAATCATATGTTAACGCGTCTGTTCGTCTTCTGTGTTTGCACAGATATACAGGAATACACACAGCACACACACACACACACACACTCACACAAGCATGTAGCATACAGGGGTGTGCGTGTGTGGTGTCCTTGCATATCATCAGCCTTTAGTCGCCAGCTAACGTAATCGCTTTTCGTTGGCAGCGCGCAGTTCGCCTGGGGAATTCCAACGGCAGCAGCGACAGCATTGATAGCTCAACGTAGCTTCAACTTCAGAGTCCATCAATATGCCACCCCTGCCCCTTCGCTCCATCATGCTCCCCTTCCCTCACCTACTTCCTTCCTTCCTTTCCCTGTCTCTCAGTTACCTTAACAAACTGTTGCGTCACTCTTACCACACGATTTTCTACCTTAATTCTCTTCCCCCGCTTGCTCTTTTATTTGTCACACTTTTCACGACGCCATATTGTCTCGCTATCCCCCTCTGCCTACCCACTCTCCCTCCCCTCTTGCTCTGTGTGCAACTTCCGTTTCAGCGCCTTATCAGTTGTTGCCGCTGCTGCTGATTCCCCCGACGCGCTTTTTGTGCAACTTTATGCAACATTCAATGTTCAACGTTCAACGTTCCACGTTCCACGTGCAACATGCCACTTCAAGTCAACGGCTTTTGTTAGGACTTAGTTCGCCTCTCTTTCGCTTGTGGGCGTGGCATACTGTCTGCCTGCATTGCGATAAAATTGTGTGTGCGGCAGCGACAAACAACAACAAACAGCGAAAGACAACAACAACAACTTCAACTAGTGCAACGCGGGCAAGTTTTGTTGACAAACTGAAAAACAATTATGATTGATTGTTCAACACTGGCTAAAGATTGCCGCCACGGCAGAAGGCTGAGTGGAAAGGTGGGGAGGTATCAAGGTGCCAGGTGAGCTGACAGCAAAACTTGTCTGCAACTTGATGGCAAGTTGTCTGCATAGATCGAAAATTAAGATACCTGTGCTACAAGAAGCAAACATCAGCTTAGAAGTGCACCGCGGAACTAGTTCCAGCAACTGGCTCAAAGATCTTAAAGTTGCGACAGTCGATTTACTATTTTAGTCGGCTCTACAAAGAAATAATTCAACAAATTTATTAATGAATTAATGGGCTACTGGCAGTAATTATTTAATTTGGAAAGGGGGAAAGGCAATGGAGGGGATTGGCGTAGGAGAAGAGAGATTTATTATAAAATATTTTTAATTATTTGTTTTAATAAATCAATACAAAGACTTTTATACTAAGACTCAACTCTGTTCGCTGTCATCTATGGCGCTAACAAGGAGCACTCTCTGTTTACTGTTCACGTATGCTCCCCCACTCTACTCTCTGTAATTGAATTTAAATTACAGTCTGTCGCTTGCTGCTAATTCTGATCGCCTGGTGTTTCACACAAAGAAATCTTCGATTTTGGCCTTTCGCTGATTTTTTTTTTGATTGACCGCTGCGATCTGCTGTGCCCAAAATCGTTAGAAATTCTTGCTGAAATACCAGGCCAACAGAAATATCAGCAGGTCGCTAAGCAAAAATTATTTAACATTAACATTACGTTAACAGTACGTTAACATTACGTTAACATTACGTTAACAGTACGATAACATTACGTTAACATTACGGTAACAGCATGTTAACATTACGTTAACAGCATGTTAACATTACGTTAACAGCATGTTAACATTACTTTAACATTACGTTAACAGCACGTTAACAGCACGTTAACAGCACGTTAACATTACGTTAACAGCAAGTTAACAGCAAGTTAACAGCACGTTAACAGCAAGTTAACAGCAAGTTAACAGCAAGTTAACAGCAAGTTAACAGCAAGTTAACAGCAAGTTAACAGCAAGTTAACAGCAAGTTAACAGCAAGTTAACAGCATGTTAACATTACGTTAACAGTACGTTAACAGTACGTTAACAGAACGTTAACAGTACGTTAACAGTGCGTTAACAGTACGTTAACAGTACGATTACACTACGTTAACAGTACGCTAACATTATATTAACATTGAATGTCGCTTTCTGCTGATTCTGTTCGCCTGGTGAATTAGCTAGAAAAATCTTCACTTTTAGCTGATCGCTGATGTTTTTCGCTAATTAAGGGAACTCACGAGCTGCACATATTTTAACAGAAATACTAGACAAACAGAATTAACAGCTTCTCGCTATGCACAAAATTATTTTGCTTAAACTGGGCTCTTGTAAATACTGTTGTATCTTACTGTGGATTTCTTTTCGCTTGAGAATTCAACTGGGAATTTGCATATTACAGCTGTAATACCAAGCGAACAGAACTTTCAGTAGATCTCAAATCCAAAATGCAAACTAAACAATATGATAACAGAGACAGATCTATGAATTAAGTAAATTTGTTATAGAGTCAAATTTATTGCTTAATGGATGCGACAAGATAAAGCACACATGTCTTTTCTGAAGCATTTTCCGGAGCATTACAAAAATAATTGTACTTAAAATGTTAAAACTATTCTCAAGGCTAACTCTATTAATTTAATAATACCAACAACGTACAAGACAAGCTTCCCAATATAAATTTTATAAAATATAAAATATTTTAAATTATTACGGAGTGGTAAAAAGAAGGAATACCTAAAACTAATTGTCTGACAATAGAAATATATATTTTTAAAAGATTAAATTCAATCAAACTGAAAGAGATTTGCTTTTGAAGCGTAACTGTGAGCAGCTGGCTCAGTGAATCAATCAAACAAATGCTGAATTCGATTCAAAAACGAATCGAGTCCTTTTGTCTAAGACGACACGCAACTCCTTTGGGTCCCCGAAGGTATAACTATTGCTACAATCTTATCAAGCGCAACACGCCGCAACTCGCGGCACATCCTTTTTGCCGAACACATGTTCAAAAAAAAGGGAAACCTTAAAGGAGAGACAAGAATAGATAAAGGATACAAGAAAATGCCGTCAGTTGTTGCCGATGCTGATGCCGATGCCGTTGCCGTTGCCGGAGATAGCTGTTTAAGCCAATTTGTAAACCATCAAATCGCGTTAAATGCGCTTTTCCGGTCGCTGGCGATGTGAATGTGGATATAGATGAGTAAAAGGCCCCTCGATATCTGTTTGAAAAATCTCACAATGTTATTGTTTTCTTTGCTAAACGGAAACGCTTAGGCACCCCTCGCAAAAGGCACTCACAGGGCACAAAACTGTGAGTCGACTCAGTGTTTCCTTTTTTTGTGGTATCTGCCGCAGACTCCAGTAACAGGTACAAGGAACAACAGTTTGTATAGACGGTATTATTGAGTGCGAGCGGGAGGGACGGAGGTAGGGAGAGAGCACAATCGCTTGCGCTTCTCTTTCATCTACTACACGGTTTATTCATATTGATTTGTTTGCCTTTTGGCTACACTTTGTGTCTGAGTCTGAGTCGGAGACTGTGTGAGAACAGGAAATTGAAAAGTGGGAGGGCAAAGAGGGCCCAGTTATGCAAGAGGTAAATTCTATTCAATTATCGATTCCTTTAGTTGTAGATTGTCAGCAAGTTTAAACACACGCTCTGTTCCAGTTTGTTTCCTACTGTGACCTCATTGCACTCGTTGCCTTCATGGACTTCCGTTTGCGATGCATTCAACCAAAACACCGAATGACCATGACAAAACCATGGCACTACATAAAGGTGAAAAACCCCTGATTCCGTCTCCCTCCCTACCTCTCTCTTGCCTTACTTCTCCCTCTTTCGGCTAGGCTCATTAAATGCCTGAAAAATGAGCGTATAATTTACGAGCTGTTTGTCAACAATGTCCAGAACAGCGCACAGAAATCTACTTTGTATTTTTATTATTATTAAAAAAGGAACAAGAATTCACTAAGAACTATGAGAGGAGCATTAGCATTAAGCAGTGGGAAATTGGAAATGGAAAATTGGAACTGCCTACTGAAACTGAGGCGTAATGAGGCGTTTTATCATTTCCGTTCCGAATCGAATAAAATTTACATGTGCAGCAGGATTTTAACATACAAATCGTATTACTGTCTTTTAAATTGACAGCAGTTCATATATTTTACTTTTAAAGACAATTGAGTTTTTCCAGGGGGTTTTTCTTTTAGATGTGACGGAGTTGTGGAGTTAATATGTTAACAAAATAAATCAATTGTCTTTGTCAATCTTTGTCATTTCTATTTCCTTTCATCACTGCTTTGTTTGAGGCTTTAGAAATGAATATTAAATTCAATGTATATGACTCTAAAAACAATCCCGAGTCTAATAACATTTTCTGCACAATTTTATTACTTTATTTCAAATAAATAATTATTAATCAAAGTTAATATACTTATACTTGAGGCATATAAGCATTCCAATAGAAGTTAATGTGATTAAAAGTCTCTATTTAAGCCAATTAACCTTTTGATAGAATCATTACTTTATCACCCAGTCCATTAAAGTATCATTCGACTGCTCCCACTCATTATCTTGACTTGAAAAAAGCTTAAAGTTAAAGTCCAAAGAGCCGATTTATGTCTATTCTTAATTGACTTGTAGTTTAAGCATTTGTGTAAAAAATACGAATTGGAGATACTCTCTATAGTCGGTGTTAAGTAATACTAAGTAAAGTTAATTATAGTTTCTTAACAACAGTTGTGTTTACATGCATGTCTCAAACAAGATTGCAGTGAAAGTCTTAGCCGACCTTGCTGATAAGTTTGTTAGTCTCGGCGGTTACCGGTGACTAAAAATAGCATCAGTGGCATTACAGCTTGTGTGATTACCTGGTTAAAGTGCAAACAAAGATGACGTTGTTTAAAGCGTATTCAACTATGAATCGCTGTAAACATCAACTTCAGAACCTTCCCAAGGGTTAAGAAAACAGCTTAAAAAAATACACAACTCATCAGCATGACTCGTGCGGTGATTTCAAAGTGCAATGAGAATGAAATTCCACAGATAGGCAAATTAAACTTTGGCGCATAGTTAACTGATGGATTTACAATCTCACATTTTTCAGTGGCATTATTTGGTAACAGAGCTATCTTTATTTAGTATAGACAGACTTGTTGGCACTTGAGTCATTTCATCATATGATATCGTAGCTATGTGAATCCCATGACTAAGTTGTGTACTGTTTTGTGGGTATTTTGCGCATGCGCAGCTTGTTTCCAGTTTAGACGATGTTGATTTATTGTTGTCTGGCAGCAAATGTGCGCAAAACCCGCCTTAATATCTGGCTAATACGTTTGTTACCCTCTTCAATTATTATTGCTGCCATGACTTGCACTATTGTGTTAATAATATTGTTGTTTCTACTGTTCTACTATTAAGTGTGAGTGAGAGAAGAAATACTTACAAAGAAGTGAGTTGCTTAGCTTGAACTCAAACCCAGGAGCTCCTGCTGTGAGAAAGAGAGTGAGAGCGAGGTGAATTGATGGTGTGCTGAACTGATCTTAGTGGAGACACTTACCCTTGAGCAGCGAGCAGTATGGTGAGTTAAGCCATGATCTTAACCTCCGGTCACGCACCCCATAGTCCTGTCGTCTGTGTTGAATAAAAGGAGAGTGTTGAAATTGCATTTAGTTCCTTTGGTTTAGCTTAGTAGGGACACAAACCCAGTATTTATGATCTTTAACTTGAGTAGTAAAATGCAATAAAAGCAATTATACCTGACTATCTAATCAAAATGTTATGTTGTATAAATTTATAAAATTATAAAAAAATTGTATTTCCATTAAAGCGAAACCAGTTGAAACCAAAATTTGCTGACAATTTCAGCAATTTTTCGGTTTGAATTGAATTATTTAATTCTCACATACGCGTATTTGGACAGTTGCAAAAGTCAAATAAAATAGTCAACAAACTGCAATCAATGGCAGAGGCTTGAAGTAATAAATAACACAAATACTCGTATTACGAGTGCTACTTAACACATATTTATAATTCTCTGCTCCATTTGATATACGCGTTAATGACAATCGGGTATTCAAGTTGTCAAGATAATAAACGGCACTTCAGATAAGCATCCGATGCCATAGAATGCAGCCACACACACACATAAATCATGGGAATTTTGCACAGAATCAGTTACAATTCAGTCTTATCGGAGCCACAAAGACTAGACCAGGAATTCGCATATCATAAACAAGTATAATAAAATATTTGAGATACATTTTGGGTAGGTGCTTAGGCCTCTGATGAGTCTATTAAAGTTAATGTGGTGGACTAACTGAAATAGTTAACCCCTAGTCTGCTTAAATAAAATTACTGGCAATTTAACATAATTTACTAAAATATATGTGTTTATTATTTAATTTGCCTTTTATTTCCGTTTAACGCATTTGTATTATAACCCATTAAATGTAATTTATTAATTAGCTATGGAAATGCTCTACAAACGAGTACGAATTGGAATTCAAGTTGAGTTTGAGTTCTGTTTTGCTTTGTTTTGTTGTTCAAATGAGAGCTTATTTACATGCACTTTTAATTCAATGGACACACATATAGTATACTTCACGAGCCATTTAAATAGAGCTTAGGTCTGAATTGATTGGGGCTTAAATGCATATTTATTGTGTAATAAATAGACCGAGTATTAATAATAAATACTTTATTATTTGTCAATTATTCATAGAGAGTAGCATTTAGATGAAAGCCATTAATAAAAACGTTATAAAAGGCATTGAAACTTTGAACTTTGAAATGGATTTTATTGTTAAATGAACATTAAAGTTTCACTTGGTATTAACACATTTCAAGCTTAATTAATAACTGAGAGGCGGAAGTATTAATTTATTATTCAAGTATTTTAAATGCGATTTAAACGCAGTAATCGCAAAGTCCTAAAAGAGCCTTAAAAACTTGATTTTGACAAAAAGGTTAACAAATAGAAGTTCACAAACTTTTTAGGCCAAATTTGTAATTCCAAAACGGGTAGAAGCCTGTTCAGGAAGTGGAAAACAATTGATTACACATGTATTTATACCACGTGTAAACAATGTTCACTTTTTTTAAGCACTCGAATCAATCGAGTTGATTCAAGCCACGAGCTGATAACTCAAATCATGTGTTACTAAGCTGTGTAGAATTTTAATTGGATTGGAATGCCTGAGCACACCCAGTGCAGTGGGTGCAGAATGGCACACAGATACCCTGTACAGCAACAAATGTGGTTAAACCTTTACAAGACATTTAATTTCATGACTAACTAGAAAAAGTGAAAAAGTTTTATTAAATAACAAATGCAAGCTACCCACTTTAAACATTTCATAGAGTACAAGCCATACAAAAATTTCAAATTTATAGGCAAACTAACAGAGTCAAGTCTATTGCGGCTTTGTGCAATAACAACAATTACAACAAATGCAAAACAAATATAAAAATTCCAATAATTTGTTAGAGAATTACGCAAAACACAGAACGAATACATAAATCGAGTATGTTGAATGTGCAATGAGTGTAATTACGAGTGCCGAGCATGAATGCTGCGATTGTTCCGACTTCGATTACGAAGTTTTGATTATCATTATGGTCACGCCTGCTATGCGGGAATTAAAGCAATGCCACAAATGGCGAATGCAACAATTTAACGCAACTATGCCAACCTGCCGCACGCTGCACGCCACGAGCTGCCGCAGTCAAAAGCATTATCTATGTTGCAGCCACAAATTGCACAAATCGAATCCGATGGAATTTCGGCAATAAATTTATACGAAATAATTAAATGCAAATTTTAATCAACAGGCAAGCGAAATGACAAGACAACAGCAAGAGATCAAAGGGAGGGCACGACGAAAAGATACCCTCTGACTATCAATAGTAAATGCATGCCACATAAAGTTTGTAGCTTAATGGGTGGTATACCCACTTAAGCAGACCTCCTTTACAGGGTATTAGCTGCTTTATGCTTCATCAACTGCACAATAAGCTACCAAATGTATTAAATTAATTGTAAATAATGTGCATAATTCACAATTGCTGCCTGCCAGCAATTAGAACTGCATTTAAATAATTAAATGTTTTATTCAAAAATGGCAGCAATAACAGAATTCAAATACTTCTCTGCTATTGCGTGGTCAATTTCCAAATCACTTTGCAACCCAAGGAAAATTTCAAGTATTCGCTTAAATAAATAAAATAGGAAGTAAACAACAACAGCACAAACAACAACAACAAGAACGCCTCTTGGGCTCGTTGCTATCGGCAAAACTCAGAGTATCTTTTTTTTGCGCTGTTTTGTTACTGGGATGCCCTAGTGTAGGGTATATTAGCTGTGTAATGTGTTAGAGAGTGAACTGCCAGAGAGTGAGGAGTATTAAGGTGTATGTACTAATAATATATTAAAATATATAAAATATGTTTAGCGTACATTTAATTAAGTATACGTCCATTTATTTAACTTTCACAGGAACCTTTTAATATAATTAAATAGTTTAAAGTACTTTTCTAAACACGAGACCGTTTTATATTATATTTAGTTTACTTTAAAAATATAAATACCAATTAAATAACATATTAAATATTTAAATACCATTTAAAAAAAATATAAATACCATTTAAATAATATAAAAATTGTTTCAAATTTAATTTAATAAATTCTGTGTATGAATATATGTGTCATACGATTTTTCATCTGTTTAATAAATATATTGCTTTATAAATTATATTGTTAAACGAACAATTTTCTAAGTTTTACAATACTCTGATGTAACATTCCTTTACATATAATAATTGTACTTAATTGCACGCTTCGGTTTTGTATAATTTAAATATGCTATTATTATGATGAAATACAAATTTATGCACATTCAAGCAATTACAAGCCAGTATAGCAAATAAATTAGGTTTCAAGGACAAGACTGTAGTGTTAAACTTAGAACATTCTATTAAAAACTTAATAAAAATAAAGTTTTAAAATTTAAAATCTTATGAAAAGCCATAAAACATTTAAATTCTACTTAAAGCAGGGTATTCAGTCAACAAGCATCCCCGCATAACTGCTGATGCTTTATTTTTGTTTCTAATTTATTTCCGATAGTGAAAACATTGACGTTGCGACCGATTCACATTCGATGGGGGCCTCCGGTTGTCAGGCATTGCGTTGTTTCAGTTGATTTAATTTTTTTTTCATTTTTATTTTTTTGCGGCGTCTTCACGCCAGTCACAGACACAGACGCAGATACACAAACTCACACACACACACACAGTCAGACGGGTACACAGAGATACAGAGGCAAGAGCAGCTCAGTCAGTAGTCATCAGAGTAGTCGCTAGTCAGCTGGGTTCGTGGTGCTTGTTTGCGCGGTGTCTCCATCTCCAGCTCCGTGCCTGTGACTGTGCCAGCTACAGATACACAAACAGGCACAGATACAGATGCTTGTACTTAGAGCACAGCAGCAGCTGCGTCGCTGGCAGCGCTGTAGACGTTGTCACAGCAAGTTAGCGTTAACATTAACATTAACTTATCACAGTTAACTTGGCTGTAATTGTGACTTGCGACGAAACAGTTTTTAATTGTTGTAAACAAGCGCGCGCGTTCGGTTTGACAAATTGCCAACAAAATAACAAAAGTTCATTAATAAAACAAATTTATTAAAATATATTTATACAATGAAAATATTAAGAAAGTAATTGCAAATCAGCCGCGAGTTGTTTTCAATTCAAAATAAAAAAAAAAAAAAACATAAAAAAATTTGTTGATAGAGGTCGTGGTGGAAACGTCGTCGTCGTCGTCATCGTCTGCATCTTTACATTTGATTAAAATCATTTATGCAAATTAATTGTTGTTGCCGGCAACACAATCGAAATGGCGCCAAAAATCTATTGAGCAAATTCTCGAGAATTTTGTTTATTATTTGAAGTGCTTGAAGTGTAAGCGCAGTTCAATCAAATAGTTTACTACTATAACTAATTAAAAAGGCAGCTGTAAATTGTTATAAATGTTACATAAAGTGCAATCTCTTCCTGCTTTTCCATTTGGCGTGACTTGCCGTGTCTTTGCTCTGTTTGTTTCTTTCCTTCTTTCTTTCCTTCGTTCTTTACTTTTACGCTTTGTTTTGTTATCCAAGAAAAAAAGTTTGTGTTGTTTATGTGCTTTAAATAATGCTGAGAAAACGATCTTCAATCGAATTGAAAGCGCCTGATTGAAAGGGCAGTTCAACTAAATTGAATAGCTTATAAAAAACGCATAATTAGCGTTGGTTTGCTGTAAAATATTCATAAAATAGAAAGAAATAAATTCTATTAGTTAATAACTAATTAAAAACAGTTTTAACTTACTTTTAAATCAGTTTATTAACAAGTCAAACTTTTATTTATAGAATATTACTTGATCTGTTCGAACTGCACTAGTTCATAATCCACCCAAATCTCTACAAAGCTTCACATCAAGTATACGCAGCTTAAGCAACCCTTTCAGTCTGTTTGGCAATCAAATTGGTGTGAGAAAATAAACAAATTAAATCTTGCATTAATTCTGTTTAATTATCGCACTCTAAACACTGATATTGGCAACACAAACAGTCTATGACGTTGCCCAGTTTATAGACGCCACTAAAGCAAATGTCGAGTATATGGAACCCCCGAGCATTATCTGGGGCCTGTCAATTTAGATGATGCCGCTCTTAAAATTATTCTGTTACAGTTACGAACGAGCGTTGAAAACTTGAAATTTTCCACTTGATTCGTTCACATTAATTGTGCCCTTTATGAACGTCATTAAACAAATACAAGCACAATATAAATAATTATTTGCACGGTATTTAGGATCGAGGGAGGTCTGGAGACTAGCTAATGAGCGGCATTATTTTTGTAGACTGAAAACAATTGCAGCTAATTGGTTGAGAGCAATAAATCAAGATCGGCAAATTTCACTTAGATGAGACTAAAGGAAATTGTAGGAAAAACAGCTGAAAAGCGTTTTATCAGAATGAAATTCTGAATCATTTATTTCCATTTATTTCAGTCTGTTTTCCTGCTATTTTTATTGATTTACTTCGCACCTCTTTTCACACTTTAAAGAGCTGTTTCTGCTTAAACAAAACTCTAACAATTTCAAGTACAAGTGCACCTTGGGGCCGCACGTGTGTGTGTCCTTAAGCAGATCTTGACATGTAGCTGGCAATTGTTAAATCAAACAGGAGATACTTTTTTTTATTTTTATGGTAGGAAACAGTAAATGAAACAGAGCACAGCACGAGCACGACCCAAAGCAAATTTTATAGAGTTGAGAAAATCAATACTAGAAATGTAGCATCTATAACCGTATATATAGGTGTATATCTATATACTTGTATACTTGAGAGTGTAACACAAGTCCAATACTTTATTTAGATACGTTTATTGCTAAGATAAATCCAGCAAAGGAGTTTTAATAGCCACTATCAATATTTGTCTAACAAATAAGCGACGACAGTGCGATACTGTATAATGTATCTACAAGATACAGCTACAGATACAGACATAGCGCTACAGCTTCAGTCGGGCCAACAGCAGTCGCCGATGCGTATGGCGAATTAACACAAACGCGTTAATACAATTAGTTGAAAAGTGAAAAATCTCATATATAAAATATATACGAAATAAATAAATCTACAGCGGGCAGCGGCATAAAAAAAACTGTTAAAATAATAAAAAATACACAACGTTCGGTGTCGACAAAAAGCGGCACAACAAATTTGCAACTTTACACTCGTCGGAGGTTTTCAGTCGCGAAATGAAGCCACAGCCACAAAGCTGAGCCACTGAACGCGTGTGCCACCACCGCCGTTAACCACCGCACAACAAACTACAAGAACCACAGCAATTACAACAATTACCCTTAGAATAATTAAATATTTAACGAAAGTAATTGACGTGCCTACAAAATGGTCGAGCTACTCAAGGCGCTCAATTTGACAGACACTTTGCTGTCGGGTCTGGATGACAACAGCATCGAGAATGCCTCGAATCCAATGGCCATGATGGCAGGCATTGTAGACCCAGCGAATCTTAATGCCACCGCCTTGAATCTTACCTCCACGACAACGACCACAACGCTGGCCAATGCCACTAGCAGCGCCGAGAAACTCCAATTGGACGGCTTCGATTTGCCCGGCAATTACTCCATATTGATCAACAAACTGGAGCAACTTGCGCTCGGCTTAGACTCCGCCTTGGGCAACTTCACCATCGATCGCCAGGAGGTGGAAATCAATTTGAGTGGCGGTGCCTCTCCAAACGACATTACCGAAGATCTGCTCTTGAGCGATGTGCTGCCTGCTGCTCGTGCGCCACCGCCACACATAGCACACGGCTCGAGAATATACACGGGCGAGGACGAGGATTTCGCTCATGTTGTTAGCGACATTTGGATTGGAGTTATACTCACGCTGCTGATTGTGTTTGTGATCTTCTTTATATGCGCCTGTTTCCTGTATCACAAGTTTCAACAGTGGAAGAATTCATGTGAGTGCAACATGCCAAGCGCCACTTGGCGTATACTTAATAACCGTGGGGGATATGTTGCGTATACGCAGTGTGAACGCACGCAAGTGTGTGACAAGGGAACTGGGCACAGGCGAGTTGAATGCACTTATTTTATTCAATGAAACGCAAGCTTACTAAGCGTTATTTTTGGAGGATTTTTAAGAAGTAAAGGGAAGGAGTGTGAGGGATATTAAACTTCATTAGCTTTAAACTTTTTTTAAATATTTAATACGCTTGCCGAAAGTATGTTTTCGATAAGGCAACTAAACCTAGTTATACTTTAGCATACTAAACTCTTTGAGTTTATTAAATAGCTACACTTTAATCTAGAGTTGTACGTTATTAATGCTGCTTTAATTCAAGCTCTGTCATTAGTTTTTTATAGACTATCAAATAAGATATTAAACTGTCCGGCAAAACTGTCCGAAATCATAACAAAAACACCAAATTTTATTTCAAATGGAAAAGCAATCCCTTTAGACGCCTGTCACTACTAACGGCTTAGTCATAAACATCATAAATTAATTTAATCAATTTAAAAGTGCTAAGTTCTGAACTCCCAGCAACTCTTATATTAGACACGGCTTTATTTTAAGACTAATGCTAATTAAAGCTAAATGAAAGCAGCAACTAAGCGGCGTTACGACAAATAATGATAAGACCTTAACGGTGGGGTTTTTGTGTGGGATTAATCAAAAATCAGAATCAGAATCAGAAGTTTAATTGAAGAACAGCTTTGCAATTACAAAAGCGTTTCTTCAGTGACGCTGTGCAATGCACAAAAAGCATAGCTAGACAAAGAGATGAATGGGGCGAGCAAGCGGAAGTGTAGGGGAAAGAGGGGTGGGGGGCAGTGCAGGGTGAAGTTGCAAAAGTAAAACATAAACAAATAAACAAAGTAGTAAAGCAAAGTCTGCGGGCCGAGGAAACTTACGCAGCAAATGAAACAAAAACAGAGCGAACGTTAACTAAAAGCGAAACAACAGAGACAGAGACAACGAGAATGTTGATTAAGCTCATGCTAATAATGTTAATGACAATAATGATGATACTGGTGATGATGATGATGACAATGAGTCACAATTAGACACGGCAGCAAAACTAATGCAAATGAATTGAAATTTGAGCGTTATTTGTTTGGTTTTGCGAGCTGTGAGTAGTGTGAATAGAATGTCTTGAAATGAGTCTTGTGACTCCAAGACACAGAAACAAAGGCATTTCACAAATAATTGTATTTCGCAGCTTTGGCAATTAAACATATTATTTATCTAACTGTCTAACTGTCTGACTGTTTGTCTGTTAGCTGCTTATTTGTTTGGCCAATTGCCGAATAATTGCCAAGCTAGAAATAGAAATTAGTTGTCCGTCCTCTCACCGGCATCCCTATCATAATTTGTCTGCAGAATCTGTTTCTAATTATAAATTATATGGCAATTGGCTAATAAATTCTGTGCTGCAGTAAGCCACAGAGAGGGAGAGGATGAGGGGAAAGAGGGGAAGGAAGATACCGAACTGCATGCCGCCTCTTATCTGTGCCCTTTGGGCCTTTTGCTTGTCAGCCAAAAGCAAACATAACATTTCCAGTTAATTAAAGCTGCAGTCAAGTGGCCCATTTTGGCCAAACAAGATGCCAAGATGATATTCAAGAGTCTCAAGTGCTGTTTGTCCAGTTCGAGGCTCGATTACATTGCAAATTTGTGTTAATTAATTAAAATTGCTTTGCACTGCCACAAACTAAACAAAAGAATTTGATTTCCCTATCATTATTTTTCCCCCTCCCCTCTTTCTTGGCCGTTTGTTGTCTTGGCCATGGTTTAGAGGTTTTCTTTTGTTTTGTTTTGAAAGGGCATCAATTGCAGGCAGTGGCCAAGAGCCTCGAGTGCTTGTAATCAAAAGCGGGTCATCGTGTGAATGAACGATATTCCTTTAGATAAGAGCAGCCATATAGCTGATAAGTCAAGTATTTCGTAGCCAATACAAAGGCTTGCAATAGCTGACATATTTTCTAATGGAAAAATCAATCAAAAAGTGGGGTAAACTACAATCAATAAAAGTTTAATCAGTGATTTAAGTGAAAATTGTTCGATGTTATAAAAGATACTTAATCTTTAGGGTTCTTAAGATTTCATATTGGTAAAGATTAATATTAATCACTAAGAGAACAGTATTTTACATTTACATGCTATTGGTTTTACTTTTTCCCTACACTTTAAGCGCAGTCTTTAAATCTCAGTCTTTAAGACTTGCTTTCGAACTGTGATCTAAGTAGTTTTATCTGCAGCTCACACTCCTGAGCAACACTTGAACAATCCATCAATCAAATGTCTGCATAGTTGTTGTTGTTTAGTTTGCTGTTGCTGCTGCTGCAATCTGTCAACTTGCAACTTGGCTTGACTCACGTGCGCCATTCCTCCCAAAAAAAATGAAGCAAGAAAACAAATTTTGTGCCTTGGCAACAGTCCAGAGTCCAATCTGACAGCCAAACCCCGTTTAGCACTTCTCACGTTTCATGTTTTGTTTTCTTTTTTTTGGCTTTTATATTTTAGTTTTGTATCTCTAGGTAAACTTATATTGACCACAATTATCGTAAAGCTGAGCGATACCGCACATTTGAATAAAGTTGCTCTTTGCTCTTTGCTTTTATTTTTATTATATTTTGGACAAACAATCATATCAGGTACACAAACATTTTATGTATTTATCAAGCTGTAGTACGTCACTCATACGCAACGTTGTCACAGTGCGTATGAGTGACGTTTTTCGAATCTCGACTGTTTAATTTCATTTTAATGAGTTGTTTATCTTATGTGGTAGCTCTGCTCTTCTTCATTCTTTTCTGTTGTCCCGACTGTTGCGATTGTTGTTTGTTACTTCAGCTGTCATTATTGCCGTTGTTATTTTAACTGATTTGCCTGCGTCTTTATAATTGCTTTCCTTTTTCGGTAGTTTCATTTAAATGTTTTCAATTTAAGCCTTTTGGCCATTTGCACGAAACTCATTTAATCTTAAATACGTTCAAAGGGAACTTTATTATTAAATATGCAAATGTATTTCACCTGCAGCCAACCACTTTAAATGATTTCTCCAGTTGATATTAACGGACATATTCCACTTTAAACTACAGAGTGTGTTTAATGGTTAACTACACTCTTTAAAGAATTCATGATTGATTTTATACTCATTAATTAATATTTAATGTGAACTTTTGCTTGAAGTGCTCAGTCTGCCATCTGTGAAATTTTTACAATTATTTTAATTCAACACTAAAAAATGCTATTTAAATAACTCGAATTAATGCAATCGTATTAAAATTTTTTTTTATGGTTGAATAATTGTTTTCAAAGCGTTTGACTTTTAAGACTAACAGTTATTATTATTTATGTTTAAATTATTTATATTTTATTGATACTTCAATTAAAGACTCTGAGCAAAAAAGTTGATTTTTCCAGCGCTTTTTTAATGGCACATTTGTGAAAATGTCATTAAACTTTTGCGTCGTTCATTTAGAGTGAGTTGCTCGCAAATAAAACGGCAAAATTGTTAATTAAATTAGGCATTGATTAAATTTGCAAGTAATTAACATTTAGCACACAGGCTGCGAACTTTATTAAAGCGCAAATCGCAATGGCAATGAAACTGCAACATCAGCAGCAAAAATCACGGGACTTTCACCTATTTCTCACCTGCTTTACAGCCCCATTCCTAAGGCAGTTTTAAGCTGCTTTACATAGAATTGACGTCAATAGATTTGTTACTTATTTATCAAACAATTTTGCCACAAATTTAAGCAGCTTAAATATATGTTTGTATATATATTGTAGCTAATATGTAAATATTATTTGTTATTCCGTCTATTTGCGGCTACGAAATTCGCAAAAATATGCTAAATGAATAAAAACCCAGAGATATAAAAATAAAGCAAAGCAGGAGAGTGCAGGATGAGAGGAATTGGAGATTTGGGCATAAAAGCGCTTAGTAAATGCCAAATTAGCTGCAGTAACTAAAACTCTGTGTTCGCTTTTGCTAATATCCGTAACAGACCAATAACTAAACTGAAAAGCCAGCGGCGTCGGTTAATCGAGAGGTTATAGTTGGGGGGTGTGGGTATAATGGGGCTTGGTTAGTTTAACTAACCAATGTCGACATGATGCTTCAGTTTATAAGCCACAAAACGTGTTGGATTTGTTTCAATGCCGCTAATTGCTTAATTGAAACTGTTTTTGCATTGCATTTACTCCGTTTTCCATAGAAAACAGACATCCCTCTCCAAATACTCCGAACCACACACCCCACTTCCCCTTTTGAAATCCACACCGCCCACTCTCCGCCTCTGATTGTGCCATTCATAGCAAAATGTCAATTAGTATTTGCCTGCTAAAAGCCAAAAAATCGACAATACAGCAAATTAGCTGCTCGTCTGACACACAAATATACACACAGCAAACACACACCCCGTTCCACACCCCTCTGTGAATTCCAGCACATGTCACGCTGTCGTATACGTAATGTATATTTTGATTAGCATTACGCATACGCCACGTTGAGCATTCGATATTTCAAATGCATTACGAAAAATTGTTCCATTTTAATTGCAAATTTGTAACATCATCATAATTGGCCAAGGGGCAAGCAACGCTGCTGTAGCCTCAGTTGTAGTTTCCTCTGCCACTGCCAGTGCTGCAGCATATTTTAATAATTGATGCGCGCTATATTTTTAATTAGTTAAATGCGCGTTTAATTAGCTTTATAAATTATGCACATGCAGCGGTTAGTTCCAAGCTGTGCCGAGTTGGCTTTTTTTATAAATTATATTATTTACTGACTTTTGCAGTTGCAACTTCTTTTTTTTCCATTTGTTGATTTTCAAATTATTTTTATGATTATTTGTTTGTTAAACACGCCTTCGCTGCATGCTGCTTTTTCAGATATGATTTATTTATGTATATTTTGAATTGGCATATTTTTTAACATACTTTTTGTTTGTTTGCTTGTTTGTTTTTGTTTGTCTTTTCGCTGTCGACGGAAATGAACTGCGATTTTTATTTATTAATCGTTGCATGATTTATGGATAAATAATTGTAATGCTTTTTACTATGTCGATGAGTTGTCAGCGGCGGTTTTAAATTACATTACGCTGGAAAGTTTGTTCGAAATGCGAGAACTTAACTGTGAAATAAACTAATTGACAGCTGAAAATGTGAAATTAAAATACACCAGCGCTAATTCCAATTTAATATTAATAAATTCTTTTCATTTATTAAGGATTCAAATATTTAAATATGAATCGAGATTTATTTAATTGTTTCTGACTAAAATTGAATTATGGCAGCTTTAGAAAATCGATAAAAGCCAATTAAAATTAAATATTAAATACCAAATTTATTGTAATTGATGGGCATAACGCATACGCACCGTAGGCAATTCAAACTATTTAAAATACCAACTTAACGCGCGCAATGACAGTGTTGCCAATCGTTTCAAAGATTCAGTCACACACTCAGACAGCAGCTGGCCAAGCGGCTCACAAACTGCGATAGAGCGAGAGAGTGAGAATGCGAACAGAAAGCAAAACAAAGCAAGAAACGACGCGCAATTAAATACGCACACACACACACAGTCACATATACGCTAGCAAACAACAACAATATCAGCATGAGCGGTAGCAAGCACCAGAAGAAGAAGAGCAGCAACAAAGAGCAAACATGTTCCAGAGTTTGACGAAGCCGCATGTTAACGACCGCACAAAGAATGCAGCAGGCAGAGAGCGCCGAAGAGCAAAGCGACTTTGCGAACACAAACAAACAAACAAACAAATAAACAAGCAGCCAGAGCTAAAGAGAGCCATTCGGAGCGAGAGGATTGAGGCAGAACGCGAGTGAGAGAGAGAGCCAGACAGAGGGAGAGAAAGAACACAGAAGAACTTGCTGGCTGCTAAATTATATTGGCGACAAAAGCTAAGCGTCACTGCTGCTGCTGCTGTCGCTGTCGTGCTGCCAGCGTCGCTGTCGAAGTCGGCTTCGCTGCGTGTGGCTTTTATGGCTAGTTTTAAAATTAACCACAGCTGCAAAAACAAAAATGGAAAAGCGACAGAGCAAAAGAAGACCAGCACACACCGAAAGTCGCAGACAGTAACGAAACGAAACGAAATTCAATTAAAAGGCAACAGCATAAAAGTGTGAAAATGCTGACAAAGCCAAAAAAAAGGGCTGCGGCAGAGGCAGCAGCAGCGACGGCGACGGCGACTGTTGCCATAGCTGCGGCTGAGACTGCGGCTTTGGCTAGCGATCAGCACAGATACTCAGACACACTCACACACAGTGGCATTCATTTCAAGCAGCGACTCGCTGCCTTTGTTGACTGTACAACGGGGCGTATACTTGTTTTTTCGGCTTGCTTGCTTTCTACAGCCGTCAGCCAAATAATGTGTATACGTCGCTTTTTTTCTTTCTTTCTCTCGGTCTTTCATTCTTTATTCATATTTGTTGTTATTGTTGCTGCGCTTTTTTACGCTTTCTACACCAACAACAAGCGAAACAACAATAATAAAAGTCGCCACACTTAATTTGCATATTTTTGCACAACAAAAATCACCGTCTGTCCGCGCGTGTGTGTGTGTGTTTTGGAGTGTGTTGCTGTTGTCTGCATGTTAGCTGTCACGTTGACTATCTTTTTGGCTATTGTACTCGACACACACACTCTAACACACACATTTATGCACAGACATGTGGTGCAGCAGCACCACGTCGTATGCGTAATATTGCATTGCAACCAAATTTTTCCATGTTTCTTTTTGCCATACAATTTTTTTGCTTAGCTAAGTTTTTTTGCCATTTTGTTTTGTTTCGGTTTTTTGGTTTTTCGCTGATTTCATGCTTTTGTTTGACGCTCGCTTTTGTTTACAAACGATACGCTGTACCGCCAGAGTGTTCAAAAAAGCAAAAAATAATAAAAAATAAATAAATATAAATATGATATAGTTAATAAATTGCCATAACGTCGCGTGGAAGACGATAAGACATGAGCAATAAATAATGGGAAAATGCGTATCAAAATATGTACAAGCTGAGCGAATCAAACAAAACTAGCTAAAAATAGATAATACTTTTAAAGTGTTGATTAAACAAAAATTAGCCAAAATTGAAATCACCACTAAGAAACATATTTTTTGATAGCGGAAATACCAACAAAGGCAGACTGAGCTTTGATTCCAGCTCACTACGAACTAGATCCCTGCGTTCGCTCGCTGACTTGCTCTCTGGGTAGTAACCACCCCTTCTGAACACATCAGGCCTACCCTCAAAACTATGCTGAGTCCTTAACTCACCCCCTGACTGTCTGATCCCAAAATCGTGACGAATCCTCTCGAACTCTCTAACAGGGCTGCTGGCAGCTGCTGCTAGACATAAAGCTAAGCAGTAAAAGATACAAGATACGCACCCTCTAGCCCAGACAGCGAGAGGGTTGATTGACAGTTTACAATTTCATGAATTAATACAAATATGTCGTTAGCATAATAATAAATGTATTTTCATTGGACTTTGACTTTTGTTTTTGTTTTATAAGTATAAATGCGCGATTCACTTAAATTCTACAAGTTTAAACGCTTATTTTGTTCGGCAGAATTGTGCTGCGTTGTTGTCTTTTCACTTATCTTATGATTCGAGACAAATTTATGAGAATAGAACTCACACTCCTAATAAATATATATATAATGGTATTTATGTATGTGTGAGTGTAAAGTAAGCTGCGAAATGCGAGTTCTTAATTATAATTATACATAATTAAATGTAATTTGGAATTTGAGTGTGCGTAATGTTGCTCAGGTTTACACATAGCATTAAATTGCATATTTCATGACTGGCAATTCAATATAAGTATTTATATATATATTTTAATGTTTATATCAATTACAATTCTTGATGTATTTTGCCCTTTGATATTTCGAGAGAGAGGTACAGTTGGAGCGAGTTAAACTATTAAGGATTTGCTAGAAATTCTCAGTAGTTCAACTCGCCTTTCTCTGCCATTCTCCAAAAATTTACAATTCATATTGAACTTAAAAATATTCACAATATTTCATTTTTAAATCGACTCTTTATATTTATAGTATAAACTTTCTGCAGTCTCTTTTGTGTTCTTTTTCATGTTTCTTATATATCTTTCTTCTTTCGGTTATTTCGTATGAATAATGCTTTTAAAACGTAGTCTTTTTTGTTCGTTAAAGTTAATTAAATGCAAAAAAAAATGTGATTTATCCTTATCCACCTTGCATCGTCTGTTAAAGTATATCTATATATATATAAGAGAGAATACTTAATCCCTGCAAAATTGAAAATCTTATGAAGAAATATATGAAATCAGCTCCCGGTTTGCGAGGTGTGCCCTAAGCTACAGAATTTTCAAGTACAGTGGCATCTTAAGCTAATGAGTAAGAATTGTGGATTGGATTCAATTGGATTGGTCTCGATAAGTCTTTAGATTTCCGCCTGCTGACCAACGACCGTAAAGTAGCTCGTTATCTTGCGATTAGTCTTCGTCTTGCCATTGCTGGACACGGGATCCGTTGCCGATCCACTAGACAGCGCATTCTCCTTCTCCGGCGTGATCTCCTCATCATCATCGCCCTTAGCGGGCTCCACTTGCATCGACACTGTGACGGAAACCTGTGCACAGCCAGCTGCCAAGGCCACGCCTTCGTTTGTGCCTGCACCTGCATCCGCAGCCAGTTCGCTCACATTGATTTTGCTCTCAGCCACTGGAGACTCCGTGGTTTCATCGCCAATCTCGGGCAGGGTGCTGAGACTGCGCTTTAGTTCATCCAGCAGCTTTTCCTGAGCGGCAATCTTTTCCTGCAGTTTCTCACGACGCGGACGACGCGTCACTGGCTTCGATTTCGTGTCCTCAGCAGCGGCTGGCTCCGACTTTGACTCGCTGATGGCTTGTACGCCGTGTTCCCGCTGCTGATGGCGCTGCAAATTGACGCGCGACGAATATCCACGCTGGCAAGAGCTGCAGCTGTAGGGTTTCTCACCTAGAAGAGACAGAAAGAGATAAGATCTAGACGTTCGGAAGGAATGCTCAGGGTTTACTCACCTGTATGCCGACGCATATGGACGCGCATGTCGATTTTGCGTGCGAATCTCTTGTCGCACATCTCACATTGAATAGGTTTGTCGCCCAGATGGGTGCGTCGGTGCACTACGAGATTCTGGCGGGCACGGAAGGCCTTTCCGCATAGGTCACAGTTGTAGGGCTTCTCTCCCGTATGGACGCGCACGTGAATGGTCAGATCGGAGCTACGCACGAATCCTTTGCCACATCGATCGCACTTGTAGCGTCGATCATTCCTGTGATGACGCATGTGCAGCGCCATATCCTGTTTGGTGGCTAGCGGCAAGGAGCACAGCTCACATTTATATGCCTTTTCGGTGCGATGACGCATCTGATGCTCGGCCAGACGCATCTTCAGGCGGAAGGCGCGTCCACATTGGCCACAAACATGCGGCTTCTCGCCAGTGTGCAAACGGAGGTGATCCTGAAGCCGGGAGAAACGCTGAAAGGTTTTACTGCAAAAGTTACAGGTGTGAATAGTTCCATTGCGCTGCGATTCTTCGGACGATTCACGCTTAATGGATGTAGCCACATGGCTGTCGTCTGTGGAACTATTGTGTGGCGTCTCAACATCCGAATCGGTATCCTTGTCCTCCTCCTCTTCATCATCGTCGTCGTCCTCATCCTTGATATCGACCACGTAGTCCACAAAACTGCGTGCTTTGCGCACGCGTCGTGGTTCCAATTCCTCTTTGATTTCTGGCTTCGCCTCCTCCTTTGTTTCCGCGCTTATCTGCACAAGTTCTTGCTGCTTCTCTTCCTTCTTATCGTGCACCTTTTCTACTTCCTTCTCCTGCAACTTTTCGTCCTTCTTTGCTGGCTGCTTCTTCCCTGCAGGTTGTGCCACCTTTTGCACTTTTCGCTGTCGTTTCCTCTTACTTATGCTGATATCGGATTGACTTTCATTATGTTCCAACTCCTTCTCTTCTCGTTCCTCATCCTGCTCAATCTTTTTTCGCTTGCGTCCTGGTCGCTTTGCCACCGGCAGTTTAATGATCATTTTCTTTACCTTGGGGTCTTGCTCAGCGGCAATTTCCGCCACCAAGGCGCTTATCATAGCAAGATCATCTTTGTCGCCCGTTTCCTTCTCAGGCGGCGGCGTCTCTGGAAGCTCCAAAGCCGGAACCGGTTCGCTCATTGAGTTCTGCTTGTTCACACCCGAATCACACGGTATGATAACCATGGGCTCGCTTGGCTCCCGTTTGGGCACCAGCAGCTTGAAGATTTCATGTTTCTCACTCAGATGCAACTGCAAATCCTTGACCTGCTCAAAGGACGACTGGCAGACAGAGCAGCGCAGTTGCTGCTTTGCAGTTTGATCCTCTGCCAGCGTCAGCAGCAGCTGAGCGCAGCACTTTAAGTCGCTGAGTTTTGTGCCATCGGTGAGTTCCAGTGGTGGCTCAATCTTTACTTGCTCTCTAGCTGGTGATTTGCTTTTAATCCGCTTGTTCTCTCCTTCCACCTGCTTATGCTCTTTCTGCCAGTGCAGAGAGAGCGCCGCTGCATCCCCGTAGACAAGAGAGCAGCTCACGCAGCTGTATATAAAACGATGCGCCTTTTCGTCCGCATGTATTTGAGCAGCCACCGTGGGTGAGAGGGTGGGCAAAGCGACGGGGGCGGGGACGGAAACAGCTACAGTAGTGACTGCGACGCTTGCGCTGACGCAGGGGCTGTTTGAGTTTTTGCGTTTGTTTTTATTTCTCTGATTTTTGCTGTTTTTATTTGTGCTGCCGGGTGGCCGCCCACGCGGCTTTCGCACCGTTGGCAGCGGCGTCGTCGTCACTGTTGTCTCTTTACCGTTACTGACCTGCGACTTTGCTGCGTCTGCTGCTGCCTTCAAATCATCCAACCGAATGCGTTGTGCCTCTAGCTCGGCCTCATCCTCACTATCAATTTGCAAAACAACATCATCTGCATCGTCCAGTAAATTGTCTTCCTCTTCAATGTCTAGCTCAGACTCAGAGTCCTCATCCGACTCGTCCGTGTCGTCTGTTGCGCAGCGCAGCGACGCAGCTGCGACGGCTGCTACTCCATTATGCTGTGTCTTTTTTGTTGTTGCTGCTGCGCTGTTCTTAGTACTGCTGCTGCTGCCTAGTTTTAGCATTGTCGGCAAAGCCACATTTGTCATTTTTAACATGTCACAATACAGTAAATTTGTTGTATTTGTTTTATATTAATTAATTCCACCGTTTTTCGTTTAAATAATTATAATTTTTGTTACTTTGGGAGCACAACTACGCGCAGCACTGAGACTACTACAACAAAACTAAATCCACTGACGCCGCTGGCAGATTTTTTAATGCTCTTTTTCCTCTCTCGTTCGTTCTCTCTCACTTTGCCTCTTTTGTTCTTTGAGCGGTGGTATTGCCGGACTGCTAATATGTGAACTTGGTTCATAAATTCGTGCTGCCAGACAATAACAAATGAGATCATTATTGCCAGACCTGCTAAGATCTCAGCAGCGTGTGATTGGGTGGCAGCACACTGTTAAATAACGAACACTTTTCATGTTATTAACATAGTTATAACAGAAACTACGCGAGAGCGGGTGAGCTAGTATTTTGAGTACCAAACGTAAAGCAACAAAATAACTATTTTGTGCATATATATATTACGATCTTTATATTTCGATTATGTTAGCAGATTTGGTTTGTTGCAGTACATATAAATGAATATGAATATGCTTATGTTTCGCCTGTTAGCAGTTCAACACCTGGTCGATTATCGATAACACTAATCGATTTGCTGAGCGCCAAAGTGATCTGATGATTTTTGTGATAATCCAACAAAAATGTAAACACATTAAAACGTGCTTCAGCTGCTGTTTTGCCACGCTTAATATCATTTTGATAGATATTTGACTATGGTTCAGCCTTTTTTGGCAGCCAGGCCAAAAGCATTTTACTTATGCTACTCACGCGCTCAATTGGCACGTTTTTAAGTGTTGCCTGCATCTTTGGGTAATATTTTTCTTCGTCTTGGTCTTTTTTTCTTCACTTCGTGGCTAACCGTTATGCCACCCCAAACGTACAAACACACGCACACACTCACATAAAACAACAGCCTATTGTGGAGACAATTTGTATGCTCTTACTGAGGATAGTTTTGGTTTGTCATACAAAAAGTGACGCCTGGAACAGTACTTGGCAAATATTGGTTTAAAAGGTCAGTAGGTTTTATTTAAGTGTATACTACTGATAATTGAATAATTTGTTTTGCAAGAGCATCGCAGCTTCGGTTACCCGCAGATAGACTTAGTTTCATGTTTTTTTATATCAAACACACATTGTTTGGCCGCATTTCGTTACGGCGGGCAACATGTGCAAAAGTCAATTTGAAAATTGCCGCACTGCCAGCCACAGCAGTTCCACATCCCCCTTCCTCTTCCCTGCCTCTATTGCCGACAACCTCTTTGCTCTCTGCCTCTCTCTCGCTCTTTCTGCCTAAGCGGCCTCTGCTGGCAACTGGTACTTTGTGGTCCACTTTTCATTGCACTGCCAACGCCAGCGTTGGCGTCGACGCCGACACCGGCACCGACGCCATTGAAGCCACACGCACATAAACAACATGCGACGCACTCTTCACTCCCCCTACCCCTAACCCCTGCGGGAAGTTGTTTATATTGTTTTTAATAACATTCAACGCCGTGGTAACATGTGCATTGTGCATTGCATAAATTACGCTAACGTTTTTGACTATGCGGCTAAAATGCATACTACATATTTAAGTTTAATTAACAAGAAAATAATAATAAACATTTAGCTAATAGTTTAACATGTATTAGCCATTAATAAAGCGTAAAGTTTATATTTTGAAAACACTTTACTCTGGTGATACAACTAAAATTACACATTAAAGAAGCAAATCATTTTATACCGTTGTAAATTAAAGACTAGGGTGGACCAAGTATTAGATGATTTAAGTGCCTACGACCGGGTTAATTTAAGACGCTAGTCAGACTTGATTTTAAGCCTTGCTGAGATGAGATCTAGAGATGCTTTCAAGGGCTGGAAATATTATTAAAGACAGTAAATAGCCAAATATTTGGCCATTGTTATCGTAAAGTTAAATTAAGTTTTCGTATTCGTGTGCGTTTTGCTGGTTTTTGCTTGGTTTTCTCATTTTTCCTGTGAGCGCTTTGTGCGGGCGAAATGTGAAATAAAGGCACGGGAAATGAAATATTTGCGAACAAATAGACACACTTATTACATTTTCGTCCTGGCAGTTTCTATTCCTGCTCCTGCTCCAGCACCAGCTCCATCTCCTGCTTGTTCCTGTTGTTAATATTGTTGTTGGATGCTTTTGGCGCGTGTTCGCCGGCTTCACTTCAGAGTCCAACAATGTCTTCATGCTCGTCTTGGTTGTGTCCTCTTTTTGGTTTTTATTGTTGTTGTGCCTTTAACTGACATGCCGCAATTTCTCTTCATTTTTTCCCCCGTGCGCAAAATGTTTGTGGCAGACAGGCCCCAAAAGATCCCCGAGATGGATGGGTTACTTTCTCAATAATTTAGCAGTTACTTCTAATGCGCCAACCCGAAACAAACAGCAGCTACGACATGACAACTAGTGAGTGGAATTAGCGAGTAGGAGACACTGGGACGAATGGGAATCTAAAGGATAGAGCATCCTCTTGTCAGGACATGTTTATAATCATTTTCCTTGTTGCTACAAAAAAAGGGTGTAGGGAAAAAACATTGCAATTTGGCCATAACATGCGTTTTAAGGAAAGACTCGGGATGAGTTCCAAGAAATATTTGCATGTCCTCGAAAATACCTGGAACAAGTTTAATTAGTTAAGCGCCGAGCTGGCTGGGCACAGACTTAACCGGAAGCCCTTGCAGACGCATAAACTTGTGGGTTTTTTGCTATTTTGCTGGAGCTGAGCCTTTGACATGGATCAGACTCCAGAGGGAGGCATAGGTCGTAGTGAATGTCTCAGACATTGCCTCTGACAACCACAACTTCAAATCTAAAGTTTGCAGCAATGAGAGTCAAGCAGATAAAGGGAAGACAAAGTCTAACAGTAGTCATAATAATGTTTCAAGGCCGCTTTGCTCCCACTGTTTTGGGGCGCGTACATTGGGGAGAAATTTAAACGGCAATTTGGTGCCGTGTTTACCAACCCCAAGGACAAAGTACAAAGGACGAGCATCCCGAAAAACTGTGGCCTGTGGAGTTTTATTTTAGCTTCATCTGCTGTGGGGGGGTGAATGTGGGGAGCACGGGAGCAAGCATCAACTGCTTACGTGCCTGGCAAGCATCAGAGACCGAAAACATTCCCCCGACCAGTCGCGCCCCGCAGCCTCCTTTCATCCTACGTGTCTCCACAGAGCTGTTGTTATTCTTACTTTCTCGTCCTTGCGACCTGCAGGCATGAGCATGTCGCCATCGTCCCGAGCACGTCATTTTTGGTTGCCATCGTTTGTTTTCCTTTTTTCCTTGGCTTTTCTCTGGCTGCTCCGGTGGTTTTGGCGCCCAAATCCATCCACAAAACGCATTGCCTAGCACAGCCCCCAACATAAAGTGTGTTTAACTTTTTCGTGAACGCCCAAATATCCTTGGCCTGCCTTAGGTTATGTTTTTGCTGCCACCCCCAATTCCACTCCGACGGCAGCTCCACTGGCAGCTCCTTGATGTTGCCACTAAGCTCCCGCTGCTTTCGTTCGCTTGGTAGTTGTGGCTATTGCCCTTTTGCTGTTGTCGTAGTTGTATTTTGGCATCTCTGCCATGACCTTTAGCATATTGACTAGTCACTAGTGGGGCTTTTGGTGTCCATTTTGCTTTTGGCTTATCACTTGCGGCGCATACTTTATGCCCCACGCACTTACACTACATCTCCTGCTCTCTTGCTCACTGTTATTCTCTTTCGTATTCCTTTTACTGCTGCACTTCATTTTATTGTGGTGCTAAGCTGCGCTTGGGGAATTGAAATGCGTATGTCCTTTGGGGCTTATGGAGGCGGTAGACAGTTCATCAAATGTTGCTCCTAAGTGGCACGCCCCCAACCAGTTCATAATTTAATATTCAATTCATCGTCTTACGCAGTTTCTTACATTCAATTCAGCTTTAATCTTGTGCAGTAGCCGCTTAAAGCAGATATCGAAAGAAGCCAATTTATCGACTGCCACCACATTCCCTCTGTTAACAGTTTGCGTCAAAGATCGATAAGCAGATTATTCAAGCGGGCGTTGCCAGCTTGTTTCATCAAATCAAAATCCGGCAATTCCTTTTGCCGCAATTAACAAAGGTCAATTGAAAACTGTATAAAGGCTTAAGCTTTTGCTAAGCTTGTACAGTATAACAACCAAGTAGCTTAACAAAGTCAAAAGCGGATCTCCATATGGTTAAACAGCCCATTCGCTTCGGCCTGCCATTCTTCTCCCAAGCTGACAAATGACAATGAGTTTCCATTTTGTCTGCCCCCAAAATGTGTGCCCCGTGTGCATCATCAATTTAATTTCGTAAGCTTACAAAGCGTTGCATAAAAAATGAAAGTCTGTCTGTCCATTCATGTGGGTGTGAAAACGCTTCTGGTACCGCCCTCCGGGCGCCTGCTGAATTTAAATCCATACCAAAAGGGTGTGAAACGAAGCGTGTGTTATTTTCGCATGTTTTCCTTCTCTTTTTTTTTTTTATTTAAAGCCCACGCAGCATGCGGCTAATCTTGAAAATCGTGTTGCACGTCTCTACAACGCTCCCGCGTCAACAGTTTTTTCCAGTGACTCACCTCACTGGCATCAGAGGTGTGGGCGGTGGTGGGGTGCGTACTTTTGGTATTTGCCCCCATCGAGAGCTGGCCAATTGCAATAAAAAATGTTGTTGCCTACTTTTAAGGGTTGGACGCAGCT
Source organism: Drosophila dunni (assembly GCA_018152125.1). Classification (NCBI taxonomy): domain Eukaryota; kingdom Metazoa; phylum Arthropoda; class Insecta; order Diptera; family Drosophilidae; genus Drosophila; species Drosophila dunni. Next base: position 5,133,136 of record JAECXC010000286.1, read on the forward strand.
TGCACATTTCCGCCAGCGGGAGTTTTAGTGGCTTTTAACACAAAACGTTGCGACATTCGAGCATAAAAATTTCATTAATTTACAGAACACACCCCCAACATGGCAAACTAGAGGTAGCAATAAATGTAGTGCATGCAAGAATGGGGGATTGCTCTTGGTCCCAAAAGGTCCAACAGAATTGATTTTGTAATTCGGATTTCTCACAACAGTTTCGTTTGACGCTGAGCGGAAGTTTAGCTTGTTTTTAGCAGAGATGGACGCAAAGATGGGCAACATTGTATAACAGGTTTTAAAGTATCCGCAAGCTGTAAAATTATAGTTTCTTATTGAAAGCGTTATGCTCTACAAATAAGTCCTTCAATCTCATAAACTTTTATATTTTTGACTATTTACAGATCGTGCTAACCACAGCGATGCCACCATCGAGGTCTGTCGCCATTGTCCACCCGACTACGAAGCCGAGTCTTTGCCTTCCTATACGATTGTCTCGGGTCTGCCCACCTATGACGATGCACTGGAGGAGTTCCGCAAGGCGGGTATAATATTGACGCCAGCGTTTGTGCCTGTTATCAAAATCTTTGAGAATGTTAACAACGATGCAGCGGGGGCTAAGGAGCCAACAGTGGCCTATACTGTGGTGGAGACAGGAGCTGGGTCAGCGGGAGCGAACGACTTAAACGGAGACAACATTTCGCTCACCTCCATTGCCTGCAATTGCGGTGGTGTTGGTGGCACTTCACCCACTACCTCGCTGCCCAGCTATAGTGCTGCCACAGCTGCTGCCATGGTGGCTGCTACAGCTGCTGGGACGCCGTTGACCTCGCAGGTCATTGAACTGTCGCCGGACCACTTGGCCTCACTCTCCCAGAAGCGCCTCTCGCTGCAGATCTCATTCAATAACTCGCTGCGTCGCCGCTCCCGTTCACGCTCCACGCTTCGGAATCATTTGTTGCGTTCTAGGGCTGCAATTCACACAGCTGGCTTGGGACCCATAGAGGCAACAGTTGCTGGCACAACAACAACAGGGGCCACGACCACCACAACAACTACAACAATTCCATCCCAACCCAGCCTTGCGCTGCCCCCAATCCATCGATCCTCATCGACACTATCGCTGTCCAATGAGCGGCAATTGCTGGATCAACGCTTGAGGCATTTACACCATCGTGGCTCCTTGTATTGAGGAGTTGTTGTAAATGCAATTTCCTCAAATTTCAATTACTAAACTCCTAGTTATAAGCAACAACAACACAACAACTACAACAAAAACCTACTTCTATAATAATAAAGTGTTTATGTAAATGTTCAATCAACTTTTCAATTTGCTGTTTTTTGTAGAAGCCATGGAGAACTGAGTTCTCAGTTTCTAAATCTTGTCGAAACCTCAGAAATTTATAGACGAATTTTTGATGGGAAACTATAAGTTGTACAAGAGTATTAATTATTGTTTTTATTTTAGTTTCTACACTACTTATTTTTACTGAGTATTCATAGATAAAAGTGCTTTAGATTTGCTACGGCTAAGGACGATCCTTATTCTAGAGGAACTCTAGATTTTTCATCTAGAAGCTCTGAGCTCTCGATCTCCAAGTAAGAATACTATTAGTTAGGTTATAGTTTTGGTTAAAAGGAATCTAAGGTTATTAGCCGTGGTCTTTAACCTATTGCTTTAGATAAATCTATTTAATGTTCTAGAGCTACTTAAACTTTTGAAGTGCTCCTTTTACATACTTCTACCTTTTGAGACTTTTAAGAGATGGCTTGGATACAAGAAAGTTCTGATTTCCAGGAGAGCCATAGTTTTAATCCAGCTTATTTATGAAGTGCTTGCTTCTGTTACTTAAACGAATTTCTATGAAATGCCGTCCAAAATAAACTTTAGAACACGCGCTGTTCATTTTTTCAGACATAAAAGACCTTGGATAAAGAAAAGCTGTATCTTTCAGACCAACGCTAGCTTTCTAATCCAACTAATTGAGGTGCCTTTTTGTTCAGTTATCCTACCTAAAATACACAGAATTCGCACCGAATCTAAACTTTAGAACACGCCCCATAACAGGATTCCCAGACTTTCCCTTTGAGTAAGCGCTTGCCATGACAACGAGCCTGATTGTTTAGGTTCGCACCTCGCTTTGTAGTCGACTCGTTTTTGGGAGTTGCGAGCCGGCAATGAGCGGAACAACACGTTCAGGGCTGGTGCCCACGCCGAAACGGCAAATCAAATATGTAAAAAAGGTAAGAGAGGGTGAACAGCCTGGTAGGACCCACGCCTAATCCAAGTGCTCCTCGCCCACAGCGCAAGAATCTCTATGCGGATGATTCGCGAATGCCTCTTAGATTTGAAGCGACTCCAATGCCACTGTCGCTGCGTCCTTTCGGAGGATTGTTTAATCCTTTTGCCAAGGGCTGTTCGGTGCTATGCAATCATCCTGCGCCATCGGCGATGAAGGATGTCATTAACCAGCTGAAAACATCGCTGGCCATCGAGGGCAGGAGTCCAAATCAGGCAGCTGGCAAAGAGAAGCAGCGAGAGGAGCAACTACAGCCACATGAGACAGACAACATACCGGAGGATCTATTTCGACGCTATGCAGAAACCGATTCCAGGCCAATGACACCGACACCAACGGTGACCAGCATACACACCAGAACCAGCGCTGGGTCCTTCTATCGACGCTGCATCACACCGGAGTGGGGCAAGCATGAGAACATACAGCGTAAGAAGATTATCTTGGATTTGCGACGTTCGCACTCGCAGGAGACGCTCTACTGGAAGCCCAGCTCGGAGTTGACCCAGAGCGGCATCGAGGAGGGCAAGAAGCCCAAGAGTGCGGGTGCCAACGAGGACAAGAAGCCACGACGACAACAGTCTCATGAGCAGCGACCCAAATCCTCGCTAGCCACAGCGACCCTTACAGTGGGAGTCGATCAGCACACCGATCTGGACCCTAAGCCGCTCAAGACTTGCATCAACGAGCACGATCTAAGCGACGAGGACGTGCGAAGGGGCAAAAAGCGCAAGAAACTGAAGCCAGCGCAGGGTGAGTGAGGGGGGGACTAGAGGATAAACCGGTACCCTCAACTGTAGAATCTTTTAGCCACGACCACATTCCATCTGAGCGAAGATCCGGAGACTCAGGTGGCTGCTTTAGGACCTGATTCCCTAAATGCCAGCACACGACCTAGCTTGATACCAAATGCAGCTAGTTTACTGCCCAAGGATAAGCGGGAAGCTGAACGAGAGCCTATACTGCTCAAGGGTAGCTTCCTGACAGAGGAAGCTTTCCAGGCGCTTAAAACCGATCTAACGGTTGATCTAATCGAGAACACCTTTGGACGATATGTGAGTAGTCTAGGAAACCCCTTATGTCTACCACTCACCCGCTTCCATTCCTAGCTCAATCGCGCTCTTCGGGAAGCCATCAAGTACATGCCAAAAACGGTACAGGTCAAGCCAGCGGAGGAGTTGGACAAGGCCACGCCCACTTCCAGCTCCAAGATGCCGCGCAAATTCTCAAAGTCAGCCACACGTTTCGATGTGCCCATGGATCTGTCCATGCTAAAGAGTGAGTTATCCGATTATAGTTGGCACAAACTTTAGTTTCAACCCTCGTAGATATGACACCCTGGGATTACTTGAGTAAATTCGTGTGGGTCTCTCAGCAACGCAAGCAGCTCTACAAACGCGTCTTTCTTAAGTACTTGAGCCGCTGCGAGGAACCGGAAAGCGAACTAGCACTGGGAAACGATGAAGCGCCCCTCGCTGAGTACAAGGAGCGCACTATGGTGTGGCGCAGTTTGCCACAGGCACTGGAGGATGTTTTGGAGTTTCACGGCACCGAGACGAACGTAAAAAACACATTAACACGCTTGGGCTACGAGCACGATGCTTGCGGAGATTTGGATTTTCGAGCTTGGTGCGGCATCGTTTCGTTTGCTGAGCGTTTGGCGCTCTCGAACGCGGCGTGCAGCGATGACGATTCTTGCGACGAATTGGAAAAGTCTGATTTCAATAGCATGGAGCAGTTAATTGACCAGTTCGAAGTTCCCGAGAAATTGAAAGAAATCTTTAAGATTATACGCATTACACACAAAATAAAGTATTAAACTTAAAAAAAATTCAAAAAAATGTAAACAAGCTTAGCGATAAGTCGCTAGCGAACATATCGATAACAAGTGCACTTTTAGACATTCGCCAAATACGCAGACACCAGCTGACAGCTGTTGCTGCAGTGGTATCGCGGTATCGATACTTTAGCAACCCTCATAGCAGCGTTTGTTTGCATTTTGATAAAATTTTCTATAATTAAATTAAAAAAAACTAAATTAAATGGCGACGCTTGAAGATAAGCTATTGGGAGAAAAACTGCAGTATTACTGTAGCAGCAGCGAGGAGGAAGATAATGGAGACGATGCCGACGACGAGAAGGGCGCTGGCAGCTCTCGTAAAGGAGGCGCTAGCTCCGGACTGACAATCAATACAGACCCCAATGCAGCGCCCGCAGGTGGATTTCGTTCGCAGGGCTCCACAAATACGGGTCCCAAAGGCGTTGTTAAAGACTGGCAGCGTTTCAAGCAAATGGAGACAGAGAAACGCGAAGAAAGCGAACGTCAGCGCATGGAGCTCGCCAAGAAGCTAAGCATGACAACCGCAACATCGGCAGAGGATGAAGAACGCAAGCGACAGGAGGAATTAGATGCCGAATTTGCAGAGCTAATGAGCGAGGACTTTCTGCAACAATATCAAAAACAGCGCATGGCAGAAATGCTGCGCCAGACGGGACACAATCAACAATTTGGCAAGGTGCATCAGTTGACCACCCACGAGGAGTTCCTGTCCTGCGTGGAACAGGAGAACAAGCACACAACCATCATAATACACATATATGAGCGTACACAGTCTGCTTGCACTACGCTCAACAATTGCCTAGACTCGCTAGCCACCGACTATCCGTCCATTAAGTTTGCCAAGATCTGCAGCTCCGTGGCTGGCATGAGTCGGGATTTCCGCACCAAGGGATTGCCAGCTCTGCTGGTCTACAAGGCCCAGGCTCTAATTGGTAACTTTGTACGCTTAACAGATGATCTAAGCGATGATTTCTTTGCCTCCGACGTGGAGAGTTTCCTGATCGAACATGGAATCATCGTGGACAAAGCCTTGTACAACTAAATACCGTTGTGAACTTTAGCCTAAGTTGACCAAATGATGTGTTCCCAACAAGTCAAGTATAGCTTGTATCTCATCCAATTGAACGCACTTAATACGTGTAGGTTAATGCAGTTAGTTTGCAATTTTAGTTATTTATTATTTTTCCCATTCAGTAATTAGTTACAATATTTTGTATGATTCTTGAAATCTTGTATACAATTTTCATTTTAATGTGCAACTTTTTGTAATGAGAAAAATTATACAGAGAGAATGTCAATATATTTTGTTTATGCTAAATTCTTTACATAAGTTTTTTTTATATATATAAATATAATTATAAAAAGCCAATTTTGTTTATGTTTAAAAATATTTGAAAAATGTATTCGAAATGCATTCGCAGATTTGAATGAATGGATTACAACTATATGGAACAGATAATGTTTAATCGCGTTTCTTAATCATTATCATCATCAATCGTAATATACAACATAAGATTTACAATATAATTAAGGGCTAATGAATGTACTTCACTCGAAAATCGTACTATGTAAGATTTATACAGATATATAATATACTTATCAATATTCTATATATATTTATATAGCTTATAGCCTAACATAAACGGGCAATATATATATGTATATAAAAAATGATGTTGATAATAAAAGTTTTGGTAATCAACAAATATTGGTGTTTTACTTTTACTTTCTCCGACAAATCTCGAATCGAAAAGTTTGGTTACTTTTCGTACTATGTACGAAAATTGCCAAACTTCCAGTTCCAGTTTAATTAACTAATACTAGTTACATATAATTATGTATAAATTCAATTTGATTTCGCACAACAAACACACAAATCTTTTTGTAGCACAGCGAGTGAAATTTCATAACTTTTCATAGACTTTTCGCATAAATACGCGAAAAATCGGAAAGTTCTCCAAAGGGCCAGCAGAGAATGGGCAGTGAAAATGTTGTAGAAGGAGAAGAGGGAGGGAGCTACTGTTATATTGTTCAGTTTGGGATGCTTTACTTAAGTAAATTGGCTGCAACTGGGCAAAGTTTCTAAACTCTCTCTGAATGATTGTTTGTAGTATTAATTGTAATTTTAGTTCCTATACTATTTTAAATTTAAATGTTTTTTTCTTTTTAATTCTGCACCTTTTGCTGTGGGTTCTGTTTAGTCTAGCCTCTCGATCGTATTGCTCGAGCTGTTCTAGCCTTAAGTTATTTGAATTAATTAATATCTATATAACATCTTTTGGACACACAGACATTTGTTATAAATATATTACAACTTGCTTTTGAAATATATTAAATATATATGCGCGTATATAAAACTATTAATTAAATGCTACAACATTCTATATACATGGTTTTTCGATTTTGTTTTTCTGTTTTATATAATACATAATTCTATAATAAAGTTCGTATTTTTTTGTTAATTTTTTTAAACTTGTTTTTTTGTACTATTACGTATATAATATGTTAATAATAATATTGAGTTTGAGTTACGTTTCTTACTGTTCATTTTGATTGCTGGGCGAGTCTTGGAAATCTGTTATACAACTGTTATATATGTACAAATTGCAGTGTTGTGTGTCGTCGTTGTAGTTGTAGTTGTTGTTGTTGTTCTCAGGTCAAAAGTTTCGCAAAGAATCGTTTGGACTTAAGTCTAAAATCTTCTTTTGACAATGTTTTCGAGTGTGATTTGTAAAAAATTGAAGGTTCTTTAAAAAAAGAGATTCTTGGCTTAGAAAAAGAACAAAAAAGTAACCAAAAAGTTAACAACAAATGTTGAATGCATTGAATTTCAGTTAGAAATAAAATTTGGCAATTTGTTGCAATATCAATATACGTAAATTTGTATCATTTTTGTCGTTTTTTTTTTTTTTTTTTTTTTGTTTGTTTTGTAACTAAAGAAAATCAGCCTTTTCTTGCTATACACATAAATACAAATACATATACTATATTTATAGAGATGTGTTTGTGTGTGTGTGTGTTTAAGTTGTTTAATTATTTTTGTTTTTGTTGAGCCTGCGTCGCTTCCTGTTGTTGTTGCCGCTGCTGTTACAGTCGCGGCGGCTTGAAGCTCAACGTCGTGTTGCACTCGACACTCAACTGATGCTCCATGGTGTCCATTGTGTTGTAGTCCATGCTGCCACAATCCGCTATTGAATTCCTCACCGACGGTGGCTGCTCTGCGCCTGGCAACAGACCCACCAGCAGCAATGGTTTGTTCAGCGGCACAGTAGCAGCAGTTGCTGCCGTGACGCCAGCAGCAACTGAGCCGGTCAACTGTTCGTTGCTGATACTGTTGCTGCTGTTGCTTTGACTGCCGCCGATTTGCTTCTCTTTGTGGCGTCGCAGTGATGAACGCAACGGATATTGCCGTGGCACATTGATAAGCAGACGGCGTGTGTTGCTGCTGGGATTGGTGTTGCTGGTGTTGCTGCTGCCGATGGGATTGCTGGCGATGCTGATGTTGGGACGACGTGTTGCATATTGTATGGACTCGGCGCTGTTACTCAAACGGATGTTGCCAACTGAAGAGATGTGTGATTTATATACAACACACACACATATACATACAGGGACGGGCGATCGGGCGGACGGTCGGGGGGGCAGACACAAAGAGACAAAAGAGAGAGAGAAACGAAAAATAAGAATTGTTCATAATAAAGTTGAGGTTTCAGTTAAGTTTTTGTTGTTGTTGTTAATTGGATGGTTGTTCGGTTGTTCTTGATGCTGCTAATTGTTGTTGTTGTAGTGGTGATGTAGGTTGTTGTTGTGGGCGTGTTGCTGGCAGAACAAAAACAACTCATAAAACACATAACACGAAGCACAAAAAGTTACACAGTTAACAAAATATAAATTAATTCCTTTGTTTTCTGGTTAGTACACATTTAAATGAAACAACAATTACAACAAATATGTGTGTGTGTGTGTGTGTGTGTATGCATATGTATAAGAGTACAAGTGTGTGTGTGTGGTGTCTGTGTGCGTGTGTCTATACATTTAAATACACACATTTAATACTCACTTAAGTTTATTGCATTAAATAACTTGAACTTAAATTTAGTTTTTTTTTTTTTAGCACATAATTAAATTATAAATTAATAACTACAAATAATAATACAATTAAATAAATAACGTAAGAATTATACATAAAATTAAAAATATTAACAAAAAGTAGTTTAAATAAATTTTAATTATTTTTCATGTTTGTTCTACATGCAGAAAATATTTATGAGAGCTCAGCTGCATTTATGAGAATCGCATAGAGCGACAATAAATTTCGACAACTGTAATCGTTGAGAATCACCTAGAGAGGTCGAGAAGATGGTTATCTTAACAGCTGCTTCTATTTATTCTATCAGAAAACGTTAATAGTTTTAAATTCTTTACAATCTTAATTAGTTTCAAGTCAAAGGCTCAATTGAAGAATAGAAAACATAATTAAATAAATTAATTAAGAACATTCATGAGGATGCTGTTGACATAATTTACAAATTTCGGGTTAATATCAAGATTTTTGTATGGACTTTTGTATGCAATCGGAAGTTATTTGGGGACAACAACATTTTAGGACATTTCACTTGCAATTTGCTTCATTTGTTTAATAGTTTTTTAGAAGACTTTGTGATGAATTTACACAAATGATAAACATAAAGAATGAAATTAATGTTTTAAAACAAAAAATCCAAAACATTAAAAATGACTGTGACAAGGTTGTTGCTGTTGTTGTTGCTGTTGTTACTGCTGTGGCTATTGTTGTTGTTACTGTTGTGATTATTGTCATGGTTGCCACCGCGTGGCGTCTCAAACGAGCGATACAACGTTGAGGCAGACGCGCTGTTGCCAAGACGTTGATGTCGTTGCTGCTGCTGCTGGTGCTGCCGCTGCTGTTGCTGGCGTTGCAGCAATATGGGCGTCGAGTGTCGCAAGAGCAGCGACGTCGGCTGCACATGTTGCTGCAGCTCATGGGCTTGCAATGTATGCAAAACATGGCCATCAAGCGAATCACAATCGCTGTCAGAGTCAATGTTGTTGCCAGCAACTGCAACAGCAACAGCAGTGGCAGCAGCAGCAACAGTTGCTGCCGGCAGGCATTGTGTTGAGTAATAGCATGAATTGTTGAGTGTTTCGTGTAGAAAGAAGCTGCTGTTAATGTTGTTGCAGCTGCTACGAATGTTATTGTTGTTGCTGTTAGGCGTTAAGACGCCAGCGTCATGTTGTTGTTGTTGTTGATGATGATTGTTGGTGTTGGTGGTGGTTAGTGCTGCTGTCGCTGCTTGTTTATAACTACCCGAATTCACGTCCAGCAGCAGACGACGCTGATGTTGCTGCTGCTGCGGCGGCGGCCTCAACAGACCCTTGGAATGTATGTGTTGTTGCTGCTGCTCTTGTTGCTCCTGCTCCCGCTGCTGCTGCTGACGACCATAGCTATAGCTATCCTCGGTGTCCATCATGTCGTCCAATTGCTGCTCCAGCTCCATGTCCAGATCACGCTCCCGCTGCTGCCGACGATAGAAATGATAGAGCAATGCCGCAGAGTTGCGTTCCGCATCCATTGCTGCTGTGGATCCACCGATGGCGAGGCCACCGCCACCGCCGGCAACTGTTTGACGCATATCGCGCGTGCTACCACCGCCCAAGTAACCAGCTGCGGCGGCAGCGGCGGCGGCCAGGCAGCAGTTGCTGCAGGTATCCGCCGGCAGCTGGAGCGAGACGACAGCGTCCCTTGGCCCCAGGAACCATTCGGATCGGGTGCGCATGCGTGCGGTTTGCCGTTCATGAACCTAACACACGTTTCATTTGCATGTGTGTGCGTGCGTGTGTGTGTGTGTTTGTAAATTTTTAATTTGCATTTGAATTGTTGTTGTCAAATGTGGTTGTCGTCGTCGTTGTAGTTGTTGTTGTGGTGTGTTGTTGTTGTTGTTTTTGGGGAAAACGGGGATTCGAAAATTTCGCATTAGAGTTTTGGCATTTTCTATTTTGTTATTGTTTTAATTTTGGAAAATTTCTGCTTTAAATGTCTAAAAGTTTGTAAGGCGCAAAATTTTGTTGCTTAATTAGAGAAAATTGTCAGAAAACATTTGCATAGATTCATTTAAAAACAAATTAAATAAACATAAAGCATTACAAAAACACAAAAAAATAAATAAATATAAATGGAAATAAAAGCAATTATAATAAAGACAATTATTTACAAATTATACTTCAAGGCAAGCAGAAAAATGTGTGAGAATAAATTATAATTTGCGAATATAATAATAATAAGCAAAGCGTTAAGGGTATTCAGTGTGGCAACACTTAAATTAACTACAACTGACGATGCTAATAAACAATATAATTCGGCAAAATACAAGTACAAAGCAGCATTAAGGGTATTCAGTGTAGAGCACAATAGACATTTTTCTTGATTAGTTTTTAAGCAAAAAAAAAGTACAAAACCTATAAAAATCATATGCACTCTAACGAATACCTCTAATGTTATTAACAAAGCAGTCAAAAAAAGAAGACAACTAAGTACTGGTTAATAACAATTTGGCATAAATTAAACAGAGCCGCCAACAAAAGCTTTAAATAATTATTCGTCTAAAAAAATACATTAACAAAATCGTGTTAAATTTAAGGAAACTTCAGTTGCAATTGTTCTTGCTTCCGTGTGTGCTGTGTGTGTGTGTATGAGACTGTGTGTGTGAGTATAAATTAAACAAGACATAGATACAAGCTACAAAGATACGAGCACAGGCGACAAAAAAAACAAAATAGAAACAGATTTTGTGTGGTTAATTGAGGCAACGACAAGACGACAACAAACAAAACTACAAACTAACATTAAACATTAAACAATTAACAATGCGAGTACAACAATTGCAAATGGCTTAAGAATAACTTAGACTAGTATTTAATTAAATTGCTGGCTAACAAATGCAATTGACTGTGCAGTTTGTCAGTGTGTGCTTCCGATATCTATTTTGTTTAAAATGATAACAAATGATAAGGGAACTATAACTACGACTTATAAACAAAATGTGCTTGTAATCAATAATTCGTAATTTATTTGACAAATGATGGCAGTTTGTATGTACAATAGTTTATTTTAGTCAATTAATTAAAGAAACAATAAATTATAAACGAAAACTTGATTTGCATTTATTCAAAATATTTAAAAACTAAATGGCATAAAGTGTTTTTTTTCGCTTTTATTAAATTCGGTTTAAACAATTTCTTTGAGATTTCTTAAACAACAAAAAAATGAAAAACGCACAAAACCAAAAATGAATAAATTATAAATAATTAAATATTGTTATTGTGGTTCATTTTAGTACATTTGTGTGTGTGTTTTTGGGTGTTTTGTGTAGTTTTTGTACTTTTTTTGGTTTTTGGGGAAGTGAAGTTTATTTTATCTGGAGTTTTGTGCCAGTTTTTGCTTATAAACAAACTTAAATATAGTATGGTTGTTGTTGTTGTTTCATGTGTGTGTAGGTGTATGTGTGTGTAAGTAGTTGTTGTTGTTGTTGTTGCAGGCGCAGCTTTAGTTAAATGTTTAACAAATTACAAGAACAAAAAAAAAAACTAAAGAAAAAGGAGTTCCAGTAAATGTTGTGAAAATCAAAAAGTTAAATAATTTTCACAATCCAAAAATTCAGTCTGTGAGTTAGAAAGAGAAAGACATAGGGCAAGGGGTGAGCAGCTGTCCGATAAATTAAATTAAATAATTTAAAGAATGAAAACAATCAACAGAAATGTAAACAAAATCATAATCAATTGGAAATTAAACAAATACACATCGTTAAATAATAAAAATTATAAAATAATAATCGATTACAAATCTCAAAAGTAAAAAATCAATAAAATCAAGAAGGAAAACTTAAAAACAAAACTATTAGGTAATTTGCTCGGGTAAAACCTGTAAAAAGGAAATCAAACTTAAAAAATAAAAATAAATTTCGAGCTCATTAGTGGGAAATTGGAGTTGTGGGTGTTTGGGGGTGGGGAAATGTGGGAAGGTTTTAATATTTTGTTTTAAACGGAAATGCGTGAACCTGGCCAGAACTTATCCCTCACCTGTGGCAAATATGAGAGACTTTTGGTGCTCTCCGCATAGCGATTAACGGCACGCAGCTCCTCCATGGTCATGCCGCCAGAGTTGCCACCGCCGCCTCCATTGTTGCCGCCATTGGAGCCCACAGCGCCACCAGAATTCGAGCTACACGAGCTGCTGTGTCGTATGCCACGATTGCAGCGGCTGCAGGTGCGTTGCTGCTGCTTCAGCTTGCCACCATTGTTACTGGCTAGAGTTGCCGCTGCTGCTGTGGCAGTGGGTGAGGCTCCCGTCAGGGCTGCTGTTGTAATTGTCGTTGCTGCGGCCGCAGCAGTTGCAGTGGCATTGCTACCACGTCGCTCACTGGCAATGACGCCACCGCCGTCGAGACTTTTGGTACCAGTGCGCAAGCGTCGCTGGTGATGACTGCTTGCAAGTGGTTTCTTTTTGTTCTGACGATAGCGACGCTTCACTGTAGTCAGCTCATCGTCCTCATCATCATCATCATCGTCGTCATCGTCCTGTGAATTGTTCGTTGTGCCCATTAGCTGTTGTCGCTGTCTGAAACGTGGCATGCCACGCTGTTGCTGCAACTGTTGTTGTTGCTGTGGCTGCAGTTGAGACGGTGTTGCTGGTGCAATGCTGCTCAGCTCCAGTTCGGCGGCAAAGTCATGGGCCAACTCATCATTATCCTCATCATCGTCCGCATAATCATCGTAATCATAGTCTGTGGCATTACCGTTGCCATTGCCATTGCCGTTGCGCTTGGCGGGCAGCGGTGAGCTGGTCATGGCAAAGATTCCGGGTCCCTCTAGCGACACCGAGAGACGCGCACAGCTCTCAATGAACGAGTGCTCCGGTGAGACACCCAGAGAGAGCACACTGTTCTCCAGCGCTGAACTGGAGCTGGTTAGCAAAGCTGGCGTTGAACGGGATTCCTCCTGAGCCACTGCATTCCATCAATCATCACGGGATTGTAGTTAGTGCGAAGATAGTTTTTGTTTTGTGGTTTTTTTGGTATGAACAATGAAATAGACATAAATATGGAGACATAGAGTTTTGGTTTTCAGTTTGGTTTCGACTTAAAGCGTGCATAAAATGAGTGACACTGTGCAAACATAGATTGAGATAGCAGAAAGTGAGACAGAGAGTGGCAGAGGGAGAGAGTGTGTGACACAGATTGTAGTGTATCAAAGTAGTGTACCCAATAAGCAGAAAAGCCCAAAAACTTAAAACTAAACACATAGAAAGACAGACAGCGATGGACCCCAAAATACATGTATATAGATAGAGATCAGTGATTGATAGCTAAATCGATCTTGTTGCATAGATAGATAGGCTTAGTTCTAGGCTTTTATATAGAAAGTGCAACTCACGTAGTCCCCAACGCTCGCATTGGCACTGCAACCAAGTCTTTTCAGCCTCCAAAGAATGTTGCACTGTGGAACGAAAGGAGAAAATTCTGATTAATATAATTGGTACCATAACTTAAGCTATAATGTTTGACCCAACTTTAACTAGACTTGAAACTTTAATAATAGAATCATTTTGGTAGTAAAAGGCCTCTTAACAGCTAGTTTTAACATATTCCTTATCAAGCACATTTGATGCCTACATTAAGACTTATTTTTAATAGTTATCAGATACAAATTTTATAGACAACCACATTTCACACACACATTTCAATAGATAATTTATATTTTAAACTGCGCATTTTATAGTTACTGTCACTACCATTGAAGATATTTGACATTCTTCTCATAGTTTTCTATTTCTTTTATTAAAATCAATGTTAAAAACCTCTAAATATAAAATACTTTTAAGAAAATGATACGCAACTGTCCATTCTAATAAGCATATTTCAAGCCGGTTTTGTTCTACTTCTCCTATCTGACCTAATTATTTTTGTCCTGAGACATTTATTGAATAAATATTTCTCTATTTCATTTATTTCAAGGTTTATTATAAGGTCAATCGTTATGCGCAGATCGTTTAAAGTATATCGATTAAAATACTACGCATATATCTAATCTATTAACTAATTCATGTTCATAGCCGATTTTGACCGATTTCAAATTTTTATTCTATTTCATTGACATCTAAAGACTAAATAATTTATTTTTATTAAATAAATATTTTCCTATTTATTTTAATTGAAATAATGATGGAGATAAGCATCTAATTACTCATCGTAATATATGTACTCTCCAACGATTCATAAAATTACAAACATAAATTAAGCTCTGCAAATATCAAGAAGAGATAAGCTGAAATCTACGTTTGACGTACCAACAGATAAAAGATTTCTGAATAATCAGCATGAATGACGCTAGACGGAATGCAAACAGAAAGAAGCGTCTTGAGATGCAAATTCACATTCCACGATCATTTCTACATAGTTAAAGCTCAACACGAGCTATGGCAGATATATAAAAACTCTTAGTTCTATTTAAAAATAAATCAACTACTCAATGTTTAACCTTATCAGGAGCTATTAATGTACACTTATTCATAGCTTCCACTTACATGCATATTTCTGTTGAGCCAATTTTCCGCGTGGCGGTGGCGGATATTGAAAGCTGCAGATCCATTCGTCCTGCACCTTGAGAATTCGTCCCGTGACACGAGCATAATACTCGTAATTGTCACGTCCAAAGATATCGTGTGTGGCAAACTTATCAATTATATGTTGCATGATCTTAGTAGCCACCTGTGCCGAAGATAAAGACAAAGATAAATGAGTTGAATTAAGTTGATATGGTTGGATTAAGTTGAGCTTACCTTAAACTTGAGCACATCTTCCATGCGAGCTGTTTTGCCATCGCTAACACATGATTGAAAGAAACTGGGAGCCACTGAGACGCCGAGAGCCTCGCTGGTCATGCCCGTGGAGGCGTTGGCGGCATTGCTGGCGATGACGCGGAATGTGCCAAAGAGTAAAACTAAAAGATGTTGCGTATACTTGGGCAGTGATGCAAACAATCTGCAAAAAGACAAAGACAATGCCAAAATTATAACAATATAAAATCAAAGATATACACAAAAAAATAAGGCAGAGGCGTCGTGCGTGTTCATGTTCGTTAGAAATGACCCAGAAAATGCAATAAAAATAATCGTATAAACAGAAATGTCAGCCGGAAGCCATGTAAAGATCGTCTTATCTACATATAAACTATATATACTACTTACTATAGTCAAGTATTTTTGTTGTTTTGAGGCGAGTAACAATTGTTACTCATTTTATTTATTACAAAGTGCACTGACTCACTGTCTTTGGCGAGGGCCATCAAAGAAAGTCACTGAGCGAGACACTGTCGGAGTGGGGAGTGGGAGGGAAAGGCGGTTATAAGATTGGAATAGAGGCAGCTGTGCTGGGGGATTGTTCACACTTTCATTTTGGCATACGGCTTGGCATGGAAAGCCAAAACTGGCTAACAAACAAACTAAGCAACTTGAGAGTCAGACTCAAATTCAAGCTCACAAACTGGTAGCTCTCTCGCTCTCTCTCTCAAGCACACACTCTCCCTCTTTCTCTCTCTATTTCTCGTTACACAACTGTAGAGCGAAGAGCAGCGAAGCGAACTATCAACAGTTAACCAATCAATTAATGCGCTTTACTCTTCGCAGCTCCCATAAAAATTAAAAAAGAGAAGAAAGAAACAAAAAAGTGAAAACTTGAAGAAAATTGACAATGAACTATACAATAACAACAACGTTTATACTAAAAAAAGTGAGACAAAGACACTGCACAGTTGCTGCCAAAGGTGTTAAATGCATTGATAAGAGCTTTAGCTTTAATCATAATGTGCTTTCACAGCATGCAAGATAAATTAAGGCGCTTTTGATTTGAGATCGTGACACATGCTATGATAAATGAGCACAAGAATTTTAGGTACACCTCTATTAAGGGGTTATAGCTGCGTATAACCCTTTCAAGAAAAAAGAATTGTAATTAAAGTTCTTTTAACTGATTCATAATCCACAGTTGATATCACTTGGGTCAAGGCTATATATAATATAAAGTTACTTCATCTTTTTAGCTATCAGCGTTTTCACCTGTTTCCTCATCTACAAATAAACCGTTAAAGAAGAAGCAGAAGAACGTAAGTAAATAAAGCGATATAGTAGAAGAGACAACAGAACCCGAGTAATGCCCGCCAAGCCTATGGGTTCAACATTTTTTACTGATCTGGCCCCCAACACGATAGCAACGACCTGAACCCAAAAAAAATGTATATTAAAAAAAAAGTTTTTTATTTATAAACCAAATGAAAACGTGCCAGAGTCGAAAATATCGTAATTTTTATCTATATCTCCTTCAACTCTGTAATCTTATCAAATTATGTCGTCGTTTCTTTGGACTTCTTTTTAAGGGATACCACCTCGAACTAGAACTCGAACCCATAAAAAAATAGAAACCTTGCAGATAGCATATTAACCACAACAACAGTCAACATTCAGCAGCAACAAGATTAATGATTTATTATTGATTTACCTTTGTTTACTATTTTATGTATGTTACTCAGCGGCGATATCCCCATAAATGGAATGCGTACAAATCGTTTACTAATTGCATTAATTACCAGGAATGCCGTTAAATAGAATTACAACAATAAATACACAATCGAACAAAATTAAACAAGTGTTGTTTGGTTTCTTTTTTTTAACATTGTCGTCAGTCGTCTGATATCACAACGATAAGCTCATTTTGGTGTGTGTGATTCCTCTGAAACCTTAATGAATGATTAATGCGCTTTTAATTTGAATATTTTTTGTGGGGTAACACAGCTATCAAATAAACCACGATCACTACTATTAAATGCTTTAATTAAACAATTTATTTAAATTAATGAGTCGTCAATGTATTTAAGAACTAAAAATAGGCCATAATTAATCAAGCAATTAATTTATATCAAAGCTCTAATGTGCTTTCAAAGCTGTTTTAATAATTCTACGTGTGTGACAACAATTACACAATAGAATACAATCTGTATTAATCTGTAGCTGATTTTAATGCGCTTTTTAAGCAAAGCTTTTGCAGTTGTTCACGTGCGTACCAAAAATTGATTTTTTAGCACATTACGTGATCACTGCCACTACAATGTAATGTCATTTAAAGCTTTTATGAACTTGCCAAGCTGTTTTTAGTAAAAAGCACTTAAAATTAACGCATTTACGGCGCTTAGAAGTGCTAAATGTGCCGTTTAAAAACAGTTGTTCGATTATTCCAAGTGTTAAATAATGCAATTAAACGTTCTGACCTAACAATATACAAATAAAGTTGTGCGTGTATTACAACTGCTTACATATTATATAATTACAACCAATTATAGAGTATTTTGTGGCCGGCTTTTGATAATTTTATTCAAATTGTACACTAATGTATAATGTTAATTGAGGAGTGAACAAAGGAGGGGGAGGAGTGATACATTAGGGCCCCAAGACAGACAGACCGACGGACGGATTATATAATCGTCTAACGTCTGACGAGACGCGTTACGCATGCGCCGTGTTGCCAATTCCAGCATTCAGATTGTATTTACATAATACATCAGAAACCGGCTATGTATGTATGTATATCTATATGTTTTTAAGGTCTTTTTCTGTGAATTGTATGCTAAATGGAGTAATGGTGTGCGTGTGCTACTGTTAAGGCCGTCGCGACGCTGCGTCACATTATAGATGAATCATTTATTGTTATTATTATTGTATTTTTCATTCATAAAAAAGACGTACGTCTGTTTCACTCCCTCATCCCCTTCAATTCTCTCTTTCCCTCTCGCTCTCTTTGTCTGTCTTCTGCCTTTTCAAGTGCCGCGCATTTGATTTGCCTTTTCTTTTTATCACACACAGTCACATATATAAGTATATATACATTATGTACATATGTATTTGCATTGTTACGTATTTTAGTGCCCTACAGAGAAACAAGTTTCAATATATTCCCACATCTCTTGTCCCACTTGAAAGATTTCAGATGCGTCTCTCTTTCTTCTGCCTCTGATAACACTCACTGAACAGCGAGGGGGGTGGACAGAGGGTTGCGGAGGGCGGAGGGCAGTGCACTCCGAAACATTCAAGATATTTCGCTTAAATTTATGTATACATATATCAAATTACTGAAAAAGAATTCTGATAATGTTGATATACAAAAGATTTTCTGCGTTCTGTAAATATTTGAAATATTTGAATGCAAACAAAAATGTTATCAGATTTAACAATAAACAGTACAATCACTAGCCATACAACACATCGTACTGTTAAAAATTCAAGTGAAATTACTGAAAGTCCTTGAAATTTCACTTTCCTTGAGTTCTACGTTGAAATTCCTGCGAAAATCTTTAGTTTTAAGATGCGTGATCTTTGTAATTAGTTAAGTAAATCTGAGGAATACAATGGATTGTTTCAAAAGAATTTTTACATTACTGAATTGAACTACTCAGAATGAATAACAATCACTAAACTAATTTTAGTGTGAAAAATTATATTTAAATCTATTTTTAAACGACAATAATAGGATGCAATAGTCAGTCATTTAAACACAACTTTAATCAGCGTTTAAGACCATATTTAGAAAATAAAATTAGCATCTTAAAATATACACAAGAATTATGTAAAACAAAGGAAAGTGAAATCGGGATCTAAAAAAAAACAACACGATATAAAACTTGTTAGACCACGTACTCTAAAAAAGAGTAAAGGGGTCACTTAAGTTACTCAAAAGGCAGAAGGCGCCATTTCTGACCTCATAAAGTATGTATATCCTTGAAAACCTGGATCTTCGAAACTATAAGAGCTAGACCCACCAAATTTGGAATAAAAGTGTGGTCGTATGATAGGCAGATCAAGAATACTTAAAATTGTTTGTTCGCCTCACCAAAAAGTATTTTCACATCACCATTACTTGGATACGAATAGGGCAATCAGGACCAAATTCACACAGTATGTGTACTGTTCGATTATAACTATTCTCATCAAGTTTGATCCGGATCGGACATCCATAGCCTATAGCTCTCATGGAATAAGTTTGTATGGTTTTCCATGCGCACTGCGAATGACTACCGGGTCGGCTCGCTCGACTGTAGCCTTTCTTAGTTGTTTTTATAAGTTTTTTGCCCATTAAGTAGCGGTCAGTGTTTATTCTAGTCATTTATCATCGGAGTTATGTATATCTATAGATTCAGCTTCAGTTACAGCTTCATCTACAGCTGCATCAACAATAATCATTCGCGACTCTCGAGTTCTCCCCTTCTCTCCATTCCCCTCTCTCCACCAAAGGCCTTTGTGTTAATTTAGCAAAAAATGAGAGACTCAAACAAATACGATTGTCGTAGTTGTTGTTGTTGTTTTTCGGGGGCATAGTAATAAAAAAAGAAGAAAGAAAATACGTCATAATAATGAGCCAAGTGAAACAGCAAACGCAACGCACGATAATAAAAAGCGGTTTCAACATACTACTCAGGGTATTATATATGGATGGATATATCAAGAGACTGGCTTGACCCAACCATAAGCAGGCAATAGTTTGGCATAACTAGACTAGCAAATACCCTAAATGGAGTGAGAGCTCAAAAGTTTCTTCAGACTGATCATAAGAATCGTCTGCTTGATAATTACTGCAGTTAGTGCGAAGTTGAAATTATTTAAAATGATTAATTAACTGTTGGATCAGTCATAATATTTGATCTTTAGAATGCTGCGTTTTTCGCAGACTTCTGCCGTTTACAAGGCTATTGTATAGTGTTTTTTATCTGGCATATGGCATAAGTTATTACTGTGACTGTGACTGGTCGAGAAGTTCAGCGCTGAGTTCAATCACTGAAGAAGTCGCTCCAGACAGGCGCAGACAAATGAAAGAAAGAGATGGAAATGGGGAAATGGAGAAGTATTAAGAATAAAACTAAAAGAAATAAGAAACAGAAGCGGGGCCAAAAGTGAACTGACGCACAATTCGTACTATGGAACAAACAGTGTTTATATGCGTTAAATATATGTATGCACAGAGAGTGTGTATATTTATATTGTACACTCGCTTATTTTACTTTTATTGGTTTTGTTTGGGCATCGGGCATTGTATGTTGTTTATATTGTGTGACTGACTAACTGAATGACTGACGGGCTGACTGGTTGACTGACTGACTGAGTAACTGGCTGACTATGGCGGCAGTTTTTCAGTTTGTTTATGCAGCTCTCGGGCCAATGGAGACTCTGAGCTATGAAACTATTTTACTTGTATTTTGTTATTGTAATTTTTTGTTGCGATTTGCAAAGCCCTTTGACAAAAACAAAAACAGCAACAACGACGACAATCAGAACGACAAGAGAACTCAGAAGGAGAGGTACAGAAGGTGTAGCAGACAAGAAAAGAAAAGAAAACCAAGACAATTCTCTGCAGCCCGTGACTGACTACATAATGTAATAATAATCAGGAAGTGAACATCAGTCGATATTGCAAATAGACCCAAACAGACGTCCAGTCCAAGACGTCTCTTGTTAATGCATTGGACAATGCGGCTTTTGTTGTAAACTGTTTCCCTGTATTCCCTCTCTGTCTCTGTCACACCGTCTCTTCTTCTCTGTCTCCGTCACTGTAACTGTCTCCGACTTCGTCTGTGTCCCTGCCCCTTTTTTGCAGCTTGTCTAGGCCCACAACAAAAGCGGGCAATTTTTGCATTATTTTTTGCACTTATCCGATATTCGCACAGTTGTCGGTTTGTCCCCTAAGCATTGTCCTAAAACTCGGTATATCCGTGACACATGCAGGCAGGCAACCCAATCGACCAGGCAATTGTGCAAATAGGCTATTAGCCGACATGGTTTGACAGGCAGCTGGCGCGACAATAACTAAATAACCAACACGATTGTCTTAGTCTTAAATGAACAGCGTCTATTTTTAGTTGTCTTAAATGACAATTGCTTTGGGTACACTGCAGCAGCCAGCTTGAAATTTTATATTTGAACTCTTTCAATTAGAAGCTTTACTTCCAGTGCACTGTGAATACTTAAGCTTCTGACTAGCACAAAGACGCATACTCACATTTTGAAGAGCAACAGGCGTTCGTTGAAAGCTTTGAAAAAGCTTTGGCCAGGCAACAAGTTGGAGCCACAGGAACAGCAAATGTATTGAGTGACAGTGAGAGCGAGAAAGAGTGCTAGGCAAAGAGAGCAAGCTCATGTGCAATCGAAAACTTTCTCAGGCAACAAACGTAGCGACGTCAGCGCTGACGTCGACAGCGCAGCAGTTTTGCTTAGATTTACAAGTGTTGTTGTAGCGTGTAATTTACAAACAAATCTGCAGAAAAAACATACACACACACATACACAGATTGTATATGTGTGTAGTCTATGGCATATAATATAAGTCTATTGCAAAAACGTGCAACAATGACGTCGTCGCTCGTCTGCCACAATAATAATAACAACAGCAACACCCGCAGCAACAGCAATTACAACAACACCAACAACACCAACACTAACAACAACAATACAAATTTAAACGATGTGCCAACTGATTGAATTGAGTGCCAATAGTGTTTTTAGGGGGAGGGAGTGGGATTGGTGGGCGCGTAGAAAAGAGCAGGAACTGCTGGGTCGCTCTTACGTTTACGTTAATTGATACAAAGTTTCAAACGCGCGTCTCTTTCTCTATCTATATCTATTTATAAATGTTTCAGCAGCAAAGTCGCTATTTTCGCGCATTTGTTTGATTCGGCAACGAATCTGATTGCGATTGCTTAATGTGTTATTGTTGTTGTCGTTGTTGTTGCTGTGCTGTTTTTGGTTTGGCGGCCTGCGTCTGCCCTAAAATGTAAATAAACAAAAGAAAGGTAAGCAACAGTGGCAACGGCAGCACATAAACAATTACAACAATAAATGTGTATATAATTGTATGCTAGCCACGGGCGCAAAGTTTACAGTAACCAAAATGAAATTTACGTTTGAATCGAACTGACTGCCAGGTCTGAAGTCTGAGAGCCTCTGATATGAAGAAGAGAAAATAATTTGGCGGTCGATTTTTACGCATGTACTGCCACTGCCACTGTCCAAAATAAAATTTATGTTTTATTGCTGACGTTATTTGTTTACACGCACATTAGCATTAATGTAACAGCGTTGCTATTGCTGCTGCTACTGCTGCTGACGCATTTGCCGCATTCAGCAACATTTCAGCCTCATCCATCAAAGTGGCAGCGAGTGTTTTAACCAAATCAAATTAGTATACAGTTAGTTATAGTTACTTGAAATAGACAATTATAAAGCGGCTGCAATCTGTCAAATGCCAAATTCATTAGCATGAAGTTGGCAACGCTTCCTCCACTCCCACTCCCACTCCGCTGCCTCTGTTTCGATAAAAATAACAATAGATAATATCGATTGGGATTGTTAATGGTTAATTGCAATCGCCGCTCACTTCACGCACAACCAACTTTAACTCCCTCTCAACTCCCACCTCCCACCCACGACGATTCGTAATGCAATAAGCATTGCAAAAAAACAAAATAAAAGAGGAACAACAAAAACGATTGTAACTCATAATAACTGCAACATTTTCGTTTTATTTTAATTGAGCATGCGTGGGTCTGTCTGTCTGTGTGTCTGCCCGTCTCTCGCTGTCTATTTGCCCACGCTTTATGCTCTAATTCAGTTTGGTTAGAAATCGATTGCAGCAACAAAGCAAAGCAAAGTAAACGAGCAAGCAAAACATTCAATTTACAGCTGCAAACTAAGTACTCGATTCCTCCCCCTCTGCCCACCATTGGCCGATACTTCTTGCACTTCCGATAGGCAATTTTGTCGCCTGCGCTTAGCGCTCGAGTGAAAATTGGTGAAAATCTGGCAAATGTGTCAACAAGTGCCGAGTCAAACGGGCGTGAAACATAACAACAAAAACCACAATAATAATAATGGTTATAATAATAATAGCAAGAAGCACAGTAGCATAGAGTCAACGCTTTTCACTTAATTTCAACTAAATTCGTAGCACCCGCAACCACACCTCCCCTAACCTTCCCTGCCGTCCTCCTTCTCCTCCTCTTTTCCACCCAATCCCACTGCTAAAAGCCAGTGTGTAGCGCAGATTCTTGAGCTGCAACCAAATCTAGATCCGGTTCAGCAAGTTTACCGCAAGCTAGTTACAATATACATACAAACAACACTCACATTCACATAAGATGAGTACATTGACGAAACTAGAGATGGTCGCGTGTTAACACGAGACTAAATACGCTGCTTAAGCCGAGTAAGTTCTGTGTGTGTAAGACAATTACAACACTCGATATGTTTCGATAGTTCAGAGACCTCTGGTCATTTCCCCAGCTATTATATGTCGTGTCACGTCATGTAACTGATAAAAATGACGACTCACCTGTGTAAACGGTCCGTCTGCTCGGATTCGTTCTGAAGCTCGTTAATGGCAAAGAGTTCCATCTCACCGTTGCGTCCGAAGATGCCATTGGGTATCTTGCGCAGGAACTTCTTAAGCACACTGGCAATTGTGAACACCGAATACTTATCAACGTTAACGAGTCGACCCGCTTGCAGGAAATGAATGAGCTTCTTCATGGAGGCCTGATGGCCAGGTGCACGGAAAACATCGCGTCGATTGGGCGACTCCTTGTTCAATTTTAATATCAGCACAAGCAGCGGCCCCGGAATGTTGTTGTTGTGCTTGCATACCTCCTCCAGTGGCACTCCAAACTTGACCTTTTCCAGGCGGTAGGGGTAGCCGGGAGCTGTCGCTGGATGGCCGCAGGAGGTGACAACGTTGCCTAAATCCGCGGCGCGTCTATGCACGCGTTCAGCCCAGCTGGACATTGTGTGTGTGTGTATGTGTTTATGAGCGAGCGAATGTGTGTATATGTGTGAGCGTTTGCCTGTTGGTATGCGTGCGTTTATTTGCCTGCGTACGTTTGCGTGTGTGTGTATATATAAATATATATATGCATATATATAACTGTGTATGTGTGTGTGTGGGCAGCGCTTTTCTTTAGAGCGTTCGTTTTTCACAGAAAAATGTGCTCGCTCACAATTTTATGCTGTTTTATGCTGGCCAAAAACATGTTCCTGTTTCCCCTTTACTTTCCACTGGAATGTAACTGCGTTGTTGTAGTTGTGTTTTTGCTGCTGTTGCTATTTTGTATCTGTATGCATTTATCTTTCGTTGTTGTCGTTGTTGTTGCTCTCCTCTGCTTTGCTCAGCTCCTCGTACTTGTTTCTGTTACTTTTTGTTTTGGGCGTTGTTTGAATTTTCTTCGTACGTAGTAGTTAATTATTTTGTTCGTTACGATTTTTCGAATGTTAATTGAATATGACAAGATCTTTATTTTATGTATGTTTGTATATTGGTATATGTGTGTGTATGCCTGCTTTGATTTGGCAATTTCAATTTTTTATGCTCGCGCAGCCACAGCAGCCACTCCTGTATGCACTTTTTTTTGCTTTGCTTTGCTTTTGCTTTTGCTACTTCTTCTTTTTCTCTCTTTTAGAATCTTCACAGTTTAAGCTTAGATTGCGCGTCGCGTTGTAGCATATTGAACAAACTTGAAATTCACCCACGACCACGTTAAAGTGAAAGAACGCGGCTGATTGTTGTTGCTTTTTTATATTAAATAAATTGGTTAGTTTTCGTGGCTCTTAAATTAATTTTCACATCTCCGCACGCACACACGACTTGCAACTCGCAGCACTTTTTGTTCACTGTTGCTTAACACTACACACGCATACCACAACACCTTAACAGTTTGCAATTATGTTATTAACATGGGCATTCATTTTGTCTGGAAAAAACCTGCCACAATCGTTAATCGGTTTTACGGTATTTTTTATTGAATCGTTTATGTTTGGAGTAATATTGTCAAGTCAGCTCACTTATTAATTAAAACAATTAAAGGCTTATTAATATGTTTTTACAAATCTTAAAATAGGTAATCAAAAACATAAGTTCGAATTAAACAGCTGTTAACTGTCATTCAGTACTCAGTTTGGCAGTGTTAATGCGCTGTTAAGCCGATGTTGCCAGCACAAAGTATGTTTTCGATAAGTTTGAAAATTCAGACCGCAACTTTAACGATAATGTTAATAATGCAATTTTGATACATTTTTTACAAGACAACAAGACTTTACTAGAAATCTTCATTCGATAAACGATAAAAGTGAGTAGTTTATTCATTTGAATAAATACTCGATGCCGCTGCTCAAAATGGTCACCCTGCCTGCAATGAATAGTATCGAATCTCTAATTATGGCGAATATGTGTAAAGTGAAATTGTTGCAAGCAAAGAAATAATAAAAAAACACAAATCGGCCAATATACAATACACATATTCATTGCAAGATCATTAGCCAAAAGAAGTACGTATAACGCAGTAGGCTGTTAAGCTAAATACAGCACCCGTGACACACACTTAGTCGTATAATTTTTTTTGTTTGTCTCAATTATTTTGTTGTCTGCTACAGAACAACAAAAACAACAACTCCAATACCACCCAGGACAACAACAACACAAGAAATCATAGTGCTCATCTTGCTGTAAATAGATAATTACGTTACAAATATTGTTTGTTATATTAAAAAAATAAGTGAAAGAAGTTGACAAGACGCGCAAAATATTTGGCTCAATCGCTTATCCAAAATTTTCAAGTTTCATTCGCAAATACACTTTTCACACACACATACACTTGTGTGTGAGTGCCGCTGCTCACCTTGAATCCGTCAACGTTGTCGTCGCAGTCGTTGTTGCTGCTGCTGCTGCTACTGCTGCTCCCCTCTCTGCCTCTTTGCCTTTGTCAGCGTCAGCGTTAGCGTCTATAAGATATTGACCCTGTACGCCTGATACACATATATTTCAAGCACACTCACACGCATTAACACTGTTAATAACGCTGCCGAATAGAAAATAATTTTTTTGTTGTTTGCTATTGCAATTCGTAGGTGAACAAATGACCACCGCTGCCTCCACATCGCAAAATGCGTCGTCGGCGTTGATGGCCGCCGGTGGAGCCGGATCGGGAGCCACAACAACAACAGCAGCGCTCACAACGACGACGCCCAGCAGCTCGGCGGTACGTGCACTGGCCATGGAATACAAGTCACTGCAGGAGGAGCCAGTGGAGGGATTTCGTGTGAAGCTTATGAACGATGATAACCTATTTGAGTGGGAGGTTGCCATCTTTGGGCCACCGGATACACTTTATCAGGGTGGTTATTTCAAGGCTCATATGAAATTCCCACACGATTATCCATATTCGCCGCCATCCATACGCTTCCTCACCAAGGTATGGCATCCGAATGTCTATGAGAACGGTGATCTTTGCATATCCATACTGCATCCACCTGTGGACGATCCGCAAAGCGGGGAGCTGCCCTGCGAGCGCTGGAATCCCACGCAAAATGTTCGTACCATTCTGTTATCGGTTATATCGCTCCTCAATGAGCCAAACACATACTCACCGGCCAATGTGGATGCCTCGGTGATGTACCGGCGATGGCGGGACTCCCAAGTAAGTCATGTACATTCACCAATTGTTTGCATTAAAGATTCAATATTACACACAGGGTAAGGACAACGAGTATCCGAACATTATACGCAAACAGGCGCTGGCTGCCAATGCGGAGGCGAAGCGTGAGGGAATTGTGGTGCCAATGACACTCGAGGATTACTGTCTAAAGCCGACGGTTAAGCCCAGTACAGAGTCTGGCCTGGATGCGAATTTCTATGATGATGATTTCGATTTGGAGACCGAGGATTTACCCACAGATTCCGATGAAGAAGATGAGGATGATGATGAGGACGACGAGGATGTTGATGATGATGATCAGGAACAGGAACAAAATCAGGAAAAGGGCAACGGCGACAGTGCTGCGCTTAGCAAAAATAATGTCAATACTAAATGCAAGAACAACAATGGACTTGTCTCTGCGAAATCAGCTGCTGCTACTGCTGCAGCGGATGACACCGAATCCGCTGATGACAGCGGCAAGGGCGAAACCACATAATGCATATAAAAAGAAGAGACCACACACCACCAATCACAACTAGAACCAGAACCACATGCACACCCCACACTGCTCCTGCCCAAGGCCTCTGCGTAGCATTTAAAAAATCGGAAGTATGGAAGTGTGTGAATCGAACAACCGGAAGGCGTTATACCCAAAACCCTCCCATCTATGAATATAAGGCCAATTGCTATGTGTTTATGTTACCCTCCACCTCCAACACCCCCTCAGACCCAACACAAGTTATTATATTTTTCTACTACTTATATGCGATTATTTATGTACTATTGTGTGAGAACCGTTTGTCAGCCAATCAGTCAATCAGAGCTATTTACCCTCAGTCAGTTAGTCAGCCAACCAGCGAACCGATTGATCATACAATCAGTCAGTCATCCATCAGCCCCGACTGCTTAGGGCTATTTCGAACCAATCCACTAGAGTTTCTGGAATATTGCGAATCCTTTTTAAAAGCAAACAACAAAAACTGATTATGAAATTTTATGATTATACAAAAAATCTACATACTTGTATTAGCTATAAATTATTATTTAAAAATATATACTATACAGAAACAGATGCAGCATCATGAAAAGGGGCGGGGCAGTGAAACCGGGGGAGGCAGTAACAAATTTGACGAACCTCAAAACTGCGAGACAGACATCCTAAAGAGAGACAGCTAAACTAAAGTAACAAAAGAAAGAGAAGAAAATATATATACAATAAAAAATCAAATATACGAAACAATCAATGGATTTCACGTATATGAAGCAAGAGAATAAATAATGATAAATAAAATGTAGAAATTAAGCAATTTGTAAGTGCAAAATAAAATGATGAGAATGAAAAACAGAAACTGCAATATTGAAACGAAAAACCGCATTGTATAAATTAAATTGCAAAGATAAATAAGCCAAATAAAATGATTAAAAAACAGAAACAAACGGGGTATTTAATTAACTAATTTTTAGCTGATTAGTAAAGTCAAACCAGCCTCATTTTTAATAAATATTAGCACGTCTATTTATTTTTTAAGTATTTTAAGCACATTTCCATTAATTATAATACTGCGTTGTATTCAGTTTGGGCACAGCGACCAACACTTCATACTTGTGCACCGTGTAAATGTACTCGGACTGTGCGTGAATCAGACACGCCTTCTTGGACAGGAACAGGGATCCAATGACATCACCGCCATCCAGTCTAGTGCGACAAATGAACACCCTTTCGTTCGTCTGGGAGGTACCCACTGAAACAGCATAGTCCTCCAAGTGTCCATCGTAGCTGCGCACCCATTCGTAGTCCAGATCGTCCTTGGTATTCAAGAGCTGATAGCTGGTTCTGGTCGTAAAGGGAATCGACTCCGTGGTGCAAGTGGCAACGCCTGATTCAGCCAACAGACGACAGGGCACAATCGTGCCGGAAAAGTTCACACGAGCCACATACAGTTTGAAGCCATAGGGATCAGCTCCTGCAGCGAGAGCATTCAAGGGCACAGGAATCGACAGGTTGCCAGCCGTCCAAGCTTGCTGGGTATCTACAAAAAGTAATTATTAATCAATTAATATATCGGATTTATATTTCAATTAAAATTACTTACCAAACTGGGAGGGAACGGCGTAGGCAGCTCCGAAGAGCGCGACGATCAGGAAAGCGGCAAGTTTGTACATGTTTGAAAGTTCTCCTAGGACTGATACTAAGGGGTTGCTCCGAACTACTTTTATAGGCAGCGATTATCAAATTTCTACTGATTGTTGATAAGCAATTTGACAGGGGAATTACTACAAAATGCTTAATTGATAAGACGAGTAATCAGAGCAGAAATAACTGTTGTTTTCTCCTTCTGCTTCTCTTTCTCGTTTTCCTAATCAGAAATCTAAGTGAGTGATTTTACAGCGCGTAGTAACTAATACCGGAAACTTCAAATATTTAAAACATTTAAAGTAGATAATACCTGTATTGGATTTTCTTCTAAATTTAGCAATATATTTATAAATCTTTTCTTTAATTAGTTAAAGCATTAACCAAATTTGTTTAAACAATATTTTTGAATCATGAAGGGAAATAAAATAAATAAAGTATTATATAGTTCTTGTAGAAAATTTTAGATGATATAATTAATTTTACTATTTAAGTTGTATGATGCCTAAGATTTTTTATACTTCATACTCACCAGCAACAGCTTTAGATACCGTCATCAGACAACTAAAGCCTAAAGCTCCAATAGGAGAAATCGGTTAAAAATGGAAATTTGTATGAAGACATGTCCTATAACTTGTGCTGTCTCCTGAAAACTCACACTTTATGTGAATATCATGGTCATAATTATTTAAATTGCATTTTTTTTATTTTATTGAATTTATTTAACATTTTTCCAATTTATTTGTTTGTCTGAACTGTGTTGATAAGTTCTCTGGAATGAAACACTTAATTCAATTAAAATGTAAAATAAAAAAATATATATATATTTCAAACAATATATTAAACTTAAGTATAGTTTTACAAACAAATATTAATAAATTAATTTAATTTTTTATTTATTTTATTATTTTCTATTTTTGTTTCTTACGCATATAGCTATTCCTAGAACTCCCTAG
The DNA here is from genome assembly GCA_018152125.1 of Drosophila dunni. Lineage (NCBI taxonomy): Eukaryota > Metazoa > Arthropoda > Insecta > Diptera > Drosophilidae > Drosophila > Drosophila dunni. Next base: position 5,162,923 of record JAECXC010000286.1, read on the forward strand.
CTAAAAAATTTCAGGTAGTTTACATTCAAAAGAAACCTCCCTAGATAAAAAGGGATTACAAATGCCAATAGTTCCAAACTTATCAACTGAGTAAGTCTCCATCAATTCCTTTGCAAAATTCTATGAAATTCAAGACAACTGATTAAATAATATTTCATTGCGATTAAATCGTCACAAACAGTTAACGATCAAACGCCTCTCACTTGTTTGTAGGCAAAAGTGATTCCCAGATTAGGGTCCACACTTCATAACACAAAACTTATTGGACAGTCTGAATCACATTGTGGTCTTTAAGCATTTCACCAAAGGAACATGTTAGTTCCTGTCTTGAAATCGAAACCGAAACTCAGAACATCGTATCTAATCAACGATAAGTGCGAATGTTAACCCCCTTAGTAAATTATAGCTCGGGTTCTTATCAGCTTGGACAGCGTATATAAACCAGAAGTTGGTGCCAGTTCGATCAGTAACGAATTTGATCAATTACCGGACAGTATTCGCCATGTACTCCGCCAAGCAAATCTCTCTTCTAGCTGTGGTTCTTGCCCAGCTCCTGGTTGGCATCCAGTGTGGAGTCTACGACACCACCGATAAATGGGTTCTCAACGACAAGGCCAAGGGTTTCCCTGACAACGCAGTGCTCGGAGGATTCGATCCCGATGGCTACGATAACTTCGTTGGCCGTGTCGTCTACAGCTCCTCCATTCTCCCCGCTCGTGTCGTGGCCGAAACCGGCATTGCTTCCTACAACACCGAGACCTTGGCCAACACAGCCACCTCCTATGAGGTGTTGGTGTTCAATGAGACTGTTACCTACAAATGGGCTCACAGCTTCGATGGGTACAGGGAGAAGAGCGCCGTGTCCGTTGGAACAAGCAGCACGAATGAACGTGTCTACATTTGTCGTGGTCGAGTGGACAATGCTCTCTTCATTGGAACTCTGCTCTTGTCCCAGCGGTACTGCATCATCCGATATGGTAATCTGCCCCTGAGACAGCTCGACAAGTACGAGGTGCTCGTCCGCAAGTGGACTCCTGCTCGTTGGGCACCACTTTTAAATTAATTCGAAATTAAAATAAAGCCGTCTTGACAAATATGAAATTCTGATTTTAATATAAAAAGAAATTTCTTCAGTTTTTACTATAAAACTTGTAGAAAAGATAGGAAGCTGTAGAACATGCCGATCTGCACTTAATTTGGTGAGAGTAGTTATAATGGAGCCATAAACAGATTTGATCGTGTTAGCTCTAGTAGTTTCCAAGTTATGTTGGTGTTAAAAACTATATTGATAAGGTCAAAAGTAAGCCATAACAAACTACTGGAGCTATGATCGAATTTACATTTGGTACCATTTAAATTATCCTTAGCAAGTTTGATCGGGACCGGACATATGAAATTTGTTTAAAGACATGAAGTATTAGTTAAGTTTGGTTACGATAATCAAACTGACATACTTCGTGTATGATACCATTATAAATATCCTTACTATACCTTCCATAGGAAAAAATCGTTCGAAAATTATTTATTTATAAGGAAAATGTGCCATAGAGCCAGTACGATGTCTTTTACAAGTCTTTTTAAGATTGAATTGTCAAAATACTTATGTCCAGCCAAAGAATCACAAGGTAAACCGCAAATATTGAGGAAAAAAAAGCGTTTCGTTATCAGTATAATCTTTTGCTCTCTTAAAGCTTATAGCCACTCTCAAAAATTAAAAGTATACTACTATTTCTCTCAGTGTGCAGTAATAAACAGTTTAAGATTTGGTAACTTGGTGTCGAACTACTTGTGTTCACCACTGTACATTCGGGTATAGTTTGAGTTATACAATCTGCACAGTGTAGATCTCAGAGCTTCAGTCTCTTATGCACAGAGATCAAAGAAACATCTACTGTAAGGAGTTTGATTATCTAGTGTTAAGAATGATCTTGATTCCTTCTCTTTTTCTGGAACAGATGCAGACATGTTCTGACCCTGCTCTCATCTTGTGAAATAAATCTGCCGATAACCATACAATCAAATACCAATATCGTACACTTTTCTAACGTTTACAATACAAACTTTTTTTGAGTTTTCTTTTATACTTTTTTTTATACTGTTACTCAACCTTCCTACTAAAAATAAATCAAATAAACAAAGGTACTCAGCAATCATATTGTATTTTGTTAAAATAAAGACTCATTTAATTTATTTCCAATGAAAAGTTCAATTATTTTTGGGAAGAGCCACCAAAACTTCATACTTTTCGTATATCTGCACATAGTCGAATGAATAGGGCTGAAGTAGACACGCCTTTTTGGTCAGGAACAAAGATCCAATAACGATACCTCCGTCAGTCTGCACTCGACAAATGAAGACCCTTTCGTTCCACCTAGAGGTTCCCACTGAAACAGCATAGTCCTCCAGATGTCCATCGTAGCTGCGAACCCACTCGTAATCTGTATTAACCTTCGTAGTCAGGAGCTCATAGCTAGTTCTGGTCGTGAAAGGAGTCGTCTCCGTGTTACAACTGGCAATTCCTGTTTCGGCCACAACACGACAGGGCACAATTGTTCCGGAATGGTTTACACGGCCCACGTAGAGTTTGTAGCCATAGGAATCGAGTCCGCCGATGAGAATATTAGTGGGCAGAGGATACGACAGGTTTCCGGCCACCCAAGTTTGCTCGGTATCTAGTAAAGTTAATTATAAACTAATTGTTAATATATGGGGGTTATATTTTGGGTGGAATTACTTACCAAATTGGGAGGGAACGGCGTAGGCAGCTCCGCAGACTGCGAGGATCAGGAAAATTGCAAGTTGGTTCATGTTTGGAAGGTTTGCACAGACTGATACTAAAGTTTGTTCCGAACTTCATTTATAGACGTCTTCAAATGACAATTCTTAAAATACCAAACAGTTCTTAACGCATCATAAATTATAGAAAAATCGTTTGATAAGAAACTGTGGATTTAACTGATGACAACTGATTAAGTTTCGTATTTGCAGCTCAAATCGTCACAATCTATTTTTAGTCCTTAGATTAAAGATAAGTGGCAAAAGTGATTCCCTGGCTAAACATATCAAAAGGGACACAATCTTTCCACTGATTTCCTTTTCTGCTGATAGCAAACTAACTATTGGCATTAAGTCTATCATTTTTACAAAACACGTTTCTTCTCATGTCACGAAATTAACGGTAATTTCTTCCTATCTAATCAAACAGTCTATATCAAAAGTTAACCCCCTAGAACAGCCAGGGAAACCTCGGACTTTGTATATAAACCAAAAGTTAGTGCCACTTCGATCAGTAACGAATTCGATCAATTACCGAACAGTATTCACCATGTACTCCGCCAAGCAAATCTCTCTTCTGGCTGTGGTTCTTGCCCAGCTCCTGGTTGGCATCCAGTGTGGAGTCTACGACACCACCGATAAATGGGTTCTCAACGACAAGGCCAAGAGCTTCCCTGAAAACGCAGTGCTCGGAGGATTCGATCCCAATGGCTACGATAACTTCGTTGGACGTGTCGTCTACAGCTCCTCCATTCTCCCCGCTCGTGTCGTGGCCGAAACCGGCATTGCCTCCTACAACACGGAGACCTTAGCCAACACAGCCACCTCCTATGAGGTGTTGGTGTTCAATGAGACCGTAACCTACAAATGGGCTCACAGCTTCGATGGATACAGGGAGAAGAGCGCCGTGTCCGTTGGAACAAGCAGCACGAATGAACGTGTCTACATTTGCCGTGGTCGAGTGGACAATGCTCTCTTCATTGGAACTCTGCTTTTGTCTCAGCGGTACTGCATCATCCGATATGGTAATCTGCCCCTGAGACAGCTCGACAAGTACGAGGTGCTCGTTCGCAAGTGGACTCCTGCGCGTTGGACAGCACTGCTCAATTAAATTATTCTTTATAAAATATTAATGCAACAAAGTTTATTGAAAATAAAACTGTCTTTATAAAAAAACAATATTTTTGAACTTTATTAATTTTTTATGGTTTTAAAACTGGAGTTCCCATTGACTGAATGATATCTTAAAAAAAAATATTTTTTAGTAGCTTGATAGGTTAAGAATTATTGTCTTGATTAGTACGTTGAGTTGGTAATATTTAAACAATTGTGAGAAGTTTTTTAAAGCATTAATTTTTTAAGGACATTTGGGTTTAAATCAACCATTTTTACTCTAAGAAAACTACTGTCAGTAATTCTTCACTTACTGCTTTTTTACTAAAGAAAAATTTCTTATAAATTCTCCCATATATCAGTAATAAATAAATTCTAAATAAAATTTAATTTTAAGTTAATAATTTTCTACTTTATTATTACTTTTAAAAACCTTTTGGCAGAGCTACCAAAACTTCATATTTGTCGAAGGAGTGAATACAGGTGTAAGCATGATTTTGCACATGACACGCCTTGGTACTGAGGAACAAGGATCCGATGATTATACCTCCATCCGTGTGGACTCGACAAATGAATACCCTTTCATTCCAATGAGATGTGCCCACCGACAGAGCATATTCCTCCAGATGCCCATCGTAGCTGCGAATCCACTCATAGTCCGTATTATCCTTGATACTTAGGAGCTCATAAGTTCTGGTTGTAAAGGGAATTAATTCTGTAGCACAACTGGCGACTCCTGTTTCCGCCACTACACGACAGGGCACAATTGTTCCGGCATGGTTTACCCGACCCACGTAGAGTTTGTAGCCAAAGGGATCAACTCCGCCGATCAAAATGTTAGTGGGCAGAGGATACGATAGGTTGCCATTCACCCAAACTTCTTGGGTATCTATGAATATGATTTTTAATATAATATAAACTTAGTTTATATCTAGGATTACTCACCGTATTGTGAGGGAACGGCGTAGACCACTCCGCAGAGTGCGACGATCAGGAAAACGGCCGCCTTGTACATCTTTTGAACTCTGTAGTAATACTGATAGCTCTAGACTGCCCAGAGTTGCTTTTATAGGTTTATTTTATCTCAACGGTTGCTACTTTCCAATTGATTAGATTCTTTTATAGGGGAATTACTACTTGTATTGAATTTCATGAATTAAATCGTTGTCAACTGATTAAATTTATATTTTATGATTTTCGCTGCGTCACTAACTATTTATAGGCAATCGTTGGTTAATGTAATTCACGTATTAAACATTTTAACGATTTACTTAATGGATAGTTGTAAGTTACATTTGGTATAGGCTAATCTAGAATACTATACTTATAGTATACTATATACTATACTATATGCTATACTATATGCTATACTATATACTATAATATATTTATACTATACTATAATTATACTATACTATACTTATACTATTCTATACTTGCTTATACTGCTCTTAATCGTTTCTTCTCTCGAACTGTCATATAAAGGAAATCAAAAATGGTATATCTTATCAACAACCTATTTCAAAAAAAAGTTTGTTAAGCATTTTATCAAGCTATTATTATTTATTTCTGCATAAGAGGTATGGCATCAGTTATCTGTCAGTAGATATATTATTAAACCCTTCAAAGTTTTTATTACAAATATAACAATAAACTTGACACAACTGAAGTTTTGTATATCTTTAAATGTTATCTAAATTGTAACAAACAAATTAAAAAAAAGACACATTAGCATTATTGAAATGTTTATATATTTTATTGTTGTCACAGACATCAGAAAAATATATAAATATATTTTTATAGAAATTTCTTATAGCCAAACACAAAAAAGCTGCTAGTAAAGTTTTTTTCCCTTAAAGGTAGGTGACTTAGTTCTTTTAAAACTCGTTTAATCAGTCAAAGATCAAAGAGATGAGTTTTGTCCGCCAAAACGAAGCACTGACCATCGACAACATTGAGTCACTTGGCGTGTACGTGATAAATAAGCGAGCAACATTCAGGTAGTTTGCTCGCGATCGCTACCTGTATATCTCTCTCTCTCTCTCTCTCTCCCACTTCCTCTCTCCTTCGCTCTATCTACTCCAACTACAAAACAGCTGCTTATCAACACTTACCGCTAGTTTCTCCAAGTGTAAAATATTTAGCCGAATCGTCGTGCCCGAACCGCAACTCGTATTAACCGTTCGTTGTGCTCGTTGTGTTCGTGGTGCTCGTGTGACGTCACAGCTGTTAAACATTACACATTAAAACGGCAAGTGGCTGCGAGTAGCGGCTTCAGTCGCTTGAAATCGACGCTGCTGAAAGGATCAGCAAAGTTCAGTTCAAATATTTGATGTAAATTTGAATATTTTACCCACCGTCGTCGTCGTGTGTGTCGTGTGCTGTGTGTGTTGTGTGTGGGTGGAGTTTTGCAAATGGCAAGTCAGAAGAAAAACAAATACTAAAGTGCTGGAAAAGTATGCTTAAATGTTATGCTCAAGAAGTGACGAAATGTTTAGACAAGGGAAAAAACATTTGGCAATCGAAGACGCCAAGCGAAACTGCCAATGACAACGATCCTAACGAAGATCGTTAAACAGTTGGCAGCTCGTTAAGTTGGCCAAATAAATTGGTAGACTGAGAAGAGCCAAACAAGTGTGAACACTTAATTAATTAAGGAAAATGGCAATACAAAGTTGTGTCTAAGAAAAATTGTAAAGATTTTTAATTAGGGAACTTTTAGTTTGTTATGTAAAGTGAAGACATTAAATTCTTGTTAAATTGTTAATTTGAATAAATTTTAATATATTTGTTCAATTCAATGAATATTGGCACTTAGTGTCTTATATAAAATATTAAAACTCTAATAAAAATTTAATGATACTATTTTTAAAGCTCAGAACATTTTTAGGTGATAGTTAAACTTAAATAAACTATTAATTTAGCTTAATAAAACATTGCTTATCTGACTGTCATTTATTTTTATATAATATATATATAAATATTGATGCACAATATATATAATGTATATATAAATAAATGACAGTATGTTTTTTTTTTTGTTTTTTATTGATCAAACTAGTTCTGGAGATTAAATTTAAACAGTCATTATTTATTACTTATTTAAAATAGAAATAGAAGCGGTTGAGAGCAACAAGCTATATTTAAAGAACAATAAAATATGAGTATATTTGTGCAATTAAATAATGCTAATTCTATATTTATTAAACAAACTAAAGAATAAAATGAATCGTTCGTTATTTCCAAATATTTAAAGTTCAAATTATTTGAGCAACACAGCAGGAATTAGTAAAATTAACAAAAAAATTTTATAAAAAAATGAAATATTTTTTTATAAAGTCTTTTAAAAATAAAGAAGAACAAGAAGGAATTTTTAAAAGTATTTAAGCAATAATATATATATTAAAACTGACAGTGATATAATTTTCTCCAACCGCTGCTCACTGAAGTCAACTTGGTTGAACTCAAGTTACTTAAATAAATCCACACCGCTGATTTAAGTGACAATAAATAAATAAATAAAGTAAAACACAGTAAAATACAGTAAAATACAATAAAATAAAGCAGATCAGTGAGTTACAAGTTCAATGGAGCGTGCTGAAATACCCCAAGACTAAGTTAAAACTCAAATTCCCCAAGACTAAGTTAAAACCAGTCAATGACATTGCCAACGATCGTGCTGCTAATCAGCAATTAACTTAGTATAAATGAAAAAAAAAAGTTTTTGAAAAGAACAAAACAATCTGATAAACTCGATGAATGAAACTCCTTTGAGGTGACTAAGAACTTTAATGACCCTGTTCCCAGTTGCAACACCTGTTCCCAGTTGGTTGTTGGCTGTTGGCTGTTGGTTGGTTTATTCACCGATCGGACAAGGTCAGAACGAAACTTTAGCATTTCTTACAATTGAATGCAAAACTCATATCTCCAGCTAGACATCTTGTAGTCCATTATTTAATGGCCACAACGACAATTGCAACGGCATTTTCACAACAACAAAAAACTGGCTCAGAGTCGTAAAGAGGCGGGTTTATCATAGCGATACATACTTAAGGCAATTACATTAGTTGCAAGGGTTAAAGTTCATCATAAGTTTGCGGAACTGCGAAATTCATAACCGTAAATTATCACTATATAATTTTGAAACTACCCAAAAATTATGCAAAGCAATGAGCAAGTATTGCAATGATTTCTAATAAGCCTGGATTTATGTCTTAGTTTTTCAGTAGTTTACAGATTTTGCAAGTTTTGGAAAACTAGTTTGTGGGTTTTTTAGGGAAATATAAAATTGTTCATGATTTTTTCCATAAAAATATTATTTTTTTTTTTGTTTTTGTATTATTAAATAATTTTATCATTAATATTAATGACTCTTAAAGAAGTAAAAGAGTTTTAAATTATTTCAATACCACAAAAAATAATTAAAATTATTTAAAAAATTCTTAAATTCATTCATTAATTTAACTGTCTAATTTTTATAGGAATAATATATTTTCGGAAAAGTAAAAAACTAATAATTTTAAAAAATAATTTAAAGAATTCTAAATATATATTTTTTTATCATTTTAATTTGCCAATGTTTTCATATTTGAACTACAAACAAAATTTTCAATATTATTTATTAATTTTAATAGATGCATGGTTTATCGAATAAAAAGTAGTTTAAAGTATTTCTATAATAATTTAAAAGTATATTCATTAAATTGAATTAAATTAAATTAAATTGAATTTACTTTTTTATATTTTTACAATTTAATATTTTTTAAAAATGTTTTTAATAATGCTTACATTTTTTTTATAGTTCTTAAATTTGTTATTAATTTAAATGTCTAATTTTATATAATTTAAAAAAATAATATTTATTTTTAGAATTTTTCTTAGTGCATTTTTAGAGCTTTTAGGCTAATTGTTAATGTCTTGATTTTATTGCCAAAATAATGGCTGCTTATCAGCTGTTTGAAGAGAATTAACTATCCGAAGGTTTGTCGTTATTTAATTTATATTCATTTCGACAATCGCAGCTATTTTAAGTTTACAATATAATTGTGCCAATTTAAAATGGTGTCACTGGGATTCTTACTGAGCGTTATCTTGTGGATAAAACAATGCCAGGGTATAAGTCACTCCAGCAAGCCCAATATAATCATAATACTAATTGATGATATGGTGAGTTTTAAACTGGGATTTTAAAACAAACATTAAATAATTTTTATACCTTTTTAGGGCTTTAATGATGTGAGTTTTCATGGCTCTAATCAAATTCTTACACCCAATATTGATGCACTTGCCTACAATGGCATAATACTAAATCGCCATTATGTGCCCAATCTCTGTACACCCTCGAGAGCGACTCTGCTCACCGGAAAGTATCCCATACACACAGGTAAGCACGGGAGTAAAATAACGGTGTGCGAACAGTGAGCCCTAACCGCTGCACTACATAACCTATTTGCTCCACTTTCTATCCAGGGATGCAGCACTATGTACAAATACCCGATGAGCCTTGGGGCCTACCGCTTCAGGAGCGTCTGATGCCGGAGTTCTTCCGCAACGCCGGTTACTCCACCGAACTGATTGGCAAATGGCATTTGGGCTTCTGGCGAAAAGACATGACACCCACAATGCGTGGCTTTGACCATCATTATGGTTATTACAATGGCTATATCGACTACTACGATCACACACATCATATGCTCACTAAGAATTACTCGATTGGCATTGATTTCCGTCGAGATTTGCAGCGCTGGAACTTGGACAATGGCACTTATGCCACAGAGGCGTTCACGACAGAGGCTCGACGTGTCATCGCGCAGCATGATAAGAAACGTCCGCTCTTCATGGTGCTCAGTCACCTGGCGGTTCACACCGGCAACGAGAACAATCCCATGCAGGCACCCGAGGAGGAGGTAGCCAAGTTCTCCCACATCAAGGATCCCAAGCGACGCACTTATGCGGGTACGTGTTGACATTTGGGACGTTTCCTCTACTTCTTTCTAATTTCTCCCTCAGGCATGATTTCCAGTCTGGACAAGAGTGTGGGACAGACAATAAAAACCCTTTCCGATCACGGCATGCTCAACAACAGCATAGTCCTCCTCTACTCGGACAACGGAGCACCCACACAAGGAATACACTCGAATGCGGGCTCCAATCATCCCTATCGAGGCGTAAGTATCACCTAACTAAGCAGATTAAACTAACTAATTTCCTCATTAACGTCTTTAGCAAAAGGAGTCTCCCTGGGAGGGCGGCATTCGTTCGACTGGCGCCATCTGGAGTCCATTGTTGAAGAACCGAGGTTATGTATCCAATCAGGCGATTCATGCCATCGATTGGCTGCCCACTTTGGCAGCAGCTGCTGGTGTTCCACTTCCCAAACGTCTCGACTTGGATGGAGTGAATTTGTGGCCTGCTTTGAGTGCCAATTTGGAGCCGCAGCCGAGAAGATTACTCCATGTGCTGGACGATGTCTTTGGTTACTCCTCGTATATGCGGGACAATCTGAAGTATGTGAATGGCAGTCGCTTTGATGGGTTATACGATCAGTGGCTGGGAGATTTGCCAGCTGACGAGGATGATCCACTCAGGGGCTACTATGTGCAGCAGGTTCTTTCATCCGAAGTCCACCTAGCGTTGGGTAGTCGTACTCTGACCAACGACCGCATCGAACAGCTGCGTGCTGATGCCACTCACAAGTGTCCGCTACGTGATCAGAACCATACGGAGTCCATCTATATCTGCGAACCACTTGAAGCACCCTGTTTCTTTAACCTGGCCAAGGATCCCTGCGAGCAATATAATCTGGCCAACCTGTATCCTTTACAGCTGGAGTTACTTGAGCAGGAGGTTCATCAGTACCGCTTGAATGCGAAGAAAAGCGCTCGTGTTCCAACTCCCGATGCGCGTGCCAATCCCGCGTTCCATGGTGGCTATTGGGAATGGTGGAATGACACACCCTCGAGCTGTTCCAAGCCTTCCATCTGGAACCTGTTCAACTGGGTATGGCTCTGTTGTCTTATGCTTTTCGCTAACGCATAGCTCTTAAATCTGTACAATCTGTATATAACACTTAATTGTATATAATATGTTAACAAATTTCAAGTATTCAATATTATTATTAACGTTTTTGATCTAAGAATCTTTGTTGTTAATTTAACACTCGCCGCTTTCAGCTGTCTTCAATCAATTATCGTGTTTATATTCCATTTTCTTCAGTTTTAATTTAAATCATTTGTCAGTTATTTTCAATTTAATGTTTCAATTCCACTTGTTTCTTTTGAAGCCTCTAATTCTTCATATTTTTCATTAGTCATTTGTATTTAGCGGTTCACTTCCATTCCATACACATATTGCTTCTGCCTACATCAAGCGATTCAATTCCATTTGTTTCTTTTTGTACAATTTCAATTAAAATTTATTCTTCATTTGCTACAATTACGGGGTTTCAATAAAATGCAATACATGTACAGTATATATATTAATTCAGTCCACTTTTAGTGTTTCAGTTCCATTCGTTTCATTACAAAATAATTCATTTGAAATCCATTTTGCATGTGTTATTTGTATACGGTATCTTTTCCATTGTACAATGTACACATATTGTTCCAGCCCACTTTAGGTGTTTCATTTCCATTTGTTTCTTTTAACATTAGCATTAAAATTAAAATCGGCTTTGCCATTTAAAATTCAAACTTATCAAGTGTTCATTATTTTGTAAGGTGTGTTTCAATTCCATATTGCCTTTCCCAAATTTATAGCTTTTCCGACCTAACGACAATATCGATGTGTTTCATTGTCATTGTTTCCGTTACCTTCATTTAATATTTGACCTTTTTCCAATATCACCAACTGTTCCATAATGATAAATATTTAAATTGCATAAACTTTTTACCGTTTTTCTAGCTTCAATGGGGTTGCACATAAAAACCGGATCACAGCTGTTTTAACATTGATCAATTTGTGCTCCACTTAAAATATAAAAATAGTGCAATAAATAAATAAATACCAGGGCTGGCAAGAACAGAAGCTTAACCCTCAGTAGACAAACTTCTATACAAAATTTAATATTAACTTTATATGCAACATATGTTTAATATTTGAATCAATATGCAGGCGCTTAAATTCTTTATAATTAATAGAAAAGGATGCTTAAATTTAACAAATAATATATGTATGTATATGTATATAGGGGATGGACATTGGGGACTTACTTAAACGCTAACAAAACGTACAAAAAGTTAATAACAGATGATAACAGGCGCGATTAGAACATGAACATTGAGTACAAATATAATATATAACTATTTAGACATACATACTATATAAAATAACATAATACAAGCGCAGAGGCAACTGCGTGGATGATCTAACATATCATACAAATCAGATAATACTCTTAAGATACAATTACAAATGGGTTTCCCAGAGAGCGTGGCTATGCTTCGCCTTCGCTCCTCCGATGTGGCGCTATTCGATCATATTGAATAGCAGACAGGAGAATATCATGCCAAAGATCTGTAGGATTAAGTGGAATTGTAGAAAAAGCTATATATTTCTAAATGGTGAATACTTACCATAAGTATAGCCACCGCAATGGAGGTACCGCCTATAACGGCCGCATGATCTCTAATGAAATTGGTCGTCACATAGAGACAGCCCTGATTGTACAGATTTGTAATGGTGGGGAATATGGTGCACTCCTTGCGCTGTCCACCAAAAAGTTCCTGACAACACGACTCCGGCACGGGTCCGTAACGGTTCCAGTCGTGCCAGGTGTCCACACCGCAGCACTGCAAACGCTCCTGCGTCAGATCCCAGGCTTGTGTAATCTCCCGACGACTGCCGTACAAGGCCATAGTGGAGCGCATTTCCTGATCAAGTCGATAGAGTTAATATATATAACTGGATTGGGGTGTTAAACCTAAGGCGCTTACCTGTCGCATGGTCTGTTGGACACGCTCGCGAAAAACATAGCCCAAAACGCCGCCAATTAACATAGTAACGAAAACCAGCGCCACGATTATGAAATACTGTAAATAAATGTTAAACACTTGGACGTTAAAGTAACTGAAGATAATACGTAAACAGTGGGCTACTAAAAGCGAAGCCGGGAAAGCACTTAAAGTAAGCTTTCAATGACCTTCCATTGGCTTAGTTAGAGTTTATAACAGTCGCGTATAACACTTTACTCACCGTTAGTAGCAAACACTTGACTTCCTTTCCAGCGCCCACACAGCCCAGGAAAGAGACCAGGCAAATGATGACCGATGTGACCAGCAGCACATAGACAGCGCCAGAGAAGAGATTCGTACCCAAAAGCTCATTCACAAAGCTGCGATCCACCAGAGTCCACAGTGTTAGGCAGAAGACAATGGCGCCACCCACCTAAGCAAGAAAAATATATAAATTTAACATTGAAATGCAAACAAATAAGCAATTAATTTAATTAACTTACGAACATTACAAAGTTTGCAATAAACAAACTGTACTTAACGAACTGCCCGCAGCAGTCCATGCGCGAACTAAACCCCATGTCGTCCTGTTGAGTAAGAGAAAGACAAGCAGAGCAAAAGAGAGACAGTAAGTGAGAGTGTGTGTGTGTAGTATGCAAGTAAAAGTTGATGAGAGCGATGTTACAGTTAGACGCTGTTCCAACGACAGCTGAGCGCGTAATGCGTAGACAGCGAATGAACGGCGCAAGCGCAGCTAGCAGCTGAGGCTGAAGTACACTTAACCATGACCCACTTAAATGCGGTAACGACGCTAACGCCAACGCTGACGGCGACGTCGACGTAAGCGAGACGAGGCATTAGACAAGCACACGCGTGTGTGTGTGTTTGTCTGTTTGCTTGTGGAAGTATTTGTTGTGGAGCTTATTTAATGGAAGCTAATGCACTAAGCTTTTTGCAGTCGGGAATGTTATGGGTGCTACAGAGGTAAACTAGATATACAACGCAAGCCAAAAAAATAAGCCTACTTGTTAATTAAAATAAAGTTGAAGTACTTTAATTTGTTGACTTCAAATGTAAACAGATAATTGTTTTGTTCTAAGGCAGAAAGCACACAACTTTAGTTGATTATAAGTGATCTGTTCTATACATAAATTATATATAATTACATGGGATGAGTAATCGTAATGCTCCTCACTCCCTAGCAATATCTGAACGTATCTAAACGACATCTGGATTTTTGAAATTTAAATGAGCCCCTTGAAGTTCGTCAGTTAATTGCGGTTATTAAAAAAATGTTCTCACACTGATTTTTTTTTTGTATTTTATTTTTGTTGTTTTTAGCACTGCATTATTGTATAGTGAAAATCGTGTCTGAGTTGACAGTAAGTCATCTGAAAGTCGTCATTAATTACGGGGCGTTGTCAGACGTGTGTTCTATGAGCTTGTTTTGAAAAATACGTACATACGAGTATATGCAAACCTAAACCAATTAGGAGTATTATCTGATCTTATGATAATTACCTATCGCTGCTACACATAATAATGATGTTGCTCCATCTGGAAAGTACTAAGATGAATTGTGTGTGCTGAAAGTGACACAAATTTGAGTCAGTGGTGACTTTAGTCATTCCATAATTGGCTATAATTTAGATTTTTTTATAGTTCCGATTTATTTTTTATTAAAATTAAATGTGCCAACTATTTATACTGCTCTCTAAAGTCATTGATCTATAGAAAATTTCGCTTCTTAAGCAGTAATATTAAAGTATTACAGTTTCCTGTTTTTCATTTTATGTTTTTTTTAATTTACTTTAAAACGTAAGCAATTTTTTTGCACTTTTAGCGTTTTACAATTTTGTTTGCCAATTTATTTATTTTTAATATTTGTTTAATAACTTACTCGGTTGCCTTCGTTGAGCACAAACGATGTTTTCGTTAGGTAACCAATTTTGACGGCTTTTTTGCCCAGTTAATTAACAATATATAATTTGTTTGTTGCACTTGGTTGAATGCAACCCGCAAACTTGGCAAGAGATTCGGTGGGAACTACAAAAAAAAAGGGAGGGAAAAAACTTTTGTTAATATTATAATTATATTTCAATACATGTTATTATTTATTTATGTCTGTGTTTATGGCTTGACTAATTTATGTCTTAACCACGGTAGCTAACAAATTCCTGTTGACTTTATGAGCTGTTCTTAAAGTGCTCCTAAATTTTATAATGTCTTTGATTTTATTGCGGGTGATTTAATTGACGCTGCTTTTTTTTATATGTACATATTTGCTGGTTCTATTATTACTGGCTTTATTCTCGTGACAACATTTCTTAAGTCGAATACCCTGTGAGGTGACAGTGGTTACAAGGGGTGTACGAACGAATGGGTAGACAAGTAACTGAATGTAGTTCTTTGATACAAAATCAAATCATCCTTTGAAATCCTTTTAATTATTAACATTTTTCAACAAACGTAAATATAAAATATTTTTAATTTCTTTAATTAAACAATCAGCTTTACAGGGCATTTGCGAGTCGTGCACACGCTTTTAACCGTTTTCATACTTCATTTCTTATGACACTTTTTGCAAGTTTGTTTTGTTGTTTTTATTGAGCTTTTAAGTTGACGGTTGAAGCTGTAATTTTTTTCATTTTATTTTATACTATTTGGTACATACTTATATAAGTTTATACACGCAGCACACATAATATTATTAACTGATTACGAATGATTGAATTATTTGTTAACTTGATGACAATTCATGAAAATTTCCGTTTGTTACTCGATTTCGATTTCCTTTTGCACGGATTTTCTCTCCCTCTCTCTCTCGTTCTCTCGCTCTCCTTTTTCCTCTCAATTATTACCACATTCAATTATTCTGTCGGCCTTTTGCAGTTGATAATTGTTAATGAGTTGTTGTTTAGTTTGTTGTTGTTGTTGTTGTTATTTTTGTTGTTGTTGTTATATCCATGGCAAACAACTTTTTCAATTTGCTCTTTACTTTGATGTTGTTTTAGTTTTACTGCGTTAACCTTTGCAACTGTTTATCCTTACAATGTTTATACGCTAATCTTGGGTGCAGTATTTATTTATTTATTACCGTTTACTATAAATTTTTGTATACGATTTGTGTTATTTTATGCGAAAATAAACAGCAGCAGCAGCAGTCTTAGAAGTCTTTCCAAAAAATACTCTTTTATTCCACACCGTCTCCACCGCACGAGCGATCGCTTGGAACTGGTTGTGGGAACAGATTGGAAGCTTGGTTTTTTATTAGTTTCGCTCACAAAGAGCTTCGTTGTATTTCTGTTCAGTCTCGGTCGGAGTCTCTGCTGCTGCCGCTGCTACTGCCACTGTCTGCCATTTCTGCTCTCTGCCGCCCTCTCCAAGCTTAGCTGTGCTGAGCGCAATTACAACAATGCTGCACAAGTAACAGGAGTAACAGAGACGGAGAGCGCCAAACGCACAGCGAGCAGAGAGAGGAAGCTTTGCGTTTGGCTTACAAACCGCAAATACTTTACTTCTCAGTACTTTAGTATTTGTTTTTGTTTTGTTTCGTTTACTTATTTTATTTTTCGTTTTCGTAGCTGTCTATTTTTGCGTCTTCTTCTTCTTCTACTGCTTCTCATATCTGCTCAGCATGTGAAAATGGATTGAGTAAACAAAACATGTTTTAAGCACGGCTTTTTTCTCCCCTTGCCTTTGTTTCGAGTTCATGTAATTTTTGCACAACGCGCACTTGAAATGTTAGAAATATTTGAGTGCTTATTTTGAAATGAAGCTTTTAAGTTGAAAGACTTATCCTTATGTATGAAACTATTTTTAGAATTGTTTTCTATTGATTTATAAATATCATAAAAATATTTTAAAAACTCCCATTAAAGCCAAGCACTTGCTGTATTTTACTTAATTTCTTAATTTTATTTTCGTTTCTGTTCTTTCCAGCTGCTGCTTGCTTGAATTAATTTCTTCTTAATGATTTTAATTTAGAATCATTTGAAATAAATGCAACAATTTAACGCTTTTGACGCTTGTTACCTTCAAAAAACTCAACGAGCCTCGCACTTGATCACAAAAATAGAATTAAATATAGTATATAGCATACATCTAGCACATGTGTAGATATATAGATAGTTAGATAGTCATGTGTGTGATTATTAATTGACTTGTTTAAAATCATCTGAAGTTCTATGGCAAATATTAATGATTGTTGCAGCAGAAATCAAGAGACTCTCAACTGAATGCAAAACGATTTCCCAATGAGTCTAAAGTTGCTGCTTGACCATTTTAATAAATTGTCAATGGCAGTGAAAGGGGAATGGACTAGGAAATACCCTGTAAGCTAAGAAGGCGTGTATAAGCGACTTAAAAGCTAAAGAAGCTGTGGCAGTCGCATAAAAATAGCTAGAAATACTTTAAATACGTTTAACTCCCTTGCTTGGTTATACTACCCTCTCTGAACCTACTACAGAGTATGGAAAAATGTGCATATTTACAGATATAAAAAACTTTATAGCGACTATAAAAGCAAAAAGGTTCCCACAGCGTGTGTCAAATGCAAAATGTTTGACAGCAGCAAAAACAACAACAACAACTATTAGCATGAAAAATAACAAAATAACAAGAAGAAATATTATTAACAGGCAGTGTAATTGTTTTTCCATTTCAGCCGCACCGAGAGCATTGAGATGAGTCGACCAACTGGGTGTTAACAGAGCCATAAAAGTGCTAAACAAGCCAACAATTTTGTTGTTGAAGTTAACAATAAACGAATTAGGCATTTTGTCATTTTGTCAACTTTTTTTTGGGAGGGAAGCTGTTTATTCTCTTCTTCTTCTTTCCCTTTCTTTATTGGTTATCGCCGAGAGCAGACCGAAACCAACTTTGACCTTAGCATGGAAATTACTTATGTAATTGTCTTGGCCAACTGTCTCTGGGCCATCAAATTTGTTTGCCCAACTAAATTAAGTTGCTAATTATTGAAGGTTTTCCCAATTTCAGCTGTGGCTTGAAAAAGGCTTACAAAACGTGGAAATAGTTGACAGTGAGCACTTGGAGAATTTGGTTGGTAATATAGGCATTTTTAATGGCTTTTTTACTAACTATAAAGTTGGATATAAAATTATATTCAATTATTCTACAAATATTTTATGTTACAACAAAAATATTTTGTAATGTAGTATAAAGTCCACTAAATTTTAATATTTTTCATGTTTTCTCTAATTATTAAAACGCGATAAAAACGGTACCATATTGGAACCCATTGCTGTTTAGTCATATTTTCTTAAAATAAAATTCGTTTTAAATTTAAAAACTCAACACACTATAAACTATAATTTTTTCGTATTGATAATCACTCCAATTCAAGTCCAAACTCATTTCATGGCCAGTAACTAAACTCAGTCCTTCTGCCCATTCCCACAAAACTAAACCTTATGTGTGACCGTAGGTACGTGTGTCACATTGACTTGACCTTCAGCAAAGAGAACTAAGCTAAACTTAAACTTGAGCTGGACAACCGCAAAACGCAACAAAATCTCATTCTAATCGGTTTGATCGAAATGAATTTAATTGTTTTCATAAAGTACCAATAAATTTTGGGTTAATTTCCCAAAGCACAAGTTACACTTAATTTTTGCCGGACTTGACCTTATACACCTGACACTGACGACCATTTGATAAGTCATCAGAGTAAAGTTGAGTATTTACTGTATACAGTTGTGTATTTTGGGCTTCCTCCCGCACGTTTAACGTTAGCTGTTAGACAAACAAATTAACGCAAATACCCAAAATTGCTGAAAATGGTCGTTACTTAGTCATTTTACCTGCTAATTGCTCGGTGTCAGCTCAACGATTGTACGTGCGATTATTCGCTCTGAAGGTTTGTGTTCTCGCTCTCCCTGTCTCTCTCTCGCTCGCTGGCATGGCATTTCCGTTAAGCACTCGACGTGTGGAACGCATGTTGAATTTAAAAATTGTAGCATACTTTTAGGATGCATGTAATATGGATATTAAAGACGCAAGCGATTTGAGTGTGTAGCTGGCTTTGCCTAAAGACAATACATCTTAACGGATTTGGAGGAATATTCATGGTTCTGATTATTTAATCTCTAAGCCAAGACTTTTTGTAAAGGCTGAGTTGATCCCACAACGCAGAAATTACTTGTTTACATCATTTTCAGCCCCAATTTTAAAATTCTTTGTCTGTTTTCCACCCCAGTCATATAAACCTTCGTTGAACGTTTTAAAATACAATTTTTTCATTTTAATATATATGTACAATTTACATAAGCTTAGGATTTTAATTTAAATTGATCAGTTATTGGTACAAATTGCACAAAATACATAATTTTCTTTGTATATTACAGTATTTATTTGTTTTCTTTAAGTTCTCAGTTACTCGGCGGTGCATAGTTCTAGGTACTAAACGCCACGCCCCCTTACTTGCCTCCCGCACTTGTCAATGGTGGGTAGAGGGAGGCAAGAAGAGAGACTGGAGGCAAATTGTTGTTTTAAGTACAAAATATTATTGTATCTTTTAATAGTTAACAATCTGTTGATCTCTATTAGCAATTGGGCACTAAAACGAACTTATACTCTAAATCGCAGCGATTTTGTAAGACGGCAACAAAACTTTAAAAATGGGGCAAACTTAAAGGTTAACTGTGGTTAACAATTTAATGAATTAGTTGTTGTTATTATTGTATTATGCTCCACAAGAGGTTGCTATCACATGTGCGAATCTCACGCAGTACGAAAGGCATTCGCATACTCCACGGCATCATGGAGCGTAGGAAAGATCTCGAAGGGACCCTCACTGAGGGCCATACTGTGCACCAGAGTGTCATACACGCGATCCACGGGGCTGGCCAGCAGCAGACGAGCACCACGCGCCTTCAGCTCCTTGCTGATGTCACTAAGCGTACTGCAGCCAGCCACATCGATGTGTCCCAGCATCGAGAAGTCGAGGATGAGATATAGAAATGAATCTGCCGACTCCATGAATTGTCCTTTGAGGGCTTTGCCACCGTTTTGTGCCACCTGTGCATAGGTGGGCTGTGACTTTTTACTCTTGGGGCTCTGGCTATTTTTTCTGTCCAGGCCCACCTTCTCGGTGAGTGCACGGCGAAAGAAGAGGCTTGTGGCAAAGTTGAGCGAACCCGCATAACGAAAGATGCGCGTCTCGGGCACTTGCATCACATTCCGATGCTGATTCATGTCCAAGTAGATGCCAGGGGACTCGGGCATATAGCCCAATAGACAGGAATACGGTTTCAGACCCTTTATGTACAGTGCCAGCAACGAAACACAGACACCAATGAGCAGACTAAGTAGAATAGAAAGAAAGATAATTAATTCATAGTTTGTACTATACTTTGGGTATGTTCACTTGGTAGTTACCCAATGTCAATATCTATGAGCACCACACACAGAAACGTCGATATCCAGGTGAACATTTCCAGTTTTCCCTGCTTGGCGAACTTCTTCAGCTCCCTGACCTGCATAAACATGGGCTTCAGCGCCACAATAATTACACCAGCCAAAACGCACTGAAATTATAAATAAATCTTTAGTAAATATATAATAATTAAAAAGTATTACAAACCCTAGGTAAATCACTGAAGAACGGTCCTATCCACATGATGGTGGCCACCACCAACGAGGCCGACACCAGCGAAGCAATTTGAGAGACGCCTCCCGTCTGATCCTGTATTACTGAGCGGGACAGCGAGCATGCCATGGGAATGCAGGAGAAGCAACCACTGACAATATTACCAATGCCCATGGCAAAGAGCTCCTGATTGGCACGCACCTCGTAGCCATGTTTCTTGGCAAATGTCAGGCCCATGGACATAATGATCGAGTAGGTGACTATGGCAATCGCCAAGGAATCAACAGCTACCAATGGCACCAAATCCAGACGTGGGAGCTCAAAACTGGGCAGTCCCTTTGGTATTTCACCCACCGGTTGCACATGAAAGTTGGCATTGAGTTGCAAGAATTTGGAGATCAACGTGCCACCAATAACAGCGATAAGTTCTCCAGGCAGCGGGAAGCGACAACGTTTACTCAGACACGGCTTCAAGCACTCATTGCAGATGGTCATAAAGATAATGATGCCCAGGCAGAACCCAAAGTTCACTAGGTTTGTGTTGGGCACACCCTTAATCACATCCGTCACCGTGAACAGGATTTTGAAGGCGCCCTTGTGACGTGGCACTACAATGCCCAGCACATCCTTTAGCTGTGCCGTGACCACATGACAAGCTGCTGCTGTGGTGAAGCCATTCACCAGTGGCTCGCTTAAAAGAGACGCCAGTGTGCCCAGTCGGAAGAAGGACATCAGTAGCTGAAGTACAGAAAGAAGTTGATTAGATTCAGGTTCAGTTAAATGGTACAGAAATTTGGATTTTAAAAAGTAAAAAAAAAATAAGGCAAAGAAATGAATTATTATACAGTACCTAAACTATTTTTAGCATTTAGCTAGTTGTTAAAGGACTTTAGATAAATATTTGCCATATAAGTTAGGTATGCCTAGTTATACAATTCATATACTGATAAGATACACTCCATGACAGCTGTTAAACTGAACTAAATTCCCGAATTCCCTAACACAATAATGATTTACGATCAGTTTCACTGTGACTATTCCAATATTCCCAACTGCAAATGTATTAATCCATCCACTTACATTGACAATGCCCACAGCCAGGGCTAGTGAGGTGACAACCTGCAGATTTGTGATAATATTCTCCGTAGCTGGCAACATTGTTGTTGTGGCATTTTGCAGCAGCAACGCTGATGTTGTTGCTGTTGTGGTGGAGAGTGTTGAAAGCGTTGTTGAAAATGGAGAAACTGTTGTGGTTGTTGTTGTTGGTGGTGGGGTTGTTGTTACTGCTATCGCATTGGGATCATAGTTGGCATAGGTTAAGACCACCTTTTGGGTCATCATACTGGCCACGGCAAACGTGCCAATGGAAATGTGCTTTGAGGTGCCCAGCAGCATATAGATGAGCACCGGAAACACAGCCATATACAGACCATTTCCGGCCGAAACACCGGCCAACATGCCATAGGCCATACCATGTGGTATATTCATAATGGCTACCGTAAAACCGGCTATAATATCACCGATCAAATCCCGCCTCAGCGAATACTGTGGCAGCCACTGTAGTATGGGTATAATGCCCGTGAAGAGCGATAGGAAATTCCATCCCTGCCAGCAGTTGCGCAGCGAGGAGGGTATGCTCTTGTCCCTGGCCGCATAGCCAGTTTCCTTGATGATCAGCTCGTGGGTGAGAACATCCCGATGGATGCTGTACTTTGGTTGGATTTTTGGTTTACTTTGTGCGCTCTTTCCGTTGCCATTGTTATTGTTGTTGTTGTTCAGTGGTTTGGTTCTAAAATAAAGAAAGTTCAGTAATCAATAGGCTAGGTAGCTGGTAAGAACTCACTCTGGATTATCGTGTTCGTTGGGCATTGTGTGCTCCTCTATTTCCTCAAGGACTTCTATAGTTTCTGAACAGTTTCCAAGTTCCACATGGGTGTCAGTGTAGCGATGAGTGCGTAAATCCCTCAGATATTCCACACTACGCTGTCGAGCTATACGTTCCGCTTCAGTAACGTCTATTAACTGAAGCGGTATTAACAAAGTTCCAGCTTCGTTATAATTCTCCGATTCTTCCGATTCTTGTAGTCGTCGCAATCGCTGACGTCTGTTTGAGTCTGTCAGCTGTTTCCAGGCACATTTACGTGCTGATTTCAGATAATGTTTAGGTTTCTGCAAAGAAATTAATAACAAAGATTAGTTTAATCTATAAATCATGTGAATACATTGTCACAAAATAAAAGTTTTATTGCTTGATAGGCAGTTAATAGGTATAGATTAGACTAACACAAAGTTATTGTCAATAATCAGATTATTTATCAGTTAGTCAATTGTAGTTAATAAACACTTGAGCGGGTATCTGCGCACTGCACTCACCACGCACAACTCTCGACTAACTCTCTGTTTGCCAGAGTACAGGGCATAAATACCAGCGTTTGTTCCCTCCACTTTTTTTTGGAGGAAATTAACACCAATATCTAATTGGTCGAATCATTGAATTCACATGCGTTCAACAGCTGACCACTGTGTTGGGTGTGATGCCGTCAAAAAACACATTAATCATTGTTCAACATCTGATGCCTGATGAAATTGTGCGACATTATTTACTTATCTATCGCATTGATTACGCATACGCAACGTTGCGCTGTCTGATTTGAATTGTCTTGAATTGACGTCGAGTCAAGTGAAATTTTAGGGATTTTTTCTTCTGAACATTAAATGAACTTCTGCTTAATCTGATGAATAACTTTTGTTAACAATAACGAGATTTGTTTATTGACAAACAAAAATTTAGCACTGAATGCTGTGCACTTGATTTATTAGCACTTGATTTTTAAAGCTTACAGTGAAATTATGCTGACTTTGTGTATAACTACAAGTAACAAGTCAGAAAGGCTGCAGTCGAGCGAGACGACTGTCAGACCATTTTTTCCTACCAACAAGAAAATTTCGACTGATTTGTCTTATGGCAGCTATAGGATAGTTTTGTACGATCTAAATCAATCTTGGTGAGAATAAGTAGAAAGATACTATACACATAATGTGTGAATTTCATCACGATAGCTCTAGTCCTTCTTAATTTATGGTGATGTGTAAATAGTTTTTGATGAGGTGAACAAAGTTTTTTACAATTTGCGGGGGCGGTAGGGGGCATGGCCACAACTTTAAATAAACTTGATCTGCCTGACATATTAATGGATTTTCAATTTTAATTTAGTGTCTCTAGCTCTTATAGTCTTGAAGATCCACTGCTGTATCGACTAATCTGTTGATGTAGATCTAGAATCTATATACTTTAGGAGGTCGGTAACGCCTTCTTCTATTTGATAAGCACAATTCACTTCTGTTTAACCTAATAGGCCCTTTTTACCCTTTTTTTAGAGGCATTATTATTGGAAAAGGATTTGATTTTTGAAACATTTTAGAAATGTTTTTCAATCAAAGTTAACAAAAAAAATTTTTTTTTTATTTTATTTATTTAAGGAAAGAAAAAACTAAAGAACTAAAGAAAAAATTCAATTAGAACTGCTTTGTGTAGCATGTGTTCTCTGGAAATGAGTTTGGTTCGTTTAAGCTTTTATAGGAAACAATTATATTGGGTTGCTGTTACCAACAGACACAGTTTGTGCTAAGTAACACATAGAGCTTTATAGCTGTATAAAGCAAAGTTAATAAACAACTGTAAACCGGTTAGACACGACGCTGACTAAGCAAAATAAGAAAAGAACTAAAAAAATATTAAATTGTACTTAAAACAAAGTCTTGCCTCACATCTCAGAACCGTTTCAAGCACAAGTAAACCGTTTTTTGTGAAACACTCGTAATTCTCCGAGTGCAGTGTCAAGTTCAATGCCTTCAATGGGTCAACTAAGTGCCTATATATAAGTCTACTATATATGCATCAAGATTTACATATTACACGAATATATCTGTACGTAAGTTGCTTGTGAGATCAATCACGCGTTGTCGCTCCAATTACAGTCACTGCTAGCAGTTATCGCCTTATTGCACTCTGGGATCAAGTATTTCAATTGATGCGGCATGATCAATTATGCACAGAATTAAAGCTCGAATTTTCGCACGGTAAAAATGCCAAAATTGGAAGCCTTTTGTCTTTACACTTGGAAGAATTTAAAAAATAAACTTTTAATATATTTATTTATATTAATTGTTATGTTAAAATATTTTTTGTAAAGTTTTTCTTTAATGTTCTCTTATTTCTTTTATTTAGAAACGTGTACAGAGTATAAATAATGCCTAGAAAATTCATTCAAATTCAAAACTTGCAAGTCTGTCAAAATTTCTAAAGAATTTTTTTCTGAAATTGAAAACCTCTAGAGCTAGAAATCTACATTTTTATCTATGTACAGTGATTCATAAAAGTATGTACACCGTATCGAATTCAGCATAATTTAAATTTTTTGTAATTAAATTTATTTTGTCAATCATTTCATGGATTTAATTACAATAGCTTCCGCTTTGCCTTGACTTGGTATCTATGCTAGATGTGCGTACTCTCAGCATATGTACTATATATGGCATATATATTTCTAAAGTTATTATTGGCTGACAAACCCGTAAACCAACTCACGTAGCTGGGTAAAATACGGCTTTATAAGCAGCCACTTTGATAATTATTTCGTATTTGTTAACGCAAAATTAATGAGTAATAAAGAAAATACTAGAGTGGACAAAGCTGCGCAATGAGCGACTATTAGATACCCTGTGGGCTATAAAAAATAATATTTACTTATAGTGGAGGTGATTTAAGCAGCAGTTTTAAACTACTCGAGGTACTAATGCAAACTAAACTAAATTCAGCCATACCCCATTGCCTACAGTAGCACAGGGTAGTCGCCAGCTTAATTGGGATGCCCCTGGACAGTTTTCAGTAGCGCCATTCGCTTACCCCATTAGTTCTACTAGCCAAATACCCGACAACCGGTTATTTTCTATATTTATGTAGAACGAAAAAAAAGTGCTTGACTTAAATGGATTTGTGGAGGGCAACCGTTAGCAACTATGACAAATACATAACTATTGAACAGCAGTTGCCAGACAGGTGCGAAATTATTGTATAATGCCAAAAGGGGCGCAATAGTAAAAGCAGTAAAAATAAAATCCAAAGAAACATTTTATATGTCTGTTGGTATTTGGGTACTACGACTTGTCTGAAGTGCTTTGCTCAGCTTCTTCTTATCAAATGCTGTACACTTTTGATAAGCGAACACTGCTCTATGCGAACACAACAAATCAGACAATCCATAAAGAGTGTTGCAGAATTTTCCATTCAAAAATTGTTTCGACTTCTAGCCAATCTGTAGCGCTTATCAATTTTGTTGGGGCCTTCAAAAAAGTTGTACCCACTCAATCACATGCTATAGCCCTACTATCTCTATAGAGCATATCAGTATCTGAGATACAGATAGATAATAGTTTCGAGTGTTTATTGATGTTCATTACGTACTTCAATCATTTTTTTCGAACTTCGCACCGGTCGAGACTGGATTCTTTATGGAATATGTAACGCTACTGTTGCACTATATATCAGAACTAGAACTGCAGATGGTTTAGCCACTGCAGCTATTTAAATATGTCTAAAATATATGTAACTGGGCTATATATTTCTAGGATTTCCTTGTCTTGCAAGCGGGGTCTTCCCACACCACCCTAATGATGATAATGACGAACCTGATGATAAGCCAGATTACAACCCACGAAGTATATAAAAGAATTTCGAGTCAAATATTTGCTCGCTTCTCAGCACTTTATTGTACAAAATACGGGTGCAAAGTAAGCCTTTTATTAACTCAAATTTAAATACACATTTATTCAAACTTATTTCAATTAACTTTTGTTTCAGCTTTTGCCAAAATTCATTGGTTCTATTATGAACATTTTAAAGTTATTTGAATTTTATTTTTCAGTGCAGTTTTTAATTTTAGTTTGGTGTTAAAAAAAAGTTAAATAAACAAACTCAGGCAAGTACAAATTTTATCTAAGTATCATTTGAAATTCATTCATAATATTCGATAAATACGGAAATATATGCTAAAAACTCTGAAGAGCAGCTGGCTCTCATCCGTTTTCCAAGCTATTTATAGCTCAAGTTTTGGCGAAAATTTGGATATTAATCAATCCAGTTTTATGATAAAAGTCAATAAGTGCAGCCAAAGGAAGTTATAAACTATTATGCCCCTTAAGCACAGTAGGTTGGGGTATATTAGTGGCCAAACTTCAAACTTAAAATATCAATTAACGCCAAGGCTTACTAAAATTCCCAAGTTCAAAACCGATTACTCATAATTAAGGTCTAAAGGTCAATTACCAAAAAAGTTATGACTAATCAGCAACTGGACAACAACAACAATTACAATAATAAAGTAAAAAGTAATAACAGACAGTAGAACAATAACAGGAACAGTAAATGAATGTGATAATAACAAATCCATAAAAAAATATAAATATAAACGGAGAATAACAGTTTGCGCGTCTGTTGCAAAAGTCATTGATAGGATTGCGAATAGCAACGGGAAAGGGAACGGGAAATGAAACTGGAACTCGAACCTCGGTCGGGTCTGTTAGCTTATCAACATTTACTAGGCATATACATACATACAGCACATGCAACAGTTGCATGTGAGTTCATCGATTTCAGATATGCACGCAATAAACTAGTAGCTGCTTTTAATGAAAATGTATCTGTCAGATACTTTGACCTCAGCGACGCAACTTGTCTGTGATTTAGTTTAAATAAACTACATGTTGTTTGTCTTACACATACAATTGTTTCGAGTGGTTGACAAATTAATTTCACTTGTCAAACAAAAGTGAGAGAAAGAAACAAATTTCCACTTGGACACGCATCACAGTTATGACAATCTCAAAGAGAGAGAGTGAGAGGCAGATAGTGAGAGCGAAGTAAGTAAATCAATTGGGGCATCATTCAATTGACATACTTGGATGCCCACACGCTCTCTCCGTCTCTCCCACTTCCACTCTCTTCCTTTCCAAAAAGCTCTGTGTTACAACGGCACTTTTGATATTTGCTTTAATTACTTTTCGCTCGCTTTGTATTACAAAATATAATTGGAACTCTGTAAGATTAACAGATTGCAGCAAATATATTGTAGTCTTATCTTGAAATAATAACGTAGTTATTACACGTGTCTATAATCTATAGTAAATATTGAAAGCAATTCATTCTTTTTGCTTGTGCAACTTTTTTTAATTACAAAGAATTTTACACAAGTTTTTTACAAGTTTTAATTTGTGGTACAAAAAAGTCTTTCTAAATTTACACTTTGTTTTCGCGGTTTTAAGTTCGCTTTGTTAAACAAATTCTAAACGAAACTGCGACAAGTGCTAACTGCTTTTTATTCGCCCAACTGATATTTACGATAATGTTCAAGTGTTAAAGCCAGATTAGTGAAATTCCTAAAAGCCAAACACTCGTTTTGCCTGATAATTGGTACAACAAACAGCTGACTGGTTAGTCGATTTGGTTTAAATTTGCACCGGAAAAACGGTCTTTTGAAATTTGGGTTGTCAACACGCAAGGTAATTGACCAGACAAAATGTGTAAGAGCACACAGCGTAATCAGAGTAGGTTACGCTTGTCAGCCAGACTTTAATACACCCTGCACACTAATTTTGTGACATAAAAATCACAACATACTTCCGATAATCTTCACTTAAGCGCCTTAACTGCCGCCAATTATCGTGTTTACAGGGTATAAGTGTAATGCGACAGGTTGAAAACAAAAGCAAAAGCACGAAAGAAAGAAGCAAAGCAGACATAATTAAGCGCTGTATAAATCAGGTGCAGTTGCACTTGACTGATAGTTGATGGTCAAGGCGAAAAGAGATTGAGCGTGAGAGCGCAACACTGAGAGCGCCAAAGACCGTGAGAGTGGGGTAAGGGAGAGAACGAGAGAGAGAGAGAGAGAGAGAGAGCTTACGAATAGCGGGAACTGAATTGCAAGGCAAAAACAAAAAATGACAATTAATTTGATTGGCCCAAATTGAGTATGATGCCGTCGAAACAAATCGAAATCGAAAGAATTGAAATATTTAATGTGTTGTTGCTGTCCCGTGACAGCATAGAAATGGCCAAATAAATATAGCTTTATCTAACCAACAATTTAAAGAAATGATTTTGGCATTTGATTTAGTTGTTGCTTTTGTTGCTCTTGTAATTTTGTATCAACGAGTGTCGTTGTCACCTTCAGCCTTTGAAAGCGCCAACTGTATTGATGTTGTTGTCGTTGTTGTTGATCTTTTAGTTGTTGTGTCTATTGTCGTCACACTTGTTGCCAATAAAATGGTGATTAACACTTATTGTGCGCGTGCATCGAACAGATTGAACTTAAATATGTACAAAATTCATACATGTGTATGCTCTATATATAAATATATATTTAAGTAAAACTTTAAAACTCACAAATTAATGCTAATCAATAGCACCATTTAATCACAATTTCCGTTTATTTTTTATATCTGTATTTTATTTTATGTATTAGTTTTCGGTTTTGTTATTTAACCGCTTCGATGAGTGTTTAATTCGACGCTTTCGACATGCTACGTAAACCGTTTGTTGCTGCCAAAAAAATAACGCTCGCGCCAAAAACAAACACACGCACGCACTCAACGTAGCTGCTAACGACACCAACAACAAGAGCGACCGCGACTAATACACCGACACCGTGAGCGACAACAACGTCTTTCGAGTGACCCACTGAAACTAAAAGCGCACGCGGTTCAAACATACGTATCACTCAAAAGCTCCCCAAAGCTCACGCAGCTTTGTTGCTATTTTATTGGAGACGCTGCTTTTGCCATTGTGTTGGTGTTGTTGCTGCTGCTAAGCAACATTGCTATTTACATTGAGTTTTACTTTTGACGCGCATTTAAAATATTTTTATACATTTCCAATTGGTTAACACTCTGAGCACTTCAATTTGTTGAGCAATAATTTGCATATTTCCATTGCTTTCATTTATTATTTGGCCAATAGGTCTGTTTTCGCGCAGCTGGTTGAGTGTACTAGCGTAGCCACCTGGTAAAACTTGTGAAGTTGGCAGCACTAGTTTAAACAGCTGTTTACATTGCACAGTGGCTCGATAATAGGAATCTAAACAGTGAATTTTATGTTGTGGTAAACGAATTTTCGCAAATTTAATGTACGAAAAATATGTTTTTAAATACATCTGTATATGTTCTTCATAAATATTAAATATATAACATTGTTTTGGAAAACAAACTGAACAGAATAAATATAAATTAAGTTTAATTCATACATACTATTTACATAGTTGGCTAGCCACAAAATTTTATATTTTTTACAATTTGTTTGGAAGTTTGTATTAATGGATTTTAAATTTCCGATTCTTGGTAACACTGAATTTATTCTTACTGGCAACCATCACCTAAATCAATTACTGAAGCGCCACTACATTTAAAACTCAAATTCTGCGATCTGGCAGCTCTTAAGCTTTTCAGCTATAGTAAAAAAAAAACAAGGATGATAAAGTGCTACGGAAATAGTTTTCTTAATTGGATGGCCAAGATTGTTTTAGGCTTTTGGCATCGCCTGCTTCATTTAAAGCCCACAAGTGAGTAGTTGCTTGAGTGTATCTTGTGGGAATGTATGAGCTACATATGTACGTATTTGCAGCAACACTTTGGAGACGCATTGTAGCGTTGAAGGCGCCATTTTCAAACGGTAAGTGTTGAACTTGTCCTTGCCCTTCACAAGTGGCCAGGTGCAGCAGCAGCTGCGGTACCACTTGGATAATTTGCATACAAGTTGCACGCGTGGCAACATATTAAATGCGGAACAGAATTAACAGTTATGCGCACAGGCAGGGCAGCGGTGGTAGTGTTGGCAGCAGCGTTATAAGAGCTGCTCCCATCCAAATGAGGCTCTTACACGCAGACGCCTGACCTTGTCACGCTTTATTAAAACAGCCAACAAAATCAGCATATAAACATGCAAAGTGTTTAGATGGCGTTTGGCCATTTACAATTTGCCTTAAACTTGTCCAAATGAGTGCGAGTGTGCAAGTGTGTGTGTGTAATGCAAACAAACAAACCAAATCAAAATTTCAACAGCACGCAACAAA
Organism: Drosophila dunni; assembly: GCA_018152125.1. Classification (NCBI taxonomy): domain Eukaryota; kingdom Metazoa; phylum Arthropoda; class Insecta; order Diptera; family Drosophilidae; genus Drosophila; species Drosophila dunni. The sequence continues at coordinate 5,193,492 of JAECXC010000286.1, forward strand.
AGCCCAAAAATATTGTTAATATCAGCAGCAGGCGCTAAAATCTTGTTGCCTCGTTGTCTACTCAAAACAAACAGCAGCGGGACGCTAGTTAGGGCAATCAAAGGGGGTTAGGGGCCGGGAACTGCAATCAGGTGTTGTTGATTGTTCATGGTTAGAATCCACGCCCACCTACAAATTTTAACGTTTTGATTACAGTCTGCTTTTACTTACAGTGATCCTGCAACTGCGGTTACCAACAACACTCACCGTCTACGTCATGTGGCAGACACTCCAAAGGCAAACACACAAACACACACGTACAGAGAGACGACAACACATATGGCGTCGTAAATGTGGCTAAAAGCAAACACAAACATAATACAGCATCACACACCAAGCAGCACCAAGCAGCTAAGCTCATCATCATTATGATGATAATCAACCTGAACATCATCTCCACCAGTCATACTCAACGTAGCGTGTGTGTGCATCAGTGGCGGCAGAAGCAGCGCCAGCAGCAGCAACAAAAACAACACTGCTCGCGACGCTGACGTCGGCGTCGTCTCGAGAGCTGCTGCTGCGGCTGCCGCCGTTGCCGCTGCTAGCAGGCAATTCGCAGATTTTACGTTTCAGTTTCGTGCAAAACGTGGAAGCGGCTGGTCAGCGAAAAGCACAAAGAAAAAACACTAAGAAGGAAAACTCAATCGACTTGAAACAAAAAGCGGCTAGAAAAATCGCAAAAAATATACCAAATTAAACCAACGCGAATGTCTGCCAGAAAACTCGATTAAAAAACTTAACAGAAAGATAAAAAACATTTGAAACCCCAAAAGTAAATAAAAATTTGCATATTGCAATTGTTAAATGCAGTCAACACAAACTCCCGGCTAAGTGCGGCCAAGTGTATTTGGCAATAAACCGGATATTCTAGATCTCCAGATCATCGGCGGTTAGAGTTGAAGTTGAAACATAACAAAAACAAATTCAGCTACAAAGAGTTGTAAATCAAAGCGGTACAATTGTCCAACAACAGAAAAAAGAGCGGGCATAAAAAGTGACACAATTAAACACTGGACAAAAAAAAAGAGTAGCAAACTCCGTTTGATTGTCTTCAATCTGTAGCAAATTATTCCTACACACACTAGAAAAACACACCTCTATATACACCTCTATCTTACCTATATCTCGCTTTGTGGCCAGCTGAGCAGCGCTGAGTGTTAAGTTTATTTCTGTTTGCGGGCAAAAGAAACACAAAATACAAAAACACACAAAATAAAAAGTCGGCGGAAAAGCGAAGGAAAAAAGATCGTGCACGCTAAAGTAACATATTTATTTTTAACAATTTCGCAAGCGTTCAAATTTTGCTCCAGCGAAAAAAAAAAAATACTTATATATATCTATGATACTGAACTGTATCGTCAGACAGACAAAAAGCGATCGTTAGGAGAACCAAACCAAACCAAAACACAACTACACAGCGCCAAAAGAGCGGGGCAACAGAAGCTGTTAAAAATTAGTCGAGTGAGTAATCGATTTAACATACATATTTCCATTTCCCAGTGTAAAAATGTCTGCTTTCCAAAATCGGTTCTGGTAATTGTCTAATTATTTCGATTTGTTTTGTAGCTAATTAAATCTGGTTTGAGTTTTAATTTTTATTTTAAGTCTTGGATAAAATTGGTTCTTAATTTATTAGCTGTAATTGTAAAGATGTCAAGTTCTTTGGAATTAACAGCTGGGCATACAAAACCTATGAGTCAAATTGCTTTAAAATTGTCCGATTTGTATCTAAAAAGAGTTTTCTAAATAATTACTAACAATTCTCTAAAATTGTTGCTTTCATCTTGTGCTCTCATGATATTTAAAGATTTTTTAAAAAGTCTAATCTTCAAATTGAAAACTTTTAATTGTTTTTAAAAGTGATTTATGAGGACATATTTATTTCCTTTTAATTGTTTGTTTAATTGCTTTCCAATTTCAATTTGTATAGAATTTAGAACACTTTTGAGTCGATTAAGTAATTAAGAACAACTGCGCTTTTCGTAGAATATTTTGAGATATAAATCTGCAAGGTATAGAGACCCAAATTCACCTACTTTTCATAGCTTCGTTTCTGTTAGCAATTTGAGATCCTAGCCTAGACCTCCTCAGATTTGGGTCATTTCGAAAACTTCATTTACGCTTCACAAGTTTCTACGCATAACTAGTACAAGGACACCGGAAATATTTCCTCTATAAATATAAAACGAACCCATAAATCTTTTGCCCTTACTGCCACACACGACGCAAGTACCCCAGCGACAACAACAATAACAAAATGAGGAAATTTAAGAACCGACATAAACGTTGCCGCGTCATGAGTTTTATGGTCATATTTGGTGGCATTATTTTTGATTATTATAGCCAAAGTGCGTTTGTGATTGTGAATATAATGGGGTTGAGAGAGAAGTCACCTTCGAGACACAAAAAAAACAAGTCTCAGATTTTTCTTTTTGTCACCATTTTAATAATAATAATGTGCAATAATATTTCATGCCGCGTCATTAATTAATATGGCCACACTTATTCATATTTTTGCCTCTTCCTCGCTTTGTTTTTTCTCCCCACTGTCGCTAAATGTAAACCAAAATTTTGGGTTTATAAAGTACATTAATATTCGCCTACGTCAAATTTCGGAAATTCGTGGAAAAAATACAGAAATGACGATGATATGAATATGACGCGAGTGTGCTTGTTCTTGCGCTACTCGCCGCCAGGGGTCGCATCGTATACATGCAACGATTTATAACAAATCGCATAACATTGCGCTTTATTAATTAATCGAATAATTTAGCAAGCTCTGTTGTGGGAGGCGCAACAAATTAATAAATGTTGCAAGCCCCGATATAAATTTTCAAAATTATCTATCCCCAAATAGTCCCCTATTCACTCAACCCAAAGTTCAAAAGCCTGCAGTCTTAATTAAGCAATTATTCTCTTTCATTTAAAAGTTATTTGCTAATACTCTATATAAATCAGGGCCAACGATCTGGCATCTGGCTGGCTGCTGAGGTGTGCTCAGTTTCGGTCCCACGGGGACAGTTTCATAATCCGAAAGGAAAATTTTCTTCAAAAAAAAGTGTGAACGAAAAATCAAAAGAAAAGATATACAAACAAAATTGAGCAATAAATTAGCAGCAGTATCTGTGACAAGTGTGTGGAATTTTCTTGGATTCACTGTACACTTTCTTATATGTGAAAATCGTTTAAGAAGAAACTGTTAGAGCTGTTCTTTGGTTTGAAGAAAGGGTAGAAAAGATTTGATTGAAAATTCAGTTAAACGGATTCAGTGAGTTTCTCCATTTCGAAAGTATTTTTTGCTTAATATTATATTCAACTTAAAACAGTTTTATTTATTTAAGTTTACTTATTTATTTTTCAATTTTTTTTTTTGCCGTTTTACCTGTCTTTTTAATTTTTTTTTTTTTTTTTTTTGTCTTTTTTTGCAACGATTTTGTTTTTATTTATTCCTCTTAGTTTTTATGTGGTTTTGCCCATTCACAAAAAAACAGCAATAAAATTCAAGAAAGTGCGAGCCACCGGAAGATTAAGCAACATTCAACAATCTGCTTGCCAACAGGCCAACGACGACCCCAATTTCGATTTTCATTTCCATTTCCATTTCGATTTTTCCATTTTGGCAGCAGCCGACATCCAAGGTGACTGCGCAGGAGGGGAAAGAGCTTAGGTGTGTGTATCTGTGTGTTTGTCGGGATCTCCAACATTTGACTGACGTTGGTTCTTCCTACTCTTTCAATATATACGGTATATAGTTATATATATCATAAGATATATTTGTTAGTACGGCATTTGCTGCTCTTGCGCTAATTTACAAACCGAGTGATTGTCTACAATAATTTTGAAAAATTGTTCTGAAAACTTTGCACTTTGCTGCCATCGACTACACAAAAACAATAACAAATATATGAAATTATAGAGATACTCAACTTTAAGTTATATTTCCGCACTTTTAGTTGCGTTTTAAAGCTATACATAAATAACTTTGACTGACAGCAGCCGTTCATAAAATGAATGTCGGAGTGTAATAATTAAAGCATACATACTGTATATTCATATAGGTATATATGGAATGCAAATGTTTTGACAACAACCGTAAACAGTCCAAATAATTGAATGTTCAATGCTGCCTAACAATAATAACAAATAATAATAAAATCAGCAAAATTATATATTGTTTTGATAGCAAAAAACACAAACAAACTGGCAAACAAAAACATAATTCTTTGCCAAGTTTTTTTATTTAAAAATTAAAATTATCATTTGTAAATCACAAACTTACAAATATATGTAGATACCTTATTTGTTTGTTCAGTTTTAAACCTATGAGTAATACTAGCTCTGGCAGACTGCATGGAGTCCTATTTGTTGGCCTCTCCACAGTTGATTGATTTCTTTGTTGTTATTGTTTTTTTGTTTTATATTTCGTGGAATTGCGAATCAATATTCATATTTCTATAGAAATAATTATTTTCATATCTGCTCTTTGTTTTTGATATCTGCATTTCCATTAATCACAGCGAATCTTTATTGGAATTCTTAAAGCACTTGCGCTTTGTTTTCAGCCGCTCGAGTCTTAAATGCGCCATCTAGCGACAGAAAAATAGCTGTAAGTCATCGGAAAAACCTTCATTAGCCACAAGTTCAAACAAAGTAGCTGGCAATCCATTATCCTTTGTCCAAATTTTCGTACACCCTTGATTTGTTGACTAATCAGTCACACACCCACACACACAGACATTGAAACACCCACACGTGTGTGTGGAAAACCCTCGGACAGCTTCCATTTCGGGGGTATAACCAGCGGCTATATGACGATTACTTTGGTACTCGGCGTAGTATAGTATATTTTATTATGGGTACAAACAATTGAATGCATTTGCTATTACATGGCTCTAGCACATGCCCCAGAAACGAGTCTGAGTGTGTGTATAAGTGTGTGTGTCCGAGTAGTAGTGCTTAAACAATAAAAGCCACTCAGGCCTGTCCTATAACTATAGTTATTGATTTCTTATGCTCTGTACAGCGCAGCAAATGGGGTTAATGAGACTGTAACTATCGATTGAGTAATTTTCAAAGGTTTTTACAATACCAACTGATTTGTTTCTGTATTAAAAGTCAGCAGCATTATACAATTTAAACCCACAGCAAGCATTTTCGCTTGAAACCCACTTCAAATCCTTTAAACTTCAAACCCAGTAAGCAGTACCTTGTAGTCCATCATACCCACAATTTGTACGTCGTGTTATTCATCAACTTTTTGCATATGTGCCGCATTTGTACATTGTGTGCACGATTGCCATTTGATGACTTGGACCTGTACAAACTTTTCAATTAAATGCATCTGCATTAAGGCCAGACATAGAAGTAGGGTAAGGGTATTCCATATAGGCAAGAAAAAGCTCAAACCCCTCGATAAACTATTGTTGTTTGTATTTTCCATTAAATTGAATCAGAAATGCGTTTATTGTTGTTAATAAAATTATTAACTTAATAGAAACTTGCATGTATATTTATTGTTATGTGCTCAAGTATCAGATTATGATTGCTCTGTGCTGTGCGTGGCTTTGTATGCTCCATTGTTGTCTACCCTTTGACACATAAGTCAATTTTCCACAACAGTCACTGAGGACAATGCTACTCCCAGTGGAGATGAGTGCGTGTCATTGCTTTTTCTAAAGCAAACTCGCATTATTTTTACTTATTTTAAGTCATGTGTAAACTCAAATCACATTCAATATTGAAAAAAGCCAAGTTCCTTGATAAATCTTGTTGGCACGTTTCCATCTCTAGTCTTTGTCGTCTTCTGAGTGCGTTTGTCAACTTGAAATAGGGCCAAAAGGACACTTGTTGATTGCTGCCCTAGGTTCTGGCATCCGTTTTTCCCTCATCACTTGCCACACTGTCTCTTGGTGTTTTCCCCCCTTCGGCAACGGCAACGGCAATTTCATTTTCATTTCGCTTTCAATTTACGCGCACGACCAAAGCTGTCAGTCTGAAATATACAAAAGACGTTGCCCCTTCCAACATTCTGTTAATTAAACGACCATGCAAAGTGGCACAAGTAGCTGAAATAGCACAGAGACACTTATACCCTTTACTCAGAAGGGATTCGATGAAAATGCACGTCAAGTGCACTCGTAAGATCTCCGATATGTGGGGAAAGTAATTAATTTAAATATAGTATATAATTCCTTAAGCTTATAATGTATTCTAGAAGGCATTACTATATAGTAGTTATCTGTAATCAATTAAATTGTGTGTAGATAAAGAACAAGTTCATAATTCAGACAGACTTACCCAGAAGGGAACGATGAAAATGCACTTCAAGTGCTCTTGATAGATCTTTGATATGTAGGAAAACTAATTGTTCTGAGGACAGTATGTGATAAAATCGAAGACTATTGTTTTCTATACACGAGAAAGTAGTTTTTAAAAATTAATTAAAATAATATGTGGGTAGATAATAAATTCATAATTCGGGCACAAAAAATCATAATTAGTTTATTGATTCTTCCTAGACTTAAATGAATAATAATTATAATACATAACATTTAAGAATTATTTGTTTAAGGGTGCTTAAATATCAATAATTTATATATTTCTATAAATTATTTGGATTAATATTAATAATATTACTATTATTAGATTATAATTAATAATAACATTATTATTTAATTATATATATTTATATAAACTTATAATTTTTTTTGGCTATTTAATAATTTTTATTTAATTATTATAATTTATTATTTATTATTATTATTACTATTATTATTATTACTATTATTATTATTATAATTAATTTTTCTGGTGTGAATCCTTTTGCATGACATAATAAGTAATGCTGGTTAATAAATAGATTTTAAAACATCAAATTGATCATGTAACTTTATTATAGTCCAAGTAAAACGCCATCTATAGTCATTGTGCTCCCGTCAGATGGCGCCAGCACACAAATAGAATTCACTATTCATAGAGCAATTGTTTATTCGTTTACTGTCAAATGCCAACTAACCAATGTCAATCTGCGTAATTTCAGCAACAAAAACAACAAGTGCAGCAGCAGCAGCAGCTACAACATCAACAACAGCAGCAACAACAACACTAATAGTTGCTACAACAAGGGTTGCAGTGACAGCAGCACCGACAACAATTGCAACAATGTCGACAGCAACTTGTGCACGCTTCTGTACACCGCTGACAGGCAGCAACAAGACGACGACGTCAGCAGCGTCAAAAGGCGGCTCCACATCAAAATTGACAGCAGGAACCGGAAGCAACATGACGTCATCATCAATGCTGCAACAGCAGCAGCAAAAGAAGAAACAGATTCCAACAAACAACGCCACAAATGACATAAACACAGAGGCGACATTCACATTCAAATTGGGACGTTCCACCACTGGCAGCCAAGTGAATGGTGGCAGTCACAGTCTCGCCTCGAGTGAATCATCAGATCCTCTGGAATCCGATTACAGCGAGGAAACCGAAGAAGAAGAACATCAACAGCAACAGCAACCGAAGAAACAAACACAATCCAAACACGTCAGTGTCAGCAGTCGCAGCAGCAGCAGCGCCACAACAACATCAGTGGACAATGATGGTGATGATGTGGACGATGATGAGGATGGTGAGGATGGGGATGCACATGATACGGATGATGTGACCAACAATGATGATTCCGATGAGAGCGAACAGGACGATGGCAATGAAACGGATGATGAGGAGACTGATGATGATTCTGAGGAAAGCAGCAGCGTTCAAACCGCAAAGGGTGTTCGCAAGTATCTCCTCGACGATTACCAGATCATCAAAACAGTCGGTGAGTATCACAAAATACCATATGCAAATAAATATTGATTGATATGGCAACCTTCAACCTGCCAGAGTTAGTTCTGATCGCAGACCTTCAACTTGAGTTATTATTGTGTTTTTAGTACGCTTAACTCACACACATACACTCAGTAGTGGTATTCCTGTTTATTTGTTTGTGTTTGGTGGCATGTTTATCAATTGGAGCTATCAAAACAAATCTGTTCCTAGGTCAGTCGCTGACTCAAGGCTTATGACAACAAAGCATAAGTAATCGGGGGCATTACCATATGTGTAATTGATATTTCCCGAGTGTAGACTGGCAAAGTAAATAGAATTGGGTAGATAAATATTTTATCACGAGACACTGGAGCTCCAATTTCCTCAGAGATTAACAGTTTTGAAGATTAGTTTGAATGAGGATTTAATCGACTAGAGGTGAATGAATCGTTACCAACTAAAATAGCTTTCTAAAAATACTCTAGATGATGCTGTCTGCTATACAATTCTACTACAAAAGTTAATATCTTTAAAATAAGCGTAATAAAAGTTGAGATCTTTTAAAAGATAATTGACTTATTTAAAAGGATAACCTGTTCGCAATTGCCAAATGGTTTGTGGGTAAATATTTATGTTCGGAAACCATAATACAGTGCTTAACAGATTGATAAGACACCTTTATTATTCTAAATATTTTTTAAAATAAATTATTTAGAAATACGAAAACTTTACTTAAATATAGCAAAATGCAATAGCCAACGGATTCCAGTCATTTTACAACAATATTTTAAATGTTTATATTTTTTTTCAACAAAATAACAAAAAAACGCATTTTCAGCCATATCATATTGATAAGACATTTTTCAATTTGGCTTATAAAAATACAAAATATGTTAACAAATCTTAACAATTTTATTATTTAATAGTTTATTATGTTACCCTGGGCCCTTTCGACATCGAAAATCCGCTTTTTCATCGAGTCAGAAAGGATTTTCAGGAACTTGGGCTCTAGAAGACCCCATTCTCTGGCAATTCTTTCTTTTAACTGACTAACACTGGCAAACACACCATTATCTTTGTAGACACGTCTTGTCAATACTCCCCAGACATTTTCAATCGGATTTAGATCCTGTGAGCATGCAGGCCAGTCCAATAATTTAACAGAAACACCGATTGTATGGCAACTGGTGTGTATCCTGACGGTATCCTGCATAAAAATGTTTGGTTTTTCTTGGTTTTCTTTCAAAAATGGTAAGAAGATACTCTATAGCACTTGACTATAGTCGACACTACTCATCCGGGAGCTTGTAAACTGAAAGTTTAGGGCTCCAAACTTGGTAAATGCACCCCCACAAAAACCGATCATCCACCAAATTTTTTTTTTTGAAAATAATGGTTTTTTTTTTGAAAATGGCTCCAATAATGGCGATATTTATCTAGTCCGTCAAGAATACATTTTTTCTCATCAAAAAAAATAGCCTTTTTGAAAAAAAAAATGTTGCTGCCCATGTAATGTTCAGACTCAAAATTTTTCTTACCAAGTCCCAGTTTGTTGCCAAGCTTCTTAGCCCGAAATCGATCCCGGCAGCTTTGTAACGTACCGTTAGTAGTGGTACCTTCTTAAGGACACCTCGGACTATGTGATCCGACTCATTGAGTGTCCTCCAAACTGTCATTGGAGACACTTTATTGCTCAAAAACGAAGCAAGCTGGCCAAATGGTGCTGTTGAGTTGCTCGCTTTCTTAACAACTTTTCGCTTTTCGCGGTCACTCAGCTTTGGTTTTCTACCAGTGCTTCCTTTTTTTTCGTATCCATTCGGATATTTCAAAAAATTGGACACAACATTCAGACAACGACCAGTTTCGGGAGCAATTCGACTTTTTGGCCATCCAGATTTAGAAAACGCGGGAATTTACGCTTTTTCTTCCCCCGGAAGCTGGCTAGAATGACCCATTTTATTTTTCTTAGTTATTATTACAATAATAAACAAGAAAAGTTTACAAAAATTTACGTCATTTCGCTTGAAGGACACTTTTAATAAAAGTGTCTTATCAATATGATACGTTTGCAAGCACACTTAATTCTTGCACTTCAACGAAAAACTAACGGTGCAATTCCAGTGAAAGCTAAATATAGAAAGTAACGGTACTATTTCGAAGTCAATGCTTTGCTCTTTCGTTTCTCATATTTGGTTTTTCTAAATTTCCAACAACAAATATTTTACAAGCAATGAAACATAAAATTTTAAGGTGTCTTATCATTCTGTTAAGCACTGTACCTTCGTGCTTTTTTTCAAAAACAACCATTCAAATGTGTACAAAAACTTAGCACACATTTTTTGTTGAATTAAAAAAACAACAGAATGCGAAAAGTAAATACTTGAAGTACGTCAAAATAATGGGAAAGCCATAAAAAATACTTAAATACTGGACATTAATTGCCGCTGTCTACGTGGGGCTGCTCATTCATGATCCCAATACACGTTCTAAATTTAGAACTGGTGTGTGCATGATATATAGACAGACATACGTATGTGTATTGAATGGCTGTTTTAACTAAATTAAACGCTTTTGTGAAAATACGCAAGCAGCTCGCTAAGACAATAAGAACAATTATTTTCGACGTCTGCGGTGCGAAATTCTCATAATAATCATAAGACGGTACGCTGTTCAATTACGTACGCCTTCAATTTGCGTAATCAATTAGAATTTATTTGCGTATAAAAACAATAAAAACTAATAGAAGACAGAGAACAAAAGCAGATTAAAGCGTTAAGAAATGCATAAAAAATGAGGTAATAAATATTTGAAATCAAATTTAAGATACGATTTTTAAATGTAAACTAAGCAAAATGTGCGAAAATTGTGAATATTGTGCGTTCGATTAAACTATTGAGGTAATTCAAAAAACCATTAAAAGTATAATCAAAAGAAGTCCTAACTAAATAAAAGATATTGCGAATTGGCTCAAAAAAACAAACCTTTTATTGTGCTTTTGGCCAATATTATACAATTTTGATAAAGAAAGGAAAAAAACTTCATTTGGATATCTTTTAGCGCAGTTTTCACATATACAATTCTGTCTTGATTCTGTCATTACCTAATCGAAGATGCCTCAGCGGTTTTCCGGTGCAAATCCATTCGGCAAATGCCTCAATCAGCAACTGATACCCCAGGGCGTATGAGTAATCCCTGTTTTCACCCTCCCAACACCATACCACACGGCGTATGAGTAATCTTGCATTAATTTCAAACAATTGCCAGACCAAATATCGCAAACAATCCTCATTAATATTACTGTAGGAAGAATCCCGTAAAAAGTAAATAAACCAGAACGGATACCCGATTCCCAGGTACGCAAATTAATGTAGCTGACTCACGCTTCCATTACTAGGGGGGCAAGGTGCCCCAAATCACTGTAAGGCGATGCCACTGCGAAGTGGTAAACAAATGAGAGCCCACTCAGAGGGAAGAGGGAATTTATTGCATTGTAAATTCTAACTACAAATTCATTATAAATATTTGAAGTTCATGTTTGTTTACAATTTCATTGATTAGCTTAACTAAATGCAGTAAAACCCCAATTCGAGTCACTCCTCCTCCCTGTAGCCAGCATTGTTAGCCAGTTGTTCACCCACAAGCCACAAAACATGGCCCATTCGATGACCGTTGATGCTTTTACGAGTCTATTTGTGAAATGTGCTGCGGATGATAAAATGTTGGCGGTAATTTTTCCGGAAATTTCACAGGACTGTTTTTCCAATTTTGATAAACATTTCTGCAATTGTTGCCTCTGTTGCCAGCCAAACAACAAATATGTTTTTGTTTGTACACCTTTTGGACGCGTGACTGTTGCAGATTCTCGGGGAAGGACTTTTCAAAACAATAACAGCAAATTGGCTCATAAAAGCGACTCATTGATTGAAAACGCAGTATTTTTATTGGGGGAAAAGAAAAATGTTTAACTGTGCTAAATATCACTAGGAAAACGTAGGATCTTTATTTAATTAGCCTATAATGAGTGCTCTTAAATCACTTGGAAATTAAATAAAAATTTGCTCAAACTGCTGAGCATGATCTAAGTCAGATATAAGTAGGATCTAAATGTTCTAATTCCATAAAAACAGTTAAAATATGTCTGTAGGTCTTTAAAATCAGTTAAAGTTATTTTAAATTATGTCTTAGTTCTGCTTTTAAAATTTGTATTTAAGTTTTATCTTTATGTTTAGCTTGTAATTGCTCATCAAAGGTAATCTAAATCTAATGCCACTAATTCATTTGATTGTTTAAATTGTCAAAAAGTCAACCCTAACTGACAAATTGTAAATGAAAACATTTATATATGAATTTGCTGCTATACTTTTGATGCTTTTGCAACATGCTAGCGAGACAGCTTGACAGACACATGCGGAAATCTTTAGACCAACTGATGCTACAGCTTGAGCAGCTAATATGTTCAATTGACAAATTTATATGGCGGTGTAGCTGAGATGGCAGATCACAGATCAGCGATCTTGACTGCGAAAGCGCAAAGACCTTGCCAAAGCAGCAAACAATTGAGAAAAACAACTGAGAAAGCAAAACACAATCCTTTTACTGCTCGTGGCTCAGTGATTGATAGATGTGTGTGGGAGATAAATATTTACGCACAGTTCTCTTCTGGGAAAATACAATTCATTTTGGGGCATAAAAGTGTCCAAAATGTGCGGGCAACAACAAAAAATAAAGACAATTAGCAGTTAGGAGGATTTGTATCTGGGAGGCCCTTGAAATGAAATCTTTTAACGCTTTTAGCATAAATGGATTCTAAACGAAACGAATTGAATCCATTTCAATTTCTAGCGGCAACACATGTCGCAGATTTTCTTCTTTATTTTTTCTTTGGAAAGACATGAAGAAGAAGAAAAGAGAAAGCTTTGAAGAGAGAAGAATCAGTATTCGTGTGTCGTCGTTGTGTCTGCAAAATATAACTCATAGTTCAATTTATCAATTTTATTTTGAGATCAACTCGTTGCTTTTTTGTCTTTATATATTATTTTTGTTTTGAATTTCTTTTTTTATATTTTCTTTGTGGTGTGTTAAGTGCGGTCGTCTCTTTATGAGTGTGTTCTATATATAAATACCCTATAATATAATAATATTATTGGTCGCAAATAAAAAAAATATGAAGAGAGAAAGACAAAATCATTCAACGTAAAAATTAATGATCGCATGGAAAATTTGAGCGTCTCGCGATCTTTGTAAACTTTGAGCCAAATTTCAAAAATCTAAAACAAGAAAAAAATAAAAGTTGGGTAAAATTTTTGCTTTTTATTTCAACAAAATCGAGAAAATGTATATGCAAATTTTATAGAAATTATTATTTGGCAAATTGCCCAAAGTTTAGCCACACCAAATTGGCTGTGCCGACGAGAGGCGATGGAGGTCGGGGAGTGGAGGACTGTGGCACATTTGCAGTCTTGTCTCATCGCCTTTTGCCAAACACTAAATGAGCATATTAAAATTGCGTTATAAACATTTTCCGTGCGTCTTGTAGTTTGTTGTTGATTTCGTTCTAATTATTAATAAAAATGACCTAAAAATGCATTTTTCAAATGACAAAAATACTTAATCAATAGCAATGCGAACACACATGGAAACATGCCCTGTAAAGATTTTTTATTTAAAAGAAATTGTGCAAAACTTCTGGGTTTTAGAGGGTATGTTGTAGGCGACGCCACTGTAGTTTCCTCATACAATTTACGACATTTGATTAATGTTGTTTTTCTCGGTTTTAGCTGATGTGTAAATTGCAGCTCGGAGCGGGTTGTAGTATCTTGTCCAACCCCTTGAAATTGGCATATTACACGATAGTTTCGTTTCATTGAATGATGATGACAAACATATGTTTCCACATATCATAAATCCCACAAATAATGTAGGAAAATGACATCGATGGCCAGGCCTAACACACTGAATTTTGAGTTCACTGGGTCACTTCCTAGTGCTGTTTTTAGAATTCGTGGGGTTGAAATAAAGTAAATCATTAAATTTGTGCTCTAAGTTCTTCCAGAAAGAATCTCAACTCTGTGCTGCTTAAATGGCAAAGACAACAAGGTTAAGAGTTTGCTTTGCACTTGTTTTTGCAACTGAAATTCTTGGTATCATTTGAGTTTCCTCAAGTTAATTACAAAGATCAGAAAAGTCCATAATTTTTGCGTTAAAACTTCTGTTCTTTATTATTGTTTTCGTTTTGATGGGATTTAAAACAAACTTTTTATATGGAACTGCATGAAACGCAATTAACTTTATTTAGCCAGCGGCAAAAGCAGCTGCCAAAACTGTGCGAATTGTGCCAAGTTTATATGAATATTCATATGCATACATACGACTGTATATAACTACATATATATGTATATGTATATACATATATGTTCAGTGTCTGGCACAACGCGTCGTTTATTTTCATTTACATTACGCGATTTACAAATACTTTTTTGCCCACTAGTATCTTGACTTTTGGCACACATAATTTATGGGAATCTGCAACTGCAACTGCCAATAAAAATGCACAAAGAACTGCATTTCGCTAAAGCAAATAAACAGCATCAATCAGCAGCGGCGTCGTGGCGTCTCAGAGACAGAAAGCAACCAGCGATGATATGAGTAGGGATCGTGACTGGGAACTGGGAATCGGGAGAACTGAGGACTGAGGACTACCGACTGCTGTGTGAAACGCAACCTGTTCAGGGCCAAAGGCAGCAGATGAAACTGTCGCAGCAGTAAATAGAAAGTTACTGCATGTATGATGTAAAGTTTGTACAATACCCTGTAATCATAAGTTTAAGGGGGGTATGCTGAGTAGTTGGCCGAGCTTAGACGTCTACAAAGCTTTATTGTGTATATATTTTATAATTAAGCGGCTTCATTTCTATAGTTTGATTTTATAGTTTTCCACTTTCTAACTAAACACTTGTTTTCCCAAACTTTTCTTTAGTAAATTTTCAAATTAATGAGTATTTGCTGCGTCTACCCCTTGTGCAATTAGAGATTTCTTGTTTGGCTTGGTTTTGTTTGCGCCTCGCACATCTTTTGACTGCAACTTTTACGAGTACGCAGGAGTTGTTAACTGGTTTTCACTCGGATCTCTTCTCTTAGCCAGCATTAATTGCTGTCGGCTGCTTTTGGCCATCTGTAGCGGCAGTGGCAGCGGCAATGTCTGTGTCTGACGTCTGGCGTTTGCGTTTGCGCCGTTTAACGCGTTGCTTTTGTTTGCTGTCTGCTCTAAAGCTGTCACAATTTCACTTGGCCAAGACGCCTGTCTAGCGTCGCGATGGTAAAGAGGAATAGACGAACAGACGCACTGAGATGGACGGCAGGAAAAATGACGCGACGCTTTTGGCTTAAACACAGCACTAAAAGCACTTTCCAATTTCGCCAGACACACAAACACACACAGTTGCAAATAAGTCGCTTTTTCAAGCAAAGAAAATTCAATTAAAATGCGTATATAATGAACCCATATCGATAGATAGATAAATATGTAGACTAATTTGTACAGAGACATATTATTTAGATCCATTATCCGTTGTACTTTTGATCCAATTCATAGTACTGAAAACACATCTTCAACTGATAGCAGGTGTAAGTTACACAGCTACTTCTGCAATAAAGTTCACAGTTACTATATGCTGGATCGTCACAATTCTCATTTTGGGACAAAGTCTGATCCAACATAAAGACCAGTAGCACTAGGAGGATACAAATATTGAATAGCATGCACATCTTGGCACCGAAAACTTGCTAATGAACTAAAACTTACAAACTATTCTGATTTCAAACCATGAACTCAACTCATTAACTCATTTATAATACCATTCGATACGATTACACCATCTAAGACTCTATATGTAACAAATCTTATACTAGTTTAAAGTATTATCCTTTAAAGTTTTATAAAAAATTCAGTCTAGAACGAATTAAAAAATCTATTTGGATAAAGTCTGTAAATATAAAATAGTGACCATCCAGATTAATTCAAAGAAATTTGTTTTAAATGTCCAGTACAGGGCATTGTATTGTCGCTTATACTCCGCTCACACTCATCTCATTTCCGTGTTAGTTTTCGACTAATTTTTCAGTTAATATTTTGTATATTATCATTTAATTTTACTTTGCGTGTTTCTTGCTCAATAATTGACTGCATTTTCGGTACAAAATTGTTGAAATTCTTGAGATTTCTTCATTTGGAGCAGTACAGGCGTGTCCATATGTATATGGTCGCTTGTTTAGACATTTCTTTGCACACCTTTTGCCCATCGCAAGAATGTTAACAATTTGTTTTTGAGCTTTGTTAGCCATTTGCCGCTTGGCTACACATTTTCTATAGTTGTTGTTGTTGTCTTTGGTGTGTATCAAACAAAAAATACTTTCCTCAAACCTCAGGCACCCTCCGCTTTCATCGGCGTATTTCAGTGTTTTGATAATAAATTTTGGAAGAAAGAAAAATAATAATAAAAATATTTAAAAGCATTTTTTTGTTGGTATGTGGGAGTATTTGCAGATAAGTAGTAATATCCGTTTGATTTATTTCTCTTTCGATCGTTCAAATCTTTTCGATTATTTATTTATTATTTGCTAAATTCAAATGCCAGAGCCAGATACAGATACAGATACAAATTTAAATCGCTGCAAAAAGCCAATGAACACTTAGTTTGATTTGTTGTATAATTCGCATATTTTATTAGCCGTTTTACGAGTATTAATGTTTTGATAAATCTGGATTTATAGCTGACATTAACTACCGTGTGCTGTATGTAGTCATGATAAGAATTAGTAGGAATTGTGATAATTCTTTTAATTTATTTAAGGTGTGATTAATAATATTAGGGAGTGTTAACTCTGCTCCATTTCAGTAGCAAACCCAACTGTAACCAAGCTTAAAACTTTCTTCACTCCCCCTCACTTTCTTCCACATGACACACACTCTCCATCTACCTCTTCCTACCTCTAAATGTTCTGCATTCGCTCAGCTGAGTCACTTTGCTGCTCTGTAATCAAAATAGAAATTGCAATCAGAATCATTAATTATAATGTCTGGTCATTGGACGGCAAGTAAGTGGTGTGGAGGAGATTCGTTTGATTCGCACGTGTAATGAGACGACAGGTGCCAGCATTTGGCTGGACTGGGGCAGCTGGAGCACTACGCCTACTTACAAAATATTTTTTTGGCTTTCTTCGTTGCTGGACGCACGTGTCGAGTCATGTCTATATGTAGTTATTGTTTTTGTTGTTATTGGCAATTGGTAATTTTTGTGCGGTTCAATAATCTTACACATTTTTTTCGTCTTCCATTATTACATTCAAAATCATTAGAGCTAATTATTGTGGGGCCAAAATGAAAAGGCGAAAACGTGCTGAAAAACTAAAAACATGCCAAAACTATATAAAGAGAGCAGAGGAGTGAAAATGTTCCAAACCAATTTTAGCCAGAAAGATGTGCAGTGCGAGTGTGAGCGTATTAGTATTAGATTTATAAGACAAATCAATTTGTAAGCAGTTTTGTTATGGTAAAAGCCAAACAAATAGCCAATGTGCACGATAGCAACAGCAGCAAACGCTATGGAAAGTGACGCACAGTGGTATCACATGTCCAGCGAAGCGCTAAAAATGCAGTAATAAACAATTGTGGTTATAATGGTTAGTAGAAATTTTATTCAAAAAATGTATTATAAAGCCCACTGTGCGACAGCGAATCAAACTTTTTACCGCCCGCTTTGACTTTCGTTTTGGCTTGAAGTAGTTGTCAGTAATTCGAGCTACTCACACGTTCCAACCGACTTGTTCTCTGTCTCCCTCGCTCACTGCTGCTCTCTTGCTGTCTCTGTCTGTGTCTGCTGGCCGTTAGCCCAATTACAAATTCAAGGTTGAGAAAAATCTTATGGGTGTCGGCTTACACACAGCCAACTAACCTCAAAACGTGTTCAAAAGTGAAAAAAACAAAGCGTAATTATGCATGTTTAGTGCTCCAATGTCTGGTGGGGATTCGGGGGTGGTTTAGGAGGAGGAGGAGGTGGAGCAACCACCTATACTTTCAACGCCCACGTTTAGCCAACTGCCAATCACTCAATTGGGGCGTGCTGCAACACACGATACAATTTGCGGTTAAATGCCTAATCTGATTGATATGATATCGGTAGTCATTAAATTTTTTAACCTCCATCTCTTTCCTTCACAGGCACTGGCACCTTTGGACGCGTTTGCCTCTGTCGCGATCGCATTTCCGAAAAATACTGTGCCATGAAGATATTGGCCATGACAGAAGTGATCCGTCTCAAGCAGATTGAGCATGTCAAAAATGAGCGAAACATTTTGCGAGAAATTCGACATCCATTTGTGATCAGCCTGTAAGTGAAACAAACACATTTCCTGTGTTTGAAATGAAATGGAAATTGTGGAAATTGTATTCAACTCTTTTCTCCTCTACCTTAATAGAGAATGGTCTACGAAGGATGAATCAAATCTCTATATGATCTTCGATTATGTCTGCGGCGGTGAGCTGTTCACATATCTGCGTAATGCTGGCAAATTTACTAGTCAAACTTGTAAGTCAAATTGGACAGCCACCGGAAACAGCTACTAATCTAACACGCTTTCTTTTAGCCAACTTTTATGCGGCTGAAATTGTCAGTGCTTTGGAATACCTACACTCCCTACAAATTGTCTACAGGGACTTGAAGCCTGAGAATTTGTTAATCAATCGCGATGGACATTTGAAGATAACCGACTTTGGTTTTGCCAAAAAGCTACGCGATCGCACCTGGACATTATGTGGCACACCTGAGTATATAGCACCTGAGATAATACAGTCAAAAGGACACAACAAAGCCGTCGATTGGTGGGCATTGGGTAAGAACTGAACTAGAATTTAATATAGATTTACAAATACTAATCTTTGAAATTGCTTTGCAGGCGTACTCATCTATGAGATGCTTGTGGGTTATCCGCCTTTCTATGATGAGCAGCCTTTTGGCATCTACGAGAAGATTTTAAGCGGAAAAATTGAATGGGAAAGACATATGGATCCCATTGCTAAAGACTTGATTAAAAAGTTGCTGGTGAATGATAGAACCAAGCGACTGGGCAATATGAAGGTATGTGAATGAATTTGGAAAGTCAGTTTTCTGATGGAATTAATTTAGCCATTTTAGCCAACTAGACAATAGACAATTAGCTTAATTTCTCTATTATTTTTTCATAATTTTTTTGGTTTTCTCAACTCTTCTTTGATGCATTTAAATTCCTGAGCAACACCTGTTAAAATCTGTGAATTGTGCATTTAAATTGGCAGCTTTTTATGGCATGCATGATCTGAAAATATGCATATATTTTTAGATAATTGTTTACACTTGTCATAAGCGTATCGAAATCTTTTTTTGGGCATTAAAAATTGCTATGCATATATCAAAAATTAATTGTAGAATCCCACGTTCTTGTCGAAATTCTGGCATAGAGCGCTATGCACATGGTCGCTGTCAGTTTCCCTGGCGACAATAAATGCAAAACAAATATTTCAAAATAGAAATGAAAATGAAAAACAAATAAGTGAGGTTGTAGGCCAATCGAACTCGGCTAATAGATACCCTAACTTCCACAAACTCTTAGCTGTGATAATGAATTCATAGCTTTATCATGTCCAAAGCGTATACAAAAGTGGCTATAAATATAGCTATACCCGCTGGTTAGATTTGAAAGATTTATATTTAAACATTTTTAATAGCATGTCGCGCATTTTCGCAACACGAGCCAACAACTGCAGTATTGTTTAAGTTAATTTCTAATTTAATCCTTCTATTATATTCGCAGAACGGCGCCGATGACGTTAAAAGGCATCGCTGGTTCAAGCACTTGAATTGGAATGACGTCTACAATAAGAAGCTAAAGGTAAGCAATAATACCAAACTAAACTCTTTGTAAACTCTGGGGCATCATTTTGCGATTTGGCGATTTTAGATTTGATTTTGGATAAAATGTATTTTTATACATGGACGCAATTAAAAGCAAATAAACAAATCAATTTTGGAAATTAGCAATGCCGTTAATTAATGACCGCAAAACGATTCTGTCTATTTCTGTGGGCGGGGATCATAAATCTTTGCACGCTCTAAAGGCGTTAATGGCTCTTAGCCCAATCCCACCCCACCACACTCCCTCCCACTATTGTTGTGGGCCATTTTATGATAGTTTGTAGTTTCATGTATCTAATCGGTCTATTTTGTTGCAGCCACCAATTATGCCTGATGTACATCACGATGGCGATACAACAAACTTTGATGATTACCCCGAAAAGGATTGGAAACCCGCCAAGGCAGTAGACCAAAGAGATTTGCAGTTGTTTAATGATTTTTAAAAGGAACTAAACACAATTTAAATAAATATACATACACCTAAAAATATATAATTATATTTATGAAATTTGTATGATTTGCTTTTGGCAAATACACTAATTAATCATTATTCATACTGGCAATTAGTGTTAAAAGCGCTGTGCGAAACACAAAAGCAATGATATCTACATCATATACACCCATACACATACATATATAATATATATGCCTAATATACGATTCTATTTATAATAAGACTAAGTTTATGCCCATAATGTTATGTCTGAACGGAGACGTCTATAATTATGTAATTATTATTATTACTATGTTTAATTGTTTAATGTTCAAGTGCTGGCTGCAATGGCAACCAAATCATACATACAACACAATTAATTACTGTTAGACAACCCAAAACTGAAACAACAATAAGAACAACCAACCAACCATAAAGAATATTAACGTAAAACGTTGAATAAAGTGATAGAAACTCAATACACGTGTGCGTATATATCTTGTATCTCAACTTGTGTCGTATATATAGTCGGTATGAATCTTCAGTGTCTGTTTCTCGTTTGTCTTCCATTCTAGCGGGATTAGTCTTTCCGAAATGTGTCAGTTATTGGTCACGATCCTCTGTGCTGATGATGGCCGTTTGTTTTATGTGATCTGCTCTTGTCAGATTTTATATATCTAGATATTTGTATATATTCTTGAATATATTCCATTGTTTTCTTGTTTCTTTTCTTTAATATTTTGTTTATGAACATTTTTTATGCTCTATATATCAAACAGCTGAATGGGAAATATATGTACCAGATGATTTGCATTTATTTCTGAAGAGCATCCCAGTATTTTGACTTTTCTGTTGCTTTGGTCTAGATTTGAGGTATTCCATTATATTTGTAGAAATTTACATATTAAATATATTATGAAGGCCTTAAATATCTTAAAGCTGCGTAATAAATATTCTGATATATAAGTATTTCAGTTTGATTCTACATTTTTAAAACCCGAAACCGTTTGGCGGGCATATTAACAAATGAGCGCACTCAATAGCTCATTGCTATGAAACTCAATTTACATCAGACAACGTAGCATACTTTGCGGCAGCTGTTACTAATTCGTGTAGCAGCTGTGACGAAGAACGATGAGAGCACAGGCAGAAAGAGTGTGTAAGCTTCTCGCTTTTTGCAGCAATCTCCATTATTGTCTTTTGGCGCATGCGCTAAGCAGTTCAAGCACAGGGTGTGCCAAAAACTATATAGAAGCACCCTGTGAACAACCCCCAAAAACAAGTAGTTGATAAGACGCACACCACCTTGCGGACAGGCACTTAGCCACACACGACCACTACAACTGCAACCACTGACGCAAAGCACTACACAAAAGCGAAGCTAAATTAAATGTCAATGCGAAGAGCAAATACTCACACTCGCACTCTCCCTCGCTCTCGTTAGCGGGCTCTCTTTGCTTTCGGTCAGTTACGCTCTGGCGCTCTCTGAGAAGCAAAGGACTTGAAGTAAGCTTGCAATTACGAGTATACAGAGGGTCCACAACGTGAGCGCCACTCAGTTAGTCGACGACGTTCGCCTTTGTCGTGTGTGCGTCATTTGGCAGACGGACGGATAAATGTAACGGCGTTTAGCAGCGAAGTAGCAAAAGAAAAAAAAATAGAGGAAAAACGGTAACGCGAATGAGCAGCTAAAATATAATAAGCAAGAAAGTGTTGCCACTCTCAAAGTGTTACTACTCTCTATGTGCGTGCGTGTGCGTTTGTGTGTGTGCTCCAATGCGTGTGCAAGTGTGTGTGGAAAAAATAAATAAAATGTTTATGCAAATGCTGCGAGAATTGTGCGCCAATTGCGTAAATGCATACAAATTGCAAATCTAATTATATAATAATAATTAAACGAGTTTGTGCTCTAGGCAACAACAACAGCAACAACATTTTGGCAAGTGTCGCTCCGTGTATATATGCGACTGTGTGTGTGAGTGGCTGCCGAAAGTAGGCAATACAAAGTGTGCGTTAGTGTGAGTGTGTGTGTGTGTCAGTGCATGCCTCTCTCTGCGTGTGTGTGACGTGTTTTATTTATTGGTCAGTTGCATTGTGTGGGTGCAGCAACGGCAACATTCACCCGGAAGTGATTTGTATAAAGCAAAAGTCGCTGAAATTTCACACCACTAAAACCCCCCACCCCGTCAAACACACACTCACTCACACACACACAGCTACCTGCAGACCTCAAGCTGTCCCGCTCTCTACAAAGAGGCTAAGAGGCGAGCGGAAATTGTTGCCACTTGGGTAAGTAGCAATGTGTACTACTACTTCTGCTTCTTCTTCCTCTTCGTCTTCCTCTTCTTGTGCTTCCTCATCATCTTTCTTTACTTCTACTACTACTACTATTTTTTTGTGGAATTTGTTGTTGCTTGTTGTCTGCTTTATAGATTTCTGTATATATCGATTTTCAGCCAGTCGAAATTACGTGCAACAATAAAAAAAACAAAATAAAAAAAAAATAACTGAAACATGCCACGTTATGGGCTTAAGCATTCAAGGGGGCAGCAAAGGGGGGTTCACACACGTACCAACCGCAGCCACAGAAATTCACAGCGAGGTACACACGCTCACACATACACACGTACATACTCACACATGCTTAGCCGTATTTATAGACAGTTTTATGGTACGAAACGAAGTTCAACGTTTGAATTTAATATGGCGGATGTGGCTTTTGAGTTTTACGACCACAAAAAAACAAAAAAATAAAACGAAATGTTAAAAAAGAAAATTTCAAACTTAACGTGAAAAATCATTGCGTTGTTTTAGCCACTTGACAGCTGAGCTATTAATCAAATTGCACCTGAAATGACATTTTACTCTATCTCGATTCAATCTCAAGGAAACTCTCTAGTCGAATGACGTCACTATTTTGCCCATTGAATGTCCAATAATATTCGAATAATGTTCTCATTGACAACCCCCAAAAGTAAGTTTCTCTTTCCGAGCTGTTGTTGTTGTTGTTCCTTAGTTTATTACAATTGTTTGCTCGCTTTTGTTTGTGCCTCAATCCAAAGTCTTTATCAGTCCCAATCTGCATTTCAACTGGGAATCAATTCCTTTGAATAATGCAAAGCCTACTTTGTACAGCTTAAAGTATACAATTCTCAGTTGCTTCGAATGCTTTTGCATGTGGAATTTAGCGCTGCTTTGTTTCAGTTTCCTTTATCCTTTTTTCTTACTACCTTGAGAAAAGTCTTAAATATGCGAGCAATTCGGAGTAAGCCCCGCAAAGTATGCAACACGATTTCTTTCTGTGTAGAATTTCACTCGCTTCTCGACTGAGTCCACTAAAAGTTGTTTAATTATTTTAAAGAATAAGCTTAACTAACAATAGCTACAAATAAAAGTTAGTAATACGATTTCTAGTAATTTCAAGCAGCTGCTAAGGAAATTTAGTGAATGGATTGTCATTCCTTGAAGAAATATCTAAGACTTGATTAGAGTTGCCATAAATTATATCAGATAAGCAAAATCATAATTTTAAGTTAAGTTCAAACGTCACTCCAAACCCTTTTCTACTTTGATGTCAACAGTCTTGATGTAAATTTTGACATAACTCTTAAGTAAAACTTCCTTTAGAGTTATCGATAAACCTTTTCGCTACAAAATGCATTGGTTGGCCACACTTATCTATGCCAATCCTTGGCAAAGGCAGACGCCGAGAAACCCTTGTCAAATTGTAAGCGGGAGCAAAACAATTAAGGTGCCGTCGTCAGCAAAAAGTTAAGCCTTGGGAGTCCTTTCTGACGTCTTGCCCAATCAGAGGATGTCGCGTCACATCAAAAATGCAGCACATAAAAATAAAATATGAACAGTTTCTAACTTCCGTCATGACCAACACTACAACATAACACGGCTCCCTTTGCCCTTGTTGTTGTTCAATATTTACAGGCGAAGGACGAGTGTGGAGCACGGTAATGCCGAACTGAATAAAATATGCGACAATCAGGAGACGAAGGCAACTGCAAAGGCAACGACAACGGCGATGTCGTCTTCATCCAGCGACTGCAGCAGACACGTAGACGCCTTAATGACCCAGGGGATTACCGGTAGACGTAGATGTTGTTGTTGTTCTGCTTCTTCTTCTACTTCTTCTTCATGTTCGTTGCAACTTGAAGTGCTCTCCCCTTCTTAAGGGCGTTGATAACCTGTGACTTGTCCTTTTTGTCCTTCTCATCCAATTAGTTTAATAAACAACAAAAAATGTTGCAATTAAAAGGCAATAAGCGGCAACTATTTGACTAATAAGTAGCGTTGAGTTGGCCAGGCCAACAGCCAAGACGGGAGGCAGGAAGAAGGAATGCCTCTGATAATGGGCTATGGGTTTGCCGGGCCAGAGGCGGAACGGGTTGGGCAGTGGGGCACATGGCTTTACAAATGTCAAAAGCAACCCTCCAAAAAAAAGTAAAACACTCACAGAGCGCGCTGTCAAACAACAACCACCCATTGGGCGTGTGCAGCACAAGAGAGCGAGAGAGTGAGAGTGAGAGCACACTCCGCTCCACTCTCCACTCTCTTCGTTGCTCTCTTCAACCCTTGCGCCTGCGTGGATTTTTGTCAACTTCTGAGTTGGCACCCGCGTGGCTTTGTCAACAGTTTTGCGTGCGCTTCCGTTTTCGCCTTCCCCCGCACGTATACCAGCACCACCCCTTGCAACCCCCCTCCCTGCCCCGCTCTGCACCTTTTAGCCTTTTTTGCTCTCTGTCGTTTTTAAGAATGAATTGAAATGGTCGCCACATTCCCGTACGTCATGGCCTTTGATTAAAGCATATGCAAAACTTTTTCCTCACATTTTTCGCCTTTTTTCATCATTTCTCATTTTGTTCTCTAGTTTTCATTTTTCATAGCTTTTGTTATTGTTTTTGTAAATGTTTTTTTTTTTTGCGTGCAATTCTTTTGGGGAATCCACTTGCATCTTCACATCGAATTACTTTCTATTCAGCTCAGTTTAGTTCTTCTACTTTAGTCCCTCGTTGGTGCCAGCTGTGTCCTTTTTGGCCATGTCCTTCCTGCCATTTGACTGCCAGGATGCAACCAGGCGAGCAGGCTGCTAGACTTGCCTGCTTAAAATCCGATTTGGTTATGCGACCGCATAAATTTTGCATATGGCAAGCGTCGTCCTTGTGCCTTTGGAATGCTCCTAGACAAACGAGTATCCGTTTACTTATTTTTCTACATGCCACTTGCCTTCCTCTCGCACACAGGTGCCAAACAAAGTACAAAATGGTCAAGGTAACTGAATTTGTCTGCAGAGACCAACAATTCGCACAGATTTGGTATAAAAATTGTTAGTTTTTAAAGAATTATTAAGGAATAATAATTATTGGGCTTTTTTTAGCACAAATTCATATGTATATTAATCTGGTAAAATATTTTATTTAAAAGTTGCTAATAATTTTAATAAACTAATTATTTTTTATTTTATTATAAATTTTTAAACAAGTCGATTATTTATACAATTTTATTTTCAAACATTTTTCTATAAACATAACTCTAAACAAGTTTGCTTTTAAATCGATTTAGTGGTTTTCTTCTTAAAAAAATGTCTTGATTGTTTTCTGTTAAGAATTTCACATTACATTCCATTAAAATATTTAATTTATATATATTTTTTTAAGATTTATAAGACAAAGAAAATAGTGTGCACACAGCAATTTATTGATTACATCCTCTTATAAATATGTATGTGCAAAAGAATTCAGTTTACATATAATAAAAGTGAGTCTCCGCATTTACAAATCCCAGTGGCTTAATTGTATTTTAAAATAAAATGTCCGGTAGCGATATTAAAGCACTGGTTAAAAGGAAAACGAATTTGTGAAATGCATAAATGTGGTTTGCACTATTATGGAATGTGTGCGCACTGTCACAGGGTGTTTCTGTTCACTGTGAGTATTTTTAATGTCAGCCCGAAAGTATGCAACAAATTATTTATGGCATTTGCTTGTCAAACAGCAATGACAACAACAACAACAAGAACAGCAACACTCACTCAATTTTTGCCAGCGGCAGTTTGCGCCATAAATTAAATTCGCACATTTTTCGTAGCTGCAACTCCCACGCCACCGTCCACTCACACCTCCGCCTCCGCCCCACCTCCGTTGCAGCGCCACCTTGCCACCACGACAATGCATACAAATTTGCAGTTATAATTGGCTGAATAATTCGCCAGAGTGCCGTCTTCTGGGCGTTAACTTTACAGTTGCAATTGCAACTTGTGTAAATCTCATTTGTCGGTTGCACTTCCAACGTTGCTTTTGGCTAACATAATTAATTCTAATTGAAAAGTTTTCTTCGCTATCTCAGTAGCGACAGCCAATTAAACATATTTCCAGTGTTGTCAGTGGTAGAAAGACAGGCTGGTTAAAGGGGGAGATGTAGGGGGACAGGTGTTGAGGTCAATTGCATTACACGTGAAGCGAAAAAATAAATTAAAATGCCAGCGAGCTGCGCAAAACATTCAGACATAGGTGGAGGCTGTGTCAGGGGAGCAAACAGCATCAGATGAGTTAGATGAGCTGGTGGTGCGGAACGGTGCGGGGCTGTGGCGCTAACTGCAGAAGCCGTGGTCGGTGGCACACTATCAAAGTGGCCGCCATTAAGAACACACGTGTGCATACATAACATAGTAAATGAAAATTGAATTAAGAGCGCGCTTGCAATTCCCTTCGTGTGCCCCTTTTGGAGGACGGGGTACTCCCCGCCCACACATCTCCCTCAACGTTGACTTTGACAGTGAAGCGCTGTGGGCCACGCCTACCGGCGCATACCACGTAACCGCCCTTAATTGAATTCAAAGGCAAATATACACGAAACGTTTCAGAATGAAAAGCGAGAGAAAATGGAGCTCGCTTTTCCTTTTTCCTCTGGCAAACAAATGCGGGCGCTCTGCTCTGGCCTCGACTGGCATAGAGCCCAATGTTTTTGTGTTCACCGCCAGAAATGCTGAATTTCCCACTGCTCATCCCAAACCGCTCACCGCCCGCACCGCCCCTTTAAGGCCAGGGGCAACACACCTACGCGTATAATTGAATGCAGAAAAAATGACAGAGGGGAAGAAAAATAAAGAGAAAACTCGCTATTTTTTATGTCTGTTTGTCATTGTTGTTTTTGTTGTTGTCTGTTATTGTTATTATTGTAGCTGTTGTTGTTGTGGTTGCTGATGCCTCTGCTGCTGTTATTTATCTCGGTTTTCTTTGTTTTCCCGCTCATGTTGTTGTTATTTTCATACGTTGCGTTGTGGATTATTTGTATAACTAAACTTCAATTTTGTGCTGGCCTCGTTGAATTGTGATGGAAATAGGAAATGCCGGAAAATTGCAAAAGGGACGTACCATTTTCCAACCAACATTGTTTTTGCCTATCTAGTTTTGACTAGTTCACTGGAGGAAAAAAATAAAATGTTGCCAAGTTGACTGCGTTTAACCGAGTTCAGTAGTTTTTATTTGGCTTTGGAGGCTTTTTAAAGCCTCCTACTCAAAGTACTCATAGTAGAAATGTTCCGTCTTAAAGTCCCCATACAGCTATAATTTTTCTACTGCCGCTTTTGTGCCATTTTTCCTCCAAGGATTTAGTTTTGCTGTGTGCCCTGTTTGTCAATGAGCAGCTTTACTGTAAGCTGCGCCATCAATCATTTATTTATTATGCGTTCTGTAGCAAATATGAGTGGCTGTCATAAACCTGCTCAAATTTCCACAATAACTATCATATTCCTTTCGGTTTCTAAAGCTCTCCAACAGTCAATTCGTTGGCTTGTACTCAGTCACTGCTATTTGGGCATTTCCCGCTATGTTTTTCCTTACATTTCCCTCAGCACTACTCAAATTTCTTGTCTGCGCTGCTGGCAATTCATTTTCTTTCGCTTGTTTGCCATTTTCCTCTTTTGACCAGCTGTGTGCTGTGTGTGTTAATTGAATTTTCCTTTCTCGCGTTGTATATGCCAAAAATGTGAAAAATGGCTAGCATCTAATTGCGGCCCAAAATCATTTTCATCTTTTGAGCTTCCGGTCACGTTAGTCATTTGCCGTCGTTGGGTAGTTCGTCAGTTCGTCAGTCTGTCAGCTCGTCAGTTCGTCAGTCTAACGAGGGATAAGGAAAATAACATTCAAATGCTTCCGTTTGCATAATCCTTGGTAAGCAGGGGGTACAGTGGGAAATAAGAGGACTTTACATGGGCAAACAGGCACAGAAACTGGCTAGCTACAACATGGCCCAGCTGCTGTCGGTTCTTTTTTGGCCATATCGAGAGAAGCCAATTTACTGAATGGGCCCAGGGAAGGCTGGGGGTGGGGTGGGAAAGTGAAGCCAGTTTTTCCAACATCATCATCTTGCCCTTCTACTTCTCCTTTGCCTTTGCCTTTTGGCCTGCTTTGGTTCGGTCGCTTTTAATCGAATTTTTTGTCAGCCAGCTGGCTACCTCTCTCCCTCTCTTCCTCTCCTAGGGTAAAGGGGTGTGGGGTCAACATGTTTGCACTCGTCGGCTTGCTGTTTTTGCATTTTGCGTGTTGGCTTAAGCGGTTTATTAGCCGATTTCAAACTTAGCGTCCATGGTAACTAACGCTCTTAGTTTACCATTTGTTGGATCCTTATTTAATAATGAGACGCTTCTCGGTGCTGTTCGGTGTGGTTCGTTGCTGTGGCTTAACTTAAAACCGTCAGCTGGTTTATTTTGTGTCCTGGCACGTGGCTTTAGCCAACTAGTTTGTTTGTCATTGTTGACCATTTAGCTGGGACTAATAACTGAAAATTGTTCAACGGAAATGTGTTGAAAGTTTTTACTTGTTTTTGTCTGTTTTGCTTTGGGGGATTTCTGTGAATAACCAAAGCTTAATTTGAGTTTTTTTGGGAATAATTTAAGGGCTTAAAATTAACATTAGCAGGGCATAATTATTTTATGCTAATTTGTTAAAGTTTGTCAACTTATTTGATTTTTTTGGGGGGCTTAAGAATGAATTTATGTAGAGCTTTTAGTTTAAACGCAGAGACTTTGATTAACTAGTTTTTAAGGGAGATGAATAGTGATTTATTAGTTTATTTAAGTAACTACAAATCTGACTCTCTGTGCTTAAGTGTCTGATAAATTCGAAAACTAATATTACTCACTGTTTTTGAAATATAAAAATCGTTTTCCATATTTAGAGGATTAATTTAACAATGCTAATGCTGTAAAATATTAAATTGGAATATATAAACCAATATTAATATTATTTATTTCAATGCTTATATTTCAGTTCATGTTATATTTTATTGAAATTAATTGAGATACATTTCAGTTCAACCTTTAAACAACTCAATGCTAAATTGCTTTATAAGTTGTCTACAATTGTGCCTTGAGCACAATAAATTGTGTATTCCTGCCACTTGAAGTCCAATTTATTGTTTATTCTCTACAAGTAAAATTGCACTCATTTTCATACCATTCAGATATAATATTTTCCAACGTTTGCTTTCGCTTTTCCATCGCACAATGGTAACCGCCTCGGGGTCTTTTATCTTCCGTCGGAAGATTCATAAATAATTCTCTTTACCTAGCCACGACTAGACCCATTCCCCACGGTAGCCCCAAGAAGTATGCTTTAAATATTTAACATTTGCCAGTGCCAAGAAACTGAGTAACTGAGTGAATGAGTAAATGAGCGAATGAGTGATGGAGTCAAACAAACAAAGTGCTGCTGACAAATGCATTCAAACCCAATTGTGATTGAAATCAAAACTAAATTGGCAAATGACAAGTAACACAGTGTGTGTGCAAAGTAAAGCAACAGCAACAATCACAAAACTATAGCAACAATCACCGCCACAGTAACAACAAGTAACAGTACAATGCTAACAACTCGACAAAATGCTAGTTAAATATTGATTTTCATTTTCCACATAATTGCAATTAGTTGATGAAATGTCAGCAGCTGCGTTTGCCAATCTACTTCGAATGTTGTTACTACGTTTTGCTGTTGCTGTTGCCGTTGCTGTCGTTGCTTTGGCTGCTGCTGACGCGTGTTTAATCAAAGGCAGCAACAACAAGCAAACAATCTTAACTACAATGGCCACACTAAACCATGTTTGTAGTCTGGTTGTGACTAGCAGTTACTCTACTTTGGGGTATCTTAGGATTACGTCAGTTTATGGAATAAAGAAAGGAACAAACTGGACTATAGGCTAACTGTTCATTATGAATGAGGGCTTAGTAATTTTAACTTAGAAGACTAATTATTTAGCATGAGAGAATAAGTCAAGTCTTTTTTTAGAACTTTTTATGCCAAGCTCTGTTTTAATTTCTAACTTTTTATTATAAACAAATAAAAAATATTCTAAATATTTATAGCTGCCGTGTCTGCTAGTTGATATACCCCTCTTTCACTCAAAATACAGCGTATAACGAACTGAGTGAGCAGCTATCAATGGTTGTTATGAAAGCTAAGGCCATGCGCTCCACTCTCTGCGCTGGTTTCCTTTCAGTAACGCCTATTTGCTGTACCTCTTTCGGTTGGGGACCAAGTCAATTATGTTTGTATGTTTGTGCAGTGCCTGTGTGGGTGTGCGGGTGTGTGGCTGCTGGTGTGTGCTAAGTGTGTAAGAGTGTTGGTTAGCTCTGTTATGGCACTTACGCACAATTTTCACAACTCAAAAGGCATTTATTGATTGCACTTTAAAAGCCGGCTGCCAGGACAACATACCAAAACACTCATACGCCACGTTGGCCCATCATATCTTCGTCAAGCAGCCGTGTTCAATGCTCAGTCCTGTGCCTGGCACACATTTCCTCGTCCTGCGGTGTGCGTTTATTGACTGCCGCTTTTCGTTTTCCATTTTTCAAATTTTTTTTTTTTTTGATTTTTTTTTAAATTGAGTTTTTTCTGCCATTTTCCCACTTTACCTCAGCTGCTCACAGTTTGTGTTTGCCCTGCAGCCACTTAGTTCAACTTTTCTCTCCTTTGTTTGCCTTATGTTTTTTCTCTTCCTTCTCCCTTTGCCCATTTCTTTACGTACTTTTTTTGGGCAAAGCCAATTGGTGCTCAACTTCTGGGCACATGTAAATTTGCGTAGCATACTTTTCCGGGCGGCGCAGGAAGCCGAACGGAAAAATCAAAGTAACTTGCGCTTTTCACAGATGGAAAATTCCTTGCTCCCTTCTGTTATCTAGGCTTAAAGTTCATGTGCCCCAAGGGTAATGCCAGCCATGAGTTTGCCTAATGAAGAGCACTTGACAAAAGTGTCGCTATAAATATGCCGAGAGAACTTTCAAGTTGGCCCCATAATTATTTCTGATGTACAATTATTGGACTATCAAGTCTTGTGATTACTCAAATGCATATGCAAATGTTAATTAGTCGGCGAGAATAGCTCAAGGCTGCAGCTTCAAAAGTAATCAACAGAATTTAACGCTTCAATTATGCATAACCTGCCACAGTGCTAATTGAAATTATTCATCAAAGTTTGTGCAATGAATCTCGCAGCTCGATAATGAGTGTTATAGCGAAAGCGGCTTAGCAGCCTAGCAGCCTGGGCAATTGACAACCGCAGCACATTCTAACGAAATAATTATGAAAATATGCAAATAATTGGGGTGCTATGAATAAATTAAAGTAAAAACGAGCGTGCAAAATGTAAAATTTACTGCCAGTTCATCATTATTAATTATTCAGTTAAGTTCGTTTTTATAGATATTTTAATTCAGGCTGATTGAATCATTTAATAAATAATATAAATAATGAAGTGACTATTACTTATGAAGCACATTTGATTGTGTATTTGCAGTTTTGAGAGAGGACAAGTAATTTTTATAGTAATTAAATAAATATAAATTAATATAATTTAAAGGGAATTCTTTATGAATTAAATTAGACTGCTTAACAACAGATTCTTTTATAAAACTTAGGAAGAAGCCTTAAAAATAGGTTCTATACCAAATTAAAGAATTGTTGTATATTCATTACCAAATCTTAGTTATTTATGAATACTTAAAGTTAACTCAAACTATTTTTTTATTGTCCTTTATAATTCCCCATTAAACTTAACTTAAACAACAAGCATTAATCGCTTCATCTTATTTATGTTTTAATTTGTATTTAATGCTGTTTATTTAGGATATTTAACTATTATATTCAGCTGGTTTTTGATGCGAATTCTTTTTGTATGGTAAATCGTTCAATTTGTCCTGCTGGGCTTTTATGTGCAGCAATTACAAAAGCCAGCCTGCAGGCTGCTTTATAGCGCCAAGGACTTTCCTTTTCCTCTGCTTCGCACTCTTCTTCCTCTTATTCTTTTGGCTCTCTGTAAGCTGCTTTGTGTTGTTTTCCCTATAGACGACACACGACCCAAAAACATAAATTTCTATGGAGCCGCGACCAAATCAACGCCAAGTGCTAAACGTTTTGCTTATGATTTTTATTGCTCTATATTATATGTGAGGCATTAGTGTGCGTCAGTTTATGTATGTGTGTGTGTGTAGGGACCTTACGTCTTTTGGCATATTTTTAGACATTTTTGTCGCAGCGTTAAGTGCGCCGCAGCAGCGGAAATGCCAACTATGGCATGAATGAGCATGAATTGTTTATGGTCTCGACCAGCCACGCCCCCTTTGTTTTCATCAAATGCACACACATATGCCCCACACATATGAGTATTTAAGTGTGTGTGTGTGCGTGTGTGAGTACATAATTTCCTTTATGTTGCTGTCATTTTGATGAACAATTTTTCAGTCTGTAAATTCACATTTTTCGTGTCAGTTTTCCACTCTAAGCGCTTTTCCTTAAATTAGGTTAGCAGAGCGAAAAAGATAGCAAACGCCCAGGCCCAGAGTGCGAGATGATGGCCGGAAAATTGTTGACTGAAAGTTTTCTTATTACGCTTGGCATTGTTTTCTTGTAAACCAAGTAGCTTCCTTCCTGCCATGTCCTGTTTTACATTTTCAACAGCATTTTCCGCTGCCAGCTGATGCTGCCATTTGCCCTCTGTCTCCCAGTCTTTCCCAACACTGCCACGCCCTCTTGGCCATCACCCACAGCTTTAGAATGTTACACATTTTGATGCGCATTTATTTTTCAATTTTTGTGTGCGTGAGACACCCTTAAAACGAGTCGACCCGATTGGATCCCACAACCCCATCAATCCCAGTGCCATCAAGGTCTTCAGCTCCAACTACGGATATTGCTTAAGGGCTAAAGGTAAAGCTTTAGCTAGGCCCTAAAGCGTGTCCAGTTACCACGTTTTATTAGCCGCCTTTATGCCTTCAAGCATCGTTAGGCACTCACAGTCAATGTTTTTTCGTCCTTTTAGTGCGCTTCTGTTGAAATTTTGAAGTCATTTTGAGCATTATTCCTTGAGTCATTTCAAAAGAACACTTAGCATTATACAATTGGCCATGACAGCGCCGCTAAACTTAATTGACTTGACGGTTTTACTAACTGTTTATAACATAAACATTGAAGGGCTTGAGTTTAGCTTCACTGTAGGTAAACAAATTTAAAATAATGCTTAATAAATATTTAGTTTAAAAATGGCTAACTGAGCCCTGTTTATATGGCTTTAAGCTACATATTATTTATACCTTGAAAACACATTGAAATCTACACTTTAATCTTCTTGAATATATTTAAAATTACTTTATCATTTTATTTGTGTAATTAAAACCAACATGTGTTTCACCTACTTACATATAAATCTTAAGTAAATTGCACACTTGCTCAAAGCCAAAGTAATTAAATGGAAAACACTTTAAAGTCAATTGATTATTTGCAATTTCAATAAACACACACACCCACAAACACTTGCACACACTCGCATACTACCTTTTGGCTAGTTTGCCATCCTTTGGCTCCATAAAAGGTTGCATGTGTTTGTGTGGATGTGTGTGTGTGTGTGTTGCCTTGTGCTGCTGCAGAGAGATTGCCTCATAAATTTCCAAGTGAATTTTTAAGGAGACTGGGATAAGCGTCAGACTGTAATGGACTATTCCAGGCACAGCTTGAGGTGTTTTTAATTAGATATAAGCCGGAGAGGAAGTGTGCAAGTGTGCAAGTGTGTGTGACAAATAAACTTGGCTACTAATATGGCCAGTTTCCATTTAAAACAATTAAAAATGCAGTGCAGCTTTGACATCTCACACGAAGGCACATAAATATTTATTGCTATTAAGCCTATTTAACTTTAGCTAACTATCTCTCCCTCTCTCTCTCTCTCTCTCTCTCACTCCTTCTCTCCTGCTCCTGATAGGCAAAAAGTGCAGCCATTTGCATGTGCAACCAATTGCGGCAAGCTGCAAACCTCAACCACAACAATTGCAATAAAACTTTGAACAAAAGTAATTAAAAGCGAAACGAAGTTCATTTTTGGGGCGCTATGCGACAACTCAATTGCTAAAACGACAGAACCGGAAGTGGAAGTGGAAGCGGTAGCGGCAGCGCAGCGAGCACGGAGACGTGGTAGGGGAAGCTGCAGTAGCTGTGTGAATGGCCAGACGACAGCTGACGCTGGCAGCGAGAAACAGCTAACAGCTGACAAGTTTATAGCCAGAACACAAACTCCGAGTCGCAGTCGCAGTCACGGCCATAAAATGCAAAAGGAGAACAATGTGACGGCCGAGAATTGCCAATTCGTTGGCCCCTATCGCCTGGAAAAGACCCTGGGCAAGGGACAAACGGGTAAGTTTCAATCAACTCATCAAAATGAGTTTCCCAGTTTTAAATATTTCTTTGTATTTCATTTGAAGGACTCGTCAAGCTGGGCGTGCATTGTGTGATTGGCAAGAAGGTGGCCATTAAAATAATCAATCGCGAGAAACTCAGCGAATCGGTGCTAATGAAGGTAAGCCCAACTACTTTGCACCCTACACTTATCTGCCCTTTGGCAAAAACTGCCAATTACCCATTCCTTTGGCCACAATCCACTGTGGCTTATGACTTGGCTAAAGTTTTGTAGCCAAATTTTTTATTGTTCTGTTGTTTGTCTTTTAGCGTTAGTCGTAAAAAATTGCACAGTGTAGCAAAAAAAATCGACCATAAAACTGTTGTCGCTTTGTCTTTGCCTTGAATTCCAAGAGACAAGACAACTTTAAGCTCTTGGCCAAAGGGAGTGGAGATTTGGCTCTTGTAGGGTAAAATCCCTAGAAAAATTTTAGTTTTCATTTTTGCAGTTTTATGGATTTTTAAGAACTTTTCGCATATCCATCAAATACTCGGTTATGGCACAAGTTTAGCGGGTCAACTAGTAATTAAACTTTGAACTCTACTCAAACAGAATTCAATTAAAAATCATAGGGGACAGGGGACATAAGAGACAAGTTTATGGTATTTTAGAAACAAAGTGACTTAAGTAAAGTTACTATATTTAACGGGCTTAAGTTGATAAAGTTGTTGAATTTATAGTTTAATAATCTATTCTAGACTCAAAAATAGGCTTTCAATTAACAAAGATTTTATAAAATTAGTTTTAGAAGTAAATAGCATTTTTACTCATTTAATTTATTTATACAGAGTTTAAAAAACGTAAGTATTTAATTTTAATAAATAAATAAATTCCTGGATAAATTAAATGCTAAACTTTCTATTTAAAAACTCCAGTTGTCTAAAAATACATAAACAAATTAGCCAACTTTGCAGCTAACTCTTTTGAGTAATAAATGTGTGTGATAAACCGAGTTTAGTGTCATTAATTAGAACTTAATCGCCCCGAAATTAAAGTTAGCCCCATGGAAAGCGTTTTATCAGATTCTGTCAGATTAGAAGCGCCCAGCCATAAAATCCAACTGAATTATGGCCCCAAACAAAAAATGGTGCACTTTGTAGGACATTGAAAGGACATGCGACAAATTAGTGCGTGCGTCGACAAAGTAAACCAAAAATACAAAAGGAAAATCACCAAAAGGAGAACTATCAATAAGCAGCATGGGGCAAGAGAGAGAAGGAGTTAGAACCAGTGGTAGAGTGAGAGAAAGAGAGAGAAAGAAGTGACAAAAGCTTAGCGATGAAACAACACATACATATAGCAGAGAAACTGTAGACATATCTGTATGTATATAGCCATATATGTATATATAGGACAATTGAGTGCAAGGCGAACGTGCTGGCCTCTATAAATAGCATTGTGGGAGGGGTAGGAGCGTCGATTGCGTGTCCTGGCGGGTCAGCAGCTGGTTAAGACACGCAATGACATGTCCAAGCCGGGGACATTTACATTTTGAAAACATAAACACGCTGAATGCATTGTAAATGCGAGATATTATCAAAATGTTGGAAGAATTTAGACTAAAGCAAGCAACATTATCGATAATCACTTGCAAAACATTTCAAGTATAATTACTTAGTGTGTTTGCGGTGCTTAATGGAAGGTAGCAACCCCTACATATATATCTATATATTTATTTATGTGCTTAGTACTCAAGTCTGGCATTGCCGTTGTCATTCAAGGTTGAACGTGAAATTGCCATCATGAAACTAATCGATCATCCGCACGTGCTCGGTCTGAGCGATGTGTATGAGAATAAGAAATATTTGTATCTAATATTGGAGCACGTATCTGGCGGTGAGCTCTTCGATTATCTGGTTAAAAAGGGACGTCTGACACCCAAAGAGGCGCGGAAATTCTTCAGGCAAATCATCTCGGCGCTGGATTTCTGTCATTCACACTCCATATGGTAGGCACAACAAAATACCACTCTCTATATGCATGTTCAAACCGATATCGATTGATAACTGGCCATTAATCTCAATAACCTATTGCCGTTACTCATCTTGCAGTCATCGTGACTTGAAGCCAGAGAACTTGCTGCTGGACGAGAAGAATAACATTAAAATTGCAGACTTTGGTATGGCATCGCTGCAACCAGCTGGCAGCATGCTGGAAACATCTTGTGGGTCACCGCACTACGCCTGTCCAGAGGTCATACGGGTGAGTCCAGCGTACTTAGTCAGCTCTCAAATATTACGTATAAGCAGAGTTGCATTTTATGTGCAAAACGTTAAAAGACAGCTGTGAGACAGAGACAGTTCTTAACTTATGCCAAGCTAATGAACAATAAAATTAGACAGAGCTACAAACTGATAAGAATTCTGTATTTAAATTATTAGGTTTCAGCTTAGTAACTTAATTTAATTTTATTTCTAACAATAACAAATGAGAATTCGTATAGTAGTAGAGAGTAGTTTCCAGTCAAATTTACATATTTGCCAGTTAATAAATTAATTAGTTGAACCTCTAGTTGCTCAATGCTAGACAAAATCTAATTTATTACGTATTTAAGCACCAATGCTGTTAATGAACTGTCAAATTTGTGAGATTTCATTTGTTGACGTCAAACTTGGATAACTTATGACTTCTACGCAAGAAAAACAAACATATAACATACAAAGTGGCACTGAAACTGAGTAGATTTTACTACCATATTCGAACTGACTACAATACACCTATCTCTTTAAAGTAGGATACAAACTATCATGGGTTAGAGATAACAATAATAGCTCTTTTGTCATGGACTCTAAAAACTGTTCGAAACAAATATTGGACGCAATGATAACACTTTGATTAAGTAGAGATTAAATGTTAAAGCTACAGAGATTAACTTACTTTAAATTGATTTCAATTAAACTGGAGATTGAAACCAATTTAAAGCCCAGCAAGATACTCATCTCTACTTAGCAGATACCCAATGCTTTAGGAATGTATCTACATGAGCATATACTTCATAAACGCATATTGTTTAGCCATAACTTCAAACCCATTACGATTCCCATTATCAATCTTTGTTTTATCGCTCCTCTTACTTTGTTTCCTTTGTGCTGTGACTGCTGCCTTCAATCAGGACCAAGTTTTTAGCACATTTCTGTTAGCCAGTTGATTCCTGACTACTGATGCTTCAGCACGGTTATATCCTTTAGCTCCTGCTGTGTCTCTGGCATGCCATGCAAATGTCGCCAGTTATGCAAATTGCGTATCCCCTGCAACGCTGTCATGTGCGCATATGATTTGCCGGTACTTTGAAGCATAGGAGCGGTGGAGCGTAGGAGAGTGAGTGAAGAGTAGGTGCCATGTGCCATGTGGCATGTGGCATGACAGACGATTCCGTGTTTGGATTTTACCCAAGCAGAGTTGCATGCATCATTTCACTCACGCCGCAGAGGCAACGGTAGGGGCAGTGGCAGTGGCAAGCAGAAATCAGAGAGAGAAACTGCTGTCTGGCAAACGCTGCTGCGTGTAATAAATTCATAAGCGGAATTTTAAAATATATATATCTGGTATCCATGCCTGCAGCTATAAATCCCTGGACCATTACGTGATCTTATACCCACACGTATATATAGCCGTATTTTTTATAAATATTCAAAAACTCAAAGTGCCGTCTCGACATTCGTAAACTTAGTTTTTTATTTTCCGTCTTGATTTTGCCATAATTGATGGTTTGGCACCCAGCCTTTCAACCCCCCGAATGCCAAGGGCACAATCTCAGCCAAATGATAAGAGATTGTATTTGATTTGACTCCATTTGGAGTACAATACAATAGCAGGCCCCAAAGCATTTGCTGAATTGTTCAATCAGTTTTGCTGGTAACCTTAAGCAACTGCAGTCAATCAATCACTCGAGTGGTTGACAAAAGATGCTAAGATAGCGTTTAATCGTAGCTAAGTAGAAAGTGGAATTTGCTTAAGAGAAGGCTTTAGGTATAGAGAAAATTATATATAAATTTAATAAGTTGAGTGATTGAGTTAGAAATACTTTAATGTTCAGAAGATTAAAGTTTAGGCGATTTCTTGTGTACTTTTATTAAAGTTTTCTAACCGAAAGGAGTCCAACTTAAATCCTTTGATTTTCTGACTTCAATCAGGTATCAATCAATAGTTTTAATTGTTTTTCTTGCCTCATTAAATAATTGAGGAACTGGAATTGTTTGTATTTGCATTTAAAAGTTTTTACCTACGCCAACAATTATTGCAATGGGCATTACACTTCGCTGAATGTTCCAGCAATTATTGTGTGCAACTCGAAGTCATTGTGCCACTTAACGGTCAAGTCAATAACCGAGTGGCTTGCACCGAGTGCTCGACATATTGACGGACACGTCAATGCACGTCCAAATGGAAACTTGTCGATGTTTTTGCCGCTGGGTTGAATGACTGTCTATACTTACTGTAATGTGTAGTTGCAATTGTCTGTGATTGGCATATCCTCAGTTAATAAATATATAACAAGGCAAGGCTTCAAGTGGACACTGCTTGGGGGAGGAAGGGGTAGGTGGGGAGAGGGGTGTAGGGGTGGAAGGGTTCGAGAAACCCACGCGCTCAATAGCCAATTTTCTTAATCGAATTTCACATATAGAGAAATTGGAGGGAAAAGACAATAAAACTAAATCACACACGAGCAAAGAAAACTCATAAAAAGACAGTTTGTGAAAAGGGGAGCAGGGAAATACCCTGTAAGATATGTGTCTTGGATATACTTAGTAGTTCTTTGAGCTCAATAGAAGTAAAAGTTTATATAGTATTTTTCAAACCAACTGACCCCATTTACAAACAACTGCTGAGTATTTTGAATGTCTCAATTTCTGATTTGCTTGATTTTCTTGTTTTTGTCATTCCCATATTTGCTCGGTCGGTTCGCTCCGCTCCGCCCCTTCCGCGTCCCTTTTTTTGGTGGTTTGTTGGGACCGCAGGGCGAGAAGTACGATGGACGCAAAGCGGATGTGTGGTCATGTGGTGTCATACTGTATGCACTGCTGGTGGGTGCGTTGCCCTTCGACGACGACAACTTGCGGCAGCTGTTGGAGAAAGTCAAACGCGGTGTCTTTCATATACCGCACTTTGTGCCACCCGATTGCCAGAGTCTGCTGCGTGGCATGATTGAAGTGAATCCGGACAGGCGTCTAACGGTGAGTCATTCAAATGGCAAATGCAACAAATCTAAAAAATAATTGAGTGTGCGTGCGTGTGTGCCCTCTATTTGGGTGTGTGCTGGTGTGTGTGTGGGTGGTTGCTCGTCTGTTTGTTTGTTTGTGGCATGCAACAACCACCAAAATACTAAAAACCCAAAAACCCAAGTCCCAAAACTAAAATAAGGCACACTACTTTGTTTGCCTTTACTTTCTTGTTTCTCCTTATTTTCTGTTCATGTTTTTTTTTTGGGTCAACACTCTGTAGGACATGTTAACCTTTGTGCTCATATTTTTTTTTCCAGCTGGCCGAAATAAATCGCCATCCCTGGGTCACGGCTGGGGGCAAAGGTGAACTGGAGCTGGAGCTGCCCATGATGGAGGTGGTGCAAACACATGTCATACCCACAGCCAGTGCCGTTGATCCGGATGTACTAAATGCCATTTGCTCGCTGGGCTGCTTCAAGGAGAAGGAGAAACTCATACAGGAGCTGCTAAGCTCCAGGTAAGAGAGCAAAGCATTCAACTTACCGCAAATGTCTAGTTAAACCGCATATCAATTTATTATTTTCTAGTCACAATACCGAAAAGGTTATTTACTTTTTGCTGCTGGAGCGCAAACGTCGTCGACCTGCCCTGGAGGATGACGAGGAGATAGCGCAGAAGTCCCGCAGTGAACTGGACGCTGTGGATCCGCCAAGAAAGCGACTGGATAAGTGCCGCATCAATGGCACCAATGCGCCCAGCTATGGACAGATCTCAGAGGGTTCACCACTCACGCCGCGACGACAGGCCTTCAAGTGAGTTGACACGAATTTCCTATACAAAATTCCCATTTGTTGGATTTACTTAACAAAGTTAGTGTCCAGTTGGAGTTTTATGAAAGAGGTCATGCAGTTAAGTGTGCCTAATTGGCTTCTGTTGTTAAAGAAGTTTCTTTTTTCCAATTTTTACCATGTCCTAACGGCTCAAAAATTGTTATTGTCACTACACTGTAACTTGGAAACTGTTACACATTAGTTATTGCAAAAAAATTCACTTATTATGTGTATGTGACCATTATAATAACCATGAACAAATTTATTTCCGATCGGAATGCTATATAATTCCTTAGATCAAATAGGTAAAATAGCTGACTTACATGAACATATAGTTTTTCGTCAGATATATCTATCAAACTTACACTTACTGTACACTTCGTACTTAATGTGTACGAATCGTATATCACGCTTCCTTATAAGAGTATATATCACATAACTACCATAGGTCGAATCGGCTAAAATTTTTTTAACTGAACTTTAACTAAAGCCTTTAAAGTCTTTGTAGCTACTATCTTCATTACCTTGAATTTAACCTATGAACTAAACCTTTATACTTCCTCCTTCTTACAACATACAAGTCTTTAGTTTTACTTACCCACTTCTTAACTCTCTTATACCTTCACAGCTTCCGCTCGTACAGCAGCACACGGAATCATCAGCGTCGCTCTCCAACCACAGTGTCGTCATCGGTGCGCAGCTCCTCATATCACAGTCCGACGCGTTGCAATTCCCCGATGAGCTCGGCACAACAACAGGCGAATGCCATATCGAGACCATCCTCGCCAGCAGCAGGCACACGACACTCCACCTATGGGGATCGTGAGCGTTCTGGTTCGGTGCATCATCCATCGGTCAGTCGAACGCCATCGCATAGTTCACAGAAGAGCATCGAGGGAGATGTGGTGGTGGTGCGAGAGCCACGTCTGGAGCGACGCGACTCAGCACGACAGACACAGGAGCGTAGTGGTTCCATGCGGGACAGAGGGGATTGTGTGGGTCCACCGCCTGGCAGTCCTGGTGGCAATTCAACGTGCGGGAATTCATCATCTTCAGCTGCCTCGCCGTCGGTGCATCATCGCGCCAACTCAGGTCCGACAATTGCGATTAGTATGTTCCACGATCCAGACTCGAATAGTGGTGTGTGCATGCCCCGTAGACCCTGTAATTCCTCACAGTCTGCCGCTGTCACTAAACGAATCTTTTCTTTTCTGTTACTCCTCTAAACAGTTGTGAATCCTAATGGCTCCCCGATGCTTAACAACAGCAATCCTGGCATGCCTGGCTCACCGTGCAATACTCCAGGTGGTCAGCTCTGGAAGACACGACTCACTAATATTAAGAACAGCTTTCTGGGTAGTCCGCGTTTCCATCGCAGAAAAATGCAGGGTATGTAGAGGAGTTTCCTCTCTTTTAAGCGATTTATTTAAAACTGTTTCTACTGCTTTTCAGTCTCCGCTGATGAGGTGCATTTAACGCCGGAGTCGTCGCCAGAGTTGACCAAACGCTCGTGGTTCGGCAACTTGATTACCACTGAAAAGGACGAGACCTTCACCATATTGGTTAAGGGTAAACCTATTGCCACAGTTAAAGCGCATTTGATACATGCATTTTTATCCGTAAGTATTGAAAAAAAAATATAAAAAATTCTTTATAAATAACTGGGTTCGTATAAGTATTTGTAGTTTCACTTAGACATTGTAATCTCAAAGCTTTCCATATTTTTTAGTCGCTATTTAATATTTTCTGCTGCACTAAATTAAGCTGAATATAATTTTATATAAATATTAAGAAAGTGTAGGATTGATTTAAAAAATATTTTTCTAACTTTAATATTGTACTTGATATATAATGTTTATTATTACCAGGATTTTACTAATTTTAGATAGAATAGGCTGTTCTTATTAGAGCCTAAAGATAGAACATCTTTTAAGTTTACTTTAGTAGCGCTATAGTAAGACTCAGCTACAAAACACTTTCAGTTTAATATCTTTATTCCACTTTGTGCTACTGATACCCAAAATTTATGTTCAAGTTATCGAATATTCATCGCAAATAGCATAAATATATAATCAGCTATAGCTAACCAAAATAACCTACTGAAAGTTATACCCAAATTATATTTCTGTAAATGTATAGATAATTATCTGCTATAATTGCTGCCATTAGCTCGTACAGGGCCAATTTAATTGATATATTAATATTAGTTAGACATAATGAACACCCTGTAGTCTATAGTGGAGAAAGTAATTTAGGTTTGTTGCACCTCTAATGGATTTCAATTAGCATAACTTGTTTAATACTAGGTTAGAGAGGTTTAATTTAATTTTAACTACTAAAACCATTATTAAACTCAATTACACA
Source organism: Drosophila dunni (assembly GCA_018152125.1). Lineage (NCBI taxonomy): Eukaryota > Metazoa > Arthropoda > Insecta > Diptera > Drosophilidae > Drosophila > Drosophila dunni. Next base: position 5,236,807 of record JAECXC010000286.1, read on the forward strand.
GATGGCCGAACTATCGCATAGTGTAGTTTCGCCCACCTCGTTCCGTGTGGAATACAAACGCAACGGCAACGGACCAGTTATGTTTCAGCGTCATGTCAAATTTCAGGTGAGTTTGGGACCAAAGGTATAAATATAAATAATACATTAAAATCTTGTATAATCCTAGGTTGACATCAGCGCCATTTGCAAACAAGGTGATATTGCGGATATGCTATTCGCTCTAACGTTTACACTGCTATCAGGTGAGTAATACCCTACAAATACCCTATATATCCACTCACATATTATCTTGACTCTTAGGCAACATACGCCGCTTTCGCCGCATTTGCGAGCACATACAGTCGCAGGTGTGTTCGAAACGCTTTCCGGGTCCCAGCAGTCCACCAACAGTAACCTCAGTCACCCAGGCTGTATCCGAGAGCTCCTCCTGTGGCTCCGTGTCCAGCGAGCGTTTGTCCTACAAACGGCAGGTTGTAAGTATTCGAGGAGTACAACTAAAAAGTTAAACAAACTAAAACTCTCAATTGTTTATAGATTGAAAATGATTTGGAAAACGACTCGATATTTTCATATAAATCGGGGAATGGACGTCGCGCATCGACGACGAATAACAATAATGCCAATCCGGTGGATATACCAGGCAGTCCCATTGCAGTGCGTTCAAAGTGAGTGTATAATTGAGGTTATGACTAATGCAATAACCAACAATCGATTAATAGTAATCGTTTTCACAGCTCCGAGACAGCTGAGCATGAACGCAACCGCGAACTGCAGAGTGAGCGACAGGCGACAACGATGTCCGGTAGTGCAATCGCATGAGAATTATTTCTCTGATTTAGTTACATTTTTCCCAAGGATATTTCTTTTCAACTACATAACATACGAATTGCAACCAAATATTTCAACTAAAGCGAACTCACTGACAACAGTATTTTGTCCCTCTTTAATAATAAATACTAAACACAATAAACTCGATAAGAAAGCAATAATAGTGGAATTTACAATTACCAAAATAAAAAGTAAAAAGTGAAAAAACCAAAAACATTTTAAAATTTCAACAGCTGAAGCAGAAAATGCTTGAAAATCGATGAAGGAAAACTTTTGCTAGCTACAGCAGCTTTTCACCTAATGTATTTTGTTATATTTTATCTGTAACTAAATTTCTAAATATTTTTTTCTGATCCAATTTGTTTTATAGTATGTTCTTTTGTATGGACATTGTTGCCGCCGCGCCTAAAAAGCTTAACAAATATGACTTGAATAACACCGTGTATAAATACCAAAACAATAAAAAAACCAAAGGAGAAATGAAATGAAATGAAATGCATAATAAAAGTAAAGTAATTGCGAAATAAATTCGTTTCGTTTGGAGTAGTTTTGAATACGCTCTAGCTTAAGCCACAATGTTATTATAGAGTTTTTTCATAATCTAGTCTAGGCTTGATATTAGCTATGCAAATTAAATGCTACTCAAGTAAATGCCAGCAATTTGTATATTGTGTAAAAAACAAAAATGCACTGAACATTGACTACATCAAATAAAATACCAGAAAAAATACCGATAACACGTAAAATAATATAACCACGAAAACTATGCGTTGCTGTTTTTCTATGCAAAAGATAAAACAAAACTATTTTGGTATTAACAAAATGAAATATACAAAACAAAAAATACTTAGTCACAAACTATTTTTCCTAAAAAATACTAAATGAACAGCGACATCTTTCACTTCTGTATGTATGCAAGCAGGACGATCATAACAGTGTTGTGTGGTACAGTAAGACCTCGGAAATGCAGTGCACAGTGTATAAAGTATTGTATAAACAGCAGGAAATATATGTATTATGGAAAAGCTAGAATATTTAAATGGAGATCGTATTTAATGGTGTGTCAAAGCAAATTGTTCAAGTTGCTGAGCTGCACGTGAGCAAAGGAAAACCCAATAAAAAATTGACTTAAAATTTTTCTATTAATTAAACAAAAGGGGGAAAACATCGTAAAGAGCACATGCTTGGGTTAGTTCAAGCCAGCTGTCCACAAATGCACAACTTTCGATATAGTATGTAATACTCTTGGTTATTATTATTGATAATAATAATAACAATTAATATGAGTATCCTATGGTAATCCAACAATCATTTTCCCATGTTCCAAAAACGCATTTTTCTAGTAATTTTGCAAATTAAATTTACCGTTTATTTTTCCAACTTTTGATCATACATTAAATGATACTTTTGAAACTAAAAGACTTAAGAAAAATGAACATAAAGCAAATCCAAACAAAAACCGTCCATTTATCCAGATTTAACTAACACGCAGGCAACTCAGCAACTTATACGATTTTGGGCAAGGAATGAAAGATATTGAACTAAATACTAAATACTGAATATAAGTATGTATATTAATAAAGAAAATACTAAATAGATGAACAACTGTAAGACAGCAATAAATAAAGCGAAGAATGCATTAAACAAACGTGATTAGTTTAAAATATGCTTATATTAAACAAGTTAACGGAATAAAAGCAAAAAGTGTATAAGATTATATTAAAGAAAATATTTAATTGCATGAAAAAATAAGACAAAAAAAATATTCAAATCAAATTTGTATAGTTTAAAATTTAAACTGACTTAATTAGGTACTCAAATGCGACAAAGAACTCATGCAATAACGTTGAAATTGAATTACTTTTTAATATAAACTATACATAATACGAGTAAATAATTTATGAATCATTTAAATCATGCAAACCAGTCAGAAATTACATACATTCCAATACATTCAAAATTAAGCTCACCGAATTGAACAAATAGCATTGCATATATACACATATGAATATATATTTATTATACACATATATACATATACAAATACATATACATTCATATATCATATACATACACGTACATTACTAAACTAAATCTTTATACTGTATACATTCATACATACTATATTCTGTACTTATATGTACATATTATTATGCATTTACTTTCATATACAAGAACGCCCAAGTTTCAAGCATACATTCATACAAACATACTACCATACATGCATACGTTTATACGTTTACTATATACATATACGATATTCCATATACATCCCATGCATACACTATCTTATATATATATTTACAAAAAGAAAACTAAATTAAATCATAAATTGAAATCGTCGTAGAAGACCGAAAATTGTTGATTTTGTATGACAAAAAAACAAATACAAAGCGTACAAAACATAAGATCGTATTTTTGCCATGACGAATGAAAGGAGTATATATTTAAAATGAAAAAAATACTAAACAAAATATAAGAATTGCTCTGCATACTAAAACACTGAACACAATCACACAACAACAACAAAATGAAGGAATACTAAAAATGAAAAACAAAATAAATGCTTTATAAATAAATATAAATACAATCTAATACTCAATGCTGCATATTGCCACGCCTACCTTTTACCTTATCTAACGCCTAAACCAAATAACAAATACTTTTTGCGCTTTCTTTAATGAAATTGAACGAAGAGAGTGCTCGACTAACTGTTGCCCTGCACCCAGATATGTCATTGAATATTTATCTTACTAGGATATTTTCAGAAAGCAAATAAAGTGAAGAAAATACTAAAGTATCTGGGGTTCAGGGTTAAATGGTGGACTAATTAAAAAAAAATACAAACTACTTTTCTTACAAACATAATCAGCCACGAACCTACCTAACTCATTTTAACAGGTTTTGCAACTCACACGAATGAGAGCGAGTTTTGCGTTTGAGTTTCGCTGAGAGTTTAAAATTTGATAATTTGATATGCAACGTATACATATTTCTATACATAAAGATATATTATACAAAATCTGAGCGAACGCTTACTTCAACCGCGAATGTTTACATTTATATTAAAAATAAATAAATTGAATATTTATTAAAGAAAATGACAAAAGATACAAAAAAAATACTTAAATTTAGACTGTAATGTTGTGTATTGTACTACGCTTTGTATGATAATTTATTCTTTTCCAGATATCTAAAATACTTTAATTGATTATTTTTGCAAGTGTTTAATATTTAAGTTCAATGCATCGTGCGCTTTGTTTATATATTGAAATAAGTTGAAACTGTATTGTAAATTTAATTTAAGCTTGGGATAAACGGAAGAAATGGAAGTGTCTGATAGGACAGTCAGAAGGAAGAACCATTAAAAATAAAGAACAACAAACAAATATGAAAAACAAAAAATAAAACAAACACAAAATACAACAAATAAAACAAAAGGAAAACCAAATAAGTGCATCTGTTATTAGGTTAAAAGAATTATTGATATTGTTTGCAACAAAATGTGTGAAATATATATAAAATAATTATAAAATCTAGCATAAAACAAAAATGGAAAAACCAAAAACCGAAAAAACACATACAAGAAACGTGAACATAAAGCGAACAAAAATTGTAATTGCAATTTAAAAATAAAATTATAAATATTTCAAGTAATGAATTTTTGACTTTGTCTTCGCACGTGCTTGTACCACGGTGCCATGCTCATGATGCACCACAAGAAAATTACGTCATTTGCCGCCACATGTAATTGTAGCGTAACAACCAAACATTGGGGGAGGCAGCTCGTAAAGCAGTCAGCTGTTCCTGAGCGAGAGAGAGACCGCTACGCTGAGAGAGTAAGAAGCGAGAGATGAGAGAACGCCTGAGAGCGTATGCAGTTTGCGGTAAGCAAATAGGAAGCTTTATTTGTGAAGCTTTGTGAGAGGACCTGCTGTTTGAAGCTTTTACTACGAAAAAGCTCAGTACAATGCAAGTCCGAAAGCAAGCGGCGCACCAGAGATTTCTGATGTCGTGTGTGTGAGTGTGTGTGTTTTAATTCCGAATGAAAATGCGTGCCAGTTGCGCTGCATGAAAAGGAAACTTGGTCATTTCAGCAGTTTAGTTCGGGTCGGGTTTGCAATTCAACAGCACTGCGAAAACGGATCAAATAATATCAAAATATTCAAACGAATCATTCACACACAGTAGAGGCAAACACAACAATAAGCCAAAGTGGAGTAATATCGACTATAGCATTCTCTCTCCATATATATATCTGTATAGTATATATAGTTTAACGTATATATATGCTATATATATGAGAGTTGGCTCAAAAGGAAAGCGACAACAACAGCAAAATAAAACGGTAGCCAAACGAATCAAAAAGTATATGGTATAGAATTAAAAATTATACTATATACGAATTATAATGAAAGTGCTAAGTGTTCGGAAATTGAAATGATTGAAAAACGTATCATAAATTTAATGATGTTTGTGTTTTGAATTTTTAACGTGCGTTTCCTATTCCTTTTACCATTTTTTTTGGGCGTTTTGTTGGATTGCTCGGTTTCTGTTCCAACGGTCGGAAACTTCATGCAGCTGCCGTGAGTGTGCAGTGAGTGAGTTATGTAAAGCGTGTGTTGTTGTTGTGTGTGTGAGTGAGTGTGAGTGTGGCAGTTGTTGGGCTTGAAGTTTGGGGCAGGAACTACGGCAGCAACATGCAACTAACAGCAACAATAATGTGCGTGTGAACCAACAATGGGCAACAAATTATACGACTAAAATAATATACATGAATTCTGAAGAATATGCCACTTTAATTTTATAAAAACAAGTGAAGTTTAAGCAATAAATAATTATTTAACAATTGTTAAACATGCCAAAAGTACATAAAATACAATTAAACAATCAAACAAATTAAAAAAATAAAATATATTAAATGAAACTTATAATAAATGAATAAATAATTTAGTAATAATTAGTAAATATAAATATTAAATTATTATGAACAAACCACCAGTAAACCAATTGAAATCTATACAAAGCACATAAATAATGATCTGAATAAACGATAATAATCAAGTGATTTATCAAGTCAAAGTCGAGGATTGTGTAGTTAGTGCAAATTGCCAAGGAAAAGGCAATGCCTTGAGCACTCAATTCAAACACTCAATCAATATGGGTAACATTTAAACAGTGCCTCAAATACTTATTAGACAAATGACTATAACCGCGCCAAGTGGCTGTGAGTAGGGGGAGGGCTGGCTGCGAATGGCGCAATGGCTGGGGGATTGGGTAGAGGTGTGAGGAGTTCCCACAACTCATGCGAATCAATTTGCTTTCGCGGTCTCTCACTATTTTTATTTTTAGTTGCACTTTTCTTTCAATATTAGTGTCAAGGTGCAGCCTGTGCAACGAGAGGCAGACTAGAGACCAGGCAAAGCGACAACTAAACCAACAACAACAACAACACGAAACAAACAACAAAAACATTTACCTAGAATAAGCAACGAAGACATCGCGCGGCAGCCGCGAAAAACGACACGAAAATAGTTAAGGCGAATGTGGTGAGCATAGCAAAGAACGAGAAGAAGGCAAAGGCAAAAAACCAAAACCAAAAGGTGGCAATCAAAACTAAAAAGAACAGCAACAACAACAAACAGAAGACTTGTCACATCGAACAAAAAGAAATTGAATTTATGTGTTTCGGTCTGGCTCAATGACAATTAGGCGGATACAACCACAGCGATAGGCACCACACAGCAGTGGTGGTGGTGGTGGTGTTGAGTGAGGCAGTTGGGCACCACCACCAAAGGGGGTGGAGTAGGGCACTGGGGAGCAGGACAAGGAATTGTAGGTGCTCGCACGTGTTTTACTTAAAAGTAAATCGCGTTAGCAACAGCAGCAAAAAACTTACAGCAAATTCACATGAGAGCTGGGCAAATGCAGCTAGCAGCTACCCTGTACAAGAATTTACAAATATAACTTCAAGCGACGCCGGAAAGTATGCAGTGAATAGTTTTTGTTGTTTAAAGTTTGCTTAGTTAATGAATTATATTTGAAGTTTTCAAAAGTTTTCTCTTTTATTCATTAGAAACTGATTTAGGAATACATACATTACATTTATATAACTCAAGTGTAAAAAAGAGAGCAATTACAATCAATGCATTTCGAGGTAAAATTAATAAAAGTAACTTAATTACTTGTTGTAGATAAGACACATATTTTTTACTAATTTTTAAAGATAGAAAACTCTTAGTAAAAGAGACGAACATGGCTCTCTTTTCAGTTTCTTTTCATACTCATACTTATGCCATAATAAGTTTATTAAAAATCTCCACTTTCTTATTTGATTATCAAAAAAAATTTTGAAGAAAACAAAACTGAACTTGTACGCATTACAGGGTATATTTGGAATAACCTTAGTACACCGTCAAGGCAAGGAAACGCAGAGCGCGCAAGGCTCAGCTTTCAGGCGACCCATATTACTTAAATTACGAACTACACGCAAAGGCAGCGAACTGAAAGCCACACACATTCGGTTTTGAGACCGTCCAGGCGCCAGTCACTCAGTCAGTCAGTCATTCCGTCAGTCATACCGTCAGTCATTCGCTTAGTCAGTCAATCATTAGGCAAAGGCTTTGTCTGATGGACAGCCTTATGAGTCAGCGCCGTGTCGCTTACATTGCGTGTCGTATTGGGTGGAGCCTACGAGCCGAACAGTAAATAGAAAGACCAAAGCGAGGAAAGAGCTGACAGAGAGAGAGGGAGAGCGGGAGAGAGTAATAGCGGAAGGTATGTTGCATATTTTGGGTCTTGTTGTTGGCGTAAAGACAAGAATGCGATGCATTCCAATGATTCGGTAAACTCAATGTTAAGGACAGAAACATACGAAACAGACATTTCTCTAGCTCAAGTAATAAAATGCTAAATAGACAATAAAATACATGTTTACACCACACACACACACATAGAACTAAACTATATAGCATGCTATATACTGATATTGATAGTACACAGTTGAGAAATGTGCACTTAACATGTATTATATTGAATTAAATTTAGTGCGCCTTGTGCCACGCCCCATTGTGGCCACATAGTTTTGACCAACAGCCAGAGAATTAATGACAATTTTATTTTATTTTGCTATTACAGCAGTTACTCTATGAAAAGCAAATCAAAAGGGTTTGCTCAACTTAAGAACAGGAATATTTACTATTAATGTTGATAGAAAACATTAACTTTAAAATAGAAGAAATCAATAGTACTTAGATCCATTTAATTTTAGTTTATTTTCATACTTTGTATAATATATTACAGGTAGTCTTTGCGCAGGGTATCAGCTAGTCAATCAACCGTTTATCCTAATCTTTTCTTATTTGCTTTGCTCTGCTTTTTCGCATTCTGCTTTGGTTTATTTTTAACATTCGTACACACTTGAAAAGCGTGCGAAAATGTTGTGTTTCACATTGTTGATTTTTCTGAACGGGTTTTCCTCCTGATTTTCACCGTTGTTGTCGCTGTCGTTGCCAGGCAGCCGATTCGTTATTTGTTTACAAGTGTCTCACAACATTCACAATTTTTGAGAGCCACATTTTAATATATATTTTTTTTATGCATATCCGTTTTTGCCACATGATTTCTCCAATGGCTTATTTTTGCAATTTCCGCAACAGAGTCTCATATATTTTTCATGTGCACCATAAATGCAGAGCGTAAATACTTTTGAAAAATTTAATTCCTCTCTGTTAATTACTTAGAATTGTACATTGAATTTAAATTATGCAGCCGAGTTATTTTTGTTAGTTCTTTTTCATTGGCCACGAAATAGTGTGCATCGAGACACCAGGCAAAAATCTAGTGCTTAAATAAATATAAATATAGTTCATTGAGACAATGTTATTGCGCTGCTATACACAGACATTCATTAATAAATATATTTTGCCAGGCGAAATTGGGACAGACAAGAAAAACAAGTGTCAATGATAATAATCTGTGATAAATGAATGATTTACGTGCAGGAAATTTTAAATTATAAAATAACAAAAGTAGATAGCAATATTAAACTCTTGGCAGGAGAACTGTACTGAACTGTAGTTGATAAAGGATTGGAATTTGTTTAATTTATTTATTTCATTTTCTCATTTACATCTGTTAATTGTCACTACAACTGTTTGTCACTTACATAACAATAAATTGCCCAAATTCCAAGTTAGTTATGTCACCTGCTTCACAGTTGTTGTCGTCAGTTAAAATCAGTTTCCATCAGCTTCCGTCAGTTGCCAAATTGCTGGCACTTACATAAGTTTTGAGTCTGCCACCAACATTTGTGGCAAGTTGGGGGAAGCGATTAAGCAAAAGTTGCTCAACTCAAAAAGTAACTCACAATGGCGCCAAATGATCGTCGTAGCGCTTCTAAGCAACTGTGAAAATTCAAAGCAAACCAGAATAAAGAAAAATACAAGCAGGAAAAGCATAAAAGAAAATAAAAGAAAATACCAGACCAGAAACAGCAGCGAAAAACGAGCAGTATAATAATAACATAAAAAAAAACAAAATACAAACAAAACGCACAACAAAACCCAAATAAAAAGCTGATGCGAAGCTGAAGTAAATGACGAAACATAAAATAAAAAACGTCAAAAGTTGAGCAAATAAACACAAAAAGAAGAAAAATAAATAAAAATAAGTAAAATATAAAAAAATGTGGCCGTGTCGCGCTCTGGGCGTTGTACTCCCCTCGCTGCCACATCAAATGCCTGCCACGCCTTAACGCCCAGTTGTTGTTGCTGTGCGTCGTCGTGTGTGGCAATTTCGAACGCACCAACACCGACAATAGCAACGACACAACAGCAACAGCAGCAACAACAACACGAAATACATTTCAAAGTGTCGCACAACGTGTGTTACGACCTGTGTGTGAGTGAGAGTGCGAGTGCGAGTGTGTGGCATTCGTCAGAGGCGCCGACATCGCGTGTCCTTGCAACTTTCGGTTAAGCTGCCACCACACTCACCTACGCCAACTCTCTCTCACTCGCTCTCACGCTGCTCGTCTCTCCCTCACTCTCTTCCACTGCAGTTAGCCAGCGGCAAGTGCAGCACGTAAGTTGCAACAATTTCGGGGCACAAACAGAAGACATTGTAAGTGCAAGCGCAGCGTTGCCAGATTGCCAACAACAATAGCCAGCAAAAATAAAGAAAACAACAAAAACAACAACATACAAAAGGGGACAGTCAATTTGTGCAGCTGAGACGCCAGGTGGCGCTGCTGTTGCGCTGGCATGCACAGCAACAGCTAAAGTAAAAAACAAAAAGAAAACAGCAACAACAACAACAACAAGAAAGTCAAAAGCCAAACAAGCAGAGGAAAAATCAGCCGAAAGAGTTCGTGCCGCTGGAAATCCTGTCGCTAATTAGGTAAGTCCTAGCACACTCGTAAGTCCAAGTTCTCGCCAATGAGTGTGTGAGTGCATGTGTGTGTGTGTACGTGTGATTATGTGTGCTACATATTATTTCATTTAGGTTTTTAATTATGGCAATTTGTGTCCACCTTTCCCCTTTTAGTAGCAAATATAGCGCATACGCCACGTTGTACATTAATAAATCTGGGCACACACACATACCCAAAGCGTGCAAGCTTTTTGGGTGCTGCCTTGCGGCCAGAAAAAAAGTGTAGCACACTTTTTGGCGTTGCCTTGCAAAACGATTTCCACAATTTCAATACGGTGTTTTTTGTTCGATTTACATCAAATTTCTTTTAGCTGCGTTGTCAGCGGCTAATCAATGATTCAGCTTACTGACGACAGCTGCGAGCAATTTCTCTTCATTTCCAATTGCCATGAAAATTGAATTTCCCTTAGTTATTGCGGTGAGGGCAACACACACTCACACACACTCACATACACGGACACAGCTTAATCCAGGTGAAATGTGGAATGAGACTGCAAGTTTTGGCATGCATATCAATTGGTTATTACGCCAAACCATATTGCATAATGGCTGATACATAAATAATGCGCACTGACTGTCGATTTTCATTTTTTACAATTTCGTTTTTTATTATTATTATTTTTTGTTAAGTATTTTAAAAACATTTGCATAATTAATGTTTGATTGCCTGGTCACAAATTGCTGCTGCTGATGATGATGATGTTGCACAGTGGGTGCTGAAATTTAACAAGGCTTTTAAGTTATTTATAGGCAACACAATAAATAACCATAGTACTAGATTTGTTTAGAATAACTTTAAGCACACATTTATCACACGTAATTGGTAGGGAAATAAAACAAATATTATATGATAAAAGAGTGTTCCTTAAACAAAGCATAAAAACTTTGATGGCTTTTTACTGAACATTTCTTTGAAATGCCATGTCAAAGATCCCAGTTAAAATATAGCAATATTTATTTTATTTATTTATGATTATTCCTTCATTTCTTTCATGCTCAAAACAAGAAAAGAAAACTTGCTTCGCCAACATACCGTATGCGTTATAATCAAAGGGCAAAAATGCAGGCAACTGAGCAGAAAAATAGTATGCAATTCCCTTTGAGCGAGAAAGCTTGAATGTACATTGGTGACCTACATACCTGAAGTCAAAATGTTAGTCAGTATTAAATTCAAAGCACATGGCCACAGGACAACTGCAAGTCCTGACAAAAGCAAGAATTGTACGAGGGAAATAAGCAAGCAAAAGCGCAGGGAACAAAGCTACCAAATGGCCAGTGGGCAAATAGTGACTCCGAGTGACACTATAACTAGAAAGCCGGCTTTATAGCACAAGATGAGATACTGTGGGGTTACTTTTAGCAGATGCAACTGTGACCGGGATCAAGCGAACAATTGAATGACCGTCGACGGTCCGTTGTTGGGTCCAGTTGTCCACAAGGCAATCTGCAGCACGGTTGCAAGCTGTTTTTGTCTCCCTCTTTCTCCTACTCCTTTTCATTATCTGTCTCCCTCGGTTGCTGCCTGCGGGCACTACTAGAGTCGTCGGATGGTGTTTGCTTGTACGCTTTTGTTGTCATAACTGCGCCTAGAAACGACCCCAGCCTACTCAGCCATTTCAACTGGATTTAACAAAAAATATCCTGTTGCTGGCACAGACAGAAGGACAGCCACTCAGTTAGAGACCAAACTGAATAGTGAAGCATATGAGAAGCAGTCCAGAAATTGCCGCTTCGCTTTGTTTGCTCTGTTCCTCCAACGATTTCTGTATGCTTTGCCTTTGGACAGCAGGAAAAGTGCATTTGCTGCGCGAATCGTCGTTTGTGTGCACTCAATTTGGCCATTTCTTGCAAATTCTGCTCTTTTTATGCCAGTTGGCTGCCAGCAAATTTAAGCAATTTAATGCGTCTGTGGAGTTTGCTTTGTACAGAGTTTTCCCTAATGGTGTTTGGGTTTCTTCAGTTGCTCAGCACCTGCCGAGTTAGTCGTAGTCAAAAGTTTCGCTATATTACGCATACGACCCAAGTGACATTTCATTATACTCTTTATTATAGTTTCCTCTACTTGTTATCAAGGCCGCTTAGTGTCAAATCCGCTGCTAATGCCGGCACTTATGATTCTTATTAGATTACGCGTATGCAGCGTGAGCCACGCTTATGTAAACCACATTCGACACAGTGCACACAAAGCTTGGCAAATAGCGGCAAATGTGCGCCAATTTGGTCGTCATTTAATTTGATGGCTCTAACGATTTGGCAAGCAAAGACCAAGAAAGCCAAGAAGAAAGCACGAATACGTTTTAAAAATATACGAATAAGCATGGAAACCACAAAGCAAAATAAAAGTGACCAGTCATAAAATGCAAAGCAAAGCAAAGTGCAAAAAGTAAACAGCGCGAAAATTTTGCTGACGAAAACAGAAATAAGAAGACTTGAAAATGGATAGAAAAAACTTAAAAATATATGAAAAGGATTACTTAAAACCGACTTAGATATATAAATATGGGCTCGGACCATACAAATTTAAGAAAACCGACTACACACAGTATTAACTATGCATGTCTTTTGAAAATTTACTTTTATACTTTTGGGCAGACTCGAAGGAAAGTAAACGAAGCAGAAAAAGGCACAAGGAGTTTTAAAAAATAACAAAAACGCAGAGGGAAAAGGAGGCATAGAGAAAGGAGAGACGGAGAGTATAAGAGAGCAAACTGGACACTCACTCACACGCTGACGTTCACAAATAATGCAGACCATTACATTAATGACTGCGGCAAAAGGTCCAAAAAAACAGAAACACAAATAAAAGAGAGAACAGTTCTCACTTCTCAGTGCTCAGTGCACAGAGCTTAGAGCTGTGGATATAAAATCGAAACATTATGAGGTCATTTTAATTATTTATATATGAGTGTATGTGTGTGTGTGTCTGGGTTTGGGCTGGTGTTTGTGTGTGCAATGGCCAGCCCAAAAGCATGCTATATTTTTTATGTTCTTTGGTTTTGTGAGTCAAGGTTAAAAGCAATGATAAGCGAAGGAGTCTAACAATTTTTGTGATTTCATTTGGCCGTTTGTTTGCGAAACGCTTTAAGCAGCTTATACCAAAAGCGAAAACGTCGCCACATTTCACAAGTTTCATTTTGAGTCGCTGCTTGGCCCTCTGACCCAGCTGACCCAGTTACAGATACGGATTTGAAAAGTATCTAAAAGATGCTTGCACATGAATGATAAATAGCATGTTATTTCGAACTGTTCTGGTCAGTCAGCTTCACTTGACTTGTCTTGCCTTGCCTTGCCTTGACTTGGCTTGGCTTCGCTTCATTTATTCAGCTTTCAGTGGGTGATTTTTGGCGCTGAATTTGCGAGTTTATTACATTGATGGCCTTGATAAGTGCGTGGTTTGATTGCGCCGCATTTGACCAGCTTTTCATGGTTATTAGAGACTGAGCCAGACTCACTCAATGATAAAGAGCACAGACATCCCACACAACATAAAGAACAAATAAAAATGCCCAACTAGCAGATTTTATGTGCTAAGGGCAGACCACGATTTGGCCAAATGTTTGACTCTTCAAGTATTCAGATGTATCCAAAATTCTGTACTTGTACATCTCTGGGATTGTGAACTTTACTTAAAGTTGTTTCGTTTAAAGTTTGAAAAAGAGTATCTCGAAGTCACTGCTCCTATTTCTATCCAGGCAGCTGCGTGCTCTGAAGTTTGGTATCGATTTAAATGCCTGTAGCTATAAGCTAAAATATAAAGCCAGAATCTTATCGCAGTTGCTACGAGTGCTAGCCAACAAAATCTAATAAAAATGAAAATAATTGGCCCTTTGCTTTGGTGGCCCACATTACAATAAAATAACAGCAAATTTGAGTTGGAAAACTTGTTAAAATTTGGCTATTTCAATAGAATTTACTCCCACTCATCGAACAGCTGCACCTAAATCATTTTAAATATTAATAGTATTAAAATATTCAAGTTTGTTGTCAATAAAAATATGGTTAAATGCCTTTAAATGCTATTAAAACATAATCCAGCATTTAGTAGAACAAACACTTATTTTTAATGGCATTTCGCTATTTTAAATAAATATTATATTCGCTATTTCCATTTACTAACTTTAATTAAAAGCAGAACTTGAAATTTATTCTATTTAGCCCACTCATAAATTCGCATCTCTCTGCCCTACCAGCTGCTATGATTTATGACAGTCTTTATAAAAGAAAAAAAAAAACTAGAAAAATAGAACAAACTAAAAACATTGTGCGACTATTCGTCATATGTGTCACTGTGCCACGCCTGGCCCCCCAGTCCGAAATGGTTTCAATATGCAGAATTTTATTGCATCTACACAAAACTGCAAAAAATATCTAGGTGCTATTTTAGGCTACCTCACGAATTGACTGTGACATTGGCCAATTTGTTGACGCTGTTGGCCCAGAACGCCAGAACGTGGCAAAAAAAGCAAAGAGAACAACGATATTTGTGTAAATTTCTGCGTACTAAACACATAAAGAATAACAACAAAAATTCCTAGACAATGGCAGTACTACATTCAAGGTTAGAAGACGAGACGCAACGACGGCGAATTTCTCGATGCTGAATCTGATTATTGCCTCAAAATGTAAATGCAAATTTATTTGTATGCGACATTTCTTCTACTTTTTACTGTTTTTGTCTACACACATACAACTTTCTTCTCTTCTATCTGTTTCTCATTTCCAAACGAGTCTGATTAGCATGACAAATTCACAGAGCAGTCGACAAGAAAAATGAATCCACAAATTTTCCAGGCAATTGAAGCTGCGCAGCTGCAGCTGAAAATCTGTGTGAAAAATCTGTGGAAATCGAGCAATTCACAGTAGAACAAAATGCATTCTTAACTGAGTGTAAGAAAAGTGTATTTAAAAAATTATTTAAAATTTAAATTTGTAAATTTAAAATTGTATACAGAATAAGTAAAATAGACAAATAAACACAAAAATCTTTACAGCATAAAACAGAGACAAAGGCTTAAAGCTAAAAAAATTCTTTCGAAATTAATTTCTTTAAAGATTAAATAAAGTTTAAAAGCTACACCAATAGTACTCCTACTGCCAAGCTGTTGACTATATAAAGTACTCAAAAATACGAGCTCAATGGAGCATAGTGGTAACAAAGTTGGCCTATAGAAATAAATACTTGTTTATTTCGAGCGGAGCATCCCAAAAATGAAGACATAACGAAAATGTGACTTTTGGTTTTGTTTTCGTTTCTGTTTTTGTATCTTTTTTTGCCATTACAGTTCAGTTGTTTGCTGTGCAGCTTGTTTGGCGCATTTCTTCTTTGCTAATGAAGCTGAATTTATTGCCAAAACATTATGAACATAAACACAGTTTGCACATACTCATTTTATGGCCAACAACAAAAAGAGAGAGCAACAAAAACAGTAACAACATAAGAGGATGACGATGTCGATGGCGATGCCAGCTAAAATGGGACTAATGTATGCAAATGTAGCAAGTAGAATAGACCAAAACAGAGACAGAATGGAACGGAGAGGGAGAGAGAGAGAGAGGGAAAGAGAGGGGGGAGAAAGAGGAGAGTGGGAGGCCAACAAAAAAACCGTTATACTCTGTCCAAGTGGGTGTAAAAGTGAGTGCATGTGTTCTAGCCACTTCAATTTGGCTTACGCTCTCTGGCTTTTCTCCCTCCCCCACTCAGCCCTTCCGTCTTGGGTTGCTCTAGCATGGATTGTGCCTGCTACGCTCCAAGTGAGGCTGCATTAAAATGACTTTTAGATAAAGTGTGAAAATTGCTTTTGAATTTATTTTTGATGGATTTTCTCTGCTGTTGTTGCTGTTGTTCTTACTCTACTACTATGATACTTCAGCGCCTGCTTCGTATATAGAAATTTAGACATATTTCGGTATTTTCAAGTCGTTAAATCGCTGCGCTTAATGCGAATTTTGGCATACTTGCGCAAACAGACAACAAAATGCCTAAGCAGCTGCCTTTAAAGCGATTTAAATTTATCTTTGTTAAATTGCCTTGTCTACGCGTGTCCTCGTGAATGCAGATTACAAAATTTGGCCACAAAATTGCTGGAATTATGAAGTAAGCTTTGACAAAAAGGAGACAATCGGTTGAGCTGCAAGGACTTAACAAAATTAATGGCTGCAAAGGTGCTTAAAAGTAAATATATGCAAAGAAAATAAAGATAGGAAAATTTTAAATTTTAAATGTGAGTAAAATGAAATTTTCTTTGATTTGTATTTAAACACACTTGTATAAAAAAATAAATAAATAATTTCTTTAATAATTTGCTAGTTAATCCCAACACTTTTAGGCTGAAAAGCAAATATAATCTGTATATATTTTACTTACATCTCTCTTCATAAATTATGCATTAATACGAATTTCTGTGGACCTAGTTACTTGACCTTACTTTGCGTATCCGTTGTTAAAATAATCAATTATGATTAGCAACTTAATGATAAGCCACTCCCAATTACTGTTTCTCCAAGTTTTCGTTTGTTTGGAATTGCGGAATTCATTCGTCTTGCTCAACGCATAAGAAATTAACCTCAATACAAGTTTAACCTAATTCTTTGCGGTACCCCTCAGCTGTAGACAGGTGAATTGTGTGGAGTAGGGGTCTAAGAACAGGGTCTCCCTAATAGATTGCGCTCTAAATGGCTGGCAGGCACGTGTAAAGTCGACATCATTAATGAGGCGAAATCTGCCAAAGGAAAAGCGGCCAAGAAAATGTGACTTGCGGGCATAATATGCGTAACAAAGGGAAAAACCAAAACAAATGCAGAAAAACAACAGAGAAACAAAGTTTCCGAATTGTTATTGTTCTGCTGGCTGTGCGTTGTAGTGAGTTAAGGAATTTTACTCGGGGGCCACAGCGACAAAACTAAGCGCCGCTATAGAAAATGCTAATGAAAAACTGGCCGCAACTCTAACAAAATAACAACAGCAACAGCATGAGCACAAACAATAACAACAACAAGAGCAATAAGAGCAACAACTACGAGGATAACAACAACAATGGTAACAATGACCATGGCTGACTCATGACGCCATATTAGCTAGCGGAAATGCCAGGACATCCGGTACGATGGCCAAATCCGTTGAACTGACCAAAAATTCAACTACATGGCAGATAGACAAACACACACACACAAACAGTCGCTCAATGGAGGCCAAAATGAAGCAATGAAACAAGAAATCAACTTGAAGTTGAAGTTCTTGGCCTGGTCGGGTCCTCGTCTTGGTAGACGGTTTAGGCCGAGTGCAGTTGAATAATGGCCGTCGTCACTGCAGTCAAGTGAGGCGTAATTCTCAACTTACTTGGCTCACAGGCAATCAGTGTCAGTGCCAGGGGCAGGACATAAAAATCCAAACTTTATTTGCAGGTAGCAAAAAACATAAACAGATACAGACAGCCAACCGCACAGTGGCACAAAAGTGACTATAAAGTTGGCCGCAATTTCAATAAATAAATTTATGAGTTTAGGCTTTAAAAAATATTATTTATATAAACTTAAAATTATATTTAATTAAGTTTACTTATTTATTTTAATAAGAAGTTAATTTTAACAGCTTGCGCCACTGTGCTGAGCCACTGGCTTAGCTTGAACTGGGCGTCGAGTGCGAAGTGAGAGCAGGAAAATCGTTGGTATTGAGGATTCCATAGATTGCTGCCGCTTGCATTTAGTTCATGGTGCGGTTCACTGAAGCGTTAGGTCAAACAGAAATTGATTTCTTCTGTTTGGATTTTGCTGCATATATTTATACAATTTTTGCCAAAGGCCAACGAGTAGAATCGTTACCATTACGACAGCTACGTACATGTGCACCTGGACAGGGTAGTGCTGTCTTCTTGGATTGACAGTGAATTCAAATCACATGCGACTATGTGTCATGTATGTGATATGTTGATATATCAGAGCACAAATCTGGAAAGAATATTTTGTTAATAACCGAATAAAATCACGATACATTTGGTTAAAGTTAAACTAAACTTCAAAAGCAATATTAGTCCACTTCTAGCAGGTCTAAGTTCCTACTTTATTAACTCAATAAAATGCTTTACAGGCGGCTCAAAATTTGCATAAACTTTATTGAAATATTTCGTAAATTGCTCAACGTCAGCTTCTGTTTTGCTATTCTAATTATAAACTTACGTGCCAGCAATAACAAGCACACAAATCATTCCAAGCAAGACAGCAAATGCTTCAAGTGTTAGCCATAATAACTTTAATTAATGCTAGCAACAACAACAATAGCAATGCCCTCTTCATTCACTCCAAAAAAGAGAGAGCTCGTGCCGCCAAGACCCCCAACGAGGGCAACTGAAAAGAAGAAATAATAAAGAAAAAAACACAAAATAGTAATAAAAAAATGAGAAGAACTTTCTCACATTTCGCGAGCTCGCTCATCGTAAATTATGCAAAACTTTCACCCCGGCCAAGCCAGTAACAAGGCAGACATATTTGATGCAGCGCCGTCGACGTCAGCTGCAGCAGCGACAGCAACTGAGACAGCGACATCACATGTCAGAAGTTAAATGAGTTGATGTTACCACCACCAACTACCGAACCATCCCGGGGAAAACTTAGTGTGAGGTGTCCTCGTTGGTTCAAAGGCGCATCAACAAAGAAAATGAAAAACTGCTGGTGAAAAATGAAAAATAACAAGAGAAAATTGTTCAGAGTGCATTAAAGCATATGTAGTCGTATATGGTTTTAAGTGGGGGATCAGGTGCTTTGTTGGGTTTGTCATTTTATGGCCAATTTGACAGGCAAAACACATTGACTGAGTAGAGAAATGGGAGGGAATGGCATTTATTGAAATATTGCATCACATATGATGCCATAAGATATTTGTGAAAAGGGGAAATGGGGGAAATGAGGGAAATTATGGGAAATGGGGGAAATAAGGAAAAGCTATAGTAAAGCAACTCATTGCACATGCAAATCACAAGCAGCTGTTGATGGGGCGGTGTCATAGTCGGTGTGGATGTGGGTGTGGTTGTTGTTGTCGGGGTCAGGTGTGTTGTCATGTGCAGAATTTCTGCTTAAGAAAAAAATAAAAGTGAATCAACAGGAAAAATATGGAAATTCACGCGCTGCTTTCAATACAACAAATTTGTTTTTTGCTGACACCCTTTAGAGGAATACAGATTCCTCTACATGCATAATACAAGCGAAAGTAAGTGTCTGCGTGCGTGTGTGTGTGTGTTGTGTACATATGTATTAGATTATTCAGCAGTTTTTTCATTCCCCCAGCAAGCAACTCAAATATGCTCTCTGTAGAGCGGAGTAGAGAACACCTGCTGCGATTTTAGCTGCAAAACATTCCTTGCTCAGCTTCAGATAAATTATTTGATAATAAGTTAGTGCATACACGCGGATGTTACGAGTAGCAGAGGGTAGAAATAAAAGAGTTTTATAACGCTTCCACCGGAACTCATATGAATAACATATTTACACTCTACAAGCAACTTTAAATGTTGAAAGTTGAACTAAAAAATAGTAAAATATCAAAGCGGAAAGAAGATTATATGTTTCTATCTAAAGAGGAAGGGGTTTGAAAATATATTCATAGCAAAAAACATTATTGTAATCTATGATCTCCAATTGAAATCCAAGGCAAACATTGATCCATTTTCGATCGATTCGATTACGCTCCTACTGCTGACATATCAATGCTTCTCTGTCATTTAATTCAACTCAATTGTTTTTAATTATTGAACGTATTATGTAATGTGAGAACGTGTTCAATTGACGTACACTTTGTAGTTTTATTGTTTTTAATGGCAAACACAACGTTTTTATGGTAATGAACCGTTTGACTTTATTACCAACTTGAATGCTCGACATTCTCTTTTTGGCCATTGCGTGTTTTAATTTTAATTCAATCAGCCCCGCGACAGTAACAGATTGTTTTACATCAAGCACCTGGGAAAGGCAGTGGGCGTAACCACCAAAAATGGTAAATAAAAACGCTTATATCAAATTTGAACTGGAAACTATTTAATGTAATTGACTGTGGACATTTGCAGCTGAGAGGTCAACGATATAATAGATTTAAATCACATTTACTTAGTTGTTTTTTTGTTTTAAATAAAAATCAGAATTTCTACTACGCAGACCCAATGATTTAACTAGTTTTGGTATGAAATTCCACGGAATAACTTGCGTGCAAATAGTGAAGTTAATTAGTTTTATGCATAACCTTTGTTTGCGCACAAAAAGAAACCACATACGAAGCAGATGTGTACAAAAAGAAAGCAAAATACAAATAAAATACACAAAAAAACAGAGTAGAAAAGTTTGTACACTTTATACATTGCCATGCAAGGACATGCGTGACGTCGTTGTCGCTTTTTTTCTTTTTTATTTGGTCGCCTTCACACTAGAAACTCCATTTGGGCAAGACTTGAGTGCAAAGAGAGTCAAGAGCAAACTGAGACTGATGAAATTTAACACGAGCAGAGCAAAAGGAATTACGAAAAGTACAAAGGACATGCTAGGATTAGCATTTTAATGCGCTCTGACCTCTGGTTGTTGTTGCCAAAACATTTCCACAGACTTTATTATGCATAAAATGTGATCGAAATACTATAATTACGAGTAGTTGGATAAAAATTGAAATTTCCCCTGCAGTCAATTTGCAATAAAAATAAACTGTAACGTGTCGTATACGTAATGTACAGGAATTCTCTCTCCTTCTCGCTCTCTGTCTCTCCTGCACTCTTTGCTGGTACGTCGATTAGCTAGCACGTGTCATCATCCCAACGATTAGCCTTGCGTGTGCTCGGATTAACTTTAATTGTTAAATGACGCACCATATTGACCAAAATGGAGTGTGTAATGCAAAGAAAGTTAAAGTGAAAGAAAGAGAGAAGTAGTGCGAGAGCATGTGGTGTAAATTAACTGAAAAGTAGGTCACATTTTGGAATATAGACCTCGATCACGACATACCTAAGCACGCCAATGGCAAACGATCCGCTTCAAAAGGTATGACGACATCTCTATTATTACCGGATGAATTTTTAGCACTTCAGCGGCAACGCCACATCGTTAAAATATCCATTAGCATTAAAAAGTGGCTAATTTATTACTACAAGTGCAAGGTGGCAACGCTGCAATCCTTTTACTGTACTTATTTCAGTTAAAGCAGTTCGCATTTCATATAAATAAAGTCTTTTGTCCCCATTCGCTAATTTGATAATTCACTCCAGTAATTTTCTAAGAGATCTCAACTCATGATTGTATATAATTTGCCCACAAAACACGTCAACAAATACCTGCGAGCGGAGTTCCCGAGAAGCTTTTAGGCCAATTAATAGTGGGTCGAAATGGACACGCTAAAGAGCGTTAATAAAATGCTCTAAACATTGATTTAGATTGTCGGTCAATTTTATAGCTCTGCCTGCAATTAGCTGTAATTTTCATTTCAAATAATTGGATACAAACACACGCTGTGAAATGTTCAATATGAAAATAGTCAGAGTTCGTGTAAGACAAATCAATAACAGCTAAAACCAATATATACACAAGCTAACTAAAATGCCAGTTGGCTGCGATCTCATCAGTTTGGTGTGTGGATGTTTTCCTTGGCCACAGCTATTTGTATTGCTTGATTAAACTGTGTCGGCTAGCCATATCCTTTTCCCCCATTTCAACAGAAGTACACATGTTCGTGTGTATTTGTGTGTATGAGTTTTATCGCGCACATTTCCGGCTCCCGACGCTCTCATAAACACCCCAACTGCCCTATCAATATTTCAGTGCAGCGCCACTTTTACGCAGAGCAGAAATAAAACGGAAATTTCATTTGAAATTTTAAATTATATTGGATTTTGCATTACTGCAGATAGTTGCCAATTTGTGCGGCCGCAATTTAAATTACCTACAAAATTACAAATTTAGTCAAATTAAAAGTGTATTAAACAGCAGTAAATTAAATTTAAGCGATTTGAATTTTGACATAACATAGCGTAAAATATGTAGCATACTTTTAAGCGCAACTTAGTATTCGTAATCTCTTGATGCATTTTTCATGTGTTAAATGCTAATAGTAAATAGTTTATAAATAGTGTTTTAAGCTACAAAACAAACATTAAAATATGTAAAATATTTAAGATAGTCTCTATTGTAAGTTTAATGTTTCCCATCATATTTCTAAAAACAAATTTCGCCCCCTAAAATTAGGGTTGAAAAGCGTTGCATAAATAATTAAAATGTATTGTATTAAATGCCAAGTTGTTTGTCTGTGCAATTTGCTTTATAAAATGCACTACAGCTGCAAATTGAAACAAATGGCAGTAAATTGAATGGAAACTGGCAAAATGAATGTTGGCCTGCATTTGACATTAATTATAAGTGTACGAGTATTGCTTTATGGCCTTTATAAGAGAACGTCTGACTAATTATATAATCAATACATGGTCATGAATATTGCAAAAGACCCAAATACCATTGGAAAGTGTTGAGTCAGTCAATAGAAACAAGTTAACGTGAAATATGGGCAACAAAAGTTAAGGTTCCCACAATATTAAACTAAACGCCGAAGGACTAACAGCACAATAACTATCATACATGTAAATTGTGTATTATTAACCATTTAACCCGCACTCTCCCCCTTGCAATTTGTTAACAAATGAGCTAAGCTATCAGTTAAGCCTAGACTTGTATCTGAGATTTCTATGTTCTTGCTTTAAAAGAGAAATCCTCACGCAAGTGAAACTTCTTTCTGCCCATTTCTACGACGACCTTTGCACTCCACAAAGAGCTCCTCGGATTCGAATTGACTCGATCCGACTCGAAACTGGCACTAAAAATGTGTGCGTGTCATGGGCTTTTATCGATTCGCATATCTAAATTTAGTTGGGCGACAAATAATACCAGGCCAAGCTAAGCCAGGCCAA
The DNA here is from genome assembly GCA_018152125.1 of Drosophila dunni. NCBI lineage: Eukaryota > Metazoa > Arthropoda > Insecta > Diptera > Drosophilidae > Drosophila > Drosophila dunni. The sequence goes on from JAECXC010000286.1 coordinate 5,259,990, forward strand.
ACAAGGGAAAGTAAGGTAACGTCAGGTAAGTCAAAGGCAGGATAAGGTGGAATAGGGCTAGGCATGGCATACGCGTTTATTTACATATGTGCCGGTCACATGGGGCACCAGGACACGCATTGTGCCTGCCATTCTCCCTAGTCTCCCCAGTCGTAATCCCTCCCAGCTCATGCCACCAGTCCACCCCCTTCTCACTAATAAATATTGCATTGTGATACACAAAATGCCCATCGGTGGTTCGCAAGTTGAACGTATAATTAAAGTTTTGTGCCGCCAACGTTTGGGCTTGAGGCTACAATTAGATCCTGGACAAGGTGAAACGACCGCACTAGGTTACCTTTTCAGAAGCCTTGAACCAACACAACACACATGGATCGAAGGAGAGGTGGGGGGAAAGGGGGTAAGCAGTCAGTCAGTTCATCCTGGTCACCCGGATTGTCCTGTCGCCAGGAGCCAGCTTCATGATAAATGAGCTACACCAACTCATGTGGCAAATGTGACATGTGCTCCGAGCATTTTTCGTGTGTGTGCTGATTGTTGTCCGTATGCATGTGTCTGCGTGTGTGTTTGTTGTAGTCGTGGATACCCGGGAGAGATAAGCGCTAAAATTACCATAATACCCAACGAGCAAGTTTACCTCTCTGTCCACCACTCCTTCGCATTTCTCGTCGCTCTTCGCTCGGTCTTGGTCCGACTATGACCCATTGAAGCGCATAAACCGAATCGCCAAGGGAAAAGTGCAGAGCAAGCGGGGACAGCGGATTGAGAGGGCTAAACGGGGTCGGATAATGGGTCAGTTTAGCCTGCTGGCTGCAGAAAATTATGGTTAATTTTGGGCCACATTGCGGAAGTTATTAACTCGTTTGATTGAACTTTGAGGAAGCGTTTACTGAGGTCTCCGCAGTGTTAAAGTGATTTGTGGATTAAATCTCGACCCAAAGGAGGTGAGTTTGTAACTGCTAAGAGAACAGAAGACTTAGTTAATCAACAGCGTATATAAGAAACTGCAAATAAGCTGAAATATTACGCATACGCACCAAGGGCAGAAGTATCGGAAAAATTAATTAAAATGTATTGGCTATTCAGGTGTGTTTATAGGTGTCACAAAAATATTTATTATTATTTTTGTAATTGTATTTAACTTTGATTTAACACTTTAACAATTGTTTAGAATACATTATTCATTATTGATAAATTATTTCGGCGCTTGTTAAACTGAATAACGATTTGTTCTGTCAATAGACTATTGTTTATAAGTCAATAACAAACTAAATGCCATTTAAATGCAATATACAAATTGTTATATTAAAATTGTTAATAGTAGAAAATTGGATAAACAAAGGATTATTATAAATCTAATTATATAACGTTATCTGCGCTTTGTTTGATGCACAATGCGAACAAAGGCGCCACCAAATCCCACGTCAGATATTCAACAGCTCATTAAGAAGCCAGACACATACGCATAACAAGGCTCGAGCAACAGACAGGCAGGGAGACAGTGGAACAGACAGAAAGACAGACACTGAGAGACATAAGGACAGGGAGACAGACTGTTGCTTTGGCCATGTGATCCGACGTTGTCGTCATCCTTTTTGTTAAGTGATTTTCATCATTTGCGCCTTTCGGGTAGACAGCCAAGAGGCACATGTCGGGGAATACCAATCCCAGGACCATCATCGAGCCTGCCTTTCAGACCCGTAACAATTTTTTTGTCTCACACGTGATGCCCCCAAATGACATCTCAGTGTGTGTGTGTACGTGTGTGTGTGTGTGTGTTCTCGTCTATGTTTCTGCATACACTCGGGGGGATTAATAGGGTTCTGGACCACAAAATATGTGCTGGTAGTGCTTGGAGAGCATCCAATTTAATTTAATTTCTTAATTAGTTTCGTTTATTGGGCTTATCTGCCGCTTTTGTGGCATTTATGTGTGTAGTTTAGCGACATAAAGTCAGAAACCTATAGTAACCCCAATTACTTAATACTCTAATCTGTTTGTGGCTTAGTCATAACAAATATTTAAGTTATTAGCTGAGACTTAATAACTTTAAGTCATATATTAAAAGTGCTCAACTGATCCTTTGAGTTTTCTTTCACTTTATACAATTGACATGCAAATTTCATAGCACAAAAGCTCAACACACACGCACACACATGCCCCGAGATTCAAAATTTGAAAGCGTGCACTTGAAATGCATTGAAAAACGAACGAAGCTTTGATAACGATTCCGCTTCTTTCCACCCAAAAAATAAATATGAAGAGAAGCAACCACAAAAATGCAAAGCTCTAACAAGCACTTGCATATAAAGTGTGTATGAGTGTATGCGAGTGTGTGTGCGTGTGTGCGAGTGTGTGAGTGTGTGAGTGTCTGAGTGTGTCTTAGAAAACTTTTGTGTGTTTAATTTCCGGTTGCTTTAATACACATTCACTCAGGCATGCAGCTCATGGCGAGCTTCTTGTAAGTTCCTTGCGGTCTGCCATCCTGTCGCGTCGTCCTTGCGTCTTTATGACCCGCAGATTTGTGGTCAATGGCAAAATATTTATATAGAAATTAAATAGCCTTAAATGGGGAATTACCTAAGCAAAGCCAACCCAAGCGTGCTCCAAAGTTCTGAGCTATTGAATTACCCACAGAACAAGTACACATTTAGGGGGGACAAGTAGACGGTGGAGGCAAACCTCTGAGGTTGATCAGCAGTTGATGCATTAGAAAAGGTAACCAAACCATTACTTAGCAAAGAAGGAAACTGCCAAAGCGAAAAAGGAAAACGCATTTAAGCTCTGAAAAATATACAAAAATATTTCTAAATCTTTTGGTAAGCCTGTAATGGAAATGGAAATGCCAGGCAGCAACAGCTGCTGTACCCAAATTCTGTTAAAGCTTTTTGGATTACTTCAAGTTTAAATGTAAAACATAAATGTAAATAGGATTTAAAAAGTAAATATTATAAAAGCAGGTAAATCTTAAAAAAATATATAAAATAACTTATAATTTTAATAAATGAAAATGAATATCTTAAATTAAAGAGTGCCATTTCCAAATGTTTTCATCTTTACTATCTATCTCTGACCTATATTTTACTAATGGGCTGCCCTGCGAACCCCTTTACTTTCAAGTCTTGAGTTGGCTTTTAAAAAGGCTGCCCCTTGATAGATAGCCTAATTCTGCAGATTACCTGAGCTTAGCTATATATGGAGGCAAAAGGCTTGGATGCATATCCAGTCAAGGATGGCATTGTTAGCTGGAGCGACCCTCGAGATATATAAATAAACCGCCTCAAGATTAGTTTAAATGGTTGGCGACGTGCGTCTGCCCTCGTTTTGTGTGTGCAGCTGTGTGTGGGTGTGTGTGGGTGTGTGTATGCTCCGAGCTACGAAACCAGCTGTAGCTTGTTTGAGGGTAACGCCAGTTGCATCGAGGGTTGCCCCTAACACACACACACATGTAGGGGACGATGAGTCTGTGCGTGTGAGTTGGGGCGTGTCTGCATGCATGTAAAGTGGCGCTTATTTTAACACACACTCGTACTCACACCCACACTCGTAGAGGCAAGCATGGACAACGCACAACAAGTAACAAGTAAACTTTTGAGTGTGCAGGACTTCAAGATGCTCTGTAAATTACAACTCATAAATTGTTTCTCTTAGTGTTAGTACTTTACATAAGTATTTAGCTTAGTTAAAAATGCTAACTTTTGCCTGTAACCTATGAGAAACACCAGGCTATGCTACCCCTTTTGTGTTATTGTTGCTGGGTACTTGGTACAGCAAGCTCTTTGACACTCTCATATGGTGCACGCTGCTCGCTCTCAACCTCTCTGCCCTACGACTGTCTCCTCGAAGCTTTTTGGCCCTATGGCAACCCTAACACAGCTATTATGCTCATTATGTGCTTGGTACTCGGCTCGTTTTGTTGTCTTCTTCTTGTTTTTCTTCTGCTGCTTTTGCTTCTTCGTCTTCTGCTCCTCGTATTCTTATGTTTGTTGTCGCCCCACGTTTCGCTGGTCGTCGTCATCATTCTTGTTGTCTGCTGTCGTTGTTATTGCTTTCTCTAGTATTCATTCAGCTTTGTCTTGTCTCCCCTAGTCTCTTTCTCTCTCCTTTACATTCGATGTCTCACTCACTCGCGCTCTTCTCTTTATGTGAGTGTTTGTTTGCTTATCTTGTTTATTTGCTTTTGTGCCAAATTATTTGTCGTTGCTTTTTGTCTGTTCTTTTTTGCTACTTGTTATTTCAATGTTTATTGCCTCACGCTCTTGTTGTTGTTGTCTTTTCTAGGCATCCAAGCGATTTTATGGCTTATGTTAAATGCCTGCACTGGTTGTAGTTCAAGTGATAAACAGTAAATACTGCAAATCTTATAGTAATACCAAAGCAATCGTCATAATTTTATATTAATCCATGCAAGTTTACGTCTGAAGTGGTAAATTTTAAATCGAAACTGTCTATACTAAATTATTTGATGTGCAGTTGAAGTTGTATCTAAACATAAACAAGTGTTAACTGATTTATCAAAATGAAAATAAATTCCCAAAATCATTTTAAAACATATAAAAGTCCTAAAGATTTTACAGCAGCGTCTGTTAAGTTTGAAATTCTACCAACTTCATTGGAAAATCAATTTACTTTGCTGAAGAAAAAGCACTTTAACTCAGTTCTTCTTCACATAAACTATATTTTAGCAAGTCTACTAACAAATCAACTTGGGAAATAATTTTTCCCATCAGCAGTTCATACAAAACTATCTTTAGAAGCTGACTCAACTATCCATCAGGACTCGTCAAAGCAATAAATCATACATTATTTATTTGGATTTTCATTTCCTTTGCAGACACTTTCTCTGCTTTTGGCTATAACAAGCAGTTATAATCAGCTTATGCTACGAACTTTCCGTTCCGAAAATGTCGGAAAATGTCGAAACGAAATGGACAAAACAAACAGCAGTAAAAATAAACTCAAATGACAGGCAGATGGACAATTTTAGTTCCCGTTGGCGTGGAACTTCGGGAAAACAATGTTCATTCCGAAAATGTCAATTTATTATGGCGAAATCAGCGCTGTCCACATTGGACTTAAAATCATGGACAACGCACACATACAAGAACACACACACACACAGACGCACACACACAAACACAGAAGCGTGAGCTGCAGGATATGACACGACCCATTTCCGCCTCAATTTTGGCAATTTCTCCTGCTCCACGTGCCGTCACTGTCATGTGTATAAATACTTTTTAATCTGAATTATTACAGTGTGCCAGGTTTTTATTGTAATTTATTCACATAAATCTCCCATGATGCATGGAATTTAAGTGGCTGTGACAGAAGAGAAGAGCCAAGGAGAGTGGAGAAAAAGGGAAAAAATGACAAAACGGAGAGACAGCAAGAGAGAGAGAGTAGGGAAGGGTGCAAAACCATGTCGCTCAATGTTAAATATTTTAGGCGCACAAAGCTGTCAAAAATGTGGCACAAAGGAAACCTGAAATGTACCCAAAAGTGATTAAAAACTTTATGCATAAAAATCGGTTCTGATTCGTTTACTACATAGCTTATTTCCGGGTTTCTGTTAAAAGTATTTTAATAACTTAACTAATCGATAAATGACTGGTAATAAAAAACAAATGTATTTGCACTTTACTTTTGCCTGCGGTCGCGAGTCCAACCACAAACAAATTATTGAATACAATTGTTTTGGCCAAGTGAAAAACTGCAGTAAATATTAAACGCTTAAATTCGTTTCAGTAAAACTGGCTATAAAATTTGCTCGTGTTGCAAAAATCGCTTTCAAAAAGTGTTGCATACCACAAAGGCGCCTGCTTGCAACCAAAACCAGCAACATGAGCATCAATTGACTTTGCTGATGTTGCACAGTTGCCGTTGCCATAGCCGTTGTCGTTGTCGTTGCAGCTGCAGTTGGCTTACTTAATTTTTTCTCAGCAGCAAGGGGCATGTTACCCCGAAGCAATGGCTAACAGTAAACAGCTGCATTCACGTCCGAAACGTGCCACATGCTGCATTGAAAATAGTTGGCTTAAGGGGGCTGGGACAGGGGCAGGGTTGTCATGTTGTTTGGTCACTGGCCAAGGGGCAAGCTCTACGACCAACTGTAACAACGTCACCAGCTCAATGACTGTGCCAATTAAGTGTAAACCGTATAAACCCCTTACGCACTGTAGTTGCACTGCAAAAAATCAGTGTACAAAAATTAAATGAATTTATATAAAGTCCAAAATGCTGTACAACAATTTGAAGCACTTTAAATTCTTGTTTATTGACTTAACAGCGAGTCAGTGTATTCTCAATTTGCCAAACTTAATTGTTTGCCAATAATTCGCTCAGTGTACTATTAAGTTGGCGCAAATGTTTGCGCCGCAAACTTGTCAAATGTGTTGCGGTGCTGTTTAATTTACGTGCAATTAGCCAGTGCAATTCACATGCATACGCAAAGAAGCGTTGCACTCACGTCACTTCTGTCATTTACTCGTAATGCATTCACTTTATGTTCATCGAACTTCGTACATGGAATTGAATAGTTGTGAGTTTTCTCAGGTGCTTTGGTATTTCGTATTTCAATTAATGCAATGGGACTTCAATTATTGGCATTCTACCAACAGGTCGATGTTGTTGTCATTTGCGCCACTTTTTTGTTGCCTAAGCTTAGACTTAAAGGGCTTAACTTGTCTCTGTCGAGGGAGAAGGAGAACTGTGTGTGTTTGAGTGTGTGTGTGAGTGGATTTGTCTATTATCGAGAGTGCAGTGCACTAAGTGCAAATGCGAATGAACTCGCTGTTCCCAACTGTTGACATCGAGCGTAGTCGAGTCGAGTTATTTAATTAGGCATAGGAGTTGCAGCTGCTTCAAAGTGCTGCAAAGTGCTTCGAAATTGCGTCAGAGAAACGTGCAACGGGGCGTATGCGTAATTGCAAATACCAATTGTTTAGTTGTCCAAATGTCTCTCTTTCTCTCTCCGTTATCGTTATCGAACACAATCCCTTTGAATGTGGGTCAAGTACTTACCTCAATTATCCGGGTATTACACAAAATTTCCGGTCGCTTAAGTATGTATTACAATAATGCCATCAATATCTCAATAAGCTCTATTGCAACCGCTGACAAGGACTCTCATTTTTAATGCATTTCATGCTGACAATTTAAAATCAAGAGCTGCCAAATCATAATATTATAAAATTCATTTCGCTTATACATAAACATGAAGTTTTTCACTTAATTGGGCTTAATCAAAGTTTTTACAATATTTTTCCGGTTTATTTTGTTTTGTTAACTTTTACGCGTGGTCTTAACTGACTGAAAATCAATAAATAGTTGTCATTGCGCGGAAAAAACAGTGTTTGTTATACCCGTTACTCGTAGAGAAAAAGGGTATGTTGTAATCGTTGAAATGTATGTAAAAGGGAGAAGGAGGCGTGGCAGACCCCATAAAATATTGTTTTTTTTTATCACCTAGTCGATTGCAGTAAAATTATTAGCAGACCCCATTGTAAATAACATATTAAAACTGAGTAGCGGGTATCCTAAAGGCGTGAGGCGACTACAGCATTTTTTCTTTAGATTCAGTGTTCTGTGTATGTGTTTGTTTGTGTATGTGTCGTCCCAGAGCAGAAAGGCGCGATCTACTCCAAACAATTAATAAAGCCAGTTGAAATAACAGATGAACAGAAACAACAGCTGTTTACTCTAGATCAAGTCCGCGGGCTGAAGCGAGCCTTCCTATTGGTCCACGCAGCCTGGGGAAGTGCAAAACAAAACAACAACAATATTTCATATTTTCTTTTTCATTTATATTCGGGGCACATTTTACCGTTACTTCACTAATCCCAATGTTAATTTGTTGTTGTGTTGTCTCCAAACTACACTTGCAATAATTTCTTTTTGTTTTGAACATCTATGGAAATCTTAAGTAATTTGAATGATCGTCTACACCTACTTTTTTTTACAGTGCATCGCAATTTTAATGCAAAAATTTGGCAGCTGCGACTTTCTATTTATTCAGTTCCCCTGGTAGTTTGGCTGTGTGCTTAAACTTAAAGGCCGCCATTTTGATCAGCTGCGAACGTCACTTTGTCGGTCTGACTGTCTGTCGGTCTGTCTGTTAGTCTGTCTGACGTTCTATCTGTCTATTTGTGTGTGTGTTTGTGTGTATGTGTGCCGGCACGATCTCTTCAAAACTCACCAAATGCCAACAGAACAACCAGGCAAACAAAATCAATAAAATATGTTTCTGCTGCAGGCAAACTGTTATATTAAATACCTAGCGAAAAACCAAGCAATTCTATTGGTGCAGCTGCATTTTACGCATCTCCCCTCTCACTGTTTAACACAACAACAATGTTTCATATTTTCTTTTTCATTTATATTCGACGAACATTTTACCGCTACTTCACTAATCCCAATGTTAATTTTTTGTTGTGTTGTCTCCAAACTACACTTGCAATAATTTCTTTTTGTTTTGAACATCTATGGAAATCTTAAGTAATTTGAAAGATCGTGTACACTACATTTTTTTACAGTGCATCGCAATTTTAATGTAAAAATTTGGCAGCTGCGACTTTCTATTTATTCAGTTCGCCTAGTAGTTTGGCTGTGTGCTTGAACTTAACGGCCGCAATTTTGATCAGCTGTGAACGTCAGTCTGTCCGCCGCTCTGTCGATCTGTCTGTGTGTCAGTCTGACATTCTGTCTGTCTGTCTGCTCGTCTATGTGTGTGTGTGTTTGTGTGTATGTGTGCCGGCACGATCTCTCTAAAACTCACCAAATACCAGCAAAACAACCAAGCGAACATAATTAGCAGAAGGCATTACTGCTGCAGAACAACTGTTATACAAACTATTATATTAAATAAGTGGCTAAAAATCGAACAATTCTATTGGTGGATCTGCATTTTACGCATCTCCTCTCTCCCTGTTTAAGACAACAACAATGTTTCATTCTCTGTTTCGTATCTCTATTCTTCTAACATTTAACAGTTATATCCTTCTGTGCATTTGTTGTTGTGTTGTTTTCAACTTGCACTTAGAGAAATCTGTTTTTGTAATTAATTTCTATTGCAATCGTAAGCATTTCTAAGGATTATGTAGACTTCTTCTTTTTCGCAGTGCATCGCATTTTGTTGCTCATTTTTTTGAGCAGATATTTGTTATTTTTTCTGTTCGCCTGGTATATCGTCTGTTTTCCCCATGCTGAAATTGCGATCAGCCGAGTCTGTCTGTCTGTCGCTCTGTTTGTCTGTCTGTCGGTCTTTCTGTCTGTATATCTTCTGTCGCTCTGTCTCTAATTAAATTTATTTGTAAACTAAACGATTGCACTAATATTATCCTCATAACAAATTGTTAATAACATATTGAAACTGAGTAACGGGTATCCTTAAGTCGACTATAGACTATAGCTTCTTTCTTGTTTTTTTATTTCTTGTTTATATTCTGACATTTAAATGGCAAATTAAAATATTTTCAAAGTTTCATGTAATCAATATGACTAGCGAAAGGTCAGCGTTTATAATGAAGCTCTACATAATTACACGTTCACTAATACTGCAGCTACTTAGTGTATTATGTATAACTAAGCTGGGGGAGCAACTGACGGAGATTGAATCGCAAAAGTGCAAAAAATAAGCACTGATTAGTTATTGATAGGTTGCTATTGCTCATTAAAATTGCATATACAAACAAGCTGCATTGCTTCTTTATAATCATATTTAATTAGGGTAAATAATCAGGTACATATCTAATGAGTCAACTAGACTCTATTTACACAGCTTAGTATAAGAATAGATATTATACTGGAGTTGTAACTGGTTTTAAGTTGAGGGTGTAATAACATACCTTGACTTCTTCACCTTGGCAAAAGCTGACTACTACGCGCAATCCATATATTCATAAGCCTGACCACAGCTACAGACTGCAAAAGACTTGTTAGAAAAGTTAAAGTCGAACAGACCAACCAATTCAAGTTGTGCAATTAAATTATGCAACAAATTATTAAATTGACTGAAACTGTAAGATGGAGAAATAAATAAAAAGAATTGAAAAGTAGTGGAAAGAGAATGACTGATAAAGTTGCCACAATAAAATATGAAAAGTTTCCTTAAAGCGGGAAATGAAATGCACAACGAACTAGACACAAGTCAAAAGTACAACAACAACAACAACAACAACGAATACAGAAACAACTACAAAATGCACAAAGGACACCATGGCAAGGACATTGAGCGTTGGCTTTTCGGTTAGTTTTTGTTGGTTGGCTGTCAGAGGCGCCGCTTCCTGCCAACTGGCGACGGATTAGCTTTGACCAACTTGTTGTAGAGTATAAATTTATGCGCCTCAACTAGAACGAGGCCCGGAAGGCATAAAGGATATCAGCAGCAACAGCAATCGGACTGAGCAGGATAAGGGTGGCAAACTGGACAGGATGCTTGCCTCAACCGATCTCTGGTCAACTTTTCTAGCAATGTTCTATTTTTTCTCCTTTTTTTTTGGGTTTTGGTTTTTCCATGGTTTGTTGCCTCCACAAGAACAACCACAAGAACAACAACAATTGTGGGCCAATTTTTTCCAATGTTTAAACGCTTAAAATAGATTGAGGTCAATAATTGTTGAGGGAGATCCATAGTAGCTGCATATGTGGGAAACCGAGGGGTAACTACCAATTTACATATGTGTCCTTAGAGCGGGTTGAATCCTTGATGTTATTGAAGCTAATACGGCGTATATATTAAAATATGTTAGCTTCCTTTTACTCACGACGAGTCATTTGGTTTATTTTTGTGCTTTATGGCCAAAGTCACGTAAGAATCAAATAAATGTATAATGAAGCTGGTGTACGGCGTAAAGCAAATGCCAAAGCCACTGAGCAGCCATCGACTCTTGACTACATCGCTTTTTCACTGGCTGGGTGATGGGTGAATGTGTATTCTAGCTTTACTATCCTCACATGCGTCCCGCAATCAACTTGTCTGTCGGTCTGTCTCTATCTCCCTCTGTCCGCCTGTCTATCTGCTTGCGTTCATTCATAGACAAGCCAAAGTTGTTTGCAGAAATAACAACAAGTTACGTGTTTTGTGGTTGTTAGCCGATTCCGTCTTAACAGAGCTCGACAGCTAGCATCAAATTGAAGCAAACAGATCTCAGCTGAGAAAGGAACACTAAGCTGCCAACTAAAATCAGTTCAATTCAGCTTAGTGAGTTGTGGTTCGCTGCCAGGAATAGAAACGCATTTAGCCATTTTGGCAGTTTTAACCCCTTTTTTAAGTCGAATTTTAGAAACATTGTCTAGAATGGGCTTACCAATAAAGCTTGCTACTTTTCACAACTGGAGCTTGGATACTTTGCTATGCGTGAACTAACTTTCCTGATACTTCCGTCTAAGGCCATGAAATCCGAAAATAATTCGAAGTAGAGTAGATGCAATCTAAATTCCATTACTTGTATTTTTTATAACACTTTCAACTTATAGACTAACAAAAACTAAAGCGCCAACAGCCACTTGAGCATTTGGCCAAAAAGCAAATGCTTTAGACAGTGTTAGAAAAGCAAAGGCTTCCATACCACGCCCAGCTGCGTGCCAAGTTGTCGAACATCCAATACATATACACCTACATATGTACTGGTAAATTCTCTACAGAACGCAAATAACACTCTAACAAAAATGTCGTCAGTCAGTCAACTGTTCAAAGCATTTTTCTAATGAGTTTAGTTGTTGTTTTCAGATCGCATGTTGTGGCATGTTTCTTGCCACTTGTTGTAGTTGCTATTGTTTCGGCTTGTCATTTGTGGCAAAGCAAAAAAAAAAAAGAAGCACAGACACAAAAATGTTCATAGACAATGCAATTTTCATGCCATGCAAAAATATACTGCATATATTGCAGAGTTTACCTCGCTTTTTATTTATACTCGATAGATTTTTTGAGTACATTTTTTGTTCGGGTTTTGACATGCAAATAAATGAAATCTGCCACAAGATTTAAACCGCAAAAATTCAATTTCCTCATTGGCTATGAACACACACCCAAGCACACACACCCAAGCACACACACACACACCCGGGGAGCAGGAAAATGTTTTGTTTGCGCTCGATTAGAGATTAGTTTTCGCTTATACATTAATCGGCTTACATTGAGCTAAAAGTCTTTTCAACGTTTTCCAAATAGTTTAAATTGCTTTCTAACATAATCTTTTAAATATGGTCTATTTTAAATATATTCAGCTGGTGTTTGATTTTCTGTAAAGCCCTTGAGGAAACAAGGATTACATTTATTATATTTCGACAGAAGTTTATTAAAATTGATCGCATTGCGCGTGATGAATGAAGCTGAATGCTGTTAGGTGTTCATAATATTGAAGTAAACTATTTTGATTTCTGTTGTGTACTGTATATTTATTGCAATACAAGTTAATACAGTTTTTTTACATATTAAAAATCAGTAGAACTCCTTTCGAATCACAAGAAAATGTTTAAAAGTTGTAGAACTGCTCTCAAAACTGTTGGAATTTCTATCCAAAGATAACAACTGTTAATAAAAATATTTGTGTTCCTAACTTTCATTAAAAAAATAAATTAAACTACATTTTGGTGTATATTTCTTGTTCTTGCAGTTGTCGTAACATGGGCTGCGCCTTTGAAGCAGCCAGAGAGCAGCCCAAGCAGAGAACAAAGCAACCAAATATAAATCAATGCGCTGCTCCAGCCACAACAGCAACCACACAAGGAAGTACAATAAAAACAGCTACCACAACAACAAGTACAACTACAACGAGCGCTTCAGCAGCAGCAGCAGAGAGCCGAGACGCAGAGGATATACAAATCAAGGATAACTATCAACAAAATCATAAAACGCAAGCAGCAAAAGCAAAAGCAAACGACAAACATCAAAAAGCGACAGCTCAAGTGCTTTTAGCGACACAACAGCAACAACTACAACTACAACAACAACAGCAGCAGCAGCAGCAGCAGCAACCACAACAGCTTTTTCAAGTGTCGCTGGATAACAAGGACGTGTTGGCGACGACGCACGAAACAATCGAAACAACAATCGATATTGAGTCAACAAAAGATTTGCAAATAACTTGCACCAATTGCTACAGTCACAGCCCAGAGATTAACAGTGATGAACAACAGCAGCAGCAACAACATCGACGACGAAGACGTCGACATTCAAGGCGGCGCAAAGATCATGCGTTTGCTGGACGCCGAAATAAGGTATTGGCAGCAGCCGCTGCAGCAACAACACCTGCGTTGGCAACAACCACAGCAACATTGGTTACTCCATGTCTACGATTGCAGGAGATGTTGCTGCAGGCGCGAGCTGCCCTAGCGAAGTCACGCCCAAATGCGAACGAGGACGAGAAGCAGAACAATGCGGTGCAGCAGCAGCAGCAGCAGCCACAGCAGCAACAACCATTAGCCTATCGGACCTGGCAATGTCTGACGGACAATGTCGCCAGCGCCGTCGTACCCGCCACCATGTCAGCCGCCATTTTAGCCAATTTGAGCGCCACATCGGCTGCTGCTTATCAGTATCTGGGCCAGCATTATAAGCATTATAGTCAATCGTTCAGCTTCTATGCGGCATCCAGTGTTATTCTGATGCTTTGCTATCTGACCACCACGTCCACGGCTGCTGCCACCCAATCGGAGACGGGTGCACTTGATAAGCATCCCATGTAAGTGCGCTACACTTGTTTCTGGGCCCAGCCTAAAAGCAGACTACACTTTTTATATATGCTCATCTACACTCCCTCATATACACTCACGTTGTCTGTGGTCTCTCTTTCACACACAAACATCACACACACTCACACACACTATTAGTATTTCAAATTGTATATTATCTGTATCTGAATATGTAAATGTATCTGTACCTCTCTCTCTGTATTGCCTGTAACCCTGAAACACAAAATTTTCTATTTATTTTCTTTTAAAATTCTTTCAGTCATGGCATCGATTGGTCGAAGTAAGTTTTTGCACCCACACCAAAAACAATTGCACAATTTTGTTTAATTAAATTCATATTAATGTTGCTTTGAATTGCATGCATTTTTATTTAACTGTGTCTGTATCTATCTAATGTATCTAAATATAATGTATCAGATCTAAATTATAACTTTTATTTGTTTAAAGTTACTAAATTACTTTACAATAAATTAATGTAGTCTGTATAGACTTAGGGTTCATTTTAACTGAGTTTACGGATTTTACAGGTTTTATGCTATTCGCTTAATTTTCAAATTGTTTTCATTGAATTTTGATTTGCTTAAGTTTAAACATTGTCACTATAATTTAAAATTAAACCCCTTCTGTATTCCCAAATCTATTGCACACATTAAAATCTAAAACTCTACTAAAAACTACAATTTATCCCTTAATTGTTGTTTAAGTTTTGCTTGCCTGTCAATTGTTACAAACTTTCTCTTAAAAGATATAAAAGTATCTTTACAAATACACACATACAAAACTGTTGTCCTGAGAACACCATTAATTATTTTATGGAAACATACTAACCTCATTTGAAATATATATCCAACCATTTGTAACAATTAAATCTTTTCCCTTTCGCAACACATACAGATTCGATGAATCCAGTTCAGATAAGGAGATATTAGATTTACTACTCGAAAAGAAACGCTATGATAAACGATTACTGCCGCCTGTAAATGGTAAGTGTAACTTTATAAACTTTTACAACTTTAATCGTTATTCCCAACTTTAAATTTTCAATTTAACTAAGTGTCTTCGATGCGACTACAACGGCAATAAGAAGCATTGTTCTTTCTTCAACTTATTATGTTGTTTTTTCTTTATCTTTATATTTTCTTTGTTTTTTTGTCTCTCTGACGTCATTAAGACTGACGTTCAAGGGGCCATAAAGGGGGATGTGGGGATAAAGGGGGTGATTTCTGTGTACCCAATGTTTCGCATGCTCCCAAAGTGCCACGATGACAAAGACAACGCAATGCCACTATAAAATCAATTAAACTTAATGGCCAGTCTGGCCCAGAGTGCACAGAGAGAGCGCTTGCAATTTTCTTAGAACAGAGCAGGAAAACAAGGGAGAACTAAGAAAATGACTTGACTGCATTGGCAAGACCATAAGTGTAATGTAACTACAACCATTCGGAATGTGTATTTATGTGCTTCACAATAATTATATATTGGGCCATAACAGTTGAGAAGTCAATACTGTTTGATGGCAAAGATGTGCAAGAAATAAAAGAGGTTTAAAGTTAAACCCATAAAATAAAATTGAAAGTGAAATTTTAAAGCGTTGTCAGATAAGAAATTGAGAAAGGTTTTTAAGCGAACAAACCTCTTCAATAATCTATAGATCAGTGCAGGAAGTGAAATTGGAAAATTATAAAAAAAAAATCATTTGGTTCAAATATAAGCAATAAATCTATAAATTGTTTAATCTAATTATAATTTTACATGTGAATTAAAAAGCTCTCCTAATAATAACGATAGTAAAACAGTATAATTTTAGTTGATTATTATTGTTCATTTATAAAGTAAAAAATTGATTAAAATAAAGGTGTATTTAATCCAATTAAAACTATAATAACAAATTGAATAACCTTTGTTAATTACAGTAGTTAATGCAAATTTTCAACAGCCTGATTGTATAGCCGAATCTCCATTATTAAATTTTACAGATGAAGACTTTTGCTGTGGTTTACAATCGCCCGATATGGCTACAAATCAAAATGCGCGGAGACCACATAATCGCGGTTGGTGAAATGTCCTAAACAAATCACAAAATAAAAACAAATTCAATCTTTTAAACTCTTTCAATTGATTAACTGAACTTACAGTTGATGTTTTAATTTCCATTTGAAGTCTATGTTTTTAGCTAGCACAGTAAACGACGAGTTTTATTTTTGTAGCATTTAAATTTCTGTTTAACGTTGCGTATACTTAATTTCTAGCACTAAAAATTATTTTCTATAAATGCTCTTTTTAACTTTGAATCACGTTTTTACAGGCACGCTGACAGTCAATGTTAATGTGTTGCTTTTGAGCTTAGCATCGCCCGATGAAAGCAGTTTGGTAAGATCAATTTGGCAATTATTATTAGTGTATCTCAAGTTAAATTCTGCTTTTCTTTGTAGAAATATGAAGTGGAATTTCTGTTGAATCAGCAATGGAACGATCCACGCCTGCAATATGGCAATAAGTCGCACTATGATTTCCTAAATGCTTTGCATCATCATGACAGCATCTGGACGCCCGACACGTACTTCATTATGCATGGCGATTTCAAGGATCCTATCATACCAATGCATTTCGCTTTAAGAATATTTCGGAACGGGACCATTACGTACGCAATGAGGTGTGTATATATCTTCTCTGTGTGTGTGTGTTTTTTTTTGTTTTGTTTTAAATATGAATAAATTTATTCCCCATGTTTCCTACGCTTCGTACGATTTGTTGTCGCATCACTTAAAAATGCACAGAGGCATGAGGAACAAAGGCAGTGGGGGGAGGGACTAAAAAATGCAAATATTACAAAGTTCATATTCATTAGATGAGCTTCAGGGCAGCGCTTTAGAATTTAGATTTTATTATTTACCCTAAGCGGGTGTATTAAAATTAGTTATAGATGGTAACACGGTATTGTCATGTACTTCTACAGTCCGTACATGAGAAAATATTGGAATAGTAGTATATAAAAGTAGTAGATTTAAAAAAAGGTAGTAAAAGTGAAGAAAGTGGTATGTAGGCAAGACCAGTGAATTGGAAATGAAGCCTTAAAAATAACTGTTAAACTATAAACATAAAAAAATATTGGAAAATGCAGTAGAAACCTAAAAAGAGAATCAAATCTTAAAAATAGTAGAAAAGTAGTAGTAGAAAAATAGGAAAAAGGAAATTATTTGAAAAGTAGATACAAATTTTGATAGGTAATAGTTTCAGCAGCTTATTTTTAACAAAGGTGTGAATACAGTGAGTCAGTGTGATCCAAAATATAACAGGATATCTTGTAGTCGCAAGACCTATACAAAAAATAATATACTGGTCTTCCCTACGGTACGGGCAGCGTGAAATATTTAAAAGTCGAGAAGAAATGTGAGCCAGCTGGCAAACACGAGGCTGTAATGAAAAATAGCACAAGATGAATATGAGAAAAAAAAATTACTTAGATTAAGCCAAATATTTAATGCTCTACACTAGTGGCAGTAAAAAGTGGAAGGGTAAATTAAAAGTAGTTTTTCTGAGCAACGTTTGAAAAAGAATTTCATGAATTTAAGGATGAAATAAATTTGCAGTGGCAGACTACTCTCTGGGTAAGAGTATAAGAAACATACAAAAAGGAGTAGAAAAAAATGTAAAAATGACTGTAAATATTTGGCCAAGCTAGCGGGCTATCAACGTTCCATGTGTGCACTCAACTCCTGGCCAGGTAAAACTAAAACTTTCGTGCACTGTGTACACACAGATACACAGACAGCAACACACACACACACATACACCAGGGTAAAGATAGACAAAGACTCAGAAACAAAGTTTGCACATGTAACAATATGGCAACGAGTTGCAACTGATTCTCATCTGCCATTTCTTGCCTAGAGAACAAGAGAAAAGTGTGGAGCTAGGGATAGATGGGCAGTGTGGAGAGAGAAGAGGGGCAGTATGGGAGTGGAGGTGCCTCTGCTTGTCTGCATTTTAATTCAACAGAACTTTTCCAATTGACTGCATAGCGTAAAAGTGTCGTCCAGCAATTAAAATAAGTTACAGTCGTCATTTACTTACTTTCGCTTTTCTTTTTCTCTCTTTTGACATTTTGCTGTTTGCATAGCCAAACGGAACGAAGCGACAACAACTCAGACACAAGCTGTCAGAGCAGCTAAACTTAGCAGCAGAAAGACAGGAGGGACAGAGAGAAAGAGAGAGAGAAAGAGAGAAAGGCTGGTAGAAAATAAATTATGAAGTGGCACAGCACAACATGGTGTATTATTAAGTGACATAGATACATAGAGCACTTCTTTAATTGATAAAGAGAAAACTAAATACGAAGAGATTAAAGAGCAAACATCAAAGCGACAATGTAGCAAAAAAAGCTCTTAATATCCATGAACTTAAAACATAAAATTAATTAGCGAAAACTTTTCCTAAAACATTTCCAAAGAGCTTTGAAACTTTTAGGGACTTGCAAAAGATAAAATTCAATTTAAGCCATCGCTTTTACTGGCATGTCTTATAAATAAAAGTGCCATAATATCACTCGTATTATAAACATAAACAATTATTATTTCACTTACATTTTCCACATCTTTTGTTTCATTACAGACGCCATTTGATACTGTCCTGTCAGGGCAGTCTGCATATATTTCCCTTCGATGATCCAAAGTGCTCGTTCTCAATGGAAAGCAGTAAGTACAAGTATTGTCGATAATCGAATCAAATGAAATTTAATAACAAAATAAATAACTGTCAGCCCATTGAGCAATTAGAAGAAAACACCCAAAGAAAACACAAGAAAAAAATATAAGTAAAACACGGAGAGACAAAAGGACTGTAAACAATATGAGAATTATGCCAAAAGTGTTGAAAATGTTGGCAAAAATGTGAAAAATGTTTCTGATGATGAGGCAAATGATGACGAGAACGAGGCACAACCGTGTTGACTGACACTCGAGGGGAATTGTTGTGTAACTGTAATTGTAAATGTGTTGACTACGTATGTATGTGTGTGTGCGGTGTGTGTGGGTGTGTAGTGTGTGTGTGTGTGTGTGTGTGGTATGTAAAGCTGAACCGACAAAGCTGACAAAGTGACTAACAAGGCTTCCTTACAGCCTGCCAGCCATGCTGGCTGAATACCTTACTCTGTTGTCATTGTTGCACAGTGGTAGTAGGATTATATTTTTCAGCTAAAAAACCAATATTGTTTTTAAAATGGCATTTATGTATATAAAAATATGTGAGAGCTGGAATTAATGAAGACAGTAATACCTAATAAATAAATATTTATAAAATAATTATTCAAATGAAGTCCAATGCTCAAAATTTAACAGGAAAAAATATTTAAAAACTTCTTCAGGGGATTTATAAGTAATTTATGGCTTGAATTATGACTAAAGTTTTTAATTAAACATATAAATCATTTTTATAGAAAATAGTAGAGCATTATTTTGAAATATATACTTAAAATTCATTAAAATATTTGCCAAGATACTTGAACATTTATTAGTAAATATTTTTAAAAATTAAATTGAAATATTTATTTAACTTAAGAAATAAAATTTAAACATAATTTAAAATTCTCCCATGCCTTTTGTACTACTGTGCACACTGCTAGCCTTTTGTCTTTGGCCAAGTTGAAGCCGCTACACAACCCCACATAGGCGCGTCATGTCTATTAACCCAGCCAACTCAGGCAAAAACAACAAACACAACAACAACAATGGCAACAATAGGAAAAACAAAACATCATAAATTACTTTGTGGATATGGAGGGAAAAGTCACCGTTGTATGACGTACGCTGTCGTTGAGATTTTCATCTTTGATGGAGGCCTCAAAGTGTTTTTGGGCTACCAGCCACGCCCACCTTCTTTTTGCTCTTTGCCTGTCGCTTTTGGCTTTTATCAAAAAATATGATTTGATTCAATTTACGACAAATGCCGCTTTTGTAATTTCGTCAAACTGACAGTATGGAAAAGAATATTACGTATACGTAGATGTTGATGTTGATGTCTACATATCGCAGCCTAAATAAAGCAAAATTAATTAATTACCCAAATTGACTTATCGAAATGGATGCGTGTTTGAATCTCTAAGTGTTTGTCAGTCGGTGATTCATTAACCAATGCTTTGATTTCGAATGATGTATAGAATCAGAAAATAAATTCTATTTAATAATAAAATAGGTATTAAATGAAAAGAAAATAAATGAAAATTATAAACTGAAGACTTTTGTAAGACCACGCTAACTTTGGTCTTCCAAACTTTAACTTAACCCTAGGCATTAGGAATATTTTGCAAGAGTTCAGCTGTATTACTAAGTTTCGTACGTGTATTAGTGCAGCGACATTCCTTCTGCTTCCGCTTAGCGCAAAGCTTACAAAGCTTCGCGTTCGTGGGCAGAGTACGTGAGCTTGTTTACGACAAAACCGATTTAAGTCAAAGATTTAATGGCTTTAACTTTTAACTCCATCCGTTTTATACTTTTTTGTGTTTCTTTCCGTTCCAGTTTCCTATGAGGAGGCACAAATCAAGTACGTTTGGAAGAATGATGAGGATACGTTGCGGAAAAGTCCCTCGTTGACCACATTGAATGCGTATTTGATTAAGAATCAAACGACGGCCTGTGATCAAAACAGTTGGCGAGGTAAGTTAAGCGCCAGTTGAAAGCCCTCATTTCGATGTGTATGTTTTTTTTATGTTCACTTTACTTTTTCTTTGGGCAGCGCCTATTATGCTTATCAGCATTTAAAGTACTTTACATGGTATCTTTATTTTATTTTCTTATCGTACTAATGTAGTTACAGCGGCTAAAAATATATTAAGAAATCAGAAAAAAATTAAAAATAATACTTACAAATTTGCAGCTACTATTTACGTTTCTTGGTTCCTTAGATTAGAGTGCAGTTTTTAGTTGGCTTGATTTACGGTACTCTTAAAAAATATATTCAATATTTTGTTGCCTATCTAATGGTCTAATCTTTGTCTACCTTCCCAAAACCAAAACTATTGAAATGCTACGACAACAAAACAACAACTCGGCCAACTCCTAATCTCTACTCTATGCATAATATTAATCCAAAACCAAAACAAATAAATATGAAAACCAAATAAACTATGAAATACAAAATCCAAACAAATCGATTCCATAGGGAACTACAGCTGTCTTAGGGTCGATTTAATCTTTACCAGAGATCGTGCATTCTATTTCACCACCGTTTTTATACCTGGCATTATATTGGTGACGTCATCCTTTATAACATTCTGGCTAGAATGGAATGCCGTGCCAGCTAGATCAATGATAGGTAACAAAACAACAAAACAAACCAAATTTATAAATACCAAAAAAACAGTACAAAAACCAATTACCAACTGATACCATTACCAAATACCAAATATATCTGTATCTACATAAAACTTATCTTCTCTCTCGCTCTTTCACACTCTATAACAAAATCGAATACAAAATACCCAAAAATAAAATTTAATTAAATCAATTAAATCAAAATACGCCATTGAGAATTGATTGCTATCTATCGCCTTTAGTAGCAAACGCCTTACAAAAATATCGTATAATTTTTGATTGCCCTTTTCATGCGTAATTTGTAATAATTATTTCACATTTCGATTGCGTAATAATTTATATTTTCCCAACTTTCTTGCCTTAATCAAGTAGTTTTGCCACATGCCCAAGAACACCATGAACACTGCCCCGCCAATGTATGCGACACCAGCTCTTAAACAGTTTTTATCGTTTATTCTCGTAAGATTTGCTGCATGGATTCCGTTACCGTTAAGATTTTATATATATGCCAATTCTATACCTCCCCAAACTGAGGCAGTTAGAAGCCCCATCGAAACCCAATACCACAAAACTTAATTACACTATTTAATTTAATTATTGTTTCTAAACTGATTTGAATAGACCTTAGGCTATTTTTTGGTATAGGTAAATAGGTTAGGTTAGTTTAGGTTTTAAGTCTATGTGTATTTCTGTTTCTCTCTCTCTCTCTATCTTGCTCTCTGTCACTGTCTTTGTCTTAAGATTGTGCTGCGTCCTTTGCCGTTTACAGTAATTTCTGTATGTGTGTGCGTGTGTGTGTGTTAAGAGATTATTTAATTTGTGTGCCAAATTGAACGATTTTGGCCTTGTACTTTTAAGGTAATTACAGTTGCCTACAGGTCGAGTTGACATTTACCCGTGATCGTGCGTATTATTTTACAACCGTTTTCATACCTGGCATTATATTGGTCACCTCGTCGTTTATCACATTTTGGCTGGAATGGAATGCAGTGCCAGCCCGGGTTATGATCGGTACGTAAAACAAAATCCACAAAAAAAAACAGAAAAATTATATAAGAAACCAAAACCAAACCAAAATTTTACCAGCAAAAAAAAAACCAAAAAAAAAAAATGTTGTACAACAGAATTTAATCATGTGATAAAAGCAAATCAATTACTAATGTAGCGGCATTTTAGGAGCAGCTTAGCTAGTGGAATCCTAGCGAGTCCTTGTCCAAATTTTGACTCTAAAACCTCCTTTTCCAACAGGCTATAAACACAATTGGCATTAAATTCAATTTACAGTTAATACAAAGACTATTTTAGTTTTCAGCTGAGGTCCATCTTTAATCATTTTCATGCTGTATCCATTCAATATGTATATATAATTAGCAGCTAGACTTCTATAGAGTTTAAACACTTACTAAGTACCTATGTTACCCATTATTTTACTTATATTTATTTACTCAAACTCTTAACATTTTTTTAACTTTAAATAACTGAACATTTTGCACTATTTGTATTTAAATTCATTGATCAAACTTAACATTGCATGACTACATTTACTTCTATCTTATGTCTCTATTTGACACTTATTTAATGAGCATTTTTAAGAATTCTGACGTTATCAACTAAAACTGTTGACGCTTAAATATAGAAAAGAGTTCATTACAAATAATAAATAAGCAAATATAAATATAAATCCACTATAAATATTAAATATGGGAAGAGACAAGTGTTCATTATAAATAATAAACATAAAAGGCATACGAAAGTAATCAGAATAAATCGAGATAAAATAATAAACATCACACTTTTCATAATAACAGCAATTAATAAACGCAAACAAAATACATTTTTAAATAAATAAATAAAATAAATACAAATTTATTGACTATTTATGTACAGTCCCGATAGGTTAAATAAAATCACTGTCTACATAAATTTTAACCACAACTAAGTACTCTTTACTGTAAGTTAAAAAAACTGAGATTTGTATATTAATATATACATTTTATTATACTCGTATTTATTATAATGGTTTTATGGCATATTAAGCAACTACTGAAAGAGAAAACTTTCATAGAAATTGACACTAGAATTTTCTGAAATTTAGTTATAAATTTTCTGGTTTTAAATGCCAGTGAAACCCATTTGGGTAACAGATGTGACCTCTTGCGTATAATTTAAATGACAATTGAACAAAAAAGAAATAAAAACCACAAGACAAAATATTGATAATGAAAAGATAATGGAAGCGAATGCAATTATGGAATTATGCAATACTTTGGCAAAGGAAACGGATATCAAAAGAGTCGGAACGACAACCGAATGTCAACACAAAGTCATCAAAAGTGTCACTGGCAGATACTGCAACTGTCACAAACACAAAAGCACACACAAACACACCACACACACACACACACACACAACAAATGGATGTAAGAAACTAGACCCAAGGGAAAGCGACACTTGAACATGGACATGATATTTGCTTTGATTTGTGTTGCTTTCCTTTGCTGTGGCTACGCTCACGATAATGACGATTATGATGATGATGATGAACATAACAATAATGACTTCCAGTTGGGCATATTGTAGATGATGATTTATGCATAAGAAAGCCATATGTGCAAATAGCCTAGCTGCCGCGCTCTGTGCGTGGCCTGTCAACTCCAGTTGAGCTGCTCATGATGTAAGTTAGCCACGTTAAGAGCACAAGCAGCACTGACCTATGAATATTTGAGTTAAGTGCTTGACCAGCTGAAAATTCGAGTAGGCCTTAAATAGTTAACGACTCGAATTCTACTTAGGAAATTTAGCTACCCCACATTAAATCGAAATACCAACGAAAACTCTTTTGTTGGCCAAAATCAGCGAGCGGATTTTTGTGTTAAGCAACAATTTCGCGTCACGTCGAAATGTGCAGATTTTGGTAATGCAACCCCAAAGCAATTTGCGTCTTTCCATTTCTGTCACATCTTTGCCAACTCTGTGCCTCATTTGGGAGCTGCTTAGCTCTTGAGCTGCCTCTGCTTCCTCTGCTGCTTCAACTGCTTTTGCTCTTACCACATTTCGCCTGAGTGCAACTTTGAGATTTTGACTTCGTTTACGTTCGTTGGCAAATTGAAAATCGATGAAAGTGCTGAGTCCTACATTCTGCGTTCTGCGCTCTGCCTTCTGTGTTCTGTATCGTGTCCTGAGTGTGCACTGCATGCTCTGAAAATCGCTCGAATTCTGCCAAAATAGTTAAATGTGTTGCTGGTAAATGAAGTTAGCTGGCACATTGTTGACACAACTAATTAGACAGCCCAGATTGATTTCACTCTACTGCAAATTGCATTTCCAGGTCGTAGGAAAGTGCGCTGAATTTCAAATTAGAAAATTGACTTTATTGCGACTGACTTCTAGTGTCAATAAAAACCATTTATATAAATTAATGTCATCAAAAATGAATAGCATTTAATTACACATACATGTATTAAATGAATAAAATATTAGTCATGCATTTGAACTTATATTTTATTTAAAGCAAATTAAAACAAGAAAAAACGGTTATCTTCGGAGAAGATAAGTACCCTTGCAGTCATGAATATTGCATTAATTTGTTTTTTTAACCAATTATCGGTCAATAGACACCGAAAATGTTCATACTAAGCATTTCCAACCGATTGTTCCTATGGGAGCTATATGATATAGTGGTCCGATCTTGCCGATTTTTACATATGAATGGCTAAAAATTAACTAAAAGTAGCTAAAAAGCAATGAAAATTGGAATCCCAATAAATTAATTTTTCAACTTTCTCAGCCAAATGAAGTGATATTTTAAAACGCGTTGCCTTTTTAGACTCTAGACAACTAGTAGCTTCGATTCCATGCCAAAATTCAAATATTTAATTTTGACCCCATTTTGACAAATTTTGCAGTGTTACCCCTTTGCATTTTTGTCAAAAATCGTCAAAATTTTAGATGGCGATTTTTTGATGCCAATCGATAGTCCTGGTCCTCCCGAGTCCAAAAAGTCATACCAATCGAAAATCTGACGTATGAGTCCCAAAATATTTAATATCAAAGTTGCATAGTTTTGCTCTTATACTTTACACTGAACAATAAAGCTTTCTTCCAAGCTTTATGTTAAGAAAACATTATAGTATTCTTAGTAACTCGTAGCGCAAAGCAATCAATCAAGCTGCAAAACACTAAAACAGCTTTAAAACGGCTAAACTAGCCACTCTGCTGATCTCGTGCTACTTATAAGCGTTGTCGGCCCCTCATCTAATTTTCATCCGCCGCCCGAAAGTATGCTATAAAATGTTTAAGTGCTCCCGCATTTTGGCCTTTCGCGGTTTTTTTTTTGACCGCTGCGATCTGAAGTGCACAAAATCGTTAATAATTCTTGATGAAATACCAGGCCAACATTGTATGCAGAGAGAATACAGGCCTGTACAAAATTTCATTAAGATATCTTTAAAACTGACAGACTAGTTCGCATAGAAACAGACGGACAGACAGACGGACAGACGGACATGGCTATATCGACTCGGCTGTTGATGTTGATCAAGAATATATATACTTTATGTGGTCGGAAATGCTTCCTTCAATGCGTTACAAACTTGCTGACAAAAACAATATACCCTCTGCAAGGGTATAACAAGAGTATCACAAAATAAAGAAGTGTTTTTTTAAAGAAAACTTTAATTTTATTTCTATTATTAAGCAAAGAAATATTTTTCAGTTAAAATTATACTTTGAAATATCAAAAAATCATCAAATAAACAATAATCACATTAATTACCTTAATTGAACACAAATCTATAAATCTCCAAATATCAAATAATTAATAAGACTAAATGACTTATAAAAATATGATTAATAAAAAAATCTTCCACATAAAGAAAAATGCTTTTAAGTATTAAATATTAAGATTTACAAATTACCCACAAAATTTTCAAAATATTATACTTTTTGCAAACTTAGTATTTAAAACAATTTAATTTTCAATATGCAAAAAGAAAAAACTAACTTGCATTTTGTTGCATCTATTTGAGACTTTCAACTTACTAATCTCATTGTATTTGTAGACGTTTGTAGTAGTTTACTATATTTAAGCTTACTATAACAATAAAAACAACTGCAAAATGGCCCCAAAAAAACCAAACAAAAAACTGACTATAAAACTCAAATTGCAAAACTTTCTGTACATACAAACATTTAAATTATATAACAATGGCAAAACTTGTGATGAACTAAACTGAACACTCAAATAAAATACACACACACACATATGCTTTCAACTGAGAAGAGACTCATGAAACATTTTTTTCCCCCTTCAACACAATAAACCCGTGACCCTAAAAGTATGCCACACTTTTTATATTGTTAATATGTGTCAATTGGTTAATGGAAAGTCCTTTTTTGTTTCTCTGCATATGCAAAATTTGCAACAATTAGGCGTCACAACAATGCTGAATTTCTTCACTACCTCGAACGGTTTCCGCAGCACACTACCCGTCGTCTCCAATTTAACGGCGATGAATGTATGGGACGGCGTCTGTATGTGCTTCATTTACGCCTCTTTGCTGGAGTTTGTTTGCGTCAATTACGTGGGCCGTAAACGTCCGCTGCACAATGTCGTCTATAGGCCCGGCGAAAATCCCGTAACACAGGTAAATAAAACTACAAACAGTAAATGAAAAAAAAACGTATTTGTTTTTTTTTTAAGATAATACATATGAAAATTAATGATAATATATGTGAATGGGTCGTTCGAAAGGCCTTTGGCTGATTTATTATGCATCTTAAGCAATTAAATATAAATTTTTCATAAGCGTACAGCCAAAACCACACACACAATCAACAACTACAACAAAATTTGATGGCGTTCTGTAACAAAACGAAACGAAATCAAAAAACACCTGAGCAAAAGTCATACAGAAAATGAAATAATGAAAATACAACAACAACTCCAATCATTGTGTTGCGTCTCTCTCTCTCTATCTCTCTGTCTACCTGTGTAACTCTCTATCTCTGTCTATCAAACTACTATACATGTCTTCTCTCTCTCTTTCCAACTTCAAGTAATCACTTTTCCCTCTCTTTTTCTCTCTGTAAAGTATAAAAAGTTATCATTTAAATATATTTAATTTCTTAACATAAACGAAAAGAACATAAACAAAAACCAATGCTCGCTAACAAATTCACATTGTGCTTATGCTCCCCGCCCCTCCCAAAAAATACCCCCTGCCCCACCCTCTAAATGAGGCCTTCCCTTTAAGCATTTTGTATTTAAAATTTTTAATATCTTAAACGTAAATTTGTGTGTCCTCTAATAGAAACAATAAAATTAAACTACATGTCCTCAAAGTAAGCAAAAGTTAACAATTTGATTTTTGTTTAATTAAATGAATTAATTAACATTTTTGTGTTCACTAAATATACTTATAGAATAGTATGATGTGAGGGGTAATTTATCTATATATATTTATCTATATGTGTATTTATTGTGCTAATGCTCAGTTCTTTTATTTGACTGCAAATCTTTTTCAATGATGAAACCCATGAAAATTCCTCTATTTCCCCATTCGAAAATTCACAATTTGAATTTTTGCTTTCATTGATTTAATTTCAATTTTATTTGTTATTAAATGTTGTATAATACAATTTGTTGATAATGTCAAACCAATGCGATTTATTCCTCTAAAATTAGTTCACATATTCCAGTCAAATAAATATTTATATTAGATGTAATTAATGCGTTTTACATGCCATTAGGTAGGTATATTTATTTATTTATTTTACTTCAATCGATTTCAAATTCAAAACAGAAACAATTTCATTTCGCATGTTAAGAATTTTCCTCGATGTTGTGATGAAAACATTAATGAAAATGTTTAACATATGCAATTGATAACAACAAAAGTGGCATATTGCAAAAAATAAAATAAAATTCTTTAATTTTTAAATAAATTAAAGCATGCTTAGGATAAAAGAAATAAAGTTTAACATAATATATTTTTAAACTTGTTCTATGCATTTTTATGCTCGCTTACTCATGCTCATGGTAGAGTTAATTTTAAATCAGACTCATTGTCTAGTTTACATAAACTTCAAATGATTAAATTAAATAAAACATTGTCTAACAATCAGCCTTATGCCACTTAATTCATTCAATAACTAAATGTTGTTATTTTAAATTTTATTTAATTAACATAGAGCCAAGAATCAATAAAACTTTCTATCTGAAATTGTGTAAGCCAAATGAAAAAAACTATCGAACATTGTTCCCAATTTTTGTGATATCTGATCTAAGTATATTCGAGAATTCTTTCTACTTAATAGCAACTAAGTCGCAAATAACGCTGAATCAAAACTCAACTCAGAACCCAAAAAACTAAACTAAAAACTTAAAAAAATAAATCAATCGAAACTTAAAGTGTGTTTTCGAGTATGAACATTATTTTGTGTACATTTTTGCAGCGTCTTCCAGCGGTACTAAGCAGGATCGGAGTAATTCTTGCAAGTCCTTTGGTAAGCTATCAACCACAACTCATGCACCTACCCACTGCCCCGCCCCAGCCCACAGCCCACAGCCCCGCCCGCCCCTCTCAATGAACCAACAAAAATTACACAATAAAATGCCAATAACAAGAAAGAATTTAACACAACACTTTTAAAACCCAACACACAACAAATCTATACACAAAACTATCTACCCTCTCAACGGTGTTTTCCCTTTCCCCCCTCTCGCCTATGAAACTTCACCCAAAAACCTAGAAAATCAGAAAATTGAGAAACAAATCTAACAAATGGCATGTGAATTTCGCTTTTAAAAATGCATTTGAAGAAAAATGTTTACTTTTGTTTATAAAATTTTGATTTCGAACATGTTTTTTGATTTGATTTTTAAAGCCTCTATGTCAATATAAAGGAATTAATCGAATTAATGATTACAGTTTTAATTCAAATTTACATAATGTAGACGCACGCTTTAAGTGTTTTGATTTTTCTCTAATTTTCGATTCAATTCCGGTATTTTTTTGTTGTCTTCTTTATCATAATGGAAACTTAGAAAAACTACACAAGAGCCCGATAGTATAAACATTTCAAATATATGGCAATAACTACAATAACAACTAACAAAACCCACATCAGCAGCAACAATAACCACAATATTTATTATAAAAATTGCGTAAAAGAAAAAAAATAATATTAATTCAAATAAAACACACTTTAAGATCACTTACAATTGGGAAAAATGTTACGAGCAAAACTCGAACAAATGAGAAAATATCGAAAAATTATTGTTTATTATATAGTAATTACAACAAAAGAAACAAAAATCTGAAATGAGCAATAAATCAAATTTTATATATATATATTTAGCAATTAAATTTATTTTTTTATTTATTTAAGATATTTGCATAGTTGAGTTTAACTCGCATTTAGTTTCGTTAGATACTCGCATAATGACACGCCTTTAGCCGCTACGCTTTCGTTTGATTTTTGAATGATTTAGCATTTCAGAGGATTGACCGATGTTTTAGTACCATTAAATACCATCGAAAGTATAGGTCAGTTTCCCACCAAATTGGAAATGAAAACTGCTCAACAAACTCTAGCGCTTACTTTGAAACGCTTTCACAATTATTTTTTAAACATGAATATTTTTTTACAGTGTATGGTAGAACTAACCAAAATGAAATAGAGTATTTTGATTTTAGTTTATGATTTTTGGTTGCCCCAAATGCTTGAAAGCTTTTTTTGGTAGACCAATTGTTAATGGCTTTGGTTTTAGAATCTACAGCTTTTTGTGCAACGTATACTAGCTATACCTTACTATACTCGTACTATACTATACATACTATGTAAATCCAATTTGAAACCCACAACACAATACCAATAAATACCAATAAGCTTAACAGTTACTACTGTGTGTGTTTGTGCATATGTGTGTGTGTGTGTGTATGTGTGCGCGTAGATTATTTTTAGTGCTTTAGTTTTTAGTCTATTTATTCTTTTAGTTATGAAAGTTACACGTAAAGTCTCAGAAGAGTTATGAAAAAAGGGTAACGGAGTAGCTAAAGGGGAAATTTAATAAGAAATCGTATGACAAAAATTTGTTTTGTAAAACATATTCATGAATGTGAATGAATTTTATTATAAATGTTAGCAAATTAACAGAGAAGAGTTTATTAACAGTGTGTCGCGTGTTCTATGCATAACATAACAGACACTGTTAACAACATAGTGTTATTGACTAACTTTAGCATGTTCTATGCATAACATAACAGACTCTGTTAACTACATAATGTTAATGACTTTAGTACGAAAAGCAAAGTTCATGAACCTTTATCAAACATCATAAATCATAAAATTTGGCAACTAATAACTTAAAATTAGTGGAGAAATAAAATGAGCAGAAACTAACGCTACCGAATGTATGCAAACTAATCGAAATGGCCAATTGATCATGCATCAAATCAAATCCAAACTAAAAATCAATAAAAAACTCCAAATCTCTCTCCAAAACTCTCAACATCAACATATATGTCTCTCTTTCTCTCTCTCTGTCTCTCAAATGTGATCGTGTGATAAAAAAATACATACAAAAATCGAAAAATTCAAAAAATCAAAAAACCAAAAATACCAATAAAGTACAAAACTATACCACCCAAACTGTCCCATCCACACATTCAATATAGGAAGTAATCGAAAGAGAATTTCACGCTGCTTTGTCGTCCTACTCCAAAAAAGGCAAGCGCAGTCGCCACACCGGCCACAACCATGCCCAATACGCCCATTTCGACAGCCACGCCGGGCACACCCCGTCACGCGGAGCAGGAGGCGGAGGATTTCTTTGGCGGCGGCATGCGTTGGCAGGAAGCACACGGTGGCATCATTGGTGCTGCAGTGCAAAATTTGCGGGCACGTTCGATTAAACGTAAAAGCGGCCGCGAAGCCGCAAGAAGCCCATCAACGCCAGATGTGAAAACTTCACCAATCACTTTCGAGCATATCTATGAAGAGCCAGCAACAGCACCTGTAATGGCTGCCACTGTGGCTGCCACACGTGTTAAGTTTAAAGACGAACAAGAGGAGCAGAACTCTGCCAGTTCATCCTTAATGCGTCGCTCCATTGCCACCAGCACGCCAGCGCTTGTCCTGCGTATCGAACAAGAGAAAAATGAACCTGAACATAGGGAGGAGGAAGAGAAGGAGCAGCAGCTGGTACCAGAGCAGGGGCAGGCACTGGAAATGACCGAGCATCAACGTCAATTGGCATTACCATTAAAACCGCCACGCAGAAAAACTTCACGCTCCAATTCGCCCTGTGGCGTCAACGGGGCGGATGAGGAATCCATGACCAGAGCACGGGAGGAAACTGTGAGTAGTTGCGATTACACACAGAACGACAGACCCGAAAAAGATCTCTAAAGCAGAGTATAACCAACTAACCGAACTAACTATTAACTAGTTAGTAACTAACTAACCATTAACTAGTTCTGCTTGGTGTTCTTGCTGTTGTTGTTGTTGTTATTATTGCCCCTGCACAACTAATAACTAACCATAACAATGTTAACAAGTTTGGCAAAAGCGAGTTCAGCAAAAACCATTTTCTGTTTCTCTCTAACTCTCCCGCTCTGCCTCTGCTTCTCTCAAACTCTCTCACTCACTCTCTCTTTCTCTCTTTGTGCTCAATTCTCAGTTGTCTCTCGAGTCTTTCTCACAGTTCTTTTGGCTTTGTCGCAAGGCAGCCAAACCACTTTGCCCACTAAACTTTATTGCTTGCGGTTATTTTGATTGCAATTTTCTCTCACACATACACACACACAGATATAGACACACAAAGATACTCGGCAAACTTTAGCTAACTTGCAATTGAACTTTAAATGAAAAATCAACAATAAGTAAAATGCATTTGTAAGAAGTTCCGCAAATTGCCCTAAATTGTGAGGATTGTCCAAGAACTTAAAGTGCAATAATTAACAACATTAAGAGATAATTGTAAATGGGAAAGTACTTAACAAGAAATACTAATCAAATTATAAAGCAGTTAAAAGAAAATAAGTGAATTTTTAACAATAATTAATTAAAATGAATTAAATGTTTGAGCTGCCTAAGGAGAAGATTGGAAATGACAAAATAACTCAACTAAATGAAGTGACTCAACTTCACTTCAAAAACAGACAACAGCCAACACTTTAAAGTGCTTGCTTTAAGAGAAATCCTTTAGGGAAAGCGATTTTTTAATACTGCATGAAATCTGTGGAAAAACGAACGAGCAACAAAAAAGGGAAACACTAAATACTAACGGTTGGAAACCGCAAGAGGACTCTATCAAGAAAGGAAATCATCAGCGGAAATGCAAATAAATAAAAGTCGAGAGAAAAACCCAGAACAATTACAGAACGTGATGAAAAAGCATATCGCGAAAAGCAGCCATTTTGAAGAGCAGCAACAACAACAACAGCAACAGGAACAACATCAACAACAACAAGAGTTACATGAGTAAAAGGACAACAACATGAAGATGACTGTAGAAATGTTTTTCGGCCATTAACATGTAAATTAAAAATGGTGTACGCGTTTAAATTGACGCAGAGCGGCCAAGACAGGTGGCATGCGGCATCCGGCAGGTGGCAAGCTGCCACTCGACTCTTTGCCTGTTAGCAGTTGCCAGTTACCAGTTGAAAGTTGGCCCAGTCGCTTCGAACCAGGGCAACATAATTATTCATGAGTGCCCAAAGTGGAAAATACCGTAATGAGCCTGAGAGCAACACGGCAAACACGAAGTACACGAAGAAGAAATAGCAAAAAGCAGAGCAAAAGCGACAAAATGGAACACAAACAAATGAAGTCTGCGGAGCAAAGTAAAAGATACATTTCTGCAAAAAGATACATTCCTGTTATATATGCATCATAATTGTAAGAATTACGCCACGATTTAAGAGAAAAGTTTAAGCAACTCACGAGTCATTTTAAAGCGAAGGACAACAAAAGTTTTGGGCCCGAAGCAAATCTTTGGGGAATTTGAAACATTTCTTGTTTGTAGGCTGCTACCACAGCTTCTCTCTCTCTCTCTCTCTCTCTCTCTCTCTCTCTCTCTGCCCCTTTCTGCCTTTCTCTGTCTGACTCCACTCCACTTTATGCAGTTATGTTGTCAGTGCTAATTGCGCTGTGCGAAAAAGTCACCACTTGGCATACATTTTTCAAGTGTCACCAACAAAATTGTGTTAATAAAATTAAATTGTTCTTCAAGTTTGACGTGGAGTGAGAAAAGTGACAAATTCCCAGTGAAGCTATAGACAGTTATTCTGACAGAGAAGCTGTAAATTATTTTAACAATTAGAAAAAACATTTTTTAATAAGGAAAATATTCGAATCAATTTTTAAACTTCTTTTAATGACAAATTTAAAAAAATCAATAATTTGAATGCAAATTTTTTTTGGCTATCTTATTAATTTATTATTAATGCTGGGTTTGTTTTTAATAAACAGTAGAAAAGCACTTTAAGTGCAATTTATTGCACAATAAATCATTAGAAAATGTTAAGCAGTTTTCTGCAAGTGCTGAAATGAAGCTTTCGGCATCACGTCGCAGCTAATGAGGTCAGTGGAGCGCAGTTCCATTCTTAAGCCCCACAACAAAGACAAATCAGCTAACACACATACCTACACACACACACACACCCACTGCAATCCAATTCTATTATACGGTTTCCCCTCTTCCCCCCTCTACAAATTTCTCGTACACTCTGTGCATTATTTAAGCCAGGAAACTGCAACGTTTTCCATTTAAAATCATGTCCAAACAGAGTACGTGCTACAGTAGCTGCAAAAAAGCAGCAAACCTCACAGCAATTGTAGTTAATTTATGTAACTGCTGGCCACCTACGACTTCAACAGATCATTTATAGAACACGCAAACTCTATGCTAATTATGTGCTGTGCAAGCACATTAATATTACAAATAAAACTAGTTGTTTAATATATAAGAATTTGTAAGGGTTCTAATTGTTTGTATGCAGACAGTCATGGAAGATTTGAAAGATTTGATTTAAGTTCCCTCTCCCACATGATTTTAGTTTTTAATTATGTTCTATGTGTGTGTGTGTATGTTTATTTTTAAGCTAAGTTTTAAGTAACACTTGTGTGTCGACGTGTTGATGAGTGCTTCTTTATCTCTTAGCCATGTGTATCTCGTATCTCGTATTTCGTATCTATGTAAATTTGTTGAGCACGCTTGAACATGACAAAATATCTATTGCTTAGTGTAAAGAGCACATCCTTAGTACCAAAACGAAACCAATCCTAACAACATTTGATCAGTTACATTTCATTAAAATACAACAAAATTAAACACATATTTTCATGAACAAAACAAAATTAATTTAAATAAAGTTAACTTTAAATATAAACCTAATTTCATTATTTATTTGACACGTTTCACTAACGAGAAAACACACAGCAAAATTCTCATGCCATTATAATCCATGTCAGCCATAACATAAATAAATTATATCAAATTGCCGAAGCTTATATCAAAACTAAACTACTATATAAACTTACAGTTGTGCGAGCAAAATTTCTAAGAATTTTTAGCAAATTTCTATTCGAAAATAGTTATTAAATAAATTCAACAGTTTGTGCAGCCTTATTAAACGTGAGTTTACTTCTTCCACTTCTTTAAATGCTGCCCATAAATTATAAAATACAAACAATTATAATACTATAACAGCCCGTAAGTATGCAGTAAATAATTTTACAAACACGAGCGTATTTTTTGTAGTTTAAATAAATTTAAAAAAAAAAAAATCATAAAGTTAAAGCTAAAAACTTAAAATTAATTTGGCAGCGCTTTAAAAAGAAAAACATATGAATATTTGCGTAGTTGAAGCTTTATTTGTTTTGTTTAACCTTTTACACATGTTCAATAAAACGATAATGAAATATATTCTTTTTCTATTTTTTATATATATATACACAACTCGTGCTTAAATAAACAATGCTTTTTGCTGTGTTTTTATAACGAAATGCAAACAACCCAAATGCAACCAAAACTGCAACTGCAAAAAAACTGCATATGATAAATCAATTTTCGTTTTTCAACTTTTTCTTGTGCAACCGAATGCGTATGTGTGTGTCCGTGTGTAAATAATATTGTTGAATTGTTTTGTTGAATATTTTTATTGTCTTTAACATGATTGTATTTCAAATCTTATACATTTTGTAATTTACTTGAATGTGAATCAACAATTAACGCATTAGTTTTTTAAATTTACCGCCATCTATCAGGGCGAAAAGCGACGCGACGCCGGCGCACCAAATGAGATTGTGGCATGCACCACATGTGGTGGCAGCAACAGTCCATGCACCCACTCGGCGAACAACGGCTGCGCCACGGAGGTGACCCAATAATATAAATTCTTCTACTTCTTGAATCGTTATTAATCTATTGATTTTTATTTGCAGACCTGCTTCGTTCAAGTGCGCAAAAAAGAGCCACCGCATCCGATTCGAGTGGCAAAGACGATCGATGTCATTGCTAGAATAACATTTCCAACAGCTTATTCCATATTTCTGATATTCTTTTTTGTACACTACAAAGGATTTTCGTAAAATTAAGCTAAATGCTAAAAACCGTGCGCTAAGAAAACACAAAAAACTAAAGGAAAGAAAACCGAACAGAAGGATCATAAACAAATATTTAGAACAATTAATTTGTAGAGAAAATCACGCAATGAACAATTACCAAAACAACCAAAAAAAAAACCAAAGAAAACAAAACAAATATAATTGCAGTTTTCTAAGTTCTTAAGGCCTTGCAAAAAGTCATTTAACTTATATGTAACAAAGGGAAACACAAAGTAATTTAATTAATAATTAATTCACTATGAAAATAAAATGGCAACACAAGTGATAAGAAAGAAATTAGTTAAAATAATTAAATGAGTTGTTAACAAATTCAAATCTCTCACACACATTTACACATGAATTATTTAACATAAGTTGTTGATACGAAAATTAAATTAATGCAAAATTTAAAACATACGAAAAGATTTTCGACTGCCTTTTTTTAAAAATATTTATAAAATATAAACAAAGAAATTAATATTAAAATTGCTCGACAAATGCATTAAATATTTAAATTAAAACTGCAAATGTTTAGCGTTAAATAATAATACTTAAAGGATTAATTAAGAAGTTATGCTGAAAGTATGTACCAAAATGAATCAACATCAAAAACAAAAACAAAAGACCTAGCCTATTTAAAAGATATATATAAATATATATATAATAAGATGAAAATAACTCAACACAAATTGCAACCCAGAAACCAGCTTTAACGCTTTATCTATGCGTAGTGAAAAACAAGAACAAAACGTCGAAACTCATATTTATACATATATAAATAGAAATTTAATACATACATATATATAATTACAACAATTCTAGTCAAATATTATTAATTATTTACTTCAAACTGCCTCCCAATATGTCAAAATGTTCTAACAATTTTATGTTGCTCAAAACTATGCAGAAATATATCTGATTTGAAATCACTGTTGAGAAGAAGGTAATTTTAGGAATGTGGAAATAATTCATTGTTTAACTTCACTCTGTTAAATCATTTACAAATATGATAAATATGATTTAATTTGTTTCTTAAATATTCCAAATATCGTTTTAATTGTTTTCTTTCTAATTTTTGACTTAAGTTACCGCCAAAAATGTGTGTTAAACATTTATGTAAATTAATTAAAAACTCGCAAATATGTTGAAATCCATTGCATGATTAATTAAAAAAATATATAGATATATTTGCTATTCAATTCCATTTGATTTCTTAGCACTAGTAAACTTTCAACACTTTGTAGCAGCAGGAATTGGATAAAACAATTTAATTGACAAACATATCAAAGCTAATAGATGAAATACCTATATAATAATATTTAAAACAAATAATGGAAAAAAAAAAAAAAAAGAAAACAAACTTAAATGAAAACTCAAGAAGCTATGCCAACCCAACTAAAAAAAACGCCCAAGTATTTTAGATACAATTTATTTCGAAAGCAACAAACGCCCTGCGAACTTTGCAAATAGAAGACCAAAAGTTATTTAAAAAAATACACGAAAAAAATATAAAACCTATAAAAAAAATATATTTAAAAAGGAAAAATTAAACTAAACCAAATCAAACCTTAAAGTCTTGTGATATCACAAAAAAAAAAAAGAAAATAAAAGCATATAAGAAAACTTTAAAAATATATATAAAAAAAAAATGTTTGCAAACAAATTTATTCAAGTTAATTAATTGAGCAGGTTATTGAGGGCCACCGTTACCAATAATTTAAAAAATATTTAATATACGACACAAATACAGAATGCATATATAAAGCTTTTTGCAATTTTTATATTTCTAGGAACGTAGATTTGTTAAATTATTCGGCTTTAATTTCGAGTTTCGCTTTTGGATCAATTCCACAGTAAATATTCATTGCATACTTTTAGGGCTTATGTTTATTTTACCACAGAGCCTGGAATATAACATGACTTACATGTTTGTTGCTGTGCAATTGTTTTGAAAGTGGAAATTTGTATAAAAACAAAATATAGTTTTGCAAGCCATAATTATTTTGAGCTTAGCAGATTTTTCAATTATTTTACAAAACCAATAACGAAATACAAAAAAATATAAATTTAAATTTTATAAGATGAAACAAAAACCCAAGGACAATCTTTTTGCAATTCAAATAAATACATGAAATCGGTTTTAACTAAAACTAAATAATAAAATCATTTAACCGCCTGATATTTATTTGATTTTTGAAAAGTAATAATGTTACAACATTCAGCTGCTAATTTTTGTTTTATTTTCTATTTGAGAAAGTTTGAAAATGGCTATTGAATTCTGTAGATCATAGTGCCAATAAAAGCAAGGAATGTACAAAAGGAAAGAGTTCAATTGGAGTATATATTACAGACAAGTTATTTATAAATTCATTAAATTTCAAATACTTTATTTCAATGTTAATATGCTAACAACTGTAAGGTGCCTTCTTTAAATGATATTGTTATAAAAATAAAATTGTTGCAATATGTTAGAATTTTGCAGTGTTAACTGGTTTCGAATAGCACAGAATTAATGAATTAAAACGATTATTTCAATTTTTGTTTATTAAGCTTCGGGTAAACTATATAAAAAATAAAATAAATAAACACCTGATCCAGACAAGTATAAAAACATAAACTATTTATAATAATAAACAAGCTTAATCCGAAATATGTTTTCGATTCAAATTTATTTAAAATGGATCAGAAAATAGTTTTGTAAAGTGAAAATTATACAATTTTGTTAAGAAAGTGAAAAAAAGTGCTTTGAATACGGAGGAATTATATATAATAATAACTATAAATGCGACTTAAAAATTAAAGCAATATATAAACTACACTTTCGCCCAGCCTGTACCCATGTAAATTTGCAAAAATTCTTAAAATCGAACTAACAAATTTCCAATGATGTACTTTTCGGACTTTCATTAATGGCGAGCATCTCATTAATAGAAACCATATGATAAAACACATTCGTGCAGACCGAAGGCAAAAGGAGATTGCCACAACCAAGATCATAGGTAGCAATGCCATAGATAGTCTTGCCTTCAAACAACGGGTCACCTGAGTCCCCAGGACATGGATCTTCGTCAACAGTCTTATTCAATGATCCAGCACACATCATATCTACGCTGTAATCTTCAATTACAGAACTACAATACGATTGACTCATCTGTTCAATATTGATATAAAGAATTCTGGATGACGACTTCGGTACATTAATTTGCGATTACTTTAAAAGGAAAAATTGTCGAAGTTCTCATTATCTGAATTTACTTTACATTTACAATTACGCACTCCATGACACAATGTGCAGCTGTTATAACAAATCTGATAGATACTATTGCCCCGCCGCAGAAATGATAATCTACAAAGTATGCAAAATTTTTAATATGTTAAAGGATCAAAATTAGGAGTTGCAAGGCGATTGTTACAAAATTTTTAATTTGATCTCCCACATAAATTTAATATGGGTGCAGGATGGTAGGAAGTTAAGGACACAGCGCGGGTATTAAAATAGACAATTTTATTGATTTTTTAAGCCACTAAAAATATTAATGTTAAAATACCCTTGAAAGGAATCATCCGACCTTAAAATCAATAAGATTTTATGTAATTGAAATTATTTATCTTTTTCAAGGGTATTATGACATCAGCTGAATTAATAGTAATGTAAAACACATATAAAAAGGCAAATAAATCTATTAACATGTAAATAAAGTATTCCAACATAATAAAATTTAATAAATTTAATTATATATTTAAATCAAACTAGAAGAAAAAGCTTTATAAGCTGTAATGACAGCAATCTATGCAAAAAGCCAACAGCAAAATGTAAATAAATTAATAATACAATTCGTTAATTTATTTTATTAGCTAACACTAAAATAATTTCATAAGTATTTATAACAAACAAAAAAAAAAAGAGAAAACAAACGAAAAGAAATATTTGCTAATTCTAAGTAAACTAAATATACAGAGAATGAAATTTGTTTGCTAACATTAATAAGGAAGTCACGGAAGCATTAGGTATATATTTTAGGTTCCTCACATCATTACACAATAGAGTAGATTTCTTATAGATCAATTACAAATCT
The DNA here is from genome assembly GCA_018152125.1 of Drosophila dunni. Lineage (NCBI taxonomy): Eukaryota > Metazoa > Arthropoda > Insecta > Diptera > Drosophilidae > Drosophila > Drosophila dunni. The sequence goes on from JAECXC010000286.1 coordinate 5,299,678, forward strand.
GTCACAATTTAATGATCGGCGCAAAGCAAAACGATTTTTCAAATTCTTAACAAATTATTATCGAATAAAAGAAAACAAATAAAAACAAATTTAATACACGAATTGAGCAAATTTATTAACATTATCAATAAAATGAAACATGCTGTAAATACACGAAATGACAACACAAACAACTAGTTATAAATAAATAAGAATAATGAAATGACAAGAAACTAAGAAACCAGCAAGAACAGCTTCGCATTAATAAAGATCGTCCCAAAAAAAATATTAAATTGAGCAAAAAATATCTATGAGATACATTTCTTTGATTTTTTCAAGTTCTTTTTTTAAGAATTTTCAGGTTGAAGCACTATCGACTCAGGCGGCAGCAACTTTAAAGTGGCACGGCACTTAACACTGTTAAGTTAACAGTTGAGCAACAATCGTGCAGATATTCTTTGCATACTTTTAGGGATGTTGTATAATTTACATTCAAAAAATTAAAGATCAAAACGGGTTTAGATAAGTAAAAAACGATACTTTCGGGCATTATGCCATTTTCATTAAATGCCAATCCATAAAATATAGTGAGAAGTTGACTTTAGCACCATATACTGTTTTATAAGCACAACACTTCAGAAAGATGGAAAAAATGTTACAGTCTTATTCACACACATCGGAATAAAAACTTTGTAATAGCTTGGATTAATGGATGGAGAATTGGTAGATGTCTTTTTGGACTTGCATTAATTGCAATCATCTCATTAATCCACTCCACATGTTGAAACACATTTGTGTAGACCGAAGGCCAACGGAAATTACCACAACCAAGACCATAGGTAGCAATGCCATAGAGCGTAACTCCATCAAGCAGTGGATCACCGGAATCGCCAGGACATGGATCTTCGTCGTCACTCTTATTAAAATTTCCAGCGCACAGCATACACTGTGAGCTGTATGATCTAATTAAAGATTTACAAAACGAATGTTCCAGAAGTTCAACATCGATATAAAGAATTCTAGATGCGAGTGGTCCTCCCTGTAAAAAAAAACTGTTCAATGTACAGGCTTAATCAGTAAACTTATCGATGGATTAACATCATAGACTCGACCCCAGCCCATAACGCGGTACATTTTTCCAAAGCTAGGTTCTTGTGTGGGCATTTTAATAATCCCAATGTATTTGTTGTCCTTAGGCAAATGCTTTGAGAGCTTTAAGAGTGCAATATTATTCGAATTGTACAGGGTAAAGTTAGTGTGCACTATCAGCTGGGTAACTGGGACATTTACAGTTCTTCCCAGTACATGCTTCAGTCGATTCGGAGTTCCAGCCACAACCAACAACATGCGGCTGCGATGCACTATTTTTCGGTTGCTATTAATTGTTTAAGTTAAAGTTATTTAAATACTCCATAAACATTTTTAATTACCCACTCCATGACACAATGTGCAGCAGTCAAAACAAACAAGGAAGATATTATAGTCCCGCCGCAGAAATGATTATCCCCAAAGTATTTTTGAGGAGTACGTGACCTTATAGAGACCACATACTTTGCGATCGTGTCATACGTTTCTTGATCAAAGTTAGGAGTTGCAAGGCGTTTAAGACGGTCCGATCCGATGTCCTGCAGTAACGATAATGCTACTAACATGGAATATATCAACTTTATGCAGATCATTTTGTATTTTATATACTGATTTATGTGATTGATTTTTGAATATGGACGGACGTGAATTTCTTCGAGTTGCCTGCTCCGTTTCTAAAAAATTGTCAATTGCCAATCTGTCACAACTTAAGGATCAGAGCATTGTTTATCATATATGTATTAAATACACGAAACGACAAACAGCAGAACGAAATTAATACTAATAAAAAGGCAAGCCAAGAACAGCTTCGCATTAATAAAGATCGTGCCAAGAACAATTTATATGCCACAAAAAAATAAATATTTGAGAAATGTCTTTGACTTTCAGCAGGTTTTTTTGCTAATCATTAAAGGGCGCGCCAGTTTTCAGGTCAATGCACACGCGCCACAGCCGGCGGCATCTTTAACGGGGCACAACCCCTAAAACCGATGAAACAACCTGCAATCGATGGAACAGCTTGCGAGATCTGCGCGCCTTAAAACTCACACAGCAGACAGACAGCGAAAGAGAGGGAGAGAGAGCTAGAGAGAGAGAAAGAGAGGAACAGAGAAGAAACAGGTTCCTCGATATTCCTTCTGAGACGGTTTTGGAAACAAGTGTTTTTTTTTTGTCTCTTTTGGCCCGCGCAACAGCTTCCTTCCGCTATGAACAACTGGACTCTGGCACTTAGGGTCTAGCTGGAAGGGGAATAAGACGCTGACGCACAAGGGGAAGGAGACTCACCTGAAGTCTCGCTTCGTTGCGCTCGATGATTTCTACACCTGCAGCTGCAACGTGGCACGCGGTTAAATGCAGGCAGCAGCAATTCCAGTCACTACCCGACTCTAAAGTCTGTGACCCCGAGTCTTTGTAATTATTTCCCAACGTTCCCAAGAGTAGTGTTTTCCCGCTCTCCCCAATGTCTTGGCCATAATTGGATGCTTGAATGATTGTTGGCAATGCGGGAAGGGTGTCTTCGTAGCAAAAATACGTTACATTTTCACCAAATGATCTGCAGCAAATTCTGTGTCAGGGTCAAACAAGGGGCATATGTTGACACCAGTATCCAAACTCACTCTCATTGTTAAAGTATAGTTTTTTTTTTTGGTTATAAAGTTCGTGGCTTTAAGTGAATAATCTTAATCACGACTGGACAATCAACGTGCATAATAAAAACCCAATCATTTGCTTAGCGCTCAAAGCACAAATTCTGTTTTAACTGCAACGCAATTAACCTGTGCAGGTAACACCCCTATCATTACAAAATTTCCATATGCGACACATGCAAACCAATTCAAGTGGCGCCACTCAAGTTCAGACCAAATAGGCGGGGAGTTACGTCCAACGTAGGTGAGTAAATAATAGGGCTGAAGTTGGCTAAGTAGTTGGCAAACACCTTACCGCATACCCGTGGAAGTAAAGCTCATACGGAACAACGGGAATTCAACGCAAACTGAATAAAGGAGTGAGGTGTTTCAAAACTTTTCTTAGTGTCAGAAATCAGTTTAAAGACGTGTCTAAAATCAGTGGAAACACTTTGAAATGGACAAAATACAGCTAAGGAACAAATGAAACTATAAAGTTGATTTAAAATAATAGCTTAAATTTCTATTAATACATTAGTTCATCATTCCAGTAATCAGTAAAGTTCTAGGAATAAATTTGTATTGGCTTGAAACAGCTGGAAATGGAACAGAACTTTGTACTTTTGTACCCACCACACTGTGAGTTATCTTGAATTTCAATCGCTCCTAATCGATTTCTGGACTTAGGAAACTTGAGTTAATAGTAGCCACCACAGCAAAATTATATCAAATGATTAGAGGTAAAATATCCATTGGGAAACTTACTATAGTCGCGACATATAAAAGTACTTAGTGCCAGGTCTGAATGGGCGTGGCAATTAGTTGTTCATGTGTGCGCATTAATTGCTTCTCCAATCCAAAATCCAAATAAAAATTAATAACCACGCATTTGCTACCCGTGAAACTTGACGTACAACAGCGTCCCAAGGCAATTGTTAGTACCTGCACTTTCCCCATTCTAGCTATGGGAATTTTTTATAGTATATTACAGTTGGGTGTATGGAGGACAATACCAAGCGACAGGAGTCCTGTTTCCATTATTATTACCGAACATTATGTTTGTTTATTACGGGCCGATGTCGCTGGCACTGGCACTGGCACTACAACTGGTGCCATATCGTGAAATCGCTGAACCACAACGACGCAACGGCAGGTACAAAGTTCTAGAGTTCTAGAGCAGTAGAAACTACCCTATGGATAACCCAAGGTAAAGTTAGTACTTCTGCAAATTAGTACAGGCTGCCCTCAAACCTGCCACCAAATCAATCATTTACATAATCGCAGCTCGGCAAAGCGTCAAAATTTCACGCGCTCTGGCGAAATTATTCTCCCCAAAATTGACAACTTGCGTGTTTTTAATTGTTTTCCTTAAGGGAAACGAAAGGCACCCCACTAAACCCTAAAACAATTCCAAAGCCTAGAAAAACTAGGATAATATATCAAAATATCTTTACAATTTTTTTATTTTAATGGAGTTGGAAGTTATGCATGTTCCGTTTAAGACCTCGATGTGGAAAACTTATAAAGCCAACCATAAAAGCACGGGCAACGCCGGTCACAACCAGCTATAATGTTAATATCCATCAATAAATGAAATGGTATGCGTACTAAATAATTCATCAGCTGAGTTACGAACCAATGAATACTAGGAAAAATAAAAAATAACACAATTTTGTAGACACTTGTCTGGAACTCACCAATTTTCAGTTTCACTCTATGGTTGTTTAGGTTATAATGTTTTCAAAACATACATATAATAAAATCAATAAGATATATAATTCCATGTGAGGATATTCAGAAATAAGTTCAAGACAAACTTGGCGACGATAGTTATAATGATATCATATACATACTGTGTTTCTCTGTGCTCTAATAGTTTCCAAGTTATTGTGATGTGAAAATATTTTTATACAATATGCGTGGCAACATTTTGACATAAACTTGATCTGCGCACACTACACGGACTTTCATTCCAAACTTTGTGTATCTAGCTCTAATAGTCTCTGAGATCTACGTGTTCATACAGAGGAGCATTTGATGCTCCTTTGATCTTGAATATATTCAGTTTATAGTGTCGCTCACGCCTCCTTCTGCATGTTACGCACATTTCGTTCTGACAAATCTAATAGATCGTCTACTCCTTTTCAAAGAACTGACTCTAAAAAATATTCCTTTTTTGATTAGCTTTAAATAAGACTTTAACCCCTTTTCATTTCTGCTTTAACTTTGGAGCAAATATACCAAATACTTTATTCAAAAATTTATTTACACTATCTAAAAAGAATTTGTTTCAATTTTATTTAAAGTTAAGATACTATTTAACTAAGTATATTCCTATTACATTGCTTCTATTAAATTTGCCAGTGAAACCAATTTAGTTCTATATATAGAAATACAAAACTAATTGAAATAGAATTGAGTTTTACTTTCTTAGCTGCTACACGCTTTTTTTTTGTTTCTTTTTCGTTTAAGCCATCTATCAAAGTGTTTTTAAGCCAGAGAAAAATGCCGTTAGCAACAAAAGTACAACAATTTTGTGTCATGCATAGGCTTAAAACAACAACAACAAAAAGAACAGCAAAAAACAACTAAAATCGAATCGTGAAAGGTGAATGCTGCCCATTAACAATAAAATATACAATACACGGCAGAAACTGAAGCAGGAGTAGGGGAGGGGAGTTGAAGGGGGAAGTGGGGTCCAAGGGGGTGTCAAGGGGTGCCGAGGGGTAGTGCAAGGGGGGTAATCGGAGTGGGAAGTCGGAGCAAAAAAGAATTTTATGTACCGCGAGTTCTTTTTTACTTTTAATAGTTGTTGTTTTAGTTGCTGTTGATGTTGTTGTTGTTGTTGTTGTTGCTGTGGCACGTTATCAACAATCTCGTTTTACCAAATAACACAAAGTGCGCCCTGGCATTGGTATAGGTGAAATATCAACAACAACAACAGCGGCTGGAGAAGGAATAGGGCTAGAGGTTTTGGCCGAGACACGCTATCAAAGGAGCAAGCAGGAAAGAGGAGGAAAAACTGCAATGTGTATGAGGGAGTGGTCGCATGTGGATCTGGATCTGACTCTATATACATGTATATATTTTTGATTGTGTTTGTGTGCAGGGCTAGTGGAAAAATTGGTAGCACCGTTGGTGGTTGCTGCTGGTTGGCCAAAAAGACGACGACGGGGCAGCACAGTTGTTGTTAGCAGCTACTACCAACAGCAACAACAGTTGCTGATGACGGCAGCACCTAACAACCCCTAGACTCTCCCTCTCTCTCTCTCACACGCTCTACCTCTCTCTCAGTCGCTGATAGTGTGTGCATTGGTAGCTAGCTGGTTTTGCTTTAAAGTTTTGTGTGGTAGCAAATAAAATTTCAGTTAGTCACATGCCGTCGTCAAGGATACGCCGTCGTCAGTCCTGTTTGTTGTGCATTGAACGCGACTTTTAGCCAAGTTGTCACTAGCAACCAGCTAAAGGACTAAAACACACACACATTCAGTCTCTGTGTTTTCTAGCCTAGGCTTTATTTTAATATACATATATATATGTTTACCATACATTGCACGGGCTGAACAAGGACAACAGCTTAGCACCTTTGGCCACCTGTCTAGATCTAGAAAACCGAAAAAATATTAGCAGTTTCCGGCTGCGCTGCCTGACGTCGACAAATTCTGCTGCCGTAAGACACGTTACATAGCTGCAAATTCAAATTTGAACTTCAGTCAAGTGTCAAAGCTCAAAGGATTAACAAGTCCTGCGGCTCTAGCATGGCAGCTGGCCAACTTAACAAGTGACTAAGTGCAAAATAGTTAACCTTCCACACAAATCCAAGCAAATACACTGCCAACCACACCATAAACTATTACCAATAAAAGGAAAATAACTCAAACTAAAACACAAACGAAATTCGTTCAACGATCGGGAAAATCCTGCAGGAAAATTAACTGTAAAGGTAAGTGAAGATCAGCTAACTGGAAAATGTTTTTATCAAGTAACTGAATTAGTGGAAAAACCAAAAAAAAATGCTGCTACCGTTGTGTCTTGGCACTGGGAGAATTCACAGTTGATTTTACAATATTCTGTGGTTCTGCGGGTGCCAAAATGTAATGTGTGGTAAAAAGAAACAACCTAAAAACGATTCTATAAAGTCTACTTAAATCTAGTTTTATTAACATTAAGCAAAAAGCAAAAACTGGCTAACTATAGAAAATATATAAAAATGCGAGCATTTAGTAAGGCGATCGGCAAACAATTTTAGAAGAAGTCTCAATAAAGTAGATAGTGTAAAAAATTTAAAAAATTATATACACAACTTGGCAATTTATATATATGTTTCCTTAAAAGTAGTAAAACTTTAATAATCATTTCCTAATCCCTAAGGAAATTCTAAAAAAATTGGTCTGAAACCAATTACTTCTGGTTTGTAATCCTCTTTAATATTTATTGTTATATTTTATATGGAATTATGCCAATTTTGGTTTAGCATATTTTTGAAACTGAAACTATAAAATTCTCCAAAATTTGTTAAACATTATACATTTACAATCTCTCACATAAATATAGTAAAGCTTAAGTACAGACATTTAAAAAAAAAATAAAGCTGAACTGCTCTATATTTAAGGCAGACTTTAAAAATAGACTGTAGACGTCATATAAGTGACTGGCACATAAGTAATTGATCAATTTAATAATATATATGCACTAGTTAGAGGCAAGACATTGAACTTTGTTAGACAGGCTGACTAAAGTGAGCCACAAGGTCTACGGAATTTTTCATTGAAAAGCCGGAAAAGCCGCAGCACTATTAATTAAACATATGATTGCTTCTGCATAGAACCCTGCCAACTTCCAACAATTAGTTGCACTTAAAACGTCAGCGCTGGGTGTTCAGATAATTGTCCTGGGGCTGTGTGTGTGTATGTGTGTGCCCCCAAAGGTCCTGCTGCGTGGCACAAACATCGAATGAAATTTACATTTGAACTTATCTTGATTGGAAATTACAGTACTCAATGGATGTTTGCATGTCCAGTTTTGCTCAGTTCGGTGTAATCAAAGGCCTCATTGACAGGAGGCCACAGAGGGCAGGTGGGGGCGGGGAGAGCTGTGGGGCATTACTACAATTCGGACCGCCTCGTAGGCGTGTCCAATGCATACGAAAGTCTTTACAACATGCCGCACTAGTCCAACTCATTTGTCTAATAGCTTTCAATATATATGTACATATATTTCAAGGCGTGTGTGGATTGTTATGCAGTCGTCAGTCAATAATGCAAGTGGCAGGGGCGTTCAGTGCTAAATATTTAATAAATGTACATATTTATTAACAATTACGGGGTATGTGCAGCAGATAGTCATAATCAAGCACTGCCAAAAAAATCCATTTCAATTAAAAAAGCAAAAGGAATTTAATTAAATGAACAAATAGATTACTAGACAACTATAAAAAAAAATGTTAATATTATATGATGGATTTTTTGTATTTTTTATGTGCTAAAATGATGTTATAAATAATTTTTTATAAATATAAAAATAAATAAAAAAAATGTTATACAAATTATTTTTTAGGTTAGAAACCCTGTTTGTATTATAGTATATATTTTAAAATAAAAGGAGTTTTAGGAAACTTTAAAATAAAGGTAAACTAATTTATCTGTTTGAACAAAACACTTTTTCACAGTTTTGAATAATAATTAATAAAATTTTTAAAGCTTTAAATGTTTATTTACTTACTAAATTCTTCAGTATAAAATGTATAATTTCTTGAAACCCAAATTTAAATATAAAATCTACAAAAAAGGATTTCCTTGAATTATATGCAAACCGTTTGCCATTGTAAGGACTTTTCGAAGTTCTTAGAGCAATTTAACTGCCTCGATATATAATTTGAGCCATTTTGGCACGCTGCAGGTACAAGCGGCATAAATTTGCATTAATTCATAAGTCGAAACAGACTGTGTTTTTCGCTCCTTTAATTTGGTACCGTCTTCTCTTTTATTTTTTGTTTGGTCAACAAAATTTGCATACAAAATGCAGGACAACAACAATTTATGCGGCCAAAAAAAGAAGGAATTGAAACAAATGGTCGAAAGTAAATGCAGAGCTGAAGTAGAAGTCAAGAAGGAAGAAGACCGACAGGGTTAAATAATGATAGAAACAAAGTTTTGCGGGTAATTTTCTAGGAATCAGCGTACAGCAATTGGTTTCGGCACAGGTGGGACAGGTGGGTCAGGTGTGGTCTGGTGTGGACTACTGAGCGTATGTTTGTGCTGGGCAGGTGGTGTCCATTGCACCACCAGGCAATGACTCTGCATGTGACTATGTGAAACTTCATGCATAATTTATTTAATCGCCGGCAACAAATCTAAATTGATCGTTAGGCGTAGGCGACCTAACAACCACCGGCATTAACAACAACAACAACAACAGAAACATGTCTAACAACCTTTTTGCGTGTTTTGAAAATGAAATCGAATCATATATACATTTACTCAATATACTTAAGAACTATATATACAATTGCCCATAGTAACAATTGTGCCCACCTTTTATTGCAGTGCCAATTAGTGCCACGATTCGGGCAATATGGCGCCACACCAGCAGCAACGACAACAAGGACAACAACAACAACTTCAGCAGAACTCAACATTCATCGATGATAATCTTGACACCTGTCCATCGCTATTGAATTTACCTGAAAGCCCCATACTGCCGACCAAACATCAGCATTATCAACACCGCCAAAATCAAGACAGCAACAACAACAACAACTGCGTCAATAAGCCAAGTTGTGAACGTCTGGTAGATGCAAAAGAGCCAGCGACCGCTGGCCCACAACCAGGCCAAAATCAACAACAAAACGGCAGCAAGCCAAACGGAAATGGCCAACACACGGCCGCCAGTCGACGGCATCGCCATCGTTCCATTTCTCTATACGGCGTAAATAGCACTGTGGTAAGTGCCAGGCACGTAAGCTGCCACATCCACACCCCCATCACCCCTCATACCAAACCACAGCCCCAATTTTGCCCCTTCACTGATTGTAGCTGTGGTATGGGTGAACCGTGGGCTTCCAGTGAAATCAAACAAATCATCTAATTGGCTAGCTAGTAAAAGCAAAATATTGTGCTTAAGAACGTGGCATGTTTAGCTTTGGTTAGTTGGGTTAGTCATCCACCGTGTAGAGCTAATGGAGTGGGAGGTGGGGTGCTAGATCGTTCCAAAGAGGAGTGGGAGCATGTACAGTTGAACAAGTGTCGAAGTGTAGCTAATGGTCAATTGATTGCTGGGTATTCCAATAAGCTGTTAATCAAAATAGTAAACAAAAAACCGATTCTAACAACAGGCTAGCAGCAGTGGAGAGGCGTGGTGAAGCTTGGCAACAGCGCTAGTAAATTTTAAGTCATTTCGGAGAGACACTAACTAAATTATACTCAAAAATCAAGTGTCATTAGCATTATCAAAGAGGTAAACTTAAATGTAGCTATAACTGCAATTGACAGCATTGGAAAGCCCGAGTGAAGCTTGGCAACAGCGCCTTTTACTCTTAAGTATAGTTTTTGGCAGATAGTGCCAAAGTTATAGTCAAAAATCAGTTGGTAACACTTATGCAAGTTATTTATCAAAATAATAAAAAAGCTAACGACATGAACTACAAATTGGCAACTGTTAAGACATTGTGAAGCTTGGCAACAGCGCTTGTGATTTTGTGGAGATAGTGACACAGTTAAGCTCAAAAGTTTGTCGCACCAACTTTACAAATTTGGCAACAGCGCATGCTAAACTTCACTGTTGCAATTTGCAACTGTGCCTAACCTTAAAATCAAAACCATACTTTGTACACCCAAATGTGTAGTTAATAACCATAGTTAGCATTGTAACGATTGCGTAGAATGACATAAAAACCGAAAGACTAATAAACCAATGCATTTGCTTTCCACTACTTCCGGTACAACAACAGGAACAGGGTCATAAGGAAATACCCATTTGGCTGGACGATGATGAGCCCCGTTATGTATCGGGCGTAACAAATAAAACGACATGCAATGACATAATCAAAGCCCTGATTGATGACGAGCTGAGCAATGGAACTATTGGCAACAACAACAAGCAAGGTGAGTCATTAGATCTAACTGTGTTTATATATCAGATGTAACCAATAGTTAGTTAGCACTTTTCGTATTATAATAGTTTTCGTATACTTTATCGCCTTTTTGACTTTTATTTATTTATGTTTTTACAATTATTCGTTCTTTTCGTTTCATTTCATTTCACTTCGTTTTCGTTTCGTTACGTTTGACGCCGTTCAAAATACAAGATGGCGGCCATGGCTCAGCAGCATCGCGTGACTACAGCGATTACGTTATAACGGAACTTTGGCGTGGTATCGAGCGCAGCTACGACGGCAACATGGCCATTTTACCTGTTTGGCGCGCTTGGAGCCGTGTGCACAATGAGGTAATATGCGAGGAACTACCCCACTCCTCACTCCCCTTCTTCCGGGTAGCCAACCCAGCCTAAAATTCTGCCCACCTGCCGTGCAAAAAACTGGGCCCAAGGCAACAACAACAAAAGTCGACACTGATTGCATAATAAGCGTTTGTTTCTTTTTTTTTTTGTCCTGCTCGTCCGTTTGGCGCCGCACGCAAGTCAAGAAATGTGAAATTCATGTTTAGCAATGACCCCCGATCCCCTTCCACCGCAGGTCACGCCTCCACACACAGTACATACACCCACCAAACAGAAACATGCCACCGTATGCTTCACTGTAGTCGCATTTGACTTGATTATGCGTTGCCTTTTCTAATATTATTTTATTTTAGTTTGTTCTTTATGACGCACGAAGTGAAATTAATTTGCCTATTGATTTTTATATTAAAGTTAGTGTTTTGTTTTTACATTTCTCACTTGTTTCCCTCTTTTTGTTTTGTTTGATTAATTTGACTTTGCGTGCACTATTTTTATCAACTCCGCTGCCGATCATTAATTACTTTCAGCTTTTCCGTTTTTGGCTTAATAGCATTTTAATTGTACAATTTGACATATTAATAGGCAAGCCGAAAAGTGACTTTAATATATTGAGTACTTAATAAATGTTAATTCTTTTTAAAATTTACTTCTAGTTGCGTCTCTCGCTCAAGCATCGTGGAGATCTCAAGGAGCCAATGCCTCTGCAAGTGCTTCAAATAGCTCCTTCTGTTCCCGCCCACAGTTTCTCCATGCTCAAGTGGCTTAAGAAGTTACTGCATTTTAGCAACAAAAAGGAAAAGTCTACGAAACCGGCCAAAATCAAAGGGAAATGTTTGCTGTCTGCTAAACAGCAGCAGGAAATTCCAGAAGAATTGCTGTTGATACTACTTCCCGATCAGCACTATAAGGTGCCGTCAGATGCCAACCAGAATGTCAAGACCAAGTTATACAAATTGGCCGAAACGCGCACAAGGCAGCGACGTCGACGCAGTCGCTGTCGTAGTCGGCACGAACCCATTGCCATAACCGAATCCGTCGTCAACAACAACTGCATTCGTCGTCGTCGGAAGGATGCACCCCTGCGTCACAGTGTGCGCAACAAGTTGGCAGCCCTGCATGCGGACATGAATGAGCGTTACGAGAAAGAGGACATTCTGACGCGCCAGTTGGCAGAGAAATGCAAGCAATACAAACTCCACAACGAACTCTATATCTCCCCAAATATGGAGGTGTCAGTAGATGCGCTGCAATGCAATATTGAAGCCTATGCTGAGGATATTATTAAAACGGAGAACGAGCTGCTCGAGCTGAAGAACGAAATGAAACATGATATTTCCCTCATCAATAATCTCAAGCGCATGACTCTCGAACAAGATGTATCAGCGCAGTTAAAGACCAAAAAAGTGTCAACGCCAAAAGACTTGAAAATATTTAATGAATTAACACCTCAAGCTGCTAAAAATGTACACGAAATGCAATTCGTTGACAATATTTATGAATTTTGCGACAATAATGCAAGCATGTTAGTTTAGTTGTAAGCCATTTTGTTAAGTTTTAAGCAATAAACCAAGCCTAAACGTAAATGCATTAGTTACTTACATTTTGGATTCCATTTCAGACTATTATAGCCTTCTCTATTTGCATTGGTTTGATTAGATTAACTAGATTTTTAGCATTGCTTCTTGGATTTAAATACGCGAACAACGATCGCACAAACAAAATTTAATTTGTTTTACATCATATATTATCGATGTAATTTGTTACAGAGTATCGATAGTAGTTCGACAATCATCATTGGAACTCTGAATAAAAGCCCTATGTTATCACGGTCACCCTAATTTGGTTTCGGAGCGTTACGGTCACACTTATTTTGGTTTGAGTTGGAAGTTGAAGTACCTTTAAGAAACTTGGAGTGTGTTTCCAAATTACCTTCGAATTGTATGAAATTTGGTGTTGATATTAAATTACGGCCTTCAAACGGTAAATGCACCGACTGACGCCTATAATCAAGCTCTAGTACACTCTTTTAGACAAAGCGAATGGTCATTATTTTTTTCTTCGCTACTAAGAGGACCTTGAATGCAGTTGGAGGCGACATCGTTTAAATGAGGTTTTAGCTTCGAATCGTGAGAACTCACTTCTTTGCCCGTTTTCATTTTGCAGTTGCAAAAAATGTTTTTGATGACTACCGTCCTGCTACTCGGTGCTACAGACTTACCTATCTGAGCGGGCGAATAATTTACAACAGGGGGGTTCCTAAATCGAGCTAAAATTAGTTCAAATTATATTGCAAAAAGAAAACTTTCAATCGTTGATAGAAGAAATGTTTAGTTTATGATCGAAATTGAACTTTTACAAACACTTATTTTTTAATTATACAAATTTAATACAGCGAAGTTAAAATCGTTTTAGGAACACCCTTAACTTTCATTTGGAACTAATGAACGAAAAGAACTGAACTATATGACCGAACAAACTCTTTTGCTCGGAGGCCACACACAATTCGTAATAATACAAAGAAAAAAGACAAACTACGCTACAGAAATTCAACTCTAAACAAACGAAAATAAAAATATACACATTTCGAAAAGTAACTGTCGACAAATCTGAAAGTTTATCAAAAAACGTTATTTGGAAAAGCAAACCAGAAATTAGGTAAGGCTAATCGAGAGAACGTGGTGGTGCTCGCTGAATTTGCAAGGAAAACGTGCTAAAAAGTGTGATTAAGGGTGGGGGAACTCTCTGTTAACCAAATTGCTTGCGCGGCAATGTCTGTTTCTTTTGTGACGTACCGCCTGACGGACACTTGTGCCTACAATTACAATAACAATAAAGACAACGCAAAGATGCAACGACTTCCTGTACCTTCTTTTTTTTGCACAAGAGCGAAAGAGAAAGTGCAGACGTCGTCGCTGATGTTGCTGCTGCTAATGGTGTGCAGCTGTCAAACGACTTTGTTTTGTTTGTAGTAGTAATGTAAATACCGTTTAGACAACAACAGCAACAACGAAACACCTACACATACGCAAATTAATACGAAAATAAAATCATAGATTAATTAACTGTGGTTGCTGACGCGCCAACGTTTCAAAACTGATAAGTAAAATTTTAAGTGGCTAAGAATTTATTTTATTTACAGCCCACACATAGCGGGAAAATGGCGCGCGGTCACCAGAAAATTCAATCCCAAGCGAAGGCAGCAGACAAGCAGGCCAAGATCAAGAAACAGCAGGGACACAGTGCCAACGACCAAAAGAAAGCGGCCCAAAAGGCACTCGTGCATGTGTGTGTGCTGTGCAAGGTACTTAACTAACTGTACATTTATGTTATCTTTGGCATAGCCTAGCAGAGCCCTGTATTTACTTGTTGACATGGTATGAACACTCTGTTTATTCCAATTTAATATCCATTACCCTCTGCAAGGTTATAACAATTTAAATGTATCAACAACATAAGGTTAACAATACTTTTTTTCAACTCTTTTTCTGTACAGTCGCAAATGCCCGATCCCAAGACTTATAAGCAGCATTTCGAGAACAAGCATCCGAAGAATGACATGCCCGAGGAGCTGAAAGACTTGTAATGTGCCGAGGCAATAATAATAATAGGGAAAATGATTGAAATTAATTAACACGAGGAGAAATATCAACTAAATATGACGAGTTGCCTACCAGTACGATAGAAACAAACCAAGATAAAAACAAAAAATAATGAAAATTTAAACAATCAACATTTTTGGGAATAAAATGGAAAAGATCAAACGCAAGCTGAAATTTTTTATAAACTGTGCTAAACAATCCGATTTGATTTGTTCAACAAAATGAATACAATTTTTGCATTGTTTTGAATTGCCAATTGAAATTGTTTTAAAGTGGCATTATCATGAGATAATACAAAATAACAATTGCATCAACTGGTATTTTACTTTTTCTGCCGCCACAATTATTATTATTATTACAACTAGTTTTGCGTTTATAAACAATGCTAATATTTTATAATTTTATACATTTCGTGCAAGAAAAAAACTAAAACAACAAAAAAAAATGGGAAAAATGCGTTTTTATACTATAAAAATCAATGTAAATGAGAATTTATAAATACAATAAAAAAATGAAAAATTGTTAAGTAACTAAATGCATTGTCAAGTCTTAAAAATGTTTGCAGAATTAAACTATGCTTTCTGGCCTTCTGGAGTCGTTAACTGCATAAATACCAGGTCCTCACGAGCGGGAAAATCAGTGAGCACTGTTATGCCAATGTTATTATCAGGAAGCTGTGGTGTTTCCTCGTGATAGCCAAACCAATAGATAACAATGCCAGGTCCAAATCTAAAACGAAATCTTCGTTAAAAGTATGTTTTCAAGACACTGCGAGAATCTCTTACCGATTACAATAGCTTTGCAGTTGCTGTTGTATGTTCCATTTGTGTCCTTTCGGATCTCCGAAATTGGCCTTGCTCTCGATCCAGTTGACGACAGATCCCTTGTAGAGAAATGGTAGTATCATTTTAATATCTGGTGTCTTGTCATAACCCATGCGACGTAAATCGTGCTCATCGTAGAAATGTATGCCAGCTTCCTTGGCCAAATGCTTCAGCTTAACCTCGTACTCTTCGCCAACTATACGACGACGTAAGTCCGTCAGTGGTCCTTCCTGATTATCACTGTACAGACACTGCTGTACGTTGGCTGCCAGGCGGGAGTCACTGATCAAGTATGGATGCTTTAGCAGCCGAGAAACTTGTGGTCTCTGTTTGAGGTCATATTTCTCTTGTAGTATAACGCGGCAGAGAGCAATGGGACTCATGCCTTCCACACAGGCCATGCGAATGATCAGAGCATTATCATTATACAGGTGGCACTGGTCCTCAAATCTAATCAGAAGTGGAAATCATTATAAGACTATCATACTTTTAGTGAGACCACCTACGTTTGCAGCAGCTTCTTGGAACGCTGTTCGTGGCGCCAATGTTGTCCACGGTTCTTGTTGAACAGCTCAGATTGAAGTATGCAGATTAAAGCAAGTGGTTCCACGTCAACGAAGAAGCGATTGACCATCTCCAGTTCGCAGTCGATGGCCAAGCTGCCATGGTAACCATTGATAAATTGACAAATTCGTGAATACTCAACGCTGCTTAGTATTTTCTTCTTTACTGCTTTGTTACCGGTTGCAGCTGTGTTTTTGGCCATTATTCAAAAAAGCATTTAAATTTTAAGTTAGCTCATGAGTCTGATCAGCTGTCTGTGTTGTTGTTCACAATAAGTATCCAAAGCTGAACTAGTTCTATGTAATTGTTCCGAATTTCCCGCCAATATCATAAGCAATAATAATATCGACAAGTTGAGGACTCTTTCATCTAGCTATGCCTAAATATAGTACAAATAAATTTCATTATAAATTACAAAATATTTCATTAACTAGTTTAACGATAATGTGAAAAGTTAACAATCTGCTCGAATAGCTGATTAAGTATTGGCGCCAATCCAAATCAATACACAAAAGGCCAAAATGTGGTATGTACGCAGTGGTAGAGTCGACTATCGACATAATTAAATCGATACAAATTAACATATGTTCTAGATCTGGCAACGCTGCGATGGCTAAACAAAACCAAGGCAGTTTAGTGGCAGACACGTCAGAATACATTTAGTTTTTACAGAAGTTATTTACACAACTGGTTTATTGTTATAACTATCAATCAGAAAAGTGAATTTAAAGAACGTGAAGCAATGATGTGTAGATTGGCGAATGTCGTGCTGGCGTTTACCCTGGCTGTGACCCTCGTTGCAGCCTTGCCTGTGACACAAAACAAGAAGGAAGAAAAGGGTAATCAAACCAGCAGCACACCTGCTCCAGCGGATGTAGAGACTGCGTTAGAATACGAGCGCTATTTACGTGAAGTTGTTGAGGCTCTCGAGGCGGATCCAGAGTTCCGCAAAAAGCTTGATAAAGCGCCAGAGGCTGACATACGTGTAAGTTTTACTTTCCTTAACAGCTGCTAGAGTAATTCCCCTGATTTAATGATAATTCCAAAATAATCTAGAGTGGAAAAATTGCACAAGAGCTAGACTATGTGAATCATCATGTGCGAACAAAACTGGATGAGATAAAGCGACGCGAGGTGGAGAGATTACGTGAATTGGCCAACAAGCAATACGACCTGTCCAATAACATCGACCGTGACCATTTGAAGGTTTCACAGCATTTGGACCATGGCAATGAGCACACTTTCGAAATTGAAGATTTGCGCAAACTAATCAAAAAGACGTCCGATGATCTGGCTGAAGCGGATCGCAAGCGACGTGGCGAATTCAAAGAGTACGAAATGCAAAAGGAATATGAACGAGAGGCTCAGATGAAGGAAATGGACGAGGAGTCGCGCAAGAAATTCGAGGCAGAGAACAAGGAAAAAGAGAAGAAGCACAAGGACCATGAAAAGGTGCATCATCCGGGCAACAAGGCTCAACTAGAGGAGGTCTGGGAAAAACAGGATCACATGGAAAAGGACGATTTCAATCCGAAAGCTTTCTTCTCCATCCACGATGTCGACAGCAACAGTTTCTGGGATGAGGATGAAGTAAAGGCGCTGTTTGTCAAGGAATTGGATAAGGTCTATCAAAGCAATCTGCCCGAGGATGACATGCGCGAACGTGCTGAGGAAATGGAACGTATGCGAGAACATTATTTCCAGGTAAAGTTCTAAACATCTAATATTTAACTGAATTAAAACAAGAAAATTTTAATAGGAAACTGACACCAATCACGATGGCCTCATCAGCTTGGAAGAGTTCATGCAGCAAACAACCAAGGAGGAGTTCCAAAAGGATCCCGAGTGGGAAACGCTTGATCAACAGCAACAATTCACACACGAGGAATATTTGGAGTTTGAACGCCGTCGTCAGGAGGAAGTCCAGCGCATGATTGCCGCTGGTCAACTGCCCCCACATCCCAATATGCCGCAAGGCTACTATGCAGCGCCACATCCAAGTGGTGGAGCATACCATGCACCACCACCACCAGGTGCTCAACTGCACTACCAGCAACCGGATCAATTGCACATGCAGCAGCAACAACAATACGCCCATCAGCAGCAGCAATACGCCCAGCAGCAGCAACAATACGCACAACAGCAGCAATATGGACAGCCTCAACAGCAATATGGCCAGCCTCAGCAGCAATATGGACAACCACAACCCGTGCAATTGAATCAGAACCAGGTCTATCAACATGCCGGACAGATTCCTGTACAACAACAGCAACAACCTGTGTACAACCAACCGATGGGTAGTCAGCAGCAACAACATCCTGTGCAGCAGCAACAGCCAACACAGCAGCAGCAACAACCTGTGCAACAGCAGCAACAACCTGTGCAACAGCAGCAACAGCCTGTGCAGCAGCAGCAACAGCCTGTGCAACAGCAACAGCCTGTGCAACAGCAACAACAGCCTGTGCAACAGCAACAACAGCCTGTGCAGCAGCTGAACAACCAATCACCTCCACCTGCGCAAAATCAACAGCTGCCTGTACAACAACAACAACAGCAGCAGCAACAACAACAACAACCTGTGGTACCACAGCAAGCTCAACAACAGCAGAATCACTAAACGAAACATTCCTTCATTGTCGCATTTCGTATTTAACAAATTACCTATCTAAATTCTCGTTCGACTGAAATAGCAAACAACAAATTTATCTAATCTCAGTAAACATATATTTATATATATATATATTAATATTTATATATATACATATATATATGTGCACATTAATTGATCAACAACAAACAATTAGGCTGTCGGTGGTTGTCGCATTGTCTTTCCAATTGCTGCATTTTTTTGATATTTTTCTTTTTATACTTTTTCCTTCTCTTTTTACGCATATTTTTTGTACATAAACCGAATTAATATAAATTAATTATAATAAATTTATCGCAGAAAATAAAATTGTGTGAAAATGATAAAAAGAATTGTGTTGAAACCTTAAAAGAAGAGAACAAATGATTCTACAGGTAATCAGAGTCCAACTTTTGAATACCCACAAATCTAGTAACCATTAAACTAAGTCAAAACACATGCATTGTTGATTTTATTTATTCGTTCAAAATTTATTCAAAAAGAATATTTATTTTCGAAAATAAATATAGCTGAATTTAAATATATATACTCAAGTCTGAGAATTCTGGAACGGTTAGAGTTAGTGTTATGTCTTTTGGATACTGCATATGGTTCTTATAAAACAGTACAAATCAGATAGAGAGGGGATAGTTTTGGAAGAAAGCACTTAAAGCTAGTCAAAAATTAATTATTAATTTTAATGCTTAATTAATCAAGTCGGATTAAATTCGTTTACAAAAGTTGCAAATTAGTTTCTACTTGGATTAAAGCCGTTTCCTTTTTTTTTTTTTGGGTAATAATACACGTTACTATACTAAGGTTAGTAAAGGCAAAGCATTTGGTTAGTACATGATTAAGATTAAATTATTAAACAATGTAAACTTCAGCTTAATTCTTAATTATAACGGGGATTAATGCAATGGAACTAACTTAATGTAGGATATGCATGATTATTTAATGATGGAACAGTCCCAAAAAAACAGAAGTGGGAGTAACTAAATTGTTTTACTGATTTTTTTTATAGTACGCAATATTTTATTTAGAAAAATTCGTTCTTCGTTTGTAGTTCTTTGTGTTTTTTTTTGTTTTTGGCAACTAAAAGCTAAATTACAAATGTGGGATAGATAATGTTTATTATAGCACAGTAATACAATGCACCACACAAAAGATGCGTTTAATAACTATATGTATATATATCTTTATATGCAAAATCAATATAACAATTTTGATATAGTTTCAATTTTTATAGACAACTGAACAGTACAATTAATATTGCTGTTGTGTATATTATTGGGAATATTGTACTGCTCTTCTATATTTGTATTTCTATTGTATTTCGAATTTGTAACATTTTGTTTATTATAGTTAATAAGTTTATCAGTTACATAATAGTGTATTATCATTTATAGTTTGGTTTCCTGTGGTCTGGCCACTGAGCAGAGCTTATGATTATAATTATTAGTTACATATACTAATATTATTTTATTCGATTCGCTTCAAACCACAACAAATTCTTTTACTTTCATCTCTCTCGTTGCATGTCATACAAAAATATACACCAATTCTACTCGTTAAATTATTATGTTATTAATATTATTATTATGCGATTAACATGGAGTTGTGGTTTGTTTGTTTCATCTTTCGTTTAAGGCAAAGTGTGTTGTTTTTTGTGGTTGTTTATTTGTTATGTATCTTGTTTTAAACTAAATGCAAAACTCGTTAATGTTCAACATAAATGCTATTGTCTAAATCAACAGACAGAGCGAAAGACAATAAAACTATAAGACTACACAGTAATAGAGAGCACTGAACACAAAAATTCACACACGATATTGTGACGATAAAAATTTCAATTATAAGTAAGATTTAAATGAAGATAGTTCTATTGTTTTATGTTTTGCTCTGTTAGAACAATCGGTTGGTTGTTTTAAATAATTGCTGTCTTAGTTTAGTTATTATTTGGTTGTCAACGGCGCACAATGCTTGAGGGTCGCGGCAAACCACTACGTTTCATTTGCGTTGGTTGCCGCAGACCAGATGGCTTTGGTATGCCCGTTGCTCCCGTTGTCACCTGTGTCAGCTTTGAGCTAAGCACCTGCGTGTCAAAGGTGTGATTCAGCTTTGTATCCTTGCCATACAAACTGCCACGCGAGGATGCTGATGAGAGGCTCTGAAAGAAAGTCTAACTTGAATCACAATTCTTAAAATCTTCCGACAGATTGTGCACTCACCTCGGGTGTTTCGGCTTCTACGGCTTGTTTCATGCTCAGACTATAATAACCAGAAGAAGGACGTGCAAGTCCATTGCCCGCAGTTCGCTTTAAGCCCGCTGTCGTCGGTGCACGTAATCCGCTTACCAATTTTGGTACCTTAAATACTGTGTTGTCATCCTGCTGTAGAGTATATAAATAAATAATCTTCTACCTATATTAAGCAGGTGTTCCTGTACTCACCTCCTGCTGTTGCATTGATCTTAGGCCAGTTATTTGTTTGCTACTCTGGCCACTAGGCCGTCTCAAGCCACCCAAACTAGGACGTGGAGCAAGACCACCAATGCCGCTTATATTGGAGGACAGATTATGGAACGACTTGGATTTAATTCCCATGGGACTCTTGAGTTCACCAGCACCAGATGTTGCTGCTCCCGCTGCTGTTGTTGCTGCCGTTGTCATTGCTCCATTGGTAACGGTGGCATTAAGACCAGTTCCAGCTGAGGTCGCCTTGCTGACAGTAGTAAACTTTTGCAGGCCACTAATGTAGCGTGGTCGGGAGAGTGATCGAGCTATTTGACTGGAGGAGGAGGTTGACTCATTGGGGGTTAGTTCGGAGACCTGATGCTGTTCGTATTGTCGCTGACGCATTAGTAACGACTTCTCCTTGGGCTTCTTGTAGGTCAAATAGTTGTTGCTGGCACTGGAATTACTTTCGACTTCGTTGTTATAGTTGTTGATGGACTGATCTCGTCGCGAAAGTCGTCCCGGCGGTGATTGCTGCCGTTCCAGCTGCTCAGGCTCTGCATAAGCCATAGGCTCCACCGTCTCTGCTTCATCATCTATACAAGGCACTACAATGTTGTTGTCGAGTTGCTCGTCACGTGCACGCATTTCCTTGGTTATTTTAATGGTTTTAAAACGCTCTCGATCCCGTTCCCGACGCTCTGCCAGCTTATAGCTAGACGCTTCAGTCTCAACAGATGTTGCAACCGGTTGTTGTTCGTCCGGCATCGCCGACTCCTCGGACTCCTGCAGCGGTGAGCAGGCCTCCGACGTGTTAGCTGGCTCCTCCTCCCTTCGATGCACAATAAATGATGTGGAATTGCAGCTGCCGCCGCTAGCGGTGCTATCATGCATGGCGCTAAGATTGACATCATCATAGAGGCGACTGCGACGACTAAGTAAACGTTCCCCGCTGCCGCTTGACTGGCTTTGGCTGTGGCTGCCCATCAAGAGCTGTGTCTGGTTCATCAATGGTGACGTCATGTGATGCACTTCCTCCGGCGGCTGCTGTTGTTGTGCCAGCAGCTGATGATCGCTGTGCGCCATGTGCGACTCCTCTTCTCTATGGAAACGACGCCTAATGCTGTCCAAGGATTTCTGCATTTTGATCTGCTCCGGATTCAGTGTATTCATTTTGGCCAGTCCATCAAGCAACTGCTCAAACTGTTCTTCATCTCCCTGTTGCGCCAGCATCTCCACCTCAGCCTCAGCTAAATCAAGTATGCATTGCATTTGCTTCTGATCCTCGGTCATGCTGTATGTTGCATCCATTGCAGGCTGTTCAATTGAGTCCACGAGCACGGGCCTTATGCCATCTACTGTTAGATCCTTTAGCCTTGTTGTTGTGGGCGGTTCGTAGGTTTGATTCAGTTGCTGACGACTTCTCAGCGGTGTTGTGCTGCTGCTCACAATCGGCGATATGTTATTGATTTCGCCACGCCCCTTCAACGTGGGCGTATAGCTTAATTGTTGGTTATTGTAATTGTTGTTGTTGTTATTGTTATTATTATTAAAGTTGTTATTCTTGTGTTGTTGAAAACGTGAGCTTGCTGTTGTTAAAGGAGTTGATTCCATTTGAAGCGTTGACAACACCTTGTCCATATTTTCAGGTGTCTCGCACCTGACCGCCTCGGGTGTATCACAGCCCTCGGTGTATGTAGTGTTCACTTGTCGTCCCGCTAACAATACGGTGTCATTCAGATGCGGCGCTTGTGGCCTTTTAAACGTTGCATTTGCATCCGTTTCGACCAACGAATCGTTGGCTACTGCTGTTGTTGGTGTTGTGGTTGATGTTGGTGTTGTCAAACTATCCACTAGACTGAATGTGGTGTCCCCGATCATTTCCTCGCTCAACAACATTGTTGTACGCAATTGTTTCTGGATGTGGTTCTGGTTCTGTACTTGCGCCTGCAAAGATTGCAGGTGCAAGTGGAGCTCATTTGGCGTGGAGACGCTATCGGTGCTATTATCCATGGTGCTGCAACCGGAGCCGGTTTTACTCAACGTTGCCAGAGATATGTCATCGATCTGGCCAATGTGCGAGTCCTTGATCAATGTACCGTCCCCTGACATGGTCAGTGATTCGAGAGCCTTACGGTCCCTGATCATATCGCTCAGCGTGTAACCATCCTCATTGCCCAATGTGGTTGTTGTTGTGGCCGTGTTGTCAAAATCGGGCTCCAAACTGTTTGTCGATTGCAGGAAGTTGAGATTTGTAAAGTCTGCCGAAGTGATGAGGGAACTATTCATGTGCTCATTGTTCATGGACGAGCAGATAGACGATGGCGGCGACGTGTCTTGCAGAAAGGACTTGTGCATGTTTGTGACAAGTCCTCCAATCTCCAGACTAAGCATGCCAGCTCCTCCCTGTGCCAATGGTGAGGTGGCATTCTGTGACTGCAAAAATTAAATTCTCTTTAGTTGAAGTTTAATTAAATTTCATCTGTTTTTATACTCACAAATTGCGCCTCCAGGTTAGTTGCCACTTGTGATCTTCTTTTGGGCCTTGTGAACGTCTTTGAGTTGTGTTTGTATGCTTAATATTTAAAAGTTTAACGCAATTAATTGAAGTGGATAAATTAAAAAAAAAAAAAAAATTAAATTTAAAATGAATGTCAACTTCAGTGTTGGTGTGTGTTTGTGTGTGTGTGTGAATGGGTTGTGCACTGCTATTTAAAGACTATCGAATTCGAGGAGCTCTTCCTCGTTAACCACTAGCAACATTTCATCATCGGAGCAGAGCAGTGTATCATCCACTTCAACCTCCAGTTTGCAATTGAGCACAGGTATAACTGCTTGTGGCACTAGCGGTGGCATCTCCTCATGAACTGCTTGTGGCATCTTCTCTTGGACTACTTGTGGCATCTCTTCAAGCACGTCTTGTGGGGTTTCCTCAAGCACGGCACGTGGCATCTTCTCAATAACTGGTTGTAGCATCTCCTCCAGCACTGCTTGTGGCATCTCCTTAAGCACTGCCTTATGCATTGATGAGCATCTTTCGGGTTCCATAGTGAACTGCATTGAATTATTAAAATTTGAATTCAGTTCCTCCATTTGATTGTCAAGGTCGGCTACTTTCTGATCAGTGTTCATATCGCAGACGAGTTTTGGCTTGGAATCGACACCGGATCGACCCGACCAAATCTCCAACATATCGCTGTGGATTAACCAGTTGGATTTCTTGTCGGCACGCAACATAATCTGACGTTTATAGCTACACCATTCATAGACACCAGAACTGGTGACTTCCCTGAAGCTGCCGTTCATGATGAAGGTACGAGAATAATTGTTGTATGTGTGAACATGGAGCTTAGACTCCTCCACATTTATTGGCATCACCGGGAGTTGACTCAACGCGTGAATTACAGCATCGTGTCCAAACAATAATCTTCTGCAAACTGACGTTCTCTGACGATGTTTCAACTGATTCAGATCAAACAAACGGCCGTATCCCGTAACATGTTCAGACTTTAGCAGCAGCAGTTTGGACACGCCTAGCGAAAAGGACGCCTCCCTTTCATAGTATGTCTTCAGTTCATTGCGACGCTGCAAATTATTGAAACTAGCATAGAAGTTTATGGCGAATTGTAAACAAAATTCGCGTTCGGAGCTGTTACCGCCAAAAAAAGTGGATGTAGGCGAGGTTGTCTTGTGGCTAACACGAATGTTCTGCACTTCTGGCAGTATCTTATGCAGCTGCCAGCATTGGATTTTTGCCACGGGATTATTGATCAAATCCAAAGTCTGTAATTTCATGTCTCGCAAATTCTTGAGCTGCATTATACCACAGATATTGTTGGCACCCACGTCGAGCACTTGGAGATGGGGCAAACTAGTCCTTGGGAATTGATCGAAGGCCCCAAGTGAACACAGAAAATTGTCGCGCAATTGCAGTACGCGCAGTTCCTTAAATTCCTGTGCAATAATTTGCAACAATTTCTGCAACATGGGCAGCACATGCAAGGCACAGAAGTGTCCCAGCAATTCGGGAGCAGCATGGAAGCGTGTCAAGTTAAGTGACTTACTCTTGACATCATAGCGTGCCAGCAAGGCCTTCTTAATCGCAGCTAGCAATGCTGGCTGTAGGGAAAAATCCTTCAGCATACTTGGGACGATGCCAAAATCCACGTGCAAATCTATAACTTTGGTGCTATAGAGCACAGTTACCTTGCCAGTTAGACGCTTCATGCGGTTGGCAATTAACTTATTGTCGACCAGAAATTGTCCGCATTCGCTGTTCCCGACGCGATTTAAGTTAAACATTTCAACTTTCAGCGGCATCAAGGCATATTTGAGTGCAAGAAGTATGGAGCTATTGGGTACATCCAGGCAATTGCTGAATTTCACCGTGTACCAGCCAGTAACGCTCATATTTTTGTGGTCCGAGCCATGCTGATCCACACACTTATCGATGACTTTTCCCAAATGAGAGGGCGTTAAGTCTTCGAGCATGACGCCAATGTGCTCCTTGAATCTTTCACTACCGAGCAGTCTTTGGTTTGTTTTTAAAATATTTTCCTTAGCGCGATTTTTGAAGCTGACACTTAAGATTTTTCTTTTTCTTGGAAAGTTTTCCATTTTGTCGAGCTCAAATGATTTCACAATTAATTGTTTTAATTTTATGCAGCAAAGGCAATTTACAGTTACAAAATTTGACACTTGAAAAGTGTTGGAAAACGGTTGGAAAAGCTGATATTACTGGGAATACAGGAATCGAATGGTTCTAATGAACCCAGTGAACTACAGACAAAAAAATTGTTTGAGCCGAAACGAAAATATAAGAAGTAAAAGTAATCAGGGTTTAACTAAAAGAGAAAGAATTTCATCAAAATTGCATTAATTTAATATGGGCTAAAAACAAATTTGATTTGTTTTCCATGGCCAAACTCAGTTTAATTAGTGTTGTCTAATTGCGAGCTGTGAAGGGTAACAGCTGACTTTAACACTGCAGTTTGATAACATATGTTATGTTAAAAAACATAACCATGTTATATAAATTTTAAATTATAGCAGTTTTCCAACAATTTAGTTCTAAGCATAATTAACTACGTATTAAAATTGCGATTTAAATCCAATGATTTTATTATGCAGTAAATCGGCGACTTTGTTTCTATTACTTCATTTGCATAGCCAGTTTTTATCAATTCCGTATTGTGTCGCCAGTGCACAGCTTAAAGCCATGAATGATCAGACCACGCACAACTTTTTCTTGACTTACTGTCTCTGTGTGTGTGTATATTTGTGTGTCTTTGTTGATTAATTATTGACGACAATAACATTGGCCAAATATAGCAGAAACAACGGTTGGTGGTCATTGGTAATGGGTACGTACGTAAGTACATAAGTAAGCGTCTCGACAGCCTACACCCACACCCACACACACACACACACATACATATATAAAATGAGCATTTTAAATTATATATATATTTATTTATCCTCTACGTTGTCAACTTTGCTGCCGCCAGTTTAACCCACTTACAAATTTGCTTTTAGAAAGCGCCAAATGCACAAAACTTGGCCTGCACTTATGCACGTAAGTGTGTGTGTGTATAAATGAGTACATATGTGTGTGTGTATCTATGTGAGTCCGATGTATGACACACATGTATGATGGATGTATGTACATACCTTGCTCATGATTGTAGTGGAAATGCGGCTGCAATTGTTGCGACTGCGGCTGCTGCTGTTGATTATTTGTTTTCCACTGTTGCAGTATGTTTGAGATATCATCGTGGGTTTTATCTGCCAGAAATCTGCACATTTTCGATAGAAATAGGAAAACACGCACAGATGGCGTAAGTATTTTTAGCAATTGCGGCAGAGAGCAGTGTCTAAACGGGGAATACAAATGCGAACGTCACTTACATGTATGAATCATCCTTAAGTGCTTCATCAATATCGAGTATATCCATGTCCTGTTGCTAATATACAGTACTATCTTTAGGCTTAAACTAATTGATCGGCTTCACTGTGGGCTCTGCAAGCAATCGAAAAACTAAAAAATATAAACCATTCACTCTCTCCATCACATCACAAAATAGAGAAAATTCCTTTGCTTTAGACTCGGTTTCGCTGCATACGCAGACTAACGAATCGAACAAACACAAACAAACAATCAAACGAGTCGGAAGTGTCTTCTGTTTGTTGTTTAAGTTTAAACGAGCACAATTATGCAATGCTGGCAATAATGTGTTGTCACTTCATTTGTTAAGCACACTTAAGTATTATATTATTCACCGATTTTATAAATAAATAGACAGCCACACAGCGCAGCGCACGGACATTCTTTAACGAAACAGCGACAAAGACGAAATCAGCGATATAAAAAAACCAGGGCTGCAACGCAATGCGAAGTGGTTTGATTGAACGAATCAGTTCACGTCGTTCCCATATGTTTAGTTTCTTGGTATTTTTCATTTAAATAATGCCGACTGTTCAGTTTATTTTAAGTACTAGAATTTATTATAAAAATACGTACATACAACTTTATTAAGTTATACAGTTCAATTAAGACTTAAATATAATTACACCAGTTATAGCCATCTAATTTAAGTTTACCATAAATTAAATTAAATTTACTCCGCGTAAACACGAACATAATCTATGATCATACTGCTCAGTTTTCCCCAAGTGGCAGACCAGGTTTCACGCTGTTGCCAAAAAGAAAGAGCAGCACGCGGCTCCTGATTTCTGTAGGGTTTAACGTCCTTAGCCAGAACACTATCGTCAAAGTTTAGAAAACCACCTACAGTAACTCCGAAAATTATGAAACATTTCTCATTAAAAAATGGTAAACCGTCATAGATTTCTCCGTAAACCTCATTGTCTACCATCAACGTTAATTTCTCACGCTTCCATATCATCGTGTAATTATGAAACTCATCGCCATAATGGGTTTTACTCAGATGATCTTTAACAAATTGCAGTGCGGTACCTTGCTGATAAACTATCATGCCTCCGTACAAACGGTTACCCGAAATGTCCTCCTGTTTATTGCTGTACAAGTAAGGGTTACCACGAGCGTAGGCAATACCTGTAATGAATTAAGTTTACAGGGTATTCAGTGACCAGCAACAGTGCTGAACGTAAAGGTCAAGAATTTCGAACAATTGCTGCCCCATTATCGAAAGCAAGAGTAGTGCAGTATTTTTATTTAGCACTGACTACCCCTACGAATAATCGATAGTATATTGCTGAAAGCTATCGATATGCAGCCGATAGTTTTTTTTTAAATAACTGATTTCATTACTTACGCATTTGATTTGCATAATGCGTTTCCGCATGCGATGACGCCGGCTGCAGCATAATATCTTTAATAAGTTAATTAATAGTAATGAACGTTTAGAAAATATCTGTTTAACACAACGCACTTACAGGGAAACAACCAATCACCTTTCGGCAACTTGGCCCGCACCACAATTTTCCCATATTTAAAGCTAAACGATTGTCGAGTATGCAGTTGAGCTGAATAAACAGGTGGCTTAATTTTGTAGAAGCTACCATAGGCAATGTTGCATTCTACATCCGGACTTTCCACGGCGGTACAGCGATCGCCGAGCCGATAGGCTCCGTTGGTCACATCATTGGCCACCAATGGCACAATGTGAAGACGTCCGTCCCTTACGTAAGAGTTACGAGGAGAATCATCAAACGCTACCAACTCCTCATCTGAATGATACATTCGTTGTCTCACATCGTGCGTCCAAGTGCTGTTATTCAGTTGTGTCCCATTAAAGTTATCCTCGAATAAAAGGTCACCACGGCAGATGCGTTTTTTGCCGCTCACGGAACTCTCAGCTGGTTTACAGGAGTTTAACTGTTTATCCGTCTCATCCAGGAGGGCTTTGCACTGAGCCGGCGTGGTTTGCTGGGCAATGTTTACAGATTTTTTTTGTCTAGTGGCCCGTAGGCGATTATTGAGTATTACTTGGAACTCTGTTCTTTCATAGAGCACATTGTTAAACTCTACTATCAATGAAATTTGCAGCTTATCATTGTCTTGGAGGACGGTAGCATGTCTACTAAGCCAGGTGCCATTGGTGACTTTGGTTATGTAGTCCATTAGTGGTGGACAAGTGTCATCTATTAGCAGCACATAGAGAACACCTTGCATTCCCGGCTCGTCTGTAACAGATTCCATCACAAAAATGACCTTCGCATCTACAGAGCTGAACCCACCTGGTATAGACACTGTGAAGTCGCTTTCATTTAACAGTTTTAAGTGCACATTTGGCACTTTATATGCCTCATTTTGAAGAAACCACAAAAACACTAAAAATATTTTCCACATTTTCCAGCTCGTGACGCAATTGATTCTAGTCAAATTTAATTTATTTACAATTTTTACAAAAGTTTAATGAGTAACATGCACGAATAGTTCCATAGAACTTGGCGCCTCAACTGTTGCAAAAACCTGTTGCATTCTAGTCTAAAAGTTCTTAAAAGCTTTCAATAGAATTTAAGCCTAGCTTTAAAAGCTATTAATAACCATCTGAATTTATATCTGTTAATTTTGCCTCCTCTTAAGTCTACTATCGATAAGTATCGATTACTCTTGGAAATATCAAACAGTAAATTACCGCCGCTAAATAAATAAAAACGTTTCATTGAATTTATTATTTTAAAATTTTGAAGATCTAATTAAGGCATGGTATATTTGATTTGAAACACGTTTATAAAATAAACATTGACAACAAGTCGTTCAATACGCTGCTGATAAGTGAACACCCGACAGAAGCTTGCAGATAGTCATAAACAAATCAAAGAACCGGTCTCAACTGAGATCGTTTTGCGAGCAAACAAAACGACGCATTCAGTCGGATTCTTAACGTCGCAGAGAACGCTTAGAAAATTATGATTGCAACTAGAAGATTTCGCTGTCAGACAACGCCGGTGCTGCCACTGCTGCTTAGCCTGGTTTTGGGCATCTCTGGCTACAAAGTGCCCGCTGCCACTGTGGAGCCATTAGCCCAAGGATTCCGAGTTTCTATACCAGGTAAATACCCTAAGATTACATTTGTTGTCTAGGCTTTCCGGTCTGATTGAAATACCTCAACAATGCGAACACACATTTCCCGCAGGAAGCGTTCCTAGCTTTAAAGAATGAGTACAGTCGTACACAGCTTATTTGAAACACTAAAATTTTAAATTAAAGATTATTTAAATAATAATCAAAATTTCAATATCAACAGTGGGAAAAACCCCGAGATAATTAAACTTTTTGTTGTTCATTAATTACTATAAGCAAGAAAATAAACCTAAAGTGCAGAATTTTTGCTCTTTTGAATATTAATTATTAATTCTTTGTTTCTTTCAGATGAGAACGGCGTCAAGATGGTAGCCTTCAATGTGAACCGAAACCGCAACTTTACGGGCTTTGAGCCGGGAGAGTTCAGCGCTCAAGTGCGTGAGTCGCAGGATGGACGCTGGCAATATGATTTTGTGAAGGCCGCTCTGAGAGCATACGACACACTCTCTGTCTGGACCAATGTGCAGCATGGCAGCGCCATTTATCGGGGTCAGGGACAACCGCTGCAAGTTTGCGAATTGTCCGGAAACTATTTACCCGAGGGCTGTAAAGGACACTCGGAAGAAATAACCGAAAAGACGCAAACATTCTCCCATACCAGATCTACCCCAACTCCATCGAATTGTAAAGAGATCAGCGAGACTGTGACATCACCAGCCCAATTATCACCGCCCTGCAAAGGTCAATTGTTATTCGAGGAAACCTTCGATGAGCTGAACGAAACGCTCTGGCAGCACGAAGTTCGTTTTCCAATTGATACCAAAGATGCCGAATTTGTGTTGTACGATGGCAGGGCACGAGTACGCGATGGACACTTAATTATTGAGCCAAAACTCTGGGCTAGCTATCGACCCGATCTGGATATCACGCATGCCCAGCTCGACCTTTCAGAACGCTGTACCGGCACCCACGATCGTCGCAAGCAGTGCCTCCTGACCACGGGTGGACCAGTGATAATGCCACCAGTGGTGGCGCCACGTCTTAGTACCAAAGATACGTTCCAATTTAAGTACGGACATATAGAAATACGCGCCAAGATGCCCAAGGGTGACTGGATTGTGCCACTGCTGCTGCTGGAGCCCTACATGGAGGCATATGGTCAAACTGGTTATGAATCAGGTAAGATTCCTGGTATACTTCAGCTTGTCCTACTAACACGCGCCTTTCGTAGGTCAGCTGCGGGTGGCCATGATCCGTGCCAATGAGCAACTGCGTCTGCCGCAGGGTAAACTGCTAGATGGACGCACACTTTTGGCTGGTCCTGTGTTGTCCACGGAGGCTTCACAGCGTGAGGATTTCATGGTACAGCTGCGGCGCAGTGAACACTTTGGCAGTGAGTTCCACTTGTATGGCCTGGAGTGGAGTAGCATTGGCTTCCGGTTCACCATCGATGGCAAAGATTACGGAGAATTGTTGAATCACTATGCTGACTCAGAAATAAATACCAGCTGGCGTCGTGGCGGTCCCATGGCACCTTTTGATCGCATGGTAAGCACACCAAAAGTTCCCCTTTGTTCGGTTTAATCGAGGGGATTTTTTGTTTGCCCCAAAACGGGTTTTGAGCATGAAATGTTATTTGAAACAGTAATTTGCCTTGCATTGGAATAATTTGAAGCCAAGTTCTTAAAGCACCAAGCGGTATCGCAGAAATTTACTGGGCATACTTTAGTCGAACCGCTCAACTTCATGTCTTTGATTTGCAGTTCTACATTACACTGGGCCTGTCGGTGGGCGGCTTTGGAGACTTTGTGGATCGACTGCGTACGGCCAGCTACGAGAAGCCCTGGTTCAATAAGCATCCTCAGGCAAAACTGCACTTCTGGCAGAGCCAGAATGATTGGCTGCCTTCGTGGAAGCAGCCCAGCTTAATGGTGGACTATGTGCGAGTCTACGCGGTTTAAACAGACAAGTGGTCTGGTTTATTAATGAACTCAACAGATTAATAAAACAACAAAATATTTCATTCTTCCTGTGGATGTGTAGCATAGACACGTACATAATCAATTACCAGTTTTGGGTGTTTCCATGTTTTCTTTGTGGTTGGAAAACCTTCTCGAAAGACATCCATTGTTTTCAGTACTCTGATCTTGACTTCATGATCCGGAAAGTTAAGTATACCGCCAGCAGTCAAACCCAGAGCCATATAATAATGCTACAAAATAAATGTTTAGGAAAAAAAGAATTGAACAAATCATAATTACATACTCGGAAGTTATTGAGCTGGTTGAGAACTAATTCGTTCGTAATAGTGCCGTATCTTATGCCATCTACTTTGAAAATTATGCGGTCACTGTGCCAGATCATAGTGTAATTGTGGAAACTGTCCCCATAAAGGCCATTCTCAAGGCTATGACTCTGTCTATACTCGATAAACTTATCAATTGAGCTATCAAAGACAAAGGCGCTGCCAAAAACAGTCTTGCCGCCCAAATCGCTAGGCCTTATGAAATTTTCCCGAGTATACGCCAGCCGTATGTGTGGTGCGGACACGGACTCTAGAGCCAAGTCATGGGGCTGCAGTATTAAATCTATTTCAGGATTAATGATACTGTTGGTACAGAAGAGATGTAGTTCAGGCACTTACAGGGTATAAGCCAGTCGCCAATGGGCAGCCGTGCACGGATTTCATACCGGCCATACTTCAGCTTGATCGCGTCCGTCGTTCGCAGCAAAGCCGATCGAACGGGCGGTCCAGGTTTTTTAAAGGTGGTATCGAAAGGACCACAGCAATTTACCTCCTTTGATGTGCAATTCTCTAATTTGAATAATTGTGATTTATACGTGTACTCCGTTTGATTGGCCATTATATGCAAATGACCGTCATGGACACGACTGTGCTTGTTGTTTGCCACAAACTCCGTAAACTCATGAGTGGTGTAAGCGCGAGTAAAAATGCGGTGTTGCCAATTTTGAAGATCGTTGAAATTGTCCTCGAAAATTAAATTTCCGCTACACATTTCATTGTTTTTCACATTGGGGCTCCATTCGGGCGTAATGCAGTCTTCAGAAATGTACTCTGGGTCTATTAATGGAGGCCGCTGAGTAACTGGATCAATTGGCTGTTGATGGCAAATTTCAGGCTGTTCCTGTTCGACTCCAATTCCATTTTGATCGAAATTGAACAAAAAGTGTTTCGTTATCACTTGATTATTGGCTTCAAATATACCGAAAACTTTTAGCAATTGGTTATCACTTATATTATTCTTCAGATAATGCTTAAAACCCAACGAATTGCTATCGCTCACGTTTTGGATAATATTGTACAAGATGCTACAATCATCGTCCAGCTCCGAGGAGAAGAAAACGGATGTGACATTAGGATGTTCTGCAAAAATCAAGTTTTTAATATATAGAACAAAGGTTTCCATTTCGCTTAGACACCAAAAATAATCTACAAGCAAGAAAGTCTGCAGTCGAGCGAACCGACTGTATAATACCACGTACTCATTGTAGTGCGAGTTATTTCATCAAAATAATAAATTTTCGACCAATTTGACCTATGAAACCTTTATGTTGTAGTGATCTGATGCCTGACATATAAATATATTTTCATTAAAAATTTGGTGGCTGTAGCTTTTATAGTCTCGGAGATCTAGGTGTTCATACGGACTGATGGACAGACAGACGGATATTGCTATATCCTCCCGGCTGTTAATGCTGATTATGAATATAAAGATATCTTAAGCCTTCTACTGGTGAACATTTGCCTTCTGACAGACCTAATAGACCCGTGTATTCTTATTGCAAGGGGTCTAAAAGCAGGTTTTAGCACAAAGAGTGCTAAAAATCCCTAACGGTATCAGATTTCATTATCAACAGTTCTTTCTTTTATTTTTTATTAAATCTTCCTTATGCATACACTATTTATTTTCGTTTTCTATTTTAAAATTGAAATTGACAGTTATTTTGATGTCTGTTATTTTATAAATTAAATATATTATAAACTTACTAGGCAACGTTATCGTTATTTCTGTTCCCACGACATTAACCGCTATCGGGACTTCAAACTCAGCCCGACAGCCAACAAAGAGAACAATTGAAATTAACAAGCATTTTACTTGCATTTTATTTTTTGTTTGTTTTATAAAATTTTGAAAAATACTCGATCAAAGGTTATCAAGTGAGTTATAGGCATTAATCTATGCTTCTACACATATACACACTAGTGTAGAGCAGCTCCGTCTTTTTTACTGTGGGACTTTCGACTGAAACCAACAATCTGCACTCAGCAATCACAATAGCAAAATATTATAGATTGAGATCGACAGATTATTTTCGAAACACAACGCTGTCAGAGCTGCTTTTTGAGAATAATTATGAATTTTTCCAACACTTAAAGTGTGTTTTCGAAATTAATTTGCAGTTTTAACAAATTAATT
The DNA here is from genome assembly GCA_018152125.1 of Drosophila dunni. Lineage (NCBI taxonomy): Eukaryota > Metazoa > Arthropoda > Insecta > Diptera > Drosophilidae > Drosophila > Drosophila dunni. Next base: position 5,334,343 of record JAECXC010000286.1, read on the forward strand.
CACATATTTTGCGAGTTTTCCAACAATAGAAATGGGACACGACTACAAACATTTAAAAAATATTTGTGGATCGTTGCATAAGTCGTAGCATGAAAAGTTATCGATTCACAGCTTGGTTATCGTTATCGACATTCTTGCTTGCCTGTACCTGTCGCTTGAATATTGACGGTAGTCGAGTTTGAAACTTCGAATCGTTTTGAGCTGATAATATTATTAAAGCGAAGTATAAGAAGCTGCAGTGAGACAATAATCGGATTAACATTTCAATGTGGAAAATGAAAAGCCAACTTTTCTTATTTGTTTTTGTTGTTGGGCTTGTCCACTGGAGTTCAGCGTTTGACATCGAAAAAACCGAATTGTTTGTTGAAATTAACGGTAGTGAGATAACGCTATCAGTTCCAGGCAAGTTCAGTTACTTTAGTATACTATATCCACTTGCTTGTCTAATTTTCAATTGTACTGATTACAGATGAACCTGAACTTGTATCAGTACTGTTCTCTATTGAACTCGACGATGAGTGTACTTCGGGTTTTACTTTCGTATATAATCAGAACAATGACAGCGCCATGAGCCACACGCAAGATATCAACAAGATTCTCAAATCCGGTGATAAGCTGCGTATAGTCGGCGTGTTCCAATCAATGGATCAGTTTATAAAAACTGAATATGATTACGTGATCGATCAACGCAATAATGCAATCAAACAGGACTATGAGCCCATGTGTGACTGTAAGCCATCGCAAACGGAGATGGATACTCATGTAGTTCGAAAATGTAGTGGAACTCTCATCTACAGCGAAGAGTTTAACGACTCTCTGAATGGCTGGAAGCATGAGGTGCGCAATACGGTCTTTGAACATTCTCCGTTACAGGAATTCGTGACCTATTTAAACAACGAAGCTAATTCCTATCTAAAAGATGGTAATTTGCATCTTAATGCCACTAAGGTGAAGAAAAACTATAAGAAGAAATCGAAGCTGCCAGATTGCACCTCCAAGTCTGTGGAACATTTTAGCAAACACTGTAAATGGGATGATACAACACCCGTTCACTCCGCTAAAGTGCATAACCGCGATAAATTCAACTTCAAATTCGGTCGTGTGGAAATACGTGCTCGACTTCCAATTGGCGACTGGCTCTTTCCATGTGAGTAAAAAGCAGCAAGCAACAGCAAATTCAAAGTTCATTAATTAGCTTTAAAGACTTAGAAAATAATTTCAAATTATCAAACGGTTCTGGGTATATCTTCTGGTAATGTCTGAGTATTAAGTGAATTATTATCTGTTTCTTGCAATCGTTTCCCAGATCTACTACTGTTCCCACATGCCGCAAATGTGGAGGATTCCTACGTAAATCACATACGAATCGCCTATGCGCGTGGTAACATAAATTCGTTTCAAGATGTTTTACAAAATGAAATCGGGGCAGGAACCGTTTTTGGTAGCGCCGTGCTCTGGTCTGAAGACAGGAAGCCCGTGGAGTATAGATGCTCAAGATCCATAATGCCCGGTCAATACTACGGGGATGAGTTCCATAACTACACAGTGATTTGGAGACGGGATCTGATAATATTCAAGGTCGATGAAAGGACCTATGGCACCATAACTGATCCACTGGTGCTCAACACGATCAACCAGCACGAAGTAAGCAAATTACATCAAAGATGAAATTATATGTTAATCTACGACTAAATTACAGCATTTCATCGCCTTGGGCTTGACTGTGGGTGGAGGCGTTAATTTTCCGGACGATTATGTGTTGAAGGCACAGAAAACTTTTAGCAACGAAAAGCCCACGCTTGTACAGCATTTTAGGGACACAATTAAACCAGTTTGGAAACGTTCCACTTTGGATATCGATTATGTACGCGTTTACACAGTGCATGAAGAAGAATCATAATTTGGTTTTTAGAGAACGGCTTTAATAAAGATTGTTTAGAATGTTTTTCCATTGTTTTTCTTTGATCCATTGTTGCGGGAGTTTTGCGTTGATTTCTTTTTTCTTTTGTCGGACGACCAGTCGACATCGTCCTCGTCGTCGGTGCCGCCAGTGTTGCCCGACTGCAAATATGTTGATGATGAGCTGGAGCTGGCGCTGGTTCCCTCCTTGGTTGCCAATCGTCGGCTGGCGATGCGTGACGAGATGCGTCCCATGCCCATGCATTTTTCTAGGTGCGGGGCAAATCTGGCTGCCGCCACTAATCTATCACAATTGGGGCATGTGCAATCCATTGGCTTCTTTGCAGTTGATATACCAAAAATATCCAGATTTGGCATCTCACACATTCGATAAGCCGACTCTGCGTTTTCTTCCCCGACACCATCAAGTGCCTGCAAATTGTTGGTCTTGCGCAAATGATGTGTTTCTATAAATATACCGGCAACTGCATCGTCCAAGAGAGTCTGATACAAATAACTGGCCGCCTCCTCTAATCCCTTGGGTTCCTTAATTAATTCTCGAAAATTTGTGGCTATGGCTGCGGTCGTTAAGCGAGGCTCTGTGCCTGAGGGTGTCTGCGCAGCATTTCCCGTTGATGAGCCCATTGAATGCGACTGATTAGCATTCGAATTTGCCATATTCAAATTATAAAAAGGTTTTACTATTTATTAGGCTCTTTGTATTTTGCAATAAAAAACTACAGCCGGTTGATGTTTACGATTATAATATAGAGATGTCGTTTTTTCGTAAATGTCGATTCGATAAATTCTGAGTTCAATATCGTAAATTTAGTATTTTTGTACTTGCAAAATACGGCCACACCGAATTTATAATTGTTACTGTTGCCTAGAAATTATATTATTTAATTTGTGTTTTAATAAAAATGACGCTTATAAAGAAGCCGCATGTATACAAGTTGCTTGTGGAGAAAATGTACAACAGATGCCAACAAATACAGGCAGAAAACGAGCGCAATGTTATGAGGCAAGTGCAAAACAAACATTCTTGTCATATGCTCAAAACTCAAATGTGTTGATTATTATAGAGTGAATGGCATAAAGAAATTATTGCGTCGACGCACATACGATGTGGAGCTGTTAAAAAGGCGACTCGACAAACATGGCGACAACTGGCGCTCGGTGCCCATGGTTGCCCCACAACCAAAAGGAAAGCCTGAACAGAAGCGCCGTGGACCAAAACCGAAAAACAAGCAGGTAAACAATACAGATGATGGACAACAGACCGCAACGACCCGAAAACCCAGAAAACAACGTGCGAAAAAGCAGCAATCAGAAGTCAACGAAATAAAACCAGGGACAACAATACCACAACAACATTTATTTATTGCTTAAGCGGATGAATCATCCATTTAGTTCGTACGCTAAGAATTTGTAGAGTAATTATATGTATTTTATAGAATTTTACTTACATAAAGCTAAAACAAAGAAATTCAACGGTATCGGATTAACTTATAAAGAGAAATGTTGAACTGGAGTAGATTTGGACTTATTCGGCTTGACGTAGACGTGCCAAACGCTGCGTCAATTCATCCTGCTCCTGCGAGACTTGTGTGGAGGCGCCAATGGTTGTGCTTTGCACACCGCTGGGCAGCTCCATATTGAGTTCCAAGCCTGCCTCATCTGCAACTTGCTGCAATAAGTTGTCGACATCACCTTGTGGCACAGATGTGGTCACCGTGTCAGACATAGTGCCCTCCATCACAGAGCTTTGGACATCCAAATCCTCGAATTGCGATTCGAATTTCTCCATTAACGATGAGATTTTCTCCAGATTCATGCCCTTCATGGCAGCATCCATAGCCTTAACGACACCGGCCATTGAACCAGTCACTTTACGCGTTGTCAGAGCAGACTGCACGCGACTGGAGACAGCATCGACACGTGCACTCATCCGTAAGTAATTGACGGCCTGGTTCTTCTGTCGTATGGCATTTTCAGCATGGATGCGAGCCACATCCATGTTGCCCTTTTGTATTGCCTTCTTGGCTTTGGCCTTCTCCAGTTTCTCCTCTTTTTCGCATTTTTTTGAATTTCGTTCCAGTTCTTTTACAGCAAACTTTAGATTGAAAAGATGCTCTAAATGGGGTGGGGGAGTGGGCGGTGATTAATATATGTGTGTGTTGTACGTTTGTATAAGTGGGCGTCTTGGCAATGGCGTCACCGTTTATACTTACTTTCCATTGCTGATGTAGACATGTCGTTACCCAGTTTGAAGCTTTTTGAACACTGATCGAAATGACAAATGAAATTTGGTTGTTGATTTGGTTAAATCAAAGATAACTCGGTGTTTATCAATTTACGACGTTTTTCCTTGCGTATGATTCACTCTGGTGTTTGCCCAGACAGCTGTTTTCACTCGATGTGGGTATATCGATAAGAGTTTCGATATCATGCAACAGCTTCAGGGTTGCATATCAAAATCGAGTAAATATCGATATTTTATTTAGGAATTTATTACATTTTGTATTTTAAAACTAATATTAAATATCAGTAAACTTGAATTTCAAAGGTATAACAGCCAGGTTAACAAAGCTCATCGCAAATGCTTTTTCCGTGGGATAATTGTACTCAACTTTAAAATTGCGGACCAAATTTGCCACAGTTATTTCCATTTCCATGTCAACAATACGTTTGCCCACACACATTCGTGGCCCGAATCCAAACGGCAAAAATGCAAATGGACTCGTGTTTTCTGCGGCCAGATCGCTTTCGTTGGACTGGTTTCGCAGCCATCTCTCTGGTATGAACTCATTGGGTCTCGGATAAAAACGCTCATCCCTATACAATGACATGCCATTCATCAAAAGACGCGTGTCTTTGGGGATCTGGTAGCCATTGAGTACCATGTCTGCACCAGTGGACCGCAAGTTACCAAAAATAACAGGATGTATACGCATAGACTCCTTGATAAAGGCGCGTAAATATGGTAATGACTTCATATCGCTAAACGTAAACTCATCTGTGCGATTCGGCAACTTGGACACAATTTCCTCACGGAGCTTGGCCTGCTTTTCCGGATTCTTGGCCAAATTGAGCATAATGCCAGACAATGCTGAGCTAGTGGTATCCACTCCGCCCATCAACAAATCCATTGCCATCACGATGGCAAACTTACGATCAACGGTAGCAAGCTGCTCCAGCACACTCATGTTCCCATCTAAATCTGCTGATTTCTTGTCAATGCGGTCGAGTGCTTCGTTCACATAGAACGAGGTTACCTCGAATATGTTATCCATTGCACGACTGAAACGTTTATAAGCAGGAGTGCGCACATATTTATAAATTGAGGGCATCATGGTCAGCTCGTAGAAGGATAGGGTAAAATCGCGTAGGCTGTTGAATAGCTTTTCAGCCTTGGGAGAATTTTCGATATTCCCAATGACTTCTAGTTCCTGATCTACGGCCACAACAGCCACCGATTCAAATGTCAAATGGTTGATCTCTCGGAGAAAGTCACCTGGAACCTCCTGGGTCTGCTTATCTCGTATCTGCCTAATCCGATTGACAAATTTCTGATTCACCCGCTGCATAGCCGGCAGATACAATGCCGCATTCCGATGCTGCATCAGCACAGGATTCGCAGTAGTTCTCATTCGTCCCCATTCCTCACCACTGTAAAGGATACAGATTAGCTTTGATCTTGTTTTGGCACAACTAACACTTACTTTATTATTAATCCCATGCAATCTTTAAAGAAACCATCGGGACGTTGCTCTCGATAGTAAATCAGTGCATCGGAACCTGGACGCACAGGCCATGGGCCTTCGGTGCGAAAGGCCTTCTCAAAGTTATCAACATTGAAGGTCACCAGGTTATCAGGCATGCCGAACAGTCCCGGCATCATGAAGATCTCACCATATTTATTTCGAAAGTATGCCATCAACTCTTGCATATCCATTTTGGAGTACTCTCCGCCCTTCATATAGCCGCGGAACATTTGCCAACGGGTCGGACCCGGGAGGTCCTTAAATGGCTTGGCCGTCTTCCATTCCGACTGCAACGATTGGACGTAGGAACTCTGCACAGGATCGGCTTTCAACACAGCGGCGGTCGAGTTCCATCTAAAAGCAACAGTTTGTCCAAGTTTTAATGATTGACGCAACATTCTAAATATTTCGTTAGTGCTTGTTTTGTGCGCAGTTGCTGCTCTGGCCTGTCAGAGCTTAATGATTGAATTTGTTTGCGCACAATGACTTTTAAATATAATTTGCAAAAATATCACCAAGTGGTCTAATCAGCTGTGAACTGCTTTTCCTTCGTTATTACACCAGAGCTTTTCTAATATTTGATAAAGAGAGACAGAGAGTTGAATGTGTAGAGATTGAGAGAACTTATGACCTTGATTATTAATTAAAATTCCCTTATCATCATTACTCGTGAGCTGTCATCAGGTTATGCTGCTCCCACAACTGGCATACTAGCACCACTTGCACAGACGTCACTGTAGTAAGCGTCTAACGCCAACGCCATAGCCATTAATTTGAGCATGAATTGTAGAGCAAAGCCCAGTTTTTTGATTTCCTGTAAAGTTAATGAACAAATAATTAAGTTTTTTTTATGAAAAGTACAAAAATACACTTGAAACCGCCCAAAATTCGTGAAGAACATGAAAACCTCATAGCCAATAAATCATGGTGAAGAGAATGTAAAACTTAAATACAATAAAAGTAAATGCACAAAAGCGTAAGAATTTATGGAGAGTTTATTCTTTGTCACATGATAAAAAAAAAAGCAAAAGAAATTTGGTTCATTTTTATAATGTTTGTTAGCCGAAGCACATATATCTGAAACTTTCTGGCCCAAAACTTAGCCATAACAATATTTGTAATAATTTGTGAAATTTATGTACAAACTTTAGCGTACATCGGCAGTCTGAGTTAATTGGGCAAAGTTTTTGTGGGCTTGTTTGGCGGTCAATTGTAGAGTCATTTGTGCCATTTAGAAGTACTCGTATAAATAGGACCGACTGAAACCAGTGAACTAACCCAAAATGCACTCACTTGACTGCCAATAAGTCGGCAAATTGGCTGTGAAAGCAACCGCTAGTTGCAGCTGCCACTTATACCCTGTGCACAGGCCAATTGGCAAGGGTATATAAGGTGGAACGAGAAAATATCTTCGACCATTTCTTAAAAATAAAGTCTTCTTTACATTTGTTTTGCGAATATTATTTAAACTTGAACGAACATTATGTTTAAATGTATAATTTCATTGATTTAATGAATACATATTTAAATCTACGTAGTATTATGATTAACACAATTTTGTTAGCTTCGTTTATTGGCAAACATTTTCGTTGCATACTTTTATGCGCTGTTGAAAATTCTTTTGGGTCGCCGTCGACGCTGCTCCTCTGTTTTCATAGCTGCCTGCAATTTAAATGGATTACTATCAGAGGGGGCGTGGCAGTCAGTGTTCTACCATGGCTACCAAAGCCATCACAGCCATTATTTACGCCACCAAACATGTTATCAGCCATAATATGTTATACATTACTGTGGTCAGTTCCCGATTGGAGACTGAGACATGCATTTTAGCCAAAAGCCTCCAAAGTTTTCAAACCAAAAACAATAGAACATTTTCCCCTTTCGGCCCATTACTGTATTTTTGTATGCTTTGACTTTTGGGCCTACATAGCTGCACCCCGGGGCCATTGTGCATTTTCTGTTTAAATCCGTGTGTGTGTGGCCTTTTGTTTTGGTTTATTGTTTTTGAAATGCACATAAAATGCGTTTTGTGCGTTTTGGCCATTGTTACCACAATCGTTTAAAGCTCATATTTTATTGATAGCAGCCAGTGATAAAGGGTCCGAGCCACAAATTGGACTTACTTGCATTCTGCACAAAGGATGGAAGGGCTTTATAAAATAATTAACGACGTTACCAAGAATAGTTTGATTAGCACATACCATATAAACAAAAAAGAAGCATAACTGAAATAGAAGTAAGAATAATATGTTAGAAATATAGTGTCATATTTTAATATTGTTAGTCACTTGCTGTAATTTGTCATCGTCATAATCGCAATTGAATGCAGTTGGGATCAGCAAAAGTCCCTTGACATTATCATAAATGCATCAAAATTGATATTATTTTCCAGCTCTTTATGTTTTTATGACGGTTCTGGCACTTTTAACTGGCACTAGACGCCTCGCAACCCAACTGCAGTAGGTAATCCTCACTTCTTTTTTTTGCTTTTCCTTTTTTTTTTTGGTTACTTTTCCTCTCTTTATCACGCGCCAAACTTGACGCCACGTAACATTGCACCAGACGAAAGAGGACACAATTCCAAACTCAAACTTAAGCTCAAACCTAGAGTTAAAACCAAACCCAACCCCAAGCTCAGAGACAGGGCCGAAGACAGAGACAGAGCCAACGACAGACACTCCTGGCCTGGAGCAACGAAAAGATTAAATCAGCGTAAAGTGCAAACACTGTGTCAAGTGTAGGACGGACGGACAGAGAGACGGGCACAGACACGGCTAAGGACTCGCAGCAGGAATCGAGGGCAGTCCATTGATATACCCATTCAAGTCCCTTCAGGGCAGTGGGCCACACCCACGCTCACGACCCAGCCCTCGCCCAGGTGGGTGTGTCAGTTTTGGACGACACAAAAAAAAACGGATAAATGTCAATCAATTTAACTGGCAATGCGATATGCAGCGATTGTCGGTGAAATGGGAGGTGCTTTATTCAGTATGTGCTGCGGAATGTTCACTTTCTATATGTGATGTGGTAACTGCATTTTATGCTCTGAAAACTCAAAAAAAAGGGCTCTGGAGAGGGCTATAAAAAGTAAACTGATTCCTTTATGTAAAAATTGTTATGTAAAATAAATTGTCAGTTTAATTAAACAAATATTTAAAGAAAGTAAAACATTTGAAACGTTTCCTTAACATATTTATTGATAGCTAACTTAACATACTGCTGTATAAATCAATTAGTAATTAAACTGTTTGTACAGAACTTAGAAAAATGAAAGAGCCAGATAGCTCAAAAAAATCATACATCTAGCTGTAAGCAAGCTAAAGGCGCAGCACTCACTAGGACCATTCATAAACTACACACAAATGACTGATAAAACGTCGTTCATGTTGGCCACAAGTGCAATAAGCATATGCAGCTGATTTGGTTGACTTGGCCAAAAGTTTGTGGGCCACATTGATGTGTGCTCATTTGCCGAAATTCAGTATTTTGATATCGGCCATGTTAGACTTTATGTTACCCTGAGGCGATAATGGCTCCCAAGTGACTGATACCAAAACCATGTCATTGAATTGCTATGCGATTGATAACTGACATACTCCTGTTGATAATGAAAGTCCGTTGCTAGCGTGTTTAAAGCTCATGTTACTACAATTTAACTTGCCACAATGTTATGGTTTAACGCTTAGCGGCATTTAACAATTATCTAAGGCATTTGGCTGACTTTCTGACGTCTTGGCCCTTAACTTACCTCAACTCTCTGTGTTTAATGTCTGTTAAATTGTTGCTTAGCAGAACACACACGAAACAGCGCACACAGCACGTTAAAATGTTTCCTTAGTATACCCTGTAAAAAGTGTGTAGTTAGTGTACAAAAGTTGTGAATGAGAATAGTTTTAAGAGAATGGGAATAGTTTCAAGGTTATGTGAACTAATTACCACCTTACAGAGTATCTGTTAGTCGTGTCTTTCTAGCCACGTCATGTTTGTCTGCACAGCTGTTTTGCATTGCCAGCACTTTATAATTTTTTTATGCTTTTTATTTTTTAAACTCCTTTGCGTGTTGTTTACAGACATTTAGCAACTTTTTTGCCGCTGCTTTCGATATGCAACTTAATTACTTTGTTTGCCAGACGTTGCATTCTGTAAATAGGGAGAAGAACAAGATGGGTAATAATTAATGTTTGCCTAGCCAGCGTAGCTTTCTTTTTACTTCTTTCCTTTCCCCTTCTCTCCACTCCCTCCCTGTGCTGCTCTTTCTTTTACTGACGTGTTAGCCAACTGGATTGGCCTTGTTGAAACAACTTATGGCTGTGTATGCAACTTTATGAGATAATGACTGTTTATTTGGCTTGTGTTTATCTTGTACACTTTAAGTTGTACACTTAATATAATCAAAAGCGCCAGGGACGGTAGGGCGATTAAAGTTTGTGGTTGAAAGGATAAATGTGTAAAATATATTAATAAATTTATATATATTTTATATTTTTTAAATCAACTCTTCAGATCGATTCTTTAATTCAGTAATTCCCAATTTCAAAATTATCAAGTTAAATTTGCTTAACTAATTTAAACACACCTGTGCCTTAGTGCACTCATTTAAGTTACTATTATTAATAAATATTAAACAAATGTTAACTATTTGCCACTTTAGAGGCAATCAAGTCGTTCAGAATGAAGCTAAACCACATGAAACTTTTTGCCCAATTGCTGTGGCTAACAAAACTCCTTTACTCCTTTGCACGGAGAAGTAGCTGGTAACTGTGTACAGTGTGATGGGTATTGGGAACTTGGAACTGAGTTACACTGCACGACATAGTTCCATTAAAGTTTCTGACGATAACGTGCCAAACTTTGCGCCCAGCGGTGCTTGCAGCAATTTGCAGGCAATGCAAGCACCCAACAAACAAAACCCACCCAACAACCAGCAGCACCGCTTGGTCATAACTTAGACGCTGCAGTAATCAAGAGCTCAGCTCGCACCAAGGGTAGAGAGCAGGAAAGGACGGGGTTAAGCGCTGGGAAAGGAATGGCATTTATTAATAACGCGATGGCGTTGCGAACTTTAAATAACCCAACACAACAAAATAGAAGAAAACATAACGGAACTTAAGCCAAGTCCAAGTCGAAGTCAAGTTGGCTCCTCGTCAGAGTATGCTCTTGGCTTCGTCAACTCTTTATGCTGCTAACTGCTTTGCGGCTGCTTGATAATTGCGCATACGCCTCGTTGTTGTCTACACTTCGTGTACCTTTAACTTTGGCAAGCTGTTTGATGGGAAATGCAAAGTCAAAGTTATATTTTATATAATGATTAAGCTTATATAACTAAATTAAGGTGGCGTTTTAAATATTAAATAAAATAAAAGTAATAAATTTTAAAACTTTACGAAATGGAAGTTAAGAGTTATATTTGTAAGTAATTTAATCTAAAAAGTATAAAAAGTTTTAAACAAACTAACCGTACTAAATCTTAAGCAATTAAATTTAATTTTACTCTTACTTGGAAGCGTATTCCAGCTTCGGCATGACGCAATTTCACACTCAATGCACAATTTTCATTGGGCAAATAACAAGTGCAACGACTTTGTTGTTTATGCTGGCATTTGTTTTGCTATTACTATTATTATTATTATAGTTGTTGTTATTATTATTGTTATTATTACAGCACATGTTGTTCAATGAGATTTTGTTTTGTTGTTGTTCTTGTTGTTGTTCTCTTTGGTTTGGGCAGTTTTTGGCTGTGTTGGCAGTCTGCCAACTTGCATTATAATCAAATGCAATTTTCAAGCACTTTTCCGACAGCTTTTCACGCCGCTTTTAAATGACTTTTACGTTGACAGTTTTGTACCGACTTTGGCACCTGTGACTAAAGCCAGCGCACACTTGGCGTATACTTGATCTCAGCTACGCCTGTCTACAGTGCGCTCTTGATATTTTGACCAAACATTTACCAAAAAGTTCAACACACACACAAACACCAGAGAGGCAAGAAAAAGTTGTAAGAACTTGTGTGCCCCAAGTTGCCCTCTTTTCGCTGGCTGTGCGTGTGTGTGTGTGTGTGTGTTGTGGCAAGTTTTGTCGAGTTGGCGCTGCATTACATGTGGTTACAACGGTGCCATCGACAGCCGTTGCAAGCAGCCGTTTATGGCTTGTTTTCTTACCGCACGTGGCTAAGAAAGTTGGCCCAAAAACATTGCGTTAGCCCCCATAGGCCGACCGTCTATTTGGCTGGCTTAGACAGACTGTTGCATGCACTGTACAGCATTTAACTTGTAAGCCGACCGAATTATCCAGAGATTTGACATGGATAGGGTCGAGTTGAGCCAGAAAGTTATATGAAAATTAGGTAGGAGAACATATGTGTCAAGTAAATTTAATGTTTTTATGTCGACCATTGGCAATAAAAATAAATAAAGATTTTAAAATACTTAAATTTATTTATCACCCAATTTTAAAGTTGGTCTAAGCTTTTATTATTATTATTAATTCATATTTGGTTTATTTTTTTAATTTTTAACCCATAGACTAGACCCTAAAAACCCAAGTGCCTAACCAAAAAGCCGGTATAAACTTTTCTAATAACCAAAGATGCTTGCAAACAAGAGCAGAGACTTTACTACTCTTTCACTACTTCGAACTTGATCTCTCTCTCTTACTCTCTGACGCTTTCATTCTCTCCTGTGGAGTTCGCATACCAGTAATAACATTGTCAATGTGTTTCAAAAGAAAAAAGTGAGCAAAAAAATAGAAAAACACATAGTTGGTACTCGATACACATGCATATCAAATTGATGTGTTGGTTCTTCGAAAAGTTTCAAAGCAAACACAGAGCATTAAATTCTGAAAAGTAAATTTGCGCAAGTGAGACAGCAGCAGCTTAGTTACAGGCAGGCAAAGAGAAAGAAAGAGGGACAGTGAGCAGGAGAGGAAGAGAGAAGGAGAGTGCGGTAGATGTATTGCTGGTTGGCATACGTGATATATTATTTTACATTACTGGCAAAATGGAAAAACTATGCGAATGCAGACAGTAACGAAATTGAATTGAATAATAATAAAAGCAAAACCCAAAACAACAAAAAATATATCGAAAAAAACAAAAATAAGCGTATTGAAGTAGTAAATTCGCGTAGCCAACAAAATGTGAATAAATTGAAACACGCGGAAATTTAACTGCTTACGCATCGTCAATCCCAAAACTTAATATGAGCTTTTCCAACGCAATCTCATATTGGATTTCCATTTACAGTTCCATTCCCGTTGCAATTGAGCTGTAAGTGCAAAACTTTATGACATGCAATTTATGAAACGATATATTAAAATCCTAGGGAATTGAATTCAGTTGATTCATGGGAGTGGGAAACTTTTCCTCAAGTTACATTCTTTAACTGGTCACTTACAGAAAAAATATAGAGTATCTAGTCTTCGATATTGTCTGCACAAAGTGTCTGCCCTTTTGTTTATACCATTTTTATTTGATAGTCGCATTGGAATTGAAATAAAGCAGCATGAAACTAACTTGAAAGCAAAACTTTCAAATTGATTGATTGAGAGACTGATTGATTGTTGTGCTGGCAGCAGTTGGAAGTGTGTGTTAATAATATTAGACCATGGCACAAAATGCATTCAAATGGACTTTAAATTAATAAATTATGTGTGTGTGTGTGTGCCTCTGTTACAATTGCCATTCCAGGGAATTGCTGTCAAAAAAAGGACTAAGTTAAAATATAAATTGACAGACAAAATTGAAAAGTAATGGATAAATTCTAGTATATAAAATATATTACTGTTTTTAGCGGACATGTCGATTGTATGGCACTCAGAAAATACGGAAATTTTCTTCAAATCGTGTCTTATACTGCATTTGGAGCACCTGAGAAGGCTGGTCTAAAAACCGCGACTAAGCTATGTACATAAAACTAAAACTTTAATTTAATTAATTTAAATATTAAATATTTATAAAATTTATTGTTTATTTGTTTGTAGGACATTCGAGTTGATGAACCCAATTAAGGAATAGCAAACTGGCGTATCCATTAATAAATGATCATATTACAAATACGGATCGAAAGTGCGTTGAATGCAAATAAAATAAAATGTATTTTATTGATCTATTTATTATAGACTTCAGCCGCGATGGTGGAGTGGCGGTGTTGCGGGAGCAATCTCTCAAACAGTCGTAATGCCCTTCGATCTGCTGGAGTCCCACATGATGATTCTCAAAAAGGATCGCACAACTATTCAAACAGCACGCAGGTTGATAACAAGGCATGGTAAGTTAATGTACCCAAGTGGATGCCCAAGTTAATGGTGATTATTTAACAGGCTTTCTATCTCTTTATGATGGTCTCTCTGCTCAAATGCTACGACAACTAACCTACACAACAATGCGATTTCATTTGTATGATCGGGGCAAGCAATATGTAGATGAGCACATCTTTATGCATAGAATATTTGTGGCAACGCTGTCCGGTGTTTTAGCCGGAGTCGTTGGTATTCCCGCCGAAATGGTTAACACGCGTATGCAAGTTGATCGAGAGTTGATCCCAAGTTTGAGAAGAAACTATAAACATGTATTTGATGGGTTATGGAGGGTGTGTCGTGAAGAGGGCTTTAGAGCCCTCTACACGGGAGGCCTGTTTGCGGTCTCAAGGGCCGTGATTATAACCGTTGGCCAAAATGCAATGTATGATCAGGTGAGCGTGTTTTAGGTTTTGTAGACTTTTGAAAACATTTGACTTGTATTTACAGAGCAAAATACTGTTCCTACGTTATTTGAAGATGGAGGAGAACAGCAAGTGGCTCCACACGGTGAGCTCTCTAGCAGCGGGACTTATCTGTGTGCCTTTGGTACAGCCTTTAGAGATATTTAAAACAATGCAAATGGTCTCGACGGGAAAATATTTGGATACAATTTCCAAAAAGACAAAGTACATGATGCGTTTTGGTTACAGAGGAATTTTTCGTGGCTATACGGCCACAGTGTGTCGCATGATACCAGGTACAATTATCATGTTTGTTGCGTATGAACAGTTACGATTGCATTTTGGATATTATAAGGAAGAAAATGTACATTAAAATATTGAAAAGAAATCAAGAGTCTTTTGATTAAGTTAATGTGTCAGTTTGTGGCTTCAGCTGTCAGTTGAGTGAAGTGTTTTCATCTCGCGGAATTTTTTGAGCTCTGCATCGTAACTTTTGGTTGCATACTTTTAGGGCGGTTTCATAAATGCAAGCAAAGCATCTGCTTAAGGAAGTAGACTGCAATGCTAGCACTACCCAAGTCCTAAGCAGCATAAGAAAGAGCATCCAGCATTCGCCTACGCCTTTCTCCTTCACATTTCATGCAGTTGGCATTTACCAATGCGACAGCATGATGAGTTTTTAATGCAGCTTTGTTTTGGCCAACTGTCGCCAACTTCAGTGAGTTTTGTTTAGTAAGCTGAAGAAATGGCGCACAGTCCTCCACTTCTACTGTCCTACTGTTAGACTGTCGTCCTGTCATATTGCTGAACTGGCACGCAGCTTTCACAGCCTGTCAGCTTGTCAGATATGGCGGCCCAATTTCGAAACTTGTTTTTTCCCCGGGCTTTCCAGTGCGTGCCGGAATGTTTCCGGGTATGACAGCTTCCGGGTACTGTAGTTGCCGCTACGGTAGCGTAAAATCAATTGTTTTACATCGACTCGTTAAATCATTTGCACGCTTAATTCGACTGCTTAAATATTCAATAGCCGATTTTAGCTTGATAATTTGCTAAAGTTGTCATCAGCAAGCTGGGAACACTTTTAACGAGGGTCAACGAAACTTAGACACCCTTTGACAAGAAAGTTAAACTTTAAATAAAACTTTTATGTAAATTACAAAAATTTAAAATGGAAATCAGTCTTTCGAAATAAGTTTATTAATTTTAAGTACTTAGCCAAATATCAAAGTATTTGTTTGAATATAATTTAATTACTCAAAATCGAAATACCCTTTTCCAGGGTATATTTTAAACAATGCTTAAATGCTAAGCTCATGGAATCGTGTTGGGCTCCAATTATATGCAGTACATCAAAATTGCAATTTACTGTAATTATGCTAAATTATGCGAACATTTTTATTTGTTCTTTTGGCACTGCCTTCGCCCCATTCAACTTCACTCCAGCCAATCCCTCCTTCTTCTCCTTGCTCCTTTCTATCCTTTTTTTGATTTTTATAAATTTTATGCGTCGTTAAATGTTTGCCACAGTTGTTGGAGTTCAAGGAGTTGAGCTCTTTCTGCTCAATTTTGAGTCCATTCAACTGCAAATTATGCAGAGAAAAAATGGTTACAATAAAAAAAAAATAAAATATAATTAAACAAAAAAAGTTCTTTATCCTTTGCTGTACAAAAGTTGAAATCGTTTTGTATTGTTCTTTTGTTTTATGACCTATCGAAAGCTGGAATCCATTTAAATAGCTTTTTAGTTGAAGTACTTGACTCAATTTACTAACTGGCATTTTAACAATTCACAAATCCTTTCAACTAATTATCTTTAAGACAATTGAGTCTCAATTTGTAGAGTAAAATGGATTTAAATGGGCTTACAATGGTGTTAAATGAGCTGCATTGAAATAAGGTATAAATTGGCTATTAAAATATATCAGCAAATAAAATAACTAAATAACTATTTATTGAATTGAATTGATTCCTAAAATAAAATAAGAAAATAAACATTCATAGTCTTTATTAAAATTGTACTCATTAACTAGTATACAATTTTAAAAATAATTCTAATTTTGTATTAACTCAAATTATTACTACAGGTATAAGCTATTAATATGATACTTTGAATCACTTTATAAATTATTCCCTTTTCCTAACCATATTTAAAATTCTTACTGATTGATTAAACTATTTTATGGCTTATAGTCTATATAGTCTTTAGACTACGGTTAACAGACATTGCATTATGCCATTAACAAATCAAATATTTAGGCACGCCAAAACCTCATCAAGTTCTCATGCCAAACTGTGATTACACCAAAACAGCTGGTGGGCTGAGAAGGTGGTTGTGAGGGGTGTGAATAGTGTGTGGTGTAGGGTTTCAGCTAGGGTTTGAGGCACTGTTAGTTGAAGTACCTTGCATGCTCTTCAATTTCCGCTTCGAGTGCATTCACAAAATTAATTGCTTTACACTTGAGGATACGTAATCGTTATCGCATTCGTATTCTCATTCACATTCACATTTGTATTTGTATTCGTATTTGTTGTTCAACTTTCTGCTTTCACTGTTTGACATTAATCAATGACAATTTAATATGGTCAGCCGTGTCTTCAAGTGATTTTGGGGTAGGGCAAATGGCAAAAGACGAAAGGAGGCCGACACTCGAAAGTGTCAATATCAAATGAATTGCAATTAAGCTGATTTCATCAAGTATGTGTGATAAACTGTCCCGTTAGGCACCCAACCCCTTTCCACATTTCTGTTGCCAATTAACGTTTACCGTCACATTGTCTCGGCCACTTAAACTAAATGTCAGCCGTTGACAATTAAAATGTTGCGCGACTCTTCCCTACTCTCTTTCCTACCTGTCTCTTGGTTTCTTCTGTGCATACTGTTCCTGTCCAGTGCTGACAACGTCCTGCGGTTGTGTGCGAGTGTGTGTGTGAGAGGTAACGCCTGCCGGAAACGGAAATGATAAGCGACTGTCAAGTTGCCAACTGTTTTTTATGACTGTTGCCAACTCGTGTATTGCTTCGTGTATGCACTTATGTACGTGCATGTGTGTGTGTGTGTCTAAAATTTAATTAGAAAACTTGTTAACAGCACTGCTGTGTAGTGGGCGTGGTCAGGTGTCCAAAGATGCCCATTTACTTTGACAACGGAGCAGCCAAAGTCGAAGCACTTTTGATAAGTGCGTGTTGCCGGCACAAGTTGCAAATTTCAACGCCCAAAACGTGACAAAAACTTGCCAACCATACTCCAACTGCATCTCAACCTCTCCCACTCTCTTGCTCCCTAACTATCTCACTCTTGCTCTGCGTGTGTGGGTGTGTGTGTGTAAGTGGGTTTGAGGATAGCGCGAAACAGAGTTGAAAGTTGAGAGACCAACGAAGCGTGTCGAGTATGCAAAATAGGTGTAGGATGTGGCATACACGGGTGCACAGTGGCGCAAATAAGCAAAGTTATTTTTAAATTTAATTCAACGTTTTTTCTGTTCAGGCACATGAAAAATAAGAATTGTATTATGAATTATTTTGTATAGCAAATTATTTAATTAAAATGTCTTAAATCTATAATGGAAATTTATTATGTAAAATTATATTGTTCAACATCAAATTGAATTTAGGCCCACTGTGCAACGTGGTGCGTGAGTGCAACACTGGGACAGCGACAAATGTCCGACATTAGCTGACGCAAAAAAAAAATGCAAAGAAACAGAAAACAGAGGCAGGTACAGACATCAGTGTAGAGGTACAGGTACAGCTGCTGGTACAAAGTGGTGCGACAACCCTGCCCTGCTCACCTGGACAACTCCAGCCGAGGGGTAACCTCGTTTATTATGTCATCGTCGTCCCGGGCACGGCGAATGGCATTTCGTGCATGTCCGCAGCGGAGCAAGTTGATCTAGATATGGGTATGAGTCGCTCGGGGAGACTGGGACTCTGGGCCAGCAGCTGAATCTGAATCTGTGCTCAGAACTGTGTAGGAGTTGCTGTTGATGCAGGAATCGGTGTCGGAGTTGGAGTCGGAGACTGAGACCGGACTGCAAGTTGGCTACGTGCCTAGGACAGACGCCAGCAGGTAAAACTACTAGTATGCGCACGACCCAACTCAACGTGGGAGCAACTTTTTTTCCACTGTCAAACGGAAAACTGAAAACTGCAAAAATTGTTTGCTTCAAGATTCGCAAATCATGCCACTGGGCGATGGCCCCGTTGAGCTGCTATAACTTCCGATTTTTACTGCTTTTGAGAGCAGCCAAATTATCGATACTTCGGTTGGTAATTTAGTATTAAATTTAAATAAACTGTGGTAATTATTAATAATTAAATGAGTTTCAAACCGTTTTTCATAGTGTTTGTAGCTGTCAGTGTGGTTTGCCTGACACTGGCAGTTAGACAGCTCCATAATTTTTAAATAACAATTGTTTTATTTCTTTGTAAAATACTAAATTAGTGTACATAATAAAATTGATGCCTCCGTGGAGGAATGTGTAACAGAAACCATAGGGATAGCTATATCAGAAGGTACTGGCTCAGCTTGAAGATCGGGACTCGCGGCGGCCACGCTGGTGGTTCGGCGGTGTGGCATCCACATCAGTTGCTTGCGTTGTAGCGCCCTTCGACCTGGTCAAGACTCATATGCAAACGCAAGCGATCAAGAAGACTATGATAAATACAGCACGGAATGTTATCAAATTAAGAGGTGAGTTGGAGTTGAAGCTGTGAGCGTCTATAAAATATATGAAAATATTCTTTATAAGAGTGTACGTCTGTTATTATTATACATAAATTGGTCTCTTAGTTGAAATGCATCTTAAGATGAAACTTGGTACAGGGTATTCTTATTTCTGCTCGCAGCTTATATGTTAAAAGTGGTGCATATTGTGGAACTAAAATGGATGTACAAATGCTGGATGATATCTACTTTCCCTCTTTCTATATACATATATATTCTTCTATAATCTATTAGAAAACTAACTTTATTACTGTGGATTCATATTTTTACAGGCTATATTGGTTTTTATGATGGCTTTTCTGCAGCTGCGTCACGGCAAATGTTCTCAACAAGTCTGCGATTCACATTGTATGAGATGGGCAAGGATATGGAGCTGAGGGACAATGGGCTGATGGTTAAGGTTGGCCTGGCCTGTATGGCTGGAGCGATTGGATCATTTCTTAGCATACCCTTGGATGTGGTCAACATACGAATGCAGACGGATATGAAGCATCCTGATCGCAAGTAATAAAAAGTCATTTCACCACAAGTAGTGTTTTATGAGTATTGATTTACCCAGATATAGATGTCTATGGGACGCTTTAAGGCGCATTCCAAAGGAAGAGGGCTGGAAAGCACTATACAGTGGTGGCTTAGCTTCTGTGATCAAAGCAGCCATTGGAACAACTGGCCAAATTGCAGTTTACGATCATGTAAGTAAGAAAAATTCATTTTTTTAAACACTACCTAGTAATGTTCACTATATACGCTATGTAGGTCAAGTCCGAGCTACTTAATCGGTTTGAAATGCGCGACGATGTCAAATTGCATTTCACGAGCTCTGTTATATCCTCCATCATAGACTCAATTATTACACAACCCTTCGACGTGTTGAAAACATTAATGATGAATGGTCGACCAGGACAATTCCCGAATATGTTACATGCGTTTAAATATATGATGCGTTTTGGGCGTTGGGGTCCCTTTCGGGGCTTGGCTCCCACACTTGCTCGCAAAGTTCCAGCAACCATTATGATGTACCTAATCTATGAACAGTTGCGATTGAATCTTGGAATTTTGGAATTAAATGAGTGAATCATTTTAGTTTGTTTTTATGGTAGACGATATGATACTAATCCGGAACGAATAATAAATTTATTATGATTTTAAATGTTTCAGTTTTAAAACAAATAAGCACACTAATTGTAAACTATAACTTTTATTTGATGTATAAAATTCTTTTCAAATAAAGTGGAAATTAACAAAGTCAAGTCTTCCTTATTTTAAGAATTATTTAAACAAATTATTTTGACTCTTTAGGGTGATAACATTTCTTGCTATGTATTTACATTTATTTCATTTTAAGTTATGGAAAAGACACTCGATATTGTAATCGAAATAGTTTAGGTACTTGGAGCACAGTGGAGCTCACAACCCGTTTCCTATATACAAAGTTATTAACTGTGCTCCTGGCAGTTTGGCAGCATAACTAACATCAACCGCAGCCGGTCTCTGTCACATTATAAATTGATTACACCCGCGACGTGACTAATGAACATTAATTTGGGCCAACTTGACAGCAGAAGGTGGCTCTTGGCTCATGGCTGTTGCCTGCTGGCTGTTGGCTGTTGGCTGCTGGCTGCTGGTTGGTGTAAAGGCGTCGACAGGGAAGTACCACTGTAGTGATGCGTGCTAAATTCGCCAAGTGAAACGATACGAGACTTGTGCTAAATGCCAGCACGTTTGTTTAACAGACAGAGAAGGAGATAGAGACAGAGACGGGGAGAGAGAAAGCACACGTTCAATAGTTCCAGCCAGATGCTAACTAGGCAGCCGCCAACTAGAAGAAGCAGCAGTTGAAATAATCACTGATAGGATGAGACATCCGCGCATCATTTGCCTGTTGGCATCACGTAAGCAAACGGTAAATGTTGCACGTATGTTGCTCTTATCTACAACTTGTTGAGGCGCACACCCGCCACGCCCCCTACCTACTACACCCGCCCCATCTCAGCTAGCTGACATATGTGCTCTCCTTTTTCGCTATAGTGATTGCAATCATTGTGGAAATTGAATTTGTAAGTAGGCAATTTCAGGCAGTGCGCAGAAATAAGAATAATGCTCACAATGAAACTAAATTAGGACACTGTGCAGTAGGCGAATGTTTCGTTGCTTAGTTCGTACGTTGTTGCGGTTAGTTGGCATTGTTTTTGACGCTAGTATACCCTGTCTTAAGGTATGACAGTTCTTAGCTTGAGTACAGAGGCACTTATTTCTTAAATAAAGACATTAATGTTAAACTTATATTTAAGCAGGGCCTAGACTTACCCGTTATCGATAGTATTAATATGTGTTAAGTAAATCCAAACCGGGATTTGCCTACTTAAGATACCGTTTAGTAGGTAAATAACAATTGAATAGCTTTGTTTATGTCTAAGTGAACTTTTACTTTAGAAATAGAAAAAGTTTTCAATATTATACTACAACTAATATTCCACCACACCAAATATTCCGAGCTAAAATCAATCCCAAACAATTCAGCTTAAATTTAAGCGCTTATAAATAGATCTGGTGTATATATTTACGATTCCATTAAGAAATCAGGGTATTTTAAGGTCGTGCTCAAGCAACAAGAGCCTTTTTACTTGTTGTTTTAACTCCTGCTGCTGTTGTTGCTGTCTACTTTGACACATTTCCAAATGCGTTAGTGCGTTACAAATACACACACACACGTATAATATATACACAAACACACATACAATCAAACGCCGAGTGAGAGAAAGAAAACAACTGACAGCGAGGTAGAGAAAGGCACACACACTTAAGCGTGCTCTATGTGTGTGCTGGTGTGCGCTGGTGTATGTGTGTATATGCACGTATTTGTGTGTGTGAGCTATTTGCATAAATGCTCAGAGTTAACTTTATGACTGACTTGTGGCTGAAAACAGAATGGAACTGATGCTAGGCGGCAACTATGGACTCACAAAATAGGCACTTTAGTCAGTGGGCCAAATAGGCTGTTTGCTTGCTTAGTCTCAAGCTATCTCGCTCGCGCTCCCTGCCTCCCACTCCCTCCCACTCGCTCTAGCTCACGGGCTGGGATACGGCCAGGTTATTAGTCGTTTGCTCTAGAGGCCTTGCGGTTGCATTTTGTTTGCCATTAAAATAATTTGCATAGTTTGCATTTATGCAAGATAAGCACAACAACAGCAACAAAAATAGGAACAACAACAGTAACAACAACAACAAGTGGCGCCTGCATTGATTTGCATTATTAAATGTTACGTATACGCAGCGTTGACCTCATTTGACTGCAGGTTATGTAAACTGCAAATGCGTTAATGGCTCGCTTATACATCTTGTTATCTTGTTAACTGGCTAGCATTATAATTTATGTGCAGATAACAAAGCACAGCCAACGGACTGTGAAATCTGTTGGTTATAAAATCAGTTCTTCAAGCATCACATGCATACAGTTATTCCTGTAGGATATAGGCCAAGTGCTGTGCGGAATTAAAATGTTAAATACTTTTAGCTTAATTGTATCTCTCTATCTCTCGTACTGAGCTTTGATTAAGTTGTAGTTGTGCACTTAAAGCCTCTCAGCGTCAAGCTGTCAAATCTGTGGTGCTGCTTAATGTAATTTCCTGTGTGTCATGTTTATAAATTGTTGCTGTAACTGTAGCTGTAACTGTATTCGTATTACCATTACCGTTACAGAGCAGTCTTCAGTCTCAGTCTCAGTCTCAGTCCCAGTTTGTGTCTGCTTTAAAAAACAAACACAGCTGCGTCACCATGGACAAAACGAGTTAGAATTGTGCCAGTGGCACAGAGGAACGCAGAAAGCTGAGTTTTGTACGTTACCCATCCACGGCAACAAGATGAAGTATGAAATATGATGTAAAATGATGTGATTACAGTTGAAAATGTACAAAGAAAATGTGAAAAAAAGAGTACAAAATACACACACACGCACATGGTGTTAGGGCACCAGAAGGTAGCAGGCAGCAGTCAGTAGGTAGAACTGGAGAATAACGATGACGATGACAACGAACTTGGCCAACAGCGAAAAACATGGCAAGCCATAAAAATGAGCGCAGTGCTGCAGAAACAGAAAAAACCTCAACTTTCAGTGTGTGTGTGTGTATTTGGGTTACCGTGTGTGTGTGTGGATGTGTGTAACAGAGATTGACATTTTGCGAACTGGTTTGAGTAATTCACATGATGAATTATCTGCTGCGCTGCTGAAAAAAACCAACTGCTACGAGTTAATAACAATTTTAATATTTTTTTCCATTACATTAAAGCTTAAAGTGAGCTTAAATCGAGCTTAAGTTTAAAGGTAGAAATTTATTTTATTTTTGTTAATGTTCAAAAATGTTATATTATTGTTTCTCTTATGTCTTTAAGCATATTTAAATATTCCTTTTGTCTATCCTTGCCTTTAAAACCTTATTGCATACTTAATTAATTAAATTAATTTCATTCGAGCTTTCTGCACATGTCAGAAGTACTTTTAATTCTGCTTGACCGACTGATGAAATGATTTTAAAGTGTGTGCGGATTTTAAAATTAATTTCTTGGTTAAATCCGTTGGCATGCAACGTGTTGGCTAATTAATTACACAACATTTTGGTCGATTGGTCAGACTGATTGCTAATGGACACGCCCAAACTCTGAACCGCTTACGCCCACTCGGCCCTTACCCATTTTTCCATTCCACAGACAGACAGACAGACACTGAGTTGTCAAATGAAAAATGGTCGATTTAAATGGTTGACTCTCAGTCGAATGGGTTTCGTTTGGCATTCTCTAACTGTTGGTCGTTTGTCTGCTTAATGCCAACCAAACAGCTTGGCCTGGACGCAGAGCTCTCTCTTACTACCTGACTGGCTAACCGTAGAGCCAGTGTCTCTCGGACAGACAGAGGACTGACTGACTGACTGAGCCACATGCTGATGAACACGTCTTGTCAGCGGGCTAACGAGCGCCACTTACACGCTCAACAATCACTTAACCTCAATTGTTGCTTCCAAAAGGAAGAAGTGTAAAAGGCAATGCCAATGGCTGACGTTTGGTTTGCAGTCCCAGCTACCATCTACCTCCTACCTCCTCTTGCCCACGCCCTCGCCATGTGCCACTCCCACTCCCCCATCTTCATCTCAGTTGCTTTTTTCTGTTTGTTGTGTGTGCATGTGTGTGTGTATATTTGCTGTATGTAAATACTTAATTAATTAACTGTTTTTTGCTCATTCTCTTTGTGTGCGTGTGTGCAACTCAGCGTATACGTTATATTTTTATGTCCCTTCACAAAGAACATCACGATTTATTTAAATGCAAACTTCAAGTCGTTGAACTTTGAGTTTAAAGCAAAGCTTTAGTGTTTTTCTTTTAGTATTTTATTAATTTGAAAGAGACTACTATATTTATATATATTTTTTAAAACTAATATAATTAACCAACAGATTTGCTGTAATTTAAATTAATTATTTTATGAGGTAAATATTAAATTTGTAATAAGTTTCATTGGCATCGAAATCGAATTGTTTGAATATAGAAAGACATTTCCATACATTCCTTTACTTCAATCAGTTGTCAACATATTGAGCACCAAGTCTTAGTTGCTTTCTGTCAATTCACTCGTCGCTGTTAGTTATTGTTCACTGTAGTTGAAACTGACACAATTCTATGCAGATAGCGAACAGTAAATGTTTATTTCCGAGTCCAGCTGCCAATGGGTTTACAGGCCATGGCACGCCACTTGCCGTCAAATTGACAATGACGCTATGAAGAACGGAAAGGAGAAAGAGTGTGATGGGGTGAGTGGGAGTTAGGCGTGTGAGTGAGCGAGGTTAACTTAGCTGAGGAGTGGCAAGTACGCTTTATGGTTGCCTGGAATTGTGAACTAGTTTGCCGTGTAATAAGCAATTATAGCGTCAAGCAAAACTTGGCAATTAGTTAGTTAGATTTGTGCCAGCTGAGCTCGTTGAGTGCTGCGCTTAATCGAGTGGTGGTTGCTGGCGCCTCAACAGTGACTGCAACAGGCTGCACACTGCTTGCTGCATGTGGCAAGCGGCATGTGGCATAAGGCTTATGGCGTCACTCGAAAGTACTTTGAAGGCCGTTGCATAAGTTGGCTACAGCCTCAAGTGTACTTAAAGGTGCCTTTAGCCAAGTTTAGTACAGTTCAACTAAGTCTCAACCTGGCTCTAATGTAAATTGAATTACGTATACGCTGCGTAGGTTTTGCCTAATGGAATTTAAAAATATGCACCCCTACCGCACACAAAAACACACACACACAAACAGCAATCAACGTGGTGAAGGGCCAAGGTGAGAAAACCAGAGGCGGGCACGGAGTGAAACAGAAAGAGAGAGGAAGTGGAAGAAAAATTAAAAAAATTAGCAATTAAATTGTGAGGGAAGCTACGTCGTTTCGTTTCGTTTCACGGCGCGTCGCTTTGCTTCGTTCTCATCACCTGCGACGTTATGATTTCATTAATTTAAAGCAGCAAAAGGTACTGCAAAACTTGTCGTGTCCTTGACGAAGTTGTTGCTGTTGCTGTTGTTGTTTCCCTTGGCTGGCAATTAGCCAAATGCTTTCCACCCGGTTCCAGTTCCCGTTCAAGTTCCGAGTAGTTTAAGAGGCCAAGAAACTTTTCAGTTGAAACATATTTCTAATTCAAGCGCCGCCGAAAAGTAGGCAATGTTTTTTGTTCCGTCGTAAACAAAAACAGGCAAACAAAAATAGTGCCAGGCAGAATAAAGTCAAGAGATGAATTATAGCATTATATAAAATACAATTAAATTGATTCAAGGTTAAGGAAAAAAAAACGACGAAATTGTAATATGCCAAGTTGTTTATCTACAAATAAGTTTGCCTTAATTAAAATTATCAAAAGTTGTTTGCTTTAAACTTTTCGCAAAGATTTTGAAAGCAAGCTAAAGTATTTGATTTGATTTGTCAACAACTTGATTCCTGAAAAAGCGTCTCATAGAGCTTTCAATTAACTTATGCCAAATGATCTTGCAGCAAAATGAGGCGACTCGTTTGCCATGAATGCGTAGCTAATGAATAGCATAAAATTTTACTCTAAGCAGAAAACATTTTTGCAGTCGAAAATGTGAGACAGCACTTAACAATTATTCGCATTTGAATATTATGAGTAGTCGAGGAAACGAAATAAAATTGAATAATCTATTCAAATTGTTTGATGCTATTTGTGCGCTTGATTTTGATTTGGATTTAAATTTTTATTTTCATTTTCTGCCACTGCCACTGCTCCCAGTTGGAAAGCGGAACATGAATGTGAATCTGTTTTTGATTCGCACTCGCATTCGGATTCTGAATCTGAATCTGATTTTGAGCTTCTGTTTCTGTTGCTGTCTCTGTCTCTGGGCTGTCTCTGGCCTGTTGCCATTGCCATTGCCACTGCCAATTTTAGCCTGTTTGCTGGCGACTTTCTGTTGCTTTATTTGCTTTTTTGCCAAACGCAATTTACTTTTATTGAGTGCAAATATTTGTTGAATATTTTGCAATTTAATTTACAGCCATTCAGTCAGTCAGTCAATTGGTCGGTTCGTTTGGTTTCGCTTCAATTGGGTTTGCTTGGGTTCGGTTCGGTTGTATTTTTTTTATTTTTTAGCTCGTTGCGGGCGCTTTTTAAGTGGCAAAATGTATATTTTATGAAATTAAATTATTTGTTTGTTTTGCTTTTTTTGTGCTTTTTTTATAAATATTATTTGTTTGACAGGTTCATTGACTTTCATATAGCTTTTAATCAGTTTAAAACTTCGATGTCCAGCACTGATGCCCAGAGTATACAAAAAAGTCAGTACATATTCTGTGTGAGTTATATTAAATTCGCTGTAAATTTAGACCCCGTACTTTTCTTTTAATAAAATTAGTGATTCGTTTTTCGGTTTAGTCAATTTTGAACTAGGTACTTCATTTTTAAAGCCGTTTTGTGTTTGTTAATAAATTTCTATAAATTTATTCAATAATAGAGAAAGAGTTACAATATAAAAACAGACTGAACTTTGTGATTATTTTGTACCTAAGTATTATTTTTTTACTTTTTCGTGAAATATTTCCTTTTGACCCTTTCATATTACACTATATTTAAGAGCCCTTTTCGCCTTTTCATTACTACGTGACTCCATTGCCTGATATTCTTTGCTGGCCTGCTCAAAATGTGTAACTAATGCGTTCAAGTTTAGTTCTAGCCAAGTCGAGTTCACCCACAACACACAATTCAATTTGGTCAATCAACTGCAACACTTGAGAGCCAAGTTAACTGCCTCATGTCCTGTATGTCCTGCGTGTCCATCCATCTGTCTTGCAGTCGATTGTGGCATTTGTAGCATTTGCCTGCTTTGCCTATTGAACACGATGAATTTATCGCTTAACATTTTAGTTTATGATTGATGTGTTTCCCAAGCAATCTGCATGTGATAAGAGCTCTCTCTCTCAGTCACACACTAACGGTATTTCGCTCTCCCTCTCTGTGTGTAGAGGTTGCAAATGCCAAATGCTAATGAATTCATATACATATACAACTCAAAAAGTCATAAATACTCCGGTTGCCTGCTTCATGCAACGTTAACTGTAATGTGTGAGGTGCTGGAAGGGTGAGGCTAAGTTGCTAGGGGGCTTAGAGGCTGCGGGTCTGAGGGGGTACCTCTTATATTTTGGGGTGCTTAGGAGCTGGGGTTAAAGGGGGTTTTGCGGGTATCATCCAGAATGGCAAACTCATTTCCGTCACTGACACAGTCACTGACTTCATTTAATTTTCAAATTTTCAACTCAAGAGTCCAAAACGAGGTTTTTGCCGTCGCCTTTTGTTTTAGTGTAACAAAGTGAGACGAGCTCAGGCAGCAGACAGACAGAAAGACAGACGGACAGATAGACAGTGGGACCAGCTAAAGTTTATGGCAGTACGCACACACAGACACACATAGGTGGAGGCGTGGCTGTTTTACATTTTGCATTTTTCATGTCTGCCGTGCCATGAAGTTGCTCCTCATTTCCCACAAATTTTCCCACAAGGCACACCTTTAGAAAAATGAGAAACAGCAGCAACATAAAAAGTATGATATATTAGCATATTACGCATACGCCATGTATATTTATCTGTGGGTCTCTGAGTGTTTGTATGTGTGTGTTGGCTGCATAATTATGTGCTTTAAACAATTAGCACGGCACGCCACGAGTTCAGCATCCAAATGTTGCGTATACGCTATGTGACACACAATATGACGTATACGACGCATACGCGCACGAACAGCTCAACATTTAAACAACTAAATTAGCTACAAAAATGGTTTCTCTGCATATAATATTTTTTTAAAAAAGGGAAATTAAATTTTATTTTTATAACATACCATTTTTGATTGTCTTCACATAATTTAAATTTTATCTATTTAATGAACTGCAAACAATTTTTAACTGTATTAGAAACTGCATTTTACTCTAAGCAAAAGCTAATTAAAAATTTGCCCTCAGTTTTCACGACCAAGCTGAGAAAATCAATGCAGAATTGTCACAGCTCGAACAGAGAGCGAGTGAGACAGATAGAGCGAGAGGGAGAGAGAGGGAGAAACAATGGGAGTTTCTTAAAAACGCCATCACTGAGTTTAATTGAAAATGAAAAGTCCAAAATGAAAGTTTCAACCGCAGGCAGCGGGACTGAAGCCATTTGCCATTTTCCATTTTCCAATTTTTCCGAAACGAAATTCACCCCCAGCACAAACTATTTAATTCAACTTCAAATGGTTTACGCATCATTTTCCCCAACGCAAATGACTTTTGGCCAAGAGTGACAACTGTCTGTGGACGAACTTTGCCATAATACGAATTCAAGTGTGATTTGGAGTGCGAGTACGAGTGCGAGTTTTTGGTATTTTTTGGACAACGATTCGCATCATTTATCAACAATTGCAGTTGCCAGTGAAATATCTTTCAATTCATTGTTTCAATAATTAATCAATTTGACGGGGTTTTTTGATATTAAATCGACTGCCATGTGAAAATGATTTGCCATTTATGTCAACGACTATACTTGATCCAATTTAATCATAGACTTGCACTCGCAAACGCTTCTGTATGTCAATGGAAACACGCGTCAGGCATTTGTCTAAGCTGCCAGCTTACGTATATTTGTCAATCAGTCAGTCTGATGAAATCCCTTCAGGTGAATGCTAGAAACAACACCAACTTATGCCCACATACAATAGGTTTTGACATTGCTTTTCATTGTATCATCATCATCAACAGTGTATGCTATATTGTGCTTGCCATCACACAGCATCCATTCATTCATCCATCCATCCAAATTTGCCTCGTTATTTGCGTCGCCCAAAAATGCTATGCGCTGAAAAATGGCGCGTGCCACAAGTGGCACTCATGTGGCACCAAAACCAAATTCAGCAAATAAACAACTACTCCTAAAATGTATATGCCCACACATTCGCTAGTCCTTCTAAGAACAGCTTCAGCCCTGCCCTCATATGCCTTTCCACATGCCTTCATGCTTCTATCTCCAGTCTCCTTCTCCATTCTCCTGTGTTTTGCGACTCTCTTTCTGCTCTGCGTACTCTCAGCTCAAATTGAACATACTAATGGTTTGCACAATGGGTTGAACTCTCAGAAATTAAGAATTTAGCAGAATTCTGAAGATTTGTTTTTATTTAAAAGGGGAAAAAATTAGTATTCATATGGCAAATATACTACAAACATGAAGGTCACAATTATGAAGTTTTTGTTTTCAACACCTAAAACTAAAAGCTAATAATCATAGCAGTTCAAGATAAGCTACACACAAATAGAGTTAGTGAATTCAAGACATAATTAAATTAATAATGAACTAAAATTCAACTCATAAATGTGCAAGTTTCACACACAAATTGATGAAAGTGTACCACTGTGCAGGGAACTTCCTCTTACATTTAATGAACTAAAAATTCAAAGGCCTTTTGAGAAATTCATATCCCAAAACATATTTTCAGCGCCAAGTTCGCTGTTAACCAATGCTAACGAGGAGGACAGCATTTTCGTTAAGGATTCTAACGGCTTTTGTTGGTCCAGGTTTAGGTCCAAGTCCAGGAGCAGGAGCACGTGCACGGAGCCAAAAAGGACTATTTGCAAAACCTGCTGAGATGCCGGGTGTCTTTTCGTCGTGTGTCCCTCGGTTGGCACACAAGTGCACTTTAGTTTTCAATTTTTGTCGTCTCATAATGCGACTCTCTGGATTTATTTTATTTATTTTTTTTTTACTCTCACAGCAGGAGCAGAAGAAGCAGCAGCAGCTATTGAGCAAATATCTTCAAAATGGATTTTAAAATCCAGTCGAAAAGTAGGTGGTATAAGGCAAGGACACCGGGCCGAGGACACAAGACACAGGACACGAGGACACGAGGACACGGGAAACAGGCGACCAAATAGAAATACGGGCAAAGGTTACCTCTGGGATGCATTCAACAAAATATTTGCACTAATGGAAAAGTAAAAGCTGCTGTTGCAAACATTTTCTTCTTTTTTTTTTGGCTGTAACTCTCATACAAAATGAGTTACGACTACAAATATTTTTCTTTATATATTATATAGTATATGGAATCGTATATAATATTTTGCAGACCTCATACAAAAAGGGGGAATTGTCTGAAGGTGAGAGAAAGTTTGGGGTGCACCTTAAATCACTTAGCCATATTTCGACCAAAAGATAGCAATACAAGCAGCTGAAAAAGAAGAAGAGAAAAGGAAATGCCAAATGTGCTGCTTTGTGTTGACTTAGGACCCAAAAATCCTGCTTGCCAGCTGCCACTGATTATTAGCCTTGGCAAATTGTCTGTGTAAAAGCCACAAAACAACAACAACTTCGACTAACTGAGTGACTAACAGACTGACTAACTGTCTAACTGACTGACTGACTGACTGACTGGCTTAACAAATGTCGAAGCAGTTACAAGTTGAGTTAAGACAAGTTACAGTTTGTGGCTTTCCAAGCACTCGCAACTATTTTAAAATTTTTCACTCGTTTTCCACAACGCACGTGCTCACAGGGACTTCCCCCTTTTTCTGCATTCCCATTGTGGCATTGTCTTTTCTCTTTCTTTGTTATTTGTGTCTCGGTCTTTTAACCTAAGTAGACGATTTGTTGGCGGTCTGGTTGACTTTTTAATGAGCTAGCTAACAAGCACTTGGGCAGCAAATTAGAAAAGATACGAATCTATCTAACTTCATTATGCCTGAGAATGGTCTTCAATGAATTGGTCGAGCAGAAAATGAGCAAAGCAAAGCTAAGAATTAAATATGTCACTTTGCCAACTCAGTTTCTTAAGTCAATGCCATCTTGTTTACACAGAATCCCAAACCCAAAACGAATGGCTTGTAAAAAAAAAATAAAACGGTTTAATGAACTGAATTTTTAAGCTGATTTATTCATAGAAATCAGGCAACGGATGTTGTCCTGGCTGTAAAAAAAATGGTACTTGATTAATTTGTGTATTACTTTTTAACTCGAAACCACTTACGGACATTCATTTGTCGTCTTTTAAGATTCAATGTAGGACCATTTGGCGCAGGCGTAGTACATGATAATGCACACGATAAGTGGCCAGATCGCCACACAGAATTCTAGAAAATTGCCCAGAGCGTCGACAAGCCGATAATCGTTGTGTGTGGAATTGTTTAAAAATGTCGACAGCTTGATTGTTTTGGCCAAGAATGGCATTTTGTATACTTTTGTTTATGTTGAGAATAACATTAACAGCTTGCTAACAGTGTCACATTAACATGTGTCAACTCAAATCTGTTATGTTTTTGTAATTTCATATTCCCATGTCCTTCAATAAATAAATTAAACTAAAATGTAGCTGACACTTAAAATTATAGTTTCCTTTTAAGACATGTTTTTAACGGCTTAAGTGCATCAATAAAAAACGATGTATAAACTACTTGTATTTGAAAATTATTATCAGTTTTTAATGCGATTCGTGCAACACTTAAGTGAAATGACTCAGCATTGGGGAAATGTGAAAAGCGCAATTGTAGCGCAATGTAGGAAATTGTTTAGATCTCGTTGAGATTCGTTTTTTGAGAGCTTGGGTGACCCGCATTTTAGTCAATAATGAAAGTGAATTTCAGCAAGTATCTAATGGAAAACTTTATGCTTTTTCTGCACTGGATTTTAAATGCGTTTTATTTTATGTTTTTTTTTTTCATCTTTTTTGCAGCTGCTTTTTTTGGTCTGCTTGTTTTTTGCTAGGCCGAAAGTTTGCTTAGCCAAAAAGTTTGCAACTACCCGAGTGAAAAGCGGTCTGGGGGAAAACTGTGGCGAAAAAGTAAAAGAGTCGCGCGAGTTGAGTTTGAGCTTTTCACAATTGTTAAGCTGCAATAAATTTTACATGGCGGTCATGAAAACACTTGAAGAATATTAAAACAAATGAAGCAGCCTTACAGTTACTTGAGGTTTTCTCTTCACAGTAAAACAAGATGCTTCTTCTTCAGTCCCTTGTTTTCCTCCAATTTTTTTTTTGGGCGACATGAGCAGCTTAAGCAATTTTCGCAGCTGGACGAGGGCTAATGAAGCTGCCCCCGGAATGCAGCAGGAGCGGTAAGAATAGGGCTCAAATGGGGAGGGGGTAGGGTACTGTGTGTGTGTGTTCAGAGCATAAATTGTATATACTTATATTATGTACGGTAGTGAATGTGTGTGAGTGTGTGTGCGGGCTGCCTTTATGCAAACACGTACGACCCATTTAATTTGGCAAAGGGGCGACCGAGTGTATGGCCTGCCAGAAAAATACGTGATAAGCAAATTCATAAACCATTAAGAAGGTTGCGCCTTTGCCACAAACGTCAGCAAATTTCTGAAATTCAGCTACACAAATACAGTTACACTAAACACTTACAGTTACTCAAAATGTAAATGCTCTTACCGTGTAACAGTAGGCTGGGGCTCAACTTTCTCAAATATGCTCTGTATCCAAAGCCCACGCTTTAAGTTTTCTCTTCACACAGCACTGCCAACTTGTCGCTTAAGTGCTGCCAACTTATTAGCTAGCTGCCATCTGATTTCGACTATATTCAAAGCTGATGAATTAGGAATTTTTCATAACCGTGAGTTACAAAAGTCTTGACAAATTAATGTTACCCTTAAGAGTGCAAAAAAAAGCTGGAAAAGGAATGTGCGATGTGTTCGCGTCGTGTGCGGTTTCATTAAATTTTATAACAAGCATTTTATGGCATATATATACAATTTCTTCTTTTTTTTCCGTATTCAAGCTAGACGCTGTGAATGCTGCTGGTACGACTCTGGCATGGGTTAGATGGATATGCTTATGAAAATACTATGCGGTATGTAGATGCTTTTTTTGTTGTGTCAAGGGGGTGGGGAGAAACGCCTAATTGACGCGGTGGAAAATTGAAAAAACGGCACACGACAGCGCACACTTTGTGGGAAAACGCAAAGTGGTTACTAGAGGTATAAAGGAGGGTATTGCGGGCATCTTGGGGCTTTTAGGGGATGCCGAGTCATTCAAGGGTCTGAATAGAGTCGGGTGTGTGTTGAGTAGAAGCACACACACTCCAGCACACACAGTCACACCGCAGTCAATGCATTTAAAGCGACATCAGTGCTACAAAATGTACAAAATGTTGATGGGATTTTATCTCTTTGCCGCGCATACCAATTATCATATTAAATCAGTTGTAAATCATTGCATACAAGTATATATTTGCAGAAATTTATGCGAGTGCCGTTGCCAATGCCGTTGTCGGTGCCGATTGCCCCTCAAGGCAAAGCTGTAGCAGGTTAACTCGAGTACGCAATCCTTCTACCCAGAACAAAGCACAAACCTCTCCGACTCTGATACCAATTCCTACTGCATGTACTGTATGTATGTAAGCCAAAAGGGGACAACGTCGGCAAGCAAACAAAGAAGCAAACAAGCAAACAAACGACAAGCAAGGACAAGTACAATTACGAGTACAGAAAAATAAAAGGGAAAGGAAATTGTGACTGAAACTGTTGACGTTTAACTGAAATGCAGTTAATGGACACAGCATACGAATCGAGGGTAATATTGTGGATAAACCTAATGAACAGTCTGTGCTAAAAGCAAGTCGACTAAACGAGTTCAATACTGAAACTTGAATATTTATGAGAATTTTGCAAACACGTCGAACTAAGTAAATGAAAAGCTTTGAGAAAATCAATAGAATCTTTGAGATGAATTACAGCAGTAAAAGGTGTAAAGTTTCCAAGTATCTTAGTATCTATTATGCAAGTATTTACCAAGCATATTCCCCAAGGCAAAAGAATTAATCACGTTTTGTTGCCGAAAGTCTTAAATAAATTATTGATACTGTTTTAAGTAAGTTATGTAATTTAACTCAACGACTTTGCCAGCTCATTTACAAATGCAATTACCGTTACTCAGTCTATTCTATGCCATTTGGCCTTGTTAAAAGCTGCTTAATAGCCTTACTATAAATGCATACATTATAATTAAGGCTTGCATAATTTGCAAATATTTGAAAATTAAATGTAATTTTGCACTTGGCTAATCACTGTGTATGTGAGTCCAAGCAGAAAAAAAAAATGGAAAGGGAGAGAAGAAATCTGATCAGAGCTTTTGCTTTAGTAGGCAGAGCACAGCGTACATGCACAGGAGAATGATGAGACCAAAAGGAAATAACTGTTGAGCCCAGATCATTCAAGCATTGGTTAGACAAGCACAGAGTACGTCTGTGTAGAATGCATATGGAAAGCTTGCTATTGTTAGAAGAGCACAGAGTACACACTAAAGAGAATGCGTGCGAATGCAGGACCGACAGGGCAGGCAGCTGAGTACCGGCAGCTATTGGACTACCTTTTGGTTAGAGGAGCTCAGAGTACAAGCGAATAAAAACGGTAATGTGTCTAAGCGAGAGTAACGGCAAGTTCTGTTTTTGTGTGTGTCTGACTGTATGCAGCTTTGAAACTTTGATCAGTTGAGTTTTCAATTGGTTAGAAGAGTATAGAGTACAGACTATGAACATTGCATGAAGTTAGCTTATAAGAACTATGCGAGAGCAAAACGACAGGCACTCCCTGTGTATAAGAATGTGTTTGACTGTAAGCAGCTGTGAAAGTTTGATAAGTGGGACCTGCGTTTAGTTGTAAGAGCACACTCGATGTGAAAACTAATAATAATACTAATAATAGAACAGGAATATGTGGTACTCTGACCGGGCTGTTAAAAGAGATTGATGTTCATATATTTCAATGTAAATAAAACTAGTCCTCGGTATTTAAAATGTGAACAGCCAATGGCTAACTAAATTGTAGTTTGCGATTAATTAGTGTAGAAACATAAATAATTTAACAAATTGTGGGAGTTGAATGCATGCTCGTTAAGGGTGTTTTTAATATGATTAAAAGTACAACACGATTGCCAATTTGCCATATTGCAAATATTTGCATATTTACAGACATACGTGTATTTGTGTGTGTGTGTGTGTGATTTCTATTTGTTACAATTAACAAGATAAAAGCTTGTTCTCTAAGCAAATAATCTGCTTAAAATATCAGCAACAATAATAATATCAATCAGAATAAAATCAAATGATGCACAGTGTAACAAACCATGAGAGAATTACAAGCCATATGCATGTGTGTATGATTTCCTTTATGTCTGTGTGTATGTGAAAATATAAAATACAATTTGATTGCACAGAGTTCAAGAGTAGGTGGAGAAGGGGACTGAACGGAGCAGGAAGAAGCTGTGCCAGCGAAGCGCGAAATAAGCTGCCTGATGGACTCAGGTAAATGAACTGATGCCGTCTGCTTATTTGCTGTTGGTTGTTCACTTTTCCCAGTTCGTTGCTCGGAGTTGGCAGCTGAGTGCCATGTCATGGACCAGACCATGTGAAGCTCTGTGGCTCATAACAAGAACAATAATAACTACAACAACTGAAAGCGAGAGCTGGCTGCCTACCAGGTAAATCCATGGTGTCTGTTAATGTGACATTTTGTCATTAAAATTTCAAGAGCCGCGACACGAATACAAACACCAGCTGTGTCATAATATTGGTTTTTATTATTATACCCTGTGCCGGGGGGAATAAAGGGTTTGTTAGATGGCAGTAGCTGGTATTGGCAATGTTCGGAGGTGCCTAAATTGGAAATAAGCAAGTAGACGGCATACATGAGGAATTTAGAAGTAGTACGATTCCAGTAATTCCAGAATATTTCTTCATGATAACAATAAAAACTGGTAATTCAATTATGTATAACAAGTATTTTTATTTAATTCCTGTCTTATTTAAATATTTATTTATTTCTTAAAATAATATATTCTAAGCTTGAAGTTTAATCTAAGCTTAAATTAAGAAAAGTTAAGCTCTAATTTAGCTTACTCTGTAGTTGCTTTATAGGCATTTTATTTTGAATTTTGACTGCGTGTTCCCCACAAATCGTCCCAAATTGCAAACGCCTTTTAAGTTGGAATTAACATGTAAAAAACTCTCGAAACTCTCATTTGTATGTACTACATAGAGCATTAAATATGCCCACCCTTCATTTATCCTGCATAAGCAATATTATGTTTGCTAATCCTATTAGTTAACCTTGAACTTTCTTCTATTTTTTTCGTATGCTGTCAATTTATGGCTATTGGCATTAATTATTTACAGGGTTCGGTTAGTTTCACATGTGTCAAATGCTCCGATAACAATTTGGCATCATTGACATAATTTATGAATCCCCAAAACAGCAAACTGCAGGATGAGACTACGAACCAAAGTGTAGGCACAGCAAAAGTTTTAGTTAAACACGTTAACGTAGTATAACTAATTCATGGAGTTCGCAAAAAGTTTTTAACCCACTCTTGGAATAAATTTGATTTGGGTAAAAGGCTCAAAGAAGAAGAACAACTTAATACCACATGCATACCGCTGATCAATGACATGATTGTAGTAATTGGCCAGTGACACTGGCTGAAAGTGAGACTTAATTCAAGCCGAAGCAAAGCTGATTAAATATTGAGCTTAATTCGAGTTGAAAACAAAAATTGTGATGAACTTTGAGTTGAGGAAATCGACAACTTAAATTTAAGCCACATTAAATACAGTCAAATACAAGCTTTAAGTACAAAACCACTAGCAACAGATAAATAAAGTGCACATCTAAGTGGGGAAAAGCAAGCAAAGAAAATGGGGGAAAAAAGGAAAAACAGTAAAGAAAATGGCATCCACAAAACGACCGCAAGAGCATTAACTGTGGATGTGCCCATTAAATGGAAATAAGTATATAATTATGAATCAAACTGAATAAGTGCCCGGCAGCTTTGATGATGCGACGACCACACGGCGTATGCGTTATGCGTAGAAGAATTGCCCTAATAAGGCGGCAAAAAAGGCTCGTTAAATATTCGGAGCCACATTTATGGCACTTACCAAGCCCTTTTAAGACAAAATCAAGTCAAGTCAAGTCTAGTCCGAACTTAAAGTAAACAAGTACGAGAAGCAGCTAAACAAGTTCACATCCTTGACTCAAAGTTTGGCCTTAGACCAAATGTGCAAAGTTTGTTGGCAACTAAAATTTAAATATCATTAGCAACTTTAATGCACTCATACGCTCATGTACAGGGTCAAATTATTAAACTAAATTATGTTTTGTGAGAATTGCCCAAGTGTGTACTTGATAACTTAAACTCCTAGAAATGCATCAGCTTATATTATAAATTTAATTACTACTATAATTTATCTTTATTACATTTACCAGCTATACAAACAGCATACACTACAATTCAATGGAATTGCCATTAGCCAAAGGTAATCTGGCAAATATTACTTGAATTTATTTGCAAATTAAGAATAGCGTCAAATTACGAGATTAGATTCAAGCTGAGCCAGCAACAGGCAGCTAAAGCAATTCGAATTGGATTGCGGATACAAAGGACTTTAAGGACCTTCAACGAGGCCAAATTTTCGGCGCACGTGTCGAACAATGGCTAATAACAAGCTGACTGACTCAGCGGGAGGGGAAGTGTAAGTGGGAGTGGGAGAGACAGGAAGTCTTCCATCTACAGTAATTACTCAGATTCAAACTGCTGTACT
Source organism: Drosophila dunni (assembly GCA_018152125.1). Taxonomy (NCBI): domain Eukaryota; kingdom Metazoa; phylum Arthropoda; class Insecta; order Diptera; family Drosophilidae; genus Drosophila; species Drosophila dunni. The sequence continues at coordinate 5,372,512 of JAECXC010000286.1, forward strand.
TCCCATACAAACAAAACAAAGCAACTGATCAATTATTTAGCAAGTAGCAAACTGGGTCATGTTCAATGACTCGATTGGACTTACGTTAGTCAAGGTCGCATTGATTTTCTCGGCACAAACCGTGACTGAAGGTAACGGTAGCCGTAACTGTAACGGTGCTAATTTCTTGCCGTGCTGTAATTAAATTTGATCAAGCCTAAAAATAAGCCTCTAAGTAGAATTGTTGGAATACCAAAAGTTTTCTTTTTTCCCAGAACCAAAACACACACACAAACACACAAAGGGGAGAAATGCTGAGCTGAACTTTTCCATTGCTATTGACCAACTGAACTGGACTGGACAAGGATGTGGAACGTGGACTGAATAAATGGAGCGCACTGCCTCAATGGCAAATTAAATAACGCGCCTAAAGTTTGTACAACTGATGCGATTTCACGCAACGCAGCCCATGAGTTAGACACCGAACACCCCCAAAGGAGGTATAAAAAGCTAGAAAAGAAGCAAAGAAAAAAAATAAAAATAAATTGTGGAATGAAAATTGAAAACGAAGCGGGCAATAAGCGAAACATAAATAAAAGAAGCAGAAAATTCAAGCAATGTGAAAACGAAACAAAACGAAAATAATTCTTTAAACGCTGCAAACAAATCAAGCAAAACTGGACAACAAAGTAAGAAAAAAGATAAACAAAAGTAAAATAAAAAATAAGAAGAAATAAAAGAAAATAAATAAATGTGCAGCAATTGTTTGTTGACCTTTGATTGAAATTTAGAGCAAAACTCATAACATGATACCAAGGTAATCAATAAAAACTTGGCACATAAATCACTGAAACGACAAATTGAACAATTCAACTATTTTTTAATAAAATAAAATTATGTTTAACATTTAATTAAATATATTAATACCGCTTAAGGCGAAAAAAAATTTTATTCCAACATGTTTTTTAATATTATAATTTTGTTGTATTAAAACAGTAATTATAATATTATGCGGCAATTGTCTAAGTGATTTGCATAACTAATTTGTTGCTAATTAGACAAAATAAAATTGTGAATTTAATGAGGCAGAAGTGAATTTTCAATTAATACAAAGAACGCAGCAAAAAATACTCAATAACATGTTAAACATTTCTAATAAATGCCAAATTTTGCACAATAATAATTGAAGCATATTGTTTTAGCCAAATTTCCATTTATTAGCTTAATTAACAACAACAAAAAATTAAACAAGCAAAGCGCAAAAGGAAACATAAAACAACAACAAATTATACAGAAACAAGAAGGAATAATGTAAAAATCTTGTGGCATAATTTGGAGCAACGCCCACAAAATAAAACTGACTTTGGATTAGAAATATAAATAGAAAAAGCAGCTAAAGCAAAAAAACAGGGAGAACAGAAAAAAGTGAGAGCGAAATGCGTTAAATTTAAACAAATAAACAGCAGAAGGCGCAAATAAAAAGTCGACAAAGGTAGAAGAGGACTTTGGATGTGTGCGTGTGTATAAAAATATGTTTGTGTGTGTGTGTGTAGGCAAATTGCTGCAGGCTGACAAACATGTGCAAATACAGAAATCGTGAACAGGCCCAAAAGTTGCCTCTCGTCCACACAAATACATACATAAACACACACGCATGTATGTGTATAAAAAGCGTAGCATAGAACGCGGCGCGGTGTCTAAATGTGTGCTTCTGGGTCAAAGACACAGGCGGCAGGACAAACAAACAAACAGACAGACAGACAAACAACTGAAGAGGAGCAGGCTTAGCGCAGGAGAGAGAGGGAGTGAGACAGACAGACAGTCAGACAGTCAGTTAGGCAGCTAGAATGAAAGAAATAGAAGCTGGAGCCTAGACAACAACTTGCATAATTTAAATGTAGATATGTGGTTGGATGGCGCCTAAAGATATGCCTCACACACACATACACCCATATTCCCACACACACATTAAGTCAGAAATGTTGGGCAAAAGGAAAAACCACTTGAACTGCGTTGTAGCCACATCCTTAGCTGCTTTTTTTCCTGTGGATGTTTTTGTTGTTGTTGTTGCTTAACAGATTCGCAGCCAGCTGCGTGGGTGTTGATAATGAGCCATTCACCATGTGTGTGAGTGTGTGTGCGCGTAGGTGTGTGTGGTTCACATATGTTGTATATGCATGAATTTATAGTCTACTTTATGGCTTACTAATGAACTTTCAACTTTGGCTATACGCCGCGTTGCCGCTTCCTTTGATCCAACGATTATGTAAATCAACATGCCTCTATTGCGGAATACCCGTATCTATCTAGGGATAATAATAAGGATCAAACTCTCAAGTAGTTTACTCTGCAGCTGAGCATTATAATCAGAGCGTTGCGTATTTCATTGAAATTGAAATTGATTACCTCAAATCACCTGTTCATGTGAATGGGATTTCAATTGTTTTTTGTTTTCTGTGCGCAGATTCAACAGATTAGAAGCAATTGTTATGGAATTGGCATTTAATTAAACAAGTGGTGGTAAAGTAAAGCGTTTATTAAAACAAAATTGTACTTGCCTTAAAAATAGTCGTGTGTTGAAGGATAAATATTAAAAGCCCTGACTTGATGCTGCTTTAATATTGTCAAACTGTTTCGCTGGTCTTTGGCTGACCTTTGATAAATTGCAGCTAAAACGATGCTCTTGAAAATGAACTGAAATGAAACCATTAAAGTCAATACAACAATTGTTCAGAGTCGGTTCCGAGAAATTGGGAAAACAGCAAAATCAATTTGTTGACTGGCAGGACACGGGTTTTATCTATTTGTGCTCATTCTTCTACGCTCTTTTCTTCATCTCTTTCTTTGCCTTTATTTGAGTTCTTTGCCTTTCTTTTCTTTCTTGCTGTTTTTTGTGCCAGCTGCCTCCATAAATCGCTCAAAACGGGCAAAGAAAAGTAAAACAAATTGAAGTGGGGTATAGCAAATGCAGCATTTGCCGTGCAAAAGCGGCTGGAAAATAAGAAAAGCTGCAGGGAAACCAAAAAACACCAAAGAACAGAAAAATACAAAAAATGGAAATGAAAATGAAAATGAAAAGCGCACAAATGGAGTCGTAAAGCAAACGAACTGTAGGCCGTAACCGTGTTCCAGGCAAATGTAGCTGCTTTTGTCTCACCCGCACGCTTGCTATCTTTGTCTCTCGCACCGTTGTGTTAGCCACATTGTTGTTTGTTGCAGTAACAGTTGGTGTTGCTGTTGTTGTTATTGTTGTTTTGCTGCTATTCAGCATACATCTGCACGCATATTTACGACCAGAGCTGTGGAATTCGCGACCAACATCGGACTATGGAAAATGCAAGAAATTTCAAAGAGCATCGAGCGATGGCAAATATGGGAATCCCCCTAATAGATTCTGATGTAGTGCCACAAATTCCATGACCAGTTCTTCCCTTACACCATTTACCCATTAAAAAACATTTTTCATTCAGTAAAACTTAAAACTCAACTGAATTTAAAATACGTTGACAATTTAAGGAAAAACTTTAATTAAACCACTTTTTATTGGTAAAACAAAATGTTTCTTACAGTAGAAACAAATTTTGTACTTAGAAACTAGTCAGAAATAAATAGTGAAAGATTTTATTGATTTATACAATTTAAATCTTTGGTTTTAAACCTTTACTTTTCCCAAAGCTTAAAATTTTAATTTAAAAAAAATTTAAAAATTAAAAAAAGAAAAAATTTTAATTTTTTTTTAAAATTAAAAAAAAAAATTAAAAAAAAAAAAAACAATCCCAAGTAAAATTCGTTTTAAAGTAATTGCTAAAAATTAAATAATTTAAGTAAATTATATACTGAACACGAATAAACATGCATGCGTTTGAATGAACTTGTCGCTGGATTTAAGTTAAGTGGAACAATCAATTGTCATTAGCGAATGGTTTCTGCAATTTTCTGTCATTTTGTGTTGTGCCTGTCATTCAGACATTCTGTCAATTTGTCAGCTCGACTGTCGTTTAATATACGCAATTATTTCCAAATAAATCAAGTAAAAGTAGCCAAAGAAAGTGGAAGAAAGGAAAGAGGAAGGCAAGGCGAGGGAGAGTCCAAATAATTGTGCATAATTGACAATAATTTAAAAGATCATAACATAGAGATAAGGCAATCATAGACGACAAAAGAAAGCATAAAAAATAAACCAAGAAAAATATCTAAAGAATGATAAAGCTGTCGACTCATTAAAACGCAATTTCTCTCCATTAGCCAGAGGTCAGCAAAACAGAAGCAAGAGAGAAAACAAAAAGGAGAGCGGAAAAGAGAGAGGTCGAAGGCCAGCGATTGGTTAAAAGATTTGTAGGCACGTTGACAAAGAGATAAAGAGCAACAGCAACAAAGTAAAGAAAGAAAGGAAGGAAAGTGGTCAACAAACTGAAGACAAACACACTCATGAGTTTTCCTTTTTCCATTTTCCTTTTCCCAGCTCTTTTCCGTAGCCAAGCTATGCTATGTGTGAAATCAATAGAGGCCAAGCTTTTATTTATAATATTTGTACTATACAGTTGCTGTTCCTTTTGAGCCATTTTGAGTTGCGTTTTTTATTTGACTTGACTTGCAGTTCAAAGGGCTTCTCAGTCAGGTCGGAGACTGGGACTTGGAGCTTTGTGTGTTTGCTCCGTAACTGTTCGAGGTCAACGGCGGTAAAGTGTGCGCTTTGGCCTGTCAAATGGCCAATACGTGTGTTTGTGTGTGTGTGTGTATCGTGCATGTCAAAGTGCCTTTCAATAAGAAATTTTTCTTGTCTTTTTTTTTTGAAAAGAAAATACCATTAAGTCGATAACTGTGCGATTAGCCGAGTTCTTATGTCGAACTGTTTTTTTCTGCTCTCCTTTCTCCTCTCCTTTCTTGGCTCTGACTACATGACTAGCCAAATAAACTGACCGACTGAAATGGCTACAATTTGACCCACCAGTGGGCCATGCTGTCAATCCTGTCAATATTCATTTATTAGTTGTCATTGTTGGCCTAAAAGTTTGCCAAGTAACTTACTTTCCAGCCAATGACAGCGGCAATACTGGTCAATACTCATGAATACGCACTGAGCAAATATTAACAAGTTTCTTAACTAAACAAATGGTTTATCTAAAGATTAAGCTTTTTAATATAAACTTATATTTTTTTTAGCAGACTTCAGACTTGTTTCTTTAATAGAAAACTAAGGAAAATTTAGCGAGATCGCTTAGTTGGGCTAGAGTGGAGTCTTGAAAATTGTGCGCGGCTTTAATGGCTGACTAGGTTTCAACCTTTAAATGGAAAATGAATTAAACTTGTATAAAAACTGTATTTGTAATAGTTAAACCTACTTTAATCAAACGGGAACACTTCAGACAGGAAAACATTAATCAGAATATGAGCTAAAATTAATACCAAACGATGTCAGAAGTAAAGTTAGCAAGTATTATTTAAAAAGTGTATGGACACCTTAATTTAAACACACTCTTTTATAAATAATATTTACATTTTTGGGAAAATATAGCTTGCATCGAATACTTTAAAATCATACCAGTAATTTATATTAAATATAATTTATACTAAAAATATGATCTAGGAATACCCGTGTTCATGCCGAAAAATCCAAATTGCCTTTCAGCAAGTTTAAATATACATATCTAAAATAAATGAATGTCCTTAGAAATTTAATTTTACACCGAATTTTAGTCAGCCCCTTAACATTACCTGGTATATATTCCAAACAAAGCTAATATACCCGCTTTGCTCGCACAGGCTATTATCGAAATCAGCAGTGATAACAAATATACACCATGGAAGTCATTTCCCACATGAAAACCATCAACTTGAATATCTGGATGCGAAAACTTAGAACAAATTGCAGTACAAGATATTTTTATGTGTTTTACAAATCGTTCGGCGTTTTGGCATTCGTCGATTGGAAGCTGCAATGAAAATGATATAAAAGTCAGTCACTTGAGGCGATTGCTCAGAGAGGGCAGCAGAAGGAGGTGGCTTGGAATCAGAATATTTGCTGTTGGCCAACATGTATTACACTCAATTAGGCCAATCTCGAAGCCATATTTATGGCTGGAAATAAGTTTATACATTTTACTGGTAGCATAAAACTATGTAAGTACGTAGTGGGCCAACAAAAAATGAGAGCCATAAACTATGCGAACTTACAACAAGAAAAAAGGTCCATAAAATCGGAAGCCATATAAATGGGCCCGCATCAGAGAAAATTCTTTAAAAAAAAGAAAGGAAAAGTGGAAAGCTCTTTCACACAGTCTAAAAAATATATATATAGAAAAGTGTTACAAATTTGATTTTTTGTGTTCTGAGGAAATTGATTAATTGCCGCGTGAAGGACGTTCACTCACGTAGTGCCTCTTTTGTGGTTGCTGGTAAAAAAAAACACTGTAATGATGACAATAGCTTTGATACCATTTTTAATAAAATTATACTGTACATAAAAAAAGAACCTCAAGCCTTTTTAATTGCTTTGTGCTTTTACTGCAACAGTTTGAAGCATGCAACCTTTGTACTATGCAAATTTAAAGGGTTTCCTATGACAGTAACTTCAATTAAACAGCAAAATAATGAGAAAGAAATTTATCTTAACGTAAATAAAAATTGGAACACTAATCTTAGCTGCAATTCAACCGCAATCTACATTTTGTGATCCACACAGTCATGAGCCACGAAAATGGGATTTAAAGCCCCTATATTTTGGAAGCCGAGTTATACATACATTAATATGGCTTAGGAAAATGCAAATGGGCTTTTGTGACAAATGACATGCAATTTTGCAGCACAACAGAAGCAACGAACACATAGAAGAAGAAGAATGCAATTAAAATGAACACCTCCGCCGCAGTTTGGTAGGGTTGGCAACCCTACAAAAAATTGGGAATGAAACCCTGAGGCCAAAAAGAATGGCGCATTAAGGGGACTTACAAAACTGGCGCCAAAACATTCAGCAGACGGTCACAAAGCTGTGTTGGCCAGCATTAGCCGTACGCAGACCCTCAAACTCCCTCCTCCCTCCTCCCCACCACTCCAATGCTAATACGACTGTCTGACCGATGTGGCTGCAGTTTTTGGTACGTTTGGCGTCGCTCGGATTTTCCTGTCACTCCGCGTTCCCCGACTTCTCTCTGCCCGCAAACAAAGCGCCCGCACTCAAAGTGCGATAAATCCTCTTGAAATACAACAAAGAACAATAACAGCAACAACAATAAAGAAAAACAACAAAAACTACAAATTCGAAAGAAATAAAAACAATAAAACAAGCAAATGTACAGCAACAAAAAAGATCAGACAAAATGTGTGAAAAGCACAAACATTAATCCTAGTTAGAGATATATTTATTATATTGTAATTGCTGCCTGAAATGAGCTTTCGATTTTCAACACAAAAACACAAAAATCTACAACATTTTCTTTGCTTTACCACAAACCGAAAGCCTCTAAGAAAAAACTTACTGCAATTCAATTAAATTCATTGCAGATTCAAGTGTCCACAACCACAAATAGTCTGAGAGCTTGCGTATCCTAAAGATACTTAGACAAAAGTATCCAGACATTGGTCAATATAAATAACTGCAAGCTCATGATAAATATGAGTTCATTGTTCAAACTTTGCCATAAAACATTTTAATTATTATATTGGTCTAAGCACTAAATCTCTGAACTTTTGTGCAAGCGCAGCAGTCGCATACTTTATAAATAAATCAAATTAATTTTAATAAATATGTATTATGGTAATAGAGGAAAAAATTAATAAGCTTAAGTAGGAATGTATTTAAAATATTTGTAAAAATTAACACAAAAGAATTTAACGCCTTTAAAATTGTTAGTTATCTATTTAAAATATACCATAAATTAGTATAAAAGATCATTGAATCAAAGTCATAAAAAGTATATTTAAATGCATATTAATTCCGGAAATTGCTATAAGCATTTAAGTAATAATACTTACAAGTTTTCTATGCTTAAAATAACTTCGCTTTTTGTATAGTTATGAATTTAATAAGATTATCATCAATTACACTATGAGCATTTTGCAGTGCTTTCTGCATTGAAAGATTGTTAATGTTGCCTCGTTTTATTGCCTGTTTTTCTTTTGGTTGCTGCATTTACAACAATTTGCAGTACTTACTAGGAGAGGAAGGGAGAAAAACGAGAGACGTGCGGAGTGCGAGAGAGAGAGGAAAAGTCGAGGGCGCTTAAGTGCGTTGGTCGCTTTGTGGCAGCAACACGAGTCCCCCTTTAAATGGCCAATATAATTGTTGATGTCTTCTCTCTCTCTCTCTCTCTCTCTCTCTCTCTCTCCCGCTTTCTCTCTCTCACACACTACGCACCGACTGTCTGTCCGACTCGTCAATGCGCCAATGTTTCATTGCCTTACAAATTTTTTGTGTTTTGTGATTGTTTCCGCTTGAGCGGAAAAACACGAATTGCAAATTTCAGCCACGCATCAATGATATCTCGTCATTGGAATTCAATTTGCATTGTCCATGTCCATGGCACGCCCTGGTGTCCACCACATTGCCACAAGCTCATATTCCACAATTTACGAGAGCGCGTAGTGCAAATGATGTGGATGTGGATGAGGTGAGAGGTGAGAGATGAGAGATGAGGTAATTTCGCCTGTTTGTTGTTTTGAAACTGGGCAAAAACGGACATTTGACTTTCGTCTTTGGTATGTTTTGTGGTTCTGATATTGGCTTGGCTCGCGGCTTCGGGCTATCAATTTCCGTCAACGCTTTGGTAAAATTTACACACTTTACTCACCAACACAGGCACACACCCGCAAACACACACAGATATTCATAGAGGTATTCAGTTTCCATTTATTCGAGTTTAATAGCATGTAATTAATTTAAATCTTTTTTCATTTTGCATTTAACAGCCTCATTATCATTACCATTCCCATTGTCGTTATTAACATTATTTCAATTTCAATTTCCTTTTTTTATTATAACTCGTTACGCCTTTCCTATTTTTTCATAGCGTTGGCTAATTAAGTTTACTTGTTTTGACGGCTCATGTAACACAGTTTGCCAATTTGAAATTAAATAAAATAATAAATGTAACAAGTTAATAGAATGCAAATAATTAGTAAAGAGATTTACATTTTAATTTATTACTAAATGAAATGCATTTCTAATGCTGCTCATAAAAAACGATTTTTTACACACTCAAATTTCCTATTAAAGCTAAATTCAAGCTAAATCCAAGCTAAATACTATAAGAAATTCCTTATACTGTAAAGAGCAGAGCAAATAAATAAACAAAACCCATTTATTTGTGCAGCAAATATGCTTTTACAGGCAAAAATCTTTACAATGCTTTTAAATGAAAATATCTAAGATATTAAACAATCCATTGTCAATAGTAATTTATTAGCATAGTTGACGAATTAGGCAGAAATGTTAAATAAATTTATTTTCATGTTATTTGTGCATGACCCGAAAAGTATGCTATATTTTTTGTTTGACAATCATTTTGTGGAAGAGCTCAAAACAGACCGCTGTATATCAATAAAAGCCCTACACAAAACCCTAATAACCATTTGCATAAGTAAATAGATGTATATATGTTTGTTTGTAGGTGTGCTTGTCTATCTGTGTGTGTGTGTGTGTGTGCACACTCCATGTGTTTTCATTTTTTGAAAAGGGCCACGAAATTTGAGGCTGTCGAATGTAAATGGCTAGCAAAACTCATTAGCAAATATTTGTCTAACGACAACAACAACAACAACAACAACAACACCAGAAACAGCAACAGCAACACGGAAAACGACAACAAAAAAAATTTCACTTAACACTCGACCACAAAAGTTTTGGACGGAAGGAACGGGGGTTTACGACCCAGCGTATGATAAGGACTCTGGTCTAAAGGAAGTTTTGTCGAAATCGTTTATAAATCGCTTTGTTGGCAGATGCTACTCCAGGTGCACGCAAAGGGAAACCGCAAAGGACGATTGATACCTACATAACAAATACATGGGATCGCTTTAGGGAAGTAACACCGTACATCCGGTGGAAAATTTGCACATGCCAAAGAAGAAAATGCTGAAACGTAAAGCGAGAACGTTGCGAAAAGGTTAATAATTTGCAATATCCGCTGGCAGGCCAGCACCACTTCCGGTTCCGTTGTCCAGGCTAGCGCTAACCGCAGCACAAAAAACACAAAGCCACCCACACACACACACTCGCACAGTCAGACACATAAAGTCGCCACTTGCTCATAAACAAAATCAAACAACTTTGAGTTGGCTCAACACACACACATAGAGAGCGAAATAAACTCAGAGAGAGAGAAAAGGCAGTAAAAGGGAAGGGGGTGGAGGGGTAGTCGGCCGTAGACTTCGCAGATTTGCAGCAGAGTGTCTGTAATTGCGGGCTATTGTCTATTCCAAATGAGTGACTTTGAGGTAGGTCTACAGGTCTACAGGTCTCCAAGCATCCAAGCCAAATGCTTCCAAGTCTGTCTCTAAGGACCTTCCGCAAACATTTTACAATTTTCACGATTTTACCGTCGGCATTTTCTTATTTTCCACGCATTTCACAGACAAACTTGTCTGAGAGCACACAAGTTTGAGAGAGCGGGAGTGAAAAGTTTGGGAGATTTCAGGGGAAGTGTTTTAACAGCTACTAAAAAGGGGTGGATACAACTTCGAATTGGTCCTTCGAAGACTGGGAAATATAAGCCACTCTTATACCCTCCTAATTTATAAGACTGAAAGTTAATATACTGAATGAAGTAGTAGACATTTGTTAGTTATTTTCTGGTCTATTGGTTAAAATACCCAAAAAAGTTAAACCATTTTGGACTTGGCATTGCAATTCTGTAGCAGAGAAAGCTGTAAGAGTATAAGAGCCTTAAATGCATGTATAAGAGTCTGAATAATGCAAATATCGGATCTTTAGGAGCTATCAGATTTTTGATAAAATTTATATTAAAAATTTTTTTGATGATTAACGTGAAATCGCTCCTTAAGGGAAAAGCTCAGTAGGAAATAAGAATCCATTAATTGTTCAATTAATTAGCTGTTTAAATGCCTGATCAATAGCTACAAAATCACACCAAATGACCCACATATACACATACATATATGAGAGCAGTTAATGGTTTGGTTTTTCACTTTTCCGTTAACACGACACGTGCTTTAACAGCTTTCTGTTAAAATGCAAACGGTCTTTGCTGCTTAAAGCGTTGCAACCGCATTTGGCGATGTGAGGTTGCGCAGGGGAAGTGGGCGGGGAGGTTTGAGGTCTGGGTCTTGGCAGCACAACATCAACACGGCTTTTGTTGTCCAGGGACAGTGTCTGCGGCAGGAGGCGAAGCAAAAACAATGCTTGCAACAGCAACAGCAGCGGCAGTAGCAACAACAACAGTTATTGCTGTGGTGTAGTAGCAGTGGGTGAACGGGGATTGGGGGTGGGACTTGTGACGAGTGCTCAAAAGTAGGCTTCATTTTAACACTTAACATGTTAAAATTACATTCGCTGCTGTTATTATTATTTATGCTCCTTTTCTCTCTCCCACTCTTGCTTCTATTGCTTGCCTCTTGCTCCCTCTTGTTGCTTATTCTGCTCGTTAAATGTCAAGCGGAAAGTTGAGAGAAAGTCAATGACCGACAACGCTTACAATAACAACAACTGGGAACAATTAAGTTGGCTATCAGCTAAAATATACCCGTTACTCAAACTTGTCCTCGTTTTACAGTTACATTTTTTAAGTGAGGCATACTTTTAGGTGCTGTCTTAAATCTGTTCCATTTTTCGATATATAAATTCAATATTTATGAACTTACTCGAACTTCCTTAGACTTATGAAGTCTTTAGCTCTTAAAGACTTTGATATCAGGATACATACTTCCGTTACCTATTGTATACCCTTACAGAACAATTAACGGGTACTGCAAAAAAAAAAAGAAAATGTAATAACAATAGGAAAAGTTTGTTTTGGAGTTGAATGAGCGCACTTAGTTAGTGTAGAAAGGGTTAGGGCTACTTTCTGTTATTTTTTCTATGCTCTCTTCAGCTTTATTTTTTTCATGGTGTTGAATAAAAACTCCGTTGTTCCATAGGCGCGTTAACAAGTTGCCAAACAATACGGAATGTGAAATTTGAAATGTGAATAGCGAAACCAGAAATGAGCAATGCAAAATGGGGGAAAAAAACAACCGCGGAGCAGAAAATAAGTTGAGATTTAATTTAGTATGTAAATTGAATTTGTAATGTCATTTAGCCTTAGATAAAAAATACTTTTAAAGATTAAAGGACTTTACTGCGTAGCAAAATATGTTCAATGTTTGTTCTCTTAAGCAATGCATAAACATTCAGCAAATACTTTAAAGGCCACTTGGCTCCAAGAAAAAAATTAGGGCATACTTTTAGGATGCAATCAAACTGATTTTTAAAAGCATTAAGCTTAAAACAAATAAATAATGGAATTTATTTCAAATGTGGAAGCCTAACAAATATCTTAGGGTTACCTTGCAAAATATTTAAAAAATTAAATGCAATACAAACATTTTTCGTTATCAGCTGCCAAGTTGTGGGATTTTAAAGCTAAATTTGCATATTGAAAACTGTGAGAAAAATTAAATTATTTATTTAGTTACTGCCAATGCAAATTTGAATAAAAATAGCAAAGCAAGCAGAGGTCCTGCCAAGCTGCAAGTTTCCCTGTAGTTCCAAAAACTCAAAGCAAACCATAAAAATATTCGCAAAAAATCCAAGTCTTTGCAGTTGCTTGTGACACAATATAGACACGCTGTGATCACACCCACTGTACCCATTTTATGCATGCAGGGTAGAAGAAAACACAAACGCTTGTGAAAACAGCAGTTGTGTGTGAATACTAGAAGCATGACGTAGAAAACACAATAAAAAAGAAAGCCACGGGGAAAAATCAAGTAACAGTTACCAACTAAACACACAAACAGAATCACACACACACACTCTCGCACACCCATATATACCCCATGTGGTGGGGGGGTTTTGAAACCCCTTTGCCATTCTCCATTCTCCTTTCTCCGTTCAGCGGAAATCGAGGTTTGCCCACCTTTTGGCGTTCGCATCGTAAAATCGCAGAGATCCAACCGCACTCAAAGAAATTATGCGAAAACAAAAATGCAGCACTTCGGGGAAAATACTGGCTCAGAAAGTAAGAGAGAGAGAGAGAGAGAGAGAGAGGGAGCAAGGGAAGAGAGCGAAAGTGAGCGCAGGAAAAGTGTGGAATATGGCAAACAAAACAGAACAGGCAACAAAATGGCTACACTCACACACACACACACACACACACATCCCGCCTGGATAAACATAAAAGCAAACACGGGCTGAAGCGAGCGAATAAGCAAACAGCCTTAATAAAAATTTCATTTCCTTAATCAAATGCATTATCAAATTACAAAAACAACAACAACAACAACAGCAGCAGCAGTAGCACAGTAGCGGTATCAATGTAGGCGGTAGGGCATTGGGGCATAGGGGCGTATGGGCGTGTCTTCACAATGTGCAGCCACAAGAGCCAGCATAAAAAAGGAATATTGTTATCCTTCGTCTCAATCCTGCGGTTAAGTTCTTCACAAAAAAAAAAGAAATGGCAACATCAATTGGAATTGAGAAACACGTCGCACACCTCATTTAAAGCGCACAGTTAAACTCGTCTGTCTTCGAGTGCCGTTACACAGTTACTCAATCCGGCCAATTCCTAAATTCACCCACAACATTTTGTGCAATCCTTGCTGGATTTGTGAATTCACAACGCACAAATTGTCAAACGAAGGTTAAACTCGAAAGGGAAGCGGGGAAACAACTGAGGATGTACCACAAAATAACCTGTAGCTTTTTAGTTTAGGGCGTAAGTTCTGTCACATAAAACTTTTTACAATTTTATTAAAGTTATTTTTATTTTTTATAGTTCTCAAATTTTTTATAAATTATTATTTTATTTTTTAAGCTGTATGTTTAATAGCAGGCTATGATTTTCTTAGCTCATTCTATTTGGCTTCCACTACGATCAGTAAGTGCCTATGAATAAAGACTGACATTTATTTATTATATGCTTTTAAAGTTTTATATTTATTTCATTTTATTACAGTGCTTAAGTGCTGCAACCACTGCGTATGTTCCAGTCGATCACTTTTTATAAGCAAAGTTTTTATTGGCCTTTTTAATGCTTTCAATATTTTCTACATATATTTTACTTAAGTTAACAAATCAGTTTCAGTTGGCATTAAAGGCCCAACTTAAATGTCTATCGAAAGGAGCAAGCAAAGCAAACTACTTTCCACACCCACAGTACCCCACCCACCCACTCACACCCACTCACACACACACACACACACTGCACAAACGATGCTTATTTTGTTATAAGCTGAAAAATCAATGATTGCATTTGCATTTTGTTAGATTTCAGCATTGGAATTATGCCAAACGTTTGGCGCGCACTTTAATGTTGTTGTTGTTGTTGTTGCAACAGGAAGTGGGGAGAGGGGAGGAGCCTGTTCGCTTGCAACTGCTGAGTCCTTCGGCGTTGTGAGGAAATTAGAAATGGAAATTATTATCGTAATTTGTAATGTTGTAGTTGTACTTGTAGTGGTAGTTATTGCTGTTGTTGTTGTTGCTGTGAAGTAATTACACAGCAACAGAACACAACAATCTAAGCTTTTGAGCAAAGCCACATTTAGTGCCTTTAATTGAAGTTTGCTTGAAGACTGAAGGCTGCGCTTTTGAAGCGTTGAGTGTTGGTAAACAGCTTGCAGAAAGTGCCTAGAATACTACAATTTCAATAAGATGTGTGTTAGTGTGTGTGTTTAAATCAAAAAGCTAATGATCCTGATTATTTGCTGCATAAACTGCGAATGACTTTGAATGTTATGACGACTGTAGGCTGTTTGCGGACTAGCAGATACCCTGTATTGCACTAAAATAGCCCTACAATTTTTACGAACTCCCACAGCTAACAGTTTCGGGCAGGCCGCAAAAACACTGCACTTTTGTTAAATAAAATAACTCTAAAGTAAAGCTTTTAGTGTATATGCACTGCATAGAACACCCTGTATAATGTGTTCGATATATTTCTTCTTCTTTAGAGGCCAATCAGAGTTGCATTGCACAATTTGTCAGCTGACAGACAGACTAAGCCGAAATCAAATCATTTTACTCAGTATCAAAAGAGCTCTCAAACTGAGAACAAGCATTTTAGATTTATGGTAAAAAGTTTAAAAAGTTTAGAGATATTAAATTTAGTTTATTTCCAACTCTTTCTTAAAGCCCTCACACAAACCGCTCAAGATGAAAACTCGTCTACCGATACGCGTACAGCCGGCAGTAATGCCGCTCACAGGTGAATGCGGTGTCTACACAAACAAGATACACTATTTGCGAAAGTATTTGCTGGATGAGCTAGTCTCCAAGAAGTTTGCCATGGACTTTATGGAACCAGTGGACACGGTGGCCCTTCAAGTGCCCCATTACTATGCGGTGATAAAACATCCCATGGATGTGGGCACAATCATAAAGCGTGTCCAGAATCAATTCTATCATTGTGTGGAAGAATTGATAATGGACTTTAGATTGGTGATCAGTAATTGTTATACTTTCAATCGACCGGGTGAGTCGGTGTTTCGCAATTGCCAGAAACTTGAGAAATTCTTTCAGCGAGTGGTCGCTAAGATGCCGCGGGGTGAGGAGAAGCCGAGCACAAAGGATCCATGGGCGCCGGGCAAATTGAGTTTTGAGAAATCCTCGGAGGTGGTGCAGCGTCAGTGCCGTGAACAGATGCGAAAGCTGCACTTGTCCGTTGCCCGCGAGGAGGACAAGAGCATTTGCAAGTACTTCAATGCCAAGTGGGATTTGCTGTCGCAGCGAGTGGACAAGTGTTGCTTCAAGACCGTCGAAGAGTTTCGCTTTGAATTGAATAACATTTTCAAAAAATTTGACAGTCAAGTCAAGATTTTCTACGAGTTCTATCATCGTGTCTGTGAGAATGGTTCCTGTCCAACCTACGACAACTGTTTGATGCAGAAGCAGTGCGAGACAATCGAAGAGACTGAAACTCGCTATATTCTGGAGGATCGGGATGCGTCCAATGTGCTGTATACGTTAAGTAAGGCTGAGAGCGCTGTGGAGCACTGTCAGAGCGCGTATACCCGCGAGAGGGAGGAACATGCCAGAGATCTCATAGAAATTCTATCCGAAACTGTCCACACTCTTAAGCTAAAGATAAATAATGAATACGAGGAGATTTCGGAATGTTCCGCTGATGATGGTATCGTTCAGAATATGGACACGGATCGCATCTATCCACAGCAGTACTACGAAGAGGGTAGCAGTGCCTATGAGAAGTCTGAAGACGACAATATGCACCCAGTGGACCAACAACAATATGATACACAAATTAAGAGCTATCGCTCAGCATCGCCAATCTGGAAGAAGGCACGACTGGAATGCAGCAGTAGTTCCAAATCTTATTCAACTGATGCTGCTGACACCGATTCTACGCTCTGGTCCGACTTGAGGGTGTCGAGCAGCGATGAAAACGAAGCCGATGACACAGATTAATTAGTGGTAACTGTAAGCATTGTTTGTTAAAGTATTTGAGTTTCAAATAAATCACTTCGATTACTTGGCAACTCACTTTAGTCGCCTTCGAGGCCATTGACACCGTGAACACCTTTTCGCGGTCTTTTTTCCGCTGCGCCTAAAAGTAGGCAATATGCGAACTTTATTCAATCGATAAAATTCACTCGATATGTAAGTTCCGCAGTCTTTGAGGTCGTTGGTAGCCCTAAACCCCAATCCCCCCGGAAGTCGGGAGCGAACATAAAGTTAAAGTTAAGCGATTGTGGGTGTTCAATCCTGATAGCAATGCAAATCGACTCTATTTTGCTGCACTTCCTTTTCCACAACGAGCGAAAGAGGAATTATAATTGCCTATTTCTGTTGGCGAATACGAAAATCTCGCGATTTAAAAGCTCGACTCTTTTGCATATATTTTATCTGTTCCCAGTCGACGTTTTTGAATGAAAATAAAGCAAAAATGAAATTGAAATGGAAATCGCCATTCATTGATTTTGCATTTGAGCAAAAGAAATGCAATAAAAATTCAAATTCAAATTACCTACATATTTTTATATGTTTACCACTTGAATTTAAATTCAGCATTATTTTTTTTGTTTTTGTTCTGCTTTGATTCATAGTGAGTATTTTCGAACAAATTTAATTTGCAGTCTATAAAAATAGACCCTTTCATGAAAATGCTAAAATGTTAATTGCTCAAACTTAATATATCTGTCGATATTAAATGTTGTTTATTTTAATTAAACTTTAATTATTTTTGTTAAATTTAATTTATTTCAATAGAAACCGAATTAAAGTTCCCTTTAATATGTGTTTTAGTCAATCACAAACCCCTTAAGTAAAACCATTATCTTCCCCTGACTTTCAAACAAACCCAACTAAAAGGATATTCTAGTTAGGACACAGAAATGTCTTTACTTTGTTTGCACCATTATTTTATCCGTTTTATTTCCTTTGGCTACTGTGAAAGGACATTTAACACAGTAAATTGTCTTGGAACTAAAATGTAAATATCCTTGCAAGACATCCCCAAGGAATTTTTTAAAAACATTGCACAAATAGGTCGAAAAAAGTTCCCATGTGTCTGCAATAAAAACTACCGAAAGATGGCGCCAAGCTGCTCAAACAAAATCCCACTAGGGGAACATCCTTTTATAGTAAACTATTATAGCAAAGGGAAATTTAGTTATAGCAAAACTCGTTTAATAATTTAACAATAGATGGCGTAAGTAAAAATGAGTAATTTCGTTTGAATTAAAGTATTTAAATTTAAAACGTAAAATAATTAAAAACTGTTTTGAGAAAAAATGTCCAACGAAGCCAATAAAAAGAGTTTGCGTTTGGTAATATATGTACACATAAACATTGATATATTTGCTTGACTACATAATAATACGTTACATAGTTTCATAGGCGATTTGTTATGGAACGGAGTATTGAGTTACAAACAAAAACTGTGCTGAAACTTGTTCCACACATACTAAATGTAAACTTAACAAAACTTGAATTATTTGAGCCGCATTCCGATCAATATGTATACATATATATATTTAATCTAGTTATATATATGAAATATTTATGTCTAGCGCCATTTGTTATAAAAATATTCATGCTCTGCAACCAACAATATGTATATTTCCATTATTTAAACAGACTAATTAAATCCGTAATCTAGTTTCTTAGCTAAAAACACACGGACACACGTACGTACGTATATATAGTTGATATATATATATAGATATATTTGTATATGTAGAATTCACTTAACTAATTTGATTTTATTTTTATACAAACACACACATGTTTTTCAACTCGAATAATTAATTAGTTCTAAGTATTTGCGATTAGTTAGTTAGACAGCTGGATTATTGATACATCGTCCAATCAAATATTGCTCTCGAAGATTAAGAGAATTGTGCTGTACATCGCGAGAGTTTAATTCGGAGAATTCTCCTACTTGTGCTGCAGAATGTATCTTTCAGATACTTTGTTAATTTAAATATCCTGCATCAGAGCATCCGGTGTTTGTGGGTCCGTTGTGCTGCCCCCCAGCTCACCGCTCATGTCACTCACCGACGATGACACCGCCGATATCATCGTAGTCATCGTAGCATTTATGAACTCCGAGCTGGTGCTGGCAGCGCTGCTTAGCAAGGCTAACGCCGTTGTGGTTATAACCGTGGCCAATGCCGGGCCAGTGCCAAGACTCGTGGAGCTGCTCTCGCTGCTGGTTGGGACTGTGGTATTGAGCAGCAACGGCATCAGTGTCGTCGCATTGATCATCATCGGGGCACTTGTTGTGGGCAACAGCGGAGGCTTTAGCAACGGATGGTGTTCCATGCCGGGAAAGGTATGTATGGGACAGGGCACATCCAGCTGGGGTCCCAGCATACCCTCGAATACATAGCCAATCAGCGAACCAGCGGTGAGTCCGATATTATACGACAGGGTCATTATATTGCCGGTAACCTCTTTGAGTGTTCCGGGCACCTTGGCAGGAGCCAGCATCATAGGCAGACTACCGGCCAGGCCATTGCTGACGCCCAGCGCAATGGTGAACAGAAATGGAGCCAATTCACCCGAGAAAACCGGACGATGACGTGGCGCACAGCAGAGCAGAAACATCGGTACCAGCACAATCCGTAAGCCCGACAGCAGCACCAGTTGTCGTCGTGACCAGGGATACGGACTCGCGGCAAGGATTTTGCCCACCACATCAGATGTATTGAAGCAGAACATCAGGAGCACAGGCATCCAAGAGTGCAGGACACATGAATAGACCTCTACCTCGATTCCCGGGTACAGGGAGAGGGTCACACAATAGGCGAGGGCTATGCACACCATATAGGGATAAATCACTTGGGCCACTCGCCAGCGTGTCACGAATCCTTCGCGTATGTCTCCAAGTTTGCTGGGACGACAGCGACGTGGTGTTATCACGTGCTCCACCTTAAATGCCACTGTGGTGGGCGTGGCCGGCTCATGGGGTGTCGCAGGCAATTCTGGCAATGGGCCAAGACCCTCGATGATGCTCTCGCCAGCCGTGGGATTGGACAGCTCGTACACGGGATTGCTGAAGCTCAGCTTGTTAGTACTAGAGTGATGTGGTCTTGCTGTTGTCGTCGTCGTGGTTCCATCCATGGAAAGGACTCCATATTTAGTATTGCTTGTGGCGCCGTCGATTTCTTGCTGGAATTTTGAAGAAAATTTTATAAATTTATTTAGTTCCCCCTATAAAGCACCAAAACCTCAAAAGGACCTAGACAACTTACCTCATCCGGTCGCAGGACAATCTTGGAGCACGCCTCCACATGATATCGTACAAATGGAGAGTTAATCGTGGCCACATGAAGCAAATAGCTGAAGAGTATATACAGCGTGGAGGTCAGAAAGAAGATAACCGTCGAGACACGATCATTGTTGATGAGCATCTTGGTAACCACACGATTGGAAGACACCAGAAAACCAGCAATACTCTCGCCAGCCATCACCGCTTGGGTATATTGTTTCGGTAGCATCGAGGCGAATCCATAAAAACTCGACTGTTGCACCGTACAGCCAATTGCGGTTAATGCCACCGCAGACATGTTCACCACATACGCCGTGTTGGTCGCAAACGCGTGCCAGGCCACCTCGCAAATGGCTACAAAAATCAGTGTAGTGAAGGAGACGATATAACCGAAGAGCACGCGTGTCTGAAATGGCGCTAAAGAGAGCACAATGTTGTTGAACAGCACCGTGCAGAAGGCCACAAATATGTACGTCATGGACATGTCCAAGGCCACGGGACGACCGGGAAAACGTGCCTGCCAATAATCCGCAGCAATTATGAAGCTAAAAGGGATTAAATACAAAATGTTTCTTAAAAGTATTATAGGAAAAGTATGCTAAAGCTTTTGAACTAGATAAAGTTCAAGCCAAAAGTATTCCCATGCTTTTAAATTATCTATACTCTTTTTCTTCGGCCTAACTTGTTGATACCCCTTGTTCATACTTGTTCATATAAAAAATATATAAATTTAGGAATGAAATATGGATATATTTATAGCCAAAATCAGAATGATAATCAATTGATTTATAACCGAAACCATATTCAATAATTTACTAGATTTCTTAGTTCTTAAACTTCCTTTTTCTATAATTTTTAGACCCCGTATTCCACAGAGAGCAGGGGTCTATAAGAAGAAGGCATTTCCGACCCCATAAACTATATATATACGTGAAAAGCCGAGACGGTCCGTCTGACCATTCATCCGTATGAACATCTAGACATATCACAAACTATAAGAGCTAGAACTACCAAATTTTGAAATGAAACTTCGTCTCCAGCATAACTCCAAATGTCGCCATAACGTAGAAACTTGTAATGCTACCATGGCCAACCCGGACAACTATATCCGATAGCTCCATTAGCTCCCAAATGTTATAGCTGCTTATTAACGGCATGTTAACCAGAGTATCCACAAAAAGTACGTAAATTAAGTCACTTTTTATCAAACAACTTTGTCAGCTACTGAGTCTATCCCCTCGCTCACCTATTGTAGGGTAGCACGAATCCAATGCCCGCTGCCAGCAGAGCCAAGTAGACGGCATGCCGTTGATCCTTGGGAGCGCGTGTATCATACTCGGGACTGTCCGTAACGCTCGGGCGATGCCGCATGCCACTGCCGCCCGATGTGGACGATCGAGCGCGTCGACCGTCGAGTGGTTCGTAGGTGGTTTCCTGTGCACCCACATCCATTATACAATTTGCTTATCAAAGTTTGTCTTTTGAATAGTTATTTTTTATAAAATTACTTAACACACAGTTTACTTAAGGTTTGCATAATTTATGCGTTGGAATGCACACACACACACACACACACGCACACCCAGCACGAATACAGGGTGTTGTCTCTGTGGCCAACGCACATAAATCGATAAACAGCAGTCACTAATTGTTGATCCACTTGCTGCTATAATCGAATGCCTAAAATTCTCTAAAATATATACATTTTGTGCACATGTTAATATTAATTAATAATTAATAATAATTTTGAATATTTGTTGTTGCCAATTGTCGTTTATTTCTTTACAAACACTTTTACACCTGCGTGCGCTGACATTAGTTCTTGAATTTTGTGTTGTCACTAAAACTCTATAACATGCTGCACTCGGAGTGTACAGGACATGCACAACTAAATTGCCGTCCTTTGCTAACACTTTTCCACACGCCAAATCTGTTTTTTTCCCAAACTCACCACATTGCGGTTACTGCGCATGCGGCGTATGATTGATTTTTTACAATTCGACAGGAGTAGTCGAAATTTTAGCTGCCATCACGCCAGACAATCATTATCCTGCTGGACCCCAAGCTGACCGGTCGACAACAGTTTCTCACTGTCCTGAACCAACTGCAACAATTTGTAAGTACAAACTGTTAACTAGTTGAATAGTTAGACAAGACTTCATTTTTTTTAATTTTTTATATCTATATTTCATGCGACATTTACTAACTTTGATTCATAAAAATGTATTTTTTACTCCATACTAATTTCATTTTAATATCTTTTCATCAACAGGTAATTTACAGCATTACAAACGTTTGCAGGTAAATACAGTGCTTTACTTCTGATTAATTTTATGTGATACACAAAAATGCAGTGAATGCAATTTTAACAATTTTCAGTTTTTCGTCAGTCTGTCAATATTTCAATAGATGCACATAGTTGTATCTATACTCAAATGCATACTATAGACATACCTTATAGATACATACTACAGCTACATTCTGCAGTTACATACCCTTAGCCAACAGGTTAGTGGTTTGGTGAGTGCAATCAGTGCAATTTTCCTCAACCAGTGTATCTATAAATTTTCAATCAGATACATATAGACAGTAAGAGCTAAACAGAAATGTTAATGCAATTTTCTACAATTTTAATTAATTATATATTCCCTTTTAATAAATTCTCTTAATTATTTTGCGTAGCTAGTGCAATTTCCTAAATTTTTTTAATAACATATGTAGCTATCTACAGGTTTACCAAAATTCATATAGCAATTATTTTCTAAATCTCATTCATATAGGCAGATAAGTTAAATTTAATTGCAATTCATTAAAATGAACTGCAGACTTTGTCATTAATTTTCGAAGCTTTATTTCAGTTCTTTTTTGATAATGTTGAGTACAGCCCTTGAAAGTCGCTTAAATTGCCTTCAAAAAAATATAAATTAAAAAAGTTGTATTTAAGTGTTTTCGCCCTTAAGTACACCCTTTCCCAATATATAATAGGTTGCTAAGGTCTGTACCTTCCCCATAGTTTTTCCACTTTAGATGCATATATTTTAGTATACACAAAATGTTCCATCAGGTGTGTATCTACAAATTTTCAACAGGTATATAGACGCATTATAGATGCTTAAATACACACCCTTAATTTAAGCTGAAGGCACATAAAGTCTGGCTGCAACCACTGCAGTTCTGTGTACCAGCTTTCAACAGGTACATAGGTAGCTTTCAGATACATATGTAGATGCACACCCTCAGCCTTAGATACATAAGCAAATCTGTATCTGCTACATCCAATGCAATTCAAGTGGGTATAGGGTATGTGTACATAGTCTGCTGCCAACTTTTAACAGGTATATAAAGACATAGATAAGCACCCTTAACTCTGTTTACTTAATCAGTATCTGCTATCTGTCTATCGATTTAGTTTGATTTATTTAACCAAAAAGCACACAACTTTCTTTAAGTATCTGTTTGAAATTATAAGTAGCATTTTAATAAAATAATTTCTTACTAGAAAATAGGATATCACGTCGTAGTTATCATTGCTTTGAACTAGTGAAATAGAAATTCACTTACTCTGAGTGTCTGAGTCCCAGCTTGTATCCTATGACATTACTCAAAGCAATGAGCACGTCGTGATATCCTAAAAAGCAATTTTTAGATACTCTGGCGGCTTCAAAAATGGTGATTGTGAAAATATATATCAAATGTGGACCAGAAATCTGCAACTTAAACGATATCCCGCACTTGACGCTGGCTATCGTGCAAGTCATCGTTAATGTTGCGGAATTCTGTTTCCTTAAGCAAGCAAACAACAGTTCAAACACCGACGAAGGATACTCCTCCGAAGCGAATCCAATCCAAGCGTTGTAAGTAAATGGTATACGGATATGGGGATACAGAGGTACTCATGGTACTTAATCAATATCTGCTATCTGTCTGCCAATTTAGTTAGATTTATTTATTAGCAATTTAATACAATAATTTCCTACTAGAAAATAGGATATCACGTCGTCGTTATCATTGCTTTGAACTAGTGAAATAGCAATTCATTTACTCTGAGTCCCAGCTTGTATCCTATGACATTACTCAAAGCAATGAGCACGGCGCGATATCCTGAAGATACTTTTAGATACTATGGCGGCTTCAAAAATGGTGATTGTGAAAATATATATTAAATGTGGATCAGAAATCTGCAACTTAAACGATATCCCGCACTTGACGCTGGCTATCGTGCAAGTCATCGTTAATGTTGCGGAATTCTGTCTCCTTAAGCAAGCAAACAACAGTTCAAACACCGACGAAAGATACTCCTCCGAAGCGGATCCAATCATGGCGTAGTTATCAAATTGTATATAATTTACTTTACTAATGCAGCCATCCTTTAGCATCACATAAATTGCTGGAGAAGTGCGTGCGCAGTTCAACCCTTGCAACGAATCCAATGGTCATCCCCAAGGTGCATGCCACATATGTACATTGAAAATGCATTTACTTTTATATCATAGATACATACACAAATTTATATATCATGTTCAGTTATATTCGTTATATATTTATAGTTAGCAGACTGATTGCAAACTCCGTAGAAGCAGATTGAATACATATAAAACATATGCCACCTATTTGTGTATAGTGTTTGTCCCCTAGTAGAATTTGCATCAGTCCTACAGTAAAATATAGTTAATAACAATTGTAAAACAAAACCAAATACAATTAATTTAACATCATGTTTTAACTTGTGACCAAAAATAGCAAAGTATATTAAATAAACAAGCATTAATATTGTATAATGTAATAATAATTCGTTTTTCTTTGTTTTTGAGATGCGATTAAAAGTCACTTGCAATTTTAAGCGAAGCAAATAAAGTAAAGCAATATTTTATATATAAAACTTATTGTTCTCGATAATCATCGTGCAGTCTAAAGTCTGGACTCTAAACGGAAAGGAGCAATCCTTTAATTTAATGTTTTTTGTTAGCTTTTCAGCATTTTTAAGGCGATGCAGTTAACTGCTTCCTTGCAAGTCCCTAACAATTTCAAGGATTGCAAAAGTGGAATGAGCAGTTTTATTTTAATTTAGTTGTGTAGATATTAGATACGGTTTAACGGTTTGATTTTACTGGTGTTTCTTTGAAGCATCGTTGTAGCTGGGTGGCAAATTCTGCAAATAAAAATTGTTTAAGTATTTCTCTAGTTTGAGTACTCAAGAGCCTACGTTATATGATGGCGGCATATCACTGGGTCCAGGAGCATCGGGTCCACGTTGGTTATAGGGTGTATTATAGGCGCTTGCAGCAGCTTCCGCTTCCTTTGAACCTATGAAATGTATTAGAATAGAAGCCAAGCAATTAGTCTATTTATACTACAAGGTTTGATTGTAAGAACTACAAACTACAAACTAAAATGTCTTACAGATCCTTTTGTTTAGGGGAAAATAACTGGTATTGGTATAAAACACATTGTTCTTGCAACAGGATAACAATGGGGATAATAATAATATTGAGTGCTGCTGGTTCCTGTAAACGATTTTGCATGCGAGAAAATGAAAGATAGAAAAAGAAATCGTTATGCAAGTTACTAAAACTACATACCAAAATCGCAACAAACACAATTTGTCTCGTCTTTTGTTAGAAATTTTGATTCTTAGATGATAAATTTTAATTATTGAAAGCATTACACGATTCTTACTTGTGTTTATTTTGCGGTCTATTGTTAATTTTGCAGTTTACACTGTGAAATAATGAGAAAGAAAAGTTTGTTTCAGATGCCAACATTGGTAATTATAATTCGAGTTAGTAACTTGTTAGATTTCATCAGAGAAATTAGCCACAACATCAAAATGGTTACTGGGGTAAGGAGATTATTCTAACATCTTCATTTTAGTAAATAATTCTAAACTGTTAATAATTTTAAAGTTTCACTTCTTGCAGGAGTTTGACGTTTCATTGAGCTTTAGGAAAGTGAATGGGGGTTTAACAGGGATTTTGTTATGCTTTAAGGGTTTTTCTACTCACTTCCGGGTGGCAAGCTGAATCCCATAAAGTTGACAGCAGCAGCACCGCCTGCAGCATTGGCCGCGGCAGTTGGACCACCTGGAGCCCCCGGAGCTGACGGGTGCTGTGGCTGTGGTGCAACTGATCCGCCAGGATAACCGCCGTTCGGTTGCTGAGGCTGCTGCACGCCTGGCTGCATGAAACCACCGGGAATGTTTGGATTGTAACCACCATAGGGAGCAACTGCTGGAGGTGCACCATATCCTGGTGCCTGATAACCACCATATGGTGCGCCAGGTGGACATGCTGGCGCACAAGAGGCATATGGCGGTGGTTGGGCATAACCACCGTTCCAGCCTTGCCCTCCATAGCCGGGTTGCTGTTGTGGTTGCTGCTGTTGCTGATCAGGTGGCGCTGAAAAACCATACCAAGTCGGATCAGTTTGCTGCTGCGGTTGCTGTGGCGGCGGATATTGTGGCTGCCCATACGGATTCTGTGCTGGTTGATTATTTGGTGGTGCTATATATAAAGACAAAAGAGAAAAACAAATGGAATGTGCAAAGGTGCAATTAAAGTTACAAAAAGCGTGAAGTTGTTATGATTTTTCAAGCCAATCAATTAACAATAAACAAAAGCCGAGTGTCGATGGGTTGGAAATCAAATAGAACTTACTCATGCCAGGATACGGCGGTGGATTATCGCTGATAAACACCGTATTCGGTGCTGGGCCACTGAAAGCATCGTGTCGTGGCAACCAGCCATAGTATCCAGGTGGTGGCTGATAAGCCGGTGGTGGTGCCTCATGCCAGGCACCAGCTGGAGCATACGGTGGTGGATCATCGCCGGGCATACCACCGCGATGGAAATTGCCCTGTGCTGTTTTGGCAGCACGCAGCAAGGCCTGACCATACTCAATGGCACCGCCCGCCTTGAAATAAAGCTTGAACTTCACCTCGCCCACATAATTGCCGTTGGGCTGGGCCCGTACCTTGCCCTTAATGTAGTTGGCTCCAAAAACAGGTTGCTCAATTTCCACCTACAAAACGAAGCATTCAATACATTGTTCTTTAACATTAAATGTAGATAATAATCACATCAGACAGTGCCACAAAGGGAGCACTAAAGGATTGCATCACATCTCCAGGCTTTTTGCTGTTGAATATCATGCGATGAGAAGTCAAATAAATGCGTCCCTGCTTTGAACCAGTGAACAAACTATTATCTTGTCCAGAAAAGTCCATGCTCACGCTGTCGCTGTGCAACAGAATGCTGTGAAATAAGAGATTTTACTATTATTTATATCGTCTATTTCTCTACATCTTATCGCTAATTTGACGCAGCTGCTCGTTTTCACATTAAAAACGCCGAAGTACACGTCAAGCCAGTTTCGAATCATACTTGACTGGTATATGTGCTCCTAGCAATTATTTGCACAATTGTGCATGTATAACTCTAAGTCTGGAATTGATATTATTGAAATACCGGATGGTTCACAATGACGTCAAATTTTTGCATAGGTAAAAAAAAAAAAAAACAAATCAGTAAAAATGTCACTTTGTATACTTACTATTCGCCTGCATGGATGAGCACGCCGTTATTGGCATGAGCCGTGTTTACCGACATGCCGAAAAGTTTTCTTAGTCGTATAAACAAAGATTTGCAAGACTTTTTGTAAACTACGTTCTTTTTATGTGTTGTTTTCGTTCTCAACTTTCTCGAATTAACGACAGCTGATGAATCATGAACAGTGTCTACACACCTCTTTCGGCATCGCAAAGGAACACCTAAATAATACCACATATCTCAAATTGTATTAAATTGTACCGGCATGATATTAATTGTGAATAAAACAATTTTGATAAATTATGCGAAATTTCAACTCTCTGGCCAGATCTCTGAACTAAATAACAAAAATAAAAGTACGTAACTGCTGTAGTTGACGTTAAAGCATTTGAGCCAAATTCAAAATTTAGTGCGCCATTATTATTATCGATATATAAATTCTATATCGATATATATATGCAAAGTTCTCGATATACCAAATAGCCGTCGATAGATTTGGAGCTCTCGCAAGAGTTATGTGCTGTTTCGTCGTTGCCAAAAATTAGTTAAATTATAAAAAATCTGAATCAATTATTAAAAATAATCAAATATGATCGAAAAAGCAATAAGTTTCTTTTTAATGAATGCAAAAAGTGAAAAATGTGCGCGTCTGTAACGAAGCATAACTGATTTGTCTATTTTTATACCAAAAATGGTATTTTTCGAGTAGTTGTATGATACAAATTTCTGAATGGCGTTCAATTATGCAAATTTGGCCGATAATATGTGTAAGTAAACTGTTTCAATAAAAAAGGTGTAAACTCTCTGAGTAAATGATGCAAATTAAGATTAGAAAGTAATTTGCTTAATGATTTCAAATTTATTTATTATATTTTAAGAGACACCACCCCCCAAAGCAAACAAATGAAAAAAATACTAATCGTCTAATTTTGAATTACTTTTCATACGGTCAGACATTGCGAATTCCGTTTTGGTGTTTGTTTCGTTGCGTGCTGCACAGCTGATTTTTATTTGTTTTTATTATCTGCGTTACCGGCCTAACGTATTGATTTTTTCTTGCAGTGCCAGTTTTTGGGAGCATGCCAAACGGCGTCAACTTGCCAAACCATCCGAATTTCATTAACCAATTGGCGGCTGCTATTACAACCGCCTCGGTGGGCGTTGGCACTCCCGCAGCGACAAATAGCAACAACACCTCAGTTCAAACAACAGCGCCAACGTCAAACAAGACAGTGGTCAATAAAATGAAGCCCCACAACGCACAAGGCAGTGCGCCAATGGATCTGGAAAATGACAATGATCTGGATGAATCGGATGCCTTAGCAGCAACAGTCAAGCCAGCGGATAAGCTACCAGGCACCGCACTAACATTACCCGATGCTCAGCAGCTTTATTTAAATGGCCTAATGCATACGCCACCGGGCTACTTGTATTTTCCCACTGCTCAGAATACTGCAGCGGCTGTGGCGGCAGCAGCGGGAGCTACTCCCAGTGGCACAACCGGCTCGGCGGCAAATCCAGCCAATACAAATGCGCAAATGCTGATGGATCCCACGGCAATGATGGCGGCTGCCATGCAGCAAATGCAGCATAATTATGCAGCCGTTGGCTATGCTGCTGCAGCAGCAGCAGCTGGAATGCCGGCAGATGCAACAGATCCGAATTTAACCACCGGTAATGATAACACTCCGATTTTTAAGAATAATTAACGTAATTAAATTTATTTTATAGATGGAGCCGGGTCTACTGCAGGACTAAAAGAGGTTATTAAGACGAAGAATTGTATATTATTTCCACCCAATCCAAATGCACCGCCTCCAACAATACGCGAGCGTCCACCCGGCTGTCGTACTGTCTTTGTGGGTGGCCTGCCGGAGAACATAACGGAGGATGTGATACGGGAGATATTTGAGTCATGCGGCGAGATAACCACATTACGCATGTCCAAGAAAAACTTTTGCCATATACGCTATCGCCATGAGACATCCATCGATCGTGCCATTTACTTATCCGGCTACAGACTACGCATCTCTAGCCTAAACGAACCACCCAACTTTGGACGCCTGCATGTGGATTATGCCCAGGCGCGTGATGATCAATACGACTACGAGTGCAAGCAGCGTCAGTTGCAGCGGGAGCAGCGTCATCGGGAGCGCATGTCGCTCGATCGTTTGCGTTCCCAGTCGCCGCCACCCATACCACATTATACGGATCACGAGGCTACCGCTGTGGCGGACCATCTGCGCAATAACGAGACGTTCGTTAAGGCAATACAAACCATAACAGCTTGGCTAGAGCGTGGTGATTGCACCAAACGCAATGCAAATGTATTTTACTCCATGATTCAGAGCACACACGCTCATGTGAGGAGATTACATGCGGATAAGCAACAAGTGGAGGAGGATTTGCGAAAGGCTAGAGAATGCTATCGCAAACAGATGGGAACAATGTGCACGCAATGTAAGTAAAAAAGTTATTTAACCATTCTAGTTTGTTGTAGTCTTAGATGGGTTTTTAGGTGCGCTCCGCTCCCTCTTCAAACTTTTTTCTGTTCTTATTGCGCCCACGGTTAGCGTCTAGCGTCTGTACCATGAAACAATCTCTACAAGTACACACATGATACATACACACACATATACACATAACTAGCAATTTAGTCATCGTGCTATTAAAAGCCAAACAAACAAATACAACTTCACTGTCTAAAATTTGCTCTGAAAAAATATACAAGACGATGGAGCAAAAATGAAGCAACAGCCGCAGGTAAAAGTCCAGCCACATCTCAGTACTGCACACTGGCTGGAACTAAATGAAAATGCGATTAAATTGGGCAACATCAGATAGATAACAATACGTTGTATGGATTTACTAATAGACATTCAATTGGTATATTTTAAGAAATATAAGAAATAACTAACAATATTCAATATACTCCAAGGAATTCGAATTTGTTTTAATTTTATAAATGCCCGTTTAACTTTTATTTATATTTTTAAAATTGAATTTCCGTTGTCACCAAAAAGAAAGCAAAATCTACCTAAGAAAAAAGTATAGCATACTTTTAGGCAGCAACATAAAACTTTAATATGAGTTTTTTTTGAGCCATAGAACTTTGATCGCAATTTCACAGTTTCATGCCACTGTGCGGTGACTCGTTACTCTGTGTCTCGACTGTACGAATCAAAAACTGATGACATTTCATATGAAGTCATATAAAATGTAAGTCCAGTCAAAAGGTTTGTAAGCCAAGCTGAGATAGTCGTAAAGAATAAAGTCAACGTAGCTCTTGGACCAGACACCAACCGTTTATCTGGCTGTCTGTAGAAAAGATCATCAATAATTTGAACAACTAACAACAACATCATCAACAACAACAACTAACAACAAATGATGTCCTTAAAGTACATAAAGAATATGTATGTAGGTAATAAGCTGTTGTATCTATAGAGTCTCTCTAACTCCGTCACTCTCTCTGTCTCTCTCTCTAGACTGTATTATACTACTACTTATATATATAAATGAACTAAACGAGGGTTACTCTAGTAGTTTTCTTCTACTTATCATTTCCAATTGATTTTATTTAAAAGCCAACAAAAAATACATAGTCTCAGAAGAATGAACAAAACAAAACAAAAAAAAAATATCTACCCTCTGTCCTCCCTTAATATTATTATATATTATTGCATTATTGTTCAGTCACTCAGATTGAAAAAGTGTTCAATGCCGCTAGTCACAAGAAGGTTTGGGACCATTTCACCAAAGCCCAAAGAAAAAACATCGATCAATGGAAGAAATTGGCAACGGTACGTACAAATATGTTCAAAAGAATGAATTACATAAAGTTCAGATGCTGAAAGTAATCGTAATCCCATTAAAAACATTACTTAATCGAACCTTTATTGTCCAGTTGTAGTTGTTGCGTGCCTGTTCCTATTTTCCTATCCTATTGTCCAGTTTTGCAAGTCTTTAATGATAAATGGCTTACATCCAATTTAACACTTGATCTATGTTTGCATGTTGAATATTTTACACCATATCAATATATGTGCCATATTCGTGTACTAATTTTTTAAAATTGATTTATTTTTTATTTATTTTATTTGCACAGCATCTAACACCTTTTTCTTGGGTTGCCCTTAGTTTCATTATCAAAAATTAACATGTTTGTTGACGTCACGTTTCTCATATTGTTGTTGTGTTAACTAACCTATTGGTAATATGTAGAATATTAAATTCAATTGTTGTTAAACTAAAGAAAACTGTTTCACGTTTCATGGCTAACAAATGGAATTGTCTTTAACGAATTTATTGCTTTCATCTTTGACATTTGAAACAGTTTTCTTATTCATTTCAGGTTTAGATTTGTAACTCTCATACATATGCTTTACATATATTTTAGCGACAATTTTTTATATACTATATTTATTTCTGAACTCTTTCTGCAACTAAACTAAGCGTTTGCATATAAATTTCCGAATAAGCTTTCAATTTTCAACTTTATAACTAAATGTAACTCCTAGACGAATGCCCACGATCTTGGCAGCAAAACATGTAATAAAACAACAACATATTAATAGATTTCATAAATAGCAAACCAACAAAACAAAAAATTAATAAATAAACAAAAACATTTGCAAGTTACACTCCGTTTTATTGGCTGTGCAATTTGAGTTGGTAAACTGTAAAAAAAAAACAATTAAAATTAAAATCCAAATATGCAAAACAGCAATCTAAATACAAATTACAAAACATTTTTAAAAATCTGGAGAGGTAAGTAAAACGGATCGAAAACTAGTACCGAGAGCCAAATGAGAATTTAATGAAAAATAAAAAAGAAATACTTTATATAATTTTATAATTAGGTTTTAGAAAACTTTATACGATCGTAAGCATTGGAGTCGCTTGATTATTACAATGATTTAATGATAATTTATTTGTTTTTGGAATGCCATGCAGGAACTGCGAACGGTCCAAATCGACGATGATGAAATGGAAATCTCGGACGACGAACGCGACTACGATAAGCGTCCCAAACGCACACGTTACGACAGCGATGGACTAAAGGTAAGAACTCAGATTCTTTATCTTTAAAATCTACTTTATAAAACACGTATATTTTAGGATGAGAACGATTCACTGCGCTGCCAACTGGAAGCCATGCGCAATGAGATGTCTGTGGAGCGAAGCGATTGCCTGCAGCGGGAGAAGCAAATCAAAGTATTGCAGGAGACCATACGCAACATGCAGACACAGTTGTTGCAGACCAAACTACGTGAGCAGAAGGATGTCAAGACTATTGAACAGTTGGAGAGAAATCTGAAGGAGGCTGGCGTTAAGCAGTTACTGCTCAAAACTAAAATCAAAGAGACTGTCGATAAGCTAAAAGACAAGGAAACATACAGTGCCAGCGCCAGTGTTTCGAATGCATCCAATAACGACTACAGCACTGGGGATGAGGACGATGCCAGCAGATCAAGGGAAACGGCACCAGAACTGGAGATAATCGACATTGATAAAGTGGATGATGATGTGCGTATAATAGAGCATCAAAGTGGCGTTGTGGAAATCCATGAAATCGAAGATGATGAAAAATTGGATAGCCATTCAAATGCAAGTCCAGTCGTTACTGAGGAAGTCAAAGCATGTCAAACCGCAGAGCAGCCAAGTCCAAAGTCTGTTGCCTTGGAAACAGTTAAAGAACAAGTCACACCAGAGGTAAATACTAATATATTATTAAGATCGAAATTTGATTTACTTATACTGATTTCGTTGCTTACAGACTGACTTTAAGTCTTTGGCGCTTGCTGAGGCCAAGATTATAGCATTAACCTCGGCTTACCTGGTGTTGCATCCACGTGGTGTGGACATTGCCAACATTGCAAGTTATCTGCGTGGCATGCTACTGAAATCTCTGGAGCTAAAGAGCAACGAGGAACTTGCTAATATATTAACTAAATACACAAATCTCTTTAAGTCTGAGCAATCCACGTGGAGTTTCTGTGGATTTACCGATGAATCTTTCGATGCTAATTCAATTGAGGCCTACTAAAAGCCAACTGTTAACAAACTGTTAAACAAAACCAACAACAAGAACAATTAAATGCTTTAACTAAGTTACGTTTAATGTATGCGTAGTGGTAAGAGGCCAAGTGACATGTTAACCAAATAATGTGTTTGATGCAATCACAAAAATGAGACCAGTTTACACAAACACACACAGACACACTTAAACATAATGAAGAAGGAACTACCGTTTCAATTATTTAAACAATTAATGTGTAAGTTATAAGCAAATTGATTATATATACACACAAAACATATGAATATATGTATATATTGTTTAATGCATATTATCGAAAAGACACCAAGCAAACAATGCAAAAATGCTTTTAATGAATCAATAACGAACCAATAAATTACATTTTATGCTACGACATTTTACCTTTTCTTTTATATTGACATTTTCCAAGTTGAAATTCGCGGTTCTGTTTTGATTATCCTAGTATACATTTTCAGCCACTTTTCGTTGCAGATCCATTAATCGCCTTTTTAGACTGTTAATTAATTTTAGACAGCTAATTTCTCTTTGAATCTTCTGTCCGAAATTGCAATAAAAAAATTTAATACAGTTTTTAATATATTCAAAACCGATGGAAACTAAAAGAAAGCATACTATCAAAGTGACTGCTAAAGCCGATTTGAGCTGATCATTAATGGCCCAAAATATAAACGGAAGTGATGGATATTTCTTTCGTCTCAAATGCATTTAATTGAGTATTCTTATTTAATTTGACTTTGTCACAAAGCAAAACAATCAAGGAATCATATTATAAATTTTTTACATTTTTTAAATAATATGTCACTTAGTTCTTACGACGAATAAGCATTTTCGCCGACTTTAGTGCGTAGGATTGTCCCCAATGCATGGAGTGATTTAAAATGACTTCCTTCTTCAAAAGTATTCCGTTAAGATTACTGAAATTATCGGAATTGTAAGTTGAAGAATTATTGCAGTAGAATTTTATACTCACGATCCTGTTATACTCCGGTACCACCAACCACCTCCGTACGTCTCAGAACACTTCATATTTTCTTCCTCATCATTGTCTTGGTCATAAGTTGAGAATTTCAAATTTTCTTGATTTCTCAGCCAATCACCGGCATCTCCAGTCATTGCACCCAGTTTTTTCATGGCATATTTTTGCAACTCACTACCAATTGCAAATTCGTCATAACGTGCGTAGATAATTTTACCGCTAAATTTCTCCAACACTACATAGAGCTCATTAATCGCGTAGTTAGTGAGGTAATAGAGGTTTTCTAATCCGATGAAGAAATCGCCATTCATGTCACCAAATCCGGATTTATACTCTTGCCACGACCGATTAAAATTAACATCTCCATTGAATCTCTGGTGAATGACAATCCAGCCAGGACCAGCGATCTCACCATTGCATAGCACGGAAAATGGTTTGATTCCAGGGAATTGAATTTGTTGTATACCCGTTTTGTAGCCAAAGGAAGTACAATCGGTCGCGTTTCCTCGTAGGTCATCCAGGGTTGCATTGCACTCGGAAAGTTGACTTCGGGCCTCAACCAGTTGATCTGTTATATTCTTTATTTCCAGCTCCTTGTCTAATCCATCCGTAATCAAGTTCCGAAACTCTTGTATCTTTTGTGTTGAATGAGTTTCAGTTAATCCATAATCCATAATCCCTTCTGTTAAATTAATCATGTTGTTTTGAATACTTTGCAGATTGAGTGCAATTCTATTAATAATTTTTAGAGCCTCAATTCGGGTATTCAACTCATTTATAGTCAAATTTTGACTCTTAATGGTATATTTGTAGGACTCAATCAGCTCATTTTGCAAGCCAATATTTTTCGTATCCAAGTCAAGTTTTTCCAAATGGTTTTGTTGTTCCAAAATAAGTTTATCCTTTTCGTCAAGCTCTTTTTTCATGCTCTCATACAGTTGAAATGATTTTAAACATAAATCTCCATATAAACCTTGTTGTTGACCCTAAATCAAAGTTAGATTTTGTTTTAAAACATTTTCGTAAGTCGACTTTAAGGCAGTACACACCACAGTATTATTTTCATTTCCTTTCACACGTATTCCCAATTGCAGCCATATTAGAGCTGAGTAAATAAAAAAAAAACACTTGAGGTCCATTGCGAACGCTAAAAATTGACTGAACTCAAAAAGGTATTGCTTGGAGAATATATAATGTCAAAGAAAACATCAATGTATTATATAAAAGCTGCTGATAAATGCTTGTCGTGCTGCGGCATTCTTGGCATCCGCAGATCAGCAGACCAGGCGCGTAAAAACCATCAATTATATGATAACCCGGGCTAACTAACAAATGAACTTAGTACGATTTGTAGACCCCGCACTGTCCCAAGCGAAATATGCCTTTCAAGCTGGTATCTTACCAGTGCCTAGCCGGCGGCTTTTCAGTTGTTTTTAAATTCCATTTAAACATTAAAAAAATTCTTAGGAAATTCTTAATTTAAGAAAAAAACTCAAATAAACTATACACAAAGCTAAGTTTCAGCTTATCAAATACAAAATTAGCATCTAAAGGCAATTACGTTTTCGGCTTACATTTCTACGTAAGCTCTTACGAAATGCAGCACAAAAAGAGCGTCCTTAGCCAAGGACAATGCCAATGGCGTTCTGCTCAGAATACCATGCGCACACGCACACATGCATAAGGCTGTGTACTTTTACACACATACATACAAACATGTACAGACTACATATGCATTCATGTGTGTATGAAACACACACAGTCGCACACCTTCATCCTGCTCTTTGTGAGATGACGAAATTCATGCGACTCAAATTCCCTTGTTCTTTTCCATTCGCCATCCCACGCTTGATGTCAGAGTTTAGTGTTTTGTTTTTGTTTTCGCTTTTTAAACTCGGCGTTTATTCGATTAGTTAGAACCGTTCGCTGAGCTTTGAAAGTAACAAACAAAACCCAACAATACAATTTTAAGCAAGAGCTGTGTAAATTTCCCACTTTGACGCAGCATCTCTGTCGCCGTCGCTCTGCCAGCGTCGCTGCCTAGCACAGTGCTACGTGGTCTAACAATACACATATAAAAGAAAACTTACTATTACATCAAGCACTAAAGCTTACCAAATATCTTTATATTATGTTATTTTATTAATAGAATATTTTTAAAAAAATCCTCTTCAAAAAATAGTAAAAACTATTAGTGTTTATATGGTGTATAAATAATGTTGAAAACTGCGCTTTTTATTTTAAAATAAATGTAATATTAAAAAGGTTCCTTAAATTACTAAAAATTAAATTACCTTATAATTTCCCTTTTCATAGAAAATGATTTTTTTGTGCTATTTCCCGTAGCACTCGAAGCACTGTGCGCTGCCGCCTCAGCTTGAAATTCTGCCGAGCTACTTACCCAACAACGAAGACCCGTCATATCAGTGGTATCAGTTGCTTTGGCGAATTCGTCGCGCGCGGTTAACCCAAAAGAGCTGAAAAGATTTTGTTTTCTCGATGTCCCATGTTCATGTCCATGTAATTTAGGTGTTGTACTTGTCGCGTGAAGACCAAATGTTTCTTAAAAAATCAAAGTGAACTGTAATTTTTTCTGTGGCTCATTATAAATTACGTTTAAATTTTAATATAATTACGCGCGCTTTCACAATTTTTAACTCCACCGCCTCCTCGCAAAGGACAGTTCAAGTTCAAAGTGTGTGTGCGTGTGTCTTTATCGGTGTTGGTGTCTGAGTTTGTGTGAGTTGGAAGCTGCTAGGACCGTGGGACCTGCGGAGTCAAAAGAGAACACAGAAAACACGTGATTGTTGTTTTGGGTAAGTTTTTGCCGGTCGAATAATTGAATTATAACGGAACATGATTTCCTAACTGTAATCAGTTACAGCAAAAGCGAAGGAAACAACAATAATTTTTAAGCAGCAGAGGCAGATAAGAAAAGTAGTAAATAGGCAAAGGGTTAGTGAGACAAACATATGTTGTTCTGAAACAAATTATAATCTTAATACAATAATTTACTTAAATCGTTCATTAAATATTTAGCTACATAATAATAACGTAGGCGTTGTTAAAAAAAAAAATTGAAATATTTTTAAAGGAGAAAAAAAGTAATTAAATTTATGAGACTACTTTCAAATATATTTACGGCTTTTAAACCAAATACAATGACTTAAGACGAGCTTTAATTAAAAACAAACATGTTTATATACATACTAAGTATTGATTTGCGCTTTAATAAAAATAAATACAGGTTTAGATGCTCATTTCAATTTGAATGAAAAGTAAAATTTTGAGTGTGTTTCATCAAATTTTATAAATAATTTTATTATACATAACACATAGTTAAAATTGTTGATAAATAAACCTTAAACCGGATATATTTATTTTTAAATGCTTTATTACTTTTATTGTGGTTTTGTTCTTTACTTCTTGTACATAAATCCAATTTCTTATGAGTAATACTAGTGCTCCTAATCACGCATTCTAGAACTGAACCAACTTGAAAAACTTTGCTGACTTCAGCTCCAGAAATCAAATCAGACAATGGAACGTGTCAGTTGTCCAAATTATGCAAATTAAATTGAATCATATCTGATTTACCTGTTCAATTATTTACCCAAATGTTTCCAGAATATTACGCATTTGATATTTTACCCCACTAATACCAGTTGACAGGAATTCCCCTAATAGACAATCGTAAACTCAACAGTTTCCCATTCGAATCAACAAAAAATACCCAGTTTCAACTGGGGGATCTATCTGATCCATTACTTTCAACTAATTTTATTAGAATTTAAATTATTTAACCTACTAATACCAAAAACGAATCACGTACTTATGGGTTTTTAACGCATGCTTTTGATAAGGTTAATAAATTTTATTAGAGCAATAAACAAGATTAAATAGTTTCCAAAAAAATTGGTTAAGGTATTTATAGGTAAATTCCTAGCTACAATCATAACTTTGAATACAGGTGTCTAGATATGAAGTTTAAAAGGGGATAACGCGACTATAATTTACTCTATATATTTACTTAAGGGAAAGCTTAATTTCTTTCCTTTGATAAGTCTTTTCTTTAGACTACCCTACTGGCCCTTTGTCTAGGGTATGGCAGAACTACGAAAACAAGACAATTTCCAATTAACACCTCGACTTAAATCAATAACTGCTGATTACGATGCACCCACAATAAGTTAATTGCTTTTCATATAGCAGGAAATGTGATAGATTTGTGATGATGCTACCTGGAATTTTCCTACGTAGAAAGATACAACGGGAATTGAATAATTATAGCGGGGAAAAGTCGCAATTGGAAAAAGACCTAACATCCCCAAATCACGTGTGCACTAAGCTTAAGCACAGGTGAGTCTCGTTGTGGGCGTGGCATGGCGGGCGGCATTTCAATTGCAAACCAATGACGTCACTGCACTGACACTTTTCACAGCCAATTTTGTAAACAAAGCTGCATTAGCTACAGTTACAGTTACAGGCAAGTTGACTTGCTTTTAACCCGGCTAATAGACAGTGACTGATGGCAGTCAGTTGTTCAACTTAAGTGAATAGGAAATAAAATACTGAAAACAGAGCATTTAACGGCAAGCAGAAAGTATTCAAGTTCAAAATTTATATACATAAATAAATTTATCAATAGAATTTTGGATAGACGAATAACAAAACAGTGCAAAAAATATTTCTATGACGTCTGAAGGAAAAATTTCTTGTAGGGGCACATCGTGTTGACAACGCCCACCATTTTAGTGTGCGGAAAAATGTTCAAAAAAAATTATATACCCTAAATTATGTACAACATATATATAAGGTATATATAAACGACTTGGTCAAAATAAATCAAGAGCTGAATGAATGCGTACGAGACTGTGACTGCGAGATTAAGTTCAAAACTTGCATAATATTCAGTTACGTAAGCATCACTAATATTGTACGATATACAAATTTTATAGAATTATAATTTTTGCATACGTTTATGTCAAGAATTTTATTTGTTTGCTGTTTTTTGCACAACAAGTGCAAATAATGTAAACAAAATCTTAACAAAACCAAAACACCGAATCGTCTGAGATTATTTTGCCATTAAACTGAGCAAAAGTCACGTGTCAACGTTTTAATTCTTAGTTTTAGACAAAACTAAAAACAAATCTTTTGGAAATTGAGCACTCATAACAGGAAGAGCAAGAAACACAACAAAAAACATATTCTAAAGTTTAAAATTAATTTTTTAACATCAGGAACTGTAGAAAAAATTAAACAATTGTATTGATTGAATGTCGGTAGTTTAAATTGTTTTTAAATAAACATTAGTTACAGCAGCTTTGTTAGAACTTTAGTAACAGTTTTAATTATCATAGCATTACACAAAACTGAACAATTTGTACTAAATTATACATTGAAACGGAAACTGCACATTATTTAATAATACTGACTTTTTCGAAAGGTTAATCGCCAGTCAAATGTGAGTGACTTGTGGGCAATTAAACATTTAAAAGGATTTGTTGACTGCTCACATTAATTTTGCCCAACTTTAAACAAAGACTTAAAAAATAAACTGTAAATAAAGTATAATATAAACGTTATTCATTAAGGTTTATTTTTACAACTGTTTCGGTTTTAAGGTTAAGAACTTTTAACGGATCGAGCGATTAAACCCGTTTAATTTTTGGGTAATTTCCTGTCGGGTTTTTTGTTTACTCAAAAAATCATTATTTGGCAAAACCGATTCACTCAGAACACATTAAAATCCAATTCTATTTAGCTAACAAAAAAAACATTTTGTCAATAACTCGATTTCGAAACAAGCAATCAGTAATTTTTTTTTCCCCATAAACCTTTATTATTTTTGTTACAGTTGTGAGTGAAAAACAATTATTATTATCAATGACATAAAACTGTGTCAACAAGTGTGTAGAATAATAAACATTGTAGTAAAATAATACATAACCTAAATATTTATCTAATTAAACTAATTCAAACCAGAAATACAAATAACTAAAGTCTAATAATTATTTATGTGTCTTTTGAAGATAAGAGAGTTGTACAACAGGTTAATAACCGTTTATTGGAACATACAGCACTGATAAGAGTGATAAGAACTTGATATAAAAGTGTCATCAATAAAGTAAATTATTACAAGCACCAAACGTGTACTTGAACTAATTACTTTAAGTAGCTAAACTTCGGCTTTCTTTGCCTTTTGAGTGCACTTTATTTAAGCTGAAGTGTGTCTTAAATT
Organism: Drosophila dunni; assembly: GCA_018152125.1. Lineage (NCBI taxonomy): Eukaryota > Metazoa > Arthropoda > Insecta > Diptera > Drosophilidae > Drosophila > Drosophila dunni. The sequence goes on from JAECXC010000286.1 coordinate 5,413,196, forward strand.
TAAGTATGTAATTCAGAGCGGAAGTGATACAAAGATAGTCTTAATAGGTGTACTTGAGTTGTAAGAACACCCGTTGTGGGGAAAACCCATAAAAGACATGTGCCGACATTAAATATAAGCTTTAATTAGTTACTTTGAAAAGGCCTCGATTCTTATCAGTGCTATCAGTCGCAGCTACCGTTTGCTGTAATCTTCATGCATTTCAGCGCACTTTGTACACTGATCTTACATCAATACTCTAAGTAGTACTCGATTCTAGTGAAATTCGCAGCTAGACGGGCCTCTAGTAACGGCATTTGATAACCCCTGCGATGATCTTTTGAAGTCGCCCGACGTCTGACGCCCGGCACTCGATGTTATTGTCAACGCTTCCAATGACAAATAACATTAAAATCGCACTGTCTCCCTGGTGGGATGTGTCTAGTATTTATGGGGCTCGTCGCCAGAAATGTGTATCTACAGTTCAAATATTCAGCTCAACTTAAGAGCTACAGAATTCAAATAATCTTAATCTCATTTATGAAATATGTTTTTGTTCTACAATTTTTATGTTTCGAATAAAATTATTGTAGTCTTATAGAAATGATTTTTTCGCTTGCTCTTTCTTATTTTTTACCCGATGATCTAGACTTTTAGCTATATTATAGCTATAATTGCTCTTGCCACACTTGACTTGATTTTAAATATAGAAAAAAGTTCATAATTGTTTCCATTCGATTGTTGAGCTAATCGCCAGTCGATAACCCAAGATACTTTGTATCTTTGAACTTGGGGTTACTCAAGAGTGACTTTTATGGCTTAGTTCAAGCACGAGACCCCGAGGACAGTCAATGTACCTTACTAAACCACAGATTAAGAAATAGAAAAATAAACTAAATGATTAACGCTGCCTATGACTAACTAAGTTACTCACTAAGCTTGGTAAATTATCACTTCAAACAAATAGATAAAAGACCTCAAGTGCCATGTAAACTGTTATCATATTTTATTTATTTTTTCGCCTTTTTTATCTTTTTGAATTTTCTTATCCCCACTCAAGTGCCATAAAGATTTCTTTGATTAAAAACAAAGCTGTGCTCAATTGTCACTCATAAATTGCGTTAAATTCCCAAAGTTGATGCTCTACTTTAGTCACTTTCGAATCAGACATTCTAGTCAAATATTTAATTTATTTTTTTTGTGATTTTTAATTTAATCAGGAAATTACTTGTTAACGTAGATGAGTGTGTGTGTGGGTGTGTGAGGGCGTGTGCACTTAATGAGTGAAAGAAAGTACTCAGTTTATTGCCTGCTGTCAATCGCTTAGTGAGAGCGAGTATGTTGATCAATAAATAACCGAAAATAAGCGCACCATATCTAAATAGTATCTCTGTGGGGTCATAAAGCATTTAAGCGATGTAAACAGTCTATAGATTATGGATTATATAGAATATATAGTGTGATACGATGTGATAAGCCATGAAAACTATGCGATGTCTGATTCAATATTCAGTGCAATATTTACGACCAACAGTGCGTCTATATAAAGACACACAAATACAGATACAATACCAAATACACAAACAATTTCTAATTTTATTGCACTCAATGCTCGAGTATTGATAAGGATAACGCCCGGCTGATAAGCAGAGATTAGAGCTCACCTTCTTGAGATTCACAGAGTTTTTTATTTTCCAAACAAATACACAAAAGTCACCATTATATTTTTATCTAGAGTAAATGCACCTAAATAAATATATATTTTGTTTCAAAATTTTTAAATTCTGCAAAAACATGCAGTGAAATTTCGCTTGACAAACAGTTGAGAAGTGACTGTACCTTGCACTCGATTGCCGACAACACCCAAAACATGTGTTTCTTTTTTTATTAATTATTTTTATTTTTGTCTTTATGCCTTTAAACAATAAGCATTCCAAAATGAGCGCTATAATCACGTTTTGTGCGAAATGAATACAGTATATAACAGTTTGACAGCTGCTGGTCCTCCCGGCCGTCGTTCACAGTTTTAATAGCATTGCGCAAGCTACAGTCGTGTGTGCTACCCAAACTGTAGAAAAGCTCGTTGACAGCTTTTGACGCTGCGAGAGCTTTTGGCCGTTAAATATTTGAATGCACAACAAAGCAATAAATTTTGTACCATGTTTAACTAACAAATAAAATCAAAATAATAATTAAATATTTGTTTTTTCATTACAGAAACTGCAGCTGATTTTAAACAAATAATATAGGTAATTATTCACTGTCTTTACATTTAATTTATATTTGTTATGTTTATCTTGTTTATCAATTTAAGGTACATTTTTAACAAATGCTAATTACCCCTTAAATTAATTAGAAACTCATTATATATATTTCAAAACGGGGTCAATGTGATAATTTCACAAACTGTTGGCAGCCAAGTAAATGTTCTGTTTCTGTTCCTAAATTGTTACAAATATTTTATTTTACAATGCTCAAGGACGCATCAATGACCTTCAGCGCAGCGAAGGCGGATTATTGATTTTTTTAAGTTAAGCCGTAAGCTGAAAAAAAGAACAGACTAAAGCAGACAAAAGTAATAGCGATTTATCGAATCAATGGGCGCGTGTGTCAGTGCAAGTTCAAATGTAGGTCAAACCGCCAAGAAAATTGTGAGAAATCAGCGAAAATCTCATTGTTGCACTTGAAACGACAGAAAATCGCGTGATTTGTCTTGGGGCAACAGCAACTAAATCAGCTCCAGTGTAATATTTAGCAGAAATGCTGAAATTATATGTAAATTCATACACATGTATGTGTGCATGTTGATTTGAGTGTGTGTGTAGAGAGGCACGTTCGCCATCGCTTGTGCTGATTGGTCAAACGTTTTGGGGCTTGGCTCTTGTGACGTCACACGCACAGCTAAAAGAAATACAAGAAAACGTGTGAGTGTGAGTGCTTTTGTGTGTATGTGTGAGATTCTGTTCGCATGACGTTGCGACGCTGGCATTGACGTAGCGTAGCTTCGCACCCCTCACACATTGACATCTGCGTCTCTTTCACCCTAATGAGCTTTTTACGTAACAGAAAGTCTAGAGTTTCGCTTTTGCTTAGCGTTTCGCTGTGCGTCTGTGCTCCGTAATTAGTGTACACACACACACACACACATACACACACACTCATACAAATAAAAGAGTGCAGCATTGCGTGCGCTTGGTCATGCCACATACCGACTAGGTACATACCAACGAATACCTACAGATACAGAAATATGTATTTCTCAGATACTTATGTCTGAGTGTTCTGTGTTAGCACGCTTTTAGGCGCTCTGTGCGCCTGTTCCAAGCTTGGAGCGTGCCAAATGTTTGGTTGTATTTCAGTCTCAGCTTGCGACGAAACTTGGCCACATGTACAACAGATGTAGATACAAGATACAGCGGGCAAATCGCATGACCTTTGGACGGAGTTAACGAAAACTCAAGCAGTATTACTATTAAAGTTTAGGCACTGATATGTAGCCATAACCTACACAATATTTTCAGTTTTACTATTTCGTATAAATTATGAATTATTTGAGATCCTTTAAGTGCTAGTATTACTCAGTATCTAATATCAATTACCAACTCGATAACCAACTGTCAAACTTTTTTTTATTATAGTTCAAAGTTATTTTTATAGTTTTGTTGTTGTTTGTCGGCCGTTTATGTGATACATACGCGTGTATAATGAGTTCATTTCCTAACCCAAAGTTTATACGCGTAAAACTCGTAACATTTGTTTTGTCATGTTTATTCATTTGCCTAGTATACCCTGTAGACATTGAAAATGAGTATATTTGTCTATAAATTTAATCATAAAACTATTAAAGTTTGAGGACTTGATTTGAGGAGCTTCTTTTCTAAATCTTACTTTAACCGAGTAGGTTTTTTAATAACTTAATTTTGACATAATTCTGTTTTTTTTTAAGTCCGTAATTTAAATAAAAACTACTGTATAACATATCTTTTAGTCGTATCTGTAGAACATTCATCCACTTTTTGTCTGTTTACATATATGTACACTCAAACTCACATATACAAATACAAGTACTTGAGTTCAGCTGTGACTTCGAATGCACTTCATTGATCCAATACCGCATTTTCATTGTGGTAGGGTTTTCTTTTATATGAGATGCTCTCATAGTAGAGCACTTTTATGGGGAAGACAAACGTGATCCATTGAACACATGCAGCGATGCATAAACAGACAGACAGAAAGATATGTCTGTAAAACTAAGAGCGTTTGTTTTTATAGAAGAAAGTACACTGACAGAAAAGCGGGAGTTGTATTAATTAACATATTTATCTTCCATTTAGTATATTTTAAATATAAATATTAAATCAAATAAACAATTTGGAAGTCAACACATCTGTTCTTTTAAGTCACAAGTGTTAGACTTTTTCTCCCTGTGTAATATAGAAAATTCTCATTTCCATTTGCGTTTCACATATCGTAAGCAAACAATGTAAATAGCTGGAGATGTGTACAAAGTATGTGTGGTCGGAACTGCATGTGCGAGTATATTTACACTCACAGTGTATATCTATCTATCTATATAAATATATGTATCTGCACGTCATGTGAATTATGGGTAATTTTAATTTTCTCCTTTGCTCATTGGCGGCGATTGCAAATAAATGAAAAGAATCTGAAACAATTGCATTAAACGCACAGCAAATGTACGCGAAAAAATTTAACGAGTAAATAAATCTGTTAATGCATTAAAGCAAACAAAAGAATTCAGTTAATAATATTAAATCGAATAGTTGATTAACCCTAGAATGCTCTTTGTGACGTTTAAGCGCTATGCAAATCACATTAATAGGGTATGAACGACTGGCAAGTGTGCAAAATTAATGCGTAAAAAACTGAAATAAATTAAAAATAAAATTGTTTTTCACTTGGCTTATTTAAAGTGAATGTTTAAAGCTTATTTAAAGTTGTTTAAGTATTTTAATTACTTCGTTATTTATGGAACTGAAACTGGTCCCTTTATTTTCATGGAATTCCGAAACTTTTTGGGCAGAGGCAAAAGATAAAAGTACATATGTACAGTTTTACATACAGATGCATACATTTACATAAATTGCAGCCCAATTGAGGTCAAGTGGAGGCGGGGGGAGAGGGAGTGGAAGAAGGGAGAACGAGAGACGATCGTTAGCCTGACAGCAAAGTCGTGGATCGCCTTGAAAGCTTAAGTAAATAAAAACTGCAAAATGCACTTCTCCCTTCCTCTTACTCCACTGCCCGATGCAAAACTAGAAAGCAATTTCAAGCAGACCAACAGAAAGCAACAAAAACAAAGCAGAAGGAAAAGAAGTAGAAGCAGAAGCAGAAGCAGAAGTAGAAGAAGAAATAAAAGGAAAAAAGAATCAAATCAAAGGCGCATACGATTTCCAGTTTGTCGGCTGCAAGTCAATAGCCTCCAGAGGCAGCGTCAGTGGCCACCCCACGCTCACGGCAGAGGCCACAAAAATAGAGCGCGCGCAACAGAGACAGAGCGAGTACACACAAAGAGAGAGCGTCAAAGAGAGTGTGTGTGTGTCCATATCCAGTGCAGAGCCCGGCGTTGTTGCTTTTATGATTTGGCGCGTCATTTGCTAGCCAACAGTCGCTGCGTGCGGTGTAAAAAAAAAGAAAACAAAATAAGATACACAGATAAACTTTGAGATACATTCGGTGTGAGACAGTCTTTTGAGCGTTGCGTGTGTGTCTTGGCCAACGAAGCAAGCCAGTGCAGTTAACGAGCAGCAACAGCAACAACTTGTTTGAACCACAGTGCGCAAGCGCCTAAAAGTAGACTCTACACAATATTTAGCTACGTGGGCGGCACATACACGCATTTAGAGGACAAACGTCTGTCGGGCACGGTCAAAGGACATTCAAATTTCGTCACCCGTTTCGTTACTCAACAAATGTGCAAGAAAAAACCCAAAGTTATTTCATCATTTTAAGCCACTCAAACTTTAAACTATAAGAAAACGCGTTGAATACTTAAACATATCCACAAGTGACATAATACACATCAAAAAACAAAAGCAAAAATAAACGAAGAGAAAAAAAGACGTAGCTTTAAATTTGTTGGTTTAATTAGTGCGAATTAAGGCAGATAACTTATATAAAGTTTACTTAAATACATATCGGACAAAACATGTCAACGGCATCCTATAGCAATTCCAGTGGCGATGAGGCCAATAAAAAGCCCGATGCCCCCAACGAGGAGAGCTCCCACCTGCTGGAGACCAGCGAAAATGGAGCCAAGTACGGCTCCCGGCAAGCGGTAAAAATTGTCAAAGCAAATGCCAATGAGAGTGCCAATGCCAGTCCCCAAGTAAAGATCAAAGTCATATAAAAATCTATTTGCTAACTGGTGCTGGTACTAAACACAAAAACAAAACTAGTTTTAAGTCGCTTTTATCTGTAATCTTTGGGTTTGGTTAAGTCATGACCTTGACAATGAAAAAATATGTTGACTTTTACTAATTAACGGAGCGAAACTCGGTTTGTTTGCCACACCGGAAATATTTTAAATATTTACTTAGTCTGGCATATCAGAGGGAGATAGGGAAAGGGAGTGTGGTAGGGAAAGAGCAGGCAAGCAAAAAGTTTAAACTGATAAAGCATCTAAAAGTTAGTAAACTTATGTTTTGATTAAAAAAAAAGACATGTTTACTTGCTAAGCTTTAAATTTGATTAATGAATTATTTTGCTTTTACCGTCCCCAACAAAAATTCGTAGAGTAGCTCAATCTCAATCAAATCCCAAACTTGTGTGTTAAAAAACGCATCCAACCATAATCCGCATTACGGATGTGATTCAAAAGAGATAGAAAAAACAAAAAATCATTTTGTGGAACGAGTTTAAGCCCATTCGAATATATTGTTATTGTTGTAAATCCAGATAATTATGATGTACTTTGCTAATGACTCACATACAATTTGTGGTCTATTATACGCCCACAATTTTGGACTAGCAGCAGCGATAAGGTCGGTCTCTTATCGGTATTTTTGGGCTTTACAACAGAAAAGCATTGGAAAATATTTCCTTTTGTTCATGTTATGATTGTTAATTATGAATGATTTTGTTTGTCATATCTTGCCATCATGCCATCTTGCGACCTTGTTCAACACAAAAGCAAAAATAGAAAGTTTTTTCTTTATACATATGGGTGCATGTACATATATACAACTATGTAGCTGATAAGACCCGAAAGATATGAAAAATGCTTAAAAAATTTGAAATCAAAACAAAAGTGCCAAAAACTACAGTTCAATTTCCTATTAAAATATCTAAACTATGCAGAACTTTCAATTTAAAAATGTTCACATATTTCCTAGAAATGGTTTAATTTTAAAAGTTTAAAATATAACGACATTTTAATAAAGTTAATATAGAATTATTCTGCGAACTACAGTTCACTGTTGTGATAACAATTTAAATTCTTAGAATTTTTAATTAAGACTTTTTACAAATCAATCTAGCAACGCAATTAAGATGAGTTATTCTAAAGATTTATAAGTAAAAGTATTTAAATATAGCCTCATATCCGCTAAATGATATACTATACTATAATTAACTAGCTAAGCATAAATAATAGCATATTTCCACACGTCTAATTATAGCTTCGAGTATTTTTAGAAAATTTCCCAATGCACTGTGGGTAATTTGATGGTTTTGGCCCAAACGGCGGAAGTTCTCACTTAGCCAACTCACCCTGTAAAACCCGTTCTTAATGCGTAAATGATTTATTTGCATTGTGAAATTAACCAGTAAAAGTACGAAAGCATTTAAAACTTGTTATGCATTTTATATAAAATTTTATGAGCATTAAATTATGCAGATATTTTGAAATGACAGTAACTGGGAATTAAATAGCTAATTTAAGTAAATTTTTAGTTTGTGGTTTTCACTTTAATGACATTGAAATGAACTTGGCGGCTAGGACTAGCCACGGCAATGACAGTCGCCCAAGCGTTTTGACCCGGCCAAGGCGCAGTTGAGTGTGCCAACAAGACCAACAAGTTATTGGGACGATTAACTGGCAACGTTAAACTAAATATAGTTAAGAGCACACAGACAGCAGTCACTGTTGACCACATATGTGTGGCTAAATATCGATTTCAGGCCCTGACTTATGTTACCAATCGCAAACGCAAGCTGGAGGTGTGTCTCCTCCGTTCAGGCAGCTGCAACAGCAGTAGGCGTGGGCGTGGATGTGGACGTGGGCCTGAGCGCGTCTCTTAGCGGTTTGCAACTCTCGGCCAACATTTGCCATATGCGGAAATGAAAATTGCATTTTACTCATGTCGTGGGCTTTGATTGGATGTATAAGTACACGTAGATATATATAAGTATATATGTGATATATATATTTATGGAATTGGCAGTGTGATTTAACCACATACTGTGCTCAGTGGGCGAAAGAAAGCAGCCAAAGTAAATGACTTGACGAGGAGAAAGGAAAATCCGTGCGGAAAATATGAAATGAGATTTGTCACAAGTAAAGGAAAGAAGACATTTAATAAAAGAATTGGGGGAAACATTTTATTTGCAAGCTTTTATTTGCTTATGGCAGTGTAAGACCTTCACACATATTTTATTAAAAACATTTTTTGGGAACTATTAAGTTCAGTAGATATAAGATTTAAATTTCAAACCTATGTGAAAATGAAACTAAAATCATTTGACAACTGTTTAAAATATAGACACAATAATGCTTTTAATATGACGATTAGGTTTACACAAAAGAAATAAAACTAATTAAATATAAAAATTATATTTAAATGCAGTTAACCCATTTAAAAAAAATGTATAACTTAATAAAAAACATTTTAGTGGAATTTTAATATTTAATTATCGGAATTTTTGCAGACAAGAAAAATAAAAAAAATTATAGGGTAGCTTGCTGTCTATACACTATTTTCCTATACTCTTAAATAATTAAAATTTTTGCATAATTCCGTTTATCAACAAACTTATGTAAGCCTTTTGTTGGAGCTTTCATTGACCAAAATTTCAAGTTTATCAGTTATTAATTGGTAGAATTATGACCACTCCAGTTACCCCATATACTACACATTTAATCGGTATTTTGATTGGGCACGCGATTACAATTTACCCATAAAAGATAGCAAATTTGATGGCCAGGAAGTGGGACAGGGCCAAGGTGGCAAATGTTTCATTAGCAACGCTTCAGTGGCTAAAAGCTACACAAAAATAAAGAGTAAAAAATTTATGAAACTGTATGTAATAGATTTTTTTAAGTGTAGTTGTAGCCAACTTTGTTTCAATTAAGTTTAGTTTAGTTTATCAACAGAAGCAATTGGCAAGTGTTGCTTACATTTCAAATTTTTAGGCAGCTCTGTTAAGTGTCGCTGTTAATGTTAAGGTAAGGTAACAGTCTGTTAATCGTGTACGCTCAATCAGCGATTATTCTGTTGATTTCTAATAATAAACTATTTATGGATCAGGTTGGAGGTGCAAATTGATAAAGTTTGATTAGACAATCTTTGAAATTTCCATTGCTTTCATATCATCCAATATTTTGAGGTATTTAAAATGTTCTTGGACATTGACGCAAAAGTTAATTATGGCTTAATTGCTATGCGAATTAGCCTACGATTTATTAAGCTGGAGAGCAATTAAGGAAGTAGCTACTTATTGGTTATCAGCACAGGTAATACCCTTTATCTACTCCCGAAAGGGAACTTCGATTTTGGGCTAAAATCTCAGAGACTAAGATCTGTTATCAACTGGGCTCAGCTGTCGAGCAGTCGTTCCCCTACCCTTTTTCTTATCAGTTAACCAGGGTTTTAAATACCTAGTTTCCGTCCGACGCTGGGCTTGATTAGCACTTGACATTCGTGGGTATACCAAGATCTTTGAAAGGGAGCACTATCGTACCGCCATAGAGCTTCTAATCACCCCGGGGGCCTTCTATCGATTGATTTGATAAGCGGTGAACAGTCCAACTTGGAACGCAGAACGAATCGCATAACAAATTGTTAAACGCACATCTCTCTTTTACTTTGTTTGCTTGACAGGATCAGGAGAATCTACTTGGCAGAATGGTGCACACGTCGACGGAGAACAAGTCGAGGACCTTTCCACAATATGTGGCAGCCCTGGCAGCCGCGGGTGGCGCCTTTGCCGCCGGTACACTCCTCGGCTGGACATCGCCCGCTGAGACGCCGGTGGAGAAGGAAAACGCCTACGATTTTGATGTCAGCGCTGAGCAGTTCTCGTGGGTCAGTTCCTTTATGACTCTGGGCGCTGCCTGTGTGTGCATCCCAATTGGTTTCCTCATCAATTTCATTGGACGCAAGTACACAATGTTGCTACTGGTGCTGCCTTTCATCGTGGGCTGGGCTTTGTTGATCTGGGCCCAGGATGTGATCATGATGTACGTTGCCCGTTTCATACTGGGTATTGCGGGCGGTGCATTCTGTGTGACAGCTCCGATGTACACCGGTGAGATATCCCAGAAGGACATACGTGGCACACTCGGCAGCTTTTTCCAGCTTATGATAACCATTGGCATCCTGTTCGTCTATGGCATTGGAGCCGGTCTCAATGTCTTCTGGATGAGCGTCGTTTGCGGTATTATTCCACTTGTCTTTGGTGCCATCTTCTTCTTCATGCCGGAATCACCCACCTACTTGGTAAGCACTCAACTACAGTGAACACTACCTAAAACGTATGCTAAAATTTCTTTCTATTTTTGGGATTAGGTTTCAAAGGGTCGCTCGCAAGCCGCTATTCAGTCGATCCAGTGGCTGCGTGGCCAGGAGTACGACTACAAGCCAGAAATGCAGGAATTGCAGGAGACCAACCAAGAGATTCAGTCACAGAGTGTTAACATCTGGCAAGCCCTCACACGTCCCGTCACCATGAAGGCCATGGGTATCAGTTTGGGCCTCATGTTCTTCCAGCAGGTGAGCGGCATTAATGCCGTCATCTTCTACTCCGCCGGCATCTTTGAGGTGAGTGTTTAGACCCTGTAGATCAGGGCTCCTCTAGGTTTATTTTCTTTGGAATTTCTGACATGGGATTACTCCTTTTGCAGGCTGCCAAGACTGGAATCTCAGCTGGTTTGTCGACCATTTTGATTGGTGTTATGCAGGTGGTGGCCACCTTTGTCTCCACCATCGTTGTGGATAAACTGGGACGCCGTGTTCTGCTGCTCGCCTCTGGTATCGTTATGGCTCTGTCCACCACCGCCATTGGCATCTACTTCTACCTGAAGGATCAGGATGAGAAGAGTGTGGAGAGTCTGGGCTGGTTGCCAGTGGCCAGTTTGTGCGTTTTCATGATCATGTTCTCGCTGGGTTACGGTCCCGTGCCCTGGCTGATGATGGGCGAACTTTTCGCCACCGACATCAAGGGATTTGCTGGCTCAATTGCTGGCACTACTAATTGGTTGTTGGCCTTCGTCATAACGAAAACGTTTAAGAATCTTACCGAAGGTTTGGGCACTGGTGGCACCTTCTGGCTGTTCGCCGGTCTCACCGCAGTCGGCGTCGTGTTTGTATTCTTCGGTGTGCCCGAGACGAAGGGCAAGAGTCTGAACGAGATTCAGCAGGAGTTGGCGGGTAACAGGAACGCCACCAATGCTGTTAACGGTGCCGAGAAGTAAACATTAACAGGGAGTGCAACAGAGCTCTGTTAAAAAACAATTATTTTTACATTTTACATTATGTTAAGTGCAGCGCAGGTCAAGTTCCGTTAAAATGTATTTAGGTATGAGCACAGATGTGACCTCTCCGGTCACCGTCCGGTGAGAGAGTGAGTTAGAGCTAGAGGGGGCGGGGGAAGTTTGAAAGTATGAAGACTGAAGGTCAAGTGCATAATAGACAGATATGTTGGGCTCTGTTAAGTTACTGCTCATGCACTGTTAGCTCAGCAGCACACTGTTAAGTTATTGCCATTTAATGTGTGTTTCGTTTCGTTCTCTGCTAACTTGATGCGGCCATAGAAAAAGACAATATAGATGATAACAGTGAGTGCTATAAGCAAACTAACACACACACACATACACACACTCAAATCGTATACTGGTATTTATAGCAATTTATTGAGAAAACTAGCTGTATCTGTTATCCTGTTATCATGTGTGTGTGTGATTCGAAACATTCAGTTCAGTTCGTAATTAAGCATTTTATTAGCCTGTTTAATTTTAAGACACACATATACATATATATTTATTTACCAAAACGATTTTTTATAATTTTTAACAATACAAGAATTATGAACATGTTAGATCGCGATCGCTTCTTACTCGTATCACAGCTCAAAAGTTAAAGCGTTATATCATTGTTATCATATACATGTTCTATATGTGTACTATATGCATCCATTTCGAAAATATTGATGTAAATTCAATCTAAATACATAATTATATACATGTATGTATGAGAAATATTTTAAATATATGTATGTTGTAAATAAAAAATAAAAATATCAAAATTATTATTTTAATACCATATTGGAAGCGATTTCAATGCTTTATGATTGCTCTGGATCGATCATGTCTTCAAATTCATCTGTAACTTCATCTTTGTCGTCTTCCTTCGCCTCTTCGATTTTCAGTTCTTTCAAGTCCACAACGTCGCTGTTTTCATCTTCCTGCTGCTGATCTCCTATGGAATCCTCCTCGAGTTCCTCATCATCCTTGCCAGCATGGGCATATTGAATCGTTTTCAGGGATTGTTCCAGTCTCTCCATGCGTTCCAATAGCCTGGCCAAGCGTTCATTATAGTCATTCAAAGTGACCTTATTGGAGCTTAAAGCAACTTGTTTTTCTTTATTATCCATCGTAATTGATTTTATTTCTCAAATTCAAATTTTACATGAAATGTGCGTTTATTTAGAAAATTTAGATTTATTCGGAGAGACTGATCCCGAATATTTGGATTATAAGAGTTAAATCGTTTCAGGAAATATATATGTATGTGTCTCAAAGCTTATGTGATTCAAAAGTATTATATCAAAAGATTTTAAAGCATTTTCTCTTCCAATCCCAAAAATTTGACTATTAACAACTTCATTGGTTTTATTCGCGTTTAAACAGTATATTTTAAATATATATTTAATTCATTATTGCTGTACTTAGCTATTTCACTTAAAATACATATAAATATATACGAATCTGTATATTTTACTAACAACTATTGGTATACTATACAACGAATGCCATTAAATTGTTTTACAATATGCAAATGATTTCAGTAACGTAGTCTTAAAAAGCAAACAACATAATAATAAATATAAAATCTCAAGTCGAATATCATAGAGCAGCACTCGCTGTGCTAATTTTATATGTCCGATTGATAGTTTATGATCCGTAGCAATCCATGTTCCGCTCCAATAGCCACCCAGCTACTCGCAGGAGCATTCCAATTCCAGCGAACACAATTTAGACGCATCATAGTCCTCAGATTAAAGTTAGGCGTTCGCTTTGGGTTCTGGTAGCTGTTGCGTTGCTCCTTCTTTGTTTCCATTCGAAGCGGTCGTATGACCAGACCATAGTCCCGTTGAAACACATCGGGTGTTACATATTTCAGCTCGTTAGGATCGCCTAAATTATACGCCTCTGTAGTGCCAAAAGGGCCGCACTCTGTACGCCGTCGTAGCATAGATTGCCCATCAAACTCATTGGTGCTTAAAAGACTCACATCCCCGTTGTCGGCAATAGAGGCGAGCACATTTTGATCGCAATTAAAGTGCATGCAGCGAATGCTGTTTAGCATTACATCCTTGTTCATTAGAGAGGATGAGAGATCCACAACATTCACGGCTATAACACGCATGAATTCTGTAAGCAAACAGAGTTAATAAAAATTCATAAATTAGGTAAATGTGATACGTACGTGGTCTGGACAAGTCAGAACAACCAATCATCAAGGACTCCCACAAAGGAGACCAAGTGATGCAGCCCATATACAAGTTTGAAATTAGATCTCCAAGAATTGACAACGGCTGGGACCAATTGCTAATGTCATAGACCCAGAATTTACGCACTGCAGCACCTACAGCCAACCAACGTGGACCTGTGCCATCGTAATGCAGTTCTAGACCTAGAATAAATTGGTATAAAACAAATATAAATTTAGAATAATAATATAAATTAAATTATTTATAATGTCTACTTTGTATATTCCTTTCGCCGAAGTAGAAGTAACTGGAAGGCAAAAAGTGACGCTGATTATTCCGTTCAAAGCAATTGAGTCCTTCCTCATCAGCAATGTCCCAGAAGGCGACGTTGCCCGAAGCATAGCCCGTCACCAGTAGATTGTGACCAGAAGCCTATAAAACAAATTAAATTTTATTAGTTTTAAAGGTGCTTAATCTAATAATTTATAGCTACCTACCAAAGACCAGCAGATTTTGGTGCAAGGATCCCTTGAAACATTCTCTACATCAAGACAAAGCTTCATTAGTTCTTTCAAGTTAATAACTGTTGGTTCATCCTTCAGCCCGGAAACCTCTAGAGGCAGCGCATAGATAGCCACACCACAGGTACTGCCCACTGCCAGAAGAGCTAAGCGATTGATAGACTTATCATAGCCACCGCTGGGCATAAATGCAAAGCTGTTAACTGTGCCCTGATTGAAATGTAGGCCATAATATAGACTCGTCTGCAGACCCCAATATTTCTTGTTGTCCACCTTTGTGCACTTAAGCAGCAGTAGAAGATCATCCGACTGCTTGTCCTTGCACTGACGCGTGAATCCGTGCATCTTGGGGCGCTGAGAGCAGAGCAGATACTGTGCATGCACAGTAGCTGGTAGTGGCACCCAAGCCAGCTCCTTAACGGGTTTGCCCAAGTGACAAATGTGCTCATCTAAAAACAGAAAAAAGAGTAAATTAATTAATTGTTTTAGAGCTTAAATAATATACATACTTTTCTTGTTAAAACTTTCAAGTGGCGACAGCTGTTGCCAGCCAGGCTCATCCGCATTGCCGTAGGCATAGCGCATGGAACTGGACTCCCTGGAGGGCAGCATTTGTATGGCATCAGTGGCCGATAGCTGCTCAAATTGTGGTAACAAATGGGGATACAACGTCTGCTCAGCATAGTTCTTTTTCACGCTGTTAAAATAAACTTGTTACATAAATTTTGTAAATATAAAAAAAACTTTTTTTGCTTACAAATCTTTCCAATGCTCTGCAGTTTTGCCTACTGGCTTTACAATTTTCTCACCGGCTGGAAAATATAATTTAATTAGCCACAAATTTATTTAATTTTAAGTATATTTCTTACGTAGTCTCATTGTTGTTTCAGTTGGTAGATGTGCTCCACTGTCTCTGTGTTTTTTACGTCGTTTTTTGCCACTGTTACTGTCTCCGCCTATAGATGAAGTTTCGTCTTTGCTTTGGTCAGCCTCCTCCGCGTTGGAGTCCACACCTTCGGACTCATACTCCTCTGATGATTCCTTATCCTTATCCATATCATAGTCAGAAGAATCAGCATCAAAATCTTTGCCGCCTGTTGGTTTCTTCAGATGCTCCGCAATCTTCTGCAGCTTTGTTTCAGCTCTGTGTTTGGGGAGTAGAATTAGCTTGTTAGTTTGGTCGTTAACTACCGATTAGTACTTACTTTATGGTGGACTTGCGCTTGGCACGTCCAGCTTTGCTGTACACTGGTGTACTGGAAGCATCTTCATCAATGGTTTCATCGGCGCTGGTGTCCGTGGGCAGAAAGCGTTTGAAGCAGGTGCGAATATGCTGATTAATAAATAACTTTGAGTACATCTTTTGGCATGTCTCGCACTCCACTCGCTCCTGCTTGGCGCCACAGCCCTCCAGGTGCAGCAATGCGCCCAAACCTGATCCAAACGTGCGCTCACAAAGCCGACAACTCAGACGATGGCCACTTTTCACATAGTTGATCATCATGTTGATTACAAGACTCCGCGTAATCATCTGCAAAAGAGAGGAACATATTACTTTCTATTGTTCATAAAGATGCGAAATGTTTACTTACTGCCGGAGGTTTATTAATTGGCCAGCCAACGCCGTAGTGCTCCTTTAGATGTGACACCCAATCCTTTGGCTCACAACGCGCCAAACAGAGTCCACATTGCAGCGTTCCCTTTCCTTGTCCATCCTCGCGCAGCTCCTCCGTTCCCTCTAGTTGTTCTCGATTGCGGATCAGCAGTAAACGCAAATTAAAATCCGCTGATATGGGCCAGTTACCCGAGCCCTTATGTTTAGGCAATTCTTCCAACGTCTCGCCGTTCTCTGCATTGCTATCGATTGTTTCATTTGTCGACAGCTCCAGCAGATTGGGGAATTTCGGTTTTCTACCACGTTTCTTAGGCGTAATCATGTCTCCAGGTGTAGATGTAACCAATGGAGTTGGTGTTAGTTCCACTTTAAATTCAGGCGTGGATTCAATAGCCGATTCTGATGTAATTTTCTTTCTGCGACCAGCTCGTTTTACAGTAGTCTCCTCTGGTGGCTCACTCGTTTCCACCTCAGTGGAACTCTTACGGCATTTACGTTGGCGCTTCCTCGCTGGTGTCCCCTCCGCTTGACTCTCGGCATCTGCTGGAACTTTGAACAAATCTTCCAACGCTTCAGACGCAGTGTCCGGTTCGGCGGAACTTTTGCGGCATTTACGAGTGTGCTTTCTTGCAGGCATTTCCTCGGCTAGACCAGCGGAGTCCTCTGGAGCTGCTGACGAATCTTCTACCGCTTCAGACACATTCGAACGCTTTCGTTTGCGGGTTAACGGCTTTTCAGTTTTAGTCTCTTCAGTCTTATTAACAGCATTCCCCGCTGGTTTCTGGTAGGAACTCTTGGCGGGACGTCCTCGCTTTCTCTTGACAACTGTGGGCTCCAGAGGAGCCTCAGATATAGTATCCTCCACAGCGGGAGTTTCCACAACAGGCGCTGGTTCTTGCACTGCTTCCGTCTCGGGTTTTTCCTCGGAGATTGCTTCAAGTTTTGGCTCAGTCTTTAATTTCTTTTTCCGCGTGGCTTTCTGTGGCTTGGCATCCTCCTCCGCCTCATCGTAGTCAGGCGTGGCATCATCACTTATGTCCGTTTCAGTGGCCTTTAAACTCGAAACACTTTTACTCCTAACAGGAGTTTCGATATCGAAGCCAGACAACCCATCCACATCATCGTCGCTAGTGCTGGAAGTTGGCACTCGATGTGTCTCTGAGTCTGAGTTTGTTTGAGTTTCGGCCAGCAAAGCTCTCTTCCGTGGATGCAGTGCCTCCTTCTTGTCAGGCACCGTCTTTGCCGCTCTCTTTGCACTCAGCACCGGTCTTGTCTTGACAAGTTTCTTACGCGGCACCTCCTCCAACCTAATCTCTTTGCTCTCCTGACTCGTTGGTATCACATTTTCGGCTGTTAATTTGTCAACCAGATTTTGAATGCCCATCACTTCGGGTGGTTTCTTCTCGACGAGATTTGCTGCTTTGGAATCTGAACGAAATGGCAACTGAGGTTCACCCTGTGGCGCTTGTTCCTCCTGAGAGAGCACCTCAACCAGCGATACTGAAGTTGATAACTCAGTTGAAATTTCCTTATTATATTTACTAATCTTTTGTTTTGACTTTGGCATTTTTGGTGGATGATAGAGTTGTGATAGATCCCGTTTCTTAGTGGTACTTGAAGGCAATTCTAAGGATTCTCCAGCGACTTTTGATTCTTCTGTAGCTTGAAGCTCTAGGGCGATTTCTTCCACATTTTTGTTTGCATGTAATTCTTGTTGATTATTTATAGTTTCTAATTCAATTTCTTTTCCTACATTTGACTCTGTATCTTTAGTTGTTTTAAATCTATTTATATAATTTTTCATTTCCGCTTCAACATCATCGGTTGTTTTTTGTGGCTGAATATCCAATTTTTCGGTATTTTCTTCCATTCTTTCCGAGTTTAAATTTACTTCAATTTCAATATTTCTAACTAATTCATTTGTTAATTGTTTATCTACAAAATCCTTTCTTAATTCGTTATTAATTTTTTGTTCAGTTGGTTCTGTGATAACTATTTCTTGATTAAGATTAATATTAATATCAGTTTTTCGTTTCTTATTTTCCATTTCTGATTTTTCTTCCTCATTTACGGAATTACTGCGTTTTTTGTTTAACTTTTCCAGCACATCTTTTTTTGTAGCAAAATTATTATTTATTATCTTTTCCTTTATGTCACTATCTGCATTTTGTTCATTTTTTTCCTCTTTATTTGACTCCTTATCAGCTTCATTATTATTCTGCTTCTGAATTAACTTCATCTGAATTTCTGCTTCTTGGGCAACACTACTTTCTACAATTGTTCCGCTTTCATTGCTTGGCTTTTCTTCGTTCTCAATTATTTTTGTATTAATTTCTCTATCTAATTCTATCTGAATTTCCGCCTCTGTATTTTCAATTCCTCCATCGATCAATGTGGAAATCTCCTCGGCTTTTATCGCCTCAGCTTTGCTGGGTTTTCCAACACTGTTCCGCTTGTTGCGCTGCACCAAATTAATTTTACCCTTCTTGGCTCTAAACGGCGGTCGCGTCACTTCCTTTACAGGTTTTTCTAGCTGGGATGTCTGAGGTTTCTCTGTCTCTGGAGGAGCTGTTATCAATGGAGTTTTCTGCAGGGGTGTTTGAGAATTCTCTGCCTCTCTAGCAGCTGTTATCTCGGGTTTCTCCAGCTGCGGTATTTGGGATTTTTCTAACTCTGAGGAAGCTGTTACCAAAAATGTTGGAGTAGGATTGTTTTTTATGCAGGGCGGTAACAAGGATTCTTTCTTTTTTAAGTGAGAAACTGCTGGTTCCAAGGAACTACCTTCCGTCTTAGCCTGTGATGCTGTAGTCTTTATACTTTTTTCCAACTTGATCGCATTTGGGCTGATGCACAAGACATTCGTTTCGTTCTCATCCACGTTCATGGTGGCATGTAGAATATCCATATCCTCCATTTGCAATATTTTACCAATCGGAAGTTCCTCCACCTCTGCCGTTTTCTCCGCTGCTTTGGTTTCCTCTGAAGCTGCAGTTGGAAAGTCATTAAAGAGCGCTTTCATGCTCAATTCCTCGGCGGATAAATTCGCATAACTGCTCATGTCCAGCGACTTGTGCTTGAGCTGCGCTATGAAGTCCACAGCAGAGATTACGTTCTTTGCCGGCTCCAAAGGTGCTGGGGAAGATGTATTGCTACTGCCTGTGGGAGTTTGTGGAGGTGAGACTGATTGGATTTTAGGTTGGACATCTGCCACATGTGAAGCAATTGGTGGTGAACTTGTAGTTTGATTGTCTTTGGCTGCTGAAGTGACTTGAACAGCTTCTGTTGGTGTTGTGTCACATGGTGGCACCTGATGCCTTGAATTCTCCTTTATATTCTTGGCCAATTGGGCCAACTGCTCGCGTGGCACCTTTAGCTTGTTGGCATTCAGTATGAACTTCTTGCCACCCGAGCCCGGTATTGTTGGCGCCAATTGCAAGATGCGTGCCGTGCTCTTTACATTCTCTGCAGGCTTTGGTGGCTCTGGTTTGGCTGGTTCCGGCGTACTGATAGGCTCCGCAATGGTGGCATGCATCTTGGGCAGACGTAAGGCACGCAGATCGATCTTCTCATTGGGCGCCAAAACCTTGTTCTCCAGCACAATCAAAGGTTTGTTGCGTGCCGCTGGCTTCGTTTGCTGCTGTCGTGGCTGTGGCTTTGCCTTTGCCTGTGGCTTTGCTTTTGACTGTGCTGGTGTCTCCTGTGCTCGTGTTGTCTGTGGACTACTGCTGACGCCACACATTGCCCGATGCTTGGGCAGCTGGTTGACCAAGTTGAGCAGCAGCTTTGGACGTGGTGTTAGATCTGCTTTGGCAATGGGCACCGTAAGACTGCTAGACGGTACTGGACTGACCTCTTGATTGCTTGTGGTTGTTGTTGAAGTTGTTGTTGTGGCCGCAGGAGACCTGGCCATTTTATTAAGTATTTTGTTTTTAATTAATGCCTTGATATGCAGCGATTGTTCGTCCACAGCAACCAAATTGGGAGACGTCTTCTTTCGGGTAGGCGGCGCAGCTGCAATCAAATACAAAACAAAATCAATAAAAAATAAAATATGTGTTTTAATAAATACCTAATAAAATTAAATCGAGTAAAAGTTATTATTTATTTAAAAAAAAATAAAAGATGTTTATTAATTTTGTTATTAATTTAGTACATATTTCCGCGAAAAACACAACCTAAACTGGACTGAGAGTTGAACCCTTGCCAGCGGTCTAGTCTTAAGACACAACACACATCCTACCCCGCACTTTATCGCACTACACCATTGAAAGAGGCCGCACCAACGGGTCGTGTGTAACTCTTAAACCAATTACGAGATAATGGAATTTAAAAAAAAATAATACCTCACTTATGGCAAGGCACTTTTATTAAATAATAATTAGCATTTATTTTTTTAATTTTATTCAGAAGTAATTTTCGTTTTGCTTGAAAAATTTCTTGTTTATAAAACAAATATTGGCAAAGTTTAATTTAAAAAATTCCTTAATTTGCACTAATTTTTAAAAATGTTTGTTATTAAAGCTATCAATTCAAAAATGTTTATATTTTCGAAAATATGATACTTAAGGTTTCGACCCCAAAACGAACCCGGTGTTCCTAACCTAGAACCGAAAAGCGAACGTGCGCGACCTCAGCGAGCTACGCCACAAAGCAATCGCCGAATCGCGCAGCCAAAAGAAATACATATAAACCAAATTGGCTTGAGACAATTTAGGAAAAATATGTCCCAGATGTTTAAAGCTTATCAAAATTATTTTTATTTAATTACCCGTCGGACGTTCATTTTGGCGTTGCACTTGTGGCGTGGTTGGTGTGTCAGTTGACGGCAGTGGAACAGAGGCTGAGGAAGAAGCAGACGAAGCTGAATTAAACGTCGACGGCGAAGCGTTCGTTGTTGATGCTGATGCAATTTTCGTGGCTGTATGCAAATTCTGCTTGCTTAACACTTCCGCCAGTTTTCTATCCAAGCCGGCCTGTTTTAATTTGCTAAAATCCAAAGGTATTTTGTTAATAATACGTTTGGGTGTTGTTGCTGGGTTCTGCGACGATGACGGAGACTGCGACAGCGACGTCGACTGCGTCGTCGTTGGCAAAGCTATTGAAATCTTGTTGTTGTCGTTTTTGGGATGACCCTGTTTAGCGTGATTTGAATTAACCATATTTGATGGTGTCTTAAAACAATCTTTATCCATTTCACTTGCTGGCCAGCCAATAGCACTCAATTACGCAGCGATATATTAAAAAAATGCAATTATTTCCATTAACATTTTATGCAAATAATGCATTTCCCGACCGCCGCCAAGCTTACAAAACCACAACTTCGTCAAAAGATCCGCACTTTTTAATTTTTTTTAAAAACTTTTCAATTTCACAAGCCACAATATATTTATGATTTATATTTTAAATTCCTAAATCATTTGTACAAAATACAATTCTAAAGCATGTGCAATTCGATAGGTCGACTGATTGTAATTATCGATTCTAGCTATCGATGTTCGATTCAGTGCTGAAAAACCAGTAGATAACCATTGCAGTGTGCAACACTAAAAATGAAGCATTTTAATTTTTGATTAAATATTTATTATGCCTTTTTGGTTAAATTGTTGTATGTTAAGACTCACATTTAAATTAGATAATACATGTACAAAGCACATATTTTAATTTTAGCACAAATTATTGTGTTTATTTATGGGGTTGATATCGGAGTATGGCTTTTTGATGAAGCCTGACAACCCTGCTCTTTTTTGCAGCAGAAACGTTTACTGTTGTTGAGAAAATTGTTTTTCATTAAAATTAAACTAAAATAATGGATTTTCAAAATCGCGCCGGTGGCAAAACCGGCAGCGGCGGTGTCGCATCATGGTCGGAGACAAATCGGGAGCGTAAGGAGCGTCTGCGACAGCTGGCGCTTGAAACGATTGATCTCAACAAGGATCCCTATTTTATGAAAAATCATCTTGGCTCCTACGAGTGCAAACTGTGTCTAACTCTACACAACAACGAGGGTAGCTATTTGGCCCACACTCAAGGCAAGAAACATCAAGACAATTTGGCCCGCCGAGCCGCTAAAGAAGCAAAGGAAGCACCCTCATCGCTGCTGGCACCGGAAAAACCTCGTGTGGAACCCAAGAAATTTGTGAAAATCGGCCGTCCCGGCTATCGGGTAACCAAACAACGTGATCCCTCGAATTTCCAGCAGTCCCTGCTCTGCCAAATTGACTATCCCGAGATAAGCGAGGGAATTGTACCCCGTCATCGCTTCATGTCCGCCTATGAGCAAAAGATTGAGCCTCCAGACCGCAAATGGCAATATCTACTCTTCGCAGCGGAACCATACGAGACAATTGGCTTTAAGGTGCCGTCTCGTGAGGTGGAGAAGACCGAGGGAAAATTCTGGACCCACTGGAATCGAGATACAAAGCAATTCTTCCTGCAGTTTGCATTTAAGTTCGAGCCCAAAATATTACCACCACCACCACCGAATCTACATCGTGCTCTGGGTCCACCAGCCGGCTTTCCCATGCCCGGACCACCTCGTCCAGCTATGCATCCTATGTTCAATGGCGTGCCGCCACCACCACCTATGTAGACACGCCCACACAAGTGGAAAAATCTTTTTTAATAAACTAAAACAATTTCTAAGTAATAAATGTTTGAATACAAAAATAAAAAACGTATTTACTTAACAGAAGCAAGTTACAGTACATCAGGTTTTAATTTGATCACTCTAGCTCCAGTAGATTCTAAGTTATACCTATTTTAATCTCCAAAATCCATGTGTGGAAAAGTATAGATGTACAGATCCACTCGGCTGTTGATGCTGATCAACAATATATATACTTTATGTTGTCGGAAAAGCCTTCTTTGACACATTTTGCTTTTATTTAGTTCAGGATCTAAAACAAGAAGTCGTAAAAAAATCCATTTTGCCTTTAATTTAACAATGTTTAATTAAAATACCCGCTAAAAATCCAATTTATATATAAATCTCAGTTTATTTTGCATTATTTGCTTAAGAACTTGAAAAAATATTGCATATTGATTGGTGTTAAATTACTTTTCTTGTTGTTGTTGTTATTGTTTAATGTTAATGTGTTTGTTTTTGTTTGCTTTGTAAAGTTGTATCTTACAAACTTGTAAAATGATTAAACTAGTGTTAAACTAATGACATACATAGTTAAGTTTAAGCAATATATATATATAGTACATATCCTATCAGATAACATGAAGTCTATAGCTAACTAAAGGCTTAACGTGTCGTTGTATGCTTCGATTAGCTTAACATTTTCCACACACAGACTCACACATATTTTCACATTTTCTTTATTGTACTATATATATGTCTATAGTTTTTCACGTTTTTTAAAATTGCGCTTCGATTGCAATCGGTTGATAATGTCAGAGACATGAGGCTTATGATCAAAGATCTTCATTAATTGATTTTGTGCCTCATTGATGCCGTCAGTGATGATCTTGCTGCGTTGAATGTTGCCCTATAAAAGGAAATGTATAATGTAAGATGTGTATATGAAGTTGTACTAGATTTAAACGCACCTTTAGTAGCTCGCTGACGCGCTCAATGTCGCCATGTGCCTCCTTGTCCTTTTCGAGCGCCTTCAACATGGTCTCCAGCTGACCCAAGCTAACCATTTCCGAGTCATTCTGTTTAAAGATACAAATTAGTTTATTTTAGCTAGTTAATTACTTTAATTAGACTTACTAAGTCCTCCATTTGGGAGCGTAAATGATACAGCTTCCAGCCGCTTATTTTGCCCTGTACATTTGGTTGATTCGCCAAGTCAATGACTGTGGCACGTCGTTCCTCCCGGGGCTTCACATCCGTATAGCGATGGAAATGATTGTTGGCCAACTTGTGAGTTGGTTTATATGTCTACCAAACAAAAGGTTAAACAGTCAATAAAGTAAACTTAATTGTGGTTTAACAACTCACATTTAACAGCGCACAATTACGAGGGCGTCTTAGCACAAAATCAACGGGATTTGCATTCTCTTTATTGCCGGCAACAGCGGGTGTCCCACTGATACCCAGCCGATGGTTCTGGACATCTCCAGCAGGATTTGGTGTTTGGTTGCTGGCTACGCTGCCCGCGGCTGCCAGCAGCAAGCCACCATTGTTGTTCTGCTGCTGTTGTTGTTGCTGTTGCTGCTGTTGTTGCAGGAACAGGGAGGACGTCTCCTGGTTGGTGCCACCCGTTGGCGGTGGCAGCGACAAGGACAACGAAGCCTGACTCTGATTCGAGTGTTGACTGTCGTTGCTAATGGAAAAGAAGAATAGTTTATATTAGATGTCTATAATCCACGACCATATTCACTTAAATACTTACGTGGATCTTCGTGGCTTCTTTCGTGGCAAGTTATCGTAGTTGTTACTGCCTCCGCTGGTGCCGTTCATGCGCGCCTGCTGCACCACATGACCAGCTGTTGCCACATGATGCGCCTGGGACACATCCACAAAAGCGCTGCCTACACGTCCACCCAGTGAGGACACATGCGTCACTGGATGTGATGCGTACAGCTGGAAATACAAAGCAGAGACTCCACTTGGTGAAGACGACTTTTAAATAGAATATTATATACTCACGTCGTTGATGGGATTAAAGTGCGTAGCATTGTCGCGTGCGTTGGTTCCACTGGACTCGTTATCGCCAACCCGATTGATGTGAAGATTACTGTCCTGGATCTGTTGATCCACGCCTGGCGACGAGTTGGCCGACACGGTGGTGGATCCATCCGAGGATGCAGGCGACTCTGCGCGCATATTTCGTGTGCTTACTGTTGTCGCTGCAGATGCTGTGGATGCGGATGAGGCTCCAGCAGCAACTCCTGCACCCCCAACCATCATAGCCGAACTGACACGTTCCCTCTCTTTCTTGGCCAATGCCTCGACAGTCAATGCCGAGCTGCTCACCGTCGCCGATGTGGACACTTGGGTTGGCAGAACTGAAGCCACCGATACGGGCTGCAAATGGAAGGCAGATCCACTGGCCAGATTAACACTAGTGCCCGTTGTTGTGGAGTTTTGATTACTGCTCATGGAGAGCAGAGTGGGTGCCAGATTCTTGACACCACGTATGGGTGATCCTTCCGCATCACGTTTACGCATAAAACTGGACACCAGTGTGTTCGCTGCTACCGACACTGGCACAGGTACTGGTACCGACACCGGCACTGTCATCGGCAGAGCACTGACTGTGGCACCACCGCCGGTGGTGGTTGGTGCCACACCTGTGGTCACCTTGACGGATGTGTGCAACGGTATGACCATGTGCTGTGATGGTGCTCCGCCCGCTGGTATGATCAACTGCTGATGTCCAATGGTGCGGGCACCTCCAGCTCCTCCAGAAGGCAGCACCGTAAATGTTGCTGTGGTGCCACCGCCCGCAGATCCAACTGGCTGGCCATGGCTGGCAAATGGCAACGAGGATACGGAAAGACTGCTTCCACCGCCCACCAATTGGGCTTGGGTTTGCGCTTGTGTTTGGCCATGCGTATGAGTGCTCTGGGTCACCGTTGTCGTGGTCAACGAGAGCACGCCTGTCGAGGCTGGCATCGATTCGTAGTAAATAGCGGAGCTACCTGGCGGCAGGAACGTTGTGCCCGCTGCAGACGTGGCCACAGAAGCACCTCCAGCTGCTGAGACACTGACGCCACCACCGGCGCCACCGCGTTGCTGTATAAATACATTTGTGGGAGTACCAGTGGGCGGCAAAACACCGCTGGACCCCGTGTCCACACCAGCCGACTGCGTCATCATCATTTTGCCCACTGTAATTCCGCTGGCGTTCTTAATAGGCGTCAGTGTGCCCGTCAAGATGCTGCTGGCAGGACCACCTCGTCCACCCAGTGTCAGTGGCAGCACGGTGGCGCCACCAGCTGCTGATCCAGCTCCAGCTACACCCACAGTCGGCCCAGAACTGGTCGTCACGCTGGCCGTAACACTGGGCATCGCCTGTATGCTTGCCACGCCCTGAGGCGTCATGGTTGCTCCACCTGCACCGCCTGCTGTGGACAGTTTGCCAATGGGATTCAGTTGGGTGATTGTCAACGATGGTTGAACTTTTGCTGTCATCGTCACCGGCGGTCGAATTCCTGCAATGAAATATTAAATTTTAGTTACTTTTATTTAAAAGGGTTTTAAGACGATTTTAAACAGCTCCAGCGGAAAAGGAAAACTCATGACATACTCTAAAAGTAATGTGGCATATAAGCACGCACACAAGCACATGTACATACACACACTGACATGCACACGTATGCACACACGCTTACTTCAAAGAGAGCTGTCAGTTGAAACCTCAAGTAATCAAAACTCTACAAAGTTTACACGAGGAAGTTTACTTCATTAAGCTAGTGGTTCCGTCACTAGCTATTACTATTTCATCACAAATAGATTTTTCATCTTTAATCACTTTAATTCAATTCTAATTTGCGACTGTCTTTTAATCAATCAACGCGATGCTATTTGCATGGCCATGACGGTACTCACCCATTTTGGCCACTGCACTGGTGCTCATAAGGAAGGGCTGCAGCATAACATTCCCCGCCAGACGAGCTCCTGATCCAATGATTTGCTGAGCACCCGCAGTCGCTGGTTGTTGCAGTTGAATGATTCTCGTGGTGGGGAGATTGGCGGTTAAAGCAACGGGAGCCACGCTGGCTGAGGTAGCGGCACCCACACCCCCACCTACCACTCCTATGCTAGATACACCAGTGACGGGTCCACGCCCGGCGACAGTTACACCACCGGAGACACTCACCGGTGTGGGTGGTGCAATGGAAGCACCTAGTTGTGGTATGCTCGGAGCACGAATGCTGATGCTTGTGGTGTTTAGCTTGGCGGCCGGAAAACTCTTACCGAGCGGTATTGGACGTACCTGTCGCGGCGTTACCGTAGTGCCACCTGGTGTGGTGGTGGCCACGCCAGCGGCATTGGCACCACCGATGGGCGTAGCTACGGCAAAGCGCGGATTGAACTGGGGACCAGCATTAGGATTGGTGTTGGGCGAACCGGCAGCTCCTACGTTCGAGGAGTAGACGAGCGTGGCCTGATGCTGGCGAGGAGGCAGCACAGTGGCCACATACGCCTGTGGAACCCCCGAAGGACCCGTTTGCTGCTGTGGCAGTGGTTGTGCCGCAGATACCGAAAGAGCTGTAAGTAAAACAGATAATTAGATAATATCCGGTTGGATTTTGAAATCTCCCACTTACCTGTGGGTGTTTGAATGGGCGTTGCTGTGGTGGATACACTGGCACTGCTTACACCAGCTGAGGTGGTGATAATGCGTTGCCTGGGCTGTTGTATGGCCCGGATTAGCTGCACATGACCGGTGGGACTCTGCATCCAAGCAGCAGCACCAGCTCCGTTGGCCGATGAAATAACAGTAGATGGCTGCGATGTGCGCACAAAACTTCCAGTGCTGCCTAGAGCCGTCGGAGTCGCCGAGCTGACACTGCCTGAGGACGTGGCACGGAGTGGTGTGACTAGCCGCTGTGCTCCTCCCCCCATCTGGGTGGCTGTGACACTGGCACGGGGCAAATAGGTAGCCTGAGTGACTGGCCTGGTCACTGTTATCGAGGCATTCGAGACGCTGCGCGTGGGAGTTGCTGGTATGGCTGTGATTTGGGTGCGACCGGTGGCGGTGACATTCTCTAGTTGTTTTATCATGGGCATCACAACGCGCACTTGAGTGGACTGACCTCCAGCTGCGATTGCTCGTATGGAGGCGGCTGTTGTGCCTTGTCCGGTGTTCAGAGATATGGGTGTGCCGCCCAAGGATGTCTGAACGGAGTTGCCGGCAGTAGCTACCTTGATGGTGCCACCGCTAATGATGGGCGTGCCGGTAATTGATATACCGCCGCCGCCATCGGACTTCACGTGTGTTATTTTGGCGGCTACTGTTGAGTGTCCTGAGGGTGGCAAATGGGATAATGAGTATCGGTTTATGGCGCCACGAAATTGCACGTGCGAATATGTGGGTGGTGATGACATGGCATTTGTGGTTGTTGCTGTGATTGCTGTTGTTAACAAATGCTTTGTATTTGTTTGTGGTTGTGGATGAGTGCGAATCTTAACGGCTTTTAGTGTTGCTGTATGTTGTGAAAAAATAAAAAAAAAATTGCATGGAGCAACACTTTTCTAATTGAAGCGTATGGGCAACGCCATGACGGCTGCGGCTACTTTTTATTGGCAACACTCAAACGAATTCACAGTAACAACAAAACAGACATATAAACACACATACAGACACACAGCCATATGCTGCGAAAGTGAGACGTAAAAGAGAACTGTAACAAACACTGCGCGCGTATGCGAGCACAAAAGAGAACTAACAAGAAAGCACACACGCACACAAAAACACTCTCTAACACTAACACGAACACACATCTACACGTGCAATTGCAAAGCACACAAAAATGTTATGTATACATACTAATGCCAACACATATAATTCATATCTACCTATGTACACGCAAACACTATGCATGTACATGTATATACTATGTAGTTATCGCTTTAAATACATACCAGGCGCCGTTGTCGAAGCTGTACCTCCACTACCTCCACCCACCGCGCCGCCCGTTCCACCTTCACTTGACGCGCTCATGCTGTCCAAGAACGCAGTGTATTTATTGAAAAAAATACTGTGAAATCA
Source organism: Drosophila dunni (assembly GCA_018152125.1). NCBI lineage: Eukaryota > Metazoa > Arthropoda > Insecta > Diptera > Drosophilidae > Drosophila > Drosophila dunni. The sequence goes on from JAECXC010000286.1 coordinate 5,441,875, forward strand.
ATGAATTCAAAATAAATACTTGGTTTTTGATGCTCTTGCGTTTTTCTTATCAATGCAAAGTGGTATACGCATACGCATATACACACAAATATATGTGTGTGTTGTGTATTTCAATTCACACGCACACAAAATGAACACAAATGAATGATAAACAAGGCGGCTTTTTTAACAAATTACCTGCCTTGCTTCAAGTTTTTGTACTAAATGTACAAACAACTAATTTTCACTATTTTTTGTGTACACTTGTGTTTATTTTAACAATTGTAATGCGTTTTCTTAGGTACGTATGCATATCGCTGCAAACTTATCGATACTCAATTAGAATATGTGATCGACATCGATTATTTCACACCTCAAGTATCGCTAAGCCGCCACAAGTTTTTTATTGGCGGGTGTTTCTGTGTTTCTTTGTACCGCAGGGAAGTTATAAAGATTTGCTAAATGCCATGAATATTGTAATATTCTTCATACAAAACAATGCATTTATATCTATACCTTATAGCCTTTCTGATTTGCGGTCCAACAAGACGTTTTAAAGTTGTACAACAGCCCTGGTCATTGGTAAACAACAGTTCTTATCGAGTATAACAGCAAGTTAACATTAACACTTGCTGCATAAAGAAGAAGCAAAACTGTAGAGCATAACATTGCCAATCGCGAAGTGAAAAGACATACACAAAATATTTGGAGGAAAAAATCCAAATTTTAAGAAAAGAAGGTTTAATTAATCAGCAAAAACCGACCGGGAGTGAGCTAATAAACATTTTCGTGTGCGCGTGTGTCAGTGTGAGTGTGTGTGTGTGCAAAACTATTTAATTAATTACACACACAGCAGTACTAGCACACAAAGCAACACAGCTTAATTAAATTACATGCAAAAAAATATAAAAGCATAGTCAGGTGTGTGCGTGTGTGTGTTTTTGTGCTCCATAATTGTTTATAGCGAGTGCTGGTTAGAAAACAGCTGGCAACTAAAGCACCAGTCTTAATAAAATTCAAAGAATCCCTGCCTACGGCTGTGAGTTATGCGAAAAAATTGATTTTCCACAACGAATGCAACTGAAAAAGTCAGCTAAAAGCAGCAGCTGAAAAGGAAACCCTCGCCCAACACCCCAAAAATCAACTGTGCTGGTCGGCGTGTGCGTGCGCGTGTGTGTGTGTGAGTGATTATTATTATTGCTGCTAGTGAAGAAAGGGAACCAACTATTTAGACGAGAGCGTCGCTGCCGGCGCATGCAATGAATATTGTCGGGGAATATGAATACAGCCCCAAGGATATGCTCGGCCATGGCGCCTTCGCTGTGGTCTACAAAGGACGTCATCGGAAGGTAAGCAAACGTCACCTCTGTAATGTAAAGAAACTAAAAAACTTGTTTATTACCATATGCATGTGAGTGTTGTGTTTTTAGCATTTTGTTATTGTCGTATCAGTGTGTGGGCTTGGCTTGAATTTGTATAAATAACAACAAAGTTAATAACAATGCGCCATTGTCAAAGTAAATACGAGCACAAGCCAAAATTCGCATAAAACGCAATTACAAAAAAAAAAGTGTACCCACACCAATACAAAACAGAGGTAAATTATTTCTCTTGGTCTTGGCAAATGTCAAAGGCAGCCTAAAAAGTGACAGCGCAGCAGCAGAGAAACGTCAGCTGATGCGTCGCAACAGTAACAGCAACAACAGTGACGTTAGCAGCGCATTGCCCTTTGTTGTTGTTTGTGTTTGTTTTTTCTTTTGCTTCGCTGTTGCGAATTCCTTTGGCGTCAGTCGCTCTCTCTCCCTCTCTCTCTTACTCTATCTTTTAGGTTGAGTTGACTGCTTTGTTTATGTTTTGAATTCTCTATTATCTCGCATTAGTTTTATTTATAAATGTATTTCTCAGCAGAGTTGATAATATTCAAACTCAAACACGTGCGCTAGTTTTTAGCCTGCTCTTTTTTCTTTTTGCGACGCTCTTTTTGAGGCTCATTTTCAACTTATGCTTTGTGCCGAGCATATTTACATGTGTGTGCGTGAGCACGCGTGTGTGTGTATTTTGAACTATTTCAGGGTCACTCCATACACAAATAATCGACATGTGCTTCACTTCATATATGTTTTTTTTTCATTTGTAGGCGTAGGTACACACTTTTGTTTTCCTTTGCACGAAAATAGAATGTGACGCTGGATTCGAAGTTGGATTACTTTATCTACAAAATTCAGTACAAATAATGCACATTGATAATATTTAATAACAGTAGTTTTCAATGTACACCGTTGTACACCATACATACAAGTATATAAAGAACCGCATTGAGTCACCTGTTATAAATTGAGGAGTTAAATGACTCAATATTATGAAACTGTTGCGTTTTAAGCAAGCCAGCAGTATAAAAACCTCTCTTTGACATAATAAAAGACTCAATGATTAATGGAAATGTTAAAAAACTGGTCTCAGAAATGCTACAAATGCAATAAATGAAAATCAAAATAACATCAAATCAAAATAACGTCAACTTTCGAAAAATCACAACGAAAAGCGATTAACAAATCGATGGGAGACCAAAACAAACTGAAAGAGATGTCAATACTTGGTAGAGGTGGGCAAAGAGAGCCCGAGAGAGAAACATAATAAACACAGTGAAACAATTGGGGCACACTGATTTTCTTGTTGTTGTAGGTGTTAAAGGTACTTGTTGTTATTGCTGTTGTTGTTGATGTGATTGCATTGTAATTAAGTGTGTGTGTTCCTATTAAAAGCGATTTGAACTTGAGCAACTTTACAAAATAAATTAAAAACAAAATCTAAACAGCAAAGCAAAACAAAAAATACTGTTGATAAACGTTGAGATTGCTTTTTGGTCTCACAGATTTGTTTGCCTATATAATAGTATATGCACAAGCTAGATACATATGATTTGTATACGAAGATGCGTATATGTATCTCATGGATACAGAAAACAGCTGATGCAATAACGGGCAGCTGTTGCCGTAAAAGTTTTTTTTCCTCTCTTTCTCTGTCTTCGTTTTTAATTTCGAATTTTTGCTTTGCTTTTGTGTGTTTTTCGAATTTTGCTTTGATTTTTACGTGACTTTCCGTATTATAAAATTAAAGTTAAATTTTTGTTTTAATTTGCCAACTTTTATAAACTATTCATTTATGCAATTAATTGTTTATGTATAAAGCATGTTTTAATTAACTACTTTAAATTGCTTTCTTTAAACTGGACTTAAATATGATATGATTTATAATGCAGTTTTTTAGTTAATAATATTTGGAGCTGTTATCAGTAAATAACGTGTATGTAGTTTAAACTGGAATATATTTTAGATACATTTGTTGTTGAGGAAATAAAACTTCTTTCCTTAAGAAACAAGTTTCCAGTCTAATGAGCTAAAATCAAGAGTTGACAGTTTTCGATTTTTGGATTTCTTTTTCACGTTATTCCATGGCATTTGTCGCCAGACAATTTCAACTTGTAGAACTTCTTTAACTCTAAAAATAGTTCACCGCATGGAGCATGTGCAGGCAGAAATCAGACAACCAAAGATACAGATACAATGTGGAAGAGATACATTGACTGCAGCTAGAGATACGATGTGCATGTTTTTGTAGTCAGACAATGCGATATTTGTTACCCAAAAATAAAAACAATTCTACAGATCCATAGCCCCGTCTACAACTACGGCTGCCCAATGTGAATGAATGAAAATTAATGCACTTACAAATACACACACACACATGCACACCTATAAGTATGTGGGCCAATCGTTGACACGTGTTTCCACATTTACAACGCTTTGTTCCTGTTTACTCTATATTCCATGTTCTTTCCGTACGATATTCTTTGTGCTCGTGGCATTGCATAAGCCACAACTACACACACACATACGTATACACACATTGAGCAGAATTCATGCAAAATGTTATTAAAGTATTCTGATGATATGTACACACTTGCATGCATAGACGAGGGCGGTTACGAAGCTAAGTAATGCATTAGTATTGGTTTAGTTTGCAGACAGCACTGAAGATGGCGCTACAAACAGGAGTACATTTGTTTATCAATGAGTTCTGTTTAAAATAGTGGCAGCCCTCGCAGTACATTTTATATTTCAACAAGTACTGTTGTTTTGTAACAGCCGTTACTTCCCCCACCCCACATTGGAATGCCCCCTCCTCTGTCTGTCTGGCGCAGCACGCGTTGTTTTGTTTTTGTTTTTCCATTGCTTTTTTACTTCTCACAATTGTTTGCTATTGCAATTTGCATTTGATTTTGTCGCCGTCTGTTAATATTATTATTATTTCCGATGTAGTTGTTGCTGGTTTTTTATTTATAGCATTATTCAATAGCTTTAAATGCGTTTCAGGCGGCGAGTATAGTAAATGAATAGCTTCTAATCGCGTTGCAATTATTCAACATTTTAATAGACTTTGCAAACTTAGAATTTCATTTAATTTTGAAGGGTTTAATCAGTTGTTAATTTGTTGAAATAGTGCCAAGTTGAATGATTGTTTACACTAAAGGTGCAAATTTGTTCCAATTATTCTAAAGTTCAACGAAATAATTTGTTAATTGTAAATTAAAACCATATGTATAAGAACCTTAATTCGAATAAGGTAGCTCACGTTATCGACTTATCGATATCGTTAGTTCTTTACTTCTTTTATTAATGATAATTTGTTAAACAAACAAAGGTATTTGACACACCCAAAGTTAATCAGATTAAATTTGCCTCCCTTGCAGTTGATTAGTTTCAATGCCGTCTTCAAAAGTTTATTTACCCAGAACGATAACAAAGCTCTTGACCCAATCACCCATTTAAAAAACAATTCTATATAAAAAAGGCATTCAAAAGCATTTGCAGAAATTGTATGTATTTTTATTTTTGCATAATTGGCACAAATTGAAAGCCAAAATAAAAAATTGTGTCGCAGCGAATGTGAAAGTTAACCGGAAGCTGAGAGATGAGTACGAGTGCGAGTACTCTGCTCACCTCTTCACCCCTCGGGTGGGGCTAAATTAAGTTTGTATAATGGAAATTTGGGTTCAGTTGAGTTCAATGCACTGTATGACGACTTTATATGATTTCCTTTTGATAAGGCCAAAAGGGGTGGGCCACAAAGTACTCAAAGCTGAATGAAATAAAATGAAAGAAAGAAATGACTATGCCACAGTGCAACGGCCCTCAACTAAATAAGGAAAACAACAACAACAAAATTTGGTCAGAAATAGCAAAAAAAAAATAATTGCGCAGAAAATGCGAGAAACAAAACAAAACAATAATAACAACAGCGCAAAGTATCTGACAGATACACTCATACACAAGCTTACACACACAGATACAGTTGGCTAAGGATGATATGCTGCTAACTGGTTTGACTGGTGAAAACTTAGCTGGAAAAGCAAAGCCCGAAACGCCAGGCGGAAAACTCTTTTGGCAAAAAACTACGTCGCAGGTTTTCAATTTCGCACACAACGCGTGATTGACTTGATATGAAAAGACAGCGGTAGTGGCTACTAGCTGTAGTTACGACTACTTGATACCCTATATGAATATACTTGAGGCACGCTAGGGTTACTATTTCCTTACTTAAAACAGGGTATTGGCTAGCTAGTTTTTAATAATTGCCAACGAGAACTTTAGCGAACTGGAACTAGTCTGATATGCTCGTTAAACCGGTTTTTGTGTGAGAATTATGATATTTCTTGTGATGCGGATTCTCAAATGTGCTCACAATTTATGCGCATATTTTAAAATTGAGTCTACACGTGGAGGCTCTGAGACATGACTGGAATACGATAGGTTTTTAGCCCAGTTCTCAAAGGGGAACTGAGGAATAATGTTTATGGGGCTATTTTAAAGATTAAGATTTACCGATTTTGATCAAGTTTGTTGCAGACTTCCAAATGGAACATGAAATGACAGCATTTATATGCAAACTGGGCACATAAAAGTCGAGCAGTGGAGTCTTAAAGTTCTTGCCTGCTGTTATTAATTAATGCAAGGCACATTAAGTTTATTCAAATGATTGTTTGTTTCGCTAATTGTCTGAAAAGCTGTTGCAACTTCCGTTAGCTAAGAACGCAGACAAAATAATGTAATATAATACATGTGAAATGAATACTATCGATTGATTTATTCTACAAGTTTATTTTCCTCTTAGAATTCATGGCTTAATCTTTGTTGATTGCTGTAAGCGTATGCTTTGATGACTTTGACCTAGGCCAGAGCCTGTAATCAGAGCTCTTTATAAATTATTGCATCTTCTGCGTGAAGCTGCCAACTGATGCACCAACGTCAATTAAACATTTTTAATCAAAAAGACGTGGCAACAATTGCAATTCCTTACTTTATTTATAGACAGTTAAACATTATACAAATGATTTCTGTTATCGGTCAAGTACCGGGTATTTATTGATTGTGAACATCGATTTTAAATAAAAATAAACAAAGTGGAGTAGGAAAATCAATTATGCAGATCGAACTGAATTGGTTTATTTATGGTCAAGAAAAACAAGAGGAAAGTAGCTATAAAGAAAATGAAAATAGGTGAAAAATTGAGTTCAGACCGAGTTCATAAAATGGAAAAAGGAAAGCATTTCAGATTGGCAAACAGCTAAAAGATATACATGAAAGTCTGGCCGGATATTTAGACTTACTGATCATACACAAATGTGTTGAGTTATCGCTTTACTCCATATTTAATGCAAGTGCGAAATGTGCGGTTGTTACACAAGTTTACACTTTCCTCTTTTGTGTTGGACAGGTAAACACAGACAAAGAGTCATTGTCGCTTGCTAAGTGCCAGGTAAATATCAATTTAATGGCAAGGAGAGGAACGGGAACGCAACGAGACAGTCTCTTATCACTCAAGGCTAAACTAAACCCCAGACAAACTGAGGCACAGCAAACAGAACCAACGGTTCAATGCATTTTAGCGTATCTATTAATACAACAACTTGGAACTTGAGACACGGAAGAATTTCTCGCTTTCTGCAATCTGATTTTGCAAATTTGCTAATTAGTTATGCGTTTATTTATGGCAACAGTTGTATTTACATAGCTTAGTGTTGCGAAACGCATGCAGCTGTTGCGTAGCTGCGACTCTCTTGGCGATTCTCACACAACTTGGGTAATAAGTAATAAAATACTGTTATATGATTCTTAACCAAATACGCTTTCCTTGCTTAGTTGCGTCTCTTATATTATTTAGCCTCAAATATTAAACTATTTAAATAATTTTATTAGAAGGTTATAAATTAACCATAGAAATTGGGTGGAGAATTAAATTTTAATTGTTATTAGCAAACTAAATTACTAAATGTAGTAGTCATACTACACCGAAACTAAAAATAAATTGCATTAAAACAAACAGTAAACTCCAAATGTGTATATGACTATCTGTAAAGCTATATTGCTTCATATTATAGTTATTTACCTGGTCATATTGTCAATCAGATTTACGGTAATTGACTCGTGAGTCATTAAGAGATGTGATCAGCATTTAATTTGTGGTTACGAGTAAGCTAACTTTGTAGAATGAATACTCATCAAACACATACCAATGAATGATTCAATATATTAATATTTGTGCAAATAAATCAACCAATTCAATGCGTTAAATCTTTTACGATCAGGTTCAACGACTTTAGTGCGTTAACCAACACTAATTAATGTTAATTAACCCTGTTTTTCTCGCTTGTTTGCTTTCAGAAACACATGCCAGTGGCCATCAAGTGCATTACTAAGAAAGGACTCGTTAAGACGCAGAATTTGCTCGGCAAGGAGATTAAAATTCTAAAGGAATTGACGGAGTTACATCATGAGAATGTTGTCGCTCTCTTGGATTGCAAAGAGTCCCAGGACTGTGTCAATCTGGTTATGGAGGTGAGTACAAAGAAAAACCTTATCAAATACATTGCCAGTCCACAAAATTTGCTACATCATTGTTATTGTTTAACAAGAATATTTAAAAATACTTACATATATAGAATTTATATAAACCTATATATGTGTTAGAAGCTATACATATTAATATTATATCGTATGACTCAATTCTGTTTTTGTTGTCGTCGCAGTCGTCGTGAATATTCATTGCACCCAAAGTGCACGTAGGCAATTCTAAACGTCATCGAGTACACCTCGATTAACTCCCCTTCCGTCTGCCCCATTAAGCTCTCAGCTAAAACGCTACGCAATTAATTGCGGAAGTTGCAAAGTCTAAGGAAAACAAAATAAATATGCCGAAACGTGGCGATGTTTGCAAATCATTCACTCAACTAGTGCATACCCTATAAATCAGTGTGGGGTATTGTAACGTGTAGTTAAAATCGATAAGTATCGACTACAGCCACGCATAGCACTTTGCAACACTAGTAAAGTAATAGCGAGCTCTTATAGGTTATGTGCTCTTTTTTATGGGTTGTGTTTGTCGTACTTAAATGGATCACTTCGTTTATACCCATCTAATCAATCGCTATATCTAGGGCATTTTGGCATTGTACAATTTTAAGTGTGAATAAGGCACCTCCAGCAGAAATTTGTTGACCTACTTGTGTATTGATTAACGCAATTTGCTTGTTTACTTCCTAGACTCGCATCCCAGGGAATAACTACAGGTGTTTGCATACTTTTAGCGCTCAGTATATACATTGAGTTCATTGTAGAATGTTAAATTCGTAAATAGGTCAAAGTCTTATGCGACGCATTAGTTATTTGCCTTGATAAGATTGTGTTTCTTATCACAGCGACATGATCATTATAGTTTAGGACCATCCCATTTAGAAAGGTTTGGAATACCCTTTAAACGAATTTACTAGAGGTGTTTCTGTTTGTGTAATTCCATCAAAAGTGCAAAATTAACATATGTTTGTCTGATGACTTTGACCTCATTCCGTCTATTTATTTCCCTTCGTCCCCCCTCTTTATGTAAACTAATTTCTAGTGTAATCAGTTGATTCTCGTGTTATTTATTGATTCAACTGCACGCGTTGATTTCCCCCTTTCGTATATGTGTATGTTTGAATATTAAACCCGCCACTGAATATAGTCGCTTTTTATCTACAGTTTTGTTTAGCTAGTCTAGAAAGTCCAGATAGCATTTAAAACGATGTTAAGATTAATTAAATAATTTTTGTAGTCGCTTTATAAAGTTTTTTCAAGAATTCATTTCTTTATTCTATTTACAATAATTGTTCTTTTATTGTATAAATTGGCAAAAGTTTCTAAATAAGTATATTAAGAGTACATCAGAGTCTATGAACTAATTATGTCAATAACCATAGAATAACTGTATAATAATTATATGGTTTGTCTTGTTACCAGAAAATAACTAGGTGTGATGAAAGAAGGGCTAAGCGACTAGGCGACTTAAACTAAGCAACTAAGACTATTGTAATCCCCAACTACAATTTGGGTCAATTAATTATATCTCTCTTACTTCCTTCTTCTGAAATGTTTGGCAAATGCTGCAAAATGGAATTTGTTGAACTTGTTAATAATATAATTTGTAGATACATAATTGTAGTTTGTTTTTGAAGGCAGCGTTGCTTGCGTCTCTTAGGCTAACTTATTTAACGGTATTTCCTCAGTGGGATGCACCTGTTCCTTTGGCTCCGGTTTGCTGGTACGGCAGCATTTTGTCTTAATGCCACCGACATCCTTGCGAAATATTAAACCCACGATTATGCCCACGACGGCTAAACCCAAAATGCCTGAAAAGAAGTAGAGTTTAAATGATTTTTTCTATTGTTATGTTAAAGTTCAGTACTCACAAAGCAGTATTGTCTTAATGGCTTCCTCGGAGACTTCCACCTGATTTTCCTCCTCCTTGGTTGTACTGATTTTTAGCTCTGATTCAGTCATAATGCCCGCTTTTGCCACATTTATCGTTAATGTCTCATTGGCCATTTGTCTGTTATTGTTGCGATTACGATTAGCTGCTTAAAAAATATAAGAATTAGTTTTATTTCTTAAAAGTTTTGTACTTGTTTAGCGCTAACCTGTTCGCGGCGGCAGGGGCGTTGCTGGCTTCGAAGTGTTTGGCAACGGCGTCGTCACACGCTTAATTGCCGTCTCGGTGGCCGGTATGATGCTCTCGTTGAATGATTTTCCCAGCACAAACTCAAAGCAGCTGACATCAAAGTGTTTGAAGCTAATTGTGTCAATCGTATTCAGCAGACTACAGAGCTCCTCAATTTTGGTTTGTTCCAATTCGGGCAGCTTAAGTTTAATTATTTTATTTAGCGGTGTAAAAGCTTTCGTATTGATTTGCTGTCAGAACGAGAGAATAAAACGAATAATTAGATAGTATACTGCGCAGGCGTAAGTTAGAGCGAGATAACTATAACTGACAACTAGCATGCGTGTAGGGCTGCCAACTTGTCCCACTACGCTCAGCTGACATCGTTGTTATCGATACGTTTTGCCAATTGGCGCGCAACTTACTTTTTCGAATTCGTTATTATCCAAACGAAGCGAAGTCAAGTCACTCATATTCGCAAATATTTGCTCTGGTAACGTCGTCCAACTGCAATTCGAACAGCTGAACTCATTTAAACTGGGCTGATTCAGAAATGATCCGTCTGTCCGCTGTACAATTGTGTTATTGCTTAGATCCAAAAGTGCCAGGTCTGTGGCACCTGCGAATGTGTCTGGGTCAATTTTGGTCAATTGGTTGTTGGCCAAACGCAGGCGACGTAAGCGCTCCAAGCCATTGAAAGCCTAAAAAGTATTTAAATAAGTTTGGTTTTTTATATCAATTAAGTAATTAACTCACCTCTTTGTCCACTTGTTTGAGTAAATTGTGGCTTAAATTGATTTCAACCAATTTGGACAAATTGGCAAAATCCTCTGCGCGCAGTTCGGAAATCTCGTTGTGACTCAAATCAATGATTGCTGCCACTTTTGGCAAATCCAATGGGACATGGGTGAGATGAGCATTTGTGCACTGGACAAATTTAAAGTCCTCCAGGCAGTGACAACTTCGGGGACAATTTGGTTCCAACACATGATTGCTGCGACGAGGTATAGCTGCAAAAAAGATTAAATATAATGTAAAATGATCGGAATCATCAAAGGTTTATTGGAACTTACTGAAAATAGGCCGAAATGTTGTTGTTGTCGTCGATGATGTTGACTCCAATTGTCGATTGGCAGCAATCTCCGGACTCATATCCGTGTCATAGTCATCATCATCGTTGTAGTCGTAATCGTCATCGACGTTTGTGTTGTTGCCATTTTCGCTGTTTTTTGCTGGCGCCGTAGAACTAATACTATTGAAAATATTACGAAAAAAACAACAAACAAGAAGAGAATGAGAACACGTTGCACATATTGGGTAATTAACTGGGCTTAGACCGTTCTTGATTAGCAACTGTTTTTTGTTGCCAACTTGTTTAGCCAAAAACTCTAAAATTGGCTGTAAATGCCAATTGCCAGTTTGAAAATGACGTAAGATTCGAATGCACAAAAACACACACCTAGCAAATTTGTCCTGCAAACCGCACTTGACCTATATTTTTTTGTAAACTCACGAGCGCAGTAATACCCTGTGTTGAACTAGCAATGGGGTTTGCGTGACCAAAAGTTAGAGACCAAAGTCAAATTTAGTTAACTATTCGCTAATTACAGGGCACTGTGCAGTTGAGAATGCCTGATTCTTGCCCTTTGTTTTGTATTTATTTTAGGTTTACTTTTCAGTTTCGCTGTTTATCATTATTCGCTTTTGTTTGTTATTGGAGCCGCATGAATGAAAATGGGCGGGAAACCTGTTTACGTCATGGCTAAAACACGACAACTTGTTTCTTATTTTTTCTGTTTTTGCACCTTTATTTTAGCCACCTTTTTATGCCTCTTTATTTGTAATTCTCACTCTCACTTTCGTTGCGGCTTGGCGTGTCGAGATTTTGGCCAAGATTTTGAATCCTTCATTAGCAGCGATTTAGTTGCGGTTTTCCTTAGTCAGTATTCACTATGATTTGTTGTAAATGTTACGAGGTGACGTACAGCGGCGTCAGTTCAAGTACGTCTTATAATCTCGAGATGTAAGTTGTCTAAATTGCGTGACTTTTGATACTACTACAGTGTAAAAAGTGATTACCGTAAGGAATGTAGTAAAAAACTTGACTGAAATTGAGCTCAAAGTTTATAAACATGATCAGAACTCGGTATTGTATATTATATCATAATTCCTTGGCTTGTAAATATTATCGTTTCAAGACTGTAACTAATCTATATCGAATTGTTCAGTTTTATGGCGTAATTGCTTATCATTTTGGTGCCAAGGATGACGAAAGGTGCACCATAGTGTTTCCCATAAAAGTAGATTAAAGCCAACCGACTCTCGAGACAGCTAAGACTTTTGAACAATCCACTTCTGAGACTTTAGAGTAGTAGTTGTGGTAGTAAGGGAATAAATCAATATTAGCCAAGTTCTAACTAGCGCCAGTTGTCTGTAAATAGATTCCACATGTGAGTCATAAAATGCTCAAAGTTTGCAGGTCTTGAGTTCTTTAAATGTTTGCCGCATTCGTTATGGGAGTAAACATATCGAAAAGTATAAGTATATATATATAAACAGTTATATTATCGCTGCAACTGTTTGCTTTATCAACTGGCCGATTAGGCAAGTGTTTCCAAAGACACACACACACATATGAAGATACATATGTACATAAGTATAATAACATTAATTTGTCACTGTTACCGAGTCGATCGTAAAATGCTGTTTATAAAAAAGAAAGAAATTACTTTTGATATTGGTAATGCCCGATTCAAGGTCCGTTTGTACCTGATACTTGATGTACCGAAGTTTTTCAACAGGTTTCCGTTTGATTTCGTTGCGGGAATGCTTTTTTTATATTCAATTTAGAACTTTGTACATTTCTGTAACGATTCTCTGTCTCTTGGGGGGGTCTATAAATAAACCATGGCATTCCCGGCTCCGTTCCCATTAGCAATTCGAAAGGTCTATCAATTTGTCATGGAGAATACTAAGAATCTGCTTACGTCACATTTTCATTAAATCAAATTACAATTGCCTAAAAGTCCAGTTATTTAAAACGCTTTCTCACTGCTTCACTGATCATTGCCCAAACGACAAGTGCTACGAAGCTGAAATATTATACCCAAAAAGGGAATGTTAAAACTTATATCATTTTAATTACCTTACGCTCAGCAGAAATATTAAAAGTAATCCAAATTTGTAATAAACGTGCATTTTGTTATTGTTTTTTGTTTGTTTTTATGTGTACTCCTTTTATTATTATAAGTAGTTTTGTTTTTATGCAGGTTGATGTATAAATCTCATGTCATTGTCGAAATTGTTGAATCACTTTTCATGCTGTTGAATAAAGTTGAAGAAATTTTGATTATATAACACAACAATTAAACCAAGTGAACCACTTAAAGTTATGTGCACAATTTTAATGTATAACACAAATTAATTAAACAAAGTAAATCTAATTAAATTGGGGAACTCTACATTTAACTGTCCTACAGTTTAGAACGTTACAGAACGCTTATCACGATGAGTAATTAACTCAGATCAGCAGAAGATTTGTAGGAGAGACAGAGAGAGGGAAAGTGGAAGAGAGCGTGAGACGCGCTCACATGTAAGATTACTGAACAGACATGATTATTATATATGTTCATTTGAATACATGCGATTGTTGCTAAATAATCACATTTCATTCTTGGACTTTCGTTGGGTTTCTGTTTCTGCTTCTTTTTCTGATTCACTATAGAAACTGATGTTGTTTAATAGCGTGAAGCACTGGCTACTATATTTCTGTGTATACTCCTCGCATACCATACACATTTATTTATGATTTGCTGAAATAAAGCAATAACAAATTTAAAGCTTTCATCACAAACACACAAGACACAAAACACTCAATTTTGAACGAAGATTTGAATAACGCGAGGCCAACTTGACGCGTTCACTGCCAACTTGTGACTGGGCGAATTCAAAAGCTGCCAAATGCGGCAGTAGCAACAGTAGGCAAAAGAGAGACAGACCGAGGCGGAGAGAGCATGAACTTTTGCTTTTAATGCTTTTCTCTTCTGCCCGAGCAGGTGTGCTTGGAGTACGAGGTTAGAAAAGAGAGATAAGATGAGCGTGAGAGAGCGTAAGTTTATGACGCCTGCGCTGTTGTGACGTTTTGTTTCGGCAAATTTGATACGTCATCTCTCAGCTATCAATATTTGATTTGCATTTTGTTCTTTTCCACCGTTACGCGTTTTACTTTTACTCGTATTATTATTTGATTAGTCCACTCGATTGGCATGTTTAAAATCACTTAATCTTATCGTTTGCTGTGCTGAGTTTTCGTTAATTCACAATCGTTGTCTTTAATCATAGTTATTTATTCGCTTGTTTGATGCAAATACACTTGTTTCTTTTTGTATTCTAGAAGTATTAAGTAGGAGATTGTACATACTTATGTATGTACGTAGCTTTTATCGCCTCACAGCCGATAGAAAAATGTTGACCTTTAGTCAGACTGTTGTACTAAATTGCTTATAGTACGCATTACTTTAGTAATCGTGTTTCTATAAGTCGCTTGTTGTTTGATGTCTATTTATTCCGAGAGCTTTGTACATATTAGCTTCTTTTGTGTGCGTGCCTATTATAGAGTTATACCGCAACTCGAGCGAACATCCGCGGACTGTGAGTGTCCCTGGTAAACTGAGCTGCATGCGCGCTTGCGACGTCGACAGCGGCAGTGGCGTCGCTTTAATCGCTTCAACTTAAGAGAGCGAGCGCAGACAAGCTTTCAACTCAGCTCAACTTTTACTCTCTTGTGCTCTTCCGATTAAATTTGGCAATTGGATTTTTTTGGATAATGCGCTGACTCATGCGCAGCCGTTGCATTATGCTGCTGTCTGTTTATTGTCGCTTTTATTGATTATCAAAATATATAGCGCAAAGTGCAGTTCCCATTCTCTCTTCACACTCTTTCTCTTAGCTTTAATTGTTGTTGCTGTGAGCTTTACATGTCAATGACTTTTTTGTAGCTGTTTAATTTTATTTTTGTTGTTGTGTGGTGCTTCACTTTTGCCCGCAATCCAAAGTAGAACCTTTTGTCATTTTAATTGCCTAATACTGTTGTTGTTGTCGATTTAAGTATTGTTATTAGTTGCGCTTTGTTTGCTCATTACTGTGTAAGTAGCTCATCCATTTAGTCATTCATATTTATGGACATTTTCATGTGCTTATTGTGCACAAAGTATGTGCAGGAAATAGCCTTTTCAGCTCTTTTTCTCTTGTGCGTGGATCTCTTAGTTTCTGCTCTCATTTCTCTTTATGCACCAATTCGCTGTTTGAAGGTCAACCGCAAATCCCTTTTTTTTGGCACTACAAATGCTTCAAACTTTTGTTGTTTGCTTAAAAGCATGTGATATAACGAGGGTTGCCTTGCTTTTTGTCGGTATAAAAAAGCGTACAAAAATAAAATGACTAATAATTCATAGAAAAATATCAAGCACACCTCGTACTTTGGTTTTCTAAAACTCCAAAAATATTCGGCCGGAAACAAGAACTTGAGCTTTTCAAGTGCGGAAAGCTGCAAAAAAAAACAAAACAAGGGCAGCTGTGCTTCTAAAGCTTCTTAAATAAAGGGCAACTGTACCAAACAACCCTTTCAAGTTGATTATCAAGAAGGGAAGCACATTAAATTTGTTTTTCTCTGATTTGAGACTTGGAAATTGTAATAATGATTTAACTTTGACCTTGCGACAACATCAGAGAATGCCTACTATAAAATATACAAAATGTAGTCCATAATTGGCTGGCGGAACCAGCAAGAAAACTGGAAGTAGTACAACCCAGACCCAATGCATAATTCAGATACAATCACAACTGAAAATCACTTGATTGAGCTTAATTCATTCGCATAGTACGCGATTTGCTTAGCTTACAAAAGATATTATTTATCTTCATATAATTCTGCTTCATTTATTTATTTATACGTTTGTTTTTTTTTCTTAGTTTTTTTTTAGTATTTTTCCTTTGAAAACATTGCAAGAACTCACTACTATGAAAATTTACGCTACAAATAATACAAAACAATCAAAATATAAATCGTTACTTTCTTGGTATTATAAGATTGATGGCATTTATATTACGAATTCCGTAGCTTCAGTCGGTTCACGATCGTTAGGGGGTTCAACGTAGTCCAGTTCACTCGATTAGTCTAAGCAGCCGATGTCTGTTGTTGTTCCTGTGTGGTCGTGGATGCCGCCGAGCTGGCCTCGGGAGACTTCTCATTGATGGCCAACCAGGGACAACGTTTCTGCAGCTCCATGCGGTACCTGGGATGACTGATCGCATACACGAAAGGGTCAATGCAGGCCACCAGTTTACAGGTGCAAGCCGGTATCATGGTAGCGCCAGGTGTGAGCAAGCTTCTGTCCCCGAATGCTCCAATCAAGGACATGACTCCATATGGTGTCCAGGACACAAAGAACAGAAAACAGATAGTAATGGCCGCCTTGGCGATTCGTATTTCGGCCGTTTCCTTGCTCTTGTCCACATTGGACCTAAGGGATTCCACGTTCATCTTCTTGGCCTGCTCTCGCAACGCCTTCTCGTGGCTGAAGACATGTCCCACGATTTGACTGTAGTAGTAAATGATCATCAGAGTGGGACACACGAAGCTGAAGAAGAAGATGGTGCCCACAAAGAGACGGGTATCGAAGTTATCCGAGAGATAATCGAAACTGCACGATGTCAGATATCCTTCGGGCACAAATCGATCCCAAAACTGTGTCAAAGGCAGCACAACCCATGGAGTACAGTACAGCCAAATGATAACGTTCATTACGATGGCCTTAGTGAAGGTCATATTGCGATTCATTGGCTTTGTTATGACATTGAACCGATCGTAACCAATCGCAGCATTAGTCATTCCCGCTCCGATGCCCGAATACGAACCGATGGCAGCAAAGAGTTGACACCAGGTATTCCCCAAAGCGAATCCGCGATGAAAACTATTGTAGATGAAGATTGGGGCCTTGAGGCACATTATCAGATCGAAGACGGCCAGATTGAGTACAAACATGTTCGATGGTGTTCTCAATGACTTCGATGTACTGAATATATAGATGACCATGCCATTGCCAGCGGTTGAGGCACAGAACAGAAAGATATAGAATACACCCAGCATATAGTGCATCGATGCTGGTGGCTCCAATTGGGTCAGCCAATGCTCCGGTATATATTGTATCTGATCCGGTGGCACATTCCAGCCCAGAAACTGCAGATCCCCATTGCCCGACATCCTCGCCTCTGGTCTCAACAGCGGAGTCTCGCTGGCATTACACAGCGCCCCCGCGGCCTCCACCATTTTGTCACTATCTACGATCCGGTAGTTCCAACTTTTACCTTATGGTCTATTTATTCAATTTACGGCGTATTTTATAGCAATTTTCACGTTGACAGTTCCTGCATTTGACTAATTGCATTTGGGAATTCTTAGATTGCGTGCCGCCAAATACTTTTTTGTGCCAACTGTGCAGTTTGGTCAAAATGCTCGAGAATCTGGCTCAAAAGCCACCACAATTGGCAGAGATTAACAATAAGCAAACAACGAACAGAGCGACAGATTGTTGAAGGTTTTGTGGTTGTAAATAGTGCATTGAGTACAATAAAAATTACATTATTAGCAGTAATATGAATAAAATATTAATCAAATATTTAAAATAATTATTTAGAAAAACTCAAATTGCATTGAAAGTATACTTTGACCTCTATATATTTATAGCAAGTGTTTTTTCGATAAAAAAGGGCGAGATTATAATAATGATAACATAACAAAAAAAAAGGTTTGATAATAGTTTTCTTAGGCAAAGTTTCCTGCAAATAGAAATATGGTCCCTGGGGACCATGTGCCTCGTGTAAGAGTAATTTAATAGTTAAAGAAATTGATTAATTTTAAAAGCAATCAGGAATTGAATTGTACATACATTTATTTAACATACGACTGCCATAAATTAGCCCTTTAAAAGAGAGCTTTAAGCTTATCTTTTCGTACTCTCTTTAACCCGCTCTTCTCTTTTATTTTTACAGTATTGCAATGGCGGTGATTTGGCGGATTATCTAAGCGTTAAAGGCACTCTCAGCGAGGGTACTGTCAGGCTCTTTCTCATACAACTAGGTAAGTCATACAAATACAACTATTTGTACAAAAGTGTATTAATTACTTTTTAATTATTTCTTACTTTAGCTGGTGCCATGAAAGCACTTTATACCAAAGGAATTGTGCATCGTGATCTCAAGCCACAAAATATTCTGCTATCGCACAACTATGGCAAAACTCTGCCAGCTCCATCTAAAATAACGCTAAAAATTGGTAAGAAATGTGTTTAAGACGAAAATAGCACCTAATATTGGTACCTAACTTTATTCAGTCCACGCGCAGATCAGTTTAAAACTAATATATCCACTTCTCTTATGCTTGTAGCTGATTTTGGCTTTGCGCGTTTCCTCAACGAAGGCGTCATGGCGGCCACCTTGTGTGGCTCCCCGATGTATATGGTAAGCAGAAAATACTTTATTAACCTAACTGAACTTTTCTAATTGTGTGGCAATCTTTGCTTGACAGGCACCGGAAGTGATCATGTCGTTGCAGTACGATGCCAAGGCCGATCTCTGGTCGCTGGGCACCATTGTCTATCAGTGTCTGACGGGCAAGGCGCCTTTCTACGCCCAGACGCCCAACGAGCTCAAGTTCTTCTACGAGCAGAACGCCAACCTGGCACCCAAGTGAGTCTTAAGTCTGACAAGTCGGAGTAGCAGCAATTTAACAATCTTTTCATTGTAGGCTACCAAATGGTGTATCGAAAGATTTGCAGAATTTGTTGCTGTGCCTGTTGCGTCGCAATGCCAAGGATCGCATTTCGTATGAAAGCTTCTTTGAGCATCCATTTCTGCAGGAGAAGAAGGCAGCTGTGTCGCCAGGTGAGTTACAAACTGAAGAAACTAAAAGCGGCGTAGACTAATTTGTTTTTTCTGCAGTTGATATGCCTCCATTGTCAAGCGGCACGCCGCCAGTTAAGGCCAAGAGTCCGTTGCAGCAGCAGCTGGAGCAGGAATTGCAGCTGGTCAAGCAACAGCAGAAGGAGCGTGAGGAGCAGGAGGCGGCACAAGAGGAGGAGGAGGAGAATACTGGTAAGTCCAATTGAAACTCGTCTAAAATATCTTTAAACTAAACAAATGGATTTTTGTTTACAGTTTCAGTGGTCGCTAACCCGGCCATCTGTGCCACAATTACCAATGTGGGTGTGCTCTGTGATAGTGAGAACAACAGTGGCTCCTGCAGCTCCCACGAGGACTCCGATGACTTTGTGCTAGTGCCCAAGAATCTACCCGAGGATCAGCGTTTGGCCCAGGGACAAGCGGCCCATGCAACACGCCAGCAACAGCAGCAGACAGCACCGAACCAATCCAGTCCACCACGTCCCAGTAGTTTGCCCATCTCGGAGCCAAAACCTGTGCCGGCACCAGCGCGACGACAGCTGGCAAATGCTGCTGCTGGGGCTGGCATTGGGTCCCCGGGCAGACAGAGTGGTCAGCCACTGACTGTGGCCACTTTGGCGGCTGGAGGACATCAGATTCCACGCTCGCAGCCAATTAGCGTGAAGCAGCCACGAGCGGATCAGCGAAAGAGCAGTGTTAGTAGCGATATCAGTTCGATATCGCCACCAGCGGTGCAGTTTGCCATTGGCACACCACCGACACGTGTGCGCTCCGCGTCTGGTGGTTCGTTGTCGGAGACACCACCGCCACATGCCCCCAGCACCTGGCAGGTGTCACCAGGACACTCGCAGTCACCGTTGCGTCGTAGTGGCAACAGTTCGCCGGTGCTTCCGTCCGCAGCGCTTACCAAATTGCCCACTCTGGGCAGTCCCACATTGTTGGTGGCGCCCGGTTCGTTGGGTTCGATTGGATCCGCTGGCAGCGGATCGGAGAATAACAATCAGCATCACATGTTGGGGCCACGTGCCTTCACCTTACCCGAGCTGGGTGCCACTGGTGGGCTCCAGAGTCTGCTGGATACGGCTGTTGGTGCCGGCGGGCCGGGCAGTGAGCATGCATTCCAGGCCCCCGAGTTGTCGGAGGAAACTCTGATGGATCGCGAGCACAACGAAACCCTTTCCAAGCTCAACTTTGTGCTGGCCTTAACCGATTGCATTCAGGAGGTGGCCGATTCACGCTGTGCTCCGCTCTCCACGCTCATGGTGGCGGGCAGCCAGACATCTGAGCAGCATCAAATACCACCGCATGCTCCGGAGCACTGCAAGCGAGCGGAGCGTCTGGTGCTACTTGTGCGTGCCCTGCAGTTGCTATCGTCCGGTCTTAACTTGGCCTCTCAGCAGCTGCGCAATGGCCAACTAAAGCCATCGTCAAACGTTAAGAACGGTGAGTTGAATCTTTGGATAAGCTGTGCTCAAGCTAATCCCCGACTTTGTGCTTCCAGCGCTGCTCA
This sequence comes from Drosophila dunni, assembly GCA_018152125.1. Classification (NCBI taxonomy): domain Eukaryota; kingdom Metazoa; phylum Arthropoda; class Insecta; order Diptera; family Drosophilidae; genus Drosophila; species Drosophila dunni. The sequence goes on from JAECXC010000286.1 coordinate 5,462,351, forward strand.
CCATGAACGCCAAGTATCGGAGCATATTGTTCGAGTCGAAGCGTCTCAACGGAAGCGGACTACTCCAAAAGGCAAATGCATTTAACATAACCGCGGACAAAATACTCTACGACTATGCGCTGGATATGGTAAGTTATATTCAAAGTTATAGTTATAGTTTATAGTAATCTAATCGTGTTGTTGTTTACTTTGCAGTGTCAGGCGGCTGCGCTGGATGAGCTGCTGAAGAATACAAAGAATTGCTTTGAACGCTACAACACCGCACACATTCTCCTGCATTCTTTGGTCCAAAAGTGCAATCATCCACAGGATAAATTGCTCTTAAACAAATGTAAGTGAATCTTGTTAAGACTTGAAAGCGCAAGTACTTAGTATATTCATTTTACAGATCGGGATGCTGTGGAGAAACGTTTGAGCATCTTGCAGCAGCATGGATACATCTATGTGACCGATGAGAATGCCTAGGGCAGAGCCTAGGGAGGAATCAGGAGAGAGGGTAGGAGTAGGATTAGGTATAAAAGGAAGATAAAGCAGCAACAATTGTCGACGATTCCTTAAGTTATTTAATGTCCCCCCTAAAGTTGAGTTGAGTCGTAAAACATGTGATTAAAGCAGAACTACAAACACACCCAAACATACACCACACATATTTAATATCATTTAACACTGAGCAATGTTTAACAAACAAGTAACAAATAACAATGAAACACACAAACAAACTGACAAGTGTCCAATGTAAATAGTTTGCAATATGTTTGTACGTAGTTTTCTTTTATATTTTTTATTTTATTTTAAAACTTTTGTTAATGATTTTGAAACACAAGAAAGATGAAAAGAAAATCGCCTGCTCGACGCCCATATAGAATTTAAGTTACAAAATATATAAAGATATATGATAAATACAAATATGTAAATGAAACACAATCATTGCTAATATTTATGGGGCAAATTGCAAGCCAAACTCAGTTAAAACTATTAATATATACATTATTATATATAAACCAATCAAAATCATGCGTAAATTGGTGCAGGCAAAATGAATATTTCTTTTCCACTTCCATATCCATTTAAACTTGCATCTGGTATTAATTTATATTTAGAACACGCATATTTATGGCTGCACTAAACACAAACACAAATGAGAAATTTAAATTTATATATAAATGTGCTATGTTCATACTTAGTTTATAGTTAGGTTTCTCGAGAGAAGCAAACAAATTATTAATTTTAAACAAGCTTAAGTTTTTCTACAAACAAACAAAACAAGGTACCCACAAATTTAATAAGATCAATCTTTACTTATATAAATATATACATACATATATACTATATACATAAATATGTATGAGAACACCAACAACAAAACACTTGAGTGTATAAAAGAAAGCAAGCAAATGCAAATTAAGAACTAATAAAAACAAATACCATAAAATGAATTTTAACTCTTTTGATTACCCTCAATTTATTGGTGCACAATTAAAATTAAATTTATTATGCCTTAAAGTAAAATAATTTAATTCATGAGTTAATTCTACTATCGATAGAACCGATAATCAATTGCACAACATCGAGACTATCGATAGTTGTATTGCTCCACCTTGGCAAACTTTCTAAACATTTCCCACTTCTCAATTTGGTCATTTATCTAGAAATATTTCGAATTGTTTCATGCTTGTTTGTTTATCTATTGTGGAGTCCAATCAATGTCCGGATATCGGTAGTTTGGCTCATTCCCTATAAGTGTCGGTGACTGGGAGCTCACCACTGTTCCGTTCATCTGGAACGGCGCTGGATAAAACGTGTCGTACGAAAATAAATGGGTACCGAGCTTACAAAAGTTCCTGGCTGCGTTAGTTGCAGCTGCAGCTGATGAGGTTGTTGCTGTTGGGGTTGCCTTGGTGGCATCATCGGTGGGAATACGGCATGTTGTTGAAATCCCAGCCATTGATCGTACAGCTCCTGGACACCGGGCTGGAATGTCGACATGGCACCCGCCGAAGACCGGTTCTCCTTATGCAAACCCTTGCTCTTCGATGTGTCATTCGCACTCCTCTTTTTGCCATCCGAAGATCCACTCGGTGGGGATTTGCTGCCTGGTGAGGTCGCTAGCGATTTGCTGCTCTGTGAACTCGCGGGTTGTTTGGGCATAGGACAGGAGCCACCACCACAACCATTGTTGCAGCAACCGTTGCAGGCACAGCAACAGCACTTCTTGCGCCAGTAGAAGCAGCCAGAGCACGGATTATAGCAGTACGTATAGCGGGGTCTAGGGTAGCAGCCCCCGGAATTGCAGCAACCGCCGGCACTACAGCTGTTCGGAGCTAGCGCCTCTTCAGATTTCTGCGAGGACTCTTCAAACCTGTAAGTAATAAATAAACAAAGGTTTATTCAATGGAATAATTTGAATTTTTCTTATGCTTTTAACTATTTTCACGGACAATATTTTAATATCAATCAACAATTATTTACTCATACTTAAAGGAATCTAACTTATCGGCAATTACTCTCACTCTCACACGGTTTTAATTACTCTTAAGCTAAATTCTGCAGATTTAAACTCTCTTCTTTCCGGCTGCTGGTCCGCTGTATTCGCTAGGTAAGAGTGTGCGTGCGGCGAATTGAAATTGTGTATGCGTGTGAAGTGTCGACAGCGACGTCGACAGAATTCTTAGCTTAGGCCAGGCCACATCTACAAATAAGCTCTCTTAACAGTTCTGCTGCGCGCAGTAACAGCGCTTAGACAGAGTGACAATTCTGCTCTGTAAACTTTCTTTGCTGAGGCACTGATCTGTTAAAGTATTCTCACTCACACTATGTTAGTTGCGCTTGCTCCTGAAATCTCGCTTTTGCCTCTGGCACCGTGTAAGTTTAAGTAAGAGAGTGATAGGGAGAGTGACAACTTACGTTCCAGAAATTACCGTATTACAGCCACAGTTGCGGGTTGGTCTAGCCACTTGCTTTGATGTCGCTCTGCTTTCCGTTTTGGGCGAAGAGCTGTGCGATTTGGAGGTAGGGTTTTGCGATTTTGTCTGTTCAATGGAAGGTGGAAGACCTTCCACACTGGATGACACCGCTTCTACTGCCTTCCTTTTGTCCACGCTGGAATTGCTCTTGTCTTTTTTAGGTGGCGGATCATCCCTGACTTTTTTCTTGGATCCTTCCTTCGAAGTCATTGAGATTGGCAACAAAATGTAGCAGTTATCCGGCGGACGTGAAACCTGCAGCGACTCACAAATGCTGCCAATAAAAGGAGCCTACATGAGCCAACTTTCGGTGATCGCTGACACGGCACTTTCCATTACATGTCACGTGTGAATGTGAAAGTGTATGTATGTGTGTGTTGTTGTTTTTAACAGGAGTTTAACCTGACACTAAACTCACCGCTGAATTAGTTCAGGACTGGCACTGCTGCAATTAATCAGCTGTGTCTGATTATTCTCGCCATCCTTTCTTCTCTCTTTGCCGGCCTTGACGATTTCTCGCTCCTTACCGGAGGATTTTTCATTTTCCGGCGTGCGAGCTTTGTTGCTAAACACGTATATTATTGACTCGGTTTTAAAAACCCCTTTTCTGAGGGGAACTTACCCGAAGACCTACCTGAGACTCTTCTACAAACTTACCGCTCATTTTTCGATTTCTCCGACCTCTCCGTTCGCTCCGATGGATCCTTTGGCTGCTCCGGCCTCTCCGCTTGATCGCTGTTGTTGGGCATAGCGTTAGTTGGCTGTCCAAATCCTTGCTGCATGGGCGAGGACGCGTTCATGGCTGTGGGACAGGGGTAACATTGCATGGGGTAAAAGCAAGGATACAAACAGGTCATGGGCATTCCGTAGCCTCCATTTGGTCCAGGCGGATTATGTGTCGGTTCTTGGCGTTCCCTGCCTGTGCAAGGATCAAACGGTGGATCCTTCCGTGTGGGTAGACCTGCGGCAGGCATATCTTTAAGTGGTTGTAGTTGCTGGCCCACTGGGTTTCTTTGGGCCATAAAATCATAGACGGGTATTCCGGGATTGGCAGCACCGTTGGGTCTATTGCCGACGGCTATAGAGGAGCCGTCTGGTCCCTGCCATAAGTTATTTGCCGGACCTTGTTGCGTGACTCCCAGCAGATTATTTTCATGCGAAACAGAAGGGGTTGCTCCCGCACGTGGTCCTTTAGCGGAATCATCTTTGTCCGAGTCACTTTTGTCCTTGGCTTCGCATGATTTGTCACATACCCGTTTGCCATCTCCCTTTGCAGGTTTTCTACAATCCGTTATTCCTTTAGCTTTGCACTTGCAGTTCTTCGAAACCCTTGGGTATTTACTGGAACAACTGCAAGATCTGGTTTTCACTCTGGCTTTGGGAGTGTCAGTGTTGCACAGGAAATTGGGGGGATTAAATTTAGAGAACTTTTCCTCCACAAAAGGCCCTCTTTGTTTCGGAAACTCCGTCGAACATGAACGTCTACAACACAGATTCGTCGGTGGACTATACGACAGGGATTATTAGGCTAGAACTCTCAGCAATACAAAGTACAGTTACCATCCATTGTAAAAAGGAGCACAGTCGCAACGACTTTAAGTATTTGGGTTATTTGAAGGTAGTTTTAGAGATGGAGTGGAACTTACTTATTCGCACAACAGTCAAACATATTAAAAGCAATTGGTCCACTTAAAATTTCATGGTCAAAAAATTAACATAAAATTTGAACAATTATAAAAAAAATTAAAAGAAAAGAATTTGATGTTTAAATCTATGTTTAAGTATATAACGATAAATAAATTAAATGAAGTCTTATAAAAACAAAACAAAGCTATTAAACTAAACTAAATTCTGTGAAAATAAAAGTGCATATAAAATCGCGGGTCACATTTTATTGTTTTAATTGAAATTCATTAGTTTCCCTATCAAATGTTAAATAAAATCCACATGGATCATTATCAAGGTTGCCGTCTATATATCATATATAGAAATTTCGGAACATGACATATAAATTTGTACGGAAGTATTGTTGAATTGGTTGCACGGGGCCAGCAAAATGCGCAAAAATGTCCTGACAAACAGGGAGAAGAGCAGTACGCCCATGTCCACAAAAGCACACACGCCCACCCCCATGTGGTACACTGCCGCAGCGGAGTATTCGCACAAGAAGCGTATTGCCGAACAGCTTTCACCGAACATAGATTACGTAGGCAGCTACGAGAGAAGCACCAAGTTTTATGGGCGTGGCAATGTATTAAATCCGAAGCATGAAACTGTTGGTCCTACATCAAGTTTTGCCCGAAGTTCATATACGCCACCGAACAGCAGGAACCGATCCCCCCTTCTTGGTATACGAAGTACTGTGGTTACGTCATCGAGAATCGTTAGCAATATACTTAGATGTCCTCCTGGTGGCAAATCCTCAAATGTTGCCTCCACATCACGAGCCGCAGGAGGTGTGTACAGGGTACCCAGCGGAGGGGACAGTTCCACTCGACGAACTCTACGCAATCCTTTTAAATGTAATCAGGAGCCAGTAAAGAGATCCAATCTCCAATCATCCTCGAGGGGAAACTCGCAGGTATTGGTCAACAATACGACTTTCTCAAATCGTTTGAGTAAACACGGTATCTGGAAGTCAACCCAAGTCAAAACAACTAAATCAGCGACCAAAAGCAAATGTCTTATTACCGACGAATCCGATGAGGACAACGAGAAGCAAGTTGAAGTTGTTCCAGCGGGCGAAAAGTCAACCCAATATAGCAAAAATATTGTGCAACTCATTATGGTAGAGCCACATAGAAAGTCCAACTCTCCTGTGCATAAAACGCGTAGTGTGAGGAAGCAACGTCTTTCCACAGGGAGTGATACAAGCCCAAAACCTAGTTTACGAAAAGCAGCTCGAGAATCGAAGAGCGAGGACCAGGCAAAAACGGAGAATATAAAGCAGCAGGAGGAGCATGAACAGCAGGAGCATCAAGAGCAGCAGGAGCATCAAGAGCATCAGGAACAGCAAGAGAATCAGGTACAACAGGAGCAACGTGATGAGCAGGAACATCAGGAGGTCCAGGAGCATCAGGAACAACAAGAGAGTCAGGAAGAACAGGAGCAACGCGATGGTCAGGAGCATCAGGAGCAACAAGGACATTACGAGGATGAAGCTGAAGTAATTGTAGAACCCCAAGAACCTGTAGACCAACCCCAAGTGGATCCATCTGCACATTATGATGAAGCCCCAGTTGAATCAATTGCTGAAAATGTGGCATCGGAAAGGAGTTTACCAAATGAAGATACCGATATGGAATGTGCCGAATTAAAAATATGCCAATGCTATCCCAGCAACTGTTCATCAATATATGCTCCCACCCTCGATTTGGATATGAGCTGCATGATTTGCAGCGAGTGCACTGGAAAATGCAAAGCCAATAACCTACTTATCTCCTGCTCGGTTACAGAGGAACATTATTTAAGGTAAGCAGAGGAGAGTGTCTACATATATCTTTGTACTAAATTCAGGTGTAAATTTACCTCGTTCATTGTTAAATAGTGAAGGGAATACTTGATTTAAGAACAGTCGACTGCAGTCTTAACACTAAGTAATCAATTCTTCTGTTTTATCCTTAGCTTTGAGCCGCAACCGCAAACGCAACTGCAGCGAACTGTGGGAAATGGCTGGCATGGTGGGCCTCAGTACGGCATCTCGCACTACATGCATCCAAGCAGCATTGGACAGCAGCAGACCAGTTGGCATTCCAATGGGCAATGCTCTCAGGATATGATGCAGACGCAGCCTGCTGCCAGATGCAGCTTTGGCTGCAACAGGTCGAATTGCCGGCAACAGCAGCAACATCAGAATTATTCCAATCACTCCTATGGAAGCATGTATCATCTGCAACAGCAAGCAATGTCTAAGTGCTACCAACAACAGCAACAGTCACAGCAGCAACTGCAACAGCAGAAACAGCAGATGCAACAGCAACACCTGCAACATCAACTGCAGCAACGTCAGCCATGCCGTCTCACCGATTTGTTGGCTGAACAGCTGCAGCAGCAAATGCAGCAGGCGCAGACACAGATTGCGCAGATGCAAATGCAACTGTACAAAGTTTGCAGTCGTTACCCAAAAATGTCCAAAGGACACTCCTCAGTATTTGATGCAGACAATGCCATTTTAAGAGATATTTTCGATGAAACATTATGCGAATTGGAGGAGCTGCAGTCAGGTTCTCATTGTGGAAGCAGAAGTTCGGTACATTCGGAACAGCCGACGTCAGTGTGTCCTGGAAGACCGAATGCCAAATTCTGTCCCCAACCGTCCATCTGTCAGTCACAATGTCCTGGTTATGTTGCTCCTCCAGAGCAGCAGGCAATAACAGAAGTGTTGTCGTTGGGCTACAGCCAAGCAGATTCCCAATCGGAGGTGGACGAAACTACCCCGTCACAAAATAAATCGCTAAATGCAGCACAAAAGCAGCAGAAAGAACAGCAGCAGCTAAATATAAGGTTTCCACCACAACAGCAGGAAAAACGAAGATCTTCACCACAGCAGCAGAAGCAAAGGTATTCACAGCATCTGCAGGAAGAACAATTTTCATTAGAGCAGCAACAGCAACGGCATTCCCAACTCAAAGAAGAGCAGTTTCCACCACAACAGCAACAACAACTATATTCGCATCAGCTCCAAGATGAGCAGTTTCCACAGCAGCAACGGCATTCTAAACAGCTCCAAGTAGAGCAATTTTCATCACAGCACCAACAGCACCTGTATTCCCAACAGATCCAAGATGAACAGTTTCCACCACAACAACAACAGCAACGGAATTCCCAACATACCCAGATAGATCAATTTTTACCACAGCAGCAACAGCAGCGTCATTCGCAACAGATTCAAGAAGAGCAGTTTCCACAGATGCAACACCAACGGTATTCCCAACAGCTGCAGCAACAGCATGATCAGCTTATACAGCAGGGTCAGAAACAATTCCAGCAGCAACAACAGTTCCCACCGCAGCAACAGTTTTCACCACTGCAACCACAACAGTTTCAGCCCCAACAGCAGCAGCAGCAACAGTTTCAAGGGCAACAACAGCAGCAACTCCAGCAGTCTACCCCGACATGCTGTCCCCCTCCTGTGGTCCTTCTCGCACAGCGTCCTGGCAATCATTTCTGCAATCCCCGTTGTCGCCAACGTTACGCGCAAATGCATTTCATGATGCCACGTTGCTGGGCGCGTTATTAGAACCATTTAGAACTGCGGCGTGAGCGAGTTCGTAAAGTAACGTGCCCTGTACATAAATATTATGTAGAAAGTACGGTACTTTACAAACTCATAAAACGCTGTAGAATTTTCCATAAACAAACTTACTTAACTTAACTTACTTTACCTTATAAAATACGTACCTATCTTTTTAACACAATAGTCCCATTAGAAATTGAGTCGATGTATTTTCTTAGCTGTTTTTCTTAGAGATAGCAAACTCTGTTAATTTACTTAATTTATTATGTGTTGCAGTTCTAAGCCATAGCTCTTTCTCTGATGTCAGTTTGCTTAGTTTGAATTTGGATTCGAGATCTACTGAAAGTTCTGTTCTCCTGGTATTACAGCTGGAATATGCAAATTCCCAGTTGAATTCTCAGGCGAAAAGAAATCCACAGTAAGATACAACAGAATTTACAAGAGCCCAGTTTAAGCCAAATGCAATGTTAATGTTATTGCACTGTTAACGCACTGTTGATGCACTGTTAATGTACTGTTAATGTTAACGCACTTTTGATGCACTGTTAATGCACTGTTAATGTACTGTTAATGCACTGTTAATGTACTGTTAATGCACTGTTAATGCACTGTTAATGCACTGTTAATGCAATGTTAATGCACTGTTAATGCAATGTTAATGCACTGTTAAGGGAATGTTGATGCACTGTTAATGATAACGCAGTGTTAATTCAATGTTAATGTTTAGCCAATTTTAAGTCAGTGTTAATGTTAAGTCAGTGTTAATGTTAAGTCAATGTTAATGTTAAGTCAATGCTAATGTTAAGTCAATGTTAATGTTAAGTCAATGGAAATGTTAAGTCAATGTTAATGTTAAGCCAATGTTAAGTCGACGTTATGTTAAGTCAATGTTATGTTAAGTCAATGTTAATGTTAAGTCAATGTTAAGTCAATGTAATGTTAAGTCAATGTTAATGTTAACATTAAATAATTTTTAATGACGACCTGCTGATCTTTCTGTTGGCCTGGTATTTCAGCACAGATTTAAAGGATCCAGGTGTTCATACGGACAGACGGACGGACAGACAGACAGACAGAAGGACAGACAGACACACGGACAGACAGACAGACGGACAGACAGACGGACGGACAGACGGACAGACAGAAGGATAAACAGCGAAGAGATCGTAAACAGAGAGTGGGTGGGAGAGGGAGGCAGTACACGTGTATAAACAAACCTTTTTTGTTTGTTTACTTTATGTATTGCAACCTGCTGACCATTTCTGTTCGCTTGGTATTTCAGCTCAGATTTAAAAGATCCAGGTGTTCAACCAGAAACTAGAGTGCGGGAGCACTTAAAAATTTTATTGCATAATTTCGGGCGGCGTATGAAAATTATATGCGTGGGCCGACAACGCTTATCAGTAGCAAGAGATCAGCATTGTGGCTAGTTTAGCCTTTTTTAAGCCGTTTTAGCTGTTTTCGCTAGACTGATTGCTTTGCGCTACGAGTTACTAAGAATATTAATAATCTTTTCTTAACATAAAGCTTGGAGGAAAGCTTTCTTGTTCAGTGCAAAGTCTAAGAGTCAAAACTATGCAACTTTGATATTGAATATTTTGGGACTCAGACGTCAGATTTTTGATTGGTATGCCTTTTTGGACTCGGGAGGAGTAGGACTATCGATTCGCATCAAAAAATCGCATTCTTAAATTTTGTCGATTTTTGACAAAAATGCAAAGGGGTAACACTGCAAAATTTGTCAAAATGGGGTCGAATTTAAAATTTTGAATTTTGGCATGGAATCGAAGCTACTAGTTGTCGAGTCTCTAAAAAGGCAACGCGTTTCAAAATATCACTTCATTTGGCTGAGAAATGATCATTCAAAGTTGAAAATTTGAATTTATCGGGATTCCAATTTTCATTACTCTTTAGCTACTTTACTGTACATAAACAATAAACTGAGAGTGCTTCTTGTTAGCGCCACAGATGACAGCTAACAAACATACAAACCGTTGTCTAAATAACCTTCCTTTTAATAACCTACTTGATTTTGTTGTCAAACGTAAAAATAAAATTTTTTTTCTTAACTTTTGGCGACAAAATTGAAAAGTTTTCTTATTTGCACTACGCAAATAAGATTTGCATTGGCTGCATGAATTCGACAACATATTTCGTTTAAATCACAGATTTTACATTAAAAAACAAACAAATCGTATTTCACAATCGTTTATATGTGCTTTAATCTGAAATGTGTAATTTTAATGAGATATGTAGAAAATGCTGTCACTGCTATTCTTATGTCAAAAGGGAAACAAACGAGGAAAATGGCGATGAACATACACAAGGAACGATTAATCCTGTGTCGAATGACATCACTAGCATCTCAAACACGCTCTCCGTTTGTTCTGCATCCAGCAACAGCAGATCTACGAACAGCAGTTCAGCCAGATCCTTGAAGGCGTCATCTCCTACTCTTACCACTGCCACGTCGGTAACATCTTCATCGGCGGAAAGTCGCAGTAGATCCATGAATTGTTCTATCCTAACATGCCCAATAGTAACAAAGTTAACCTCAAAGGATCCATCTATTACCACAAATTCCAGAAAATGCGATGAATCGTCTAGATCAGAACTTTTTACTCCTATTTCACCTACCATTAAGAAAATACCTATCGATCAACAATGTTCAAGATGTTGTTCCCAAAAAAACACTATGGTGTGTCAAAAAACTTCAACATTATCAGAACTTATACCTAAACTTCCTATCAAATTCTTTTTAGAACTGTTGCAACTACTACTGCCAACAATTGTCTGAACAGCATAGAGATATTCAAAATAAGCTGGATGCCATTCGAGCTGAAATTAAACCAGAGCGGAAATTAAACGAAAGAAATCAAAGACCCTTTGCTTTCCCCAGAGTTGCCCAGAAACCCAAAGCCCCTTCAAAGCCGGAAAAGCAGTTGGAAAAATTCCAGCCAAAGACCAAGGCCAAAAGGAAAGTTAAAGTCAAAAGAAGAGCAGTAGTTAAGCCGGTTGTAGCCGAATCTCAGGAGAGCAAGGATTTGTGGTATGCAACAACAACAACTAGTTTCCAACAATTTAATTTGGGGTAGTCCCACCCCCACAGGTTTGAGTGCAATGTGCCTATGCGTGTTAGTATACCTACTTCAGTCTGCCTGGGAGTTCCTTGGGATATTGTTCCCCCAAATCCCAAAACTTTGCCAACTAAAAGCGAGCAGAACAAACTGAAAGCATTGCCAGCTCCAGTGAGTGGCAACAAAGCCTTGGTTAAACCTGGTTCGCAGCTGCCCCCGCCAAAAACACCTGCCATTCTACCCAAAACATCTTATAACTTATGTATTTCGGTTAAGCCCATGGGCTATACGCCAAGTGTGTCACCGCCGTGTGAAGAAGTGAAAAAGGTTGAAGATGAATCAACTCTGAAAAGTATAGAACCTAAGAAGAAAAAGAAGAAGAAGCTGCGGTCAAAGAAAAAGGTTTGAATATCATTGCTCAAGTGAAAATAATTTAACATGTTGATTTTCAGGAAAAATCCAGTCCTGCTTCACCTAAAGATAGTTATTGTTACTGTCCCCTAAACAGAGATCTAAATATATTCAAAGAGTTTTGCAAGAAAATTGAGGAAGTGATCGGCAATCGAAGTCCTTCCATTGAACATACAAGTAGTAAATCTTTCAGAAGAGGATCCAACCATAGCACAAAAAGTAAAGGCAAACTCAGTAACAATAGTAGGGATAATGCTAAAAATTTGACTAATAAACAATCAAGGATTTCTAACACTGATCGAGAGTCTAAAGACCCTTCAGTCAAACAAGATTCATTCAATCACGAATCAAGGAATTCTTATAGCCTTAAGGAGTATAAAGATACCTCAGCTAATAAAGATTCGATTAGCTATAATCCAAGGACTTCTATTACTCCAAAGCAGTCTAATGATCCTAATGATTCTAATACTCAACAGGAGTCTTCAAATCCTTCAATTGGTGGAGATGTGTTCAATTACGAACCAAGGCATACTTCAGGGGAAAGTCATCTAGTTCGTGATGATTCGTTTGATCAGAAATTAAGAAATTCTTTTAGCTACAAAGAGTATATAGATTCTTCAGCTAGTGAAGATTGGGCTAACTATAAACCAAGGATTGCTATTACTTCAAACAGTACAAATACTCCACAGGATCCTGAAGATCCTTTAGATGTTGTAGAGTCTTTTAGTCGAAAGTCACATATTTCTTATACTCAAAAGGGGTACGAAAGTTCCTTAGTAAGTGAAAACATAACTAATACCAGTCAAAGAAGATCCGAAGATCTTTCAACAGCTAAGGATTTTACCTCACGTATCGGTTCTCTAAATTCTGCGATAAGTGAAAATTTCCAGCCAAGGGACCACATTGACCAAACTCAGCAAAACGCTTATACTAGTGGAGAAAACGTAGAGTATACCTCTCAGAAAGCTTCTGAACATAACTCATTAAGTGAAGACTTTGTCAATAACAATAACTTAATGGAAGTTCCAGACGGCTTAGACAATAGTTCTAAAATGAGTGATGATTTCGTCAGTAACAATCGAACTGCTGACCTCGAAAGTTATTATACCAGCACCACAGAGCTTCAGGAAACGTTTGCCGACAACGAAAGTCATTATTCAGCAGATGAATCCGAAGAAACTTCGTTGGAAATGGAGGACACGGCTGCATTCAAGGGACAAGATCTTCATGAACCAGGACAATCAACTGAAGGAGAAGTCAGAAACCCCCGAAAAGGTATAGAGGAGATAGTAAATAGTCAGAAGTGTCATTGTCGTTGCCGTTGTCCTATCCCATTACAAGGTCACTCATCCTTATTGTACAATCCTTTAGATATAGACAGCAGAAATTTCCAAAGAAGATTCGAGGAAAGGTGTAATTCCCTCATGAACCGAAGACAAAATCCATGTTGTAAAACATGTTGTGGAGAAGTAAGCAATACTCAGAATTTTCATTGTCATTGTACGATCGGAATGCGAGATCCACTAGGGTTGTGCAATCCAGTTGATAGAGATATTAAAAGTTTCCAAAAAGAACTCGATGAGACGTCTATCAGATCAAATATATCATCAGCTGAAAGAAACAGTTCTAGGAACAGCATACAAAGCAAACTTTCCACCAAATCAAAAGTCTCTAGAAATATTTCTCATAAATCTAGAGCATGTTGGAGAGCTCAAATTCAGAAACGAAATGCTGGAGGCCACAGTTGTTCCGATATCGATTGGAACATCCTGGCGAAATTTGTTAAACTGTTTTCCGAACCAACCAAGGAACTTGTTGATAAGTCGACCTATGTGAGAACCATTGAGAAAAATAAACGAAAGTGTGGACACCATAAAGTGGCAAAAGAGCATAAAAAATGTAGGGGAAACTGTGTAGAAACTGAGAAAATTCAGAAGCGTTTAGCTGATATGCCACTAGATCGTTATAATAAACTTATTGGATTGATAAAACAAGCAAATCAAGGATTTGGAAAAGGCCAGGGTTCTTGTGGAAACGAATGTAAAACAAAGATACTTCAACTTCTTACCAGCGTGTCTCCTTCCCCAAAAAGTTGCAATTGCCCCCAGTCTCAAAAGATACCTGAAAACCACAAGAATGTTTTTGATCAGAATACAATGCCCAAAGGGCTCCATGGCAAGGCTACGATGAATATTTCTATAGAAGAGCACAGGACGATGACAGAACGTACCAAGAGTCGTAGTTCTGAAACTAATCCCACAGCAGATGAAAAAACTCAGATGAAGGACCTAAAGATATGCCTCTTAAGACAGGAGAACAAAAATTCAACTCCTGTTTTGGAGGAGTACAATGTGGAGGCATTTACTCGCAGTCAGAATCGCGGCTCAAAACGTTTGTCTAGGAGGTCCAAGGATTCACTAGTAGCCGATGGCAGAGGCGTCTTTAAAGAGAAAGGCGGCGAAAAACTACAAGCAATCAATGAAGATAACGTCCAAGTCGTTTTGAATGATCTTCACCGCTTTTGCCAGAAAGGCAAAGACAGGTAAGTGACGGTTATTGTAAATAGTTTTTTACAAAGCTAAGCATTACCTTTCCTATGTCCAGTGATGTGATGGAAAAGCCTGTAGTATTAGTGCCCTATCGACCAGGCAACGACGACAACTTCAGAATGTTGTACGTGTGCAAACCAGATGAGTGGTAAGTTCAGAGGAGTATACGGATAATAAGAGGTAAAACCTATCTGGTAGCCTATGAACCCTTTTAGGAAGGAACTTAAAATGCCATGGACTGCAGCCTCCCAAAGAGCAGAAAAAGTAAGCTGTGGTTGCTCTAAGGAGTCTATGAAGTCTACGAAGGTTACTCCATGTGTTCAGGAGAAGTCAAGAGCAAGCAAATGTCGCAGTTGTTGCCAGGTTGAGTTCAAACTAAACGAGTGCCTAAGAAATGTCAGTACACCAAATGAGTCTCAAGCATTTGAACCTAAGTCTCGGCATAATAATCTAGGAATTAGCAAGTTTGATCAGAATTATCGAGCTACAGATGACACCCAGGGACAGAATCAAACAAAGCATGAAATTAAATCCGGAAAACATCACTGTATAAATGTTCCTCAAGTTTCTCAACGAGAATACGATAGCCGTTCGCAATACAATAATTCTCGATTACCTCAAACTAACGGAGAACAATCCAAAGTGTCAGAAGTCTCCCAGGAGAAGTCTCAAACCTTTTCCACAGCAAATAGGTTATTGAATCGTTCGAAAACTTCTCGATCACGTATAGCTCAAGATGAGGGAAACCGTTCCAATAAAAGGAATACCTATAATCATTCTTCTTCTGAAGTTAGCGAGAGGCGCAATAGCTTTAAAAATAAATGCCTGGAATGTTGTTCAATGGATGATAGAAATCCACGTAGATTTCCTTCCCCCGCTCAAACCGAAGCTCCAAAGAGGCGAAGTAGTCTGAAGGGCAAATCTCGGGAATATCCAAGGAATAGGTCACGTAGTCCCAGTAGTAGACGCAGTGGTCTAAAAGACAAGTCTCGGGAATGTCCAAGGGAAAGCTCTCTGTGTTTTGCTAGTCCTTCAGTACCTCTCTCAAATGTATTGGGGAGTGTCAGCCCATCAAGTAGACAAGTCAGACCACCTTTCAAGACCGATGACAGGGGAAAAACTGTAGCAACCAACTCTGATGTTGTGATGCATCTTAAACCACGACTCTTGAGCTGCATAAGCAAGGATCTAAGCCAACAGGATAAAGTCTCCAGCGTGATTGCACCTTCTACGAATTTATGGATTAGTAAAGACCAAATAAGAGGTTTAGAGCCAGTTCTGAAATCCCAAGGCTGCGTAGAGAACTGCACTCGCCAATGCAGTGCCAACATGTCACTAGAACTTCAGCATCAGAAAGATATGCTGCTGCAACATGCGCTGCGTGAGGCAAATTTTAAACACGCTCGACGTGAACAGCAACAACAGGTCGACGAGAGGGAGTATGGCAATAAGAGGCGAGAAGAGGCTGAACTCATTTGCTGCTGTGGTTATACGCAGCAGCAGTTGCAGCAGAGGCAGCTGCAGAAGCAACAGAGGCTCAAGCAACAGCAACACATACAGCAGCAGCAGCAATACATTCAGCACCGACAGAAAATTCAGCAGCAGCAACAGTTACAGCAGCAGCAACAGCTACAGCATCAGCAACAGTTACAGCAACATCTACAGTTACAGCAGCAGCGATATCAGCAACAGTTACAGAAGGAACGACAACAGCAAAAGTTGCAGAAAGAACAACAACAGCAACAGTTCAAGCAGCAAAACGTACAGCAGCCTAGACACCAAGGAAATCAGTACAATTGCTGCTGTGTATTGCATAACCTCCAAGAGCAGCAACAATATCAAACGATTGGGAGTTCCTATCGCCCGGCTTCGGTAACCTATTCCCAGCAGCGGCAGGAGCAAAAATATCAATCTGATGAGAGTTGTAATTGCCCTGCTTCGCTAAACAATCCGCAGCAACAGCAGCAAAAACATCAAGCGGTTGAGAGTTCTTATCACCCGGCTTCAGTAAACTATCACAGGCAACAGCAGCAAGTATACCAAACGGATGACAGTTGTCATTGCCCGGCTTCGACAAACAATCCCCAGCAGCGACACGAGCAAAAATATCAATCGGATAACAGTTGTCATTGCCCGGCAAACAATCCCCAGCAACAGCAGCAACAAAATAATCAGCAGCTATTGCAACATTTACAGTCAAGTGAAGAAACCTTTTATAACTATAAAATGCAGCAATTGGAATCACTACAGGAGCTGAATGAAAATCCAACATCGTCGAATTTTTATCAGCAGCAGCAGAGCCACCACCACCTACAGCAGCAGCACCAGCAGCAACATCAGTACTTAAAACTACAAGAAGCCAATGGTTATGCAACATTTTGGAAGAATTTTGAACAGCAGCAACAATTCAACTGCAACAACTGCGTGATAATGCCAGAGGAACAACAATTCCAGGTTATTCCTTGTGGCATTTGCAAAGTTACTCCAGAACCCGATCTTACCAATATACGCTCAAGCTTCTACCAGCAAACATTGCTTAAATACGGCGTACAACGCTTACACGAGGAGCAACTACAGCAATTGACAACTGACAACAGCATTCGTGTTGCAGATCCATGTTGCTCATGTTGCTCATATTCGTGCTGTGAGCAACTGTCGCAGATACAACAACACTAACAACACATGCATCAGCTGCAGTAAGTTATCATCGACTTAGCTTTGAGCAATAAATTATCTAAACCGCTTCCTTCTGAGATAAAATAAAATATTCTCGGATCTAATTAATGTTTATTATAAATAAATTATAATTGGTGTTGTTAATTCTGGGACAAGGCGATGTCCGAGTTGCCACAGCTGGGCGACTGTGTGGGAGTAGCGGTGGAAACGTTGGGTTTCAGGAGCAAACAGGTGCGTCCAAAGCGTGCCATGAACATTTTAGAGGAGACCGAGCTTAATCCCGTCCTGTGACGCACCTTCTTTTTGGGCTTTTCATTGGTAGATGGCGTGGCTGAACTCAGTCGCCGAACAGTCAGCTGGGAAGACCTATTCTCTAGATCAATTAGTTGTTCTTGCTTCTGGCTCACGGACATATTTCGCTCTGTGTTAGACTGAGTATTCCACATAGCCGAATTGTTGGGAAGCGAAAAGGGGTAGTTATTTTCCACACTGTTGTTGTCTGAGGGGAAAAATGGCTGATGTTGCTCGAGTTCCTGTTGGTTTTGCTCCTGCATGTAACAGCATGTACCCATGTTGCAAGTGGACTTCGGGTAGTAAGAACAGCCATTGTAGGGACTGGGGTATACCTGATGTTGCTGGCGTGTCGATGCCTCTGGCATAAACACCTGCTGGCTGCAATGAATAGGCATGCCGCTTCCAAGCGATGTTTGAGCAGGAGATGCCCTCAAAAAGCAGCAACTGCAGTGATTGTTGCTTGGATGCTGTTGCTGCTGTTGTTGTTGTTGTTGTTGGTGGTGCTGCTGCTGCTGTGGGCTAATAAAGCAGGAAGTGCAATGGCTGCATGTTGCTGGCAGTCCGTAAAAACTGTTGCCTGCTGCTGGCTGCTGCAAACAGCAGTTGTGGCAGCAGTTGGCGTGACAGAGTGAGTTAGCTGCCTGCAACAGTTGCTGTTGTTGTGGCTGGACAACAGGAGGCACTGTAGCTGCACTAGGCGCTACAAAACTAATGGTTACATGTGGTGTAGTATTGTTGTTTGCTGTAGACTCCGGGAGTGCTCGGCTGGGTACACGGAAACTCCTTTTACTGCTGGAGATGGTGGTGCTGGTGTGCGGTCTCTCAATGCTGATATCGGTTGCCTGGCAGCCCCTGCTGCTGTGCCCCTTCATCTGAGAGCGCAGTGCGTATTGCAGCAGGAACTCGTCGGTTTGGGAGCCTGTGTGAGCACCAATGTCACAGGACGACGTCTGCTGCTGGGCATGGCAATGTCAGGTGTGACGATTATAATGATCCTGGAGCGTATCTTCTATCTGCTTACGCATCAGGGCATCCTCCAGTACGACAAAACTGGGTTTACCTCTAACGTTCTTATTGTAGATTTTAATAAATCTGTCGTGCATGGCTTCAAAGGTCGGTGCATCAATGCTAATCGCATCGTTCTTATCCTCAACCAGTTGATCCTCCTGATCCTCCTCAGAACTACCGGCTTCCTCCTTCATAACTGCTATGCGTAATCTTTGTTTGCCCACTCGCAGTGTTTTTTTCGTCTTCTGCTGCAAGTTTTGTTTGTCCTTCTGCGGTTGTTCCTTTGGACTGACCTCGATTGTGCCATTGTCGTCGACGGTGATGAGAAAGCTGCGCTTTCCTTTGTGCTGCTCCGTTTTTATAATACCACAGGACTGGACACAGTTTTTGGTCACGAACTTTACCTCTCCGTCCGACATTTGGCTGCTTTTTTCAGATCCGAAAAAAAATATTTTCTGTTATATTTACATTAAAATTTTGAATGGAATGCTAAACTATCAATGGAGAACAACCTACTGTCCCAAAATATATAAATTGATCTATATATAGTTATAGTGTTTCAACAATAATAAACCCCTTTTCTACTTGGTGGTATCCCCAGCTCAGATAATATCTCCGGGAGTTTAAGTTTGTGATAATTTAAATTAATAACCAATTAAAATTAAATATCTTTTATTTCCGATATCTTTTAAAGCGTTTACAAAAATAATTGCTTGAGTAAGCGGCCATTTTAAAGTACTTCAAACATATATAAACTTAAAATGAGCTAAATTAAGTAAATAAATTATAAAAGTGGAAAATTCTTGCTGCCTGGCAGGCACAGTCAACAACTACAGTGAAGCAACGTTTGCGAGATTCAACTTTAAATAATTGTAGAAAGCGTAAAATGTTCAGCACTGAAAGTTGTGAGCACTGTATTAATGCGACCTCAACTGGTTGCGTTTTGAACTTACCAAAGCAGCAACAACAGCAGCAGCAACAGCAGCAGCAACAGCAGCAGCAACAGCAGCAGCAACAACAGCGCCAGCAACAGCAACAGTCACAACTGCAGCCAAATCCACTGATTTTTCAAGCACATCCTCCTTGCTGTAACATGTGCTATGGTTGCATGCCACAAGCTGAAATGTGGTTGCAGAACTGCGACTCGGAGCCACAGAGTGTGGGCATGTGCTTTGTAACCGAGGGGCCAGAGGGTTTAAGGTAACACTACTTTCCATTAAATAAGTAAATAAAGTTATTAGCAAATGTCTTCTTTTGTCCACAGCATCGATTGCAATGTGCCCATTCCCAACTCTTTTGATTTGGACGAATACAAGTCCCAAATGTTATCATTTTATGCTGCGCCCGGCAACAGCGATGCTCAGCAGTGTTGCATTTCCCAGCAGCAGACACAAACACAACCCCAATCCCTGCCACAGCCTCAACCACAGCCAAAACCACGGTCACAATCACCAACTGCTGTTAGCCAGGATGAAGTTCTTCACGAGCCGCATAAGCCCACGGCTTACACGCCTTGTTCGCAAGGAAATCCAGCGACGCCTCTGACTGTGTTGCCGGATAGTCAACTGTTGGCTTATTTAAGTGGCTTAGTGGCTCCCATGCACACACCAGCAACAACATCCGGTTCGCTTCCGTATCAACATGTGCAAACAGTGCCGTCTTGCTGCCTCATTGAGCTACAAAGTTTTGTGCCTTTGCAGCAGCCACAACATCAACCAATGAGCCAACAGTTTCCGCAACAGTGCCAACGTCAGCAGCAGCAGCAGCTACTGCAACCTACATTCACTCCACACATTCAGCCATTCCTGCGATTCCCATTACCCTGCATGCTGACAGGAATCAGCGCTTCACAGCCCAGCTCGGAGCAGTGTGAAGCTCAGTCACAGTTACCGTCACAGTCACTTTTGCAGCCTCCAATTGCCCTTCATGTGCCTTGCATACCACAACCAACAGCCACTGCAGCTCCAATTCCATCTGCCTGTGTTGGTCCAAGTGAGGATACTCCAAAGCCATCAATGATATTAAAACCAACTAAGCCGGTAAAGCCAGCGAGGCAATCAACACTGACCAAAAAGCCCATTATGGCTAACAAAACCAGGAATCCCCGCTACAATCAAGACTCACAGAATTACTCCCGCAAAGCTCCTAATGGAATGACAAATTTCAATGGATGGAATAATGGAAATGCTAATAGAAATGGCAATAGAAATGGCAATGCAAATAGCAATGGAAATGCGAAAGGAATTATCAATGGAAATGGCAATGGTAAAGGGTTTATGAGCCCAGGCTGGCGCTGTCCTTGCTGCTCTCATTACTGCTGTCATTCCTTAATGCGTCTGAATAATATCGATCAGCATTAGCAACTGATAAAACCTGAAAATAAGTTATACTAAATAAAGTCAATGAAAACTAATTTATGAATGTACAAAATCACAAAGAAAATTTATTAATTTTTTAAATACTAGGCTGTAGTTTTTATGGATTCCTGGAGTCCATATCATTAAAATATTTTGTTACGTAATTGGTTATAATGGACGTTATCGCAGTTTGATCAATTGCTTGATTTATGGGATTTCTCTCACTCGAAATTCGCGGAATTTCTGGCAGTGCAAAATGTGGAGGAGCTGGAGCCTGGTTGGTTGTTGGAGTAGCAAGGTGTTGTTGCCGGTTTTGCTGCGGTGCTGGCTGCAATGTTGGCAGTGGAGGTGCATAAACCATATTGTGCATATTATTGGCTCTATGATCGATGGTATGGCGACGTCGCATTATGCGACGATCACTGCGCGCAGTGGAACCTTGGGTCAACGGTGGTTTTGGTGCTGCTGGCACTGGCACTGGCGGGGGGTTCATTAGACCACTGCGCAAGTCCACAGTGGGTGCAGGATGTGGTATTGTCTGCGAAAAAGCATCCTGAAAGCATTGCAAACGTGGCTGATAGGGCGGAGGCGGTAGATGATGCAGAAAATTTACATGTTGCTGCTGTGAATGGTGTTGTTGTTGCTGGGTAAGCACAAGCTGATTTTGATGTTGCTGATGCTGACGCAGCTGTTGTTGTTGCTGTTTATGGTGTTGCCGTTGTTCATATTGCTGCTGTTGTTGCTGTTGGAATAACTTCTGATGTTGGAAGTGCTGTTGCTGCTGCTGCTGTTGATATTGCTCTGACTGCCATTGCCACAACCTGCTTTGTTCCTGCAACTCCCGTTGCTTATCTGCAATAAGTTGCTGCAAATTTCCAAGTTCTGCCTGTCGCTTTTGACTTATGAGGTTTTTCTGAAACTGTAAATTTTCCTCCTGATTTTTGCTCTCAAACATTTTGTGCAAGAATATGCGATGACGGTCAGCATGTTGTTGTTCCTGGAGCAATCGATCTGTGTAGACTTCCTTTAAAGTTTTGTTTATGCTCTTCAACTCCTCATCTTCCTGGCACTTTATGCGTTGATACTGTGCATCCAATTGCTGCAATTCAACGCGCCTGGCTTCCAAATGTTGATGCTGTTGATACGAGATTTGGTATTGCTGTTGCTGCAGCACGGCCGCTGGTTGTTGCTGCTGAAAAACAAGTGACAATGGTTGCTCTTGTATGGACGTCTGTGCATATTGTTGTACTTTCACCAGTGTATTCCCAATATGTGGCTGCAAGTTTTGATTCAGCAGATTCACAGCATTGTTGTTGATGCTGTTTGATTGCGTGTAATCTTCAATAGGATTGCGAGGCATTACAATGCGATGCATTAAGTGTTGGCGCAGTGTCGAGCTCTCGACTTGTGGTTCAATAGCTTGGGGTATAGAAGTTGCTGAAGGCAAGCGGCTAGTCGCGACAACAACATGTTGCTGACTTTGGTTATGCAGTTGTTCCTGCTGCTGTTGTTGTTGTGTGTTGAATTGAACGTAGTGAATGCACTCTTGTTGTTGCTGTTGCTGTTGTTCTAATGTCACAAAGGTGGGCGCTTGCAGTGGTTGCTGTTGCGGCACTTCCACAGCGACCTGCTCCACTGTCAATCGTTGCTCAGTCTCAGCAGCAACAGCTACAGTTGCTGTGTCATTCACCTCAATGGAGCTCACTTGAACTTCCACATTGTCAGACATGCTGATATTCTGTAAATCCTCCACGACACCCATTTTAATGGTGTTGTCAGTGCTGCTCGGCACATGCCATCGAAAGACCGACAACTGTTGCTGATCCTGCGCGTTCGCCAGCAATTCATTATCCTCGCTGCGTCTGTGGGCAATCAAGTTTAGTTAAAGGTATTTAAATGTGAATTATAAGTGTTATTCTTACCCCAACTCTAAGCTCGGGGCTCGTCTCATTTGCTGTTGAGACAGACGATCAATTAATTCATCTGTGCCGTCTTCCTCTGTCCCAGTTGCATTCTCCTCAACAACTTCCTCCACAACAGGGCAAGCCTCGTCATCACTATATATCTGATTACTATCCGACTGTTCGTGGCTTAGATTAAGGATTAAGGATTCTTCCTTGATATTTAACTCCGTTGTTGAAGCGCTTTCGAGCGCCATTTCCGAGTCAGGTAAAGTTTCTGTCCTCACCTTGTTCTCCTTTGAGTTTTCCCTTCTCAGTTGTTCGGCAACATAACGAGGACGACCCAATCCAACGGGAAACTTCAACATTCGCATGCAGTAATCACTGTTTTTACTAATTTGGTCGAGTGTATTCACAGATGTGGAGTATCTGCGCTGAAGTATCTCACCACGAGCCAATTCCTTGGGTATAAACAGATTCCCGTCACAGTAGACACTCGCACGACGCTTCTTTGACTGGGCTCTGTAGTGGAAAGTAATTTACTAACAAATCGTAGTCCATATATCTAAAAGTACTTACATTGAAAGCGAGTGTCTTTCTTCTAGCACAAGTGGTCTGTCTTCGCGTTCTTTCGGGGGAATTTCTTTTGCAGTTTCCAACGTTTGACCGTCGTCGATTCTAAAAGTAGTTAAATTAAATTTTTATGATTTGTTTATTTTTTTGTAATTTAACTTACATGGGAAGCGAAAGAACCTTTTCTTTTGGGACTTGTTCTTCATCCCCACTTAGATTTGAATGACTTTCCTCTTCCTGAGTGGGTATGGTAAAGGACTGATCTTCCTTCCCTCTGAAAAACAATATCTAAATTAATTTATGCACCTCTTTAATTAAAGTACTTACCCAGCAAGAGCTGAAGATTCTTTTGAAAAACGCACTCCTTTCTTGGTCTTCTTCTTTGAGGCCCGTTTTTTCTTCACTCTGAAAAATTGAATACATTTCAAAAGCTTCCAAGGCACAACTTAAACAAGAAGCTTACACAAATGTTGCAGTTTGATTCGAGTCACTCTGCTCATCAAATCCGATGTCAACTTGTGCTATCCTATTACTAAATTAAACTCCAGTTTTTATAGTCATTAAATTTACAAGGAATTTGAATTTACTTACTCATTACATGGCTCTTTTTCTACATTTATATTCAGAGTAGAATCGGACTCCGATTCGGATTCGTATGTAGACTCAGTCTCGGAGTTTAGTGCGTGCGCGTTCATGTCGACTTGGCAACTGTAGTCGCGGGGATCCACGCCCTCGGCTTTTATAGTGTCGATTAGAATGTTTACATTAAAACTCACGCTCAAGCGATAAAGTACTTTAACTGTCTGACTCTCAGGCTTCGATATTAAATATTGCACTCGAAATATATTCGTTTTGCAGAGTCGTCCTCCTTCCATCCGTAGCTCAGTAAAGCAAACAAACCAATCTAAAGATCATTTCCTTAGACTTTAGATTTAGATTTACTAATCGAAAAGAAGAACATAATTACATCAGATTTTTACAGAATCTCTTGTAACAGTCGTACAGTCACATATTTTCCCACGTCAGCAATTTAAAAATTAGATCTTAATCTTAAAAAAAATATTCTTAATATACACTTTTAAGTTTGTAGACTTAAAACGTGAATTTAGTTTCTGGGCACTGATTTACTTATTTATTATAACTTCAATTCACTTGAATTTATGCGATTCTCATCTTACTTTTGCACTTGTCTCACATTAAACAAATTTGTTTGATTAAGCATAATTTTGTTTATTCGAAATTAACGACTCGACGCTCTGGAGCGCGAAACAATAATAAACAACTATTAACAACGTTCCCCTTTCGAAAGGAGATTCCTTGATTTGAGTTTCGTGTCTCGGAATTACGAAATTTTAGCCGACACTAACAGCGGAGCCAGCGCCGCGTTGCACAGCCGAAAACTAAATGAATGCAACGGAAATTTACTAATAATAAATTATAGTATAATATGTGAATGCATATGTGTACTACTACCACAATACAATTGGTAGTTTACCGAACAGCTCTTCCGCATAGAATGTCTAAAAAAAGGGAATAACTAATTTGAGATATCCTTTAGATAGGACGAAAATAAGTTGATTATAAATATGGGTATATTGTACACGTAGTATAACAAAAACTGTTTGTCTACCGCTAGGGACACGTCAGCACAGTTCGTGTCCGGCGTAAATGTCGCTCCAAATACTCGGCTCCCATTGGCGGCCCAATCGGCCGAAGTCGTAACAATTCTGAAATCTTGTAATTCCTTACCAATTGATTGTTGGCAACTGTAATTGTTTGGTAAATGCATTTGAAACTAACTGGTTAACCAGTATAGGACGTGAATAGGTAATATATTTGATTTTAATTTTAAATCAATTTAAGTCTATGGTTATCTGATCAACAGGTTGTCCCTTCTATTTCAGTGGATATTGATTTACACTTTGTTGGTTAGTAAGTAATTAAATTACAATAAATAAATGTATAAAATAATCATAGCCAGTTTGAATTTTTTCCTGCAACTAGCTTAAAACGAACGAGCGAACTAATTTCAAATTTGAGCGCTTTACCTATCGTAACAGCTTATCGATTAATTACAACGATATTGTCATCAGTTGGCAGCGCCAATTGAAACTCGGTTTATTTTAATTTAAAGTCTACGGTCACACTTTTACTTGCATAGTGGAAATCATTAGAAAATAAACTACAATTTGACTAAAAGTGCAAATTGTGCAATAAATATGGACAAATTAACAACAATAAGTGCGACGCTCTTCATGGCGGCCGACGTGTTTGCCATTGTGAGTCTGGCGCTGCCCGATTGGATCATTACGGAAGAAGCTGGTAACTGTGGCTACCACACATACATACAAACATAAAAATATCAAACAATAACAAATTTGTTGTTGCTTATGGCGTATTACAGGCGACATTCGTTTGGGACTCATGTGGACCTGTATGACGTTGTACAATCGGCCCCAAGTTTGCTATACACCGGACCTACAACCAGAATGGTTAATAGCTCTCGTCTGCATTTTCATTGGCTGCATTTGCATTACGACAACCGTAATACTGCTCGCCTCAAGCACCTGGGACAGGAATGTTATTCCCTATGCACGCTGGGTGGGATTTGCGGCAATGGTTCTATTCTGTATGGCAGCTGTTGTCTTTCCACTGGGCTTTCACATCGAAGAGATCGGCGGACAGGCGTATCAGTTGCCCAATACATTTAAAATCGGCATATCGTACATAATGTTTGTGCTGGCACTGTGGATTACAGTAGTGTCCGAATTATTTGCCGGCAAGGTGTGTTTACCACACTTCTAAAGCGTGTGCTTTGAATTTATATCTGTAGGTGTGTGTATATAAATACGTAAGCATTAGTTTTTAAGTTGAACTTGTTTGCAGTTTTTATTTCTGTGATCTGTTATATGTTTTGTTTTTATTTTTGTGCGTATTGCATATCTATGTATATAATTTACCCCATAAGCCGTATGAACACATCAAAAACCGTCTCGAAATAACTTTTGAATCTCTTTACACCTAAACGTATTAATTTTGTATTGAATAGGGAATTCTGTATAAGGATTTTGATTTACTGATTAAAATAACATTCCCATCAAGCAGTTTACTCACAAAACACTCAAAATACCGCGCACCATAAAACTTATGACATGAAGGCCTTGCGGGCAACTAAATAGCGTCTGCGCCTGCGTTAAAATTTTGAACAGTTTTGTAAGATCCACTTGAGTTTGTAATCTGATCTGCAGCGATTTTTGCTGACTTTGCCCAGAAAGTTGCCGCGTTGTCAGTTCAAATTTTGTTGATTCAAAGGCAAACGCAACTGGAGACCACGTTTTACTACCGAGCTCGTGTTCAAGAGAAGTCAGCTATCAGTTCAACCGATGGGTCTTGCTAATATTCCGATTATAATAGCATAATACAGCATCTCTTCTGCTACAGATAAAATTCAGCAAGTTAAATGTAGGCCAACCATTGACATTTTGGAAACAGAACGCCACATGGATCACTTTATGAATTGTATAGTTTATTTAATAAATATTTAATAAACTTATTTTTACACATACTAGTTTATTATTGAAATATCTAACACATACTGTCTTAATTTCTAAATAATTAAAATATAATCAAAAGAGAACGCTGAAATCGAGACTGGTCGACTGCAAGATACCCTGTACCCATATATATACAAGCAAATAAATAAACGTACAATTTATTTGTATAAAATTAAAAACAATTTGGAGTTTTCTTGGGGAGTCCTTTTATCCCTTTACCTTAAAATACGAAAAGGGTAAACATCCGTTTAAATGAAAAGGCATTATAACATTTTCCAAACACGCTGTTACAGGGACTTCTCATTCATTCGGAGTTTCAAACTAATTTTATTTTTAGACACGACCTCCCTGAGCTGCCGTAGAACTACAGAGCCCAGACCTACATCAATAAATATAAATCACTTGGACACAATTCATTAAAAATGGGTACAGAGTATTTAAAACACTTGAAGCTAATAAAATTTGATATTTTTTAAATCCACATAAATTTATTTCAAATATATTCGTAAATATTTCGATTATATAAGGGTTAATTGTATATTTTGTATATCAACTGCGGAGATATGCATAGAGTACAGTTTCCATAAAGGAGAATCGGAGGTATAGCTTTTGATGGGACATATGTATGGTCGGTTAAGAACTGTTTCCTGCTGTAAGAAAAAAATAATTAGATATCCAAAAAGTTCCGAATGCAAGTGACTTTCAGCAGATCCCTCTTGTATATTGAGTAATGACAGTAGAAAACTTGTATAAAATATATATAATTTTGTAGTTTAAATATATAGAATTTAGCTTGAGTTTATCGAAATTAAATTAGTCGCGTTGTGTTGTTTATTTTAGACCTTTGATGGCACATAGTTTAGTTACATTCTACAGATTTAAGCGACGTTCCAATAGAATTCGATACAGATGCGAATTCCGAGTCAAGATAAATCTATTGGAACATACAATAAATATGAATAAATTCTATGTGTTGATTATTTTATAATTAATATTTTTGTTGGGGTGGGCTAAATTTTGTTTTTCTCGATATATACTCGTTTATATAAATGTACATTCATATATAACTATTTATGAGTAATCGTCATTTTCTATATAATCCATATAATTATTCGCTGTTTAAGTGATTTCGCTACTTTAACGTTATCTGAATGCTATAAATGTCAACAAATTGTGCTACATAACAATTAAATACTAAATAAAGCAAATACTTAAAATAATTCCTAATGTGCAACATAGATGTAAATGCTTAAAATGCTTAAAATTAATTCAAAATAAATAACAACATACAATATATATATTTATATATATGCCTATACATAAGATAAATAGCAGTATTAACAACAAATTGTGCTACCAACTGGGCCGCATCCAATTACAATTTACCATCAAATGGTGTCTTTACAAAATATGTGACTAGATTTCCTTTGCCCTTGACATAGGTAAGACCCCGACACTCGCACTCGTATCCGGCGGCCATTAATATCTTCGCTGTGTTCTCCGTGGTCTGTGTGCGGAAAGCAGAAACGAGAAAATAGAAAGATACAAATCAGTAAAAGTCATTTATAATATGTTAAATCCCATTGTGTTGCTTGGCCTACCTGAAGTCTTCCCATCACGCCGCACGAGTCCATGCGGGATGCAACATTGACGGTATTGCTCCAGATATCATATTGAGGCTTCTGGGCACCAATTACGCCCGCAATTACTGGACCGTGATTCAGTCCGATGCGTAGGCGAAAACGTTGAAACGATTCCCGATTAATCGAATCCAATATGGACATCAAAGCAATCGCAAATTCAACCAATATGACCACATTGTGCTCCTCTGTGCGTTTCTCGTCCTGTGGCCAGTCAGGAAAAAAAAACCAAGAGAGCAGAGAACAAAAA
The DNA here is from genome assembly GCA_018152125.1 of Drosophila dunni. Lineage (NCBI taxonomy): Eukaryota > Metazoa > Arthropoda > Insecta > Diptera > Drosophilidae > Drosophila > Drosophila dunni. Next base: position 5,490,840 of record JAECXC010000286.1, read on the forward strand.
TTACATTTAGTTGGCTTTTAGGTATTCAATTCATTGTGCCTTTATTGGCCTGGTCAACGTGCTGGCCAACGTTAAAGCCAATTGAGCGTGTGCCGCCTAAACTTTGGCTAATCCCTGCCCCAAAAATTCAACCCTCATTTGAAGCCCTTTCACTCCCAATTCATTCGCCTTTTTTCTGCTCTTTTCAGCTCCTAATTCTTTTGAATGTAGGGTCATTGTTTGATTTAACTGCTGGGTTAACTACCATCCGCCTTCACTGTCCCTCCCTCTCTCTCACACCATTTTCCCAGTTTCCTTTTCTATTCCTGGTTTTATGTGTGGATTAAAAGTTTAATTAAACTTCTAAGCAGCGATTAAAGGCATTTAAGCAGTAAATAACAATCGGACAATTGAAATTGTTCATTAGTTGCTAAAAAGCTTAAGATTTTTACTATTCAATTGCAACCCTAATTATAGATAATTTCTTAATCTCTTATCTAAATACCATTCCCAACTCATATACTAATAAATTTTTATTAAATTCAACTTACCGCAAAGCTACGCGACTATTTAGAGCATGCCAGCGAAGCGATTTATGATTATTTACAGGATTAGTAAGGAGCATCAAAGAAACATTGATTAATACAAGTTAGACAGTTGAACAGACAGCTGGAAACTGCAAACTAAAACTTACCGTAGCGCCATCCTCCTTGCCGGGCCTTAGACCAGAGGCACACATATAGGTGCTGGCAATAGTTTTAATCTTTTCGATGCCACTGAACTTTGGTTTCAAAAGTAACTGAAAAGGAAAACATTAATTAACAATATTTTAAATTACTAAACTCTATTTAATACCTTGTCGAAGTCACAAATGATTTCGTTTAGCAGACGCAAACACTCCAGTCCCTGTTTATTCACATCCGTTTCATCGTAGAACTCCTTGTAGTTGGGTATGGAGGCAAACATGACCGCGACGCAGGAATAACTTTCATGATACAGCTCTGTGGAACGTTCCAGGTGCAAAAAGTGGGTGGCCACGTGAGCAGGCAGAATGTTCTCCAAAAGAATCTAAACGAGAAGAGAAATTAATTAAAATGAGCATTGTGTGTGAGCAAATTGGATTGCAAATTTATACACTGTGAAATCAGCAGTTGAACAATTTATCATTTAACATACCTTGTTGATGCCACGCATGGTTTCTACCTCCTCCTGTTCGACCTTCAGCTTGGCCTTCCACAGGAAGTCGGTGCGTGCCACATATTCGCCCTGGCGATCCAGTGTGTGCAACACTGCCACAACGAGCAGCAGCAACAAGAAGCCCTTTATCTCAAGCGGCAAGCTGTGAATTGGTTATGAGAAGACATCGCAATCAACGCTACATTCCCTAGAGACTTACCAATCTTCATGGGACTTGTTGTACTGCATATAGAGATCGCTGTAGTGGAGCACAGTCATCTGTCCCACGAGTGCCACCAACATGGTAATCAGTTTGAGTATAAATCCAGATCGCAGAAAGGCCGAAATGCTAGCCAAACTGATGGCACAGCAGAACAAGAAAATGGGAGCCTTGGGCAGGTACTTATCGTATTGCTTTTCCTCCGCCACATTCTTATAGGTGGTTGATTCAAAGGTGCTATTCGTGCCGTTGCCGTTCATTAAGGAGTCGAAGGGGTCCAAGGAGTCTTCGGGCATCGAGTAGTTGATCTGCATTGAAACAGTGTCTAAGAAAAGTTTGTCTACAGGGCGAACTTTGTCACCTACCACACTGAACACGGCACAGGCTGAGATGAGTATGTTGACTATGCCGAACATGGCAAGACGCAGATAGCGACTGCTGGCCACCACCTGGCCAGGGCCATTGCGTTCCGTGTTGGAGGCATGCATATCCGGCACTGACATGTTGCTCAGATACAGGAACAAGGCCAACGATATGAAACTGGCCAACAGGGAGCCCAACATGGCCAGATTCCTGTACAATTGAATTGCATACGAAACTAAGTTAAATAAATCGTTCATTGTATTAACTCTCACCTACAATTCAATTACAATCAACTGCACGACAGCCAACGAGACGAACAGGACAAAGGCGCAGATCAGGTCGTAGCGGAAGTGCGTATCCGGTTGCTCACGGTACATGGCCTCGCGGGGCGTGTTGCGGTACCACATGGTCAATGGCTTCAGCTCTGTGGGTGGCCCCAAGAAATTGAAATTTAAACATTTACGCTCCGGCGGCAACAAATTTGATTCAATCATCGCAATGCTCTGCAAATCAGAAGGAAGAAGGACAAAGGATAAAACAGTTAACTCAGTTAGAATTGGGACGAAAACTTCTCAGCAGCTGCCATACAATAAATTGCACGACTGTTGATTGTTTTATTATTATTTTGGCTACAAAACTTGCTCAATTTCGTATAAATAATTTGTCAGCCAGTTGTGCGACATTTGCTGACAATTGAAATTTGATTTTAATTCCGAGCACAGCTGTGGCTGACCTCAGCTGACCCATGACCCATGACCCATGACCCACGACACACGACCCTTGACCCAAACACTACTCACCGCCAGTCCAATATTCTTCACCAGCTTCGATTCGGCAATATTGGCAAAGGGTCGATCTGCACCCCAGCATTCCACGTATTTGGTCATCTTCGACGAGGGGCGATTGCGTGTGACATGACCTGAAATTACAAACCAAAGTAGAAACAATTTTATTATGAACCAAAAATAAATTGAAAAATTTTATACAATTTAATTGAATATAGAAAAAACAGTGGGGAAAAGAACAGTAGGGTTGACATTACTTTCATACGCCCCGTAGCACAGCTGAACGCTTTATGGAGCTGTCTTAGTCTTAGTAGAAGCTGTTGAGGGAGGACTCCTCCTCCCTGCTCTTTTCTGCATAACTTTTTAGTTACTCTATTTCCATTTCTAGTTTTCCACATCTCTGAGATACAGACAAACTTTATACACCCCTTTCCCGAACTTTAAGTGGCATAAATCAAGAGAACCCTTTGTGGTTGATTCCATATTTCATGACACATTCAACCAAGTTGCATTTGTTGTCAATTATTAATTCATTGTCCAAATTTTAGCATCACATTTCGACAGTTTTATTTATTTTTAGCCTGTGCAACGCATTAAAAATGTCATAAAATCCGGGTTTTTCAGGTGCTAAAGTGCCAGAGCTGACATGATTAAAGCTATAGCATAAACCCGACATAAAACCACAGCTGATGAAAGGGCACAAAGTTCAGCTGGCTGTCAAAGGAGCTTAATTACCAAACGGCATTTCAGCCGGAAAACTGTGTGGTCCACACTCCGGACTGTGCGGCACCTGGTTAACGCACTTTCCGGCCATGGCCAGATAGTGACCAGTGCGCAAACAAACAACACAACAGAATAAAAATGAAAAGAAATGCAGATGTATAAAATTTACGATGCTAAAGTTGCGACAACAGCGATAAAATTATGCATAAGCCGTAGCTCATTTGCGAAAGTGATTTTCAACTGTTGCGTTTTATGGCGAACCACAGCCACAGCCACAGCCACAGCACCACAATTGCCCTGGAAAAGCAAACTGGAAGGAGTCAACTTACCTGCATGACTGCGAAAACTTTCGCCACTGTGAATGGACAGTTTGCGACCCTCGATGAAGGCGCCGGAGGAGCGTCGTCTGTCGGCAAAGGACATTAGACCTGCATGGAAAATTAGGATGAAAATGAAATGGAAATTGCAGAGAAGAAAATACAAAATACGAATAAGAAATTAAATTAAAGTTAAGGGCTCTGCGTAAGCTTAAATACGCTTACTGCAATTCTGACTATAAGGTAGGTTAATATAGGTCGACTTTAGCTATACTTCACTTGATTTGTTAATGTATTATTTGCAGTTTTATAATATGCCTAATTGGTATTAACGTTAGACAAAATTTTAGTTGTTTAAGTGCTGCAAAATTATATTAAAATGTGTATGAAGTGCTGTATAAAGTTTAGGCATAGCCAAGTTTGTCTAACTAAGCTTCAAGTGCCTAAAAGGTGTACCCAAATATTTTAACTTTTTAGTGGGTCTTCAGAATAGTATTCCTTAGAGACTTCTGTAATATTTTGTCTGAACTTTAAGCTACTTTTTACAAGTTGAACACCGACATTTGTCCAGGTTTGATGTCCAGAATGAAGTGTTTAGTAATCTTGAATATTGTTTAAGGAACACTTGATTGATTTTCGTACTAAACAGAGTAATTAACAAATTGTTTCACATGTATAAACAGTACCAGTGAAACTTCTGTATTTAAAGTCGGACAATATCCTCTAGACTTTAGTGTTTTAATTTAGTTAATCAATTCAAACCCACACTAGAATCTTAAGCTCTAATTGTTCATTTCCTTTTTGTGTCTTAATACACCTTGTCTTACCTTGCACAGACAACTTGCGTCTGGAGCGCTCTGGTGCTTCGGCTACCATTAAGCTGTTGGTGCCAGCGCTGGCAGCTGCCGTAGTCGTTGTGGGCGTAAGATTTGCTGCAGTGGAGGCCGATGTAGCCGGCGTGCCGCTGTTAGAGACGCCACTCTCGCTGCCGCTCATGCTGAGCAGATCCTCGGCTGGCAGCGACAACGCTGTAGACTTTGGTGCTGATTCGGAAGCAGCCGAGTCACCGCTGCCACGATGAACTATAGTAGGAATCGGTTCATTGTTGAACTCGTGCTCTGAGTGCTTGCCCACCAGCGGCTCACTGGCAGCTGCGTCCTCCTCCTCTTCGGAGAGCTCCTTGATGGACATGGAGGCGGCAGAGGTCAAAGGAGCATGCAAAGCTGCATCCTGACTGTTGGTCGAGGTGGGTGAAAGTTTCTCGGCGACATCAACTGTAGTTGACACCGGGGAACGTGACTCCACGGGTAGCAGTTTCTCCATGACATCGCCTTCCTCGCGTACGGGAGTTGCCTGCTCTGCAGCTGCCTCAGGCTGTGGCAGTGGCTGCGGTTGCTGCTGTGACTCCGACTCCGATTGCTCGATGCATTCAACCACACGTGGCACACTGTGCATGTAGGCGGGCTGTCAACAGATTTGCTTAATGAGCAGCAAGCCAAAGGAGACAAAAGACTCTGCACTTACCTTGGGCGGCACAATGAGATAGGTTTCTATTTTGTGGTCCGCCAGGTAGGCATCACGGCCACCGCCCTCGCCTTGTTCCACCTCAAATTTATCGCCCAGAAAGTCCAAAGTTTGCTTTGTAATGTGCACGCGGCTGTGAACAACGTTGCGTATGAGTGATGTACGTATTTGTCATTTGCATAGATGTGTTACATTATCCTGCTCTTATTCTCTCTTTCACTCGTTCTATCTTCGACCCACTCACTCTTGCTTTGTTTCACTCGCCACTCGCCACTTCCGTTGCCGTTGATTGTAATTTTATTTATATTCCTTTGTTATTCGCAAATAATTCGTGCGTAACACGCAAAATGTGCCCCTAACTTTCATGCGGCTCATTGAGCAACATTTCAATTCAATTTCGTATAATTGAAATCTACGTGATACTCTCAGATACATGTCAATTGAATAGAAACCAAAGTTTTCCGCTCTCTTCCTTTTTATCTTTTCGGTCTTTTCAGTTTTCAGTCTGCTTTTGTTAAGCTGATCAAATGTGTATGGGAAATCCTCAGAATTTGCAAAAGTGCAAAAAAGCATTTTAAGACATTACAGCCTTCGATTGAGCTTAAGCTAGAAGCTTTAAAAAACTCAAAGAAATTTATTAAATCTATAGAAAATAGATATCCATCTCAGTTTTCATCTATCTCAGTATTTTTTACTGTTTTAAAAATCCATTTTACTTGTTAACCTTTCAAACGATATAATCACAGACTTGTCAGTTGTCTCAGCTTATAAACTATTATTAGAGCAGACGTAACTCTAATTGCAGGTGGTACTTGCCACCTTTCGTCTGCCAACTGCCACCTGCTACTTGCCACCTGCCACTTTGGCTTGACCTTGCGCTGCAACTAGTCGAAGGAGAGGCCTGATGCCAGAGACGGGTTTAATTGCAACGTTGATGGAGACTCGTTTAAATTGCCATTATAACGTCTGCCTTGACACCTGTACACCAGCCTACCCGCCCACACCATTACCATCCGCTCCCCTCCACACTACCTCAGCTTGCCCCAGCTAAAAGTGTGTCATCAAGCGAGTTGGTTGAAATGTGTAGGGGGGAAAACTTACCCCGCAACGCCGCCGCTCTCCATGTGATTGGCCAGGGTAACATCATCGCTCCAAACATCAAATTGCCACTTTCGTAGGCCAAGGACACCGCAGAGCACATTGCCCGTGTGTATGCCAATTCGCATGTCCACATTTATGCCGGTCGCCTCACGCACATGTCTGCCGGAATAGCAAAAGAATAAAAATATAGGGGCATGAGAAACATTCTAAAGGAATATGGAATGAAAGCAAATACTGGAAAGTAGAGATGGGCGCGGCTAAAGGCAGAAATTTGCCATAAACTTTGCCTTAAAATAGGGCTAGCAAAGAGCAGTCGAAGCAGACTACCCCACTAAACAGCAGTCTTAAAAAATGCTTATTATTAAAGTTTTGAAGAGGAAACTACCGGGTATTGTAATCCTTGCCTAAACCATAATCGGCTCACGAGACACAGCACATCACGACACGCCACGACACGACACGTGTCCATCTCCAAGGACAAACAAACAAAACCACATAAAGTTACCCATACTTGTATGATGCATATGTACGAGCTTATTTACCAACTCGTTGTGTACTAGTTTATATAACGAGTACAATTTCATGAGGCATAAAACAAGAACAGAACAAACCAGGTCCAGTCACTAAGGCTAAGGGCTTTACTCCCATATGACACGCTTCTTGGCCAGGTTAACACACACTAGCCAGTCCTTGAGTTATTAACTCTAAACAATATGTTGTACAGTACTGTGTGTTTTGTGTTCTCTGTATTTAATGAGCCGCAACCAAAAACAAAAGGCAACAAATCGTCTTAGAAAAAACTAATCACTTGGGAGCCCTTTTGGTTTATTTGCTGTTGTTGGGTCATTGGGTTTCTGCTTGTTTTACGAGTGTAATACTTAAGACACTCATACAACATTTGTGTGTTATAACAACAACAACAAACGGCATGCCGCACCCGGAAGTAGGAATTCAGCAGGAACCTGAGATTCCTTAAGTGCCAAAGTTCTTCGCTTAAAAAAGTTCCATTTTATTTGTAAAACTTTTGCAAATTTCATTTAATTATGCGGGATCATATGAGAACACTCGAATGGGTCATATTTTGTAAAGTTTCAAAACGCAGTTGTTTTGTGCGCCTAACATAAAATATGTATGTATATTTTTAACAGGAATAGCATAAAATATTGCCAGCTAGAAGAAGCACTTGAAGGACCTTTTCTGTCCTTAATTAACAGTATCAATTAAACTTTCTTTCTTAGAAATTCTTTTCACATAAATTTAGCAAATTTTCTTTAATTTTATGCTGCCACACAAGGGAGAAACATTCGTAGAATTAAAGCTGAACTAAGTGGCTGCAAATTAAGCATCGCATTCCAACCAGAATAACTAAATATTATTTGCAAATAACAAATGAAACTATCTAAGCAATACAATTAATTTAATAAAGCTCAAAAAAATTCAATTTGCACAGTTTAAAACTTAATTTCATGCAAATTTAATGTCTGCGTAGCTTAAAGTGCAAAAAGTGTTGCCTACTTTTGTGGGAAATTGCTGGCTGTACTTAAAGCGACAAAGGGATATGCAAAAATGAGAAACAAAAGACCGTCTGTTGCTGCGTTGCACAATTAAACTTTCACCTTGCTCTGCCACACAGACTAACACAGACACAGGCACACACACAGGCACACAATCACAGCCATACAGCCATTGAGATACAAAGAAACACAAGTGGCAAGCTAAAAGTTGGCATTTTCCTAAGGAGCTTGGCGATTAAAACAACGGCAAAGTGGAAAACTTGCCTTTTGCAAAACTCTGCTCGGCTTCAGCATCAATGGGCTGCATGACTGCATGGCAAAAACAATGCCAAAGCACAGAAATGAAAAGCCAAATGCCTTTCGGGCCAACAACACCCAAACACCCACAACAACAACAACGGAAAATAATAAAAGTAAAATGAAATAAAAGAAAATGAAAGAAACGCGAGCAGCGCCAAAGTCGGAGCAAAATAATACACACAATAGAAATCGTTGTGCAGTGTGGAATAAAAAACAGAACAATAAAGATACTCAATGAACAATGAAAATTAGATACTCTACTCTAATTATAGACATTAATATGACTAATCCTATTGATGGCTAAAAACGCTTTTAGCTTATTGATTTCATTGCTACTACCCTAGTCTGAAATCAAGCACTTAAAGCGACTAAATGTTTGCTATAGCCTAAGAAGTCACTTCGGTAGAGTATCTATATTTATATGTGATAGAATTGAGCAACTTCGGGAGCCGTTATGTGCTTGCTGCTTGAGCATAAATTCCTGCATGCAATAAAATAGCTTTTGTGTCGATATTGTGCGCTGTGTTTTATGTTATTTCATTTTTATTTTTGCACTCGCCTTTCCCTGTTTTATTTTGGGTATTTTTTGTATATTTTTTCGTGGGTTCTTTTATTGCATAATACGCTTTTAATAGGCGCCATAAAGCCGTGGCTTGTATATCTTCGTGTCTATCTGTCGGCAATTAACTTTGACATGAAGAAAGGAACAGCAAAAAAATGGTAATAAAGTGTTATCGTCACATCTTTTTGAATCCGCATTAAAGCCGAGAGCAGTGTCAATGCAATTTTCAATTTATTGTTGTATGCGTCAGCGGTAATGCAAAAGTGTAGCAGTGTGTGTGTGCAATTGTGTTTACACCTGTGTGATGAGCTGAGCAGTGAAACTATCAAAGTGCTGAAAGTAAAACAAATGTTTGTACAAGCACTGACAGCGACTACAACGACATACAAGCCAGCCACACACCGTACATCGAGTGTCAAAGGGGATTGCCAAGGGCAAACATGTCGTATACGCAACGCGTTGACATTGTTGACTTTATAAAGACATAGAGAGGGACACAAAAGGGGGGAAAGTGGAGCAGTAAATTCACCTGATGGCGTCGATCATTTGCAGGCCCATGTTGACACAATTGGTGGCATGCTGTGGCCGAGAAATCGGCAGACCGGACACGCAGTAATAGCAATCTCCCAGAATCTTAATACGCAAACATTGATTCTCCTGCAAAAAATGGAATCATTTAATTACTTTGGCCAAATCCATGTAAGTAATTACTTCACCCACCTGCGCAATTTGGTCAAAGCGGCCAAAGAGATCGTTAAGTGTCTTGACCAAATCACTGGCCGTTAATGACGACGACAATGGCGTAAAGTTAACAATGTCTGCAAAAAGTATGGTGACATTTGTGTGCCGCTGCACGTGCAACTCATGGAAGCGAGTGGCCGACGTGGAAGCTTGGCCGCCAGCACGCTGACAGGCATCCGCCATTTTGAGCATAATGCTGCGTTTGACCTGAAGGGAAGGGAAAAGAGAGGGCACATTAATAGAGGGGTGTTCATAAAGTTAGGGGGTATTGTATATTAGCAATAACTAGTTTAAGAGAGAAATACGCTGTGAAGCATTTGGAAGTATGTTAACTGATATTTATAAGAATCTAATGAGTCAAACTTTATCTTAACACTACCAAAACATCTTGAACTCACCTCGGCCGCTATGTAGGCGGGTATGACGCTTAGTAGCAGCTGCTCCTGTTGCTCTCGCTCGCACTCGAGCTTCACGCGCTGCTCGATGCCGGTGCGTGTGCCATCAACGGTGCGGTTATGTGCCGCATCCGACATGATGCGATAGTAGAGGCCGGAAACGGATGCGCTGGCCAGCATTACAATCTCGCCAAAGAGCTGACATGAGCAGTTCGAACGACGACCATGTCAAGAGCCACAGACAATGGAAGAAAGAAGGCAATGAATAATAGAGTCAATTGGCAGGCGGCAACCCTGTGAGACCACAGAGTTGTAATCGAAATTCCCCTACATACAAATGAGTTCATGTGTGTGAATGACTGTGCGCGTGTGTGTGTGTGTGTGTGTGTGGGTGTGTGTGCGTGTGCCACAGCTAATTAACGTTGCCTCAATGTCAAACAGCACATTCGGCATTCGGAATGAGGCAACCACACACACCCACCCTCCCACACACACACACCACATTTGGTTGGTTAGAAAACCAACCAGCGGAAAAACAAGTCCTTAATTTGTTTAGGGCTTTTCAATTGCCAACACGTTTCACTCGAATTGGCAACACAATCTAGATAATTAACATATTTCCCAATTATGGTTTAAATGCAACACTAATTAACAATTTAAGCCATTTGTGTTTTACCAGAGTTTTGTAAACTTACAAAACAGGGAACAATAAATAAATTAATTTATTTTATTAGCGGCAATTAAAGTAGTCAGTAAGTAAGAAAGTTCTGCTTTTAGTGCGAAATTTTAGGTACATATGAGCCATTTTCAACCAATTGGTCCTATGAGATCTATAGGCTATAGTCGTGCGATCCGGATCAAACTTGGTGAGGATAGTTATAATGGTACTACACACATAATGTATGAATTTGGTTGCGATAGCTCAAATAATATTACATGTCTTTATACAAATTTTTCTATTTTTTTTCCGATATGTCCTATGAGAGCTATAAGCTATAGTTGTCCGATCCGGGTCAAATTTACCAAGAATATTTATATTGATACCATACACGTTGAGTGTGATTTTGGTTACGATAGCTCTGATAGGTTGGAAGTTGTAATGCAATGAAAATATTATTATATTATATTAATTATTGTTTTTAATGAAAAACCCGAAAAGGAAAAACACTTGTGCTTAAAATCAAATTTAAGCGGCAAGTTGTTCCACTATATTTATGAAGTGTTTAATTATTTATTTATTGCACGTCAATTAAGATTTTCAAAAGCCGTAAATAATTTAGCACTTAATTGTAAATAATAAAATAAAAATGTATGAAATGGAAGATCAATAATGGAATTAAAAAGAATATGAAATGAATAAAAAAACTTTTAAAATAATGGAAGCTATGAAAGCTGTTCAAATGTATAAAATGTATATTCACAGTTACTTTAATTACAGAATGCCCATTTGGGACCAGTTGTAATCCCAAATGGAATGCAGAGAATCACCTACCATGGGTAAGTTGGGTGAATATCCAGGGCTGGTGCCGATTTTACAAACAATGTGAATGGCAGTCATGAACAGGGCCATCACCACAGAGACGGGCCAGGAAATGGGCAGCATAGTATGAATGCCCTGCAAAGATAAAAAAATATATATAAAACAATGCATAGAAACCGGGACAATCATAGATGCAATTGTACTTACCAGAAAGAGAGCATACATGGGCAAGGGAGCCAACTCATTGCCGGTTATGGCCGCAATGGTGCCCAGCGAAAATGTGGTAACAATGGCAAAGGCCAAGGCAGCAGCTGGTGAGCTAAGCACCGCCGGAAACTGTAGAGCCGTTAGTATTGAGCCGGAGATTAAACCAGCGAATGCCAGCAACAGTGTCTGCAGCAGTGTCTGTAATCCACACGGTGTAAACTAACATGTAAAGAGGACGAAGAGAGAGAGAGAGGAAGGAAGGGTGGGTTTGAGAGGGGGTAAGCGACTAAGTGTGTGGTGCACTTACCTGGTCATAAAGGACACCAATTATTATGGATACAACGCATGCCACCAGCGAAGTCAGCAGCCCCGATCTGAACAGCGATTTGCGCAGCCTCTGGCGATAGCGTGTATATAAATCGTTTAAGTGTATATCCTCAGCTGCAAAGGCACAGAAAGTACAAAAAAGTCAATGGTGTTGCGCTATAAATGGGCAATTTCAACTTGAAGTACGCGCACAACGTACAGTTGTTATTTGTTTGCTTAAAAGCTATCTTCACTGTGGTGGCATTTATGAAGTGCCAGACATTTTACCACTCCGAACACACACCTGCAATCGGTTCACCTCAATTGACTTTAATTGCTGGTGTAATGATGCCATAGCAAATAAAAATCGTTAAGTCACTAGACGTTGAATCGTGATTTCATTTCTCAGCCATAAATCAGTATTAATAAAAATACATTTAAAAGTGAAACATAACTGGAAACTCACAAATAAAAATTATGTGCAGCATAAATGCTACTGGAGTAATTCGTTGAAATATGTGCCTAACATTTATGGCTGATTTTGATATATTAAATGGCACAGTAGTCAATGACTGTTTAGGCCGGGTACTCTAAAAAGAAGTAAAAGGGTCTATTAGCTTTGTCAGAAGCTGTATGTGCGTAATAAGCAGAACGAGGCGTGGCCGATCCATGATGTATATGTATATATTCTTGATTAGCATCCACATCGATACTGCGATATCCTTCTGTCTGTCTATCTGTCAGTCCGTCTGCATGAATACCTGTATCTCAGTGATGTGTAGAGCTAGAGCCAGTCAGCATTAAAGTGCATCTGTATGTCAGGCAGGTAAATTTTTGTCTGCCCTCTACCGCCTATTATCCTTATTAAGTTTGATACGAGTCAGACACCTATAGAAAATAGCTACCATATTACAAATCGGTCAAAAATTAAACTAGAATTAGTACAGGCTCTCTTACAGGCGAAACGTTCAACTAAAGCCTTGACTAGTTCATTTTAAAGCAATTGTAGTTAATTAATCTTTAATTGTATGTATTTGAATATAATCCATTTAGCTGATTTTCAAGTTTAAATTAACTCTGATAAGATATAATATTTATTCGGACAAATACATTTTATGTACACAATTAATTTACCATTAAAATACTTTGACCACGTAGTAGATTTAATTGATAATTTTGTATAACAGTCAAATCCTAATACGTTCCAATTTCCTACTAATCAGGGAGCTTAAAAAGATTCAGTAGATAAATTAGCTAACAACTCTTTCTTCTAGTTAAAAGGAGCGTCAGTTTATCAGTCAATTATCTAAACACACCACTATAAATCAATATAAATCATATAATAATAATCCCATTTTCCCACTCTTACCACAGAACGCACAAATCAAAGGTCAATACGCACTTTCGATTGCCAAACACGTCAAATTTAACACACTTTTGGTTTTCTGTTTAGTTGGCAGTGGGAATGTGCGTGTGTGTGTGTGTGACAGGTGTGTGTAAATCGATATGGATAGTAGCCATGTGGCGGACTAATTGGCGGCATTTAAAGTCTTTGATTTATTTATGGAACACATAGAACAGTTGGACAATGTACAAATATCTCGGCCTCGCACAATGCATAATGAGTTTGGGTTATTTATAGTGACTCACACCTGTACGAGTTGTTTAAATTGTTGGTCAATTGGAGTCGCTTAAGCATTGATTTTATTTAGGTATTTTTCCAAATACTTAACAGAATCAATACATGAACGTGTTTCGGGGAAAATGTAAGGCAAATGACCAAATTAACTTGAAGGGTCAAGTGTGTCTGGCAGTTGGCTTACAACGGAGCTGCCTTCTGTTGTTGACACACACTTCGAGGACAAGCTAATTAATGGAATCGAAATCTGTTAAATTAGGCAAACAAAAAAGAAGAAAAAAAAAAACAAAAAACGAGACACTGATGTCTGAGTGCTCTGACATTAATGCGCCTTCGTCAAGATAAGGACGAACAATACAAAATGATTTCGAGTGCATTATTATTATTAATAAATGCGACATTTCACAATTTTTATTGGGACATCAAAATAAATGAAACGCATTTAACCGCAAACTTGAGGCGCGCATGAGGGATAGGGCTAGATAAGGGCTCAGGAATACGTATAAAGGATAAGTACAGGCATAAGAATCCCTTACCAAAACGGATGTATGTACAATTTTTACATGTGTTAGAAGCGACAAAAAAATAAAGAGCAAAGCCTAAATCAACAGTACAGCGCAATACGAGGCGTATTTCAAGAGTTGTCATGTTTTAAACTTATTTTCTAGCCTTTTGTAGAGCAACCCTCTAAACTAGACTTAGCAAAGGTCTGTACTCTGGCTCCCTACAAAATTTACTATAAAAGCTTGCTCACTAAATTTAAAATCAATTTTTAAATATTTATCAACTTAAAGACGCACGAATTTATAAAACAACCCTCGCGAATAGACAACGACATGGTCTGTGCTGTGGCTGCCTTCACTTGTTTATTCTCTGCAATCAAACAGAAATTCTTTTGACATCAACTGAAAGCGTTGCTTCAACTCACACACACATAGAGAGATAGTAGGTGTAAGTGTGTGTGTGTGTGTGTGCTGGTGTGTGAAAGGATGACAGATGCTCCCTCATATGTCTACACGGCATGGCAGCGCTGTCTGTGTAGGTCATAAAAAGTAAAGCGTCTAAAGCGAAACAGTTGAAGACAGAGCGATGTTGACTTTCCAGGCTGTTGCCATACATAGATTTAATGCGACTACGACGAGAAGGAGGAAGGGCGGAGGAAGGGCAACGGTAAATGGTAAACGCTGAATGGTGAACGGTAAAATGGTAAAATGGTGTATGTAAAGCCGCAACGGCTTTTGATAGAATTCCATGTGATTAAGTACGTGCAGACACATGTCAGGGCATGCACACATTCAGAGCACGACACGTCTACTCGTACGTCTCTCTGCAATGCCATCTAACAAAATTTTAATGCGCTATATTCGCTGTCGGATTGACAACCTGGGAGCTTAAGACGCTGTCTGTATTCACTCCTTAAATTCAGTATGCTTTAAAATGCTCGTTACTTAAGCAGTCCAACAGTTTGCTGTCAAAATGCTGATCAGTCGAAAAACACTTTATTAAAACACAATTAAATTATCAGCATGCTGTTAAACAGATGAAGTACACACTGTTCAATTTTAACTTGTGAATACCAAATAGTTATTTTAAAACACAATTTTGTAGCGTCTCAACAGCATCGCGTGCTACTTCAAAAAAATATATATAAATAATTAAAAAATATTATAATAAGCAGTAGGCAACTTTCAAATTCTTTATATATTTTGGGAATAAATTTCGGTAATTATCATGTATAGAACCAACGGGGATTCAAACAACAACATGTCACACTCCATGCGCCGCACCTACGGACCGAGGCCATCACAGGTGAGTCAACTGAAGGTATTCCTACCCCGTTTACCTATTTCCTCTCATTCTGCAGTTATCTTTGGAGAACTCTTCGAGTGTTGCAGAGCAGTGCATGAGAGACGATCGTTATTTTGATTTATTGTACAAGACTTACGATAACAGTAACCATCATCATGGTATTACCCATCGTATTAGCCACTTGGGTAACTTGGATCATTCCAATGCTGTTCGCAGTGCCTTGGACTTGAACACAACTGAAAATGACAAGGCATGGAAATCTTGTCTCTTGGAGTTGGCACGCAGTGAGTACAATACAGTAATAAAATGTTTAATTATTTAATCAACTGCATACAGTTCGACACGATTGCGAGGCCATTGAAAATAATCTGACTAGAGTGGAAATGGCGGCTCAAAAAAGTATGTTCCGTTGGTAACAAACTTCAATTTGTATAACTCTTTACCTCATTTCATGTTTAGATAAAAGACCAAAGACTCCAGACAGCTCCAGTCTTGACATGAATTTGGTTGGCTCTGCACTGACAACAATTGCCCGTTCATCGCCAGAGAATCGTGACTTGACTTTAAATCCTTCACTCACCGCGCTGTCTGGCGGTCCAAGGTTAGAGAGTCTGCATACTGGTGCCATGACCGAAACACATACTAGATATCAACTGCCAACAATTGCCGAATTGGTGAGAGATAGCAGCAGAGAAATGCTGGCACCGGAGCCGACCTTCGAGCAGGAGTTAAGAAGACAAATGGAAACTAACTCGGATGCTGTCTCCAGATCGGAATATAGATGTCCCGTCTGCTGGAACAGTGTACGTCAACGGAAACCGGCCGCAACGACTTGTGGCCACGTGTTCTGCAGTAGTTGCATTAAAGCCGCTTTGCGTACCACCTGTAAGTGCCCTGTTTGCCAAAGATTGATGACAGCGCGTCAGATATTTCGAATTTACATTTAAGCAAATCTAAATTTGTGTTAAAGGCGTTAAATATCGCCATTTTCCGTAACTTTTCTCTAATAAAAGTAAAGTATGCGCACGAAAATATGCAACGTTTTTTATTAAATGCATACAAAATAACACATACGCCATGGTGAACATAAAATGCAACAATATCCAGGAAAAATGCCAAGGACAGCAGGGCGTGAACATGGTTCTGGTACTGCTTCTGGTCCTGTGACCACCTGCTGCAACATTGTAAATTACGTGCTGCAAGACGGCGCAAGTATTACAGGCTTTAACTTGGCTTCGTGTGCCGCATGCCAAGGCCAACAGAACGTGTTAGCTGCCATCTCCTAACGTGGCAAATATTGCAGTGGATTTCTAGCAAAAACCTACCACTCGATATCAATTTATTGCTAGTCTTAAATTAAGTTATAGAAAAGTGCACATTTTACAGCATGTCAACACGAATTTTCCACCTGACTGCTAAGCCGAAAAGATTTAATTGGCAGCCAACTCGTTTGGGATTTAAGCGTCCGCCACAAAATAAATCAACTGCTCAAACACTTAAGACAAAAGTAATCAACACCTTGTCCCCAAATAAATAATGCCCCAAAATATTGGAGACACAACAAGTCGAAACAATAAAAGAATACTGCTGCTACACAAAATCAGCTAATGGTTGGTGAGTGGAGAGCTGGAAGATGTCATGCCATCGCATTAATCAAGGTGCAGTCGAAGCCCTTTTTTGGCCAGCAGCAAAGTGTCAACAGCCAGTACGCACAGTGGTACTTAAAGCACTGAAAGTGTTAAGGGAAATGAAGAATGCTCCTTTGTCATTTAGCTGAAAGTTTCACTCTTTGGCCCACTGTGTCAAGCTGCGCACGTACTTCGCTTATTTCTCTCGCACAATGTGCGACCATTTTGCAATTTCTTTTTAGGGCAGAAGCTAGCCTTCTTCCTGTCTTTTTGTCTTTTCTTGTTTGTTGTTGTGCGTGGTTGCTTCTAAATAATGGCCAACCCAAGGCACAAGACAAAAGAAGCTTTCAGTGAGCACACGTTGACACTCGACTGTCATACAATTTTTTCCAATTTACTTGGCCAAGTCATTTCATATTTGTTACCTTCATTCATTGCCCATGCGTGTAAGAAGTCAATCAGCCAAAATGACTGTGTTTTTCCTGTTTTCAAAATGTCAAATAGTTTTGCTAGAAAAATTCAAGCACAGAAACTGCTCAACTTCTCTTTAAAAATTCGCAGTCTTCCATCTTTCCACTGGCATATCAGATTTCAAGCGTTTCCTAATGTTAAAGCTCTTACTTACTTATATAACAAAGTGTGCACTTACTCAGCAGTTTGTGCTAGAGCTGAATCCATTACCGTAGCCACTTTCTAGCTGTTATAACTTAAATCTTTCACAATATGCAAAGTGGACATGAAAACGGTAAGTGCATGGAGGAGACAGCAACAAAAGTGTACAACAGAGAAGCAGAGATGCAGAGACGGAGATAGAGAGAGCTGTTAGGAGTGTGAAAGCATAAAAGTGATGCCAGAAATTTATGCAAAAGAGTAGCAACATTGATAAAAAGAAATAGATAGAAAAATTTAAAATTAAATTATTCGGTAAATAACATAACAGTTAACATCTTTTCGCTGTCAAAAATATTTAATTTATATCTTAAGCTATTTTATACAACTTCAAACACAGCTATAAATAAGCTAAACTGACACAACTGCTGCATTCACACTCGAGCGTTATTGAAATCTCTGCAAGGATATGGCAAGCGCAATATCTAACAAATGCGAATTAAATGAAAAATGAAAAAAATTCGGTGACAATGCAAATTGAATTTGCCACGAGCAACAAGCGATTTGCAATACAAATGCCATATTTTCGAGTTCATCTATAGAAATCATACTTTTCTCCATCTTTTCGTGTACTTGGTGTACTTTTGAGTAATCTGTGCAAATCAGTCGCCGCAATCAAAAGGCCCGCCTTGTACGCATTTGAGTGCGAGCATAAAAAACCAGAATCACAGATCATCGTCAACCGCAAATTGTAAGTAATATGCATATTTTAGTCATAAAAGAAAACTCAACAATGCCCAGAGCTCAGGCCGCATTTCCACTGTCAAAGCAATTTACATTTTTATGTAGACATATATTTCTTTTGTACCCTGTAAGCTTTGAAGGTTATCGAGTTGCTAAGTGTGTGGAGAAACACATAAAATATTAGAGTGCACTAAAAATAGTTTAGGCGGTAAGAGAACGCACTCTTAACAGACTCTGATGAGTGCAGAATATTAAAAGCCTTCGTTAACAGTCTCTGTTAGAAGAGTAGAGCAAGAAGTACTTTTCTGTTAGGCAGTAACAGCCGACGACTTTAACAGTTGCTGTTATGGCTGATGCATAACATTCTTACTTGCTGCAATGATCGTTAGCATGCTGTTGACAGAAACTGTTGCTGCTGCTTCTTAACAGTCAAACTAAACTTTAGCATGATTCTGCTCTGTTATTTAAACATTATGCCATTCTGTTGTTGTAGTTTAGTAATTCTTCTTACTTATGGATGCTCTAAGCTATAAAGCACATCTGCTAGTCGACTACTGTTCAGCAAGCACTCCTACTCGATTTGATCTATTTCTAGAAAATGTCACGTAACCCCCTCGGCATGCAAATCCGTCGGTATTGTTTGATATCTCCATAGTTGAGTGCTACAAATCTGATGTGGTATAAGCCGGCAATTCACGAGCATGCATCATGAATGCAAACAAGGGTGCATTTTGAGTGCTTTATCGGTGGAATGGAATGGAATTCGGCAATGGCAATGGCTGCCAGATGACACTGACGCATTCGGCTGCATAATGAGCATCATACACAGTTGCAGTTATCCAACGAACAAAGTGGATTTATTGATACAGGTATACAGAAACAGATACTGATACACAGCTTCTATATATCTACAAATTGAGAGCTCATTTTGTATGCAACTTGCATTTGATTCTGATTTTGCTTTCAGCTGATTTACCGTGTGGTTTTCCACACCCAATCTGTGGATTTAGCTGAATTTAAATAAATAAAACCATAACACTATTTCAACAAATTATTATTCACAATCATATTCAATTTTTGTTTGTCCGGGCATTTGCTTTCAATACCAAAATCAAAATTATGAAATAAATGAAAATCAAACCAACAGTTTTGGAAAGATGTTCCCGGCCCAAAAGTTTTGTTACGTTCTATCACTGAGAAGTGGATGCCTTGTCATAGCTTTCTATGGACTACTATGCGCTGGCTTAAATATGGACTTTCTTGTATCAGTATTAAATCGTAATAAACTTAATACTCTAACTAAAACACCTTATACCAGTTTCCTATTTTATCTTAGATTCCAAAACGGTCGAAACAAATTATGTATTTATAGGTATACCGATTTACTTTAAATTATTTTTAAGTGTATCTGATTTATTTGAAATTCAGCTGAGGAAATAGGAGCCTTACATTTTGCATCTGAATTTCTACTGTTTATGGCTTCATTATTGCTATTCATTTCCACCATGATGGTAAGTAGTTTCTCAGTTTAATTACATTTGTCATGTACTGGTCTTTTTCCCTTTATTCCCCCTTAGAAACGCTCGTTTCTGGTTCTTGGCTATATAACGCTCGCAGCACTGCATATTCTATACTTAATAGTTTTCAGTGTAATCTCGTGCATAATGGAAGTTAATATTTTTACAAATTTCAATACAAACACCTGCATTGCATATTGGCTCTGGGTAGCACTTTCTTGTGGTAACTAATAGCGAGCATAAATATCACTAATTGTTATTTAACCCGATAATTTTAGTATTTTCGCCATATTTCATATTTATTGCACTTTCCTATTACCAAACAAAGCAAACAGAGGATGTTGTTGAGCAAATACTGTGAGAATGGGATAAAAACTGTAGAAAACTGGATGGCAGAGCTAGTTAAGCTGTATCCATCAGATTCTTATGTAGAACATAGTAGTATCTAGTAGTTTATTTTCTCTAAATAAATCCAGACTTGTACAACCAAAATAAATTGATTGAACTGTTTTAAAGTGTTTCAACTTACAGAAAATATATTTTTATGATGTGTAAAAGCATAGATAATTATTAAATGGCTTTCAATTACAGACATTTTAGCACTTATGCTGGACAAATGATTTATTTAACTCGCTGCACACGCATTTACAGACCAATCAATTTACAACTTTTCACTCAATCACAAACCAATCCCTGTGAGCAAAAAAGCACAAAAAAAAGTAGAATTATGGACGCAATCAGACAGAGCCAATTGTGGTCTCATTGCCAATTGTTGTTAGGGAAACTGGGGAGCATCACTGGCGCCACTAGAGTTACCAGATGGGGGCGGGGGGCAGTACTGGCGATGGGACT
The DNA here is from genome assembly GCA_018152125.1 of Drosophila dunni. Lineage (NCBI taxonomy): Eukaryota > Metazoa > Arthropoda > Insecta > Diptera > Drosophilidae > Drosophila > Drosophila dunni. The sequence continues at coordinate 5,511,331 of JAECXC010000286.1, forward strand.
TCCAATAGCAGCAACAGCTGAATAAACATCAATAACAGCAACACAACAACAGACAGGCAGAAAGAGTGAAAGATAGAAAGAGACACAGACAGAGTCAGCGACAGTGACAGGGATAGGGGGAGACAATGTGGGAAACATAGCACAAAGCACTGAATACCGTTTCATCGACACTTTTTCATTGAATTCAATTAAAAGGCGAAATTGAAAATTGAAATTCAATTAAGATGCTATAAATACGCTGGGTGTGAGCACGTTATCCACACACACACACACACGCACATATGTGTGCAGAGGGACTGTAAAAGCATTCCTGGGTACAACAAGCATCCAGCCAACGATGATAGATGAGCTGCTGCTGGCATCCATGTAAATAATCTATCCACGAATACGTTTGCCCAGCAATTTTTGCTGTCACTGGGGATTTTATTTTCGATTTTTTTGCGTTGCCTGCTTTTTAATGGCTCATCAGCACTTTAGTTACTCAATTTGATGCAAAGGGTATTGATGGCAAATAAATTGTTATTGCAATCAATCATTATAGCCAGCACATGGAGTGCATGGAGTCTGCCACTAATTAAGATCGAACATTAATGCGAAAAACAATTGAGACATAAATGAGACTAATAGCGAGCAAAACATGAGCTGTGAAGAACTTGACTTGGCTTAAAACTCCGCGTTTAATTGGAAAGTATTAAATTAAGATTTCATTTGATTAATTCTGCTGTTGTGCAAGCTATTAATCAGTCTAGCTAACTACATTGTTAACTAACTAATTTTCAGCATTATTTTTATGACAAATTCCCTGGCGTAATACCCGCTGGGCTGGTGTTTCTGATTTGCTGTCTAATCTACTTTCTTCCATTTGATTGCGCACATAATTTATAAAAAAAAAAAAAACCAGCAACCGAGCAGCTGGCTTCAATTAAAACAATAAAGCAACCAACGTCGACCAGAAGCCCCCAAAGACAAAGTGCAAGCGGTGGCAAGAACTTGGACTTTGTTGAACTTCTTTGCGGCAAGTTTTCTTACCCCAAAGTAGCACAACTTTGTTGGCCTTGCAGCAGCTAGCTCAGCATAGTTAAGTTTCCCAAGGTCAAGTAGCAATTTTTAAGCAATGCATTTAAAATGCGAGCCGTTCGAGTGCCCCCAAAAGATAAATGACTTAATTATAATTTAAATAAAAGCATGCAACAAAGATAATGGATTAAACGACTGCAGCTTAAAGCGCTCAAAATAAATCCACTTATTTTTAACAGACCAACATTGTTTAGAATGACAACACGTGCAGCGGAGTTAACATATGTTAAGTCTACTTATTTTATTATGCTCGTTAGAATTTCTTCCGCATGGCGTATACATAATTTATATACTACACACACAGACACCCTAACACACCCACACCAACCTACACTGGATGAATACATTCATGTTTTATTGCTTGCTCAGCTGTTGATATGCAATTTAAGCAATTTGCTGTTAATAGCAGCACGAATCCTATGCGGATACGCGGCGTATGCGCAACGTCTCCTTTATGCCGCACTTGTTGTTGTTGTTCTGCTGCCAGCTTAAATATTAACTTTTTGCATTATTCTCAATTTAAGCAATTTATATTATAGCCTCATTAGCATCATGTGTGTGTGTGTGTGTGAGTGTGATGGTGTGTGTGCGTTGTGGAACAGCTTTGAGCGCTCTCATCAAGATGCTAATGGAATTAAAATGAAAATTGAGTCAACAATATTAACACTCTGAGCCCACGTTGTGTGTGTGTGTGTGCGAGGGGAGGGGGATAAGGGCGGCAATCAGCATGGGCAATGACTGTGAAATTTGGTTATCAACACGTTGACATGTCTGTGCATGCTTTTAATAGATGGAAATTGAAAAATCCACCCATAGATTACCAATATATATTATACGACAGTCATTCAGTTTGGTTTTCTTAGCCTTTTCATTCAGATTTCCAAATTATTTGTTTAAGAATTTTTAGTTTTAGCTATGTTTTGGGCCGTCTCATGCTGCGACTGTTACTCACTCAGAATTGGTTGTGTGATTATTGGAAGCTTTGGCGTTCTAATGTCTGTCTGCCAGCTCTGGTTTAAAGTAGGGGTTTTAAGCATCGCAAGTTACATAGATACTGCAAGCAGACACACGGCAGTTTACTACGCCTCCCAGTTTTTAGTCCTTTAGTACTTCTCTACGGCACTTTAACGGTAAGTCCAGTGAGTAACAGTTTTGGACTATTCACATTGAAGGCCACATCCGCTGTTCTTATCTACATTTTACTAGAAGTTATGCAATTTCTATTTATCGTAATATATGCTATCGTCATTACCGTCCAAGGCTGCAATATCATTGTCAATATGAACGTATTTGCTAACGTTTTATATTGGCTTGTGATTGCAATTACATGTTGTAAGTCTTTGCAATATAATTTAATTTATCTTAACTCTTTTAATGCTGTTTCTTACAGGTATATCTGTCTTTTTCACTTATATAGCCCTGTCTTATCATGAGGAAATAATAAAGGCAAATCCAAATTAATAAATTTTATAAGAAACCAAGTATTTTCGCACAGATTACTAAAATCTTCTGCATTCTGCTAAGTACACATTAGTGTGCTGTGGGGCTAGCACGCCTGCTGTATACCCTGTGCTACTAGCTAGAAACCTAGAGTTTTCTGCAGCTTACAAACTTAGTCCTCCCACTTCTGCTGGGTATTAGCCCCACACACACTTACTCGCAAATTCTCTTGTTATTTTGGGTTCACTTTCTTGGGTCACAAAATGTTAATCAATAAACATGCTTTGGGTATTTGTTTATTTTTCCATAATACCCAATTGACCGTTGCCTTCCTTAGTTATAAATTAATAGACTTGTCGCATTTTTGGGGCATTTAATGGCTGAATGCCTCAGTAAGGTTTAATTGGCCCGAAGCGTTCTTTCCATTGTTTTAAATTAAAATATTTGCTGCTTATTCTATTTTATGTTATTGATACACTTTTGGAATTTCCACAACAAATGCCTCAATTAACTTCGGTTTCGTATTTTTTTGTTTTAAATGTTTAAAAGTTTATTGAAGCAATTAACGAGCTGCCAGCTGCTTTCAATACACTTGCTGACTTATTCAGCAACTTTTTTTATGTGGTCTAACGAGCTTCTTAAAAAGTGTCATGAAACATCAGCCACTGACACACACACTGACACCCACTGAGGTCGTGGTTTATTTTTTCGGCTCTCGGTCTATTTAAAGTCCTCGAAATTTTCAATCAATAAACACGCCTGTGGCCCAGCCGAAGGCTCTGTCTGCTTTTCTGTTCATTCATAAAAGTTTTTTGCCTTTGCCCTCACGCTTCAATCAATAAATGTTGAAATTGGCATGTCAACAGGTTGATTGCCACAAAATATTGAGTAGACATTGAGACCTACGTTATACGTTGCTTAATAACGGCTTTTGGCCGCGGGAAATTAATTTTCATTTAAATTGACTATTTTTTTTGTATAAAATATTTAATTAAATATTTAATGGGAAAATCTGAAAGTCATAAATGTTTTTAATTATGTTTTATATTAATTGAACTCTTTTTGGACTGATCAAAAAACAAAACTCACATAATTATGTGAACTCTTGCAAATTTAATTAATCTAAGGACTGTCAAAGGAACTGCGCAGAATTCAATGGGCGTGGGCAGTATAAACAAGAAGAAGAGGAGGAAGAAGAAGAGGTAAAGTAGAAGAGAGAGTGTGGAGTAGCCTGATGTTATCGTGACAAACCCAAATTAAGTAACTCTGGGGTAGTTACATCAGAGCCCAGCGCCGTTGGGATGGTAACCTGTGCCCAATGCGTAAACCAAGGACAAAGGCCAAACTAACTGATGGAATAACAACTGCTCTGATAGGGTTGACATGATAGCTATATAAAGTATATGAATTTCACAGCTACCCTGTAATAAAAGTCACGAAAAGAACTGTTTGTTGGCCGTCCCCAATTGCTAAGCGTATTTAAAAATAAAGGGCTTCCTTAAATATGAATTTAATTAAATTAAATAACATATTAAGTGAAGAAAATGTTTATTCAATAAATACCAGAGATTTAGCCCTTATTTATTATTTTTAACTAATTTTAATTAGCTCAATGGAATCAAAATACAATCTAATTTATATTTAAATTATATTATGAATAAAATTTAAATTTTTATTTAAGTATGTTTATATATATTTTTTTCAATTTATTATTATTTTTTAACTCCTTTAGCATATTTATTTAGAACTTTATAAAACCTAAAACATTTAGTAGCATGCTCAACTGATTTTAAATAGGTTTAAAATATGTCTAAGCGTCCCACATTTCCCTACGAATACAGGGTACGCATCAGCATAGCTTACTTCAGACAGCTGCTCAAAAATATTAAAAAATCTGAGAAAGATCTCTTGATGCATCTTATTCATTTTAAAGCAGCTACTGCCTTGCTTTCTTGTCACTCCCGCTCTTACTCCTTGTCAGGGATTATGGCTGGAAGTGGTGTTTTAAAATATCGGCTTTTCGCACTTACCCGTTGTACCATTTTCCTGGTCGCTCATTTCGCCCAGGGATGTCGACAAAGCTGTCATCATGTTCGTCATTTCTGTCGTTGTCGTTGTCTTCGTCATTGCAGTTGGTTGCACTGCATTTCCGCTGTCTGCTGTTACTATAATGGGCGCGTTCGTGCCATTTTCCGTTTTCACAATTTTCGCATTGTGGCTAACCATGGCACAGAAAAAAGGAAAAGCCAGTAAATCGTATAGGAAAACTCACAGCCGCCAGCTGCGTGGGAAAATTGCCTGCCCAATGCAGGCAAAGCTTCGCCACTTGTTGATGGGGCCCTGGAAAAACGGAAATTAAGCAAGATTGAAAGAGAAAGCATGAAAATGGGCTTCCTTCCGGCAAAATGACATGCAATTAACTGTACAAATAGGTGCGATGTAAATCAAATTAAAGTCACTTTGGTCCAAGAAAAAAAAAAACTGTGGAGACTCTAGTAAAGTGTAGTAAATATGCAAATAAATTCAGGAATTAAAAGATTTTAGCTTAAAAAAATTTATTAAAATTAATGTTGTTAAGTAAAAATATTTTTTTTTTTGCCTTTTGGTTTAAAAACTTGTACTTCAATCAAAATAATAAGTAAGCTTAGGCGTATAAACAATTAAAATTAGAGGCTCCAATATTTAAGTTTAAATATTTATTTAATACATAAACAAAAGTCAAAATGTTTGCTTTAAATTTAAAGTTTCTGATTTAGAATGTTTCTGAAAATTCCGTCGTGTCAAAAACTGTAACAACTTTTAGTTGTCACTTCGTTTTGCTTTCAAGTGTCTCACTCACAAACTTACAAATAAATCAGAGTACAGTATGCAGTCGTATGCACAAAAAGATACATTTGATGTGTCTTTATTTATACATGCATAGCTAGAAACACTTGACAATCTCCTCGCCTCAATTAAAAAAGTTTCTGTTGAATACAGTCGAGATACGGCAATGAGGGGGGAACTGTACAGGTAACAGTTAACAGGTAACATTTCTATAGCCAAGACCTATGGAATGCAGTCAAAGGATGTGCGACAAATTTGCGCAACTGTAGTTGGAAATCTTACAAATTCTTTTACTCTCTTTTTATGGCGCAGACATTTCCAAGGCTACAAAAAAAATGGGGAAAATGTTTGAAATTGTTTAAATTAAAATTCTACTTGCTTAACAATGCTTGGCTGTGCTTTTGTGCACTGCTGAAGCGAGCACGACACGTATACAATATGTTCTGAGAGTTCTTTTGGAAAATAGACGCCAGCAACAATTAATTTAGGGCAGTAAAACAGAGGGAGTGTGAGGGCCCTTTATTAAGCAAGTACAAGTGCTTGGTATTATTTTACAGCATTTTTACAACTTTCTGTATCCCTTTTTGAATTATTTTAAAGTAGATATTTAAGACAATTGAGTTTCAAGCAAAACTAATCTATTAATGACTGAGTATTATTGCTAGAAACTGCTTTGTTTGTGCGTGCTTAATAATAAATAATATTTATTGGCCTTAAACTGTTTAACACCTCGCACGACTGTGTGCAACACGACGTATGCGTTATTTCTATTGAAAAACGTACAAAAAAATAACTAAACTGGATTAATATCTACAGCTTTATGCACATTAATTAACTCACTTAGCTTAAGCTAGTGCAAAGTTTCTACTTAAGTAATTTAATTAAATTCAATTAAATCTTTAACTGACACCTTTAATAAACATGCTCTACAAAGTTGAGTGTATCATAATTTCAAAGCAATTTCAATGGCATTTTCACTTGAATTTTGTTGTTTGTGTATCTGTTTGCAGTTGCTGTTGCTTTGTTCGCCAACCACTTGTAGATTTTCGCATTTTTAAGCAGGCAACGAACAAAAAGTCGACCACGCGTTTGACCCGCACACAAAACGCAAAACACAAAAACACAACACACAAAACAACAACTGCAACCACTTGGAAAAACTATTCATAAATAAATATGCGAGTGCTCATATATACCTACAAAGCAGGCACTAGTTTTCCCTCCTTCTCCCTCTAGTCGCCCATCTCTTTCGCTCTCTGTATTTCTCTCTGTCCATTGTGTTCTCTTTTGTTTTGCCTGGCTTTGCTCGTTGGCGCGTGTATTTTCTTTATTTATACATCCATATACACAAATAAGCAAGTATACAGTTTTTGTTTACACCGCAAAATCGCCGGTAGCACTGCTGCATTTACCTAGTTTACTCAAGCCACTGCGGTGGCTGGTTTTTATGCCCAGAAATGGCATCAGTTAAAGTTTACACAAATTGCCATAAACTAAAATGCGAATAAAACGAATTGGCGCATAAATTCAAGTAATTTCAAGGCAACATTACACAACATTAATTAAAAGTCTTTAACAATAAATAAAATAGAAATGATAATAACATTAAGTAATTCAACATTCATTTGAACTTTAATGTTGCATTGCTTCTGATTATCAATTTGTAACTTGAACCTAAATATTTGCAGGTCACATTGATGACGCCGCGTATACGTAATCTTAAATTCATATTACGTATACGTGCCGAGCTGCAAAACACTGTGAAAAAGTAAACAAGGGGGTAGCAAAAATACCAATCTCTAGCTAAAAACGAAGCGTACGTCAATTAACATTAATTTACATCCAAGTTATTATCGAAATTATCATTAGGCGCTGGCGCTGCCGCTGTCGGCGGCACTGGCGCAAATGGACAGCACAGAATTCCGCTTTTTAGATGACAAGTCATAAATTATTCGCTCTTATTGCAATTGCAAAGCATACATGTATTTTCCACTGTCATACACACACGCACACACACTCGTCTGTACTCCCATCAGAGTCATCAAGAAGTTGCGCTTTTAAATTTATCAAATTGGCAAAAAATGTTAAGTAATTTGTTTGCTTGCCACACTCATTTGTTGCACACACTCCCATACATGCGTTTGTATCTGTTTTTTTCATGGCATTTCCTTCAATAAATATTTGATACAGTTTTGTATCAAAACCATAACTACAAACACACATTTAATAACCTTGCATTCTTTTTCGCGTGTTTGTTGTTTAAAATTGATTAGAGCAAACCCAGAACAGTCAGCGCCGGCAGAACCCCAGCCAAAGACCCCAAGCATGTTCCCTAAACACTGCGTACACACATGATTGAGTGTGCGAGTAGTGTGCAAGTGTGTGGGTGTGTGTGTACTTGAGTATATTTTGCAATGTGTCTGTTTCTCTTACTGTATCTTTTGACTTTGATCGCACATGATTAATGATTACGTCCGTGTTTATTGCCTTTCGCTACCGTGCTCTGGTGTGCTGTAAGATATTACAGCTTTTATCGCTCTCCGGGGTTTCCTGCATACAAGCAAACCTGTCATATTTCAATTGAAGCACACACGCAAATGGCTCAAACATTTGCTGCTCTTGACTGCCAGTATTATTGCCAGTAGCTGACAGCCCAAACAGCTCAGCACAAATTTGTGACTGACTTTACAGATACCCGTTTTAAATTGAATTTATTGTGTACTTTTTGTAACATTTCGATTAACATTGCTGCTGTTAAAAACCTACGCTATGTTAAGCAGCTGTAAATAATTCTCATTTTGATAACAGTTGGTGTTGTATGCGACACTTTAGAGGTAAATCAAACGCTATCTTGAAATTCGAATTACATTTGTTGACTTTAAGCGAAATTTATGTGCCATTTGTGTTGGCTTTAATCTTTTAGAAACTTGCACACGCTTTCATTATGAGCAAATGTAAATATTTAGCACCGAAATTAGCTTTATTGCCAGCGGAAAATGTAGGAAAATCAGGAGATGAAACCAATGAGCGCTGACAATTTAATTAAAATGGCCAAGGAAACTTCTAGTATTTAGTTGCCAATAGAAACAGATCACAGTCTTAGCCTAAAAGCACGTCACTAGCACAAAGTTTGTCTGCTGAGCAAACAAGTCACGAAATTTAATTAACCCAACAAACGTACAGACGCACAGACACCTAACAAAAGTCCAAATGAAAAGCCAAAATGAAACTTTCGATAACTTTATTAATTTACAACCAAATAAGTTTCTGTGGCCTTAAAAGCATATCACAATGTTATGCACTTTTAATGCAATTGAATTGAGTGCAGCACACGTATTCGAACTTATGTACGAATTCCCAGGCAGGCATCAAAGCGAAAGTTGCCAGCTTCGAGTGCTTGACAAGGCATTGCGTATACGCAGCATATGCTCTGAGTTGAGTGAGCTAATTTTTTGGTTTTCAAAGCCAAAATCAGTGCAATATGTGGACAGAGGCGCAAATGGGCGTAAGTGGGTGTGGTCTTGTTTGGTCTTTTGCTGTTGTGGTTGCCGGTTATTCTCGATTTTTTTTTAGACCCTGTAGTTGGATAGCCAAAAGGGTATGCTGGCTTGGTGAAACAGTTTAACCAATGTGGACAGGGACGTAAATGGGTGTGGTCTTGTTTGGTCTTTGGCTGTTGAGGTTGCCGGTTTTTCTAGATTTTTTTTAGACCCTGTAGTTGGATAGCTAAAAGGGTGTGCTGGCTTGGTTAAACTGTTGGCTAGCAAAATCGCTTTTAACTTTGTTTTTCCTATTCAAGTACAGGGCCTTTTGCAGTCTACCTTCGTCTACTAATTGCTGCTTGATTTTCCGTTTGTTTTTCTTTTTTGGTGGTTTACAGCTTTGTGTCCATGAATGCTGATTCATTAGCAAAACTCAGGCACATACAAACACACACACACACACACACACATGTTCACCGAAGGAGACAGGTTAAGCTATTTAAATGCGCATTTGTGTAACAGTCTTTTAGCATGGAAATGGGCATGGCCAGTGTGGATTGTGCTGCGGTGGTGCTGTGGTGCTGCGGTACTCTGCTGTGGCCTGACCTTCGTTGCAGGCTGCTACCAAGGCACGTAGTCGCAGCTCTTACCCCTAGCCAAAGGCAGCTTCTGTAACCAGAAATTGGGCGCAAGTGAGTGAAAGAGAAATAAACGCCAGAAGCATGACTTTCGCTTTGCTTTAATTTATGGCTGCTTTTCGGTTAATAGCTTAAATTGCATTTAGTGCAAACAGCATTCAATCAGAGCCAAGAAAAACCGAAGGGAAATTTGGCTTGATTATGCTTAAAGTACACGAAGCAAAAAGAATTAAATATAGTAAACAGGAGACTTAATGAATTAAAATTTAACACTCAGAAAAGATTATTTTCATATTTTTGTTTACTGTGTGCAGCTAGCCTTGCCTTGTTTTTATTGTATGCCCTATCTCCGCTTATATATTTTTAGCTTATCCCTTGTTAAGGTCATCCATTTCCGGAGGCGACCTTGACTCCTGACTGGCTACAGCTACAGCTGCATTTGAGTGTTAGCATTCCGTAGAATGTAAATTGTATATTTATGGCGCTGTGAAAATGTTTTCAAACATGTGCTAAGCGATTTTATTAGCTGTACCGCCTCCTGCTCCTCCCCCTCGCCCCCACTCATATAAACGACCGACATCAAAAGTCTAAAAATAATTGCAGGCCAATAAAAACCAAAGTCGAGCAACGGCACCAAAAACGGTAATTAACAAAAGAAATAAACATAATCCCAAGTCAGAGAAATTAACAGCCCTTAAAACGATTCTTATTTTCATTTAAAATTTCCACTGCTTTTATTGAAATGAAAATTCATTTGAATTTCTTGATTTTTTTTTGTAAAATACACGCATTTGTGCAATGTGCAAGACAAACCAGATTTGCCATAAAATTAAATTTCTTGCCCATTTGGTAGTCGTCAGTCAACCAGTCGACCAAATCGACCAAAACCAACCAATTTGACCAATTCAACCAAATTTGATCAGTGGACTATGAAAACAGCCCAAAGATTTGTGCAAATTTCAACTATGTGCCAATGGTTATAATTATCATAAGCATCATTATGCTCTTCATCTTCATCATTTCGATGACGTTGTCCACTTGCATTCAGTTTGACACATTTTTTTATATTATTAAATATTTTTTTTTACTTTGGTTGCTGACATTTTTTGAATTATGGGCACAAATATTATGAGCAAATAAATCAGTTCGACAAAACTGTGATAAATGTTGTAAGCTATTTTTGACAGTTTAACGCGCTGCAAGTGTGAAAAAGTGCTAAAACAAATCTTTGGCGATTGACAACAGCAGCCACAAATAGAGCACACAAAAAGCAGAAAAAAACACACGAGATTTGTTGAATTTAATTAGCATATAGCTATACTTATAATTAAAGCTGCTAATTAGCCCTAGCTTAACAATAAGATACCCTGTTTTATCAACTTTCAATTTTATTAACCGAAATTCGATTGGCTTATGAGGTGGTAGAATAGAATCTGTTCTAATGATACTAGAATTAGTATGAAAGTATGCAGAAGCATTTTTAAAATATTTCAAAAAAATAATAAAATAAATTTATTTTTATGAAGAACTAGAATATTTTACTGAAATATATATGTCCACAAATTCCAAATAAAATGAATAAATAAACCTTTTGCATAATATATTGAAATATTCTTCTAAAATAAGTCAAATAATAAGTAATTAACGGTTAAATCGAATAGAAAACTATATCCTTCAAAATTAAATGTAATCAAGAGAACAAAAAAATTTAAAATTAAATTTTAAAACAAATTTTGTTTAAAGGAATTAATATAAGCGCAAACTGATCTAAAAAAATTAATTTTATTTAAAATCACTTTCTTTGCACGAAAAAAATATTTAATTATTTGAAACAAATACTAAATAGAATAAAAAAAAAAAAATATATAAACTTAAACTACAATTCATTGAATAAAAATATAATAAATACTCTTTTTTTAGAGTACGCGGTCTAAAATGTAGCTTAAAAAAAACAATCGTCATATTCTTGATTCCTATTTACCAGCAAACACACTCAAATGTTATAAACAAATATATGAATAAAAATTTCACATTTTCTTATGTAAAAACTCGCATTGTACACAAGAAATGACGTGTGTTTGTCTCGTTTACACTCCTTTGTTGTCACATACTATTATATATGTAATGTTCGAAATGACTTTTGCTGGAAACACACACAAAATACACAATGTTTTTGGCATGACAACAATTTTTTTTTTTATTTTATTTTTTAATTTTATTTTTAGCTTTGTCGTGTCAATATTTACAGATAACGCCTTTGTTCACTCCAAGTTTCGATTGTTTTCCAACTGTTTGTAAAGATCATATTTTATCGGAATAGTTTGCAACTGTTTTATTTATTTAACATGTAAGTATAACAATAAAGATTTTGACAGCGTAGTCATTTGCTAAATCAATTTGACTTTTCTCCCACTGCATAAATTAGACCTATAATTACGCTTAATTAAAAGCAATTAAAAAAATACTTTTTGTTTCGCCCACATAAATTGCAGCCACGCTAGGAAAGAAATTAGGAAAACAGCTAATAAAATGGTAAACACTCTTTTTTGGTAAGAGTTTTATGGCTAAGTTGTTCATTTGGCTAAACTTTCTACACAAAACTATAAAACAAATTGACTGTTTACTATCAAAATTCGTTAGCTTAGCTTTCATTTAATAAATTTTCCATTTATTCCCTTAAGTGTATTTAAAATTCGTTGTATAAAATTTGCGCTAATTGTTTGCGGTGCTTTATTATTTTTTTTGGCAATTGGCGGTCACATTTCAAATAATTTCGTGGGACTTTTTCAATAAACCCCGAACAACTTATTTAGTAGACCCAGTAAAGAGAGTATAAGGAGTTTGTTGAAATTAATAAATAGTAAGAAACAGGCACGAGCAGGTCATAATGACGTCACTAAGCATACGTTTGCATGATTAGCATGTAATTTTGGAGATGAGAAGATCTAAAAGCAATTGGAACTGAAGCAAAAAAAGTTTGGCATTCAACATGTGTGAGAGCAAGACGGTATGAGCGCCTAGCAGCCTGCTGACGGCCGCTCTGTCTCGCTCACGCCTAAGTGCTAAGTCTATAACGGTTGTTTGTGCTCTCCTTCTTCTTTTATTCTGTTTTATTTTATCTGCTACACATGTTTCTTGTTGTTGTTTCTATTATTTGTGTTCTCGCTGTTGTTGTTGTGGCTGCTGCTGTGGTTGCGGATTCGCGTTTGCCGTCATTACACATGTTTATTATATTTAATATTCTATTTTGTTTTGTTTTCATTTTTTTCTATCTCTCTCTAGGGCTTTTGAATTTTTGAGTGTCGCCGCCTCGACTCATCATCATTGTTGTTCTTGTTGTTTGATTAGGCGTCTAGGCTGACACATGGGTGGCACTTAGATACAGATACAGCTACGGCTACAGCTACTGCTAGAGATACAGATACAGATGCAGACACGCCCCGTGCGACGACACATGTATACGAAATTTTACACAAATGTGCAAATTTAATTAAATTGAAACGAGAAATAAATATAAAACGCTTCGCCTCGACACATATAAGTACCTATATATGCTATATAGAATGCTGTATCGTGTGGGGTGCTTAGCTGAATTAAAGAAAGCGAGAAAAAAAGAATCCGATTTGCCTAACAAACCAAACTAACAGACAAACCACAGCTACTAAATATATAAAAATTGAATTTTCACAAAATTCAAACAATAAATAATAACACTCGGAATTTATTGTGTTTGTTTCAAAAAATGTTTTCTAGTCTGCGAGTGGAGGAAACCAAAACGAACAAAGAAAACACATTAAATTCAAAAAAGAATTTTTAAAACACTTTTTGTGTTTATTAGTGTAATCAAATTTTTGTTTGTTGCGCCAAATTAACCAACTGCTCAAATCAAATTGAAAACTTTTGTGCGGATTTGAGATGAAATGTGTGTCATGATTTCTGTACTTGAAAATCTGCGTATTATTATCGCCAAAATGTTGTACATTTCTAAAAACAAGACTATATGTTTATATATAAATAAACGCACATATAGGGAATTGTGTCATCTGTGAAAGACAAAGTTATTTATAGTTTATTTAATTCATATTTGTTTTGTTTTTTGATTGTGAAACAGCTGAGAATATTATAGAAATAGAACTGATATAGAAATGTAGCTAATGCTAGCGATTTATTATTTACTTTTTGAAGTAAATATTGAAAAAGTGATAACAATTTACAAAGTGTTTCATCACAAAGTGAATCATGGCAGAGTTTAGTAAAACTTCTAGCAAATGCAGTCAAGTGACTCATGCTAAAGGGTGCGTCTAAAAGAAGTTCCCTTTTAATTAAAAATTCGACCGACCAATCGATGAAATGAGTGATTAGTTTAGTTTAAATTTGATATATAATTTGTCTCATTGGGCTTATTGGGGTCTTCAATAAACCGACAACCGATATCGGCAGCGGGCGACTTTGAATTTGATAATAAGCAAACTAAAAAGAACTAAAAATAAAATAGGTGGAGTGAGCGGGGGGAGTGGAGTAGTGGGGGAACTCGGCCAACTCATTTGGGGTTATCAGATATATACAAGTTTTGGTATTTGCCGAGTTGCGTTGATTTTAATATATCGCAAAGCGTTCTTATAGAATTTCAACGCTGTCTTGCCATAAAGATAAAAAATAAAACTGTAAAATATAAAATAAAAACAACACAAACTAGTGTGGGAGGTTATTTATTAACGCTAAGACATGAGCCAAAATAAAAAAACAAAAACAGGAACAAAATCAGCACGAGCATTTTTATAACTTGATTTATTTAAAGACAACATTTGGCAAATGATCTTGCGACTAAGTGAGTGACTATTTCTGTACCACTGCTGAGCAGATTTATATATACTTCTTTATACATAAATCATTTTACAACATTCAAATAAAACTAACTTCAAAACATTACAAATTTCGAGTTGAGTGAAACGTTTTTTTGACCTCTAAAAAACACAGATTTTTTTAAAGAAAGAACGAGTTTATGTTAATAATAGTGCCAAAGTCAATGCCACCCACAAATGTTTAAAATAGTTAGGCACATATAAATATATGTATAAACATGTGTATACCCGGCAATAGTCTCTAGTCGCTAACTAAATTTATTTGTGCTTTTTTTTTGGATCATTTCTTTCATCATAAAAACACACACACGCACACTCACACACACTGCGCGTCGCGTCCGGCCGTCAAAATTGCAAAAAAAAAAAATAAATAAATAAAATTGAACAGTATAAAGTGTATAACAACGAATTTTAAATACACTATCAGATATTAAAAAATTTGCTTAAAATATATCAAAGCTACTCCTACTTAGTAGACTTAAAAGTAGCTAAAACGCAACTAAATTTTCCAAAAACCACTTATAACTTAAACCAACCAATTATACCCCATGTTAGTGTATTATAAACACGATTCTGACGCAATATGTGTCGCCAACAGCTGACAATTTGAGAGCAACATAATTTTATAATATATTATTGCTAATTTTCTCAACTTTAATTTGGCTTGTGTATAACAACCTTTGGAATTTATTATATGTAGTTTAATTTAATACAAATGAAAAGAAAAGAGATAGATAATTTCTAGCATTTCCTACGAGTTCTCAAAATTAATTATAGAAATCTGAAATCAAAGTCGATTAACGCTTATCACACTCGCCAGAGGCCTTTTAAACGTATTTGATTTGGATTGTTTTTGTTTTTGTTTTAGGTTTTCTGTCTTCTGTTTTGTATTTTATTTTTAGCTTAATTTTAGTTGCTATTGAACCTAACAATTAGCTGGGTGGGAGAAACTGTAAATAACGTGCGCTCATTTTGCCGGTTGCCCACAATTTGTTTGTTGTTTTTTGCTTTGGCCTTTTTGTCTTTTGGTTTATACTCTGCTTTACAGTGCGTTAATTAAAAGTTCTCATTGTGTGAATTACAGATACACTACCTAAATTATTGATGATGCTGTGGTTGTTGCTTGTTGTTGACTTTATTCCTCAACTTGTTGATGATGTTGGAAATTTGATTAAACTTCACAATTTGTAGCTTAATTATTTATATCAATAACATATTCGTATTTTTCATATATTTTATTCACAGGCACACACACTCTCTCAAACACTCACGCACACACACACGCATACACATACGCAGTATACGCGCGCAGCGACAAACGCGCGAAATCAAAATCGTATCAAAATGAAAATAGGAAACGAGAACAACGCGAGCAAAGAAACAAACAGCTGTGAACCGCACGCCAGCACGGTCTAATCAGAACTGAGCGCACATTCTAATCAGAACCGAGCGATGTCCAACAGGCTGCGGCAGTCAAACAGAGCAGACAGAGTCGTCGGGTGTTTCACTCACATACACACACACAGGCATGTTCACGAGTGCCAATGTGTTGCCGAAGTCGTGCGGCTCTTTTCTTTTGACTTTGTAAAGGCGCTACACTGAAAGCAAAAGCGAATGTATTAATAAATTTAAGTATTCCGATTTAGTTAAATCAATTAATTAAAAATACAATTATATACATACTTTTTTATATAGTATGTAGTACAGCAAATTAAAGTCCTTTTACATTTTTTGTGGCTTCCCTTTCGGCAACGCGATACATCTGCACAGCTTTTGCTAAGTTCGCTTGTTGTTAAGCCCAGACGAAGGAAGAAGAAATAAAATGCCGAAAACTAACGGAACAATCCAAATGAGCAGCTAATGTAAATTAAACTTACAGTTATATTTGCTCTCCCGCTTTGCTGAGTGTAGAATGCGGCGGGTTGCGCTCTCTTGTTGAACGTGCCTGTAATAGAGCAACAAGCACACTGAAATGTTGCCGACCTTGCTTTAAATGTTGCTAAGCGAGCGCAACACGACAGACACAGAGAGTGAGAGAGTGTAAGAGTGAGGTGTTCATGAGTGTTGTAGCAGAAGAGAGCAATTGAACTGAGAGTGTTGACAGTCTGTTGCTCTGTTTTGGTTTTTATCACGAGTGCCGGCATATTAAACACACACACACACATATACAGACGCGCACTTTACTCAATGAAACCCCCTTAGACACACTCACACACACTCAGCCATTTGTTGATACACGTCAAACGTTGCTTATGCTTAATGTTTGATATGGCGTTTCTTTAAGTAGCTTTTAATCAAGTGACACTTTTCACATGCTTACTCACGCTCTGCCTGCCAGCACTTAATCAATTAATCAATCAATATAAAATTGATTCAGCATTTTATTAAGCCAATAAAAGCATAGAAAAAAACAGAAACCAACTAAAATTTAGTACTTAAATTTATTAACTGATAACAATTTTATTTTATGGGTATTTCAAAATGATAAAATGTGGGAAGAACTGTACTAACTTGCGCAAAATATATAAATATAAAACTAATTAATCACAAAGTTATAATTAATTTAAATAAATTAATTTTTTACACTACTAAAGTTAGTACCATTGCCCCACAACTATTATTTATTAGCTGCGCAAGCCACAAGTTACGTATTTAATTGGTTTTATTGATTTTCAATTCTTTTTTCTCAACGTGTTTGCACTTGTCAGTGTCAATTTCAATGAAACTTAAAGTAATGCAATTGCCGCCTGCACTTCAACCTCAATTTCCCAAGTTGTCAGTGCATGGATTCAAATTAAATTATATATATATGGGGTATAGTATATGTTGCAACTAGGAGCTCAATTCGATTGGATTCCCTTGTTATTTCTTAATTCCAGTTTAGCAGGATATTGACAACGTTTCTTTCCGGCTGCGATCAGCCAAACATCGCAAGGCAAACACACATATATTTACACACAACAACAAATTGAGCAAACAGCACCACAAGCACACACAGTCACACACACACACACAGCAGATGTCCCAACGCAGTTTGCAGTTTGTTTGCTGACTTGTGCAATTTCCGACTGGCAATATGGTGCGTATACGTAATAAGCGTTGAGTTGTTTAAATTCAAGCACTTCTTGTTCAAGTTAAGCACAAATCGGTTGAGTAAACAGCACAAACACTACAAAAATTAAGTGTTTAATGGAATTTTAGTTAATTGTGACTTATGGTTAATGCAATTACAGTGAGCACATAAATTATGCACACGATGTGCAATTATTTAGCTTACGGCAGCACAACACTCAGGCAATGCATTAAGCAGTCCTTCGGCATTTGCATAAATAAATAAGCTGCAAATTGACAACAGGGGATAAAAATGAAGCTCAACTAATTTAAAATGTGTAAATCCCCAAAGAAATGCCAAAGAAGTTTCGCAAAACTTTGACAAACAACAAAAATTAACTAATTGAAGTCACAAATGGATTTTGCATAAATTTGTAAACTGAACTGCGTTCGACCATCGTCATCGCCATCGACATCGACATTGGCATCGAATTCCCTTGTCTATAGGCAAATGTTTTCTTATTATGCATAAAACATGGCCCGATCGAAATCAAAACATGTTTACGTTGGATTTTCAAACTTGGTCACGAAACTCTGGGGGCGGCCCCACTCAAAGGGGGCGTGCGAAACCTTTCAGAATGTGTATTAACTTGGTCTTGAATTTGTAACAAGCTCAAATTTTCTTTTGACCTTTGATAAATAAGTAATCGATCAAATGCAAATTACCGGGAGCAGGTCAATTCCAATGATTAGCTATATACACACACATACACCTATATATATAAATGTGTAATCGGATTAACTATAATCACAGTGCATTTGTTATATCCTTCTGTGGACTGAAGGCGAAATATAAGACTGTTTATTAAATAAAGTGCTATTAGTGCTGTGACCTAGACTTGTCGAAGTCGATGGTAATGTGTTAGCATTAAGCCCTGAGACTGCTGACCTTTGAACTTTAGCCAAGCACGAAACAAAAATCAATTGCGTCAAGCATAAAACTAATTTTTTTGGAGGGAAGACGTATCAAGTTAAAGGTAGAGTGGAGTGGGGTGGAGTGGAGTAAGCAGGCGGTAGAAAGCCCTGTACCCGAATTTGTAAAGGCTAATGATGATGCTGATTCTTTATTTCGTTTCTTCTTTACACCGACTCTTCCATCCCTTTGTCTGTTAAGTACAGGGTCTGCCACTTTACGTTTAAAAAACTGCTCATTTGACAGTTGGAGAGCGGCCAGAGAGGCATCAGTTGGGCACAACATAAAACCTAATTACGGAATGTGCTTTAATTAGTGCGCTCGACTTAATTACAAAACAGCAAAACAGCAAAAACTGCACAGCAAACAAAACAATAGCAACAAAAAGCAAAAAACAACAACAACAAAAGTAGCAAAACAGCGTGACAGACAATTAACGGTATCAGCGTGTGTGTGACAGAGTCTGTGAGTGGGTGTCTGTGTGTGTATGTTTCTCTGTTTATGCGTGTATATGTGACAACAGCTTGTCATATCTGCCATTTACAACGCCCAAAAGTATGCTTTAGATTTATTTATTTATGCGTCAGCCTTAAATTTAAAAATTCAACCAAAATCAGCAAATATTTATATGCAAGGGGAAAGCATTTAAACAGGTTAAGGCGACAAAATTAAAGATTAAAACTGCCATCTATTTTTACAGTAAAAATTCAGTGACTTTCAGCATTAATATATTAAATTCTTCGCCCTCAATAAATAACGTTAACAATTTAACAGTTTCCTCAAAATTCCATTGACGTTGCCACCTCAATAGACGGTGCTTAATAACTAATACCATTAGGACAACTGCTCAATCAAAGACTCTCAACAGACACAAACTCATATCTAAAAATCAATGCTCTCAACTAGAGGGAGAGAGAGAGCAAGTGTTAGGAGGAGCCAAGATAGAGACAACGTGCCAGAGCACAAACCATTTGAATAAATATATTCACAAATCACGCATATTTTCAAATCGCTAGCAACAAAAAAAAATGAAAGAAATTCAATATAAACGCAAATTATTTTTGCTGTCCAATGGGGAAAATGAAAAGAATTCCACACTCCGCAGTGCCCAGCTCCCTACCCTCCCCCTTCACAAACTTGGACTACCTTTTGTGGAAAATATACGCTCTGTTTACACAGTGTCTGTCGGTATGTCCCTATCTCTTGCTACGCATAAATCTGATGTCCGCTTTTGGCCACAGCGTTAAAGCCACAAACGCCCGTCTCTTAGCACTCTGGCCCTTTTTGGTCGATACCTTTAAAGTGCCTTTGAGGGCAAAATACAAAATTCAAAATCCATTCACAGCTTTAAGGCTTCAGTGGGGCATTTAAGTGATGTATAAACTTGCACTAAACCTTTACAGGGATATATTTGATATTAAAAGACATAAACATTCTTTACTTACGAGTTTAAATGCAATAAATCTTGTCACTAATTTCGTAGGTTTAGTTGCTTGCTGCTTAACGTCTTTTAATATGACTCTTTGTTGGCCAAAACTCATCAATAGACTGACTTAACGTAAATATATTTTCAAAATTGACTTGGCATATTAGCCAAAATATAATAATAAAATCAAACTTAAGCTTGTTAAGAGTAATCCATTGAAACCCTTCAATTTAGTTGAGGAATAAAAAAAATTTGTAGATTTTGTTTATGTAAACAATAAATGTTTATTAACTTTTTGCATGTATATAATTAAAATTTCTTTTATTTTATGCAGAAACACACATTAATTTCATGTATGTATGTGCGTAATACATGTGTGTATTACACATATACTCGTACAAATAAGCAGTGAGCGGCAAATTAAATTCATCATACGCCACGTAGTCCCTGCTGGCAATTTCCCAAAAACTTTTGTACGTTCGCTTGCGCCTTCGCATACCAAATGAGTGGCTCAAACAACAGGAATAAGTTCCACAAATCTTGGGCATATTCAATTAAGTTTTAATAGACACATTTCACATTTGTTGCCACCCCAAAAAGGGACAAAATCCCAAATTTAATTTAACGACTTATCAAAAGGACGCCGCTTTAACTAAAACAAAAACTATCAAAGTTATTTAGCTTATGCAGAAGTAAGGAGTCTTTAGTTTATGAGTGTGCCTGCAATTTTTCAAAAGAAAACAGAAAAACAAAACTCTTGTTGACAAAACAGGTATAATAAAAGTCAGACGGCAGAGTGCAGTGCGAAAACAAGCTGGGAAAATACATACGTGAGGCACTATAAATTTTATAAGACCATAAACATTGGATGCAGGCTGCCAGGCGCCTTTTTGCAACGGTTGCACTTAAGTGCGCCTACACGGCGACAAAATGGCCGGCACTTGCAGTCTTGTGTGATTACGTGTGTGTAAGAGTGTTTGTGCAGCTTATTGCGCCATGTTATTTTATACCCTGGAGGAAACATCATAATGGAGAAGGTGGTAAGACGAGAAGCGATGCTGTTGCACTGAACTTAAAAGAAAAAGTTTAATTACAGCGCTTCCGATCGTGGGCGACACAACCCACCCACACTAAACGCTACACAGCGACTGATCGTTTTTACTTTGCCCGATTCGCTCACAAGCCAAAGCCGAACGTACGTTGCGAAGAAAACACGATGTGTACCGGCAGCGACGTTAACAGAGCTGTTATCCTATTAAATGCGTGGGCGTAGGGAGTTTGTACTTAAACATCACATAAAGAGAGGAGCGGAACAGCCTCGCGATCTGTTAACAAGACTCTGTTAAAAACCACAAAATGTTAATAGGATAGCTGGTAGTCGAGTATTAACATGTACGTTATTTGCGATTACAGTTGTTTGTTTACTGCTGTTGTTGTTGTTGTTGCTGTTGTCCGTGCTTATAGGCTATAGGGCACAGATGCTGGTATGCAATTTACAGTTGCATATTAAAAACGGTTATTATTGTTATCTATAGGGCAAAAGACAAACCATTTAAACAAGAGTTCACTTTGTTAGATTTCAAAGTGCCCAAATTGTAATCAAAGCCCTTTTACCTTTTACTTGATTTAATTTATTTCTGTGCTTCCTCCTACGCCGCTTTACTGTCGGAATGGGAAACAATCACATTGCATGAAAATGCGAGTATTTAAGTGTTTCGGGAAATGCCCAAAGGCCAAAATTTGAGCATTTGAACATTTGTTTGTTTGTTGATGTTTCATTACACGAGTTTCGTTTCGCTTTTATTTCTCATAACTTCCCGAGGCTTTCACGTAATTTTCCCCAGCTTATCTTATTTATTCATGCAATTCCCCGAGTATTTAATGTCCATTTATATAGTATATAGTCTACATTTGGAGTTGGTTTGCTCTCCTGGCAACATGTTGATAATGATCGCAACAAAGATAAACAAGGCCGAAACCACGTCACACTTCCCATACACCCAACTAAAATGGTTAATTATTTATCTATCAGAAAACGACATTTTGACACTGATAATAACAGCTGAAAATGATTACAGCGGTGATTTAGTACACTTACTTAGTCATTACTATAAATATTGCTTGCATACCCAGTACCGAGAGTATAATTAGTTGGATAAACATTTAAACATTTAATCGTAGAAGCATTTATCTTTAAATACATTTTATTCTCATTGCTTTTCAGTTGCGTTTTTTCATTCGCTTAAATTGTACACAAATTACACAGACAAATAGTTCGAACAGAGTACAGAGTTTAGCATTATTTTTGTATATTTTGAAAGTTTTACACAATTAATTAATTAAATCAAAAATGTATTAAACAATTAGACTTACAGAGCCTGCACTCAATATAATAAAGATGACTCTGAACTGAATACATCTTTGGACATTGGTAATTTAAATTTTATATTGAATCCTTAGACTCTTACATACAAATAATAAATACATACATACATAAATAAAGACAAAATTCACTAAACTTTCTTAAAGTTTAAGTTTAAGTTAAAGTTTAAGAAAGTTTTGAGCATTTTGCCTTGTATTTATATCTGATACATATCCTGCCTTAGCAATATTTAACGCCGTTTTTACCATTTCAGTCTGTGACATTGGGTGATCATTACAACGATAAATCAGTTTTGCAAATTTATGTTATACATATCGAATGGCATTTGTTAAAGAGACTGAGTTGTTCGCGTTACAATTGAATGACTAACTGATCGATTGATTGACTGACTGACTGACTGACAGATTTGACTAAGCGACTTATATATATTAGTATCGAAGAAGTAAAGGCGAAAAATTACTTTTCATCAGCACACACTCAAGTTACTATATAGTATCAAAAATACTTATCATGGTTTCATTTACAATTTTTTAAAATACAAAAATATTTTGGTTTAATACCGTTAACAAAAAATACTTGACAAATGGGAATTATTTTTGTGTTTAACATTTACAAACAATTTGCAAAAATTAATTTACAGCAATTTTGGTGCAACAATTTGTGTGGGTGTGTGTGTGTGTGTGTTTAAGGGTGTGTTCTTATGGTTGTGTGTAAGTTTAAGTGTCTGAATATCTTATGCCCAATCCTTTTTGATCTCAAAGGTCCAATCCCACTTGAGATGTATATGCTTATCATCATCCGTGAACACAGAGGACACCGAGTACGTTCCACGCGATACCATGCCCGATGGCGCCTCCTCAGCTGGCGTCAAATAGAATTGGATTTCCTTCTTGGGGGGATAAGAGCCAACCATATGCGTCATTTTATCCACTGTGATAAACCAAATAAAACTTAATGAGTGCCTCTAAGAACCAATTTAAATAAAGACATTAAAACGAAGGCTTACCCACAACTTAAATCAATTGAAATGATATTATCCATTTAATGTTAAGCATTGAACAAATAGGAATAAATAATACGATTTGTCTCAACACATTATAATGGTAAATATGGCAAATGTAATAAAGACTATATAGACCACACTGAAAATGCCACAGAACAGAGCTGAGCCATCGAAACTGCTGCTACCCATTTGAATAGTCTGTGATCTGATAGTGTTAACAGCGTAATACCAACTGAAATAGCATAACACTTGGTGGCATAAGCCCGTGTACTGTCTTGGCAGTTAAAAGCCCTAAAAGTGCAGACGGGACAAGGCCAAGAGAGAAAGACGCTGGTCAAGCGAGTTTTAATCGATAGCAGTACAAAGGAGGGGAAAATTGATAATACAAATGGGTAGAATATTCCCGAATGAAAGTAACTATCGAATCCTATTATTTGCAGACATATACATAGTTAAGTACCCCATAAACTCGGCGATTATATGTTCCTTTAATTTGTTACTATTGCTTATAGATTGACACACTTCCTATGCCTCAACTACCCCTTTTTAAGCACTAATTTGACGAGTGATTGATATGCTTACCTGGCACACCCAATCGGGAAGTCTTTTGCACATACTTAAGTCCATGAACAATTTCGCGTTGCACAATAAAATCAATTCGCACCTTGTACTGAACACCTTCTTTGATCACAAAGAGCTGAAAAAAGGCATTGATTAATTAGTTACAGGTGAGTTATGTCAATTAAGTTAAACACTCACCTGCTTCTTGAGCTGACTAATATCGCCGGATAAGTCCAATTCCATATCATCGCGGCCTTCAACCACCAAAGCCAGTTTCTTGACAATCACCTTACGGCTATCATTAGGATCTTTACAAGAGTAAAACATAATTTAAGTATAACTTATGAGTTTAGTTATTTGTGTCTTTTAATGCTTACCAACAATAATCTTTTCGGCTTGTGCAGCACCCAAAAGTGCTTCCTTGTAGCGCCTCAAGCTCTCGTCTTCCTGATCGGCGGCCATTATCTCCTCGATGGTCTTCTCCGGTGGTGCTTGGTAGGTGGCATCGTGCACATCCTCATCATGATGTGGGTCAGCGTGTTTCGTCTCTGTTTCAGCCATGGCACTTTAAACTGTAAGCAATAAATTAAAAATACATTTTTTAATGCCTTATTGTTTGTTATAAAATAATCACATACAAATTCCGACTTATTAATCATAATGCGAATTAATATTGAATCATTCAATGGGTTCAAAAATAATAAATTGCCGTTTGTGGTCAAAGTGCATAATAAACAATATATTTAAAACATTTAGCTGGAAGTCGCTTAATAAAACTTTATTTTTGTGTTTATGATTTAATTATCATTTTATGGAGCTACTATAAAACTGCTTAATTTGCCAGTAACATTTTATTGATAATATTCCAATTATTAACGCATTAATGAATGTCAACCTTAGGATGAGTGAAGGCAGCGAGCGAATGAGAGCGAAAGAGATGGATTAAATATTATTGCAGCTGGGTCCACATGCTGTAATAGTATTGGTGTGTGTCCGTGTGTGTGTGTGTGTAAAGGCGCAGCCAAATACGGGCTATAAGCACCGATAAGGCAGGCAGGCCACATACACACACACGACTCACACCCATACTGTCGTGTAGATTATTGCATACACACACATGCAGAGCGATAGAGCGTATGATGGAGCTGGGGTGGGGGACGGGTCAGAGCGGCATTCAATATTATTGACCAGAATATGTTGACTTCTAAAACAATCGCCTCAAACACCACACTCACACACATTGAGCATGGTTTCATTATTCTTTACTGTGTTTTTTTTCTGTCGTTCATTATCTGAGATTGTTATTGGTTTTTGCTTTTCATTATCTAAATACACGTCGCTGGCTTTATGCCCATTTCCCATGTGTGCTTGTGAATGCGATAGTATGTGTGTGTGTTCAAAGCGATAATTTCATTCCATTTCCATTACAATTTATTTTCCAGTTTTGACTTAAAATGGGTTCCTAAAATGCATAACATACTAATTTAAATATAGTTGTTGACTTATTGCTGGAACTGCTATTGTTATTGTTATGGTTATTGTGACGCATGGTCAACGACAAACCAGATAATAAAAATGTATTTTTATACAATTTTATTTTTATTTATTTCTCTTTGAGATTTCCATTATATTACTCAACAGAAAGCGACCGAACCAAAAAAAAAAGAAAAGAATAGTATCGGTAAAATACGATTTCTCAGAACACACTTTTGCTTTTCATTTGCTTATTTTTACTTTTTTTTGGCAATACAAATTCCATTGTAGTATTAGAATTGAATTACAAAACGAAAATTAATTAAGTGTGAATGCAAAATGAACAGGCCAAAAGGCAATCGCTTCAAGTATGTACAAGCACAAGTGTATGTGTGTTGTACATTTTAGAAACAATCCAAAATCTCATCAAAAGAAACAAAATCAAATACTAAATCCGAACAAGAAAGAGTAAAAGAGATAGAACTGCAGATGAGTATAACAGAAGCGGTTCGACCCCCCGCCAAAGTCTGACGAATATTTTGACAAGGGGGAATGGGGTTCAAGGAAATATGTACGCGTTTCTCCGCTGATGACGCTGCTTAGACGGCCTGATAAAGAAATGCACGGCACGCAACGGCAGTAGTGGAGAACCAGACGCATGAATCACACACGCACACACACACACACATACACCAACACAATCTCAGGAACTGGCACCGGCATTTAATAGCGCCTCTTCTCGCCTGTTGGCAATTTTTTAGGGAGTGGTGTTATTCTGGCTAAGCAGTTAAGCAAATAATTTAAATGTTGTATTAAATTCGCAATATTTAAGGCTATTTGCATTAATTGAACACGTACATGTATACACGAACATATCCCGTATATAAGTAAATTCATAAAGTTGAGACGCGTACTCACCTTTTTATTATTTCCTAGTGATGTATTAAGCTTTCACACAATATTGCAATACGTTTTATAAATATCAAAAATATAATATATTTAATATAAACAAGCAAAAACAAGAAAGTACGCGCAGCAAAAATGTGCAATGTTGAATTCTGCTAAAAAGTAGAGCTGGAACTAAAGTCGATTTCAGAATGGATGTATCGTTTTCTTGTCATCGCGATACATCGGTTCTTGCAGAGTTGCTTTGATTCGGTTAAAGTGATTCACTAGCTCACATTTATAATTAAAACAAACCAATTTTCATCGATCTGGCATCCCTTGCCTACACAGCTGTTGGTTACTTCATCGCTGAATAAAAGCATTTAAGTTTATATTAAAATGCAAAGTTCTAAGTACCTGAATCAAATGCACACAGCTGACAAAATAGCTGAAGAACCATGGCCCGAAGACGCAACGCTTTATCAGGTAGTAAAAACAAATCAAAACTCTGACTACCTTAATAATTCGATGTTGTTTTTCTTTTCCGACAGCCCTTTGAGGCCGAACAGATTCTATTGCCGGAGAACGCAAGTTGCCTGGCAGTCAAGGCCTACCTGAAAATGTGCAATCTACCTTTTGGTATTCGATCCTGTGCAAATGCTGAACACATGTCGCCTGGCGGAAGAATGACCAAGCTGCCATTCATTCGAGCTGGAGCTTTCATATTTGCCGAGTTCGAGCCAATTGTGAACTTTGTTGAACAAAAGGATATGGCAATCGGCAGCTTTCTGGATGAAGACTCCAAGGCAGACATGCGTACATATGTCTCCCTAGTGGAAAACATATTTACCATGGCCGAATTGTACATAAGCTTTAAGAATGAGCGAGTGTATAAGGAGGTAACGGCACCACGAAATGGAATTGTCTTTCCTTGGCCCCTAAGCATGATGCAGAACTACAATAAGCGTAGGAATGCCCTTCGTTTACTGAGAGTCTATCAATGGAATGATTTGGACATCGATGATGTCATCGATAAGGTGACGAAATGCTGTGAGACACTGGAATACAAACTAAAGGAATCACCCGACACACCATTCTTCTATGGAGAATTGCCCTGCGAATTGGATGCCATCGCATTTGGACACCTGTTTAGCATACTAACCACACGGCTGCCCAACATGGCACTGGCACAAACAGTGCAAAAGTTCAAGCATTTGGTGTCTTTTTGCCGTTTTATCGACGAGAAGTACTTTCAGACCAGGTGCTTGCAAGATTAGTTATTATTAGATGGCTTCTTCACTTATAGTTTTGTACATAAACAAATTGCTGGCACAATATCAACAATCCTTCCAGATTTCGCATTATTCCTCACTTAACAGCATTGCATTTTATTTCGTTGCTTCCGTCGGCATAAAATGTTAAAATAACTTTCTTTAAACTTTTTTTGCAGCAAATAAACCACTGTTGTTTTGAGCGCAACTAACCCATGTCGAATTCTACAAAGTTGAACTTGTGTTATATTTTTATACAAATAAACACTACTTAAAGTTAAAGCATTTCATTGTTTTTTGATTAATTAATGGAGTTTTGAATTTAAAAAGTTAGCGACCAAACGACAAATGTTAACTGAATTACTCCTCACAGAAGTCACTCCACATTTAACATTTTATAAAATTTGAATTTCTGGAATTTAAAATAAAAAGTCTGATAACACTACATCTGGAATCAGCACAAACAAAATAATAAATTCAACAACAAAAAATTCTGATTAAATTCGCAATATTGAGATAAATACACTTATTCATTGGTCCAATTCAAAACAAACTTTGTATGCATTGTAAAAATATATATGCAAAACTTTATTCAGCGGTCCTAAAATTGATTTCATATCGGTTTTTTATTTTTATTAATACCTATTAAATATTGTATTGAACTTTCGCATGGTTGATTGGTTGGTACAAATATATTATATGCACATATATATATTGTATATATCTGACTCTGCACTACTTACAATTTATTTTGTTTATTTTTGCGAAATATTTATGCGAAATTGTCACACATTTTCGTTAAAATTATAATCAAACAGAATACAGAGTTAATATTTTTACAAATGAATGATTTGTTGCCATTAGCAAATATTTAAGTAACCAGCTTTTAAGATATTTATACGTACATATATATAGTTAATAATTAGATTTAATGCGTTTGTGATTGATTTGATTTGATTGAAATGAGGTTTTGTGATTTTTCGAAACTTTACAAATGTCCAAAATAATTGAGTGTATAAAAAATTAACACAACATACAATAATATTCATATTAAAAAAATCAATTAATTCCTTAAATTAAAACATTTGCTCAACCTGAAGTCAAAAAATTTGAAAAATCAGACAAAACATTTTTGCTCTCCTCAGTCGTCATTTTCGCCGTCGCCGTCTTCGTCTCCTTTTCAGCAACAGCAGCGGCAGCAGCGCCGCTTGCGTCAGCGCCTCTCGTATTTCGTTACAGGCACAGACAAGCGAGTACGCAGCCCATGCGCTGTGCTGCTTGCTTTACTGCTGGCAGTGCTGTTTGATCTGCTGCGTTGCAATTGGGTGCGACGTCGATTGTTGTTGTTATTGCTATTTGCTGGCAGTGTAGAATGATTATTGCTTTTGTTGCGCGTCGTTGATCCATTGCCAGCGCTGACACTGGCGCTGCCGTCGCTATAACGTTGCCGTTTGCTGAGCACAGCATTGTCTGTGCAAGTGTATGTGTGTGTATGTGAGAGAGACAGAGCGTATAAAAGAGTTGGTGATGTAAATGAATGTTTCAATTATTTTAAATGCGAATTACAATTTCTAAGCTCAATTATCAATTAATTTGGGGGCAGTTGAACTACTCCCTGCAACTTCATTATCATCAACATCATCATTCTCATGCTCATCAACATGATTAACTGCTGCATCTTCAACATCGTTAACACCATTATTGCCATTCACATTCTCTGAGGACATTGCTTCCAACTGCTCCACATCACACATTTCTGCCGTTTGCCAAAGGAAAGAATGTAACAAATTTAATTCCAAAATAAAAAAAAACGAAATATTGAAAACAAAAAGAAGGGAGAGAAAGAGAGAAAAATGGGACATTTTGTCGTCTTAATGAAAATAATTTTGATAAAATAAATTTTGAATAAATCTTTTATCTTTTGTTTTTGGTTGTTTTATTTTTGGGGTTATCAATGAGAACCTCTCAAATGGACATGACGATGGCGATGGCGACAGCGCTGTGATCTAGAACTATATGTAAGTGCACGATTATATGGTATAAAGTATATGGAATGTAAGTGGATCCTTGCAGAACCATTAAAAGGCCTTTGTTAGCTTGCGTTCTGTGATAAGAGTATTACTTGAAATCGATTAAAAATAATGTTAATGCATTAAATGATTCAGAAATAGATGAAAATGAATCTATCGATAATTCCTCAAAATATCGAAAAAATTCATGTGTTCCCAGCTCTAAACAGACTTCCAACTATTATCCTTATAGAAAAGTTTAGATGTGATTGAAGCAGAATGATGTGACTCAAGATGATGAAGCAAATTATTGTGATGCGCTCGATGAAAAGCATTTGAAATGATTGTAAATTATCGATTAATTGAATGCACTTACCTTTAGGGCTGAGTTTACGCTTAGCCATGGAACTGGCAGTTCTACTTTCCGGGGCACTGAGACGTCCACCGTTGGAAGCAGTGCGCTTTAGACCCTGATCAGAGCGCCGTTCACGTGTGTTGGCCAAATTGCTTACAGTCGGCTGATCGGCACTCTTCTTGGCCACATTCTTGCTGCTGTTGCTGCCATTGCTGCCCGTCCCATTGTCCTGCATATCCTGCGCAGCAGCCAAAGCAGCTGCCGCAACAACAGCAGCGGCATTTGAACGCTTAAGATTAGCTGGCATACGTTTGGGCGGTTGCATGGAACTGGCTGCGGAGTTGCCTGATGCAGATGAGGTAGTTGCTAGATCACTGGACATGGAACTGGAGCTGGGCAGTTGCTTCTGTGGTGACTTGTGCTTCACATCGTCCTGTTTCTTATGCATGCCCACATCCAGCCAGAACTTTAGTTGCGCCTCGCGCTGTCGCTGCATCAACTCTTGGCCAGCTGCGTATTTACTGAGCATACCCTGTAGTTTTTGCACTGTCTTGTAGACCGTATCGGCTGCAATAAGGCCGTAGTCAAAGAGGGAGCACATGTGCAGTATAAAATTTCGATAGAGATTCTTGCGCACAATCTCGTGTCCCTTCGCGTCCAGAAACATTTCGCAGGCCAGAGGCAGCTGACAATCACCAACGAAACCATGTCGCATCACATGCAAATTCCATAGCTTCATTAGCTCCTTTTCGCCCTCGTTGACGTCGGAGAATTCATCGATCATTTGTATGGTCTTTTGGCGCAGCCAAAGCGGATCACTCTCACCCTCCGAATCAATATCGAGCTCCTTGGGATGGACCGGCAGACATGTCTCCGTGTGGTGATACAATCTACAAAACATCGTTTAATGCAAATACCCAAGTGATTCTCGCTGTATGTCAGAGCTTACCTATTGTGTCCAGTGATATAGGAGCGTTGATTGCTAATCTCATCCTCGTCCAGCTCCAGGAATTCGTCTAGGCAGGTTTTTTGACGCCGTGGCCGGCAAACCATTAAACTGGTGACCGAGGTGCGTCTTACCGGACCACAGGTGCGGGCAAAGGATGAACCCGATGGTCCTGCCAGATCATATGGGGAACCTGCATAGGAGCCATCATAGGCATCATTGATGGTGACATCAATACGTGCACCGCTGCCCGCCGGCTGATACGTGAAATTGAACCGGGCGTGACACAATTTCAGATGCTTAAGCAGCGCATACAGACGCAGACAATCCAATCCGCACCAAGGACAATTCAGTTCCTGCGTATACTCCGTTTGTTGTCGGGTATTGTTGCTGTACATGAAATTGTACACGATTTGTATGTGCTCGGGAATTGCCTTGCAAATGCTACCATTCTTTAAGCCACTGCAATTATTGTTGTTATTATTATTGTTGTTATTGTTGTTGACATGACTGAGTTCCGTATCCACGTCAAGATGTTGAACATAACGCTGCAGTTCTGGTGCTGCAATAGTATCCGGCAGTTGTTCATTGGACAAAGTCAAATGGAATTTAAGCATTGGACTCTGCTGATAGACATCAAAGGTCAGCGAGAGTGGAATGTAGCTATCGGGCATTGTCTCCCAGGTGCATTTCTTTGGTGAGAACGACTTAATGCTAGATGAATTTAATGGCTGCAACATTGCCTCGTATTCGCCCTCAGTAATAAATCCACTGGACTTTTCGTACAATATCAACTCGGAGCCGTACATCTTTTCATTGGAGCGTGAGCGTTTATTTGGGGGTGTGGCTGTTAATGATTGAGAGTTAACAGATCTGTGTTTTTAGTAAAAAGAAGTGTTTGCTCAAGGTAAGCCGATTGTTAATTAATTCCTTATTTTCGCTTCAGGCTAATACCCTTTCTAGCCCAATTTAATAGAATTTTATAAGAATCCGCTTACTCCTTGAGCAAACACCTCCGATGTAGTTAATTAATTAATTAATCTCACCTGCATTCTCATCGTTGCAGGTCTGTAGTGCATGCTGCATTTTAATGCGAAAGAGAAGCTTGTAGAGCGTATGCTGTTCACCCATTGGTCGCATGGTTTGCAAGGGTATGCTTATGGTTGAGTGCTCACCAATGCGCTCCTTGGGATTGTAAATGATCTGAGAGCTCTTTGAGAGCAACTCTTGAAAGTCCAGTGTGCTATCCTTGCGCTTGCTGCGAGTTATCTTATACAGTGTTGTCTCCACACAAACTGATTCACCGGCTTCGCAAAGCAATTGCTCATGTCCCTGGCCACGGATCAGATCCTCTGTGTCCGGGGTTTTAAGTTTCTCATGCAGTGAATCATAGATGACATGAAGGTAGTTTTGGGTTACAGCCTCAGACTTTTGGGTGATAGTGTCCAGTATTGTATCGATTTTGAAATTTGCACGTTTCTTGTTGTTGCGTGACATGCGCTCCTTCATGTAGCTGAGCGTACGATTAAGGAATATCGGCTAAAAAAGGTGCATAATAAAGTACACATAACAAACATTGCAAAACATTATAAACTTACATTTGTCTCGTGGCGATTGCGTAGATAGCGATAAATTTGTGTGGGCTCTGGAAGGGTTCATTGATTAGTTAACTCTATTGACATTCCTGCTGTTTTAACACTCACTTTCAAAAGCCTGTAAAAAGAGTTCCTGCTCTTGTTGATGTCCATTGAATTTTGTTTGTGTTTCCGGGGTAACTGATGTGGACGAAGCAGCAGAGGCGGCGACAGCAGCAACGGAGACTGTGGCATCATTTGTATTAGCATCAACTCCATGGCCACTTCCACTAGACACGCCATTTACACTGTTGTTGTTGTTGGCTGCAGCGCCCACGCCATCCGCATTGTCCTTCTCACGTTTTTTTGTTGGTGCCATCGTGTTTTTGTTAGCAAAGGGGAGGCGGGGTATGAGCTCTACAAACGCGCCGCTTAACACACACAGTCACGCACGCACACACACACATACACTTCACCCGTCTGGACGTTGCGTTGCTGCTGCACTTAAGTTGTTTTTGTAGTTTAAAACATTTTCAACATTCGTATACTGCATTAACTAATGATTGTTTCTTATTTTTATGTGTAATTTGCTGCGTGCCCTTGCAGTTTTCTTTTTCGGCGCGAAACCTTTTGCTTTGTTGCAGCGTTACTGATGTTATTGCGGACGTCCATACACGATTCGATTGTATGATGTGCGCCGATAACAATTTTTTCTGACCATCAAATTCACATTTATATTTCTTTGTTAGCCACTCATTGAAATGAAAGTAGGTTTTAGATTTGTATTGAATAAATGGTAGTAACTAACTTTTAAAGCATCCTTGTTAATTAATTAGCACATAAATCATATTTTCAATATACAGTTAACATTGTAATCACCCTCGATTCGTCTTTCAACACTGTCGCTTTAATTTTAATTAAAACTTATTTATAAATTTATTATATAAATAATAATTACTCTTTTGTTTCGAATTTAATTTATATTTTTTTTTAATTAAACACACTTAGTCACTATGTTATCGAGCAAAATAACTAAGTTTACACAAAGTTTAGAACCAGCTGTTTTTAAGTTCTGTTAACTGTTGCATTCTGTGTTTGGCAACACTATTTGTTAACAGAAAAGCGTGCGCTGTAGTCTGCTGCTCTGTTGATCGTCTAGTAGCCAATATTAGCGAAGCTCCTGTATTATTTTAATATTTCCTTACACATAAAATCTAAACGTGAAACAAAAGGTAACTAAAATACAGGAAATGTTGTGTACAATTGTTGGCTGCATTATGTTGTTAATAGCTTTTTAACAAACCGTCTGAAAGTTTAAATACCTTCTGCACACACACACGCGCACACAAATATAAAAACCATTGCTACGAACAAAATTGTATTTATAAATTAATTTGCATGCCGGCAACTGTTTTAAAACTTTTAAAATTCTAATTTAATCGACGCAGGAAATTATCAACATGGACAAAAATAGCGCAGCATTGTACAAAAAAATGCAGACAGAGGTTGAGTCATACCAAACTCTACAAAAATGTAAGTAATATAAAGAAGAAAAAGAAATGAAATTAATGAAATGTTGGATTCGCAGCTTGTCTCAAGGTGGTCAAGCAACGTGCTCTCCTGGAAAGCCAGCTGAATGAGAACAAGTGTGTGCTGGATGAACTTAACCTCCTTGGACCAGACAACAAAGTGTATAAATTATTTGGCCCAGTGCTGGTGAAACAGGAACTGGAAGACTCGCGTCAAAATGTTGGCAAGCGCATTGAGTACATTTCAAAGGAACTAAAAAGCTCTAGTGATACGCTAGAAAACATGTATGTTAATTATTCAGCCATCACCTGTTGAAAGTGCTTAGTTTAATAAGTGAAACTTTCTGATTGCAGGGAAAAGGATATGCTAAAACATCGCGAAGCTGTAGCTAAATACCAACAACAGTGGCAAGTTGCAGCGGCCATGAAGTAAATGAGTGGACATAAATTATTATTTATTAATCTTTGGCATTAACGACGTTAACATGAAATCTTTGAAATATACATGAACAAATCAACAAACCACAAGAATTAAGCAAACTATATTTTAATAACAAACATAGATTAATATATGCCACTATCGTTGGTTAATGTTATTCGCAAAGGAATACGGTAGGATTAACATGACATTCAATTCTGTTAAACTCGAAATGGCAGTAGTGTGTTGGAAAACACACGAATATCGATAGCAGCTGATTTTGTTTTCCGTCCCTGATTTGCCGTGCGAGTGAAACAAAACTAAGCAAGAGCACTTAAAACACTGAAACTTGTACAACAAATTGCCACGAAGAACAGAATTCTCTTTGGTGCCGCAAGATAATCCACCAATTACCGCTGTGTAGACAGCAAAGTCAAATTGTTAAGACATTGCTGTAATAAAGGAATAGCAGAATGGGATCGAGCCAAAGCGTACATATACCCGGCGGAGGCACCGAAGGTAAGAAGAAACAAGAACCACGTAAACTATAAATTGTGTCAATGAGCCCAAAAGTGCTGAGAGCCAATCATATGAATACACGCACACACACACACACACGCAGTGACGTATTGTCAATAATGTAAATAACATTTGGAATTAATAATAGGTTACCACGTACTCAAGGTGCAAGACAACTCACCTGGGCAAAAAGCTGGCCTGGAGGCATTCTTCGACTTCATCGTAGCCATAGCCGGAACTCGTCTTGACCAGGACAATGATATGCTTAAGGAACTGCTGCGTCAGAACGTCGATAAACCTGTCCGCGTCACAGTCTATTCGAGTAAAACACAAATAATTCGCGAACTGACCTTGACACCGTGCAACAATTGGGGTGGCCAAGGCCTCTTGGGTGTCAGCATACGCTTCTGCTCGTTCGAAGGTGCCAACGAAAGTGTCTGGCATATTCTGGAGGTGCATCCCAACTCACCAGCCGAACTGGCCGGTCTGCGTGCCTACAGCGACTACGTGATCGGCGCCGATGCTATACGCCATGAGAATGACGATCTTTTCACGCTGATTGAGACCCACGAGCAACAGCCATTGAAGATGTACGTCTACAATCTGGACGATGATGCGTGCCGCGAGGTGACCATCAAACCTAACACCGCCTGGGGTGGCGAGGGTGCTCTTGGTTGTGGCATTGGCTATGGCTATCTGCATCGTATACCTGTACAGGCAGCTCCATCGCCGCAACCCCCCGCGCCGGCAGCAGCGTCGGCTGGAGCGGCTACGTCGACCGTGGGCGGCGTGGCGGTTAATCCCGTTACTGTGCCTTTGGTGGCTCCAACAGCAGCTAGTGCCGTTGTTGCACCCACGTTGCCTTATATACCACCGCTGGCCAATACATTTGGCTCAGCGACTGCTGAGACTCGACCACCAACTATAGAGCCGCCAGCACAAAGCATTTTCAAAACCTATTTCAATCCTGATGATGGCACGGATGCGTTAACCACAGCACTTGAGACCCAAGCACAGATCAGTGATCCACAACCCCAGGCACAAACAGCGGAACCACCCGCTCAGCCCATTGGACTGCCACAGCCGCTGCTGCCGCCCCAGCCGCAGCCTCAACCTGTTGTACCTCAGCTGCCTGTGGTACCACCTCAGGCTGTGCCACCACCGGCAAACATCTACATACCTGGTGTCTTTGATCCTAATGCACAACAGAATGTAAATGTGAGCGTTGGTGGTATTCCAGCGGATCAATTGCCATTCCCACAAGCGACGGCAGCACCCATGCCACCATCAGGAGCCGCAGCAGTGCCGATGTTCTCAATGGCTGCACTGCCACCACAGCAGCAACAGATTTATATGTCTGCACCAGCGGCTCTTTCATATCCAGCTGCGGGTGCTGCTGCCCAGACCGTGCCCACATATCCACAAGTGCAGCCATCGATGGGCGGATTGTTCCCAACGCAGCCAACGCCGATGCCACCACAAATGGCACATATGTACACATCGCCGCCACAACCAGCAGGAGTAGCACCACCACCATCTAGCAGCGAACCAACGCCACCCCCAGCAGCAGCAGCAATGACACCGGCTAATTAAAGACATTCAAAGAAGTGACGTTGTTTGCGACTCTGCATAAATTGTCGTTAAGTTTATAGCATCTTATTGTTTTATTAACTCTGATAGCGATTTTTCCGAAATCAAAAGTGACGCCTGTCAATCTGCATTAATAAACACAACTCTTTACATACATATTAATAAATATTTAATAAAAATGGTACTTTAAAACTCGATCCATTTATGCTTGTGGTAATCATTTACCTTACCATAATTTTGTTTATTTGGAGCAAAAGCAATCAACATTAATTTTATTTATTTTTGGTAGATTACATGTAGCAAAAACGAATCATTTTTATAATAAAATAATCGAATACAAAATGTCTGTTAATTATATTGAATTATTTATTATATTCTGCCAGTATTAGCAATATTCCTCATACTAAATTATTAGACCCCTAACTCAAAAACAGTACAGGGTTCTACTAGGTTTGCCTGAAGCGAAGGTTATCCTATCCTCACCAAGTCTGATCCGGATCGTACAACTGTAGCCTATAGCTCCCATAGGTCAAATCGGTTTAAAATAGGACATTTGTATGAAGACATGTAGTATGTAGTGGAGCTATCGCAACTAAACTCGATTATAATCTATATATGTTAACCGTGACTAACCTTAACAAGCTTGATTTGGATCAGACAACCATATTATAAGCTCCCATAGAAGAAATCGGTCAAAAATATCTTATTTTTATGGTAAAATTCGCTCTAGAATAAGTAAGGGGTCTATGACAGTCTATTCGCTCGATAGCCTTTCTTTTAAAAATTCACTTTTTTACGTTAATAATAAAAGTCTGACAAGCTTTTGGTTACACCAAATGTTACGGCTAATCAATTAGTTAAACTTTTAAATACCTGAAGAAAGTGTTTAATAATTTCAGTCAATATTCGTCTGTTAAAGTGTAGTGTCTGAAATGAATGCAGTTCCGCTACTGATTTTAGCTGCATTCTTATCGAAAGCTCGAAGTGAAAGTGCGGTAAAATCTTGAATAGATTATGTAATAGATAAAAAATTGTTAATACATTTTTTAG
Source organism: Drosophila dunni (assembly GCA_018152125.1). Lineage (NCBI taxonomy): Eukaryota > Metazoa > Arthropoda > Insecta > Diptera > Drosophilidae > Drosophila > Drosophila dunni. The sequence continues at coordinate 5,548,672 of JAECXC010000286.1, forward strand.
GAAGATTCCAACTCGAGCTTAGAAGAAAAATTGGATAGCTGTATGGAATTAAATTTGAAACTGGAAAAAAAAGTTATTGAATTTAAATTTCGAATAACTGAACTGGAAGGTCGGGAAAGCCTTGTAGATTTTCTACAAAATTCAATCAAGTTACAAAATAGCAATTGTGAAAATAATCAGAAATTGATTGATATATGTGGAAAAAAAGTCGACGCTGCTCACCAGCTAATGAAGAGAAGTAAGGGAAGTTCAAAAAAATTGCATAGTGTGGCACCAACCAGTTGTCTCAGCTTTGGATACAGCTCCGAAATTGCAACACTTGAGTTTCCCGGTGCGGAAGCGTTTTCTATATTGTGCGATGGAAATACAATAGGTCCCGGCTGGGCAGTGATTCAAAGTAGAATCGATGGATCCGAGAATTTCTATAGAACTTGGACCGAATATCGGCAAGGTTTTGGAAATCTGACTGGTGAATTCTTTATCGGATTGCAGAACTTATACATGATGACAAATTATGAGCCACATGAGCTATATATTCAATTAACGGATTTCAGCAATGAAATTTTCTATGCTCATTATGATTTGTTTGCGGTCGGCAACGAGATGGAAAAGTATAAATTAAAAACTTTGGGTGAAATGACTGGAAATTTACCTAATAAATTAGCCGACCATGTTGGCTATAAGTTTTCAACATACGATCAGGATAATGACAATTCCAATAAAGACAATATCGCTATAAAATATCATGGTGGCTGGTGGTATTTCGCCGGCAATTTGTATGGCTGGTATGTGAACCCTTTTCTAACATTTAAATATAAACTTATTGTTTATCACAATTTTAGTAATCTTAACGGCGCATATTTTGACAAGAATAGCACGGATGTTACAAGGCTGCACTGGAAATGGAAGGGTTACAAAGCAGCTAAAATGCTAATACGCCCCAAAAAATTTAAAGATCAATTTTAATATTAATTTTATTCGAATAAAACGAAATACTTTAATTAAACTTATTTTTAACTGTACTTCAAATACCAATTATACCATTATAATAATTTAACAAATATCTTGTAGCTTTCAAAGTTGTTTAAACTAAAGTTAAACACGAATTGATTAAACTATACAATTTGGCGCCATTCAATTTAAATTCTGCGTCAGCTGTTAATCAGCGCTCTATCGATATTTAGGTACTTTGTGACAAACTATCGATATTTTTCTATAGCAAAAGAGTATGCTGCACACCGCTAAGCAAAATATATGTATGGTAAACAGCATACGCCGCCGTTAGAGCCGGCTTGTTTATAACTAAAGAAGAAACAAAATAAAAAGAAATTTGTGAAATATGTCAAGCAAAAATCGAAAACGCACGGCTAGCAGCAGCAGCAGTGCCGAGGAGGAGCCAGATAGCGAGGAGGAGTCACGCTTAAAGGATTTGAAAGAGCGAGATGAGTTCGCCAATCGCCTAAAGCAACGCGATGAGGTTCGCACGCGAAAAGTGGTTGAGGCCACCGGCGGGCGCAAGGCCATTGAAGAAGCCACCAAACGCCTTAAGCTAGAGCATGAGGATCGGGATAAAATTGTGCCGCATCTGCGTGTGCAATCAAGGCGACAATATTTAGAGAAGCGAAAGGATGACAAAGTGGCCGAACTGGAGGCTGACATACTGGACGACGAATATCTCTTTGCAGATAGCGTGTAAGTCAGGAATGAGTTGGAAATTACAGTGTAATCTGATCTGAAATGTCTTTAGGTTAACCAAACGGGAGCGCGAGGAGCGTCAATACAAGAAGCAACTGTTGAACATAGCGCAGGAGCATGAGAAAGCCCGTGAACTGGAGCGGGTGCAGCGTTACCGCATGCCCGATGATCAAAAGAAAGGCGAGCGTTGTAAGTAATTACAATATTCATTATACACACGTTGAATTAATGCCCCCATTTCTACAGCCGAATACGTGGAGGTGGATCAGTTTGAGCTACTGCCCAACTCTGAGCAAAAGAAATGGGAAGCGGAACAATTGGCCTCGGCACGTTTTCAGTTTGGTGCCAAGGATGCCAAAGCGGAGGAGGAGTATGAGTTGCTGCTCGATGATCAAATCGACTTCATTCAGGCGCTAACGCTAGATGGTCACCGCGAGAAGGCATCGAAGGAGCCAGAACTAACTGAAGTCGAGCGCAAGAGACTAACGATAGAGGAGACACGCATCTCGTTGCCGGTGTATCCCTTCAAGGATGATCTAATCGCTGCTGTCAAGGAACATCAAGTGCTGATTATCGAGGGTGAAACGGGTTCGGGTAAGACCACACAGGTGCCACAGTATCTGGTCGAAGCCGGCTTTACCAAGGACAAGAAGATGATTGGATGCACACAGCCACGTCGTGTGGCCGCCATGTCGGTGGCAGCTCGCGTGGCTGAAGAGATGGGCGTAAAGCTGGGCAACGAGGTGGGTTACAGTATACGTTTCGAGGATTGCACCTCAGATCGTACCATACTGAAGTACATGACAGATGGTACACTGCATCGTGAGTTCCTTTCCGAACCGGATTTGGGATCCTACAGCGTCATGATCATTGACGAGGCCCACGAGCGTACGCTGCACACAGACATTCTCTTTGGCTTGGTTAAGGATATAGCTCGGTTTCGGCCAGAGCTGAAGCTTCTCATATCCAGTGCCACACTGGATGCAGAGAAGTTCTCCGCCTTCTTTGATGATGCGCCCATCTTTCGCATACCCGGCAGACGCTATCCGGTGGATATATTCTACACAAAGGCACCGGAGGCGGACTACATCGATGCCTGCTGTGTGTCCGTGCTGCAGATTCATGCGACACAGCCGCTTGGCGATATTTTGGTGTTTCTTACTGGTCAGGATGAGATCGAGACGTGTCAGGAGGTGCTGCAGGATCGTGTCAAGCGCCTGGGTTCCAAAATTCGTGAACTCATTGTCGTTCCGGTTTATGCCAATTTACCCAGCGACATGCAGGCCAAGATCTTTGAGCCAACGCCACCGAACGCCCGTAAGGTAATCCTGGCCACAAACATTGCGGAAACCTCGCTGACCATCGACAACATTATCTATGTCATCGACCCTGGCTTTGCCAAGCAAAACAATTTCAATTCACGCACCGGCATGGAATCCCTGATGGTGGTGCCCATCTCGAAGGCATCGGCGAATCAAAGAGCTGGACGTGCTGGTCGAACGGCACCTGGAAAGTGTTTCCGGCTGTACACAGCCTGGGCATATAAACATGAGCTGGAGGAGAACACCGTACCGGAGATTTGTCGCATAAATCTAGGCAATGCTGTGCTCATGCTCAAAGCTCTGGGCATCAATGATCTTATACACTTTGATTTTCTGGATCCTCCGCCACACGAGACGTTAGTGCTGGCACTGGAGCAGCTGTACGCACTGGGTGCACTCAATCATCACGGCGAGCTGACCAAGCTGGGCCGACGCATGGCTGAGTTTCCAGTGGATCCCATGATGGGCAAAATGCTATTGGCGAGTGAGAAGTAAGTGGTAACGTAGAACTGCGGAGTAACCTTAGTAATCTTATGTTTTTTTGCAGATACAAGTGCTCTGAAGAGATGGTCACCATAGCGGCAATGCTGTCAGTTAATAGCGCCATATTCTATCGGCCTAAGGATAAGATCATTCATGCGGATACCGCACGAAAGAACTTTAATCACATGCATGGCGATCACTTGAGTCTGCTCCAGGTGTACAATCAGTGGGCGGAGACGGATTACAGCACCCAATGGTGTTATGAGAACTACATACAGTATCGCTCCATGAAGCGGGCACGCGATGTCCGGGAGCAGCTTGTGGGTCTCATGCAACGTGTGGAAATCGACATGGTCAGCTGTCTGCCCGAGACAATCAATGTACGCAAGGCATCCACAGCGGGTTACTTCTATCATGTGGCTAGGTTATCCAAGGGCGGGCACTACAAGACCATTAAGCATAATCAAACTGTAATGATTCATCCGAATTCATCGCTCTTCGAGGAGCTGCCACGTTGGGTGCTCTATCATGAGTTGGTTTTCACCTCCAAGGAGTATATGCGTCAGGTTATCGAAATCGAGAGCAAGTGGCTGCTGGAAGTAGCTCCGCATTACTACAAGGCAAAGGAACTGGAGGATTCCACCAATAAAAAGATGCCCAAAGGTGCCGGACGTGCTGAGATGACGCAATAAAGTTGAATGATTCCATCAAATCTTTGGTTTCAATTATGAAAGTGGGTAGCACTTCCCTTCCCTTCATGATCAGTCAGTGATTACAAATTGCTTTCCATGTGTTTATGTGTAAATTTATATTTATTTATGCATGACATGAAAAAGAGCTTTCTTTTTGTTTTGGGTTAGAGGGGGATTAGGGAGGATTAAGTGTATAGATTTCATGTCTTAAACGATAGCAGCGACTACTTGACAAAGTTGGGATTCTTCTTCAGTATGACGAAGCCTTCCATGACGGGTGTGAGGGAGATGTACTCATCGGTAGCCAGCTCGGCGCGCTCTCCGATGGCCAGAAGAACGGGGGTGGTGTGTGTCTGGAAGCCAGTAATGGTCTTCGGTTTGCCTGCCTGTCCCACCACATCGATGGCGATACCAACACGCACGGGAACCTGCAGCTGATTGAGCTCCTCATCGAAGGTGATGAGCATGCGTGCCTGCATGGCCGGAACCAGTGTGTAGAGGAGGTAGTGCGAACGATTTAGGATCAAATTCTTAACGTCCAGCAGTGAGACCAGTGTGGCCATTAGACCAGCAACAGCCATTGGATTCATTAGCTGGCGATCACTGTGATACGGGCTCAGTGACAATGTGCCCTTGCCCAAATGCGTCAGACTCTGAGCAATGCGAACCATGAATAGATTGCTGGGATCCTTTGAATGATACTGAGCCAACTGTCGTAGCATGGAGGCGAGACGCGCATTATTGGTGCCAGCACCGACCAAGCCCATGGCAAAGATGGCATTGTGTGCCACTTCAGCGTCCACGTCGTGCGAGAACTTGCTCAGCGTATCCAATATGTTCAGCTTGGGATTCGAGGCGGATATCAGACCCAAAGCCAATGGAACAGCGCGACGAATAGCGGGCTCGCAGTAGCGCAATAGATTGCCAAATGAACGGTATGCCATCTCAGCGCCAATGTCCTCGCCCATGGCGATCAAGGCGATGCCCAGGACAGCAATTGCCTGAGTGGGCGACAGATCCTTCTCTTTTTCCTTCTCCTTCTTCTCCTCTTTGTCCTTATCCTTCTCCTGAAAAACAAAAAGCATTAGAAATTAAATTTATCAGAGGAACTGAGCTCATACCTTCTCCTTGCTCTTGTCCTTCTTGCTCTTCTCCTTCTCCTCATCGGCATTGGACGTTTCATAATGATCGGAACAAATGTGCAGCAACTGTTGGATTTTCAGCACATTGCCAGTGCCGGCATAGGCGCATATATCCACCATGGTGGTGGCCATGCTACGCTGCGGCTCCTCCAGCACCTCCAGTGTAACCATGACGGCTTCCGTTGATTTCTGGCGTCCCAGATAGAGCAATCCCAGGCCCAGCCAAAGAAAACGTGCATACGTATCCTTCATATCGGTCTTGCTCATACCCATGATGGTCTGCAGCAATATCTCTGTGATCTCGGCATTGCAAGTGCCCACACTGATCAGACCCAGTGACAGTGCAGTAATTCCAAGGATTTCCACACTGGGCGTGGTCTTGCCGCTGCTGGCAAAGACCGTCTTCAGTGTATCAATGACAATAGCTCGATTGGAGCCGGCATAGGCGATGCCCAGGCCGAGGATAGCACCAATGCGCATACATGAATTTTGATTATCAATATAGTCGGAGAGCAAAGCATGGGCGGGATCCACCTCGTTGCGAATACCACAGTTGACAATGCCACAGGCCAGCAGAGCACCCGATTTGATGTTGTCATCGGTGGAGTACAGATACTTGTCAATCATGGTCAGACCACCGTCGACATCCCACAGCAGGATCAGACCCAGCGATGCTGTGGCCGATAGCATGCCGTGCTCCTTGTTCTTGTACAGCCATTTGTTGCCATCCTCCGAAAGGAGCTTATCCACACCAAAGCCAGCGTTCACAAAGCCATTGACAAAGCTGGCGGCCAGATTTTGCTTGGCCGAATCCACCTGGATCGATGCGAAACGGGAACGTGAGTTATCCAAATGCGATTTGTATATATCCTCCGGGGTCTTTGGCTCCATAATGTCCAGTTCACGGGCCAGATTCAAGAAGTGCTTGTTCAAATTGGCATTCGACATAATCTCCATCAGATCATCATAGTCCGACACCGATTCGTCCAGTTCGATGCAGACCTGTTGCCGGGCCAGCATAAAAGCCAATTGCTTCTGCATTGCCGGCTCCTTGGGCTCCTTGAAGATCTCCCCAATCTTGCCCATATCGTTTAGCATTAAAGCCAATCGCATTGCCTGCGTGTGCTGATTGAATTTTCGAGCCAACTGCAGTGCCGTCTCCAGTATAATGGTGTTATCGGGTTCGGGAACATAGGGATAGCAGGACTGCAGATAAAGGCAGACACGTGGATAGGCCGACTCATCCACATACTCGGCCAGCAGATGTAAATGATCGATTTCGATGAGCAAATCGCAGGCATCGGCCTCAGCATTGTGCTCCATGTTATACGGGATTATCTGCTTGACCAGCTCAATTAGCTGGGTACGAAACTCGCCAGTGGTATCGTGATAATGTGCCGAAATCTCGCCAGACAAGTGACGTACATACTCGTGTCCCCAGTCGCCGATAGTTTGAGTGCGGTCGCAGAGGAAACGATAGGCCAGACAATCCTTGCCACTGCCCATTGTCATGGAGAGCACAGAAATGATGTCGGCGCATAATTGACGCGTCTGCTCATCGGGCATGTGCTTGTAAACTGTTTTCATTGTCTCGTAGTGCGGACGCATGAATTTCAATGGCTTTGGCACCGATGTCATCGACGTGGTGGACGCGCGTATTAACTTGGCCATCATTTCCAGTGCTGGCTTGTACAGCTTCTTGTCGCTTTCTTGCAAACGCTGCACCAGCAGCTCTAACTCCTCCTGCAGCTGTTGATCTTCATCGGAGAGCTCTGGCTGCTGCTCTTTCTCATCCTTCTTGGATTTGCCTGCTTCCTGCCCCTGGGACGCTTGCTTTCCCTTCGTCTCCTTGGAATCGCCCTGGGGCAATGGCTTTTTCTCGAGCTTCGACTCACCCGTCATATTGTGTTAGCGAGTCTTTTTGTATTTTAGTTCAATGTTACAAATAAAGAAATTTATTTAATTTTTATAATGCGGCGTTCACTTTTCTCCGCCTTCCTAATACTCTTTTTTTTTGCTGAGTACAATTACAAAGCGCTTTTTGAGCTGTCAAACGGAGCTAGCTGCAAACTTATCGATTGTGCTATCATTTCCACTATCGATTACTGGTATGAGTCAGCCGTGTGACAAATGAAACATAGGTGGAGTATTTATCGCTGTCGAAATAAGCGTTCTATTTTGAATAGGTGCATGCATAATTTTTTATAATTTTAACTGAATTGATTTTGTATTTTATTTAGCAATGATTAGTTGTATAAACTGTCAACCAATTGTTACGATTAAAGCAGTGCTGTATTATTCGACAAGGTATCGCCAGTTGCATACGGCAGTATTTTCCAGCACTGGCAGCCATATTTGAACACATGTTTTGATCGCTGTTTGTTATTGCGGCAAAGTTTTGTTTAATAAAATGTTACGCGTTACACAAACTAAAAACTCGCTGCTGGACGGCGCCTCCATCGGCGGACAGCTGTATACAACGCCCAAAGATTGCGAGGATTTCTTCGAGAGTATTGAGAAGCCAACAGAAGTAATTGCCGCACCACGCGCCACCTGTAAATACACTAAGCAAATTTTGTGATTTTCTATTCCCATTAAAAACGAATTCAATTCTATAGTTATACGAGTTGGCGTTCTGACAACAGTTCGTGGATCCGCCTACATGGAATATGGCAATACCAAAATGCTGGCCATTGTAGCCCCTCCACGGGAGCTTGTCCGATCAAGTGTGCGTCGCGTGAGCATGGGAGTCTTAAATTGCTATGTGAATTTCGCCGCATTTGCCAGCGATGAGCTGGAATGCTTGCCTGAGCGTGAAAGACATTTAAGCAGCATGCTGACCAAGGCATTGCAGCCTCTCGTCTGCCGTAATGAGTTTGTTAACTTTCAGCTGGACATTCGTGTACTCATCTTGGATGACGACGGCTGCTTGCTGAGCACAGCCATCAATTGCTGTGGTGTAGCGCTGGTCGAATGTGGTATTTCCACGTATGACTTGATTACCGCTTCGACAGCCTGTATTTATCGGGACTATGTCTTTGTCAATCCCAGTGCCAAAGTGGAGGAACTGCTGTGGCAGCATCGAGGAGGCAATGCACTGATGGGCAGTAGTGGAAACAGCTCTGACCCTGAGGAAATCAAGGAGCACGGTCTGCTTATCAACGCCAGCATGGATGCATTCGAGCAGCTGGCTCAGTGTCAGCATTGTGGTTACCTCAAGCCAGAGACTTATGTGAAACTACTCGACTATACACTGGAGATCAACAGATCTCTGCGGGAACTCATTAAACGCGTGCTCACGGAACGTGTGAAAGAACAGCACTTGCTGGATGTGCAAGAGCGGAACGAGGATCAGCTAGAGGACGAGCGTCTGGCTGCGATCATCGAGCGACTCAAGCAACAGGGACTCAATGAGTTCATAATGTCCAACATTAAAGAGGATCCTCACACAGCAAAATAAATAAAATTGTTTTAAAAAACTGAATATTTTTTAATTTTGAGCTTAACTTATCTAAAGTGTTAACAATTTGGGTGTGTATATATGGTCGAAAGTGAAAGCAGATGGGGATTACTACTGCTGATCCGTGGATGCTTCTAGCACAGCGCCCGAATAGGCCAGATCCCAATAGTGCTCCACCTGATGCTTCTGAAAGAACTCCCGCGCCATTTTCTCCATGGGAAAAATTTTGAACTTGATTTCACCAAAGTGACGACGCTGACTGGTGCCCTCCCAGACAAGGACACAGGAATTGGAGACATCCTGGCCATCGTTGCCCTTAACCACGTCCTCCTCCCATTTAATCCGATTCAGCATCAAACGACGATATTTTTTCTGCTGCTTGGGTCCGCCCTCGACGACAACCACACAGCAATCCCGGAAGAGTGCCACACTTCCTGTCATCTGCAGCTGTTTGGCATTCGTTTCAACCTTGAACTTTTTACTCTGATTGTCCTGAAGGTCACGGATGCGATAGACACTGACATGGACACCACAACTGGTGTCTTCTTTCAGTTTACGTTGTTTCTTCTCGCTCTTCTGTTCGCTGGTTAACTTCCTGGCATTGTTGGCATCCTCGTGGGCCTTCTGACGCTTCGCCATTTGCTCACGCACATGGGCTTCTATCTTGGTGGGATCCTGGACAGCATCGGTGCCCAGTACACGCATCAGATTTGAGATACGTAGCTTTGGTTCCGGTGGTGCCACCAGACCCAAACGTATCTTCTCCTGCTCCTCCTTCCAGGCTTCACGGCGGTTCTGACGACGCAACTTCTTGCGCTCCTTTTTGGTCAGAAATACAGGCAAGTAGACAGGTTTCAATGGTTCATCTAGACATGAATAGATTAATACAAATCTTGGTATAAAATGTAAATTTATTAATAACTTACTTGGTGGCTTCATTTGCGTTGGATGCTCGATGAGATTACTTATAGCCGTCTGGCGTATGCTAATCTTTCCACTCGCCTCGTCCACTGTCTGCATGTCCTGGCTGAGAATGACCGAATCCCACCACTCCATGGCGGGCACATCGTCGGGCATATCCTGTTTGGGGGCAATCAATGCCAGTTTTGTGGCTGAGGAAATGCCCGTTTTCCTTGCAATCTGTGAAATCTCATTCTGCAACCTTTCCAGTTGACTCTTCATGCGCATTCGTTCCGCCAGCTGCTGGAATTTTCCGGGTTCGTGGAAACGCAGTGTGCGTTTATTACGCACCGTGGGCTTCTGGGCAATGCGATCGTCGAAAAACTTGACAGCATCGTCTTGAGTACTGCTCGTTGAGCCGCTGTTGATGCCCCCCTCGCTGCCAGTTGTCTGACGCTGGAATACCTCTCGCTTTTTAGCCCGTATGTTTGCTTTAAGCGTTGGCGTCACCGTAGGTATGTTAATGGTACGTCCACTTTTGTCCACTGTGCGGCCTTCCTCGTCCAAAATGAGCGGCTTGGGACGCTCCTGTTGTTGTTGTGCGGCGGCCGCTGCTGCTGCAGCCACTGCTGTGGGCTGCTGCTGTATGATACTAGCCAGATTTCCAGTTAACTTGGCCCGTATCTGTGCCTGCAGTTCAGCTATTTTCTTAGCCTTCTCAGAGTCCTCGGGCGTGGGCTTCTTGGATAACGCCTGGGTAGCCAGCGCAACCGGCATTCCGATTTGGGGTACGGAGGCCAGGAGAGGATCCTTGTCGCGCAGATTACTCAGGGCACGTTTGCGCTCCTCGATTTCACGCTGGGCATGGGCCATCATCAACTTGATTTGTGTGCTGCTCAACGATGAGGCCATTGCATCAACGGTGGCACCATTCTTTGACTCCTTGACATCAAAACGTGACTTCTTGGGTGCAGCATCGACACCGACGTCGGCGCCAGACGCGCTGCGCTTGCTAGCTGAGGCGGCTGACTTTGATTTCTGTTCGTCGGCGTCGGCGCTTTCGGCATCCTTGCGCGTTATAATGGACGACATAATATTCGCAATTAAATTGATCTGACTTAAAACTTGAAAGTTATTTACCAAAAACTTTGCACATTCCGCTTAATTCCTTAACTGATTTAATACTTTTTTGTACTTGTTTAATGTGTGTTTATTAGCAAAAACGTTTACGTGAAAATTGCTTGAGCAAAAAAGACAGGGCTGTCGTTGCTCTCCACTCGCTGACACTGGCAACTCTGCTTACAATATAGACAAATTATTACGGTAACCCTTATTTATTTTACTAATATTATGGACACCCTAACTTCACGAAGGCGGGCTTGTATCTTGTATTTTTGGGTATTATTTATTCTTCAGAAAATTTATTCTCAAAATTGTAATTTAAAAATTAAAAACCTAGTGTTGAAATGTTATTAAATAATACCGGCTTTCATATTTATTATGCATCTTTTTAAATAGTTATTTTAAGTTGTTTAATAATTTTCTGTTTTCCGTCACATTAAAATAATATAAAGTATACAATTTATCTGTTTTAATTAAAAAAATAAAGTATCTTTCTTAGATTTTAAATTTTAACAATGCTTTATATACAGCGTATTTTCTTAATAATTATTCAACAATTATTGCTATAACTTTATAGTCAAAATTTTAAAATATTTTCCACATGCGTTCGAACTCCGTCTCAAGTGTTTCCACAATTATTTTGTCTGTGCTAATGATGATATTCTCAAAATTTCCCCCAAAACTTCCCTCAGTCCAATTCGCTGATCCATTGATTACGACAGGATATGTGATCGTTGGTTTATACTTGAGGCTCTTTGACTGCCACAATTTAGCAATTCGCTGTTGTCCGTCGATAATACAGAATTTATGGTGCATCATATTCCTTTTGGAGTAAACGATGCGAATACGAGCTCCCAAGTGCTTTAGAATTTGTGCATTATTGCTGAGAGCACGTGTTCTCGGGTGCAGAATGATGCGCACATGAACACGACGAACTAGAGCTTGTCTTAGGACATTCATCAATTCTGGGGAGCACAGGGAGAACATAGCCACATCAATGTTGTATTTGGCCTGGCCGATCAGTTCTTTTAGTCGATCAATATTACGCTGGGCGCAGTGTATATTATTGCACTCCTTTGTGCCGTCCCGATGATCAGCGATACAATTGAATCCCAACTCATTAAATATAAGAATCTCGTGTATTTGAGATTTTTCATATTGGATCTTGTCGCGTCCGTATTTAAATAAAAACCAAATCACCTCGGATGCAACAACAGTCCCAGCGCCAATTGTTATAGTGGCACATAACGGATTACGCCAAATCCAATCGAACATTTTTTAATTATTTACAAAATTTACGCGCTGTACCAATTCAATTCATTATATTGCTAAATTAGTATGTATCGATATTATAATAATACGCGATAGTATTTTGTAATTCCAATCTGTAGTTTCGTTGCTGAACAAGTTCAGTATTGGTCAAAGTAGTCCATGAACCGTTCAATTGAACTTATTCTGAACTAAACGACACAACTAGTGTCGTGTGTGTGCTTAATTTATTTGTTGTGAAAATAGTTTTAGGGCTTTTATTGTGCAGAAAACGATACAAATTTGCATTTAATTGGAAGCATGGCATCCGAGGAAGACAATGACGATAATTTTCAAGGTGAGTACATCGTTTTTATCTGTTTATTTCGGTGCTGAAAAATTTTCGGCAGAATACGAATACCGAGCCGTGGTCATGTTCAAGCGAGTGAGCAGCAGGCGTCAGCGGCTGCCGACGACGTCTCGTTGCCGCTGCCGCGCTGCGTGCGTTGGCTTCTATTATTGTTTTCTTTTAGATTTGGTATGCCCATATAGCTCATATTCCTAATGCTAAGCAATTATTTGATAAAATATTTTTTATTAATTTAACAAAATTGTGAAATTTTACATTTGACGCGCGATTTTTCACATTTTTGTGTCTCTTTCATTCTACACAAATTTATTATTGCATTTTTATGTGCTGTGTTTCGCAAATGCACCAATGTATGATATATTTATCTCGCTCGCACTTCCAATGTGTTTGAGAATATAAAACAGATGTTTTACACGCTTGTTTTGATCTTTTCTTCCATTTAAAACTTGCGCGCCGCAAGCAATAAGAATGTAAATGGTTTTTAAAAAAAAACTGTTAAGATGGTTAAAAAATAGTTTAGTAATTCAAGGGAAATGGTCAACATGAAATGCACAAAATGAATTGCATTTACCGTGCGTTTCAATTTTAAACGAAAAGTTTGTCCAAATTGATTAGAAAATACAAACATAAAAATGAGTCATTTCGGCTGATGTTGCGAAATGCAATTTGTCAATGTCAATTGGCTTTTGTTAGGCCTCCGATGTGATTATTTTATTAAGTTGTCTTGTGAAATATTTTTACTAAATAAGATTTAAAACTTAGACGTAAACAAGTTAAATGAATAATGGCGGCAAATTGCCGGATCAGTTGAATGTAGTACTAAATAATACTGAAAACACTAACTAAAAGTGTTTGCCCTCGTTTGCAAAATTATGGGGTTGTCTGCTCTCGCAGTATAGTGTACTTGCTCTATCCCATAGGTTAGACCTATGTTGGAAATATTTTTTGTCAAAAAACAATGTGTACACACTGCAAAGTGAGACTGTTTCAGAGACTCGCTCACTCTCTCAGCTCACAAACGCACTCGCAACCGCAACCGACGATAACGCCGCGTGAAGTGGGCTGCTTTGGAAATTTTACGATTCATTGTTGCTTGGACGTGGCAGCCATGACGTGATTTCTGACTTTGACTAAGAAAATTTTTTGTTAAAATTACATTTGTAAATTATTGAAAATTATCTTAAGGGGAATACGTGCATTATTAAACCAAGAAGAGCTCAATTAAGTGTAAATTAAAGTGTGTGCAAACAATTAAATCATATAAAAATATATTGTGTAAGAAAAAAATAAAAATAATACATACCCACATACACATACGTATGTATATGTATTCATATGCAAGAAGAAACGAATAAAAAATGTGCAATATTGAAAACGTTTCTACGTTGTTTTCCGCTGCCTTCTTTCCGTTGTGCCGTGTTAAATTCACTTGATTGATTTCTCCACTTCTATATGTGTGTACGAGTGTGCGTGCGCCTCGGGCGGATCGTCGTTTAGTCTGTCCGTCTAAATGAGGCAAAGACAGTTGCCACCATTTACATTATAGCAGTCGACGTTCAATATCATTAACGCAGCCGTGTATTATATTTTATATATGTCCATATACACATGCATACAAAACAATATATATTTACGTCTGCTTGCAAGTGTGCGTTGACTCGTTTGCTCGCCAAGAGCAGCTCCCCTCCCTTCAATACGGTGTGATGGAGCTTGCGCTTGTATAGACGTATGTATATGTATGTAAGTACATGAGCTTGTGTATACGAGCATGTTATGCACGCGCGCGCTCCAGCAGCTCTCCGTCCTCGTCTTCGGGTCCGTACGTCGTCTCTCTCGCGCTCAACCACCAAAAACGTCAGCCAACCGCACTCGTCGCCGTCGTCGTAGTAGTCGTGTCGCTGTCGAAAATCAGCCGCTGTGTTGATGTCGCGCTGTCGCCACTGCCAACAACGTTATTTACGCGATTTCAATTAATTTATAAATAATTTTACTTCCAATAACACCAAATACAAGCGCAAATATAAATCAACGGCTATCAACCTTTATTTAAAAACTGTAGTGCATACATAACAGTTGCAAAAGTGTTTCAATTAAAAAGGAAAAAATAATCATAAAGAGCCACAACTACTCGAAAAGTAAGCAACAGAGGGTGGTAGAAAGAAGAAGAACAAACAGAGAATTTGCTGGAATGTGGGAAACAAGAAAACAACGTCGCCGGCTCTCATGTAACAAATATTAGCCAGCAACAACCCCTGTGTATAGAGAACAATGTACACTCATGCTCATGTAATTAAGTCACTAGTTTCAACTAAAATTTTTACGTTTGACTAATTTTGAGTGAACTTGTAAAGAAATTTTAAATATATAACTTCATTTTATGTCAAAGAATTAATTCTAAATATTTAAAACATATTCTTTGGTTACATTTTTCTAAAATAGTGACTTAATTGTATGAGCTAGAGTGCATATATGTTAATTCAATAATGCTCCTTCATTCCCGCAGCTGACAGCTTACGGCGCTGCTCTCGTGTTTTAATTTCATGCCCCTGTAAATGTTTATGTGAAACTTTGATATTGACGCTGTTGCATTGCGAGGGGGCGTGTTTGTAAGTGTGAGTGTGAATGTGTGCGTGAACAAGTTATCCTAGAAATCGAACGTGGGCAGCAGTTTCAGAGTCTAATTTTAACATGTGATGTGCGCGCACATCTCTGTTGTTTGTGTGTTTGCTATCGATAAATTGACACGCCTATCGATAGCATACCCATGCAAATTGTTGTAGCATCATTTCTAAGAACAACAACAAACTGCAAGCACTCTGACGTCAGCGTTGGTATCCACGTTTCTCACTCTTTCCACCCACTTCGTTCGTCGTCGTCTATTTCGCCACTAAACATTCCAACAGCTGTCTGCAGTCTTTGCGCATATTATCATTGGTATGAGAGAGAAGGCCTAATTCATGACAAAAGCTACATGACGGCTCTCACCAGAATTCATTTGTTTAAATTTTACCAGTGTCCATTTAAAAACGAATTTTATGATTATGTATTTTTTTAGATAAACGATAGTTTTCTTTTTTTGTCAATTCTCAGTTTTTACGCTAGGTTTCTTTTTATCAAATGAGAAAGAAAGTGTTACATTTAGCACGTTAAATATATGATGGGTTAATAAATATATTTTCAGCAAAGCAAATAATAATTTTATATTTAATATAAATTGCACACAACAAAAAGCTTTTAAATGTCAGCTTCTTAAGAGGAAGAAAGACAGAAAGATGGTGGGAGAGTCGCCCATTGGCTGCATTCCAGTCGTTGGTTTCATTTGACAAGTGTAGAGTGTGTACAAATGTGTGTAATTATTGCAGTATTGCACTGAACGCTTTGAGAGAGAAGTAAAGAGAGTAAATTTATAGAAGAGAGTAAAATAATACTCCATTTATCAGGTGTAAAACACTTTGACGCATTTGGTATTTTATTTACGTACTTTGAGCTTGTACAGATAACCGCAGAATGCATTTAACACTAATCGACACTATTTAACGAAGATGAATAGTGCCTTTTTTCGGAAATAATTTTTCCTGCATTTAAATACATTTAAAGTTTGCTGTATTGGTGCATCGTAATCAGCATACGATCATCACGTTTGAGGTCAAACAGCCAAAGCTGCTCAGCAAGCTTTCATACGTTTGTATGTGTGTATATTTGTGTACAAATGTATTTCTGTGCTTTAAAGTGTGTTGCTTTTAATTAGAGAACAAGAAAAAAGTAAGCCAAATGAAAGATAAATGTTATTTCAATAACCCAATTATAAGTGAATATCTTGATCAAATTACACACGCTAGATTTTTTTATTTTTTAAATACTCACCTTTTTTTGTTGATTGTGTGTGTGGATACACTGATTTTCTATAATTTGTATTTTCGCTCGCTGTTGCTGAGGGCCACAAACAACGAATCACACAAACATAAATACATATGTGTGCGTGTATACATACAAACTCAGAAAACTTGCATAAATCTGTTGAAAAGATATAAAAACGACAACAACAACAGCATTGAGGCGCCCCAAACCGAAATAAAATTCAATACAAGAAGTGAAAGTATTGTATCTGTGTGAGCTTGTTTGAGTGTATGTGTGTTGTGCATGTGCGTGTGTCGATCTTGCCTTGCCTTTGGGAATGCGCGAGAGAGTAAGTTGCAAGCGTTGGCTGCCGATTGGCATGCATGCTGATGCTGTCACGCTTACACGTATTGTATTTAATTATGACAAAACAAGAAGCAACCAACAACAAGTGGTGTTATTTTCTGTCCACCTCATTTAAAAGCTTTAACTTGCCAATTTACTTTATTGTGTTGTATATAAAATATGAGAAATATTTACCCCGGTGTATACAATTATAAATTACTCGAGTTTGTTATTTCAATAATATTCCCATTATATATTCTGTCCATCAGTCCCTCACCTATAAACATACATACAAAAGCGTATGTAGTTCAGAGAGCGGATCTCTAGTCGCATTTGTTGCTGTGTCGTAGGTGCTTTTCTCATTTTAGCATTTAACACGAATCTGTTTTGCCATGCGTGTGAGCGAGTATGTGTGCGAGTGTGTTTATGTTTGTGTCGACTGCTAGTGCTCTTAAATTGCCTTTGTGTTTGTACAAGTACACAGAAAATACAATGAGAGACAGACAGTCGGATATTGTTGTTGCTTGTTGTGCATGCGAATGAAATCGGCAGCGTTTGACATTGATTACCGTAATACCTTGTATATGTGTTTGTGCTTTGTGGTTGCTTTTTATATTTGTGCAACTGCGCGCTGTTGTCTTTTTCACCTATTTACTGTAATTGTATATTTGTTGTTGTTGTTGCTCGATCACGAGCAGAGAAGGCCGTATCGCTTCTCATTATAAAAATATATATGTATGCTTAAATTTGTAGTTGCGACTGTGCTTCTATTTTATTGGTGTTTCACTTCATTTGTCACGTGTAAAAGCACGTCTCTACATGTGTATTTGTGTGCTTACATGCGCCCACAATTCACTCTTGTTGTCCGCTTTGTGACAAAAATCAAAACTAAAACTTTGGAAGCTTACACAGTACATGTGTTGCCTTTACAATGAGCAAAATGTACATGTTTGTGTAAAAAGGGTAGTTGAATACTGTTTTTATTCTTCTTATTTACCAAGAAAATCAACATCGTTTTAATTGTTGCTGCTACAACGATGATTCTCAGTATGTTTTGCTCTTTGGCCTCAGCCCTCAGCAAAAAAAAAAGAGGTGAAAGTGAAGGTCATTAATATTTGCATATGGGAATGCTCACGCATTCGAGAGTGCACGCGTATAATAAAAATAACAAAAATGACAAAACTTCAATTTGCTCACTCGTTCATACATACATATGTAGTTCATTTGTAGGTACACAAACAAACACATATACATATCGTATCTATGCCGCAGTCTCGTTCCCGTGGGCCTGTCTGCTTGCCTATTTTTGTCGCCATTGTGGTTTTGCAAGCTCTCACCTACACATGTAGCAGGCTGGCTACATATGTATGTGCGACAAAGCGCTGCTCTCCCTCTCTCTGACACACAAATACATACAGATACCCGCATACTTGTGCGGGCGATCTTTGTACGTGTTTGTGTGTCGCTGGAAAACATGGATAGCTGTTATTGTTAATTTTCTGTTTTTTTTTTATAGACCTTAACTTAAGTGGTTCAATAGTTTTGTAATTGTTATCGGGCCCCGTATGTTTATACATTTGTACATATGTATATAGTACAATTTTTGCTTCAGTTGTTACCAAAAATAGTTTTATTTGAAAAGGAAGGTAACCAATGTTGCTGCATGGGTGTGTCCAAATCCAAATATATACATATCCACATACATATAATGTATGTCTATTATTAAATACTTTCATACATATGTGTTTAGATAACTTTAAACAATGCTTGTTAACTAGATCGATATCGATTTTTAGTTGTATTTGTGTGTATGTACAATTGTGCAGTTAATTGGTTAATTTTGACAGTGTTGCGAACTGTCGGCATGTTAGAGGCACGCGCGTTGCCAACCATTTAGATAATTGTCGCACTTATTGGAACAGTTTTGAGTATAACTGAGTGTGTGTGTGTGCCTATGCATATATTTTGATTATTGTAATCCGTCGTTAACTTTGGCATAGTTTCGTTAGCAGAGAAACCAGAAAATAAAACCAACATTAAAATAACCAACCAACAACAACAGGGGCTGCACTGTCGTCAACGTTTCGTGTTGCGCGGCCCTCGTTTTTTGCAGTTGCCACCCGACTTGTTACATATCGCTGCTGTTGCTGTTACTGTTGTTGTTGTTTTTGTCGTTGCTGCTGCTTTGCGGTTGGTTTAGTCATATTTACGGTTGCCTATAATGTTTATATAATTTTCGTATCTTTTTTTCACTTGCATACCGAGGTTTCTTATTGGTTGTTGTGCACTGTTTTTGTTATTGTTACTGTTGTTGTTGTTAGTGGTGAGTTTTATGGTGAATTTCTGTTTTAAGTGTGGTCTGAACGAACAACCAAAGCTCAGCTTTAGTGCACTGCTGCTGTGACCAACGGAATAACAGCGATAAATGCATTTATTTTGTTGTACAGTGTTTTATTTTTAGGTTAAATCGCAATGTGCGGTTAGTTAGCAATTGTGTCTAGGGCTTATCACCTCGCAATAAGAATCTTTTGAGATAATAAAAGCCAACATTTTATGTTTTCCAACAATATTTCAACTTATTTCATTTGAGTTTGAACAAAAGACACCGGAAGCAAAAAAGACGAAGGTGAGAGCTTGATTCTCTGGCGTTCTACTTTTTTTGAAGCTTTAACAAATATAGGCACACAAACACACACACACACTAGTATATAGACATAGAAAAATGGCACATGGCACACGGCAAAAAAAATACTAGTAATTTATTTAGTCGACTGTTAAAGACCGCGCACTCCGTTTGAAGCAATTAAAAAGTCAAATATATAATTGTTAAAATAGCTATAGATGTAGACAAGATATGAGGTTAATTTAAATATTTTTTTTTAGGGTTACAGTAATAGTTTTTATCTAGCTTTAATTTCTTACAATAACCTAATAGACCACTGCACTCTTTTTGACTACGAGGTCTGAAAAGAACCGTAAACAGTCAGCGAGGGGGAGAGAAAGAGAACGAGGGACAAATAGAGAACTCTGCGGAAGTTCAATTAACAATCATATTAAAATGTGGGGAAATATGTGAGAGAGGAAAAGAAGTTAAAAGCTGTTATTTTAAGCAAATTATATGGACGAAAAACCTGATGGAAGTTTACAAGTCCAACTCTTAATTATGTGTAATATATGTATGTATGCAAAGTGCATTCTCATTTTGTGGCCAACAATAACAACAAGAGAAATAAATAAAATAAAACAACAGCAACAAACAGGCAAATGAATAATGAAATATTAAAAAGTTGATTGTACGCTCAATTTGGCTGACCTTCAGTAATATATTGTTTTTTTTTTTTTTTTGTTTCTTCAAAGATATAGCCATAAAATAATGCCGAATACAAATCGTAAATACATATCTACATAAGTTTGTATGTATGATTATTAATTTGAAATAAAAATCACACAGACAGCAACAGCAAGAAATTCACGACAAGCTTTAAGATTGGAGAGGGTTAAATGAGATGGTGAGGGCGATGATGGTGAATGCGATGAAAGAGCGGAGGTGTAGGGTGTGGGGAATACCAGTCCGCAATCTCTGTCTTGTTGGTGGTGGTGATGTTGGTTGGTGGCTCAGTTAACGGATGTCTGTGTCCGCCAATCTCTCATTGTTGTTGTTTGTTTTTGCTGTCTGTTTTGCTCTTTTGATTTGGCGTCCGTTTTTAGTCCAGTTCGAAATTGCCAGCATTAGTGTTGTCTCCCTCTGTTTCTCTGTCTTAGTTTTGTCTTCTTGTCTCTCAATCTTGCTCCAATAAGAAGAAATAATCCAACTGAATCTGGGAAGACAAGTTTTTATTTTTTTTTAAAGCTTTTAAAGCTTGACTCTCTCGTTCGCTCTCTCTCTTTCTGCTTCTGTGTTTTGCTCTCAGCAGCTTTGACTTCGGTACGATCTGAGCCTTCTTGTTAATTTGTTGTTGTTGTTGAATCGGGTTTTCATTTTTGGGTGTTGTTGCCGAGATGATTAGCATTCGCATGTATTTTTTTTGTGCCTATTTGTGTGAGTGTAAGAAGAAGCACAAGCGATCGACTGAGACAAAACATTACGAAACCAAAACACAACACAAATAGTTTTTATATTTTTTAGACATGAAAAACCTTAATTTATTTAAAATCAAAACAATTCACATAATCAGTTCGAACCAGTTCTCAGCGTAATTAGTCTGCATTGACGCAAAATTAAAATATTTAGCTGTAATCTCTATTTGAATATTATTATACATATTTCTATGAATGTACATAATACATAAGTGTTTTAAAATGATTTCAAATGCACTGATTAGTCGTTTACTTTGATTTATTTAGAGAATTCCTCCATACCTTTTGTTATACAATGCTAATCGATGGCTTTTGTTATACAAATGCAGAGTGCACAATAGAATTTATTGTATAACAATTAGCCGTTATGAACTTCTGTTATACAAGTTGGCCTGCTTATAGTCCTGATTGCGTATTAAAGTAACTGCTTCGTTTTAATCAATAATTTGTTACGATGTGTTCTGAAGAGCTTTGAAATGGGTTTCCAAACAACTCGACTCTGATCAGACATAATAAAATATCAATTTAAAAAAATCACTGTATAACCAATTTTAAACGTGGCTTTCCGATAATTAAAGACTGGTTTTAAGCTATTACTTATTTCATTTCTGCTACGTCTGTCGGCGTCTTTTTTTTAATTATATTTAAATTTATTTTTAATTGTCGATTTTCAATCAGCAGAAACACATAAAAACCAGAATCTTTTAAAAGTTTAGTTCTTTTTTAAGCCAAGAACACAGCGGCTTTTTCTGGTTTGTTGGTTATTTGTTTGATTTGATTGGGTAATTCTTTTACTTGAAGTTTTCTAATTAACAGATAAGGCTTTCCACATAAATAGCTACAGCACACGCGCATACACGTACACACTGACACCAGTTACAATCTAATCAGAATAAATAAGAAACCCAATATTTTTCGCCCCTTCACGGTCAATGCTTTATTTTTTTCCAATTTGATTATTTTGATATGTCGGCGATAGCCCTAGTTCTAGTGGGAGTACGAGTGCGAGAGAGATGCAAAACAAACGCATTTCCGCTGAACTTTTGGTTATAAACATGAAACAGCAAGCAAAAAAAATTATGCAATGTTCATTGCGTTGTTGTTTTTGTTGTTGTGTTTGTTGCTGCTGAAATCGGTCAATGAACGTTGTTTTCTCAGTTCAGTTTGTCGCTCGACAAGATCTCTCTCCTCCATTCCAGGTGACGCGCTTATAATTTGATTGGTTTTTGTCGTCGTCATTCTATTCGTTGTTGTTGTTGTTGCTGTTCTTGAGAGGGTGAACTGAGAACGAGAGTCCGTCCGTTCGTTCGGTTCACAGTTCATTGTACGCGTTTTTATTTGCTTTGTGTTCATGTATCGAGTCTCTTTTTTTTTTGCCAAGAACAACACGATATTATTGCACTGCTTCTAGTGGTGGCACGATTCAAACGATTATTATCTGTTTTTATGTTTGAGATTAGAATTGTGTGACGTTGAGTGCTTGGTACTAGGGTTAATTTGGAACTGCTAAACTCGATAAGTTTCTTTCCCATTGTAACAAAGCTTAGTCATTGTTATTCTATACTTTTCTTACCATCCCTAGATGTGTGTTTGAAAAAACCTTAACCTTGAATTTGGTGTTCTCTGATTATTGTTTGCGTTGCATTCAGGTGCTTCCCGCTAAGGAAAACACTGAAAATATCTCGACATTTGAAATCAAGTTGATCATTTCAAAGAATTTTAATCATAAAAAATAATATATGGATATATAATTGGCTCTGTGGTTTCTCGACAACACATTGTCATGAGTCAATTTAACAGAACTACACAAATATTAGTAATTGCTTACAATTCATATTCTACTTAACTTATAAATGTCGCATAGTTGTATAAATAATGTTTATCGGCGATCAATAATTGTGATTTTGCAGCGTTGTTCCGTTTGACAAATGACTTTGTTTATACTGCTATTTATGTATGTATGTATATGGGATGAACAGCAGCATTTAACGCCTTTCTCAATATGAAAATAAATAATATATGCTATATGTGTGTAAATAATTTCACGCTGTTGCTGTTGATGCCTGAATCGTGAGTCACATTTCCTAATAATGAATGATGTTGTTGTTATTATTGTTGTTGCTGTTTCTGTTTGCTAAAAATAGCAAAAGTGTTGAATATACAAAATTCAAAATATTGCCATTATATGTATATGTACTTGTACACATAATAAGTATGTGTGTGTGTATCTAGTTTTGCTAAGAAATTGAGCTGCCTGTTTTATTGCTATTGTAAATATTGGAAGTGCATGGCATTTCGGGATTCCCGTGTGGGTAATTACCGACACAAAAGAGAGACAGAGAAGAGTCAAACGAAGCGTCGCGACAATTGATTGTTCGTTTCACACACACACACACACACACACACACACACACACACACACTCACACGCATACGCATGCCTAACTTCGACTCTCTGTCAACTAAGAGAGGAAAAGACAGACTGCTGCATTCCCCAGCGCCCTCTTTAATCGCTAATACATGTGTGTGTTGTTGTTGGGTTTTTTTATTTTGGTTTTGTCACATTACTACTCGACTTTTGGTTTAAAGTGTTTTTGTCGTTGTTGTAGCTGCTGCTGTCGCTGCCCTACTACATTTTTGAACATCTGTGCAGTGTTTTGGACAGAGAGGCCGTGCTTCAGTCTTTGTGGCCCTATCAGCGTTTATAAAATTTACATTTTTAAATGCTTTGCACGTATTTTAGTGCACAAGCACACAAACCCACATACATTTGCATAAATATGCACATACACCCGTACGCGTACATGTGTGTGAGTAAAGCCGTTAATTTGTGTTTAATGCGTTTTGTTTGTGGTGGTTGCTGTTTCTGCCTTTCTCGTTATCGTTTGCTGTTGTTCTTCTTCTTGTGGGTTTGAGTGTTCATCGATTCCACTGAATTTCGATCGATTTTGGCGAAGATGGCAACACTATGCCGAGTGGCAGATTATCGAGCTTAGTTATTCCTCAGTTGTATGCCTATACATTTTGCTCCCTCACTCTTGCTCGCTCTCATTTGACATTGTTATCAATGGTCTACTCGCTCTTGTTGTTGTTTTTGTTGTAAAGAAGCGCAACACAAAGCAAAATTGTCTACCCAGCTGTCAGCTGCACACACCAACACTCGTACATATATGTTTTGTGTACATGTGTGTACTTGTATTATTCAATTCACTTTAGAAGCGTGTGAGATTTTTGTTACTGCCCTTTTTCTTTTTTCAGGTTTTTTCTTTTTTTTTTGAGCATTCCATTGCTCACGTTCACACGTTTTTCATAGATTTCTTGGGTTTGTTTTTTATTCTGGTGGTTGTTGCTCCTGTTGTTTGGTTGAAGCCTTTGACCAGCTGTTGTCTGCGGTGGAGTCCTCTCTCACACAGACACACAGGCACAGACGGACAAGCACCCTCCTCTCCTTCCTTCCTCTCTTTTCCTGTGTTGTGTCGTTGCCGTCGCTGTCGTCACGCGCAGTGCATTGGCCTTTCGCTTGCCTGGGCTCTCTCAATGCTATTTAAGCGGTTTTTGGAGTAACGACGTTTTAACAAATGGCTGCCGACATCAACGCGCGCGCTACAAACTTGAAATTGTATTATTTTAGTTGTATTTATTTTTTTGGCTAATTTGTTTAACGCTGACTGCAAATTTGTTGTTATTGAAACGAAACAGAAACACACGCACACACACACCACACACATTCAGCAACAACAAACCAGGGGCAACATTATTATATTATTTTTTTTTTCTAAATGAACTTCAAGCTGTTACCTTGGCTCATAGCTTTTATTTGTGAGTTAGTCTATAACAAGTGTGTATGTATGTGCGTGTGCGTGTCGTGTGTGTGTGTTTGTATTTGTTACTGTGTTTTTATGAGCTTTAAATTTTTTGCAATTTGCCATAAATCTCATCCTGTTCGACTGGAACAACTATTGTCCGTACGACAAAAAGAGACGAACATAGTTTTCCTCATTTTATTACTTTGTTTTGCTGTCAATTTAACTGCAATAGGTCGTTTTACCGTACCGCCAGTTTTACAGTTGATGGTATAAGTATTTTAACAAGCTAAAGATCTTGTATATTTAATGGTCTTTAGTTAATCTGGAAAAAAAGTTTTTTATTTCAATTGCTCTAAGAATTTTCTTATTTATTGATCTTAATAGTTGGATTTTATTAGCGTGCTAGTAAAAATAACAAATGATTGATATATTATATCTGAAATAGTAAAAATGAAATTTTGTTGTATATTATTTTATTTGTAACAATCGTCATAATATTTATGACACCGACTGTACTTGCTTCCTGTTGCTTCTGCTGGTAAATTCGCTAAGAGATCGTCAGGTGTGAGTTTGGCATACGTCTGCCTTTGTACGTATGTGTATGTATGTATTGTCCAAATGTAAAGCAGGCATGTGTTTGTAAGGGGTGTAGCTAAAATTCCTAGTACAAAACAAACAGAGATAAGCAAACCAAGCAGACGGACCTCTACCTCTACGTACCATTTTAGGTAGACCCAAAAAATAGGCACGACGAGACACGAACAAACACGAGCACACAAATGCTAACTCACAAATGTACAATGCGAACGCATCGGCTAAGATTTCTGTTTCTACGGTAAATCTACCTGAAAGCGGAAAATTTTTGCATGCAAAAATGGCAAAAGTGAATACGAATTAACTATGGCAAAAGAGTATCATACAGAAAATATTAAAACGGTTCTCCGACTCGCGCTCTTGAATATGCTCAGACGGTGCTCTCTTAATGACGAGAGAGGGATAGGTAGAGAGAGCACTAAAGAGAAAATAATTCACGTATCGGTATGCAACGTAAACACAAAACAGCTGAGTTATACGTAACGAAAGCGTATGATCGTGAGCGCGTAACGTCAACATATACAAATGCAATAGTTCAACACACATATAGAAATAATTCAGCAACGAATCACAACGAAAATGGAAGCGGAAAACAAAACGATTTAAATTAAAAAAAAGAAACTAGTGCATAATATAATTTACGTTTCTTTCCAAAGTGTAGAGTGAATATAAAAGCAAAAACATAATTTTAATAAAGAATCAGAAAAGCTGAAATCAAAAAGGAGAGAACACGGCCATATTAATCAACAAGCAACAACCACAAAATCATCATCAACGCATCAACAATTAAGTAACCTGCTGCTGGAAGAACAAAACTAAGTACGACAAGAAATTTGTATATACTATTTGGAAGTGATTTTCACTGAAATTGGTAATAATTTTATAGAGAAATCGTCGCATCAGTCAATAGCAACAATATCAGCAAGAACAACGTCGACCAATTTGAAGAGCTTTTTTGTGTGCGACGGTTCTCCACACCAACATAGCAATCGGACTTGCTATCGATTGACCGATATTTTTATACTTCCCAACACTGCTTGGCCGAACCACAGCGAGCACACAGCTGATTGTGCCACCCCGTTGTGTTGCTGGGTGTGCGCGGGGCAGTGAAAGGTTTGCTGAGTGCCGGAGCGAGCAAACGTAAAAGAAACAACATAACAACAACAACGCCAGCAGCAACAGTCTTCAATACTACGTGTGACGTGGTGGGAGTACTTCAGCAACAACAATAACAACAACATCAACAGCTATACACTCACACAAGCACATCGTGCAGGTGGCTGAAAGACCAAAAACAGCTGTTTCAACACTTAAACTATAAAAAGTCACTGATATCTACAAAAGCGCCTTTGACTATTGTCATCTTGATGTAAATATACATATATACAAGCATTCACACACACATACACAAATTGTAAGTACAATTGCAGTTGTTTCTTGTGTTTTATTTGCATTAAGTTTATATGTATATTTTGTTTTCATATTGTGACGCGTGCCCTGTCTGTGCCTGTAGCTTTTCCAGCAGTTGTGAGATAATTACACACGCGTACACATTCAACGGCAACCATTATAATAACAACAACAAAGTAAGCTAAAGTTTTAAATTTTTTGCTAAGACGTGCAACGGTGCCCAAGCTTTTCGTGATACAGAGACACACACATACACACAATTAAAGGTATAAAATTAAAAAAGAAAAAAAAAACATACATCAAGTAGATAATAGACATCTGCATGAATGGCAGAAAATCGACATTCGAATGAACAATGCGCAAATTGAGTTGAGTGAATTCGAATGCGACGCGCAATTTATTTGAGTGAGTGAGTATGCTAGCGTCGTACAATGTCTCATTCAACTCAAACGAAAAACAGTGAATTGAATGAGTGAGAACCCGTAAAAATTAGAGGGTTGTTTTTGAATGTATTCGAATGCAAGACAGATTTTTTTTTAATGAGTAGAACACAAAGCGTACAGAAAATAAAGATAATAAAAGAAAAACGCAAGTCAATGTATTTTACATACTTATATATATATATATACTTATATTTATTTTTCCTATGTCTAATTATAGTATAATAATATGTACATATGTAAGCCTATATTTATATATGTATTAAATTTATGTTTGTAAGCCTATATTTATACATGTATTTAGTTTACATATTTGAGTGCAAAAACATTATTTTGTTAATGTTTTCTGCATTAGTTGCAATAAGACATCGTTTTTCGGTAATAAGATTTCTTGCGTCTGAAAATGTCCTCTCAGAAGCCGCGCTGCTCGCTGGAATACAGAATATTTTGCAGCTAGTTTTATAAAGGAGCGGAAAAAATGTTTGGTGCATATTCCACCAAGCTAATGGATCAAAATCTGCAGTGTATGGAACACTTATATTGGAATATGATGCTATTTCTTGATCTATGTGGTCGTAATTTGAATCAAATTGAACTTCTATGAAGTCAGCAAACTCATCGTTGTCTATTGGTGCTTGAGTTGGGCTACTAACATTTTCTATGAAGAAATGTTGCATTATATTTTTGCAATCATTGACTACATCCTCTTTTTCTGCAGTTGAAAATTGTAGCAATTTGTTTGTTGGTGGGAAAAGGTACAGAGCTATTTTATGAAATTTGGTTAAGTTTGGTATTATTGTTGTTGATATTTGGCTATTTAATGCGGATTTGAGTAACTGAATAATTTCAATGTCTGTGTTATTGATCTGGCAACTTTTCTTTAACATATTTATATTTGGAATAATTAGATGTATTGTTGGACGTTTAGTTGCTTCCAGTTTTTTTGAAACATTTTCAAAAGGTTCCAATACCTTCACTATTGCACCTAAATGATTAAAATGTATGCCTTCTATTCTATCTAATTGGTTTTTATCCTGTAGAACTGTTACAAGTTCGATCCAATTCATTTCTACAGATTTCAAAAGGTAGAAAACTGTATTCCAGCGAGTGGGGCAAAAACTTTTCAGCGAAAATCCCAACGAGGAATTCATTCCTGATTTTTTAAAATACTTCACCAACTTGGTGCAAGTGGACACAATGAAGCTCATGTCAGGAACAGCATCGATAGCTTTTTCCACAGCGTTGTTCAGCAGATGGTTCACGCAGTGAATTTTATCCAAATCACGAAAAGCCTTTATCATATTTGACCCTCGATCTGTTACAATAATGGGCTTGTCCCCTTCGAGATCGCATCCGAAGTTCTGCAAAATTTCCATTATTTTGGTCCGAATATTTGAGCCTAGTTATAAAGAAAAACTTAATTGAATATATTTTATAAACTCGTAGATTAATTTAATATACCTGTGCAGGACGCCTCCTTCATTGATTTCATAGCCATTAAGCGATCCACCAAAACTCCATTCATTATATAGTGGATAGTACACGATAAATACGAAGCTCTTAAAAAATTATCCGTCCATATATCGCTAGTGATAGCATATCCAAACGCCTTATATTTTTGTATTTCGTTTTTAATTGGGCCAAAGTGTGACTCGTAAAGAGTTCCTATGTTCCGGGACACTGTAGTTGGATGTGGTAGCAATTTTTCTACATCGACGTTGGGTCCAAAAGTTGCCCCAACCTTAATTAGAAATGAGGCAAACTTTTTAAGCCCCGAATCGTCAATAATTTTTAACGGACGACAATTCTTAACCACCCATTCGGTTACGACAACTACACCCTCCTGCTTAACTTCTGAATTCACTTCAACAGTGTTCGAAGTTTTCTGCGCCTTGCTGCTGTTGACTACATAGCACTTGTGTTTTACTAAATTAGACGTACTACCTGTAAATTTTAAAACTGTAAAACACATCTTACAGGCTACTACGTCCACCAAATCCTCTCCATTTTCGTTTTTTATCTTAGAAAAAAACTGCCAAACTTCGCTTCGTCCTCTCTTTTCAATTAACGTATACATGCCACTTCGAAGTTTCTCCTTTACTTCATCTGAATCATTTTCTTTTAAAGCCTACATGTATATTTCAAAAAAAACTGAATTAAATCTGAAAAAACACATAGGAAACATTTATGGACAGGTCACAAGTTCACAGTTATTAGTCTAATAACAAAGAAAACAATTTATTAACCATAATACAGATAGCATACACACAAATAACACACTTGTAAAAACAAAACAAAAACTAAACTACAACAACAATACAATACATACAGTGTCGGATTTCGCTCCGTTGTCTCCGTTCATTTTGCGTGTGTTTCGTTTGGGCGATGCTAAAGAAATGAATACACACAAAATCTATGCCACAACTCGAATACATTCGAATGTCTTCAGCTTCGCCAAAGTTTTCATTCCGTTTTACGCACTTATTTATTCTCACTCATTTCGTAGAATGCCGCTAGTTATGAGACACAGTGTGGTGTGTTACTCATACACATTCAATTCATTGTGTGCTTCGTAATCACTCAGCTTAATTCATTCGAATACATTCAATTTTACGTATGCTGTGAGTGGACTCATGCAGACCTCTAGTAGATAAGCAAATACTGCTGCTTTTGTTGGACAAAAAACGTAGAGTGAACGCATAACGCTCTCTAAGAGTTGGAGAAAGAGCGAGAAATGCAAAGAGAATAAGAGAGTGAGAGGAAGAGTGACTGAGAGACGCGTAATGAAAGAGAGCCAAACCAATTCGAATAACGGAATGGCCAACGGCCAGCGGCAGAGTGCCAAGTGCGCACATTAAATTGCAAACTTGTTTTCAATTTTTCTGCTCTACGCTTCACTTCCATAATAACTACATTACAGCAACAACAACAACACCAAAACTACTACTACTTGCAGCAGTAGTAGCAAGTGATACAAGGCACGTACGTATTTCAAACGAACGAAACATCGAGACGTTGCTTTTCAAGACAGACGGAACACTTAGGGCTGGCAAACTGTCGATGGTACTATCGAAGTATTCAAATTTAAGTTCTTTCCATTGGTTGTTTTCATTCTGAAACACTGGAATTATTTATAATTTTCGAAAGCTAAATGCATAAAGTCCCATTAAACAACTTTATAAAAAACATTGCTTAAGTTAAAGATTAAATTAATATGGTTAACTAGAAAGATACAAGACTATCAAAAATATCGAATCGGCTTACCATCGATACTTTGCCAGCGCTACGAAGCCAAGTGAGCGTGCGAGAGTAGAGCGAAAGAGCGCCAAATTGAGAGCTCGCACCCATGTCCATATTCATTTGTATGTGTATGTGTATATATGTGCATATGCGAGAGATACGACAACTGCTGCTGCTTGCCTGCCGTTGATCTGCTACGTCGCGTCACACTCGTCGACGTCGCTGTCTTAGCATTGTCCACGGGGCGGCGGTGAGTGGTGTAATAATAAACGAGTGCACGGCAGCAGCAAAGCAGCAACGGCAACCACTTGAAAGCAACTCGTTTCGATTTCATTTAGCAGATACCTTTTGTACGTTGATTAAGATACCTTGGACACAGACACAAGCAATATTTTTACATATGTGAAAAAGGAAATAATAACAATAAATTGCTATCCAAAACAAAACGCAACGTGTAAATAAAAATAGTTGAATTATCGAATTCTCCAGTGCCAAAATACTGTGTTAAAATAAAACAGCGAATTCCAAAGCAAAAAATGTCTTGAGTAAAAGTGTTGGCGTAAAAACCCAAAATACATATACACATACACGCACATGGACGACGTTCATGTATAAACCCACTCACGCACACATAAATAAATTTAAAAAAGTGGTTAAAGGCATTAAAAATTAACAATATTTCGAGTGCTTGAACTCTGTGCCTACAATTTCGAATCGGATAATACAAGTGTATGAAGTTATTTGCGTGTGTGTGCTATGAAAAAGATATTCATACACAAATGAACATATAAGCAACTAATATAGAAGTGGACAAAAAATATTATAAGCAGCACAAAAATATATATATATTTATACATATATATATATGTGTATAAAAAAATCAACGTACAAACACAGATGATTTTTAGCAAAAGCAAAAAAGAAAAAGATCAAGCAGCAACAACAGTAGTGAAGCCAATCAAAACAGCAGTTGTCTCGCTTTAGCACACGCTGATCAATGAGAACGAGAGAATAGAGAGGCAACAAACCAGCGAGCGCACACACCACCAAAAGCAGTCAAGCGACGTGTATCCATATAAGTGTGAGTGAGCAACGGAATATGTGTGTGTGCGAACAGCATTGATTGCTCGCTCGGCGCTGTGTCTTTGATTTTGCTTATGGCTGCCGCTGCCTCCGCCGCCTGACTTTTGAGCGACTCACATACACACATTCATACATTGTCCATTTTAAGCACCTGGCGCAGGAGTCGCACTTTCAACTCAACTCAATTCCACTGAAAATAAAGCAAGCAAAAGTTACAGCAGTCACTCGCGTCGCACGCCTCTCACGCAAACATGTAAAATCATCAGAAGCAGCAGCACCAGCAGAGCAACAACAAAGTCAACGTCTACAGAGTAACAAACAAGAGCAATAAATACATGCCTACCTTAACCCAATTAAAAATACTACATACCATATTATTTAACAAAAGAAATTGTGTTATTTGCAAGTAGCACACAAAGAGAGCAGCAACAACGTGGAGTGCAAATATGAACCAGACTTTTTGAAAGTAGCAAAAGAGAGCAAGAGCAGCAGCAGAGAGTGAATAAGAGAGAAATGAGACTTATACGGAAGTGAAATTCTCGAGCAGCAAGCAGCACTAAAAAAAAAACATTTTTTGAAAGAGCTGTGCGTGTGTGTTTGTGTGCCTGCATTTCAAACCAAAAAATTTAAAGGAAAATAAAAAAGAAAGAAAAACGCAAAAACAACAATAACAACGGTTCAGCTCAAAACTCTCGCGAGAGTCAAAGTGTGTGTGTGTGTGTGTGTCTGTGTGTAATAAGCTATGCATTTTGCCTCTGTTCACGTCTTAGCAACAACGTAAATTTTACTTACAATTACAACATACTAAAGAAAATCTTATTAAATTGTACAGACACTTAATTATCAACCAACAACAACAATCAACACAGGATCATCGGCAACAGCTGGATACATTCTGCAAAACCTCGAAAGCAACAACAACGACAACAACAAAGTACATTCAACAACAACAACAAAAACTTCCAGTTTAAATTACTTCCATTGCTCCTTCCGTGTTTCGCAAAGTGTGCTCATAGAGAAAATAAGTTTTAAATTTTTCGTTATTACTACTATTATTACTATTACTATTGCATTATTGTCCAATACTGGCGAATGCCAGTCAAAAGCAAATATTTTGCCATTCGCCCGCCACGCAACGTCAACGACGGTGACAACGCAGCCAACTTAACGAAGTAAAATAGAATACAGTAGCCGAAGTAAATAAACACTCATCTAAATCTACATACAAACAAACAGCAATACACAAACAAAAAGAAAGAGGAAATTACAACCAAAAGAAAATAAAAGGAGAGCAACAATTGTGATCACATATACAATTTGAAGGAGGGGGGCGCGGACACGTTATGAGCAATTCGATTGCAACAACAAAATGCCTGCCCAATGTCACATTTTCGTCCGGCAATTATGGTATGTCACAAAGCCACCGTTACACCGATGATACCAAGGAGTACATATTCCTTAAACTCACCGACTCTGCATACCGTGCCCTCGAGGAATATCAAAGAAATGAAAACGGCAACAGATTTTCGCCCGGCCAATGTGCCAAAATCCAATGCAAAGGCAACACTGGAATCATACACTTTCCGTTACCAAACGATAGCAACAATGTTGCTTCTAATAATGGTGGCAACAGCAGCATGGAAAATGGACGAAAATTTGGCTTCAGCATCGATGATATTGAGGGCACATTGGAGTGCATACAACAGCAAAGGCATCACGATCAGGAGCTTGATGTACTTGGTGCATTGGCCCGAAGGATGCGTATTCATGCCAACGATGATGTCTACGATACAACACGCACAAAAATGGCCAGAGCTGAGGAGACGGAGAAGAGTAAATGTATACGGGAGATTAAGCCAAATCAGTCGGATATCGGGCGTAAGGTGAAGAAGTTAACGATGGCATCATCACATCACAACAGTGGGAACAACAACAACAACAGCAACAACAGCAGCAACAGCAATAGTTTTAACAGTAACAATAGTAGTCGTAAGTTAGTTTCATCGCCATTTAATGGTCTGACGTCATCAGCATCAGCAGCAGTTGCATCAGCAATTGCCTCACGTTCACCCAACCCTAATCCTAATGCCCATCTCCATCCCAATCCTAACACATTGGGTGCCAGCGGTACAGTGAACGGTAGTCGCAACACAGCGGCAGCAACACTGGCCAACACATTTGCCAATGGTATCTCACAGGGTTATGCTTTGAGCGGCAATTCTCCCAGAGAGAGCCTGTCAGCAGCCACAAATGTTGCAGCCTCGGCAGCAGCAGCGGCGGGAGCATCAGTTGGTAGCGCCGGCGGACGCAGTAAAATGCTCAATGGCAACAATTCTCGCAGTGGCAACAACAAATCAGGAGGTAGCAGCAGTGGCGGAGGAGGTGGCAATAAAATGTCGGATGTCTCACGTCGCCCCATACGTGAGCGTTTGATCCATTTGTTGGCACTGAAGCCGTTCAAGAAGCCCGAGCTGTTTGCTCGCCTGAAGAACGAAGGCATCAAGGATCGGGATCGCAACATGATATGTAATATACTCAGGGACATTAGTGTTATGCCACACAATACGTATAATTTGCGGCGACAAATGTGGATTGATGTCGATGAGAATTGGCCATTTTTTAGTGAACAGGAATTGCAGCAACTGAAGCGTCGTAAGCCACAGAATCTGACGCCGCCAATGAGCTCCGATGCGGGCAGTTCAACGTCTGGACAAAGTCCCACATCCACACACACTGGCAGTCCGCCTCCTTTGATGGGACAACAGTTGTCCTTGGGTAATCATCATCCGTACAGTAATAATAACAACAGCAACGGCAATAGCAACATGGGCAGCAACAGCTTGAAGCGCAGCAGCATCGAGTATGACGAAATGTTTAGCACCACCGGCAAGACCAAAAAGATGCGCATAAGTCATTACACCCGGGATTCTGGACCAACTAGTGGGCCCTCATCTGGCTCCGCCTCCACCACTGTTCCCACTTCAACGTATCGCAGTCGGACAGGCAGTTCTGCTGCTGCGTATACTCCGCCGCAGCGACAGCAGCCACAGCTGATGGATGAGCACAGTAGTGATTTGAGCTACAATGTGCTGGATAACATGGATGAATTCAGGAGTATGGCGGCAGCAGCTGCCGAGCAGCAACAGCAGCAACAACTGCAACGTGGCAACAGTCGGCGCACCAGCAGCAGCTCTTCCTCATCCAAGCAGGCTGGAAACAGCAGCAGCAGCAATGGCAACAACAACAGCAGCGATAAACGCAACTCCACAGGCAGTAATTCAAGTAGCTCCAGTGGCTATGAGACGCAGCAGGAGCGTAACAACAGGACGCAGTCTAGCAGCAATAATAGTCGAAAATCCTCAACAACGCCACCAAAACTAGCTGCCAGTTTTGTGCGACAGACAGCGACCGCAGCAACAACGCAGCAGCAGCATCAACAACAGCAGCAACAACAACAACAACACAAGCAAAAACAGCAGCAGCAACAACAACAGCAACTGCAACAACAACGCAGTAACAGCAGCTTTAACAGCAGCAGCAACAATGCGCACGACGAGTACAATTCATACAACAACAATACGCACGCCGCTTCTAACAGTAAAAAGCGCACGAGCGACAGCGGACAGCGAGCGCAACGTGGCAGCAGCAGCAGCAGTAATAACTACCAGCAGCAGCAACCGTTGTTAGCGCAACAGCAGCAGCAACAACATCAACAGCAGCAGCAACAACAACACAATCAGCAAGTGCATTATCAACAGCAGCAACATCAACGTGAGCTGTCAACAACAACAACAACGAATCATCAGCAATACCAAGCGAAATCAACAGCAGCAGCACCAACAACAACATCATCAAGAACAACAAATGCAGCCAAGCATCCATCGCCCACACAGCAACTGGCAGAGGCAGCGCACGCCTATGCGACAGCAGCAACATCGGATGCAAACGCCAATGCGAATGCGCCACGTTATGATTTTAGTCAATATGCGCCCATACGCACACTGGAGGTGCGTAGACGGTACAAGAATGAGTTCCAAAGTGATTACGATGAGTACTGCAAGCTCCTGAAGAGCGTTGAGGGCGTGAGTAAACGTTTTCAGGATCTCTCTAGGCGCATGGAGGGAGCACAGCAACGTGGCGGTGATGAATTTGATCAAATAAAGCGACAAATTGTTAGCGAATACGAGCGAATCAACAGTGATCGCAGCATACACGAGGAGAAGCAGAGATTTGATTATTTGCATGCCAAATTGGCGCATATCAAGCAGCTGGTTATGGACTATGATAAGACTTTGACAAGTGCAGCGCCAGCTGATGCGGCATCGGTAACATCTGCCGTTGCTGCCGAGGCAGAAGCGTTAGCAGCAGCAGCTGCTGCAGCGGCTGCAGCTCGTTTAGCCGAAAGTAGCACCAATAATATGCAACATCATTCGGTTGTTACGATACAGCAGCAGCAACATCAACACCTACAACAGCAGCAACAAC
Source organism: Drosophila dunni (assembly GCA_018152125.1). NCBI lineage: Eukaryota > Metazoa > Arthropoda > Insecta > Diptera > Drosophilidae > Drosophila > Drosophila dunni. The sequence goes on from JAECXC010000286.1 coordinate 5,584,422, forward strand.
AACACTACAGCAATAATAACAATAGCAACAGCAGCAGAAACAACAACAGTAACAGCAACAACAATCATGGCAGCCACGACAGCGATTCGGACGACAGTTCCGGTAGCTCCGATTCCAACGATGACGATGATGATGATGATGAAGATTGCGATGATTCCAACTCCAATACTGATGACGACGAACGCTACTAGAAACGAATCAAACAAATCAATCAAATCAATCAATTAATCAATCGGAAACAACAGCTGCTGTTGCAGTTGCAACCAAATGTAAAAAATAAAAACAAAAACAAATATAAAAATTAAATAATGAATGAAATAGAAACTATTATACATAAAATCTACATATATATTATATTATATATACATATATATATACAACACAATTATTATAGTAAAAGAAAACACCAACAAAAACAAAACCAACACCAACAACAGCAAAGCGTTCTAAAAGAAATATTGTACTAAAAATAAAATACAAAAAAATGTTGAAATTATGTTAACAAAAAAATTTAAATACAAAACACAAAAAAATATATTATTTGCAAAACGTGTCGTAAAAAGCAGAAGATTAAAACACGCATATTTTTTAATGAAAATCAAAAAAAAAAAATGAACTAAACACATTTTTGTAGACTAAAAAAGGGGGGCGTTGAAGTAAAGAATGTAAAATGTTTGATTTTTTGTTTTCTACCCGTTTTTGTGCAGAATAATAATTATATTATTGTCAAGAAACTTTTTAAATATATACATTAATATATATATACTATATAGCTGAATGAGAGAGCGTATCTTTTCTTCGTTATAAAACAAAAACACTTGGACAACTTTTCAAAACTGTTTCTTATTTTTATATATGAAAAACCAACACACACACATCAATTTTGTTACGAACACAATCAAATAACTTTTGTTTTTTTTGAAAACTTTTTTTGTTTTGCTTTCGTACACTGTGGAGAATGTAAATAAAATACATGGGTGTACACAAATTTCCTAAAACTCTTCCGTTAAGAACCGTTAGTCTGAAGCTGCGCACTGTGGGCCAAGAGCAATTTGTTTTTGCCATATGCTGGCAGCAGCATAACAGATTAACCAGCACACACTCACCAAACACACACTCACACACACATTCACAAATGCTTTTTCTTAATCTTCTGGTGGTGTTGTTGCATGCGGGCGTGCCTCTTTAACAATAGACTGAACTTTTTAAACGGCTTGTTAATTATTTTATTTTTTTTAAATATATAAACTTATTTGTAGCAGCTTGTGTAGAAAAATTTCAATAATTTTGTGTATAACTAGTTAATTTTTTTGTTATAAAATATATTATTTTGTGTCTTTCTTCAAATCGCACACGAAATATTATTTTTGTTTTCTTCTTTTGCGTATCAAACATTTCACAATGCTAACAAATAAATTATTTATTTTTTTCGTTTGCCTCTTTGGACAAATTTTTGCTCAAAAAAGAATGAATAACTAATTGAGAAAATAACAGTAAAAATACTAAGTAAATGAGTTATAGACATGATTGTGCGGTTGTATCAGAGCAATGCGGCCCAAAAAGAATAGAAAAAAGAAATAAAGCTGTTTGCTTTTAGTTTTAGAACAACTTTAAGCACGTTACAGACGCTTCCTTAAAATATATGTATAAAAACAAAGTCAAGTGAAATAAATTTGCTTGAAAAATTATAAAAATAATTTGCTGAAACTCTAGTGTCCAAATCAACAATACAGAATAAAAGAGATAAATTAAAATAAATCTAAAAATGAATAACAAATGAGAGAGAATAGAAGAAACACAAAATAACAAATGTAATGGATGGGAAAAAACGACAAATTTTTTGTTAGCTATTTCGTTGCAATATTTTTTATATACCATATTTAAGTAGTAGGAAAACATAACAAATGAAACGAAACGAAAAGGGAAAATCAAATGAAACAATGAGATCAAGTTGCAAAAAATCAAGCGTTTAAAATCGATTTGTAGCAATTACAAAGAATATTAAAAAAATATGATATATACAATTTATATACATCAAAAAGAAAAAAATAAGTACTATATATACATATAAATAAATATATATATATATATACATAAACCTATATACAACAATGACATTTGATAAGATAAAAAGAAAATGAGATGAAGGGGGAACTTACTAGTTTTATATGCATTAATGCCACGCCCACACACCACAAACTAAAAAAAATCCAAATACACACACTCACTCAAAAACACACACAATACTACACACACACACACACACATAACTAATCTACTGCAATTACAAGAAACTTATTAAGGATAAACAAGAAGAGAAAAGAAAAACAAAAAGTAAAACATGATTGTGTAAGCCGCAAGGAAAAAAGGAGTAAACCAGATCAAGAGACATGAGAAAATTATTATTATTATTATTATTATAATTATTATTATTATTGTAAGTTTAAGAGCAAAACCGCTGACAAAACCAGCAGAATTAAAAATCTTAAAAAAAAATGAGATATTGTTATATACTAGTAATTTTTAAGGCGACAAACAAAACAACAAAAAAAAAAAACAGACAACAAAATAAAAAAAAAACTTAAAAAAAAAAGCAAAGAAAAATAGAGTCAAATAAAATATTGAATCGAAAAAAAACACCAATTTTTTTAATACATTTCAATGGGCGGAATTCAGAATTATAGAATATTTCAGCTTTGGTTTTGATTTTTAATTTTTAAGAACTTTTTCGCTTGAACATGTACCACGGTAAAAAGACAGCGTGCACTATCGATGCATGCGATAGTTCTCAGACACACGTAATTAATCGATAACCATTTCTCTTGCCGATTTTTGTAGAAGAGGAAGAGGCGACCGAGGATAACGCGCAGGCAGCCGAACTGTCCAACGATTCCGATGCGCCATTGAAACCCAATGTGAGTAGAAATCATACGATTATATACAGGGTATGAATGTAACTAATTTTTATTGCTACAGGTGTTGCAGAACGACGAGGATGATGACTATGATCCAGAGGATAATCGTGGCAAGAAGAAGAAGGGCAAGAAGCGCAAGACTCGAAAGGGCGAGGAAAAGGGACGCAAAAAGAAGAAGCGCAAGAAGAATGAGAGCGAAGAGGACAGCGATTTTGTGCAGCACGACGAGGAGGTGGAGTATCCAAGCACCTCCTCCAAACGTGGACGCAAGCGCAAGGAGGAGAAGGAGAAGGCTCAAAAGGAGAAGGAATCTTCGTCCTCAGGTAAGTGATCTCATATGCTTTCAAAGACCCTGTATTTAAAAGTCAAACTCTGCAGGTATGCCTTCTGTGGAGGACGTGTGCTCCGCATTCAGTGTGTGCGACGTGGACATCGAATACAGCGAGGATGATCTGCAGAATCTGACCACGTACAAGGCATTCATGCAGCATGTGCGTCCCATTTTGCAAAAGGAGAATCCCAAGATTGCTGCTCCCAAGCTCATGATGCTTGTGGCGGCCAAATGGCGTGAATTCTGCGAGAGTAATCCTCATATACAGCAGGAGCAGCAGGGTGGACAGACACCAGCGGCTGCTTCGGCAGCGGAACCCGATGAGCCGCGATCATCGCGCTCCTCACGCAACGAGAAACCCGATGATATATACGAAGAGGAAGAGGAGGAGGAAGAAGAGGAAGAGGAGAAGAAGCCACGACGCAAACGCAGCGGACGCAGCAGCAACAAAAAGGGACGTCGTCCCTCCGGCAAGGTGCCCACATTGAAGATCAAGTTTGGCAAGCGTAAGCGCGATAGTTCTGATGAGGAACCCGATGCCAGTGGCGCCTCCGAACGTGACTCTGATTTGGAATTCGAGCGCATGCTGCAAAAGTCCGATGACAGTGCTGACGAGAAGGAAAAGGACAAGGAGAAGCAGCCGGCAGAGACTTCGTCGGCAGCAGCAGCGGCCGGTGGTGCTGCCCAGGACGATGGTGCTCCTGTGGTGCGCAAGAAGGCTAAGACCAAGATTGGCAACAAGTTCAAGAAGAAGAACAAAATGAAGAAAACCAAGAACTTCCCCGAAGGCGAAGATGGTGAGCACGAGCATCAGGATTACTGCGAGGTGTGCCAACAAGGCGGAGAGATTATTCTGTGCGACACTTGTCCACGTGCCTACCATCTTGTATGCTTAGAGCCGGAGCTGGACGAGCCGCCAGAGGGCAAGTGGTCGTGCCCGCACTGCGAGGCCGATGGCGGTGCTGCCGAAGAGGAGGACGATGATGAGCATCAGGAGTTCTGTCGCGTGTGCAAGGATGGCGGCGAGCTGCTCTGCTGCGACTCCTGCCCATCGGCATATCATACATTCTGCTTGAATCCACCGTTGGACACCATACCAGATGGCGACTGGCGTTGCCCCCGCTGCAGCTGCCCTCCGTTGGTCGGCAAGGCCGAAAAGATCATCACCTGGCGCTGGGCAGTCCAGCGACGTGGCAGCAGCGAGGCATCTACCTCGAAGAGCGCCAAGATGGGCAATCGTATTCGCGAGTACTTCATCAAGTGGCACAACATGTCCTACTGGCATTGCGAATGGGTCTCCGAGGTGCAGCTGGACGTGCATCATCCGCTGATGATACGCTCCTTCCAGCGCAAATATGACATGGAAGAGCCACCCAAGTTTGAGGAGTCTCTGGACGAGGCGGACACCCGTTTCAAGCGCATCCAACGCCACAAGGACAAGGTGGGCATGAAGGGTAACGAAGACGAAGACGAGGCCGCTCTCGAGGAGCGGTTCTACAAGAATGGCGTGAAGCCCGAATGGCTGATTGTCCAGCGTGTGATCAATCATCGCACTGCTCGGGATGGCAGCACCATGTATCTGGTGAAGTGGCGTGAGCTACCCTACGATAAGTCCACCTGGGAGGAGGAGGGTGATGACATACCCGGTCTACGTCAGGCCATCGATTACTATCAGGACTTGCGAGCCGTGTGCACCTCGGAGCAGACACGTGCGGCTAGCAGCAAGAAGAGCAAGAAGGGGCGCAAAACCAAGAAACTCGAACTGGACGATGAGGATCGTCCCGTTAAGCACTATACACCGCCGCCAGAGAAGCCCACAACGGATCTGAAGAAGAAATACGAGGGACAACCAGGATTTCTGGACGAGACTGGCATGCAGCTGCATCCATATCAGATCGAAGGCATCAATTGGTTGCGTTACAGCTGGGGCCAGGGCATCGACACCATTTTGGCCGATGAAATGGGTCTGGGCAAGACCATTCAGACTGTGACCTTCCTCTACTCGCTGTACAAGGAAGGACACTGCCGTGGGCCCTTCCTGGTCGCAGTGCCGCTCTCCACACTCGTCAATTGGGAGCGTGAATTCGAGCTATGGGCTCCAGACTTTTATTGCATCACCTACATTGGTGACAAGGACTCGCGTGCGGTGATCCGCGAGAATGAGCTGACCTTCGATGAGGGAGCCATACGAGGCACAAAGGTTTCCCGCTTACGGACCACACAATACAAGTTCAACGTGCTCCTCACCAGCTATGAGCTCATCTCCATGGATGCTGCGTGTCTGGGCAGCATTGATTGGGCTGTCCTGGTGGTGGATGAGGCGCATCGCTTGAAGAGCAATCAAAGTAAATTCTTCCGCATCCTCAACAGCTATGCTATTGCCTACAAGCTGCTCCTGACTGGTACTCCACTGCAAAACAATTTGGAGGAACTTTTCCATTTGCTGAACTTCTTGAGTCGGGACAAATTCAATGACTTGCAGGCGTTCCAGGGCGAGTTTGCCGATGTCTCCAAGGAGGAGCAGGTGAAGCGTTTACATGAAATGCTCGGACCGCACATGCTGCGTCGTCTCAAAACCGATGTACTCAAGAACATGCCCTCCAAATCCGAGTTCATCGTGCGCGTCGAGCTCTCGGCCATGCAAAAGAAGTTCTACAAGTTTATTTTGACCAAGAACTTTGAGGCCCTTAACTCGAAGAGCGGCGGCGGCTCCTGTTCTCTGATTAACATCATGATGGATCTGAAAAAGTGCTGCAATCATCCGTATCTATTTCCCTCGGCTGCCGAAGAGGCTCCCACCTCAGCTGGTGGCATCTATGAGATCAATTCGTTGACCAAAGCGGCAGGAAAACTTGTGCTGCTATCGAAGATGTTGAAGCAGCTCAAGTCACAGAATCATCGAGTGCTCATCTTCTCACAGATGACCAAGATGTTGGACATTCTGGAGGATTTCCTCGAGGGTGAGCAGTACAAGTACGAGCGTATTGATGGCAGCATTACGGGTCCTGTGCGTCAAGAGGCCATCGATAGATTCAATGCACCCGGAGCCCAACAGTTTGTCTTCTTGCTGAGCACACGTGCCGGTGGCTTGGGTATTAATTTGGCCACAGCCGATACGGTCATCATTTATGACTCCGATTGGAATCCCCACAACGATATTCAGGCCTTCTCTCGTGCCCATCGTATTGGCCAGGCCAACAAGGTTATGATCTATCGCTTCGTCACCCGCAATTCGGTGGAGGAGCGTGTCACACAGGTGGCCAAGCGAAAGATGATGTTAACCCATCTGGTGGTGCGTCCCGGCATGGGCGGCAAAGGTGCCAACTTCACCAAACAGGAACTGGACGATATTCTGCGTTTCGGTACCGAGGATCTCTTTAAGGAGGACGACAAGGAGGAGGCCATTCATTATGATGACAAGGCTGTTGCTGAACTACTCGATCGTACCAATCGCGGTATTGAGGAGAAGGAATCATGGGCCAATGAATATCTATCCTCATTCAAAGTGGCATCCTATGCCACCAAAGAAGAGGAGGAAGAGGAGGAAACTGAGATCATAAAACAAGATGCCGAAAACTCTGATCCAGCCTACTGGGTTAAGCTACTGCGTCACCACTACGAGCAGCATCAGGAGGACGTGGGTCGCTCCCTGGGCAAAGGCAAGCGAGTTCGCAAGCAGGTCAACTATACCGACGGAGGGGTTGTGGCGGCTGATACATCTCGTGACGACTCCAACTGGCAGGACAATGGCAGCGAATACAATTCTGAGTACTCGGGTGCCAGTGACGAAGACGCTGGCGACGATGACTTCGATGAGCAGAACGGCGAACGCAAGGCCAAGCGTCGTCTGGAGCGACGGGATGATCGCCCATTGCCACCGTTGCTGGCCCGTGTGGGCGGTAACATCGAGGTGTTGGGCTTCAATGCTCGCCAGCGCAAGAGTTTCCTCAATGCAATCATGCGCTACGGAATGCCCCCACAGGATGCCTTCAACTCTCAGTGGTTGGTGCGTGACCTCCGTGGCAAATCTGAGCGTAACTTCAAGGCTTACGTCTCGCTCTTCATGCGACATTTGTGCGAACCAGGCGCCGACAATGCCGAAACCTTTGCGGACGGTGTGCCCCGCGAGGGATTGTCCCGTCAGCATGTGCTAACCAGGATTGGCGTCATGTCTCTAATTCGCAAGAAGGTGCAAGAGTTTGAGCACATAAACGGTTATTACAGCATGCCCGAGTTGATTCTCAAACCTTGTGAGCCAGTCCGCTCGGCTGTTGGTAAACCGGAGGCAGCAGCAGACTCTGCCACTCCAGCAGCTGGTAAGCCACCAGCAGAGAGCGCCACCACCAGCAACAGCGCCACACCGGCCACAAGTGCTGCTCCGAGTCCAGCGCCAGCTTCGGAGAAGAGCGACGATAAGGCTACCCTTGATAAGACAACGCCCGAAAAACAGGAGCCCAAATCGGAGCCAGATGCGTCTGAGGAGGATAAAAAGGGAAGCGATTCGGCGGCTGTCAAGCAGGAGAAGGCCGAGGACTCGGCTGATGGCGATGTCAAGACCAGTGGCAGCGAGGTCAGTGTGAAGAGCGAGACCAAGGTGGAGCCCAAAAAGGAGGAGGGCAGGGAGCCATCGCTCGAACCCAAGGAGGAGCCAAAAACCGAACAGACTAGCGGTGATGACAAGGAAAAGGAGAAATCCAGTGGCGATGAGAAGACAGCTAGCACCACCGCCACCACCACAACCACCAGCACAGCATCAACAACCACAACAACTACCACAAACATCATTGATGATGATGACGACGATGTGATGATTGTCAAGGAGGACGGTGAACTGGAGAAACCGAATGCCAGTAGCAATGCCAATGCCAATTCACCCAAGGATCAAAAGGGTGCTGCTAACCCAGGTGCAGGCAAACTAGTTGAGGATAGCCTGGAGGTCTTGAAGCGCAAGTTCATGTTCAATATCGCCGATGGTGGCTTCACGGAGCTGCACACATTGTGGCTGAACGAAGAGAAGGCAGCAGTGCCTGGACGGGAGTACGAGATCTGGCATCGTCGTCACGACTACTGGCTCTTGGCGGGCATTGTTACCCATGGCTATGGACGTTGGCAGGATATCCAGAATGATATTCGCTTTGCCATCATCAATGAACCCTTCAAAATGGATGTGGGCAAGGGCAATTTCCTGGAGATTAAAAACAAATTCTTGGCCCGTCGCTTCAAACTGTTGGAACAGGCACTGGTCATTGAGGAGCAGCTTCGTCGCGCAGCATTCTTGAATCTCGCCCAGGATCCAAGTCATCCGGCAATGTCGCTGAATGCCCACTTTGCTGAGGTCGAATGTCTTGCCGAATCCCATCAGCATTTGAGTAAAGAGTCGCTGGCTGGCAACAAACCGGCCAATGCCGTCTTGCACAAGGTGCTCAATCAGCTGGAGGAGCTGCTATCCGACATGAAGAGCGATGTCTCACGTCTGCCGGCCACCTTGGCCCGCATTCCTCCAGTCGCCCAGCGCCTGCAAATGTCTGAGCGTTCCATTTTGTCGCGTCTGGCGGCAACCGCTGGCAACGTCTCCAATGCTGGTAAGTCATGAATCTATATTTATAAGTGGACATCCTTCTAACCTATTCTACTTGTTTTCTTTAGCTCAATTGATGGCACAATTCCCCGCTGGCTTCCAGGGCACCACATTGCCGGCGTTTACCGGTGGACCCGCTGGCAACTTTGCCAACTTTAGGCCACAATTCTCTGTGCCCGGACAGTTGGCCACCAATGTTGGCTCCTAAGCAGCGTCAGCAGCAGCAGTAGCACCACCTGAATGTCCATCCTACTAAGCGCATTCGAATTCCATGAAAATTAATTACTCTTCAGCTAAGAATTTAAATACGTATATATATACCCAACACTTACATACATACATACATATATATACATATATGTATATATATTTATCATTAAAAAAAAACAATCATTTGCAATGAAATTACTTTAAACAAACCGTTCACAAATTTCACATTTGCCACTTTCTATTTAACATATTGAGAATTATTATAATGCTTAATTAATTACTGTGTGATTTCATTTTGTCTACATAGATGCAAATACAATATAAATTTCAATTACATTGCAAACGAAAACCTCATGAAGCGTTTATATTGTGTTCAATTTTGAAAGCGGGAGTTAATATTTGTAAAAAGGAACAGAAAGCATTGCAACCCAGGTTTCTACCCTTTGTGAGCTCTGCTCTGATCAGATTTACAGCATTTTAATGTAACACCTAAAAGTATGCAGCATTTCTACTGGCAGCACAATTTGAAGTCACTGAATGTGACCAGCTACATTTACTTTATTTAACTCAGCGCCCAAAAGTATGCAACGCCAAACCGGTAACGCACTTACTGATTTACAAGTGACGAACTTAATTGCGGGTAAGGTAAGTAAAACAAATTCCACTCAAGCGACAGACTTTTATTTGATACTGTAACATTTGTTTCTGTTGTATTATCTCATGCATATATTTGGATGTATATTAAGTATAAATTAGTTAAGTTTTTATCTGCATATTCTCGTTATATATATAATTTGTAAATATCAAATACATAATCATAACGACATTATAATGTCACTTGATAAGCGAAATACTAACTTCAGAACCAATTACATTCCATTTGAGTAAAGCACTGCAATGAGTGCAATTTTTAGTTGTGAATTTTATAGCATCTTTGCAAATGTATATATATATATATATATATATATATAATATATGCTAATTAATATCAAGTTTCCGACAATATTTGACAAGCAAAATTTGCCGTCTATAGGCATTTTGGATATTCATTTCGATCTCGATCTCTTCAATCTTGATCTTATTTACAATAGTTACAAATAAATGGAATTCCATATGATGTATATGCATATACATAGTGTACGAGTAAATGTAGATTAATTACAAGCGTGTTGGCTCCAATGGCCTAATACAAATTGCAAAGTACAACAAAAACTAGATGCGATAATTAATAATAGAAATAAAACAATGCGGAAAAGGTAAACAAATGTAACAAACAAGGCAAACCGATACAATTTTAAATAAACTAGTTATAATATTTGCAATTAGCTGACAAGGAATATTTAAAAAAAAAAAAAAACCAAATTATATGCGAGCTAAGTTTGGAATTATGCGTAGTTTTAAAAATATTTATAAATGTTTTATAATATTGGTACACATTAAACAAAATCACATTTGCAAGGCCAATGTGCGAGCGCTCACAACAACAACAAGCAAGAAAATCAGCACCCTAATTTTCCTAATATTGTGGGGGAAAAACTTATTAAAACTAAGTAGAACAGCAAATAAGCTTATAATAGTAAATAACAATGAATATAAGATCTCTAATACACACACACACACACACACACACGCAGTCACTCATCCAGACATACACACACACCACTTAAACAAGCAGAACTAATTAGAATTAGAAAAGTAAACAGTTTTAAGCGATTAAATAGCCCATCATAGCCTGTGGGCTTTAGCCCGTTTAGCTTTTAGCCCAGTTGGACATACGATTACAATATTACGATATCGTGCACAATTTCTTTAGCTCCCCCTCCGTCTCATCAGCATCTAGCTGCAGTGAGGCATCGTTTGACAGAGACCGTCCTTCAATGTTGGGTAAATATGGCTCATAGTCGAGACCCTGTCGTTCGTAGAATAGCAAATAGGCAGCGCTCGGATCAATGTTCGGCTTATGCGATATCTCGCGACAGGAGCTATCGTTGTAGCAATACCAGGAACCAGTTGTGTTTGAAGCATAGGAAATGTAGTGACCACCATTCAGCATGCCTGAGTGTGACTACAAATAAAGGAGTCATTAGTAGACTTTTTCTGAAATGGTTTGCAGAGCTACTCTGACTTACCACTACGGCGTACAGCTTGTATTTGGGATCGAACTCATCAACATCCGCTTTGAGCTTATGTTGATGATAATCTTCAAATTCACCATCTACAATGGGAGTTTTTGTGAGGCTGGTGGAGATGAGACGCTGTCGTCTGGCCGCATTGCTTGATTTACTCTGACGCAGCACATTTCCAGCAGCGATGGGAGTTTCTTTGGCGGTGGTGAGCTCTTCACTTGGTGGTTCTGTTGCTGTATCAACTTTATCGTTGCCATCGACTTCATCCAATTCGCTCACAATTTCATTGCTTGGCAAATCCGTTTTCAGCTCTAGAAGCTCCTTGTGCCGCAATATCGTCTCCTGCGGCACCGAGGCCAAATAAGGCGTTGGATCAAAGTCATCAAAGGGAAAGTGCACCACCTTCTGGGATTTAACCCACTTGCCGTTGACACAATTGAAACGCTTCAAATGTACAATCTGCAAAACAAAAAGCATTTAAAAACTGCACGAACAGAGAGACGTAGGAATATTTTTACCAAAATTGGTGGCAGTTTCCATATTTGCAGCTTCTTTGTGGCGGGCTTCTTGCCCTTGCAATGGCCGCAGTGATACCACTGCTCCAGCTTCTCCTCGGAGGTAAAGGCGCGCAGGCAATGATTTAAGTCCACGGGTTCCACTTGCTCCCGCCGGCTTATGGCAATTGTCTCGTGATCGACCCAAAGCTAAACAAACGTATATATAAATGATTCGCTTCTTCGATTGTAGATTCAATTGTGACACACTCACCCGCTCCAAAGTGCTCTGATAGCGCAAGTGCAATGCAGTGGGGTCCCAATCGATGGCAATGGTAAAGTCTTCAAAGTATTTTGTTGTTGGCGTATAGGATAACGATGCGGTGTACTCCGGTGCACGTTTTGCCTCCAGATTTGGTAACGATGGGCACTTCTCATGCATTTTTGGCGTCGCTGCGTTGTCTACTAAGAAACAAATTTGGTTATTAAACTGGGATACATTTTGAGCACTTAGTACTACTCACTGGGCGTCGTGTTGATGGGCGGCAATGCACCCTGGAGCACATATTCATTGTTGCAGCGAATTTCACAGCCGCGACAGAAACTTGACCAGGGGCAAATGGCGCAAGTAAGGCCATCAGCTTTAACCGCTCGCAGCGTAAAGGGGAAATCATAGCCAAGACTGTCGTCACTGTGAAATGGATTAGGATTATCATAATGTTGTTCTATAAGCTACACTCTATAGCTTACCAATCCGCGGCATGATTTGCCTGTTCGGTGGTTGCTGGCAATGGACTCAGCAGACGGCTGACTTGCAGCCAAACGGCGCAATATAAATCCTTATGGGTACCGCCATCGCAGTTGGGTATCAATAGTGGGACACCAAAGAGACTTGGTCGTGTCTTGTGGTAGGACAGGAAATAGCTGTCATGCCGTGTGATCTTTCGATGCACGGCCACCAGATATTTGCCCACCTTGTAGGGTTGCGAGGAACGGCGGGAGTAGACACCGCTGCTTGTTTGATTACCGCTAGTGCTCTCTGGCTGTGAGGTGGTTATTTGTTGATCTGGCTCCTCTCCCTCACCCTCCTCCCCTATCACAGGCTCCGCATTATCATCGTCATCATCGTCCACATCACGATCGTTGAGAGTGTTAGCTGTGCTCAGGCCACTAGAGGAGACGTTATCGTCACTATTGCTGCCATTTCGACTGGCAGCCAATTCAGCCACCGGCATTGGTTCCGTCAGCGAACTCTCCATGGAGTTCTCTCCCGAATGAATCGTATACGACGGAGAACTCGTATTGCTTTCAGTATGCAGAAGCTTTGTGGATGAAATCCGTTTCTGTTGGGCGGCCGCATCTTCCATAAAGTTGTTTTCAGGACTGCAGCTGAGGATCAGCGACTCCTGTAGCAAGTTAATGCATTAATTATTTTAATTACTTAATGTATGTGTGAGTGTTTGCGTGTGTAGTGAGTGTATGTGATTAAAGCTTTAGAAAAGTTCAACAATTAACGTTAACTACTCGCAAAAATAGGCAACATTTGTATTATAAACTAGGATAAAACGCTCAAAAATCTACAACATTTCAAATTATTGCGGTGTGTTCAGAATTAGAATTCAGAATTTATAATCTATATATAATATATAAAAATTTGTTAATCAGGTGGTGGTTTCTGTGGTTGCAAAGAGTAAAAAAAAGCAATTGCAAACTGTACACTGCAGGGTGATTCATTCGCGACAGCAATCAATAATAAATTCTAGTTATAAATATATTCCAAAAGATAAACGCTCCAATTGGACGCATAAGATATATTTTTAAAATAACGCTAAGAAAGAGAAAAATAAAAGCTCAAAATGACAGCGGTTTTGAACCCATGAATCACCCTAATGTACAATTGAAAAGCTATGAAAATGACTAGACTCCATGGGGAGGCTACACTGTACCAAGAAAGTCAAGAATAAATTTACAAAAATAACGGTACAGGAAAAATTAAGAGTGAAGTAGTAGGAAATGTAACCGATAACGATAAGAATAACGACAACGATATTGGGTAAGTCTAAACTTGAGAATTATGTAAAGCAGTAAATTTACAATATATATTTTATGTATTATAAAGTAGTATTAGTATCAGAGAAGTACAGGGAAATTACAAATAAATTACAAAAGTATTGAAGGAAAGAATTTTAGACTAGTTACTGTATTTAAATATTGGTGCGCATTACGAAATCAAATAACAATTTACAAAGTTAAGAAGTTTAGAAGATAATACGAGGTGGAGAGTGGAGAGAGTGTGTGTACACAGACACAGGTGTGTGTATACATTAGTTAAGGTAGCCCACAAACCAAACAGATTTAACATATTGGTATTTAATATATCAAGATTTCGATTAAAATGACTGACGAAATAAACTTTGGCAAAAATCGAAAGCGTGAAAACGCTCCTGAATAAAATGGAATTTTTATTTTATATCATCTTCGTCGCTGGAGCGAGTTTATCCTAGGCAAAAAAAGGGGGGAAATTTGATATTGATTTTGGAGGGGGTGGGAGGAGTTGCCTCCCACCGATTGGAAATGAATCTAACATATTAAATACGTGTATGTTAATATAGTTTAGAAGCCATACCTTGAAGCAAAAAAGACTGTGGGGCATGCACTCTCTTTTTCCAAAGCACCGGCTTACCTTTCCGGCATCTTCTGGCTGCAGTTCGTGCACTTGGCCAGCATTGCTAGCATGGCTATTGTACTTGGCCATGACCAACTCATGGTCAGCCTCTGTCGAACTGTTGGCCATCTCCTGGCCATCACCTAGATGCCCATTGCAGACGACACGCGACGAGGTCGTTCGATTTGAGATCTGCAACGTGCTCAGCGACGATAGCGAATCCTGTGCTGTAATCAGAGCTGGAAAGTGTCATAGATTAACATGAGTTTAGTGAGTTAAGTCATTCCAAGAACTTTACCCGAACTGCGTTGTATGTCCTTGAGTCCCTGTTCGATGTGCATGCTCAAGGCCGAATTGGATCGCGTTCTGGTGCTGCTTTGCTCTGGCAATTGATACACATAGAGCTCCTTGGCGCTCTGTGTCCGCAACTTATCCTCATCGCCGAGTATTTGACGAATCTGGGAGTTCCACAGCTCACAGACAAGCATGAAATTGGGCTGCAGTGGACAGAGCGTGGCCAACTTATGCTTCAAGTCTCCGTATTTGCACTCGGAGTTGAGGCGGAAACCATACTTAATAGGCACACTGCCATCCAGGAGAATAACTGCAAGGTAAGAAGAGAATTCATTTAATAATTTGTGTACGCCAGAGGAAATGAAACTTACCCAGCACCTCCAGATACACATAGTTCTCCACAGGCAGCGGCAGGCTGAGCAAACTGAAGGGATCAAAGCGCACGGATTCGTGGCCACAGCCAAGGCAACTGACTTTCGACTTAAGCTGACCATAGAATAGATCTATGATAATGGATTGATTGCGTGCGTGATGCTGGGACCAGGCCTCGGCGGCTACAATTTTGTCAGGTCGTCCATTGGAGTCCTTCAGTTCACTATAAGGTTTCTCCATGACCCGGTTGAGATCCTCGTGCAGTGCATCTAAAAGCCATTCAAGCAATTCCTGGGAATCGTGCTGTCCACCGCCTGCAAACTGTGGTGCATGTTTGTTGACACAGAAACGCAGCTTCAGCGGTGCCACGGAACGTGTTGTGGCTGTCCAGACCTCTTTGAGGAGCTCCGCATAGCGCATGGCCAATTGACCACGGGTGCCCAGCTTATTGGCTGCATTCACCTCGAAGCGATGCATCTGACGGTGGAAATACTGTGCCAAAGGTTGTGTGTTGAAGAGCACTTGGAGTGCTGCGTTCATAAAGCACGTGTTGCCCAGATTATGCAACCCAGTGGCACCGGGAGCATGAACGGACATGATAGAGGTGCGAGTCATGCGCCGTCGATCGTTCGGACCGGTGCCCACTTGGCCACACTGGGCGCTGGCCAGGGAGCCAAGCTCTTCGGGCCATGTCAGATCCTTATTGCGTATCTCGAGCAGCAGCTGATCGTTGTCGCGTATCAGCAGCTCCTTTAGGCACATTGTATCCTCCTCCAGCAGTATGGCACTGTTATCCAAAGTGGCATTCGACGGCGGCACATGCCACAGCCGTATATCCTCCGGCTTCAATCGTAGCTGATCGCATAGAAATTCACCCACTTGACGCACAGTGGCCAGTCGACTGAATGCCGCTGTATAGGCCAAGTAGCGTTTTGGAGGCTGAAGCACACTGCTTGCCGCAATTGCAGCATAACCGCCACCGGAAGCCAGTACTCCGTAGCCACCGCTGGTCGTGGATCCCCAGCTGGTAAGCTGAGTGCCAGCACCCAGAGCAGATGACGATTGCGTCTGCGGCTGATGCAGTAAAATTCGCAGATTGAGAGGATACAGCTCCAGTTCCACCTCCGAGTTTTGTGGTTGTATCACCTGTCATAACAAAACCAATTAAGTTGAGTGATTAACGGAACTCTTTTTGGTTATTCTTCCAGTTCACTCACCTGACGTGGCAGTGGCAGATTGTCGCCATACCAACGATTTAGGGCCTTCCACAGAGACTTGGGCACCAGCTCAAAGTCATTTCTCTGGACAAGTGGCGTGTCCCGCTTCAGATGGCCGCCTTCGCCCGTCAACGTTCGTATATTGCGATGCGGATTAACTGTAATCAGATTGCTATTATCGATGGGTCCAGGTCGCAGATGGCCACAATGTCGTCCGGCAGAGATGCCGCTGCTGCCCGAACCAGAGCCTAGGGAGTAGCTATCGTGCTGCTCTAGGCTGTGTGTGTTAAAACTCTCATCGCAGACGAGAGCCTCGTCGATGGCACTGCGTTGACTTGCGGTGCGCTTGCAATAGTCGCAGGTGTGTGCCGTGTATTGGGTGTACTGCATCCAATTGAGCCACCAATCCCGCGATATTAAATACCAGAATTGGCCCACACGATATGGCCGACGCTCCTCCCGCTGCAGCCAGCCACGGACTATGTCGTATTCCATGTGCTTGCACTGGGGCCAGAGGCCAAAGACAATGTGGCACAGCTCAAAGATTAGATCCAGCAGTGGTTGCATCAATCTTAAACCACACTGCACGTTCCACAGCATAAAATCCTCCGCCGTAAGCGAGACATTATCCCGGGTTAGTGTGCTGGGCACATTATCGGGACTTTTACGCTGGGCAAACTCCAACAAATCACTGATGACATGCTGTTTGGTCAGGTCCTTGTACTGCTGTGCATCCCGGTTCTCCTTGGCCACAAACAGCAGTACATTGATCATTTGGTGGGTCTCCTCGTGGCTCAGCACACCATCGCGATCCACATCGAAGATCTTAAAACAAACTGTAAATAAATAAAGCTTATATTAGAAAATGTGGTATTCAATGAAGGATTGGGACTTACAGCGAGTGCGTTCCACGCCAGGACCACGACAAGCGGCACTGACGCCACAACAGAGCTCCTTGAAGTCAATGTGACCATCACGATTCTCATCGAAGGCATTGAACAATCCTGCCAGTGCATTCTTTGGTATGGGCGGACTAATCAGTGGTCCCAGAAACTGTAAATCAATTTGACCATTCTGCGAGGTGTTCTTCAACCGCCAAAACTCCTTCTCCAAGTCGCCAATGTCCTGCAAGAAGCCAAAGACAGTTTAAAGATAGTTTTAATAATATAATTTTACCACTTAGCAATGAACTAGTTGTTTAGCTAAACTTAAGTAATTGAATAAACTATAAATTAATTTAATCTGGAGGAACCCAACTAACAAATCGCTTTTAGTTCATACAACTAACGAGGCACTTCAGGGCACCTAATTGTGATCTGAAGAATTTGTTAATCTAATCTTATCTAATCATCAAAACACTTAAAAAGTTTTGTATAACTTAAGATATTTAGTTGCATTTTAATTTAGTAAAACAAATGCGCGGCAATTAACTAAAAATGTTCTATTAATTTACGGTAACTAATTGAATAATCAAAGGTATTCCTTAGACTATAAAATATTGCTTTAAGTTAGTACAAACAGTGGAATATCTCTAGATTACTCTACCAATTGCATTACTGACTCAGCTTTTATACTATCTTTCTTGTTATAGCTTCCGTTGTGGAAATATTTTCTTACCTTCTCCTCCAGATGCGTCACACCAGCTAGACTTTGATAAAAGGTGGGCGTTTCCAGTTCCGAGGTGAGACTGACACAATTCTCAGCCAACAGCCACTTGGACAGAACTGTGGCATTCCGATGCTTGACTATCCAATCCTGGAACTGTTCAAAGTTGGCCCGTTCGCTCTGAGCAAACAACGAGACACTTTCGAAGGGCGCCAGATTGACATTACGAACATATTCCGATTTAATGATATAGGTGCCAGCATCGTTGCAGTACAAGTTCCATAGAAATCTACAATAACAAGAGTTTATTAGTTAAGATACACAACTAATTGTCAATTAGATTTACTTTGTTTTCTCCTCCTGGGAGCCACCTGTGATCAGCACCAGACCGCAGAGCAGATCCTTAAAGGATATGCCACGCTGTGTGCCACCACAGGCGGCATATAACATGTCCGTGATCTTCGGAGGAACTCCCTCGCACAGTACATCCTGCTGGAAAGCATTCCGGCTGAGATAGAGTCGTCCCACTCCGGCCGATTTCTTGAAGGCATCTTTCAGTCGTCTCAGCTCCGCATCACTAACTGTTCAATCATTAAACACAGTTTTTGGTATAAATAGATGGATTACAAATAAATGGGTTTTATCAAAACAAAATTTATCTGGGGAACACCCAATTAGGTTTTATAATCTTGTGATTTCACACCATCGCATCTAATTGGCAACTTATATACAGATCATAAATTCTATATAACTAAATTCGTATTAAATTTGTTAACTTAAACAAAAAGTATACAGATTAATTTATTTATAGCAAAACATTAGACTAGCTTGCTATATTCACTGCAAAACTAATCTTAAGATAAGAATTTCCAGAAAGTATGCACTTGCTGTTGTAGACAATATAAAAGATTACTAATTTGTACTATCGTAGGCAGAGTTCTTATTGGAGTTCAACTAGAAACCAATATCAGAAACTGTAGAAGTAATTCCCATGTGCTGTGTTGGCAACCTTAGCTGATTTATGGCCAAACTTTATAGTTCTCTAGCTTTTTTTCAGATAAGAAATCTGCTGTTAAATAAAATTATGGTTTTGAAGAGTTGACAAAATAAATTTGTTGTGGGAAATAAAATTTAATTGACATATTTTATTTGCTTAAGAAGAATTTGTTGTTAATTCACATCTGTTTATGTAAACACAAATGTTTATTGTGGATTAAACATAGTAACACATTGAGCCGCCAAGCAAATCAAAACAAAACAAAAAAACAATAACAAATTGTACCGCTAAACGTGCAACACGTAATCAATTAACTGTCAATTTAAAATGGCGTTCAAATAGCGATTGAGCTTATTGGGAGAAGGGGGGTGTTTGCCGGAATGAGGGAGGGGAAGTGGTTGGTTTCTCAGGTTAAGCATTTGCAAACACAATTCATAATCACACATTAAGCATGAAAAAGCAATGCGGAATAATTTAGAGATTGCAAAGTATTACAATTATGCGACGTCACGCGACAAAGACAATTTTCATAGCAGAATTGTTGTTGTCACTTTTAGCTTTTTGCATTTGCTTTTGTGTTTGTTGTGCATTGACGGACAGATTTCTGCATTGGACTCTCATGCAGTTCAAAAGGGGCAGGGACAGGTGATATTGCGAAATGTTACTGGACTTGCATACACTTTTATAATTATACGTAAACCGGTCCGTAGCGCCGTCTTGTGTGCTAACCAGCGACTCCGAGCACCTGGGGAACAGGTACAAATATAGAAGGCATCTTATCAGCAACACTCGTGTTTCTTTACCTTCGCGGTTGGTCATAAAATGACACAACAACAAGAACAGTAGCGAGATGAATGCCAATGCAAAGTGGGAGAGAAAATAAGACAAGAGAAACGCCAATACAGACGTCATTGAACGTAAGTTTGGAATAATACAACAACCACATAAAGCAGTATTAACTGTTTTTGTTTTTCTTTTGTCATTTCTTTGTTTTGTAGCGTCGAAAATCCCGCCCCACACCATAAACTGCTTAGACAACGGAATAACGCGGCTGCTGTGCTTTTCTATTGTGACGTCACTCAGAGCGACGACGCAAATACTCATACACTTGCATCACACACACGCAGACACATACGCGCGTACACACAAGTAGTTCTTAAATTTGCACACAATAACCAAAAGCTGAAGAATAAGGTAAAAATGAAAAGAACTAACTCAGTCCAGCCAGCAGGCAAATAAACAGCAATAAGAAAGAGCATGGAAATAAGAATTAAAACAACAACAGAATCGATAAAGCGCAATTACACCTGTATTAGTGCATACTATTATTGTGTTTTTGTTCTAGAAACTGATGTTGCGTACACTCGTAGTATGACCCATTTTACTTTTATGTTGGGGGTAAAGGCTCTTCTGCAGCTGATACAATTTGAAGGTTAACACATACCACGTTTAACTGCATCCTCGTAACTGATGCAAGCGTGCTTGGATTCTTTTGTACCCATTATTGGCTGGGCGACGACAGCAAATTCTTCTAGTGCTGCTGTTACTGCTGCTGCTGGCGTCGTCGTCGTCTTGTGACTTCACTTCTCACATTTGTTTATGTTATTTGTTGCCGTTGCCGGGCCTTGAGGGTAAATCACAGACACTAAGTCATATGCATGCAAAACGCAAATTTATGTTTTATTTGATTTGTAAATAAACTTTTATTTTTTGTCACACTTTCATTGCTTTACAAGTTTCGCGTTCGCTTATATTTTTTTGGACTATCAGCGGACAGTGTGACCACGTTAACGATGTGAAAAATACTGTAAGTTCGTGCCATTAGAGAAATAAACAGCTGTTTTTGTAACCAGTAGACAGCTGTTGGAGCAGACACCTTTGCCACTGTACAGCACTGGTTATCGATAAATCGTTTCATTTCATCACTACATAACACTGCAACGAGCCAATCATTTATTGTACGGGCGTAATTAGAAAGCAATAATTAAGCGTAATTTTTACGTGTAACCAACAACAACACACTACACAGTTGCGAGAGCAGCACGTAGAATTGTAAAAGAACGCGCGTGTTTCTTTGTAATTGCTATTTAAAGTGTTTCAAAGTACGTCGCCATTTTTTTGACAGGCTCGAATCGACACACACACAAAAGAAAACCAGAGTCAGAGCTGAAAAAACTGTGCGTGCTTGCGTGTGTTTGTTTGTGCTGTATGTGGTTACGTCTATGAATTTTTTATACATACCTAAAACCTACATATAAATTAATGTATACTCGCACCAGCTGCAGTTAGTTACAGTAACTTAATCGCCGACATTAGCATTAATATTAGTGTAGTGCACAATAATAATCGAAAACCACTGATTACCCACCACCACCGCCATATAAACGAACCCGACAAAATAGCGGCAGCAGCAGCAGTTATCGACGTGGACGATAACGCTAAAAAGGAAAAGCAGAAGTGCGAGTGAGATTGCTGAGCGGAATAAGCGAACCTGCAGAACCGCATCTTAAATAAGATTGTGGCACAAATAAAAGCACAACTGTGATTTAAGCAAACAAACATCAACAACAAAACAATGGCCAAAACGTACGATTACCTGTTTAAATTGCTGCTAATCGGTGACTCTGGCGTTGGCAAAACCTGCATATTGTTTCGATTCTCAGAGGATGCGTTTAATACGACGTTTATATCCACAATAGGTGAGTCTGCTTTAAACATCGTTATCAGTATCCTCTATTGAGCGAAACACAGCAGTGAGCAACAACAACAACAAGCTAAGAATCAAACATTTCAAAGTGCATACATCATCAGCAGCTACAACAGTCATCCTCAGTAATCAACATCGCTCTCCATTTCTTTCTCTCTTTTTATTTCTTGCGCTCTCGCTCGTACGCACTATGAAATTTTGTTTTAATTAATTATGACGCCGCCGGGCAGCACTCGCAATCGCAATCACTTGAAGACTTCATACAAACTGTTGTGCTCATTCTCTTTCTCTCAATCTTGCCTCTCGGCTTGGCTCAGCTGTAAGCTGTGTTAACACACACACATAAACACACAAATTGTGACTCATTTGAATGCTCTCATAATTATTGTTGTGCTAAACACAAGAACGCTGTCGAAGAGGGAACCGCTAAAAGAGAAGTGCTGATAAATATGATGACTATTAATATTAGGTTATTAATAAATGGAGTTAGTGGAAAAAATAAAGTAATTTTTAAATGTGTAGCCAAGAACATGTAAACTCGCGTCATTGAACTATAATCTGCACTTTGTATAGAAGATTGATACGTGCTCTCAAGCCACAGTCGTCGACTGATAATTTGCGCATTTCTCTTGATTTCGGCTAGTTGCAGCAACAAGACAACACACAGTGTTCTATTATGCTACGAGCTCAGCAATTTGTCTATTTATAAATATGTACATTTGGCACATTTCCCTGCACTAATTCCAATTTGGGTTATTTACTTAACGACGACAACGTTTCGAATCAATTGCGTATTTTTTTCAACAGATGTCTATCTTTGAGCTCTCTCTCTCTCTCTCTCTCTATTTCTTTGAACTACTTAAGTAAATATGTATGGATGTGTAAATGTATGTGTGCACGTCATGCAGTTTGTTGTGTTTTGCCAAAAATTATCTTAATTAATTTGTTGTTATGTATGCTTATCACGTGCCTCTTTTCTTCTCTTTTATCTGTTCTGTTTTTTCACAGGTATCGATTTTAAAATTAGAACAATTGAATTGGATAACAAGAAAATCAAATTGCAAATATGGTAAACTAAAAACTAATAAATTTAATATGTGAAGGAGTAAATTTTAAAGAAATTACAAAATTACAGGGACACTGCCGGACAGGAACGATTCCGTACAATCACCACGGCGTACTACAGAGGTGCCATGGGCATTATGCTTGTCTATGACATAACACAGGAGAAATCATTCGAAAATATTAAAAACTGGATACGAAATATCGAAGAGAATGCCGCCGCTGATGTGGAGAAAATGCTGCTGGGCAACAAATGCGAACTGAACGATAAGAGACAGGTGAGTTAATCAGTTTGATTAATTAGTAACTATCGTACATTTATTTACTTTACTTAATTTTGTAGGTTTCAAAGGAACGTGGCGAGCAGTTGGCCATTGAATATGGGATCAAATTCATGGAGACATCCGCGAAAGCAAGCATCAATGTCGAAGAGGCTTTCCTTACGCTCGCCAGCGACATTAAAGCGAAAACGGAAAAGCGAATGGTAAAATGGAAAAGCTAAAAACTTGCATAGAAATGTGTGTTGTTAACAATTGTATTCCTAGGAGGCGAACAATCCACCCAAGGGAGGACACCAGCTGAAGCTGACAGAGATTCGGACAAAGGACAGTTGGTTATCGCGTTGCAGTCTGCTTTGACGTGGCAATGTGCGTGTGGCTCTGATGCGGCATGGTGGTAATAATTATGATAGTGTATGTGGTAGTAGTTTTCTTAACTCCTGTTAAGTCACCAAACATCAACAACAGAAGAACTCCCCTGAATATGCGAGATAATGAATTACAAACAAACAACAATAATAATAATAACAATTATAATAATAATAATAATAGTACAGCTATTAATTTGTATTTGCAAGAACGTGACATGACCACAAGGCGTACGAAATATGCATACGAAATACTATTTATAAATACATACAGAATATTCATTTAAAGTTTAAAGAAATTAACTAACTGACACGACTATTGTGAGAATTAACTAGACCGACCAACCGCCCAGCCCGCTCCCTGCCCCCATGTCCACACCCCCGCCGCCGTCTATCGCTCCGGCCTCTGAACTGTGCTCTTTTCTTTTATTATGTATAATTTATAAACAAATTTTCTGTAGCACGAAATACTAAGCAGCCATGGTTGTTCACAATTTTGTAAAACAATGACATAACAAATAAATTAGTAAATAAATATATATATATATACTTTATATATTTATATGTATATGTATATGTATATGTATATGTAATTTCGTTTGCATTCTTGTGAAACATTTAAATTAATTCAGTTCATTTAAATTTCGATTTCAAATTTCATTTCCCTTAACAAATCATCGCAAATCCCTTTAAGTAAAATTAGTTTCAGCAACGCACAATAACCATTACATTTATCTCCATTTAGATATCGAAATAGTTTTTACAATTGCGGGTGCTTCTTCAGATATACATTAATATATAAACACACACACACACTCACTCACAGGGCATTGTCAATAAACAAAACTATTGTAATCAAATGAATAAACATGAATATAATTAATAATAATTGCGTGATTAGTAGTGAAAGTGAGAAAATAATAAATGAAATTGAATTGAGAAACAACGCGATGAAGATGAGGAATAAATTCAACAAATGCAGAGCAGTAAAATACATATTGTGAAATTAATTGGTAACTAAATCTAAAGGCATATTTGATATTAATTAATTAATTAATTATATATGTATGTATGTACTTGTAATATTAATTATTAAACGTATACAATTTTATATAATAAATCATGTGCAAGAAAGCAAATGTTATTTATTTAGTCACTCTATGCTCTGTTTTCACTTACCTTGATTAGCTCCGGCTCCCATAGAAAGTTCAGTCTCTTATCTCTAAGTGCACAGAAAGAGGATTAGAGTTTTATAAAGGAAACCCAATCCCAACGACTCCTTAATCTTTCGTAAAACGTTTATCACCCTATACTAAGTACTAAGACTTTAGTTTTGATCAATTAAGATCAACAGACAAGATGAGTTGAAATCTATCTTAATCTCTAAAAATTAATTAAACAACTTGGTTCTGTTTTATCTTAGTGGAAATATATTCAGATACTAATTAAGTAACTGCTTAATTAGATTAAAAAACAAAAAGATACAAAAATTGCATAAACATTTGTTTAATTTGTTTTAGTTTGATAACTTAAATATGTAAATACAATTATTAATTGTTTTGAACACTGAATTAGAATTAGAAACACAACAAACAATACACACGCATACATAGCTATACACACACGCACACAAACACACACATAGTTATAGATACAGATACAAAGCAGAGTCGAGAATAGGATATGAAAAATTTACATAAGCTGGACGATACAAATTGTTGTAAACAAATTAAATTTGCTAATTAGATAGTTGGAAATGTGTTGTAGGAAGTTCTGTATAAAAAGCTAAGCGAATTGCACTCTAGTGGTAATCCTTGTGCTGCTTTGATCTTGGTCACATCTGGACGATCTGAAGGGTTACGCCTGTGGCAGATTCTGATAATATGTGGCTAGTATTTTCCATGCATGTGGCTCCATAAAACCATCGGGTGGACTGGCACCCGTTTTGGCCAAGGTGCGCATTTTGGTCCCCGATATGAACTCAAAGTCCTGCTTCCGCTCTGGCTCAAAGAAGGCCATCCTGCTGGCAGTTTTATCATAGGCAGCCACTCGGAAAGGCAGAATCTGTCAGTTGGAAAGAGGTTAATTTTAAAGGATTACGTGTTTTATATGAAGCACCTACCTCCATACTGTCCAATCCTTGTGCCATTTTGAGCACACGTGCTCCATGCGTGGCATCGTAGAGATTGCCATCGGCATAGGCTTGTTTGTCCGGGTGTGGCATGCCAGCCGGATCACGTCCCACAATATAGAAGTTGGCACCGGCGTTCATGCGTGCCTTGGCATGCCACTGGACCTCCGTTGGTCCGGCATACATCATGGGCGATGGGAAGATGGCCAGAACGGTATCCTCACGCCGCAGAACACCCGCATCGAGGACAGCCTGATGCTGGGCCATGCGCACCTGAAGTGGCACGTCGTCATCTTTGGTCCAGCCGCCAAGTGGATGCAGTAGGAGCACCGGTTGTTTGAAGCCGCGCTCCAGCAGCTGGCGTTTAGTGTCCTGCATAAGCAGGGCGTGTCCATTGTGAATGGGATTACGCAGCTGGAAGGCAAAAATGGCATCCGCATTGAGCTCCTTGAACCGACAGCGCAGCTCGTTGGGAGTGAGTCGATATTGATCTAAGCCATCCAGCCAGCGAATGCGCTCAATCACCGCCAGATCACCGCCCACGAGATACTCGCCCGACTCCAGAACCTGCTTGCTGTACGGATGATTGGGATTGCTGGTGCCAAACTGGCGGCAGAGACGCTCCTCCTTGCGCTGATAGTAGAATTCGGGACGACGCAGTATAGCCACCGCCTTGCCCTCGTAGAGCAGTGTCAGAGAGGAGGCATTCTCCAGACGCTGCTTGTCCTCGGCCCGGGCACTTAGCACAATGGGCACGGAGTGATTCTCGCGGTACGAGACATCCAAGCCGCTTTGCAGCGTATTGAAGTGAAGCGTCTGGAGATACTCATCTTCACGCATGAAGCCACGGAGTGGATAGGCCCAACCCTCGGAGAGGACCTGCACCCACTGCAGTTCCACAGTGCTGATGGACAGCTTGGGCAGTGATTCAGCCTCATGACGCAGTGCCTCCGTCTCGCTGGCCTCACTCGGATACAGTTCGGGCAGTTGATCCACATCACGCAAGGAGCGGGGTATGATGCCCTCCTGCTCCAGCAGTGTGACCAAAAGTTGCGTCGACTCCCGCACTGTGAAACCATCCGTCTTGACCACCAGCTCTGGGTTCTGGGGCCGCTCGTACTCCTGTGTGATACCCGTGAAGCCCTTGATCACACCCTCTCGCGCCTTCTTGTACAAACCCTTCACGTCCCTTGCCTCGCACACATCCAACGATGTGTCCACAAAGATTTCGTAGAACTTCAAGCCGGCATCCTTGTGTATCTTCCGTGCCATCTCCCGATCATCCGCAAAGGGCGACACAAAGCTGCAAATGGACACGACGCCGCTGTCCGCAAAGAGTTTGGCCACTTCGCCCACCCGACGTATGTTCTCCTCCCGATCGGCGGGCGTGAAGCCTAGATTCTTGTTCAGACCCGTCCTAATGTTATCCCCATCCAGACCATACGCGGGTATGCCCCGCGAGACTAAGTACGCCTCCAGCTCAAAGGCAATTGAGGTTTTGCCAGCACCACTGAGACCTGTCAAAAGACAATAGAAATTAAATAAATTCATAAGAATTTACGGGATGAATTTAATTTATTTTAATTAATTAAATTAACATATTTCGAGCTTACCATTTTTTAAGGAAATGCAAAAAATCATTTAACTAACACAAGTTAGAAATTAGCCAAACTATTTCATAAAACTTTTCTTTCTGCTCTCATTACGTTAACTGGAGTGATGTGTGTGTTCGTGTGTGTGGAGTACTCACCTGTTAGCCAGACTGTGCAGCCTCTAAAGCCTCGACAGAGACCCAGATTCCGACCACGCGTCTCCCGGGTAACATGATGCTTCTGTTCGGTCACATTGGTTGCCACCTGGAGGCACTGTAAAGAGAGTAAACAAGATTCTTTAAGCCGAGCCGCGTTATTCTTCGTCTTTATATTAACATAATTTAAAATTCATGGCTAGAGGGCAAAAACTGCTAACGTTTTTTTTTTTAGAGTCGTGCTTTTGACCCGCGAGCGGCTTCATCAACGTTATTGCTATTCAATTTGCTGATTCTGCACAGTTTGTTGACCCCTTTTGTGTGTGAAATATCGCAAATAGCATTACCCCGAGGGAATATGAGATAATCACGCACATAAAGAAAAAGAATATTCCATAGACTATTGAGATAAACCCTTTATCTCATGATACAATAGAGGAGCAGAGGAGGAGACCATGGGATAAAAATTAACCAAAACTTGACTTTATAGAAAATATTATTTATATTTAAAGACATTCAATGTCAGTTTTGTAAATTACAGGGCATAATTCAAGTCAGATTTCTTTTTGGAGTTCTTTTTTCATTGAACAGTTTTTGGGTCAAGATTGTTTGATTGAAGCGTTATTTCCACTTTGCACTACTTCTAAACAGTCAATAGCGAATTAAGAGCACATGTACAGTGGCTGACAAAAGTCAAGAAACGAGCCACATATCGATGCATCACTAGATACGTTTAAGCTATCTTTCAAAAGGGAGTTTGTTTGTAGGCTGTTGGCGCCCACTGTATGTTGTAGTCGTACCCTCCGTTTGATGTGCGGATAAAAGCCAATTGGTGGGTTGGGCATGTTGCTTGTGTTATGCTCAACTATTTGTATATTTGATTTATTTATTTTGCACTTAAAAGAATGCTTCTTGTTACGTTAGATAAATTCTTGGAAAAAATGTAGCGCACAGCGTAGCGATTGCAATTTCCTTGTCTTTATTTCTATTTACGCACGCAACGAGAGTTGAAAGCGAACTGAAAGTTTCAATAATATTTACCGTATTATATTGCGACCTCTGCTCAAAGAGGTACAAACGAGAGGCAGACAGTGAGAGCAAGAGATAGAGCGGGACTGAGTGGCATTGAGAGATGGCGAGAGAGCGTGTTAAACCATCTCTCAAATCTTGAGCCGCTCTCCAGCAGCTGGTTCACAGATCGTTTAATGTCTTGCCTGTCAAACACAATTGCAATTGCTGATGTATATGTGTGTGTGTGTGTCTGTGAGTGAGTGAGGGAGTGTCAGTGTGTATTTATGGACATTTTTTTTTGCATTGTGTTTATGTTTTTATTTTTAAACAGTCGCATTGATTATACTAAGATTGCTTGTATCATTTGAAGAATCCTGGCCTGTTTCAGAATAGTTTTAAGTAAGGTGCATACAATTTATTGTTTAACCTTGCCGTAACTATAAATAAAACTATATAAAAAATATTAAATAAATCCGCATTAATAGAAAACGAATTGTATGAAAAGTTGCATTAAAAACATCGCTTGAGTAATATTCATGACAAATAAATGTTAAAATATTATAAATATTAACAAGCTGAACGATTCATTCAATTGTTATGGCACCGATACTAATTATGTGTGGCATTGATTTATCGAGAATTCTAATGAACACTAAACAAACCAACTTCAAAACGTTTCAGCAGTAGAATTTCTTGAAAATGTATCTCAATGTCATGACCTGCTAAAGTCAATTTCGGCACGATGCGAAGTTGTTTACACTAAGAACTAAATGATGGAAAAAACTCACCAAATCGCTGCATTTTTCATGTTTTAACAAACAACATTTACTGTTGTTATTGTTATTATTGTTGTTGTTGTTTTCGTTGTTACCTCTAAGAAGATTGGCGCGTTTTGTAAACATTTTCCCAAAAATAAACAAATATCGCATAAAAAGAAAGCGCAACGTCAACAAAACAACAATAAGAGCCTCTGATAATTAAACAAGTGAGAGTTTTTCGAGCGTTTTGTTATTTTAGCCGAAAACCTCAAGCCGAGTGTCCACTGTCCACAAAATGTAATAATAAAAAAAAGCGCTGAACTTTCTCGACGTAGCTCGGAACTGCAACTGATATTTGTTGTGCGATTCGTGTGTGTAAATGCAGCAAAAACAACGAAGTACAGCAAAAAAGTCCAAGCAATGTGGCAAAATGGCAAAGAGCAGGACAGAAGACCGAGCGAAAGAGAGATAAAGAGAGGAAGAAGCCGAAGAGAGCTCAAAGTTTTGTGGACAAGTTTTTAAAGCCAAAAGAAAATTTTTTCAGTTTACAGAAGAAAATTCCGGAAACTTTGAAAGACTAGCACTAGGTGCATATATTTTATTTTAAGCTATTGGTAGTAAAATATTATCTCGATGTTTTATAGTTAGACAGTCCAACAACTGCTGAGAGATTCTTTGTCATAACAAATGATAAATAAATGAATTGTAAAAATACCTCAAGTTCAGGTTTTTAGTGAGGGGAATGTCATTAACATTATGTATTAACTCTTTGTGCAAAAACCTTTTGAAAGTCATGCACAAAAGTTAATTGTAATGCAACAACTTTAAAGCAAAACTATTAAATAAATGATTTGCATAAGAACATACACATGACTAACTTAGTACACCCAGCTTGAAAGAGAGCTACAGGGTATGCCAGGTGCAGGCACGTACTTCTAAGGCATTTAAAAGCTTAAAGTTGCTAAAATATTATAGCTAGTCTTTAGCAGATAAAATTAAGAAAGATAGATTAAAATGATTGTAAAAGTGAATGGAACACAATTGCTTAACTGATTACGACGACCCACATTAGCGTACTTATGTTACCAAAACAATTTTGGCCAACATACATGTGTTTATGTGTATGTATGTTGGTTATTAACGTGGTCATTCAACTTTTCAGCCACAAGTCGTCAATGTGTGACTGAGATACAAGTGTCTTAACTTGTTTACAATTCGTTAGCATGGCCTATAAACACATAGTTTGACTTTCTTTTCAATTTCAACTAGTTTTACTGCTGCTGTGTCTGCAATAACTTTTATGTGTGTAATAAAACACGCTTACCCAAAAGAAACCTGTTGACTTCGTGTTGCATAAGATAAACCATTTATCACTGATAAATGACGGAACAACAGACTTAAGTAATTTAAAATTCCCCCTTGGTAATGATATTTAAAACTATTTTAAGTTTTACATTTTCCTGCATTTTAAACATAATAATTTTGTGCTGTATTGAAAGCTAATCTAAATACATAATTCCGTTCGACTTTTCAATAGTATTAATCTCTTATCTATATAGGTCAATTTTAAAATACACATATGCTGTACCTTTCATTAACTGTGGGTCAGTGTGTAGACCGCCGTTCGTTTAAGATAAGATTGCAATTTTAAAAACTAGAAGCAAAAACACGCGAATTTCAGTCTGATATGAGTGGTACACAGTTTCCACTTCACGCGTTACAGGTAAACATGAGTGTTTAATTTAGGAACTTCTTAAATGTTTAATATATTTCCGGAAATCCTATGAATAAACGTTTCGGTTTATGAATAAAAAGTTGAACAATTTTATGTGATGAACATACAAACAGCTGTGTAAATAACCGTGCGCTCTATACAATTTGGGTTTCGTGACCGAGTCACCAAATATCTAGCACATTTGTACAAATAAATACAACGGTGGAGAATTTTGTGGCGCAAGAAACTTTCAACAAAACAGAAAGATACTTTTGTATACATACATGCATTTACCCACAAACACACACACACACACTTGTACATATGGAAATACTCACTGTCTTTTGCCGCTTTTTGCTGTGCTCAGGTGCTTCATTCATATCGCTGGGGAGTTTTACTCACAAATATTACGTCCAGCGACTAAGCTAATGCAAACAATACTGATCAATGCGCAAAGGCGATTGGTTTTTGTTCTCACTGTAATTTTTTTTGTTGGTTTCAATACTACACCATAATCTGAATGGAATATTTGGCGTTGGCGAGTGTAAGTGTATGCGTCGCTAATTGTGGGTCATGCGTTTCTTTAATATGTAACACTTAATATTGCACTATTTAACTTTATGCTTAAAACTAATTAAAACCAAATCCAAGTTGCTATAAAATTTTGTGAATTATCCCACACACACACACACACACCCGAATTGGCGAACAGCTGATTTGCGTAAAATGCAGGTTGTTTATCGATAGCAAATATATCGCTTGCAGAAATAAGTTGGCAGCGCCGCTCTAAACAATTGCGTGGAAAATTTAAAAATAAAATTACAATTTATTTTCAAATTATCATTGATAAATATTTGCTACAATTAGAGAGGGCCTTAATAAGTATGATAACTATTTAAAACTCTATATCTAATATGGAGGAGGCTGATGCTGATACTGTTGCTGTTGTCCCATCATATTGGGCTGATTGGGCATTTGTCGCTGCAGTTGTGCCACAAGATTGGGTGTTTGCTGTTGATTCATATTCTGCTGTTGCTGTACCATACCACCACCACCGCCGCCAGCACCTGCACCACCGCCTGCCTGCGGTCCACCTCCCATGCCTCCACCACCGCCCATGCCGCCACCTACGCCCATGCCACCGCCGCCGCCCATGCCGCCTCCTCCACCCATGCCACCTCCTCCGCCCATGCCACCGCCTCCGCCCATGCCCATTTGCATCATTTGCTGATGACGCAGCTGTTGTTGCTGCTGCTGGAATTGTTGTTGAGTCGGCAGCACTCCTGGTTTGCCGCCTCCTTGTGGTTGCTGCCGTGCATATGGTGGCACCTGACCCACGCCAACGCCAACTCCGCCTGGTCCTGGGCCCATCATGTTTGTCATGGTCACATTAGGTGCTTGATTCATATATTGGCCACGGTTGTTCGCCATCATGCCGCCGGGCACACCGCGTTGTTGCTGCTGCTGTTGTTGTTGCTGCTGTTGGACAACCGCAGCTGCTGCCATAAAGTCCGGATTGTTGCGTTGTGCCTGCTGCATCTGAGGATTAAAATTGCCCATGAGTCCGGCCTGCTGTTGTTGCTGTTGATTCGGTGCCATGCCCACGCCCACACCCACTCCGCCAGCGCCACCGCTTTGTTGCTGCATGCCCGGCTGTTGTTGCTGCTGCTGTTGATACTGATTTTGAAAGTTTTGAAATTGTTGCTGCTGCGGGATCATGCCTTGTTGTGGCATGCCACCCATGCCCATATTAGGATTATTGCCACCAGCTCCAACGCCTACCCCGACGCCTACGCCAACACCAACACCAGCATTACCACCAGCACCGCCTGGCTGCATCATTGGATTGGCATTTGGATTGACCATGCCGACCATGCCTTGACCCATCTGTTGCTGTTGCATCATGGGATTCTGTGGCATTCCCTGGCCCACCATATTCATGCCACCCATTTGGTTTGGTGCCATGGCGCGCATGTTTCCACGCATGAATTGCTGTTGCTGCTGTTGTTGTTGCTGCTGCTGTTGCAGCTGCTGATTGGGGTTCATTTGCTGCTGCTGTTGCTGCACATTTGGTTGCTGTTGCATGGCATTAAAGGCGGCAGCTGCCTGTGGATTCTGCTGTGCATTCATTTGTTGCTGTTGCTGTTGCCGCATTTGCTGTGCATTTATTTGCTGTTGCGGCGGCACCTGTTGCTGCTGTGGTTGTTGTTGCTGTTGCTGCTGCATGGGATTAAAGCCACCAGGTGGCTGTTGTTGTTGAGCCTGCTGCTGCTGGAACGATCCAGGCGCCCGTTGTCGCAGCATTTGGGACAACGCTTGCTTAGAGTTCGTTGTCAACGTGGGTCTTTCAATGCGATTCACTAGAAAAGGAGTTGTGTAAGTCAAGTGATTCGCTCGTTAATCCGTGCGTGGAATTTGCTTGACTTACTCTGCATGTTCTGCTGATATTGATACTGATTATGATGCTGCTGTGGCTGTTGCTGCTGTGATGCATTATGCCATTGCTGTTGCGGCTGCTGCTGTCCGGGCATACCCTGCGGTCCACCTGGACCATGCCCCTGGATAAAATTCATCTGAGCATTCGGTTGCCCATTGCCACCAACATTAAGCTGCTGCTGCATTTGATTCGGTGTCATTTGTTGCATTTGCTGTTGCTGCTGTTGTTGTTGTTGCTGCTGCTGTTGTTGTAGCAGAGCGTTCTGCTGCTGCATCATGGCATTCGGTCCAAACTGTTGCATGTTCATCTAAGACAGAGAAGTCAGTAAATAAAGGGGTGTATTAAGTTGTATAATCTTGTTTCCCACCTGTATGTTCATGGGCATTTGTCCCATTTGATTGGGTTGCATTTGTTGTTGCATGTGTTGCTGTTGTTGCATTTGTTGTTGCTGCTGCTGCTGTGCATTGGGCACTTGCTGTGGCTGTGGTGCCAGTTGTGGCTGCTGCTGCTGCGTGTTAACTACCGGAGGTGTCTTTGGGTTTTTCGGCTTGCGCTTACGTGTCGTGGTGCCCTTGCCACGACCACGTCCAGTGCCAACAACAGCGCTCGGCGATTGATCAACCGATGAGGGAGTGTCCGCCTTCATCATTTCATCCTTCTTCAGTGGTAAATGGAACAATTAGAAACTAAGCATCGCCTGTTAAACTGTATAACTTACTATGCAAATCTTCTCCGGCACCGGCTCAATATCCTCCGGAGGCAGTGGCAATGGTTCGTAGTAATAACTGCTGGGCTGGACCAGACTGTGTGTGTGATACTTGAGATTACGATGCGCCTCCTCATAGGTAAGTGGTTTGCGTTCCAATTTGACTGCACCAAACCAAACCCAGGACAAGGGCGCCGGGTTCTTGTGACCCTCAAGAATGTCCCAGACGCTGATGCGTTGTTTATCCGAAATACGCAGCTGCTTCTTATCCATGTCACAAATCTTGTTGCCCTTCGTATCCATGCCCGCATGCTCACAGGCAATAACCTGGAAAAGGAAAGCAACAAATTAGTGTTAAATGTCTGCAAATGTTTCTTGAGAGGATTACTTCTGTGGGCTGCTTGTAGAGCGGCAACAGTTGTCGTATGACACGTATGGAAGCATTATTTTTCTCTCCAATTTCCTTCTTGAGTTTCTTCATTAGATTGAGATACAGCTTCTTATCATCCCGCTCTGATTGGCTGTCGGATACCAGCGTGGAGTGCACCAGCGTGGCCAACATATCCACCACAGTGGTAAACAGCTCACGATTGCAGCTCAGATCGACAACTCCTTGGCACACCAACTGGGCCAGGAGTATAGCCCAGTCTGTCGTGGGTGTGCTGTTCTTTTGGATAGCATCGAACATGCCGCCGACCAGGGAGAAACGCAGCTGCAGTGCATCCAAGATTTCCTCACGTGCCTGCGGTTCATCAACGCCTCCAATTGTATCCAGCTGAAGATTCCATATTAAATTAGAGATAATTTTAAATATAATTCTTTAGGACTCACCTCTGAAAAGGATTGCAGGCACTGCGATAGCTGTGAGTAGAGCGAGACAAGCAGATTCTCCTTGTACTCATCCTGACCCTTCAGGCAGGTGAGTATTAGCCCCAAAAACGGTTGATAATTCAGTGGCATCTTCTTGTTTCTGGCCGTGAAGCTTCCATTGCCTCCATAGCTATTGCTGCTATGACAACTGTTGCTCTTCTCCCGCTCATCGCCGCTGCCGGAGCTGTTGCAATCGGATTTGGATACCTTGGAGAAGTAGTTCATGCTCTCAAGCACTTGCCCAGCCACACGTAAGATGCGACCCTGAACAGCGGGTGTAAGCTTAGCAATAAGTGGAGCCACTAGCCAAGTGGATGGTTTGGGCTTATGGGTAGCTTTGAGAGCGCCTGGTAGCATCACTTCCTCCATGTGGAACACATCGATTGCCGCTCGTGCGACTGTATCGAGCCAAGCATTAAGCTCCGTGTTTGTACTTAGTGATTGACGATACATCAGCTGCAAATCCAACCAGGAAATGCGCAATGTCCACTGATCCAAGTGCTCCAAAATCCTAACAATCATCGAGCGTTGATCCAGCTCAGAGATGATGTTAAACTCTGCCTCCGGGTAGCAAATCATGTGCAGCACACGCTGCGCCTGCTTGGCGGTCAGCATCTCGTCAATAATCATATCGCACAGTTGCTCAGCATTCTTCAGGCAACGCTCCAGAACGTGCTCCTGGGCGCAGATCTGTTTGAGCACAGCTTGGGCGAATTCCAACAGAGAGATTTGTTCATTGCCAGCCAAACTGCTGCCAGCGGTCTGTTGCAGAGACTCCTGTTCGCTGCCCAGGCTACCAAGCTGCAAGTCACTTGTGCCCAAAATCTGGCTAAGATCAGCCGGACGTTGTTCATTGCTTTTGGGTGTGCTTCCCGGATGCACAGGTGTATTGAAGCCACTGCGCTTACCACTACCAAAGGCACCACCGCTTCCACTGCCAGAGCCCAAGCCACTGTTGGCCAACGGTGTCTTCAGTGCCGCATTGTCCACCACAATAAGAATGGCTTTGAGCACCGCCAACACTGCAGCAATGGGAATGGTCTTGTGAGCACCCACCAGCAGATGTCGATCACAGCTCAGCCGAATGCTGAAGTCACTGCCCACAGCATGCAGAGGGTTGGGCGATGTGCTTACCGAATACATGCCGGGCTGTGGTATCTCCAGTGTTTTAAACAGTTTCAGCACTAAGTGACAGGTGAGTCGAGCTCCGGCTTCCGCGTCCACACTCAGCTCGCCACCACCAGCGCCACTAACCGATCGTGCTAAGGTCGGCAGTGCGAATTTACTGACGAAAGCCGCCAGAGAGAAACAGTGTCGGGCCACCAGGATGCAGACAAAGACCGCCAAGGCATTGTGCGTCTTGCCCTGACCAATGTCTACCTGTCCACCCAGATGCGGATAGCGTGGGCTCTTGCTGCCACTGCATAAACTCTGCAAGGCAGCAATCCATTCCTCCGAGAGGACATTACAGCTGGCCGTTAACTCAGCACAGGCCAGAGCCACATCGTTGAGACGCTCGTTGTCCGTCTCCCGACAGACGGCGATAACAGCGTTCGAAACAAAGCTATAGACATTCGCCGGGGATTCATGCAGCTGACGCAGCCAGTGTGGCTCCAGTTTGCCACCCCGTCGTGGTGCCACAAACAACTCCTGCAGAAGCTGCGGATTATAGCCTTGTGGCGCCAAACTGGAAATAGAGGGGCCTTCAGAACCAATCAATCAAACTGGAATGCAAGGACTCACCTGAGCTGTTCGGGCGTATTGAACATATCCTTGAATCGCTTGATGCAATTTAACTGTTGATAATACTCAACAGACTGTTCCTTGCCCTGGAGCAGCACACAGGACTCGTGCAGATCACTGAGGTAGGCCAGAATGCAACGCTCTGCAGAGCTGCATTCTCTGGGATCACCCACATGTCGGATGGTGCGGCAAAGTCCCTCAAAGACAGACACCGTCTGCTCTGGCGACAGCAAGAGGCAACTGTGATAGCGTCGCAGGATGCTGACAATGTACAGGGCCAGGGATGTGGTATAGCTGCGCACCATATTGGACTTTTTCGACTGCAACTGATGCTCCACCTCCGGCAGTTCCTTTAGCAGGTGATCGCACAGCTCGAGCAGACTATAAATGTTGAAAGCCAGCTCCATGAGATCGAATAGGAATGCCACATGCTCCTGCACCGGCAAATAGTTGTTGTTACCCAACGCAAAGCCATTGAGCTGCTCTAGAACATTGGCAGCACACTGGGCTGTGACAACGTGCTGATCAAAGTATGCCATGTGCTGGCACTTGGCGGTAGTGGCTTCAAAATTGAATTCGTTGCGGGAATGCTTCTTTACCTTTCCACCCTCGGCCACATCAATGCTGAACTTCTTAGTAAAGAGTTTGCCAATCTCCTTGGACATTTTCTTGACGGCATGCTTCTTCTCGTCCCGCTCCTTGCCCACGCCAAAGAGCAGTATATAGCGCTGATTGCTCTCGCTACTGTAGCTGGACATGCTGGGATCATCTTGTGGAATGGGAAAGTGTTTGGTGTACACGTAATGCCGCGAAATGCTAACACCAGAGCCGGGAGTATCAACGCCACCGCCTTCAGCATCGCCTGGAGGCCCAATTTTGGGACTGTCGGGTGCTTCATGCTGTTGACCCTTTTCCTTGATGTTCTGCACCAGCTTATCCAGATCATCGTCCACATTAGAGTCATCAAACTCGTTGTGCTTAAAGTCAATTCCAATGCCAGCTCCAAATCCATCGTCATCAAAGCCGTGTGTGGTTGTGGCACTGCTGCTGTTCGCTGGTGGTGGAGCTGGAGGCGGTGGTGAGCTTTTTGTTGCCGTCTTGTGAACCAGCGTGGATTCCAGTAGCAGATCTCCGCGAGAGATCAGCGTGTGCATGTACGCATTGTGCGAAAAGACATCGTGGCGTATAAGTGCGCTAAAAAGCTGCACGAGATTGGTGAACTCCGTGCGCTGTTGTGTGCTGCTATTGTGCTCATCCAGCACAGGAGCATCGTGGTCGAGGAAATGCATGAGAACATGCTGAAACACAGGCAAGCCATCAATCAGACCGGCACCCGATGCAAGCGAGTCCTTGTCCTCCTTGTCACCACACATATCGGCCGGTGTGCTTGTGACATCAATTTGACGCTTGTCCAGCAATATGGCCACAACCATAGAACGATGCTCACCCCAACGTTGGCTGGACACAGCCCACTCGCAAAGTATTCGCACAGTATCCGCATCCTGTTTGGGCTCGTAAACCGGTTGTGGCTGCTGTTGCTGCTGCTGTGAGTCATCCTCGGGACGACGCAGCTGCTGTGTTGGTTGCGGCGGAAAGATGTGCGCATAGAGCGTGTCCATGGAATTGCACAGATCCATGCGATCAAAGCAATGTGTATCCAAATAATCCAAAGTGGCCAGCACTGTTGTATAATGATTCTTGCCTGCACTCAACCACTTACTGGCGAACCAACGCTGCTCCGCATGTTGGGTTCTCAGCACGATGTCCGCCTCAGCAGCACGTAGCTGGCGACGCAGTTCGTGATTTGTGCGAGGACAGCGTGACGGCATGGGAAGCACTGAAGGTGCCAGCGGAAGATGATCCAGGGGACTGCCCACTAGTGAGGAGGGTGCACGATGGGCAGCAATGCCACTCCATACAAGCGCTGTGGGACATTCAATGGTTATCACCTGCAATATGGTGCTCAGATAGAGCACAATGTCCCTATGATGCGGACAGTTCATGTAATCCTGCAGTGCCTGCTCATAGGGATCAACTGTTGGCTGCTGTTGCTGGTTTAGCAATTGATCCTCTGGTGCATCTATATCCATCGGTTGTGTCTTTATGAGCGCCTGCTGTTGTTGCTGCTGGTCCACAGAAGCATTAAGCAGCTGCGCCAGCTTTTTCGCCACCAGATTGGCCATCTTACGACACAGTCTCTCCGACTGCACGAATTCATGCATGTATTGGAGCGCAAAGCTGAGCACCAGCTTCTTTAGCGGCTCATCGAAACTGGTCTGTGTGCGCATCTTGTCCAGCAGATCGAGTATCCAATTGAGGAACTCCTGGCGATCGAGGAGTGACTCCTCGTACATATATTTACTCAACTGATGGCAATACTTCCAGTATTTCAAAGCGTTGCGACTATCCTCAAACTGGCTGCCAATCCCTGAAATACTACAGCCTGGAGGCACGGCACCAGCGTTTGCACCAGGTGCATTGCCGGCTGCTGAGCTGCCCAAGGTGGCCAGAGCGGTGCCGGGCGGTGCTGTCGCTCCAGGAACAACACCGCCAACAGCTCCGGCGCCAACTGCTCCTGGTTGTCCATTTGCCGGGCTGTGTATGGGAGGCAATGGGCTTGCCATACTGGGAACTGGTATGAGATTGGGTGTTGCGCGTTCAGTTGTTGGGTTGATGTTATTGCTGTTGTTGGTGTTACCGGTGCTGTTGTTGTTGCTGGCATTGGTGCTGCCATTACTGTTGTTACTGCTGCCGTTGTTGTTGCTTGAGTTGTTGCCGTTCGCATGAACTCCATTCTTGTCGTGTGCTGTTCCAAAGGAATATTACTGAATATGGAATTCGTTTTAAGACAACTTCAGTACTTACACTGCTGATAGTATTCCTGGAGCTTTGGCAGCAGCTCTTTCATGAACTTGATCATGTTGCCTGTCCATTCAGCAGCAGGATCGTAAATGCTGCGTTTTTTATTCTTAGACTCGGTGAAACTAAGTGTGTAGGCGGCACTCAGCTTGATGAACCATGTGGCACGTTGCATGTTGACCTGGTTCTCGCACAGTGTAATGAAAATCTCCTCTTTCTTGTTAAATGAGGGTGCTCGTTTAGCTAAACTAAGCAACGGTTTGTTGCCGGCCAAATCCTTGAACCAGGCGTCGACGGTACATTTGCGGCGAGGAGAAACCGGCCAAAAGTTGTCCTTACAATTAATTTGCTGCTTCTTGCGCACCGTATCCTGCAGCGTCATAAGCTCTTCCTTTTTCGCCAACACACCGCTAAAGAACGCGCTCACTTTGCTCGCGTTCACATTGGACGTATGAGCTGTTCCAAACTCATCCGACAGCGGCGGCGTCGTTGTAAAGCCATGTTTGACATTCGTGGGCGTCAATTCGTCCTCACGCTGCTTGGCGTCTTGCGGATATATATCCGGGGGCCCGAGACGTGTACGCTTAAGCGGACGCTTCTCCTGAAGCAGCGAAAGCATCTTTCAGCTTAACAAGTTCACTTTTTCCGCAAATACTTTACAATTTCTTTGCAAATTTTCACTAGCTCATACATACAAAAATAACACGAAAACAAAAATGTATTTATCGATGTTAAGTAATCGATAAGAATGCAGTTCTGACATTTCGCAACACTTTAGAATCTAGAGATGAGTATTACAATTGAAAGTCACGAGAGACACGAACACGAATTTCCCTCTATTATTACGGCTTCTTTTGGACGCTCTGGTTAATTATTGGGTAAGATGGGTAACAAGAAAGTCAGGGACCAGTATTTTATATTATTGTCGATGATTATCTTTATTAACCAATTAATTTTTTATAAGTAGAAAGTACTGCTTTTGTTCGTTCACCTTGGAGATGTTAGGCATTTTTACAATTTTGTTACAAATTTAAAATAAAAGTGTGACCGTATCCTGCACTAATTAAAATGACACATGGCTGCGGTTCGATAGTTTTGGCACATAAGCGACTTATCGCAATTAATTCCGATAATCCAATATATTATTATCATTCCATTCCACTGCCAGTTCCACTTGCCCAGCCAATATTGCACTTGAATATATATACTATTTTTTTTAATTAGAGCAAAATTGAAGTAAGCGTTAATATTAAAATGTCCAACAACAACACGGACACCGGCGACACTGCGATATTTGCCACAACAAGTGCCACTGTACAAGATATAGGCACTGGAGAGTCATTGGAGCCGCGTGAATCGCTGGTAAATTGACCTTCGTAAGAAGGAGAACCCGTTCGACTTTGTCTAATCTGTAATCTTTGAAACGCATTCGACGATAGATAACCACTGCTGTAAGCTTTCTGCAAAATACCAAAGTGCGGCACACAACACTAATCCAGAAGCAGCAGTTTCTGCGGTCCAAAGGTCTTACGGCTCACGAAATTCAATTGGCTTGCGAGAGAGCCGGTGTCTTTACCCAAGATCCGAATAATCCAAATACCGTTATCAATATCGGCTCCCAGCTGGCGGTGCTACCACAACAAACAGCCTTTGGACGTCTGCGTGAAATACTTCACACATCAGCGCTCTTCAGCGGCCTCATCTATGGCATCTATTTGTTCTGGCGGGTAAGTGAACTACATTCCCATTATAAACATGATTAATGCGTTGATACTCCGCTAGAAATACATTGCGCCATTCCTGTTTGGCAAGCCAAAGAAAAAGCCCGTGGAGAAAGCATTGGAGGACATTGATAAGAAGGTGGAATCTAGCACCGAAAACCTCAACAAGGAGTTAACCATAGTCAAGGACATGATTACACTGCAGCAAAAGGAGCATACACAGCAAATGAATCGGGAATTCAGCAATTTTCGCAGTGATCTGGATGCGATTAAGGGTTTACTATTGAATCGTAAGCAATTTGCATCGCCAGTGGCATCCATGACAATGCCCACCATTCCGGCCTGGCAGTTGGCCAGTTCACCGCATCATCACCTTCACCGCCATAGCAACAATAGTCAATCGGATGATAATGAAAAGCCAGACGATGTGGGTTCCGGTTCGGGATCATCGGAAACGGAAGTGGTTACCAAGAACAGTGATTCTAGCTTAGAGATCATGTAATAAGCAATCTAAAAGGCTTTCACATACATATATATGTCTATATATATATGTTAAATTGAACTTGTATAGTGAATTGATTTAATTTAGACGGTTTTTGCGTTTGCGATTTAGTTTTTAAGTTTCCGTAGTCCATGGCTAAACCATATCCACAATCGCTACCAAAAGATAACACACACATATGTACTAAAACGAATATATAATTATATATATACTTTAATAATAAAATAACAGTTTTGCATAATAATTGAAAGAAACTTTAATTAGGCGATTTCTGGTAATCTATGCGACAAGAGCACCGGAAATTTTAATTTCTTAAAAGAAAAAACTGAAATGATCATTGAAATTTGTGGGTGTTTATGGGTGGTGGGGGAGGTGACAGTGGTAATATAATAGATTATCTTAGTTTTATATTTGTTGTTTTATTTAACTTATGATTAGGTATTTAATTTGTATCTAAATTGCCGAATTTTCCGTTCTTAAGTTTCTGTTTTTGCTACGATTCTAATAAATTTGCTAAATTCCCATTAAATTTGATTAGGTCGGGTATCTACGGATGACAATCCCAATTTCATTAAGGTATATGTTCATTGTGCGGTGCGTAAGTTTCTTGTTATAATTATTATTATTGTTGTTCTTGCTTTTATTACAAATTTTGGTTCTCTGCGCGATCCGATTTTTCACTTGTTTATGTTTTATCATGTTGCTGTTTCGACTACTTAAGTTAAATTGATTTTTTTGTTTTATCGATTTTACATACGATAAATTAGTTTTTTTCTTTAAGTAATAATCCTAGAAATATATGTTTATAGTCTCACAAAAGATTGTTTTGGGGCTTATGCTATATAATAATAAGATATATCAAATTTCAAAGTGCTAGCTCCTTAATAAACAATTCAAAAAAATAAGAAATTTTTTTCGATTTGTTCAGAGCGAGTGCAATTTTTGTATTACATGTTTGTGTGTGTGTATTTAAAGATTGGAAAACAATTTTAAATATTATTTTAACCGCCTCCCACTGAGGAGGATTACGATTTAAGTGGAACCTCATCATCTACCCATACTATGTATGCATGTATTTCTGTACCTCACAACTGGTCCAACTGGGTAGCTAGCGGTAAATTGTAAGGATTAACAACAGCCAGGCCGTAGTCATCAGCTAAATTTGTTTATATTTATATATGTATATAATTTGATAATGATAATAAAAAACATATGTACAATTATTAAACTTTAAACTTGTAACCATTAGTTAGAAATTTTGAAGGTATTCACATTAACTGATTTTACAAAATCCAAAAATTATGCTAGATTAAAAAAAATGATGTTGATGTTATTTGTAGCACAATTACTTTGCTTAGACGGAGTCCCATTTCCGGAAAACTTGTACTGGTCATTCATTGAAATTTCTTTAGCAAATTCAAGAGCTCAATAAATGCTTAATTTTAACTTTAAACTTGGTAAATTTCTGTCTGCGATTACAATTAATGGGGAATACCCTCAAATTAGTTTTTGTTAAAACAATGCCTAGAGACACAATAGTGGTACTTAGCCCCACGGGTGCACATTTAGCTTAGACTTAAAGAGAATATATAGTATATATAGACGAGTAGTTTACAAAAATAATGCCAAATCCTAAACAGCCGAGTTAATGACCGCTGTGCTATTTATGCTGGTTGTTGCTCCAAATGCAGACGATGTTGCCGATTTGCTTGCCGTTGCCGTCGTAATGCTTACAGCAGCCGCTGCTGCTGTGGTGCCACCATCCGGATAACCACCGGATGCTGGTGCCGGTGACAGTGACATGGTTGAGGACGAGGGTGAAGAGCAATCACTTTGAACACTCATTGTTGGCGAGGCAGCAACCAGATTGCTGCTACTGCTTGTATTGCTGATGGTCAGTGGGAACTGTGATGGTGTTCCTGTTGGTGTATGTGGTGACAAAGGTGTTAAAATGGAAGACACTGGACTGCCAATGCTGTTGGCATTTGTTGTTGTGTTTGCTAATGTAATTCCTGCTGCTCCTAATGTGCTGTTGGTGCTACTGCTGTTACTTGTTGCTGTTGTCGATGTGGCCGGCGTCGTTGATATGGCAGCAGCTGACGATGTTGTTGTTGTTGATGCTGTCGTCTGCT
Organism: Drosophila dunni; assembly: GCA_018152125.1. Classification (NCBI taxonomy): domain Eukaryota; kingdom Metazoa; phylum Arthropoda; class Insecta; order Diptera; family Drosophilidae; genus Drosophila; species Drosophila dunni. The sequence continues at coordinate 5,627,972 of JAECXC010000286.1, forward strand.
GCTGTTGATTTGAATTGGAATTATTACCAGTGGCAGCTGCTGCTGCTGCAGCTGCGGCAGCACGTTCACGCTCTCGATCTCGTTGCGGCCGGAAGGCTTCTCGTAGGGCTTCCACACGATTCTCATTGGGTCCCCAGCGTGCATAGCCAGCGCTATTCTGTAGCCAAACCACCTGAGTGCCCTGCATGCACTTGATAAGCACCTCGGATCTGTTAAGAAGTTTACGCGTTAGTTTGTTAGCAATATTCGGTAAAACTTTACTTACTTTTGCATCATGTGCTGATAGCCATGTCGATATTCGTGGGCCATTCCCAGCACAACCATCGATCGACGCTTGTACATGCTCTCCTCCAGCTTCGATATGCTCTTCCACTCCGGCAGAAACACAATAAAGCTGTTTTTTAATATAATGTCAATTAAAATTGAATGAATATGAAAGAAGCGGAGACTTACCTCAAGGGCTCCATGGAATCGGTGAGCAGTTTATCTACGTGCAATAGACAGGCTTCAATTAGTTCCTCGCAGTGCGGCGGATTCACTTGGAAGGAGCCGGAAACGGGCTTAAAGTCCAGAAAAGGCCTGCACAGATAATTTAATAATTTATTAAACAATGTTTACTAAAATACCGATGAGCAGCAGTTTAAGGAAAGGTGTATTTAAAATGATGCTTACCCTCTAGAACCAAAGTAGGCATCCGTGTCCGCAAAAGCGGAACAATATTGCCGGAAGTAGGAATTAAATGGCGATGCAAAGCACTCAAAGCTAACACCAAAATGCCGATGAAGGCACTCAAAGACTGGCACGGGTAACGCCGCCTGAGTGAGCTCCGCCTCCTGGGATGAGTTAAGGGCATTGCCCAGGAACGTTTGATAGCGCTTGAGCAGGCACCAGACGCGGCCAATGAACAGATCGAACTTTTTGTCGTCGAAACAATTATGACGATACAGTTGCTCCAGCTTTTGCAGATACGTAAGATTGATATATTGTGCATCTGGTTGATTGATGGTCGCAGGCGTATATTTGATGATCATATGATCGCGATCCTGTAGATACTCGATGGCTGGCATACGGGGGGAGGGCACTGCAAACTGTATGGGATAGCACCAGACCTTCTTGAGATGCGGCGGAGGCGGTGGCGGCGTTGGTTCCGGAATTCCATGTTCTTTCAGCAGCTGCAGGTGTCGTTCACGTATTTTCCGTGCATGTTCCGCCGATAGGTGGTAGATTTTAATGCATAACGTTTCCACCGAACTCTTTACCGTCTCCACCAGATGCGGTTCACACTGACGCTTTAGATGGGCCAAACGATCCTGGAAATCCTCATAACTGGCGCCGACAGTGCGACGCAACCATTGAAATGTATCCTCCACATTCCATTTGACGACTTTCTTGGATTCCGCGGGCGCTGAACGTGATTCGATGATTTGTTTGGCCGCCTCCGCGTAACGTGAGAGCTGCTTCCGTGCATCACCCGTGAATTTGGGCTTCACTATCTTGATGGGTATATCGGCCATGATCTCACGATACATGGAGCTGGAGATTTCGGGCAGGCAGCTGCTGGGTAGCAACGGATCGCAGCCGGTGTCAATGACCTTACGTTCCATTAGCCAGCGATTGAAGGAGTCTCGTGGTGCTTTGATGTTCTCCCTACGCATACACAGATCCTCATAGGTTTTAAGCAGCTTCATGCTGAAGGCGGCGCGCAGTGCTTCTATCTCCGGATGCGGTTGTGGCAGCAACGTCGGTGGACGCTCGACAATGACTGCATTTGTGCACACCTCCAGATCCCAGGGACCCGAGAGCACGAACTTCTTCAACGGCGGGCCACTGTGTGATCCCATGTGCTGTTGTTGTTGCATTTGCTGCTGCTGGTGATGATGATGGTGCGGGTGTATGTGCATGTCATCCGAGGGACGGCGCTTTAGATGGTGGTGATGCTGCTGATGCTGATGCGGCGTCATGGGTGTTGGTCCACCTACTCCACTGCCGCCGGCATGGCAAATACCCAGCGGATCGGTCAGTGGGTCAAAGGGGCGAGCTCCTGGCATTTCCCATAGGGATTCGCCTGTTACTTTGTTCCAGTAATAGGGTCGATTCTCTCGCTTCGACCAGAACTTGCGCCAGCCCTGATTTACTAGTTCAGCAGTCAATTCCTCGCCGTAACCACCTGGTCCCAAGGTCGGCGGACCTTGTGGCGTGTGCGCCATAGCCTCCAGCGTGGGCGGTGCATGATGTGATTTTGTTGGGGTCGACGGTGATGAGCAGCTAGGCACCGGTGAGCTGCCAGCGCTCATGTGTCCAGAACCAGCGGCAGTAGCATCTCCACTTGTTCCACTACCAGCTCCTGTACTAGATCCAGTTGCTGTTGGCGATGGTGTCATATTATTTGATGCACTCGCCGTTAACTGATCCCAGGCACTTTGGGCACTTGTGCTTGGCTGCATCATCATGGGACTGACGGTGCCCGTGGAGGCGATCACGGACGCTGGAACCTGCAGCGCTGCCAGATTGTGCATATTATTGTTATTAGCTGCCATTTGAGCTCTGCAAGAACAAAAAACACGCACACACACGCACATATGTATATTAACATCTCTTGTTTACGTTTTTTCTTTTCACTAAGAGCGAGAGAGCGCGAGCGATAGAGAGAGTGTGTGAGCACCACAAGTCTAGCAACCACTGAAATACTTCGGTTCCAGCTTAACGGCAACTAGTCAGCAAGAAACACTCAGCGAAGCAGCAACGCAAGCCGGAGAGTACGCGCAAGTGGTCGAAAAGAAGGATCGTCATTAATGTGACGTACATAAATTTTGTTATTACTGAGCCCAAGAGCACGCACTACACAGCTCAATACCCCCATCTCCCTACTTCACAAAAACATTTAACTTGGAGCTTTTGCTCTGAGAGCGGCGCGCATGTGAGCTGTGAGAGCGGAGAGCACGAATGAGAAATCAAAACAAATTGCAAAAGAATAGAGATTTTCTGCCTGCTTGTGTGTATATGTTTTGACGAGCGTGTACCTAGCGTATGCGCACCGCACAAATAAAAATATACAAAACTTATTTGCAGGCAATTTTGTTGCAGCAATCTACTACACACACACGCCACTAACGATTGCATTACATGTCATAAACAATTGCAGCTACCTTAAAAAAATATATAAAAAAAAAAACAAACACACACTAACAACACTCAGTAGCTTGGCCGTCGTTTCATGCCTACGTCATGTCATACACACAAATAATGGCGCGCTTTTTACATCAAAACACACAGACACCAATTGCAGCTATAAAGATAATTTTTATAATTTATATCATTTACTTTTGATTTAAGTAGGCGCAACGTAACATTTTGGCGCGCGGGCATATTATTGTAGCATTTGTCGCTTATGTATTTATAAACAACATTGTGACTGCACCGAAAATTTCTCTACACTTTCTTTTCAACCACATCAATATAATCTACGCCTTGCTGCTGCTGCTTTATGTGGTCATATTACGAACGCGCTTAAATGCCACCAAACTCACCTATTTTCAACTATCCTATTATACAAAACACGCACTACGTGTTTTCAAACATTTATAACGCTCGTACGTAATTATTAGATACGATTTATTTATGTTTTATAAATAAATTTCTGAAAAACTCGTCTTCCAGAAGTACTTCACCAGCTAAGTGTGACCAACCGTCGCACATTTCAGCAATAGTGGCGGCAGAGCAGCCCAACAACATTTTCATCGTTGGCACCAGTATATCGGATAAGACAAACATTTTCTTATATAAAAGAAACAACCGTTTAACAATGTCAACAGGATTTAATATTATTTGTTTGATTTTTCATCAACATCTTTGCCAAAGTGTGATTGAAAAAACTGAAGAATAGTCGTTAAATATGCGAACCTGTTAACAATCGATAAGAATCGAATGGTCATCCGCACTAAAACAAACCTAAAAAAATACCAGCAAAAGGTAGGTGTAAAAATGAACAAATTTGCATCTAAGAGATAGAGCTGCACACCTATCGATATCGCACTGCAGCACAGCTAATCTTTGAGATACAATCTGTTCTTAAAGTTGAATTTTATTCATTTTGGATGGAGGTTGTGGAATGTTTACCAGCAGTATTTACACATAAATATATATTTGTAACTAATTAGCTGTAGCCTGTAGCTTAAGGCAAATTTCAACACTAATTGTGAGATCTGGTTTAAATCTGTTTATCAAGCGTAACAAATTCAACTTTTTCGCCTTCGAATTGTTCGATTCCAGTTCATACAATGTGGACAGATTCACTAGTAAACTCTCATTCAATGATTTCTGTGGATTCAGATTGATTGCGCGTTCGTACAGATTAATTGCATCCTTGAGTTTTCCAGCATAGAGTAAGCATACGCCCATGTTGTTCAATATCATTGTGTTGCCGGAATCCAAATGGAGCGCCTTTTGAAATATTAGATAAGCCTCTGGGAAGTCATTTTTAGCCACTGCTATTAGACCCTTGTCTACCAAGTCACGCAAATCCGGCGTAGAATTGCTGGAAATCGGCGAAAGAAATTAAATGTAAACTATACGGTAGTAAATATAAATTAATGGTCTTACATTTCACGCAATCGGCGGGAAACGGCAAACTTTTGTTCCGCTCCGAATATATCGCCAATTTGCAGATATATGCGTCCCCAAGCCGAATACAAGGATCTCTGTTCCTCTTTACTAAGCGTCGATCGCGTGAGAATCATTCCGCCCATAATGTCATCAATCATGCTGAATTTCTTCATCTAAAAAGATGAAAACAAATGATCATAACATATAAAGATTGGCCGCATTCTCTTGCTACTTACCATTAACGCACAGTTAATTATTGATTGTAAAACGCGCTCCGCACGCCGTTGCCAAAACTCAGCAGCTAACTTATTTTGTAATTGGTCGAAATGCTGCTTAATCTCATTGCTGATTACATGTATTTCCGAGAGCTGATCCAGGGCTAAATGCGGTTTGCCCATATAAATAGGCAATTCGGCCAGCAGCAAGCGAAACGAGAAACACGCAATTGATCCCTGCTTCCCATTGTACATCTCCGGGTAGAAATCGTAAAACACATCTGGCGCATTTAGTTGGCCAAAAGGTTCGGCTTCCGCTTGCAGCAAATCATATTCATCCAGCTTGGCCAGCAATGCGAGACGTGTGAACCACAATTGCAAGGAGTGTGGTGAATGCTTAGCTGGTTGTCCCGATCGACCATATCCCTGGCCATAGATGGTAAGTAGTCGACCTGTTAGATTGACTGCAGCCCGAAAGCAACCGGAATTTATCAATGTCCGTATGCCGCGTTCATCCTGGGTTACACTCTCTACTCCAAGAATTTTACGATGCTGCAATTCAGCTTCTCCCAGATGCTGAGTCACAGCCACATTAACGGGGTCGGGCTACAAACGAAAAAGCAGAAAATGTTAGCATTTCATTTGAATGCTCCAACAAAACATATTTACCAAATCATTGGCTATATGCAGCCCAGGCATTACGAGATTTCCACCCGCTTCATGTGGCGTGGGCAGCTGCCATAAATTTCTGACATCGTCGGTCACTTTTATAGGCTCCTCGGCTTCAGCTTTTTCCACATACTCGGGTGGTTGGAAGCTGCCTGTAAATGTGCTGCTAGCCAACATATTGTTGCTACCGCTACCGCTTGGCTGTGATTCTTTACCTTTGGGCTTGTTATTTGTCAGCTCATCAAAAAAACTGGGCGGATCGTTGGCGAAATATTCGCTTAAGCGACCGTTTGGGTTGTTTGTCATTCCGTTTTCAATGTGTTGATTGTTTCTTTTCTGCACTTGTCAAACAATCGATACGACTATCGATGGCGTACCTATCGATTTGATGTTTAGGGTCACACTGGTATTAAATATCGAAACTAGATTTTTGTTACTAGCTGTTTGACAACAAATCACCTAAAAAATCTAACAAATATGGGCACTCTTATAGATTCAAATCCGTTATGAGTGTGATTTAAATTTGAACTTTATTTATGCAAAGTAAACATGGAGATCACAAATAGGCAATTTGAATATATATAAACATAGCATTTCTATATTTATTTATTGCAATTGCATTAGATTTATTGTACAATACAAATAGGAAACTAAATTAAATTTAAAATTAGAAACATTACGCCATTAGATGACTACAAAATTTAACATTAAAATTTATTATTTACAAATGTCGCGCCTGCGCATTTTCATTGTAGAACGCTATCTCTCTCATTCGCACGCTCTTTCGATGACCACTGCTATCCGTCACTCTCTACTGACCGTTGAAAATGGTTTCGGGATAATAGCTGGGAGCGTTGAACATGCGCGGAAAGCCATTGGCATCCAGTTGACCCACAGGCAGCATAATATCACTAGAAAGAAAAGAACAACGAAATAAGTACATGTGTGAGTAATGCATAAGTGTGTGAGTATGATTGTGTGTAAGTGCGAGAAAGTGTATGCAATTTGACGCCTGTAAATGATCAAGCACAGCGGGGAGTGAGAGCAGAGCGGAGGGCGGAGAGCGGCACATGTTATACGCATGCGCTCGTTTTTGGCATCAGCATCGGCATCGCCATCGAAGCACGTCAACGTTGGCGACCAAAGACCGAAGAGGTCTATAAATATGCATAGGACCGTGCACAAGGAGCTGCAAAATTGGACATAAAACACGCTCAAGTGCCTTTTTAGAAGAAACACAAAAAATGGCACCGGACCGCACTGAATTGAGTTTGGAACTCGGACTCGTAATGGGATCGAGACTGAAACTGGGACTTTGACGGGCACTTCGATTGGGTTTTGAACTCTCAGCGCTCTGGGAATTTAGACGCAAGTGTTTTACGGTCACTTAAACGAATTTTTTTAATGCCAATTTGAAAACAATTGAGTTTTTCCATTGCTGTAGCAGAAACATGCGTTGAATGAAATATTTTACGAGTTCCATAGAAACGCGTTGTAATTAGTTTTGGGCTTCATAGAAAACAAAAACCGAAATCATTATTAGAAACTACAAGTGGTAGAGCTAACATATTCGCCCTGTATGCTGCACGCAAGTTTCTATATAGAAAGAAATCCGTAACTTACGGTCTTTGCTGTGGAGTCCGATCCCGTTGCCTGCGATTTTTGAACCAGTTGGAGACCTGTGTCAACGTTAGTCCGGTCTTCTTGGCCAGCGTTTTCTTCTCGTCGGGTGTGGGATAGCGATTGGTCAGATAGCAGTCCTTAAGAGCATTACGTGACTTTTCCTTAAAGCAATAGACTGTCTCCTCGCCATCCCAAATGGTCTTAGGAAGTGGATACTTTTTGCGCAACCGATACTTGTCCACGGCGCCCAGAGGACGACCCCGCACCTTCTCCGCCTCTTTGTAGTGGGCCTTGAACCACAGACTCTGCAAATCCACGTGGTATTTCATGGAGAAGCAGTGCGTCTCCAGCAGACTGTAGAGCTCATGGAACTGGCCAAGATTATAGGCGACCATGGCACGTGCCCGCAACACACTTTCGTTTGTCTTGAAGAATTCGCTGGGCGGTAGACTGCACAGAAAGTTGGTCAACTTCTCGACGTCTCCCTTCTGCTGCAGTGCCTCACACATGCACTGAATCTAAAATGGGATTCAATTTGTTTAGTTTAAAAATAAAATGTGGATTAGATGTAAACTCACCTGATCCGTGGAGAATTGCAGCATTTTGGCATCGATGGGAAAACTGCCCACGGCGGTCATGTTGTGGGCGGCGGTAAGATTCGATATCAGGTGTCCACCACTTGAGCCTCCAGTGCCGCTCAAGCCGACGGGTGCACGCTGTAATCCCGCACAGAGTGCATCCGTTTTGGTATTGCCATTGAGATCACCCAGACTGCTGTGGCCATTCTCAAAGATGATGCTGTTCAGCGAGGGGTAGTGGGTGGGCGTGGTGGCCGCTGTGGGCGGCGGTGATTTGTCATAGTCGTTGGTTATGTCCTGGAATCGTCGTTCAATCAGATCCTTCTCTGTCGACTCGTACGGTGCGAATTTATCCAATTGCAGGACGGTTTTGCAGGAAATATTGCCACGATAACCTGCAGGAGAAAAGGTGAGAAGAAATGGGAGTAAGTATTATTATAATATGTGCAGGACTTTAAAATATTTGTAGATTTAAAGAACTCCAGGAATTTATTTTGATTTATAATGTTTGTTATTAGTTTGGATTAATAATATTTGGGGATTTATAATATATTTAACAATATATGTTTTTTCATTTGAGTTTCAGTCACTTAACCGTATCGTTTGGACTCTACAATCATCAGGAAAAGGAAAACAAAAATAAAGATTTCGTCCTCAATACAGAAATATTTAAAAATTAAGACAAGATCTAATAGTTCTAAATAAAATAGTTCACAGTTCGATTTGTTGAAAGTTAAGATCATGATCTGGTAATAAAAATGCTATGTATTGTAAATAGGAAAGTCCAAAAATACTTAGTATTAGAAATAATAAAGAATAAACGTTTTCCGAATGGGAGCTTGAGATCTTATAAGTTTATCGTTTTGCTTTTAAATATTTAAAATATGTATTCTTTTAGCAGTGTAGGACCAACAAACCTTTAAAGGTTTTATATATCTTTTGTTATTTAAATTAAGTAGTCTATATTATACACACATTTAAATCGTCTTTCCTTAACTAAATAAATGTTTTTTTTACTTTACACTTGAAACTGCTTGTTTTTATAATTTTTTTGATGTGTTTTCAATGGTCAACAAAAAATTTGACTCAAGAGAATTCAATTCTCACGTGCTACTTTGCAGTTCAGCAATAACTGTCAGCCCCTGCAGTCCCTCCAGCCCCTCTTACCCCATGATGCCCCACACGCCCCCTTTAACCCCCTCTAGTGACAGAAGTACCTCCGTTCGAACGTCGAAATGCATGTGACTAATCAAATTCTGGTGTCTTTTGACACCTCAGACCTCAGACAGGGCATAATAATAATATCATATTGATCAGAAAGAGACATAAAGTAAATATACATATGGTATATGGGTATATAAGTATGTACTCCGAAAGATATGTGATACATTTAACTGTACACACACATATATTATGCACATAAACAAAGAATTATGTATCTATATGTGTCCGAGTACATGGTAATCATTTGTTGGCTAAATAATTAAACATTGTTATTGCGTATAAACTAAATCGGAGACTCAAGAATGCTAGCTTCAAATTATTTTATTGAGTACTTCAGTAAAAACTCTTTCATAAAATGCTGAAATTCATTCATAGTTGTCACAAAGAGTTTTTTAAATTAAATGTTCTTCTTGTTACACTGCAAAAAATCATTGTACTTCAATTTCAGACAATTTAAAGGCGGTTTTTTTAAAACTTTTTTAATAAATTGAGAATAATATAATATTTACGCTGTTAAATAAGTATTCTACCAAATTATACGCTTCTCAAACTTTGTTCTTTATATTTTCAAAGTATTTAACTGACTTTTTGGCCCATTTGTTTATAGTTTTCAGCATTAATTTATAAATTTAAAATTTTTTAAGCCAATTTCCGAGTAATTCCCAATATCAGCTACTTCTAAACATAGTAAAAATGGCTAAATTTAAAGCTAAGTCCTGTCACACCTACCATTTAATTGCAGTGTACTTGCGTGTTGGACTTTAACAATTTTTCAAGCTCAAAAAATGTGTAATCTTCAGCAAAAAACTCAAAAAAAAAAAAAAGAAAATAAAAAATAAAAGAAAATTCAAACATAAAATAATATATCCCAGGCTTTAATTGTTTATGCAGCGCCTCATTGACGCCTGTTTCAAGTAATTTGATATGAATTTAATGTCATTCTCTTTTATTTTTTTTTTTTGGTTAGCCAAACTGATAAGACTTGGTCACTATGTGAGCATAGAGTGGGATGGGTGAGCGGGGGACTTACCAGCATTTGGCAGAAAGAGCGATCCGTAAGCCATGGGTGAGCTGATATTATCGTGTTGCACGGCTGAATGATCCGATGACGTGCCGCCGGAACTGGTTGAGTCCAAGTCACCGTTGATGGACACGGATAAATTTGTACTGTCCATATTTTTTTCAAACATACTAATTTGTTTCTAAACTACACAAAATTGATCAAATCTTCGATTTTTGTTTTCAACTTTTTTTTGGGGGGGCTTAAAAGCCGCAATTATTTGAATTATTTGCACACACAAAATACAGCTCAATTACAGACAAAATATGTATATTAATAATATTTAAACAATTGTTCAATTAATTTGGTTATTAACCGCTACGCGTTAGCGGAGCAACTCGACGCTTTCGCTTTTCAAACTCAACTGCAAGTGGCAAACAGAGCGACAGCAGCAAAGACGAGTAAAAACAACAAATGAAAATGCATTCAAGGCTGTGACGGCGACGCGTCGCCTGAGGCTGTTCCGTTTGCCACTGGCTGCGCCTGAAACGTTTGGAAACGGAACGTGTTGCTGAAGTGCGCCTGTTAGCAGTGTGCGTGAGAGAGAGACTGTGTGAGAGCGCTAATCAGGGATGGTTTGTTCGGACTGCCTGTGTCCTGTGCAAGAAGTGGGCGTAGCTTAGTCAAACCAGGCGCCATTTTGAATTGCCAATGAGAAGGCAAGCACAAACACACGCACACATCTACATGTACAGCATGTCTGCATGTATATGTGCGTATGGCTTGTCTAACATTAAGCAAAAACAAAGACATGACCTCATTCATTTGTTCATTTGTTTGTTTGCTCGTATCTAATGAATGCCGTGTGCAATTCGTAGAATTTACATCAAATTTCTTTGGCATTGCTTAATGCCATTTTGTTGAAGTTTGCATATAAAATCAGTCTTTAAAGTCACCAAAAACTCGCTGCAACACGATGCCCAAGCCACAATCACAGTCACAGGCAGCCAAACACCAAAAAGACTCTCTCTTATAAAGGGCGCGATGCAAAAAGCAGAAAAACGAACGAAAATTCATTTGTAGCTTCTGCTTGTCATCTAATGGCATCAAATTTCAATTACAGAATGTTCCACTCTCACACACAGTGCGCAACTTCAATGGTGTGTACTGGTCTGTGTGTGTGATTGTGTGTGATCAAATAGTGACATGACAAAGGTGACAACAGCATCAAATCCACAAAAAGGCTAAACAATGGCTGCCACGGCAACACCAACAGCAGCACCAGGAGCAGTATTTTATAGCTGTTTGTTATTGCTGTTCTTGAAAAGATTTCAATTTAAGCATCAAATTAGGAGGGTTGATCAAAATTTGTCACACCAGCCCAAAAAAATAGAAAATCCCAGAGCCTGTCACACGCATATCTACACAGGGAATATATTCAATTTGTCACAGCATCAGCAGCACGATCAATTTGTGGTGGGGGGCGAGAACAATGTCATCGCCACAGGTGCAGCTTTTGTTATCGATATCGATAAACGAGGGATGCTGTGCAGGAGCTTAACAGCTTTCGCTGCTGTTAACACTGCGCCACCCACAGTGAGAGCGGGCGTGCGAGTGTGTATGCGCCTGTTTTGGTGTTTATGTGTGCGTGCCCTTTAATTGACCGCAATCGTGCTTGTAATCGCATTAAGCCAATTTTTACTTATTTGATTAGTACAACCACGTGTCAGGACTTTGCTGCCAAGCAAATAATACTCGGTAGCATCAACAAAACGCTCAACAGTCGCTTTCATTCCCACACTATTAGGTTTTTGCTGAGTTGAGCAGATTTTTTCCTGAGATTCCAATTGGTGTCGTATTCGTTACAATGCAGCCGCTTATAAACCAAAAAAAAAAAAAGTGAAAAAGTGCATTTAAAGTGAGTATCAAGGAAGTTCGAGTGTGTGATGGGCTATTTCGTATATTTGGTAGTAAATTAATATTATCATTAAATTTTATGCTTAAACGCAGTTTTTCTCGATGTCGCAACAAATGTTTTATTGCGGGACAAGAGCGAGGCAAGCGACATAGGGTATATAGACTGTGAAATACCCGGTATGCAATTTAAACAGTTTAATACCTTGCGAGATAGAAAAGTAAGTGAAACAAATTTATATAAATAAATTAGGAATAAAGAACATATTTCTTATATAACAATATTAATCTAAGATGACATGAAATATTTTACTGGACTAAGTATGAATAGTAAAATATTTAAAATTACGATTTGAAAATTTGGTTTAAGAATATTCCGATTTTTAGACTATAGACAGGGCTGTTAAGTTGATTCTTAGCTAAGAGAACCCGATTTTTGTCTGTGTATAAACCAAAATAAACACAACTTAAAAAAAAAGAATGCGAGCTTCCAATGTAATTAATGCGAATTGCAATAAACCCGTTCATAAAATCAACAATTTCATTCATAGTTTGCTTGTAGTTTCCATAGAAAACGATTTACATTGTTAATGCCTCTAGTTACACGGCAAAAATACTATATAACCGATATTTAGCTACTCAAAATTCAATTTAGAAACTTAAGCAACAAATTTACTCAACAACTGATTAAAAAAAAATTTCACTACTTTCATCACACTTTTAACTACTAAGTAATACTATAATAAATACTACAGCCAACGATGACTGTATGCACTTCAATCTTGCTGTTTCCGGATGAATATGATACATTTTAAGCCACAAATCCATAACTCTCATTTTATTTCGAAAACGTTTACTCCTAACTTCTTACATAACACTTATCTATTGTCTCCAGGCATTTCCATTGTCAATTCTAAAATGCGCACAAATTACTTAACTTCTTGCTAAGGATACCAGAGTATTTCGAAAGAATAACCTGTCCTAATAATCCCAGCCTAATAGACCAGAAAATAGAGCAACCAAATCGCGACAAACCCACAGGAAAACAGCTTAACAGCTGTAATCCCAAATCTGAATTTTGGAACAAAGTGTTTTTCGGGATTCCTAACTCTGTCGTCTCCCATTCATCGCAAACAGAATTCAAGTCTTTTCTTTCAGTCCTCAGTCTGATCCTTTCCTATGCTTTATCCGCTTGTCGATCGCACAATAATGGGCAAACTCGGGATTCTATACAATGGTGTTTCTGTGTGTGCGAGGGTGTGTCTGTGTGTGTGTGAGTGTGGGTTGTTCTCTGTTGCGTCTTTCCTTTCTTCCCTTTGAAAGGAGCACATGATTTTCGCACCTTGTCCTCAATTGTTCAATAGAAATGTTTTGGGAATTAGAAACTTATGTTAATGGGCGTCTAAGTATTTATAGACATAGTGAAAACTCAGACCAATTAATAATATTCAACTTTCTGTACTAATTGGTCACGGAAATCAATCAATGCCCGTGTATTTCCATCATTAAATTTTGAAACATATGCTCGGAAAAGCATTTTTACAGCTAATTGGGTGTATGCGGTGAAAAGGTGGAAAAGGGGGATGGGTGGAAAAGGGGTTGTTTCTGCGGTGCTTTGTGGGTGTAAAATGATCCCAGGAATAATCCACTTAATTTCCATTAATTCCCTCAATAACAAATAATAATAAAAAACTTAGCAACTATTTGTGTACGTTATTGGATGCTTGACTTGTTTTTTCTGGTATTCCTATACTATCTAAAGTGTTTGGGATAGGGTTACTGTCTCCTCTTCTTTCCCTAGAATTTCATTGAAAAATATGCAGTGCGAAGAAAGTGGAAAAAACTAATCCATTGATAAAAATCATTTGTAGATCTTTGAATTTGATTTGGAGTTGGCAAATTTCCAGCTAAATATGAACATTTTTATCAGCTAAAACAAATGAAGGGAAATCAGTTTGTGCAGATGGAATTTTAGAGCAAATATTCAAAGTGTTGATTATTTTAGCTAAAAGTGTGGCTTTTAAAAGCTAATCCTTGAAATGAAGAGAAGTTTTTGGCTGAGCGAAAACTTCTTTATTCCTTTACTAAATTTCCTATAAAATTTTATTAGCTAATCAAACTGGTTTTAAATTGAATTTTAGCGGCTTTATTGGCCCAAATTGTAAATTTATGAGGCGTACTCCTGACTCTCTGGGGATACAATTAGTCGCTTTAAAACAATCACGGGCATATTGGTGTACATAGTTGGACATATGTTGTTGCAGCCACAAAATGAGCAAATAAATCAAAAACGCTGCATACAACGTAATTGAGCGTAATTCTCGCTGCGTTACGCACCCTTAAAAATACCCCCGAGCCCCGAGGAAAGTCCTTGGTACCCCCTCGACCCTATGTTTTAGGGTCGTTATGGCTACAGAGTTGTTATATGAACAGGAAAAAAAAAAAACAATGTAACCCGATACGAGTTGTACGTTAGGAGAAAGGTACGCATCAGCGATGCCAAGAGATGGACATAAGAACAGAGCGGTAAAGCTAAAAAATAAGCACGATATGAGAAAACATTTAAAAATAGCTAGGGATCAGGATGCTATAAGATTCCTTAGAACTTAAAAATATGCTAAAATAAATTCTAATTTATCTTCTTTGCCAATTTAGAAAAATACTGGAATTATACGTAAATAGGTTGTTCTATATTACCCGGACAAATCATTAAAAAAAAAAAAGGCTAAACTGACAACACTGTTACGCACACATAAAAATCCTGTTGCTCTCAGCAAAGCTGTTCAAAGAGGCAGAGGGAGAGAGAGCGAGAGGGCAAGAGAGAGTGCCAGGACTTACAGTGGTGGCCGCGCTAGCTCCGCCCATTGGAACAAAATGGAATGAAACTGCCGCATTAAAAATTCAACGAAATAAAAACTTCAACACAAAGAAAAAACAAGAAACAATTCAACAATTTGAGAATAAGAAAATCGAAGGGAGAATTAAAACGTGGCCCAATTCGGGTAGAATCAAACATCTTTGGCCAGACGACGCACACTCCGGTAGTTGACGTGGATCAGACGAATGCTTCCGCCAAGCGTTGCCAAAGGTTTGAGGAAATTAGCCAAAGTCTCCGCGACGGGTTCTAAAATATCACGAAGTGAGCACATGACATTATACACAAAGATCATCGGAGGCTGTAGATACCCATTGAAGAGCACCGTCAACGATGGTTTAACCAGATAATCCGATGTCATGTGCAGCAGTCCCACCAGCAGCGTGTTGATTAGGGAGTACAGCACGAACCTGTAGCTCTGCAGCAAAAAGGCGACCACGAAGGCGACTCCGATATGCATCAGACCAAAGAACTCGGCCCAGAAGTGGGTGGCATAAGTGGTGGCCCGATCGGCGAGCACAATTGAGTTGATCTTGGGATGCGTGTCCGTGGTGCTTAGATAATCGGCACAGCCGTGCTCAAACGGATAGATGCCAATACAGGTGTGCCGAGCAGCTGCCTTCTTGTTCCACTTGGGTGAGGGCAGGTCATCCAGAATATTCTGGGCATGCTGCGGCTGACATTTGCACATGTTGTCCAGCGAGGCGACGATACGGTCAAGGAAGCCAGGACGTGACTCCTTAGTTTCCACCACCAACTCCGGGGTTTCGGATGACGTCCTCTTTGGCCTGGTCTGCTTGCGGGGCGGTGGCAACGTAAATCTTGACCTCTTCGTCTTGGAGTAACGCTGAAATTCGATGCGATTCGGTTTGAGTGCGTTCCTCTTGGGCTCCTCGTGCATCTCGTAGAGCACATGACTTGGACTCGAGACTCCCGTCGTCGTATCGCCCTGTTCCTCGTTATCGAACATATTGTATTGGGATTTTGGATTCTGAAACACTTCCGTATCCGTTGAGTTATCCAGTTGTGGCAGCAACTTGCGTATGGGGGATTGCAACCTAGCCGTCACGCCCACATGGTGTACTTCCACCTCAATCAAATTCGACTCCGAACGGGCAGAGCTCTCGTCCCCAATATCAGACATTACTACATATATAAAAATACCAATTTCATTCTCAAAACGACATTTGAAGCGATGCTGATCTGTCTGATCTACATAAGTAAGACCCCACACAATTTGTTTTATACAATCCCTCACTGTATTTTAGTATACAACAACTAATAAATTATTTTTTAAATAAACATTTTAAATTACCAACTATACAAAATTTTAAATTTAACGAACATTTTTGCTGTTGGTTATGGTTTGTGTCTAAGCTGCATCAGCTGATTTTGTATTTTAAATTTCTGTTAGTCCATCAACTACCTATCGATATTTTTGTTATCGCCCTGACAAAGCTTTGCCAAAACACAAAAAAACTGTAAAAGTCGAATAGGTTAAAGGGAGAACAGCCAAAATTCGAGTTTGTTCCGGCATTTTGTTAGTGACTGCTGACACATTCATACAGTAAATAATTTTTAGTGCCTTAGATTTAATGTTCCAGCATCAGCCATTAAAAAACAAAATACTTAAGTATAAATAAAGCGCTTGAAATGTTTTCATCAATGTGGAAAAGTGTTGCTACCGGCATTGAAACTCAATTGACTTCATACTACTTTCGAGGTTCGTCCAAATTAGCAAAGAGAGGCCTTGCAGTTCTTGTGTCTGGTTCTGCGTCTGGTGCTGGTGCTGGATGTGTTAAACGGTTTCTGGGTGTCCAAGTCTGTCGCGTCAATTGTAATTTATTATATAGTTCTATGTGAATTTTAATCTAATCTCCCTTTCACTCACACTCTCTTGTTTGCGCTGTTTTGTTTTCCTTTTTTGCATATTTGTCTATATGTGTGCATGTGTGCGAGTGTTTTTACCGTTCGTTTACTAATCCGTCTTCCCACCTCCACTTCCCCCAGTACAAAAGTTAAGGACAGTGGGACTGAGAGGCATGCATAGCACACTGGAGGACGTGAAGCTCACTGGCTTCGATGTAAAAATCTTGCCAGCTTTGCAGGATAACTACATGTATTTAATTGTGGACAACAAGACACGTGAAGCCGCAGTGGTGGATCCCGTCGATCCGGAGCTGGTTATCAAGACCGTAAAGGAGGAGAATCTAACGCTCAACAAGGTGCTAACTACTCACCACCATTGGGATCACGCCGGAGGCAACGAGAAGCTGGTCAAGTTGTGGACTGGCCATCTGGATGTCTATGGAGGCGATGATCGAATTGGCGCCATGAATAACAAAGTGCGCCAAAATGACACCTTTAACATTGGCGAGCTCAACGTTCGCTGTATGTCGACTCCCTGTCACACCAGTGGACACGTTTGCTATCACGTGACTTCGGCAATTGAAGGAGATGCGGGCGCTGTTTTCACTGGCGATACACTTTTCCAGGGCGGCTGTGGCCGCTTCTTTGAGGGAACAGCCGACGAAA
The DNA here is from genome assembly GCA_018152125.1 of Drosophila dunni. Taxonomy (NCBI): domain Eukaryota; kingdom Metazoa; phylum Arthropoda; class Insecta; order Diptera; family Drosophilidae; genus Drosophila; species Drosophila dunni. Next base: position 5,645,207 of record JAECXC010000286.1, read on the forward strand.
TGTATGATGCATTGTGCACCAAATTGTCAGCGTTGCCAGATGACACCAAAGTGTTCTGTGGCCACGAATATACATTGCAGAACATGGGTTTCGCTCGCCATGTGGAGCCCGACAGTGTCATCATACAGAATCGCATTGAATGGGCCAAATTACGTCGTGCTTCAAAGGATCCCACTGTGCCATCGACAATTGGCGAGGAGAAGTCCTGGAATCCATTTATGCGCGTCAATGAAGCTAATGTACAGAAGCATGCCGGTGGAGAGGAGGACCCCATTGCAACCATGGGATTGTTGCGCAAGGAGAAGGATAACTTTAAGGCTTAAACCGAGTACGGAATAAATGTGATTAACAAAGAAATTCCGTTTTTTCTTTCCCGCTAACAGTGCAGTATTTTCTAGCTCGGCGCGAAAAGTTGACAAAATACCAATATTCAATCGATAGCAATCGATATTGTACTGACATACGCTGCTTATCGATAGCAGGTGAATACGGTCAGCCGATGCATTCACAGCACTCAACAACAAAACAGTTCAGCGGCATTCGTATTATTTCTTGCTTCTCATACTTAAAATAGTTTTTTTATTGACAAATGGACCAGCTAAAAGGCTTAATTAAGGCCTACGAGGCGTGGGTGGCCAAGAACCCCGATGTGGTGGGCGATTTTGAGACCACAGCCAAGTGGGTGTCGTATTTTGTGGCAGGTAAATTAAACTTCTTGCTCAGGTGGCAGAGATAAGCTATTAAAACGTTTCTTTAAATGGTGATGCAATAAAAATTAGGTCGCATATCCAACTCGAATGTGCTGTCCGAGTTGGTGTACACACTGTCCAACATATTGGTCTTCTACAACGATAGCATCATCGACAGGGCACGTGTTGCCAGCGAAAACTCTGTGATCCGTCTGCAATCCGGCCTTTGCTATCGTCTAAAGGTCACACTGACGACACTCGAATACTGCGAGGTGTTTATCGAGATATCAGCACGTCGACTCTTTGGTCAGACGGGAAAATGGTTGGTGATAGCATTAATACAAATCGCCAAAGCAGCTGGACGCTTGTTTCTACTGAAACATTCGACTTTGGACATCATCACCTCACCGCCAATCACAGCCCTCAATAGACGAGCGCTGAGCAAACAGCGTAAAGCAGCAGCAACTCCAGCTGCCTCGAGTCTGCCACAGTCAGAACATTCCATAACATTCCAGCTGAAACGATCGGGTCGCATCATCCGAAAGGTGGAGGGAGCACCTCCCATTCAATATCGCGACTTTAAACTGCATGTAGACAATGCGGATGCGGCCAAGACGCAAATTCCCCGAGAACTACTCAAAGCCGAGTACCTGTATATTGCCAAACCGCTGATTCATCTGGCTGCCATAGGGTTATTTGGTCAGCGTAGCTGGAAGCAGTACATGATTGCGTTCTCAATGGATCTGTACAGCATTCACGTGTATCGCCAGCATCGCCATCTAATGTCCAAGCAACAGAAACTAGAACTGAGCAGACGCTGCATCAACCTTATGTATTTCCTGGTGCGTTCGCCGTTCTACGACAACTACAGCAAGACAAGGATTGAGCGAATCCTCGGCTTCGTGGCTGATCATGTGCCAATTGCTAAGGTCGTCGCGGGTCCGCTGAAGGATTACATTCCACTATGGCAGAACACGTACTTCTATTTGTGGTCCACTTAGAGGCAACTGGGTAACGAGTATTGCGTATTTAGTTTAAGGTTTAAAGTTAATGTTACTAAAGGATCGACTAAATGGGCGCTGAATAAAGTTAAGCTACGAATTTTACTTATTTTCTGTTTTTTTACTGTGTTCTTTTTTTTGTGTATGGCTTTTTTAAATTATATATTTGGAACAATATTTGTACACATACATTAAACGATACTTGTTTTCCATCTTTTGTTTTAAACTTACACGCTAAACTATACATAACAATTACGCGAATTGGCTAAACATCCGAAATGTGTCTCAGAACTTTAAACTGAATCCCGGTCCCATGGCCATTTGGCGTTGGGTTAAGCCAGCGTTAAGCACAAACCCTGTATTCGCTGCTGCAGTGGCTCCACTTTTCTTGTTGCCCGTTATGATGCCCGAGGCAAGTTTGCCACCACCGACGCCACCAGCTCCACCGCCAGGTGCAGTAGATGTGGCCATCATAGGCTCATCCCGTCCCAGTTGCTTAAACTGTGAGCCACCCGAAGGTGCCTTCGGAGACGAAGCCTGCGCTTTGCGTGCTCCCAACTCACTCTTGGCCGGCCAAGTGGGGAACATGGATGGATCGATGGGTAGTGGCAGCTCCTTGAAGTACGTATGCTTTAGGGCCGCATCAGCAGTCAGTCTTTGTTTCGGATCGTAGGTGAGCAGGCCCTGCAACAGTGCCAGACCTGCATCCGAGGTTTTGTCCTGGAAATGCTTACGTAGCTGTGAAACCGGATAATCGGTGAATTGCGAATTCTGGCTCAACATGTTCTTCACAGCCGGCAGCTCCAAGTAACCGGGCCAGATTTTCTCGTTAGGTGTGCCGAGTTCCTAAAACAAGAGACGATTAGAATAAATACATTAAATGGTAAAAATAATATTATTTCTTACCTTAAAGATACGATTAAGCTCATCAATTTCGGATTTGCCGGGAAAGAGTGGTAGCATTTGTAGAAACTCAGCGAAGATGCAGCCCACAGACCACACATCAATTGGGGTCGAGTACTCCGGAGAGCAGAGCAGCAATTCCGGTGCCCGATACCACAAAGTGACCACCAGCGATGTGTATTTCTTCAATGGCGAACCGTATTCGCGGGCCAGACCAAAGTCACCCACCTTAAGGATGCCCTTGTGGGAGAGTAGGAGGTTGGAAGTCTTCAGGTCACGATGCAGTATCCAATTGTCGTGTAAATGCGCAACCGCGAGTAGCAACTGTTGGGTCAAGCACTTAACTTCGCCGGGAAAGAAGCTCTGCTTGCGTTGCTTCATTGTTTCCATTAGAGACTTTAGATCGTGCTCCACGTAATCCATTACAATATAGATCTTATCCATATTGGACCCAACGACAATTTCACGCACAGTCACAATATTTGGATGTTGTCCTTTAAGGAGTGTGTTGATCTCACGCAGCGATGTTATGGGGAATCCTTCCTTCTCCTTCTCCATTTTGAGACGCTTGAGTGCGACAATTTCGTTGGTGCGTTTGTCCTTGGCGCGATAGACAATGCCGTAGGTGCCCTCCTCGATCTTATTGAGTTGCTGGAACTCCTCCACCGAACGACAGCCCTGAACACCCGGGTAATAGTTGGGCAAGGGTACACCCTTTTCATCACATGGCGGCAATTCCTCAATTGGTGCTTTTGCTAGCTTCTCGGCAAGATTTGACTCTATGTTATCCATGGATTGCTGTTGCTGCTGTGTCATACCACGTTCCTCGCTGCGTGTGCTGCTGCTACGTGAATGTTTTCCTTCTCCGCCCAACTCATCTTCACCCTCCTCCACGCTGCTCGCCGCTGACAAGGACCAAGAACGCGAGCTGGAACGGGTTGGTGAACGTGAACGGGAGCTGCGGCTGATGTGTTGACTGTTCGTGCCGCTACTCCGGCTGCTAGCGCTGTGCTGGTGTGAGCTCTTGGAGCTCAGGGAACGCGATCGTGGCCTTTGCTTGGGGGACTTGTAGAGAGCACCAACACTCAAGGGACTATCGGGCAGAGGAACATCTTCATCATCGTCTTCATTGTGCTTGTTGCGCCTTCTTTTGCTGTGCTCCTTCTTGTGCTTCTTTTTCTTCTTTGTAGACTGGTGATGGGACTGGTTCTCCACGCTCTCCGCCGATTCGCTGACACTTTCTGCACCACTGCCACTGTCCTCATCCTCCTCTTCCTCATCATCATCCTCGGCATCGGATTCGGACTCGTCCTCGCTGCCATCGCTATCGTTATCATTTTGTTTTAACTGTTGTTTGATCTCATCACTCGAGTGTTTGCTTCGCTTGCGACGTTCATAGTGCACGTCCTCTAGGCTCACTTTTTGCTTACGCTTCACTATGTTTAAACCGGCGGTGACACTCGCCGCCACCGCAGTGGGACTGAGTGCATCGCTGTGCTCATTGCACTCTCGCAGCAGTTGCTCCCGTCGAGCCTCCAACTCCTCGCGTGCGTGCTGCTTACGGTGGCGACTCTCGCGCTCCGCTGCCAAGAATTTCTCGCGTCTGGCCAACAATTCGGAGTCACTAGTGGCTACGGTTCGACGATGTTGTGCAGCTTCCGCTTCCGCTTCGGATTTTCGGTGCTGCTTGCTGCTACGATGATTATATTGTGATGCCGTCGTCGGTGCTGTCGCTGACTCCGGACTGTCCAGCAGCTCAATGACCTGCCCATGTCGTAGCTTATGGCTATGACTGTGGCTGCCTCGACGGGATTCGCGTTCCTTGCGACGACTAATATGCGACTGCTGCTCATAGTTCTCCTCCGTCTCGTAGTCCTTGACGTATTTGTGTCGTTTGCTTAGCAAGCGTGAACGCAAGTCCTGTTCTAAGCTCTCAGACTCCTTAGCCTGCTCGTATCCATGTTTAGTACCACGACGCGAAGGTACCGGTTGTTCCACATCCACATAGTCTACGTGACGACTGCTGTGATAGTATTCGGCACGCGAACCACTGCGAGATAAGCTGATAAGTGGCTGTGACTGTGGTGGCTGCTGTTGCTGGTGATGGTGGTGGTGATGATGGGCGTAGCTCTGTGGCTGCGCTGTCGGCGGTGGCAGTGGCAATTGTTGCTGATAATGTTGATAAGCTGCAAGACTTAAGTGATGCTTGTTGGACCTTTCGCTGCGATGTTGATGCTGATGATGCTGCTGGTGTTGATGATGATGATAACGCTGTTCTAGATCATCGCGTGTTCGATACTCAAATCGTTCTCTTTCCCGCTCTCGCTCCCGTCGCTCTCTTTCCCGCTCCCTTTCGACACCCTCCAGACTACTGCGCTCCTTGTGCCGACGATCTCGAGAATGTTTCTTCTTCTCGCGTCGCGTATTTGCCGCCTCGCGTCCCTGGCTGCTTGTGGCCTGCGGTGGTTGTATGTACAGCGCATCTGCATCGTGTTCCTCATCATCTCCACTAGAATTAAGATAGAAAAACAAAAGAAAACACAAAATTACGATGCCAATCATTTTAAGTGCTGCCGAAGATCGATTAAGTTCTCCCCACGAAAGTGTGTGTTTATCTTGTGTGTCTTGGACCAGTTTCTAGTTTCTTGAACTTATTTTTGAAGGGGTAGGAAGTTGCCGAGGCGCGCTCTGGTTGTTCTTTTTCGTTGTTGTTCCTAATCCTATTAAATCCCATTTTTAAAGTCGTTGATTACATTTTACTTGGCCCGTCTGCTTCAAATCTCTAGAGTGCCACAATCAAAGTGCTCCAAAGCTATATATTTTGCTTGTAAATTGATAACAATCATAAAAAAAATATTTATATATAATACTGAGTGTAGTACATACATAGAATGGTAAGTTATACTTGTACAGTGGATCCTTGAATAAGACAGTTGTCTTGGTATTATTTTAAATTTACATCGATTTCTTGAATTGATTTTTAATAATTAAAATTATTTCTTCACGTTTACTTTTAAAAATATTGTGTACAAAGCGTTTCCGTCAGTCGATCAGTGAGTAAATTAATCAGTTTTAATATTCAGAATTATATTTCATAATCTGCACAGGAGATTAACTAAAATTACACGATTAAATAAAAAAACATTAAATTACAGATTAAAATCAAGTAAGTAGTTGGGTTTATTCAAGGCTCCACTGTTTAAATAACTACTTACCTGCAGGGCAAAGCCTTATCAATTATGGCAAAAAGCTAAACAATTCCATTGGAGCATTTTGAGTTGAATTCCGATGGGCTGTAAAATGTAAACTTACGACTGCAAAAATCTGCTAGAAAGATATTTCAAAATAGCGTGGGACAAAAGAGACATACAATATATACACACATATATATATGTTTATAAATACATGTGCATATATACGTATAGAGATGACAGGACTTTGAAAGGCATTAGCATTGATATTGAAACACAAACTTGTTATCGATTTACCGCCAGCATTAGAGATCACACTCTTTCCCTCTCTCATTCAATTTCTCTGTGTGGCTCTCATTTAAACGGATTTGAGTATTCATATTGCGTTTGAGAAGGGGTTGGGGGCCGTGTCCTTGGCCTGGAGATTGCTGCTGGATTCGCCATTTTACACATTTAAGTTGTTGGGCACACTTTAAATTTGAATTTCATTTCTTGCGTTCAGCTTTTTATAATTATTATATTTTTATTTTGTTTTTTTTTTTTAAATTTAGTTTTAGTTGTTGGCCATCGCGCGCCTCGGTCATTTTGGGACAAGTACACACTTTTTGGCCTATTTGCAATGAAAAAACTCAAGTCAATTAAACGGTTCATTTGATAAAGTTATGGTAAAGTCAATAAATTGGATTTTTGTTTGTTTTGTTATTGTTAAACATTTGGTAGGCAATATATGTACATAATGTCTAAATTGTACATAACTACTGTACTTATAAAGCAAGCGAAAGGATTTGATGTTGTTGTTGTTGTTGTGTGGAGTTCACGATTGAGTGATCTACAGGTTTGCAATGGGCGCCACTTTCTCTTTCTCACTCTTTCTTCATTCCTTTATGCATCTGTGACGAGACAGATAAACAGACGTTTGTTTGAGAGTCTGCTCGAGTCAGCCATATTTGAACAAAAATTTAATAAAACTAGTGCAAAATATGTTTCATTTCCAAAGAAAACCGCACATTTCACACCAACTTACTTAAATCTTTGTCACAAAGTAAAACAATTTTGATATACATACATATTTCAATGCATGCAAAAATTGCTATGTGACGTCACAGTCTTTGTTAACGTACACATGTGGAATATCGGATCTGCACAGTGCAACCTCCTGATCATTAAACCGTGTAGGGATATTAGATTCAGTTTTCTTTTCAGTTTTTGGTTTTTTTTTTTAAATAAATATAATAGAACGCTTTCAAATAGATAAAAGAAAAGATGCATGCCGCACACAATATACACACACACACACTCACTCACGGCAACACGCGCGCATGCATATGATTGTGTTATATTGGCTGTGCATGTGTGTGTGTGCGTGTGTATGCAGCAACAATTTTACGTGCGATTTCAATTTTTACTTTTGTACACACCTGATATATTGTCCGTCGTTGGGGCTGCGCAACTGGCCATCTTCGCTGCCAGACGTATTGACCATGTTGCTTTTGGAATTATGTATAGATATTAATTAGAGGTTGGAGTCTGCTGACGCTACGCTTGCCTTCCTCTGCCTGTCTTTGGCTGCTGATTCACCAGTACTTTTCCGCAGCTAAAGCGCAATTATATTTTTGCACTATAAGTGTCCAATATCTGGGCTTACACTTCTTGTGCTTTTAGCTGACCTTCAATTGGATTTTCGGTGGATTTTAACGTTTTTGCTACAAAAATAATTACAAACGTTTGCAATATCACAAACGTTTTTTTTTCTCCTCGCAGACGGCCAGGGCTGCAAAAACCCTGAAAAATGGCGTCTGTCTGACGTTGCCATACCGATTTAAAATGTTAACAGACAGCTGTTATGCCAGCTGACTAGATTTTACCTCGTAACTGTTTCTGAATTTACACTTTCGCATAAAAATTATTTTTATAAATTAAATAATGCTGATGTCGAGCTGCTTGCGACGTTTGCAGCCAACTGTCGGTGCATTTCGTCGTTATGCGACCACAATGCCTAGTAATGAACCTGATAGTGAAATCAGTGCAACTGTCAAGCGAATCCGTCAGGAACTGGCACAGGATAAACAACAATTAAAGTGGCGAACGCCGATCGGAGATCGCCCCGAGGATTGGAATAGTAAGTTGAAATTATTCTCAAACTCGGAGCAAACATCCGACTTTATTGTCATGATGCAGCGTCCCATCGATCTAAGTCCAAAGAATATAAAACAAATATGGGGTAAACGACAAGAGCGTATTGAAAGACATATGCAACAGTTTATACCCGAAAGACACAAGATTCTGGGACCGGAATTGGCCGCTGCCCATTTTATATTATATCGCAACGGGGCTGTCAAATTTCTGAACGATTCCACTTGGCATCGTGCTTCAGAAGATGGTGAATTCAATCTGCCCAATAAATTCGATGTCACCTATAAAGTGGAAGCTCTGCGTTGCGATAACATGCAATTGTACTACGAAGGACTAGAGAATCTACGCTGCTTGGAGCATTTGAAGTTTTTATCCTTTCACAATGTGAAAACCTTTGACGACTGGTCCTTGGATCGTGTTTCGGGCAGCGAATATCCACGCCTAGAGGTACTGGATGTTTCCGGCACAAATATAACTGCCAAGGGACTAGCGTGTCTCTATCGTCTTGGCCAACTAAAGCTCCTGATTATTGATGATCCCAAGCAGACGCTGGAAATAGAATTAGCCGCAGCGATGCTGGAATCAGCAATGCCGGGACTTAAAATCGTAGCAGCCAACACAATACACAGCACCTAATTTTGACATGTTGAACTAGTTTAATTAAAGAACAATTGATTTACACTAATTCTTGGCTGGTTTGCTTTTCATATACTCGGCTTTTATGTCTGCACGCTCCTCAACCGGCGGCAAATAGGGGACAATTCCTTTGGCTCTCCGATCGCTGCGTACTTTGTTCTGTGGGAGATATTGGAGCTTTAATTCAAGTTTGCAGTCATAACTGATCAGTTACCCAGAATTCTTTGCAATTGTTGTAGTTCACAAAATATATTTCACACTTGTCCCGGTCAAAATTGTTTTTGTTTAAACATTTATACGATAATTCTTGTTCCTGTAATTAACTGGTGATTATCGTTTCTTATTCGAACATCGACTTAACCAACCTTAAGACACGGATTATCACGTTCAGCATTGTTGTTGCGCGGCATTTTGTATAGTATTTTTAGAAATTATATAAATTAATTTATTTTGTGCGGTCGGCACAGCAACAGCTGTCAACAGACAACACAATTTAACAGTTTGCTGTTATGTTAATAACATTCAAGCAGTTTTTAATATGTTGGTTAAATAAATTTATTTCATGTTATTAAAATGATTTAAATCGAACTTATTTGCTCTTTTGAAGCACGAAACTATAAAATAACCTTTCTTTATGTTTTATAATTATCTTGAATTTATGAAGCAATAACAACCTGTTATGTGGGTGCATAATAATAAAGTGGCAACCTTGTAATGTTAAACAGGCACAACATTTGGTCGACGCATTAAAAGATATCGATATTTTCTGTTTAACTAGCAAACATACCTACAATTTTGCTGCTGTTAAGTTTGAATTAAAGTATTTTTTCCTCTATTCTTGCAATTTTATTCGACAAAATAATTCTTTTTCTAAAACAATTATTTTATATCTCAATACACTAGCTTAGCCACCAACTCATAATTTTTTTTAATCAGAATTTTACTAATACCTACTGTTAATAACTTTTAGGCAAATGTTAAGTGTTTTTAGTATTTGCGTCTGTCATTTAACAGTTTCAGCGCAACCGTGGCCACAATTTGTCGTAAAAAACGGCACGGAAAACGTTTTTTGTTTATTTGCGCGGAGTTTTGACTATAATTAAATATTAAATAACTAATTAATACGCAAATACGAGCGATATCGAAATAAACTACTACAATAACTATAGAAAACAGTTGAAAAGCAAAGCAGTGTTTGTGTTCTAGCTCTGTGTGTTTGTGTGCCTGTGTCGGATGAGTGCGTTATAAATAAAACGCCAAGAAGAAGCTGCGTGCAAAAAGTAGACGCCAAGAAAAATAAAGAATGTGCCCAAACAACAGGAGTGCAAGAAAAGAAAGTGTTTTTAAGTTGTTTTCCGTTGTATTTTTAATACATTTCTAATTGTTTTTATGATAAAGTAACAAAAGGCGAAAGTGCATTTTTTACATGTAACGCTGCAAAAGGTGAATATCGCGAGGGAAAATCATTTGCATTCTGCGACGACGAAACCAACGAATGAGGCTGTCAAAGCGTAATTGTAAAATTCCACTGTCTGGCGCAGGCAACAGTCGCAGCCGCAGTCGACGTCGCAGTCTGCTTTAACACATTCACATACACACACACATGTGTGTAAGTGTGTTTCTATATAAAGAAAACATGAAGTTTTCTAAGGAAAATATGTGCAAAAATGTATTAATAATGTGTATGTGTATTATTTCGTTCAGCTAAATTTTTACAAATATAACGCATTCGAAACTTCGACCTATTAAAACAACTTGGATTTGGAATAAAAAACGGAGTGTTTTATTTGCAACCACGCAGTGTAATGGATGCAACATCAATTATAACACAAGTTTCCCGCGATGATGAACAACTGAACGTCTATCCAAACGACAAAGGAGGTAAGAGATGACAACCAACTACAAAGAAACTACACTAAGAAAAGCCAAATGAGTCATCCGTAAGCTTACAAACGGCGTCATAACAAAGACGAAACAAAAAAAAAAGTTACTTTAAGGACAACTGGCCACGAAAATTGGACTGCCCCCTGACCTTAATAATTGTTAAGGCCGCAACGTATGTCCCCCACCCAGTCCATATACGATGACATTATAGTTATTGATATCTTTTCACTCTCTCGCACACAGTTTGTGTGTTTGTATATTAATGCGCAGCTGTTTTCTTGCCTATTGTGAATGATCTAACCACTTGCTAACTTCTGACGTCGCCAACTTGCAACTTACAGAGCGCCACCTGTAATCAACTGTGACGTCATGTATTTTCCAAGTGCACGCCAACAGAAAAATAAACTGAACAAATTGTTTTACTTTAAATGCCTTTGCATGTCCTCAGGGAGAACGATACTTATATGTTTATATAAATGAAGAGTAAGAGAGAGAATGAGAGAAACAATTGAAACCGCAATTAAATTGCACACTTTTTACAATGAAGATAACAAAAACCGGGGGTGAGCGAGAGAGAATGGGAGAGGGTGAAGGCGAAACCGGTATCGACGAATTTAACGTCGACTAGTTTTCGTGCAAAACAAACAAACAAACACAGCAACAGACGAATAAAACAAAGCGTAGCTTACAAAAAAAAAGCTTGAATGAATGATATTGGGAGAGTGAGAGCGCGCTGTTGTTGTTGCGAGTGCGAGAGCGAAAAGTTAAAAGTTGCATATACACATATATATTCTCTTTTATGTGGATGTGTGTGTATTTATTTCATTTTTTTTATTGCAGTGTGTGTGCTTTTATTTCTTCTTATTTGTGCAGCAGAAGCAGCAGCGAGCAATGTGTGGGGTGCGGCCAGTGTTAGAGCAAATCGACCGAGCGCCTTTAAGTAATAACAAAAATTAATCTAATCTGCGGTCGCAAAAACAGACGACAACACTATACTGAGTACATATGCATGTTTGCATATGTATTAAAACTCATATGTCTGTATATATGTATTCATGTATGTATGTATGAACAATTTTTGCGGTTAGGTGTTAATTGACATCTCTCGTTGCTTTGCGCTCTATTCAATCGTTTTAAGACAGTGCTGCCAATTTAATACAAAACTTCAGCTCCAATATTTATCAATTATGGGGGTCACACTTCCGTGTGCATATCTATATAAATGTATGCAAGTGTGCGTGTGTGTATATGTATGTTGCGTAGGCCTTTTTCTTTACTCTTTAACTTGTTGAGCTTTGTGACAATAAAGAGACGCGTCGACGTCATCAGCACTACACACACACAAACACACTCGCACAGCAGCTACATACTTAAAGTACTTTGGAGTGTGTGTGTATGTGGGTGAAAAAAGCGCTGAGCTTTAGAACCGGCAACAGTTTAAATATGTTTCTTATTTTATTTTTTTTACTTTTTGTTGCTTTTATATGTGTTTTATTATTATTTTTTCTTTTTATTATTATACTTTTTTGAGAGTGGGTGCCGCCTAAGTGCTGTCTGGGTTTGCCAGAACGCCCGACCGCCCGTGTTTAAATATTTATATAGAAACACATACGTACAATCGTTCATGTATTTTATTTTTATGGGCAAACGCTCTAGTATCTCATTTCTAGCTGTAGCTGCCAGTGATTTTCAATTTCTCAAGGTCTTCACCTATACACACATCTACAGATACAAGCGTATATGTGTGTGTACATAGATAGACGCACACATTGAAAACAAATGCGCGTTTTACCCTTTCCAAATAAAAGCAGAAAAAATAATATAAGTTTGTTATTATTGACGTATTAATTTGTCAAGGCAAATGTGTTAATATACAGTTGGAAATCAAGTTATAATTTATTTGATTAAAATCTCGATAAATAAATGTATACAGGAGATTATAATTACTAATACACAATCAATTTTTTGAATTCTTTGTATCACATTAAAATTTAAGATTTCCAATTAATCAAAGCTGTTAAATATTTGTTTGGCCGTAGAAACAGCTGTTCACAATTTACTTTTCCAAATATAAACAGCAACCAAATAGCTGTAAATCTGCAATTAAACTGTCAAGAGGAAGTCTTTAAAATGTTGCATTGTGTATTTTAAAATAGTTTACAACGAAATGGTCACTCTAAAGTGCCATGTTTATTTACTTATAGCTGTCAAACTTTGACATATGCACGATTAGCAACTAATTTGTTATCGATTAATCTGTTCTACTTGTTTTTACTTGAAAGATCAATAAATAATATGTGTTTTTTTCCGTGAATTGATAGAAATTCTTACAGCAAAAAAAAACAATGATTGATGAACGTCTGTCAGACCAAATCTGTCAAGTTTTTGATTAGCAATCTTACTTGCCATCGATTGCAGGAGTACCACTAGTTTCTGTACACTACACAGCAAAAACTGAATACCTGAAAATAAGTTAATATTTAAGGATTTATGTTTATTGCAAAATGCACAAGAGGAACTATAAATTTAAATTTTACTACTCGTTAAACATTTTCTTTTATTTTCTTTTCTTTCGCCAAAAGATACTCAAGTCTATGTGTTGGTAAAGAAATCATTAGCAAAAACGGCGCAATGCATAATTATTAAAAAAAAAACAACACTAAAATTATATACAAACGAACATATTGTATATTATAGAGGGATATATAAGTTTTAGGGGAAAATATGCGTGCCGCGTGCTGTGCCAAAAATGTTAATGGTCTTCAAAGCGAAACATTTCCTATATGTATTCCATTGATGGATGAATGTGTACACACACACACACACCAGTATACATATATATATTTACAGCTAAAAAAGCGATAACTAATTTATTTTTGGTTGCTTGTCTAAATCCCCCCATTTAAATAAAACAAAAGGTCAATTGGATGCGGCAAACAAACTCGTCTGTTGAATACTAGCTAAATTTAAGAGTGGGACGAGCAACGGTTATGGTTGTGGTTCATTGACCTCTGCACTTGGTAGTTGGTACTTGGTACTGGGTGCCGGGTAATGGGTAATGGGTACTGGGTTCTCTGTACTTTTGTAAATTCCAACCCTCAAAGACGACATCTTTGTGCAAATGCATTGGGGGGGCAACAGCTTGTGCGCCCCAATCTCTCTCTTTCGCTCTCTTTTTCTTTGCTTTTTCGCATCTCCTCTTTGTGGTAGCAGGTGCGCTTTCCCCCCTCCCCTGCCGAAAGCTCGTGCAAACATCACGTGCAAAGTTGAACAGACAAAAACAGAACAAAACAAAAAAACTGTTTACAGGTCGCTCGCCATCACTTTTGTGTCTGTATTTGTGTGGATGTGTCTGTGTGCGTGCAAGTGTGTGTCTCTGAACTTTTCAAAAAGTATCAAAAATGGAAAAAAAAAAAAAAAAGCTTTATAAATATGCTGAAGGTCGACGCTTGCTGCCTAAGAACTTAGGAATGATATCATATGTGTACACACACACACGCAGACACACATACGCCCAGATAACAAACACAATATTAACGCGATTAGATAAGAAAATCACCCAAAAAAAAAAATGTTTATAGTCGGGGCGTTGTTTTTTGCATTGTTTGTTTTAAATTAATTATTAAGAGAGCCAGAGAGGGGAGAAAACCCCAACTACGAATCTGTAACACACTTTAATTTCTTTTAAACTTAAAAATAATTTACATAAACTAAGTGTTTATTTTTATATTACAAATCAGTCTGTTAGTTATTAAGTATAGCTATTATTAACTTAAACAAAATTCTTCACTTAAATGTCTTTAAAAATTTAATTGTTACTAGTTTGAACTACCCACAGCTTTAAGTGAATATATAATCGCACATAACTACTCGATTCTATATACAAAGTTTTTTTTTTGGCAAGCACTTAAACTGACAATTGTCAAAATAATAAAGAAGGGAAGAAGAAACGAGAGAAAAGCGAATGAAAACAAAAGAAAACGCTTGTCATTTTCATTGCCATTCCGCGTCGGAAAATCTGAAAATTACACGAAACTGCGAAACTGAAAATGTATTTCCCAATTGACGCGTGAGGCCGTTTAACAGTCTGCTGCGGATTTTACGATTTGCATAATTCTGCATAAATTAATGCAGCTATATTTTAATTATTATATATAATGAATATATAATTTATTGTAAGTGTATTTGGTTACATAAATCTGCAATTTAATTAAGCGCACAGACAGCTGTTTTTTTTTATATTCCTTTAATTGGAATTAGTTCAAAGTCGAATTCAAACTGAACTTTGGTTAGTTAATGTTTTTTATTATAATAATTAAAGTGAAAGTTGCCAAATTTTGGTCTTTGCTTCAAAAATTGTTTAAAAAAATGTATTGCTTATTAAACTAGTTATATTTGTTCGTTTTTTATGGGCTTAAAGCAATTCTTAAGTATTTAAAATATTTATACTTTTAAAAATTACCATGTTTTCTCAGAAACTCAAATTATTTTAACGCTTTAAAGTTTTTTATTTATCATAAACTCAATTTTTTTATTCAACTTGAGTTCAACTCGTTAATTGTTTATTTTTTATAATTTAAATTGGTAGAAAGCACTTGTAATTCGTGACTTCGGACATTTCACATTTCATGTAACGCCCACAGAATTGAAATTGTTTTTTATTTAATTTTTTACGCGATTATTCGAGCTGATTGCCAAATTTGGTGTCTATTAAAATCTGATAGACAAATTGTGTTCTCATAATGGAGCTATAAATATGGATGGCAGAAAAAAAATATAAAGTAAATCAGATAGAGTATGCTGAAAAAAGTCAATAATTCAATTTAAAGCCTTAAAAATAGGACAAAAGCCTATTTGAGTGTGATGAGAGAGGGATGGAGATGCGACGTAAGACATGAATGCTCAATGGAGCCGAACCCCACGCCCTCATAAGCCGACACACCCCCTTCGCCTGCCTGCGCATCAATCAGGAACAGAACCCACAGACCTAAATATAGCAGATAGCTCTTTGCCTATCAATAACGACCAAATGTTGCGGATGTCGGTTCAACAAGTAGGCGACAAATTGACACCACCTCTACCTCCCTACCCCTCCCACTCTATGTTTCCATCTCTTTCTCGCATGTGGCTTTTATGCAAAGTTATGCAAAATATGGCCTGAAGTGTGTGTAGCTACTTTAAGGCTTAAGTCGGCAGATTTCTACATTGTCCTCGGGGAGTTTTACCTTTCAACTGCCTAATAATCGTGTACGAGTGTGTGTGCGTGTGTGTGAGTGCCTCTGTGTGTGTGTACTTCTATCACGTTCTCAACTCGTTATTGTTTTTGTTGTCAAAGCTTTCGTGATGCTATTGCGAGGAGTGCTGCCAATTTAGCTTCTTTTTGGCTGTAAATAGTATATTTAAATAAAGTTTGATTATTTGTCACTTTTGTAATATATACAAAATTAATATTTGAGGTCGCAGTGCACTTATTTTATTATATACGTTTTTAAAAATCATTATGGCAAAATATTTAGATGACTTTCATGTTTTGAAAGTTCGATTTGTATTTATAATTAGTTTTTTGTTCATTCTAATTTAAATTTTATTTAATATTTTTCTATTCTTATAATTCAAAGTACATTTTCTTTTTGAACAGTACAAATTTAAACTGCTTTTCTTCTTAGCCATAGTCTTTTTTATCCTTATCCGATCTCTTTAGCATCACTGATTTGCGCTCAACGACACTCATAAAATATTCAAGTGCCGTTGCACTTCACAATGTCGTCCGACAATATATGTATATGGGAAGGAGAGCGTCTAAGGGTTATACTAGTACTTAGTATTTTGTAGTGGGTGCTAGATGGAAACTGCTACTAAGCTGCTACTCTGGTTCAATGAACCAACTAACGTCTAGCTTCTAGCCTGGGAATCCTACTTTCTCAGCAAACATGCAACATGCAATGGACAATTCCATATTTGTTGGCAGTAAAAAGCTGTTTCAAATGTTGATATGCCTAGTGCCGAGAGTATGTTAAGTTTGTTTATAATATGTAATGGGTATGACAGTTTCATTACTATAGAAATTAGAGTTATTTCCTCTACGCCATTACCGCATTTTCGTGCAAAGCAAAGGTTAACAAGCCAAATTCATAATTTATGTATTACTTAGCTGTGATAGCACATGTAATTTGAAACTATTGTAGCATCCATAAAGGTCAGTCTATAAACAAAACTGTAGCGTTGTGAACGGGACAGCGCTCTACTTCTATCTCGCTCGCATGTTATAATTGATTTAGCAGCGAATTTGATTAGAGCTGAGTGCTTTTAGTGTCGGGTGTACTCGCCTTTATTCTGTTAACTGGTTCACTTTGTTTTCGCACAAAAACAAATGCAATTTGTATGAGAAGTCGAGTTAACTTGGCTTAAAGGCTTCGTTCAGCGGCAACAGAAAGGGCTTAAAGGTCAATCGGCGACCTTCTTACTGTTAACGAGCTGTGCGTGTCTGTCTCGGGGTGTGTGTGTGTGCGTGTGTGTGTGTATCTCTGTGTGTTTGTATGCAATTATAGCATTTCCCATCGATTTAACGCATGTATGCATGCTAAATTTGTTCTTAACCCCCCTTTCACCCTCTCTCTTCACCTTCTCCGTCTCTCTTTTGCCCCCACATTTCTGTGGTTGGGTTTTTCCTTCTGATTTTCTTTTTTGTATATTTTCATTTCATTCCGTTTCGTTTGATATCTATTTTAAGATTCGTACAGAAAGTGTTTCAAATGATTTTCGCATATTGCGAGAAAATCAAATAAAAATGAGAGAGAAATTTCCAATTTGACCATCTCCATGTATAAACATTTATATATTTATCATGATCATGATTATACTGTATTTGTGGATATATAATTTTATTGATGCGTCTTATGGGCCACAATTTTTAATCTATGCAATATTTATATTCCAATAAAAATTGTTTTAAACGAAACCTTGAAATGCCAAAAAAGGGGGAGTGTTCATTTTCTATAAATAAAAAATGTTATACAATTGCTAAATATAATTAGTTTTTAGTTTTCTATTCCTCGATAGATTGCAAAACTATCGACCGTTTGTCATCTCTAAGTGTTCGTTTTGTCACGTGAATAATCGATTGACAAACTGATAAAAAATGTGTTTGCTAAACTGTAATCAATTATTGATCATGTGAATCACGCACCGAGTTCACGATCATATCTTATATTTCCGATAAATAAAACAAAACTGTTGTGTTTCGCTCAGTGTAGAGCGGAATATAATTGATTTTAATTGAAACAATCAGTACGCAGTCGTATAAATTTGAATTCATTCAGTAATTTTACTTAATCACACTTAGTCACTCACTTCATACTTGAATCAGAATTAAAAATTTTATAATTATAATAATAACGACTCATTCAAGGTCGATTTGGACGCTTTAAATCGATTGAAAACAGTTGACATAATTTTGTATATCACTGTATTTGTTTTTCGGGGTCTTTCAATAGGTGTGATAATGAACTTATCGGTAGAACATTAAGGGGAAGTCAACTTGGTGCCAAATTCTTTTTTTGATAAATACTAGCAAAACTTATTTGTAAGTTTTCTTAAAGAAACAAAGAAATTTTCTATGTTAATTTTAATTTTTAGTAAAAGTTCTTAGTTTATATATAAAAGTTCTTGACCTTTGACTCTAGCCAAATACACTTTTAGTCAGTGAGCAGAAACGCTATTTCTATATATATTTATTAATAATTTTGATTAAATTTCATTTCAGAAGATGTGGATCGTTTGAAACCTCAGAAACGTGGAATATTTCAATCTTTACTTTGCTGCTGGCGACGAAATCGAACGAAAACCAATCAAAATGGCACACAGATCGATGGTTCCACAACACCGCCCCCATTACCGGACCAACAAAGGTACCTACTACCTCAGGTTAGGCACTCCGATATGCACAGAAAGTGCATGGTTATCGATTTGGATGAAACTCTAGTGCACAGTAGCTTTAAGGTAAGTCTGAGCTCAAAAATTTAAGGTTCATCAGGGTTCATCTGGGGCCTTTACTTTTTTCGTTATTTATCAGTGATTTGCGTTCAGCAATTTATAATTTAAATTTATATTTAAGTGCATTTATTTTCCTTTTTGTGTCGACTGTTCATAGTTCATAATAAATAAATGATTAATATTATAACATATATATTTCAGCCCATACCTAATGCCGATTTCGTAGTACCAGTGGAAATCGATGGGACCATACATCAGGTCTATGTGCTAAAGCGACCGCATGTCGATGAATTTCTTCAGAAGATGGGTGAACTGTACGAGTGCGTTTTGTTTACAGCCTCACTAGCCAAATATGCAGATCCAGTTGCCGATCTGCTAGATAAGTAAGTATTATCTTCTATATACTAATAATTATAGCTAGGGGCAGCGATGCATCTAAAATTGCAACGCTGAATATATATTTATGGAACCATTATAAATTAATTTGATAAAATTGATTAGAAGAATTTATATACAGCTTTGAACTATAAACCGACTTGATTGCGGTTAAAGTGAGCATGGAGGACAAGGGTAGACATGTGCAACTGATACGTTTGCGGTCTTATGGATCACAATTCAAGATAAAATCAACAAAGTATATTTTGTGGTTGAAAAAGTGTACAAAAAAAGTAATACAGTTAAAAGAAAAACTGGAGTAATTTACTGTGTTGAAAAAAAAAACTTGTTAAGCATTCAAATTGAATAAAGAATAGAATAAAATATATTTTCATATTCAAGAAGAGTTCAGGGGTCTATCAGGTTTGTCAGAAACAAAATGTGCGTAACAAGCAGAAGGAGGTTCCTTCCTCCTGCACAGGATAGGACACATCGGTCGAAACAGGATATTTGTATGATACATTTTCTT
Organism: Drosophila dunni; assembly: GCA_018152125.1. Taxonomy (NCBI): domain Eukaryota; kingdom Metazoa; phylum Arthropoda; class Insecta; order Diptera; family Drosophilidae; genus Drosophila; species Drosophila dunni. The sequence continues at coordinate 5,664,540 of JAECXC010000286.1, forward strand.
ACCTTTTACTTGTTAAAGATAATTTAAATTAATGTGCACAAATTTGATTTATTTTTTCAGATGGAATGTGTTTCGTGCAAGACTGTTTAGGGAATCATGCGTTTATTACAGGGGTAATTACATTAAGGATCTAAATCGTCTGGGACGGGATTTACAAAAGATTGTCATAGTGGACAACTCACCGGCCAGTTATATATTTCATCCAGACAATGCAGTAAGTAAAGGACAAAAAAAAACCTCTTTAAAGTAAGTGAAATTGTTTGTAATCACTTATGCTTTCACTTGCAGGTTCCTGTAAAGTCGTGGTTCGATGACGTCACCGACTGTGAGCTACGCGAGCTGATACCGCTCTTCGAGAAGCTCAGCAAAGTGGATTCCGTCTATTCGGTGCTCTGCAATTCAAATCAGCCGCTGAACAATCAAACAAACCAGCAACAACACACGCAAGAGTTGCAGCAAGCGCCACAGCAGCAACACCAACAGCAGCAGCAGCAACAACAACAGCAACAGACCATCTCTGCCACAACAGTTATTACACAGGCGACTACATTGTCTGCACCGACCATGCTGAATACTGCAGCACAACAACAGCAACAACAACAGCAGCAACAGTTGCAGCTGTCGTCGAGTCCGCCCAATCCACAGAGCGAGCTGCTTCAAAAGACGTAACATCAGTGGGAATTAATGTTTATAAATATATGATAAAGTTTATACATATTCTTGAGACCAAGCAAAGCAAAGCATAATCCGCCTCTAGCAATACACACACACCACACACACACACATAGACACACACTCTTTTAGCGGTAAAGTCCAGCAAACAATTCAAAGCTAAAAAACTCACACACTTGCTTTCTAGACTAAGCTCAAGTTTTAATTAATATTTTTAATTTTTTTATATACTGCATAAATTTGCTATTTATTATTTTATGTTTGTTTCCCTTTTTAAATCAGTTGTGTGTGCGTGTGTAAATTTTATATATGCAAAAAGCAAAGAAAGGCCACGCTTTACCCTCTATACTGGGTATTTACCCCCCAACATCCCCTCTAAACTAAAAAATATTAAATGAAAACCGTAAAAAAAAGTATACATAACAACTATGTATAACTAATAAACATAAAACTTTTATATACACTATATATATACATATGTATAAACGTATTTTAAGTGCGCATATTTAACACAAGCAAGAAAAGGGAAAATCTAATACGGCTAACAGTGGGCAAAACCACATATAAATGAGCAAAAAAAAAATATAAGAAAAAGAATAACTATACATATGAGCAGAGAGATAAAATCAAATTCAAAATAGCATATATTTATATATATTTTTTATTAAAACATAAAAACAAAACACTTAAAACAAATGAAAAAAATCTACGTGTACTAAAAAAAAAAAAAGAAAATGTAATAAAAATAATAATTTATGTATACAACTTATATATATATATATATACTATATAGGCTAAGCACATTTTTGCTTAAGCTTAAGGCATGTATAAATATTTTGAAAACGTTTATGCGCGATTTTCTCTATTCGTGATTTCTACATTTCATGATCATTTAGCTAATCACGCATACGAACGTTAATTAAATCAGTTTAAATTAAATTTAAATTTAAACAAAGTCGACACAACAATGGGCACGATTCAAACATCAATATCCGCTGAAAATACCCTGTTTATTTTCAATTGTTGGGCCGCTTGTTGTGTAGCCTAAGCCTGCGGCATGAACGCAGTTATTTATGTAGCTAAAAATTGAGTTTATGCGTTTAGGCACAATATCATGTTTATTTATGTGGCAGGCACAATTGAAGGTTTCTCTCTCATCATTTAATGCACAAAACATATCCACCCAACTGCAGACATTACAGGGTATCAGCAATCAAACCATTGAATTCACTGAACATGATATTGCCTGACGCATAAACATAGTTTTTTTCTCCCAATAAGTACATATTTTTTATGTATCGCACAGTTTTAATTATTTTAAAATTTGTAATTTAGTTAAACTTTTTATTTACCAAGTGCGCTTATGAAACGCATTGCAATATATAAAAAATTCCCACGCCACGCCCCCTTCAAACCCCTTCTTTTCTATCCTACGGTGCGCGGACATGTTTTGTGTGTTAAAAAAAAATAAATAAAAATAAGAGTAAATATTTACAATAAAGCTGCAAACTCCGACCAAGTAAATAATATTTAAAATGCAAGTACATCTAATTGTGTATAACAGTATGACACTTCTTATATGGTATATATGTTGAGCTCAAGCTGGCCACGCCACAACCCACCTAAATATATATATGTAATACATATTATGTATAAAACAACAGTAACACGAAAAGACGCTAGCATCCACACACACACACACACCAAGCAGTGTCGTAACGGCTTTTCCGATCGAACGTTTCTTTTCTTCCACCTACACCACTTGTAATTGTCAACTAGTTTTTGCAAAAACACTTTTATTAGCTCGTAAGCTTTTGTTTGTTTTTTGTTCTTTCTTTAATTTTTAACACTAAACAACACAACACACAATTTTGGCACGTTGCAAACGCGCAATTTTCTCATCTATGATTTGGGCATTGCAGCAAGTAATGAATTGTTTAAATATCACACTCAACACAACAAATCATAATTATAATTCAAATAATAATAATTCATAATATAAATAAAAATATTGTATATCATTTACACTGCTGCTAAATTTGTAATAAACATTAGCAACTAATCACAAGCGAAATTTTTAATTATAAATGCGATAACGATAATAATGCATAAACATACATATATATTTAACTGTTTTACTTTTAATAAAATAAACAATAAATGAGAAATTGAAAATGGAAAACAAAACTAAGCAACACTTAATTTACCATTAAAAACAGAAAAATTCTATTTTTAAAAGGAGCCTATAAATGTAATGCATAAATGTCGGCAAATGAAAATAAAAACAAAAACCAATTTAAATCTACAAACAAAAATTATGTCATCAAAAAATTAAAAAAAAATCATTAAAACCCCCAAAAAAAATAGAATTTTTTATTACAAGTGGCAGAAAAGTAAGTAATAAGTTATTTTAAAGAAATTTTAGGTTTATAAATTATGAATGGTAAATTGGTTTTTTATTTTTAAAAAAAGAACTTAGCTATTTTAGCTTGAAGAATTCATTTTTAAAACTTCTAAGAATTTAAAGTTTTTTAATTTAGAACAATAATTTTGTTTTTATTATTGGAAATTAATTTTCCTTTAAAAAAAAATGGGAAAAACTAAAATTTATTTTTTAAAAAGTGAAAACTTCAGTGTTTTTTTTTTACTGTTTTTGAATACGGAATAAAGTTCTATTTATTATTAAATTTTTAACGCACATTGTTTACATACACCTCGCATTTCATTTCTACACACTAATTTAATACACATATTTTGTCTTGAACTTAGTGGCTAAACTAAAGACAGAGGCAATGGATTTATTTGGTTGCATTTTTGTATCTTCGGTCCAAAAAACACTTAGGATTTTCAGAGTTTTTCTTGGTTTTCCTTTCCTGTTTTTGTCTGGCTTCATGTCGTTTCTTAAAATTTGTTGTAGTCTTGTATTTTTTTTTTTGGAAAAGCATTTCCGTTTTTCAATTTCTTTTTTTATATAACAATGCAAGCAAAAGAAAATATAAAAAATGTTTAAACAAATAAGTTGTTGTAGCAAATCGCAGAGTGAAAAGTTTTTTTTTGTTTCTTATTTTCGTTTTTTTGTATAATCTCAAATACAAAATACATCGAAAATTGTGTGTTTTGAGTTATTATAGTACATATATGGTACATACATAATTCTTGATTTAATTTTATATACTTATATAGTTGAAATTGTTATTTAAATTTAAATGCATTTAAGTAACGTGTTAGAATTAGAAACGATTCTTTTAGCTACGTGTTTTTGTTGTTTTGTTTTTAGTTGTCAGGTTGTTGCACTTTTCGAAATTCCTTCATTGATCGTATTTAGGTGTACATAATTTCATAACTATATCGATATAAATATTTATGTATATTTGTTTAATATGCAATATTTATTTATTTATATATATATATTTATGTATATCGTCTTTGTTGTTCTTTTTCCTATAACTTTTTTTTTCGTGTTTTATTTGATTACTTAAATGATTGCTGACTAGACTACTGCGTATTGAATCGGATCGCGTATTTAGAATTGTTTACTCTTCCATTTTTTAAGTATTTTCAAACACATTTTAAAGTATTTGTTTGCTTTGTTTGGTGTTTTGTTCTTTTGGTTCATTTTTTGTGGAGAGAGTGAGCGAAGCTTGGATTAATTTTAAAGCAATTGCGATTAATTCAGATCATTTTCATCCAAGCAGACTCAAAGGCAACTGCAACCTATAGATTTAACCATATAATCTTGCTTTTAGAATACACATATAATTTTAAATATTTTTTGGAATACAGACATGCGGTATTTGTGAAAAAGTTCGTAATGTAATTTCACTGTGCGCTTTACAATTTGTGATTATAAATGGAATTGGAAATTTAATGCACATTACTTTAAATTATTTATGATTTTTTTGATTTGGTTGCAATAGTTAAATGTGTTTTATTTATAATTTTTGTTCACTTTTATCGTAATATTTATGATTTTGTTTTTGTTTTGTTCGGTTTACATTTTTGGTATTACAAATACTTGAGAACTGCGAAAAATGTGCTGAAAAAAATGTACAGAATTTTTTTTTTTGTTGTAATTACAGTTAAAATATACGAATTACGTTGTATATTGTTGTATGTATTTTTGTCTTAGGCATTATTATTGTTAATGCCTTAATTACTTTCGATCCGATATCGGTCTGCGACGACGCTTCTGTCTTTTGTCTTTGCTGAAAGTTGTTGAATTCTGTGTTTGTTTTCACTTTTTTTGAATTATTTATAATCATTTTCTTGTCTAATTGTTGTTATGTCGTTGTGTTTTGCAGCAGCGCGTTTCAATTACCAGCCAGTAGGTAAATAATAATAAGCTAATCGGGGGGCATTTAATTGTACATATCTAAAGCATTGCATTGCGTCGCATGTCGGGTTAAACATGGGCAATGGGCATTTGAAGCGTCTTCGCATCCCGATAGGACTTATCCTACACATACTGATGATCGCCAGTTAATCCATCGTTATCATTAGCACAATCTCCACGCAGCAGTGGCTCCTTCTCAATGGTTTGATGCACCTGAGCGTCATAGTCATAGTAGTTCATCCAATCGATGCGACGCGGTTGTACCAAACCAAAGCAGTTACATTCCAGAAAATCGACTAAATTTAGCCAGGGTCCACGCGTAAATGGACTTTGCCCGTTCTTGGCCTGGAAATGCCGATAGCGACCACGATTCATGCGCTCGTTGGTGGTCATGCCCAGGCAGATGACCTGATACGTCTGGCAAATCGTCAATAGTATAACCCAGGACATGTGCAACAAGGCATTGCCCATTACCCAGCCCACCCAGGCATTGCAGTTACCGATTGCTCGCATTGCGGTGAGGAAATCTATTAAAACAAACCATTAATTTATTTTAAATCTTCTCCAATTGAGGTAAACTTACCGTCAAAGTGCACATTACACTCATTTACGTAGTATTTGGAGCCTCCGTACAGCATCCAGGCGCACATGATGAGCAGCATCCAAAGGAAACCCATAAAGTAACTATGATTCTTGAGACCAATACAGTTGCCCACCCAGGGGCAATGATGATCGAAGCGTGCCACGCAACGATCACACACCGAGCAATGCTTGGAGCGTATGGGTCGACGCACCAGGCATCCCGAGCAGAAGGAAGCGGGCTCAAATCCAATCCCACCACGTTCGGACAGCTCAATAATTGTCTGCAAATGACACATAAGTAAATAAACTACAACAATAAATAGAATAAAATTCGCAAGTGTTTACCTTGAATCGCTGCTCTCTTGTGGGTCGTATAATGCCTGGATCACCCTTCCAGGATTTGAGAAAGCATACCCAAAGACCCAGTGATGAAATTAGGAAGCACACGGTTGCCGCCAATGAGACAGCATCGTCGATATACATCAACCAGGTGACATAGAACCATGCCTTGGTGGCCAAATAGACGGAAAGTGGCAGCAGCGCCATCAGATGATCATCAAACAACGTTTTGCCAATCGTGTGAAATATGGCATACAAGCATCCCAGCAGGAAAAACTTGATAATGTACAGCGTATTGATCGTAAACACAATTCCGGCTAAATAGAAGGCCGTGAATGGACAGGCAACCATGGACCACCATCGCAGGCGTTTATCATGGCGCAATTTGGAGACCAGAGATCGTCGCTGTTGGGATGTAAGGGCAGCCTCCTTTACACGATCCATAACCTTACTGCCAATCCAAATTGCACCAGTTTGAGCCTCCAGCATGGTTAGTGGTGTCTCAGCTCGCAGATTGTTCACATCCAGCGATGCCTTCGACTTAAGCACCAGTGTGGTTATTGCAGTTGCATTACGAGCTAATATGGCCCAATGTAGCGCCGTATTGCCGTGTGTGTAGTCAACCATGGCGGGATTAGCGCCCAAAGTGAGCAAGAGGCGCACTGGATCCAAAGCGCACACCTGGTTACGAAAAGAAGAAGTCATCGTGATATTTAAAAGTTAATTTTAAAGGTTTTGTAGTAATTAGATTTTATTTTCAGTTATTTAAAAATAAATTTGTCTGTATTTAATTTCAAATAAATTCTTTAAAGGTTATTTGTAAGTAAATTAGTTGATGATTATTTAACACAACAAAATCAAACAATTTAAAATGCAATTAATGCTTGTAACTGAATTCATAAACTCACCTTCCAGGCAGCCCACATGAGCGCCGTCATGCCGCCGCGATCCTGTAGATCGGGATCCACACCTTTGGCTATGAAGTAGGCCACCAGGGCGGTGTGTGCAAACTGTGAGGCAATGTGTATGCAGGAGCAGCCCTCTGCATCACGAATGCGAGGATCGGCTCCAGAGGCCATGAGGAGAACCACAGCGCCCAAGTGACCTTGTCGTGTGGCCCAGTGCAGTGGTGTGGCATTCAATTCACCGCCAACCGCGTCGACGGTAGCACCTTTTTCTAGAAAGTACCTTATGATATCCCGTCGATTGTTAATGGCGGCCCAATGGAGGAGTGTGACCGTTTCGCTATCCGGTTGATTGACATCCCAGCCGGACTCGACTAGCTCACGTACGCGTGCGATAGCACCGTATTGAGTAGCCTTAACGATATCAAAGCCACTGTAATCTGGTTCCACAGGCGCTGTGGGTGGTTGCTGCGCTATCAACGCCGCCTGACGATCGTTATCCGTTTGATTACCAGCTCCAGGCACACAAGAGCCTGTTGTGGCCGCATTACAGGCGCTTTGGTACATTTTTTTTCCCAGCGTGTTTTATATTATTTGTGTGAGTGTGATTCACTTAACATCCCCCTTGAACACACACACACAATTACACGCACATACACACAGTTGTAGTTACACACACCCCCGCCAGGTAATGAAGGTATTTGGTTATAATATTCACAGGGCAAGCATTTTAGCTGCGTATTTTAGCCAGCAGCAGCTTATTAAGCTCTTACTAAGAAACAAACATAGACGCACCTTTAAGTTCTTAAATATTTACACAATTATTAGTTTTTAATGCGTTTTACATACGAAAATATCTGCTGCTGGTCAGTGTGACCGTTTTGTGACAAAGTCAAAATACGCTACATAGAAAATGCCCTAAAACAGATGTTAAATACTGGAAAGTTGCGAAAAAATATGACAAATTTAAATACTTAACAAAATGCAAGAAGACTTTTTATTTCCAGCTCTAGAAGTTTATTAAGAAAATATGGTTACCAATTAATTCATTAAAATAAAAACCATCGCTAAACGAAACATTTTTTCACATATCTCAGCCAATTTGTGGATGCCGAGCCAAAAATAAATTGCCCGTCTTTGGCTGGAAATAACAGAAAATCAACAATGCCCGCAAAACATAGTTTAAAGAAACGAAATTCGATATTTTTATGAACGACAAATATATAAGATATTTGAGAAGGTTAAAAAAAATCCTAGCGACATCTATGGAGTAATAGCTTAAAGTCTCACTTCAAGGGTATACACCTAAATAGGAAAAAAAAATATACATACATATAAATTAAAATACCGAATTGTATTTTTGCGCGTATATTCTATACAACAGACTTGTCTTTAAATACTGCACGTTGATGGGGCTGCCAACCGGGTTAAAATTAACAGTTGGTTTATTCGCGAATTCTGCTGTTTCCCGCGCCGTTGCCGCGTTATTCTACATCATTTAATTTGCGAATCGTTTGTCGTATTTGTGAGATTTAAAAAAGATTGTACAAAAACTAAACAGCATGGATAACAAACGCAAAATGAATGGCAATGGCACAGCCAATGGATATGCCAAAAAGTCCAGGTAAAAAACGGTATAATGTGCAACCCAAAGGATTAGCTTCATTTTCTGAATTGTCAATACACAGAAACTACGACGACGATGATGAAATGGGCGGAGGTTTCGAAGCGGAACTGGCCGCATTTGAGCCCAACGATGAACTGGACCAAACAATATTGCTTGGCGATGGACCCGAGAATCAACAGACCAGCGAACGTTGGTCACGTGCAGCGCCTCCAGAACTCAATCCCGGCGAGGACAGTTTAATATTCCAGCAACTGGACATTGAGAATTATTTGGGCCAACCCTTACCAGGCATGCCGGGTGCCCAATTGGGCCCTGTGCCAGTGGTGCGCATGTTTGGCGTCACAATGCAGGGAAACTCAGTGTGCTGTCATGTCCATGGATACTGTCCATATTTCTACATCTCTGCTCCCAAGAACTTTGAACAGCGCCATTGCACAGATCTGCATGAGGCGCTGGACAAGAAGGTCATTGCGGACATGCGCAGCAACAAAGACAACGTTCAGGAGGCAGTGCTGGCCGTGGAGCTGGTCCAACGTCTCAACATACATGGTTATCAGGGAGATGAGAAGCAATCCTACATTAAGATAACCGTGACACTGCCGCGCTTTGTGGCTGCTGCATCCCGGCTGCTTAAGAAGGAAGTGATCATGGGCGCCTTTGACTTTCAGGATTGTCGCGCCTTTGAGAACAACATTGATTTCGATATTCGTTTCATGGTGGAAACCAGTGTCGTCGGCTGCAATTGGATTGAGCTGCCCCCGGGTGTCTGGCGCCTTCGTGGACGCAACTCGAAGCCAGCGCCTGAGTCCCGCTGCCAGCTGGAAGTGGATGTGGCCTACGATCAGTTTATATCCCATGAGCCCGAGGGAGAGTGGTCCAAAGTGGCACCACTCCGCATACTTAGCTTTGACATCGAGTGCGCTGGACGCAGAGGCATCTTCCCAGAGGCCAAAATGGATCCGGTTATACAGATTGCCAATATGGTTATCAGGCAGGGAGAATCAGAGCCATTTATACGCAACGTATTCACTTTAAAGGAATGCGCACCGATTATTGGCAGCCAGGTGCTGTGCTTCGACAAGGAGACCCAGCTTCTGGATAAATGGTCAGCGTTTGTGCGCGAAGTGGACCCAGACATCCTCACCGGCTACAACATAAACAACTTTGATATACCCTATTTACTGAATCGCGCTGCTCACCTGAAAGTCAAGAACTTTGAGTATCTGGGCAGGATTAAGAACATACGTTCGGTGATCAAGGAACAGGTGCTGCAGTCCAAGCAAATGGGTCGACGAGAGAATCAATATGTTAACTTCGAGGGACGCGTTCCATTCGATTTACTCTTTGTGCTGTTGCGAGATTACAAACTCCGCTCCTACACCCTTAACGCGGTTAGCTATCATTTCCTGCAGGAGCAGAAGGAGGATGTGCATCACAGCATCATTACAGATTTGCAGAATGGAGATGAACAGACCCGACGACGTCTGGCCATGTATTGCCTCAAGGATGCTTATTTGCCGCTTCGTTTGCTGGAAAAGCTGATGGCCATTGTTAACTACATGGAAATGGCTCGTGTTACAGGTGTTCCGCTGGAATCCCTTCTCACACGTGGTCAGCAGATAAAGGTGCTGAGTCAGTTGTTACGCAAGGCCAAGACCAAGGGATTCATAATGCCCTCGTATACGTCCAGCGGATCCGACGAGCAGTATGAGGGCGCCACTGTCATTGAACCTAAACGTGGTTATTATGCCGATCCCATTAGTACACTCGATTTTGCGTCACTGTATCCGAGTATAATGATGGCACATAATCTCTGCTATACCACATTGCTTCTACCAGGCGCCAAGGATAAACTTGGACTCACAAATGATCAGGTGGAGCGCACTCCGGCCAACAATAGCTTTGTGAAGGCCGAGCTGCGACGTGGGTTGTTGCCCGAGATCTTGGAGTCATTGCTGGCGGCTCGTAAACGTGCCAAGAACGATTTAAAGGTGGAGAAGGATCCATTTAAACGGCAGGTCTTGGATGGCCGACAGCTGGCATTGAAAATCTCTGCAAACTCCGTTTATGGCTTCACCGGAGCACAGGTGGGTAAGTTACCATGCTTGGAGATCTCTGGCAGTGTAACCGCCTATGGACGTACCATGATTGAGCTGACCAAGAACGAGGTGGAATCCCATTATACGCGTGAGAATGGCTATGAGAATGACGCCGTAGTTATTTACGGTGATACGGATTCGGTGATGGTTAACTTTGGCGTCAAGACACTGGAGCGCAGCATGGAACTGGGCAGAGAGGCGGCGGAGTTGGTCAGCAACAAATTTGTTCATCCCATTAAGCTGGAATTTGAGAAGGTTTACTATCCCTACTTGCTGATCAACAAGAAACGCTATGCGGGATTGTATTTCACCAAGCCGGACAAGTATGACAAAATGGATTGTAAGGGCATTGAGACAGTGCGTCGGGATAACTCGCCGCTGGTGGCGAATTTGATGAACTCCTGCCTGCAGAAGCTGCTTATCGAGCGCAATCCCGAGGGCGCTGTGGATTATGCCAAGCAAATCATTGCGGATTTATTGTGTAATCGCATTGATATCTCCCAGTTGGTCATTACCAAAGAGCTAGCCAAAACGGATTATGCCGCCAAGCAGGCGCACGTGGAGTTGGCGGCCAAGATGAAGAAACGGGATGCGGGCACAGCACCCAAACTAGGTGATCGTGTTCCCTATGTGATATGTGCTGCGGCCAAGAATACGCCGGCTTATCAGAAGGCAGAGGATCCGCTCTATGTGCTGGAGAACAGTGTGCCCATCGACGCCAACTACTATCTGGAGCAACAGCTATCAAAGCCACTGTTGCGCATCTTTGAGCCTATTTTGGGCGACAAAGCAGAATCGGTGCTGCTCAAGGGAGAACACACCCGCACACGAACAGTAGTCACCTCCAAGGTGGGTGGCTTGGCAGGATTTATGACCAAGAAGGCTGCCTGTCTCGGCTGCAAATCCCTGTTGCCTAAGGGCTATGAGCAGGCGTGCCTGTGTCCCCACTGTGAGCCCAAGATGAGTGAGCTCTACCAGAAGGAGGTGGCCTCCAAGCGTGGCCTGGAGGAGACCTTTTCCCGCCTCTGGACCGAATGCCAGCGTTGCCAGGGCTCGCTGCATGAGGAGGTGATCTGCTCTAATCGGGATTGTCCCATTTTCTACATGCGGCAAAAGGTGCGCATGGAGCTGGACACGCAGGAGAAGAGAGTGCGTCGCTTTGGATTGCCCGAGTGGTAATCTTCGAGGGCCACTGAACATTTACAAAACATATTATTATATACATTATAAACCTATAATTTAATAATTATATTACTAGAAGTTATTACAAAGTTGTATGTGTGTGTGTGTTTCGGATATTTTTCCATTTTTTATGTTTTTTTTTGCGCAAGCATTTTAAGAACTTCCAACTCCTTCTCTGGGCGAAACTTTGGACAATTTTACAAGGGGCAGGCATATACATCTATATATATATATTTGGGATAAGAGGGGCGGGGGCGTGGCTTGACTATTTGCGGCTCTGCAGCGTATTGGATAACCAGTCCATGGCCTGATCGAGTCCTTCGCCCTTGGTGGCTGATGTTTTGAATATTTGAAATGTGCGATTTTTTAGATTCTCCAAGCCTAACGCATGATGCACTTCGGCAACGGTCATGCAACCGTCCATATCCTGTTTATTGGCGAGCACAACGAGTATCGCACCTGCCAGTTCCTCCTCCCGCAGCATGTACAACAACTCATCCTTGGAAATGCCAATGCGATCGCGATCCGCCGAGTCCACAACGTAAATAATGGCATCTGTATTGCTGTAGTAGCAACGCCAGTAGGGTCTGTTTATAAAAATTAAATATGTATTATAACAGCCTCATAGCTCTTAAAATTTCTTCTGCGCGATAATAATGTGTAAGTGATTGCCACGCTTACTAGCCAGAAGTATTAATAGAAAGCACTTTACTCACCTAATGCTTGTTTGTCCACCCAAGTCCCAAACCTGGAACTTAAGGTTCTTGTATGTGACCTGCTCCACGTTGAAGCCAATTGTGGGTATCGTTGTGACCACCTCACCAACCTGCAGCCTGTACAGTATTGTTGTTTTGCCGGCGCCATCCAGACCCAGTATTAATATACGCATCTCCCTGGATCCGAGCAAGCCACGAAAATAACTGAGCACCCCACCTGCATGAAAACAAAAAACAACAAAAACTTTAGAAAAAATTCTTAGGTGGTGACTTTTATGACAGGCGGCAGGCAGACTTGTCTTAATATAATCACGAAATGATTTCTGTTTAGCTGTATCGTGCTTTACCACATGTGCAGCTTACGTACCCATGATAAATGCTCGATTGCAACGTGCTAAGTGCCTCTAAATGCTTTAATATTAAAAATAACTAACTAATTATGTTATATTGCTCTTTAAACGAATTCTGCTCTTGTTTTCACTAAATGACAGAATTTTGCCAGTCACCGGGCACGTAAACATGACGTGTCATGGCATACGTTCAGCAGCAATAAAATATTTTTCTAAAAGTAACTAAATACTAAACATAAAATTCAGAAACATTGCAATTTATAATTTTTTAATTGACCAGTATATTAAGCTACTATTTTATTATGTAATATTTTTTGCATTTAAAATGTTTGGTTGAACGTGGCCACTTATTGCCGGCGCATAGGGTTGCCACACTATGAATTTTGTTATACAGAGACGTCCGCCATTGTCGCGTCTTTCGTCTAATATAAGTGTGAAAATCGTGGAACGTAAAACGCATTCAAATTGTGCAAATAGGTAAAAATACAGTGTAAAAAACATGCAATTTGATTTATTTGAGAATATTTTTTGTGTGGCATATGGAAAACATGAGCTGCATATAGTTATTGTATGATTTTCGATGGCATGTGCAAAATGCAAAATGTGTGTGTGATGAGGGAGAGCAACAAAGCCGAATAACGATTACATATACAGTTTACAATATTTAAATGAACTTTGTGCAAAACGTAGAGCGATTTAAATGCAATAAATATAGTGTAAGCCAAGTGTATTCATTGTTGCACAACTTTTTAGTAATTATTTTTAGGAGAGCTGTTCGGAGCGAAAAGAACACAAACACAACGTAGCGAAATGGCCTCGCCCTCACCGGCGAACAGTCCGATGCCGCCTCCACAGGCCCCCAGCCCCATGGCGCCACCGTCTCAAAGTCCTGCGCCCTCGCCACACAGTCCCTATCCGCACCAACCACCACCTCAGGGTCCACCCCAGGGACCACCGCCTGGAGCACCCCACATGCAAGGTCCACCACCGGGTCATCCAGCCGGACCCTATGGACATCCCATGCAACATGGACCGCCTGGACAAGGTCCACATCATATGCCACCGCATCATCAGGGCATGTGTATGCATACAAATTCCATAAATATTTAGTGCTACATTTTAATATTTATTTAATTCTTACTTTGTAGCACCGCATATGGGAATGCAAATGCCGCCTAGTGGACCGAATATGTCTCCGATTGGATACCAAACCCATGGAATGCCCCCCAATGTAAGTCCCAGCAATTGGCCCATTAGTTTAAGTGAATGTGTAGTCATTGAGCTGATCCGCATCTTTAATAAGCTGTATAACTTGCTGGGCCAGTGGATCTTCTCCAGCTGCCACAAGATTAGGTGTCATCACATTGAACTCTTCCCCGTTTGTAGCATACACAACACCGCCAGCTTCGCGTACCAATACTACGCCTGCAGCCACATCCCAGGGTTTTAAGTTGTCCACATGATAAGTGTCAAATGTTCCCTTCGCCACGTAAGCTAGGGATAGGGAAGCGCAGGCCAGACAGCGTGTGCTGTAAACAAAATTGGTTGATTATTAAAACCAATCTTATTTGGTTTAAACCGAAACTTACCCAGCGGCTAATGAACCCAGTTTATAGGCGCGTTTAATGTTCTTGTCCCGCCAGGAAGCCACATTAATCAACGTTATCTCATGACCAACGACAGAGTTGGATAACTAAATGAATAGTTATGTCAGTAGGATAGTTATGCCTCGCGGCTTAGATTTCAATAAGTTTTACGAACCGTAGTTGCTCTGGAAACTTGAATGGGTTTGCCATTGAGATAAGCTCCATGACCCTTTCTGCTCGCATATAATTCATTTGCCGCCGGATTATAGATAATGCCCACTACCAGTTGCTTGTTGATAGCCAAAGCCACAGAAATACCGCAATGTGGAAATCGATGTATATAATTTGTGGTGCCATCGATGGGATCAATGATCCATGTGGGTGCATCTGTCAGTTCTGGTAGCTCTTTTGATCCCTCTAATGATTCTTCACCTATAAAACGCGATTCAGGAAACGCTTTTAATAGACCCTCGGTTAGTTTTTCCTCAATTTGACGATCGTAAATGGTAACAAAGTCAAAAAAGTCAGATTTCACCATAACCTCCTTTTTTGCTTTATTGTAACCTTCATCAAATATTGGACCACATTGAGTGACCAAATCTATAGCTACATCGTAGTACTCCTTAAGCTTTTTTTCACAAATTATGCTTGTCATATTTAAAAGGTAAACAAAACTGTGTAGGTGCTGTTATCAAAATCAAACTGAACGATGCGATAGCAACTTAAGTACTAAATTAAGTTTATTGGTGAGCGCCAATAGCGCGTAGCTTTCAGAGCTTTCGATGGCAAACATTAGCACAGAGAGTGCGAGAGTGAGAGCGCAAAGAGATAGAGAGAAGTAACTAAGCTTTTTAGATGAATACTAGTTTTAATTGTTTAACATGTCAAGCTTAATTTGTTTTCTGTTAGGTGTTTCTTTCTTTTTTTTAAACATTATCAGCTCCCACAGATTTCTCTAGGTCCGCCTTGCGTAGCAGATCCTCGATCTCTTTGCGCAACACTTCAGTGCCTGCACAAATTAAATCCGGTTTCATGATATCAAAAGGTGCACCGAATGGATGTGTTAACACGCCTCCTGCCTCCTGCACGAGCAGTGAGCCAGCGGCGCAATCCCAGGGATACATGTCCTCTATGTAGAACGCATCCAAGTTCCCAGCAGCCACCATGCAAAGCTCGTCCACAACACAGGAATAGGCCAACAAACTGTGGGCAGTAAATCAAGACATTAAATTTATGTGAATATTATTGGTCAAATGGAACTTACCGTCTGGCATGTAATCCCACATGGTAGATACGCTTAATGTGCTTGTTGGCCACATTATGAACATGAAGCAGGGAAACTTCATAGGCCACATTTGCATCCCTCAAACGCTGACAATCGCTCACATGAATCGGTTTTCCATTGCAGTAGGCTCCCTGTCCCAACTTGGTGGTGTAAAGTTTCTTCTGTGCTGGATTATTCACAATTCCGAGCACAATTTGTTTGTTTATCGAGAGTCCAATGGAGACGCAAACATGCGGAATTTGTTTAATGAAATTCGATGTGCCATCAATGGGATCTATGATCCAGGTGGGAGCATCTGTTAGCTCCTTGGATACATTATTATTCTTGGCCGTCTCCTCCTCGCCAATGAACTTGTGCTGCGGATACGTGGCCAGTATTTTGCTCATTAGAAATTCTTCGATTTTATTGTCATAGTCTGTGACGACGTCATAGAATGCACCTTTGATGTCAACATTCTTTTCCGTACGCTCGTAGCCTTCGAGTAGAATTTCTCCAGCTCTTACGGCAAGCGGATAAATAAAGTTATATAACTCTTCGATTTCCGTGGACATTCTTGTAGTTCCGCTACGTGCAGTCACTCGCTCACGACTGACAACCGTCAACTGAATTTTGATCTTATCGAATTGAGCTTCATTTCAGTTTCAACTCTCGCTCTCTGTCACGTCATCGTGTCTCTGTCTTTTTGTTTCTCTTGCATTGTTTACATTGAGCTTTAATTAATGCTCTCAATGAACTGAGCTGCACTGAATATTGAAATCTGTCTTTCGCTCCCGTTTTATCTCGTTTGATTTGATGACTACAAATAGAAGTCTTTTTTTTATCTTTCACAACTGACATGTGTCTGTGCCAATGAGTCGTCAAAAACAGAATGAAAAAAGAAGAGGTAACCAACAAGGCACAATAAAAGTGGTGACAAAATGTAGGTTTCTTACAAGTTATCTTATGTAATAAACCTACATTTTGTCACACATTTCACTCCTAATGGAATCTTTATGAAATCCTTGTCCATATATTTATAGTCTTTATTGTAGTTGTACCCATACTCCAGCCCATAAACCATAAGTTTCAAAGTAAACAGATGCGTTAAGTATAAAAACAGGTTTAAGTTTTCAATGTTTGTCTAAGAAGACTTATATTCTAAGTTTCTTACTCTTTAAAGTTAAAAATCATTCTGTAAATCAGACAATTAATTAGTTTAGTTTAATTAAATGTATAGTCCGTCATTTGATTAGCCTCCTCGATAAGGCTAATTACGTTTTGGGCCAACTCATCTGTGCTGGCAGCCACCAAATCCGGTTGCATCACATTAAACTTACCACCTTTGGTGTGATAAATGTAGCCACCAGCTTCAGTTAAAATCATAGCGCCACCTGCAACGTCCCACGGCTGCAGATCGTCAATGTGATAGGCGTCGCATTGACCCGCCGCCACATAGCATAAAGAGAGAGCAGCACAACCAAAGCTGCGAGTGCTGTGCAAAAAGAGAGCAGTTTTAAATGAAAGCTTTTAGCATTTTTTACTCTCATCTACTTACCCAGCGGCATTTGAGCCCAACTTGTAGATACGTTTTACATTCTTGTCCCTGGTGCGAGCAGCGTTTATCAGTGAGATCTCATGTGCTACCACAGCTTGATTAATCTGTAAGAGAACAGCAGCTTTAGTTATGTTTACAGTGTCACTCTAGTAATTAAAAGTGAGAAATAAGTTTTGCTAAAACTATGCAATAATTCTCATTATATGAAAATTAAATTTTTAAACTTACCGTTGTTATTTTGGAGCTGTTTATACGTTGTCCATTTAAATAGGCGCCATGTCCCTTCCACGCCGAGAATAATTCATTTGCTGGTGGATTGTAGACAATGCCAACTACTAGTTCTTTATTGATAGCTAAACCCACAGAAATGGCACACTGTGATATCTTATGTATGAAATTTGTAGTCCCATCGATGGGATCTATTATCCAAGTGGGTGCATCCGTTAGTACTGCCTCTGTATTGGCTGCCGTCAATTCTTCCTCGCCAATGAACATTGACTCAGGAAATGCTGTCTTTAAGCCATCAATTAAAGTATCCTCAATCTGTTTATCGTACACAGTAATCAAATTCCAAAATTCTCCTTTGGTCTTGTAATGGGTTTTTGGCTCATTGAAGCCTTTCATTAGTAGAGGACCACATTTCTGCACTAAATCCAGAGCAACCTCATAATATTCCTTCAATTTGGACTCGCTAATTGTGTTAATACTCATGATTCTGACTTATGCTCGCTAAACTGAAGCTAACAACTGAACATAAGTTTTAGTTTTTGGTGTTATTTATGCTGTCGAGACTTTGAAGGAATGCTCTAAAGCATAAAGTCAGTCATATAAACATAATCGTTGTAATCCTCGACAGCAGAATAACCCAAATAAAGTGGAGAATAGTATTATCATGATTATTACTTTATTTTATGTGCTAGTTTCTTATCTTCAGCACGTGAAGAAGACAATTAATTGCTTGAAAAAAAATTTGGTTGTTTTTCTTCCTAATTACCATGATAGAGAACTACATTCATTTTGTGGAGGCTTTTATTTCAAATATAAAATTTATTTTATGAGGATTGGATTGGAATCAGTCGACGAATAATCACTTGAATGTATATTCCGTAATTTGATCGGCCTCCTCAATGAGACGAATGGCATTTTGGGCCAATTCCTCTGTGGCCGCACAGACCAAATCTGGTTTCATAACATTGAATTTACCTCCTTTGGTATTAAAAGTGCAACCTCCGGCTTCCGTTAGAATTACAGCGCCGGCTGCAAGGTCCCACGGTTGCAGATCATCGACATGATAGAGGTCGCATTGACCCGTCGCTACGTAGCACAGTGCGAGTGCAGCGCTGCCAAAGCTGCGAGTGCTGTGCAAAAGAGAGACAGAAAAACAAGGAGAGCTTTTATTAATCTCTTAAATACTTCCGCCTGCGGTCTCTGACTTACGCAGTGGCACTTGAGCCCAACTTGTAAATACGTTTCAGATTTTTGTCTCTCACGGATGCGGCGTGTATCAATGAGATTTCATAGGCGACCACCGCTTGGTTAATCTGTAAGCGATGAGAGTGAGAGGGGTAGCGTTAGATATGGAGAGAGCTTTGTGAGCGTACGGAAAGTTTTGTTTATTATATACCGGGTGCAAGCAAACAATAAACAAATTTAAACATGTTAAAATGAAAAGTGAATCATCATCGTGAGGCAGTTAGATTTTCTGGGATAACTTATCTTGGTTTTTATAAAGTTATATAACAAACATTTGCCTTACCGTTGTTATTGTGGAAACGTTGATTCGTTTGCCGTTTAGGTAGGCGCCATGCCCCTTCCAGGCCGAGAACAGTTCATTCGCTGGTGGGTTATAAATAATGCCAACTACCAGCTCCTTATTGATAGCTAATCCCACAGAAATGCAGCAATGTGGAATGCGATGTATGAAATTAGTGGTGCCATCGATAGGATCTATAATCCAAGTGGGTGCATCCGTTAGTTCAGCCTTCCGGTCATTTGCTGCTGACTCCTCCTCGCCAATGATTAGCGATTCGGGGAATGCTGATTGTAATCCCTGGATTAAAGCATCCTCAATTTGTTTGTCGTACACAGTGACCAAATCATAAAAGTCCGCTTTGACCTTGTAGTCAGTTTTGGGCTTAGTATAGCCCTCCATTAATAGAGGTCCACATTTCTTCACTAAATCCAAAGCAACCTCATAATATTCCTTCAATTTGGATTCACTCATGATTCTTGCTTTGTTTTGGTCTCGGCAAACTGAGGCTATGTACTGAAATTTCAACAGCTGAATTGAGTAGCATTTAGGCAGCGAAAAGCTTTTTGCCGCAAGCTTTTTTTTTCGGTATGCACAAAGAGCTTTGAACTTTCTAATGGAAGGGGTACAACGGGTAATCTTGAATGCATTAACTTTAGCACAAGGCTATACAAATAAACAATTGAAGTAATTATTCACTTTAATCGGCATGATTTCATTTTTGTTATCTTCTAGATAATGCAAATTATAGCAACTCATAACTAGATACACACTTTGTCAGGCAAGAAACAGTAATAAAGCTCTATATTGTTAAGTAAACTTTTCTGATGAAAACAAGTATGTTAATGAAGGTTTGTAGATTGAAGAAACAAACAAATTCTTTATTAATTGTCTAGACTTCCACTGCCCACAGACTTTGTCAAATCAGCTTTACGTATTAGATCCTCAATTTGCTTTCGTAGTGCTTCGGTGCCCGCACAAATCAAGTCAGGTTTCATTATATCGAATGGACCGCCATAGGGATGAGTAACAACGCCGCCAGCTTCACGTATGAGTAAATAGCCCGCAGCACAATCCCATGGATACATGTCCTCAATATGAAAAGCATCCAAATTGCCAGCGGCGACCATGCAAAGTGAATCCACGACAGCAGAGTAGCCCAATAAACTGGAAAATAACATTAATAGTTATGATTTCTGGTATAAATCAGAGCGGTGCGCAGGAAGAGAGTAATACACGGCTTGTTGCTTAAGAGAAAAGGGATCAGATGTGCTGCGTTTAAACGAAAGAGAGCGTTCTCTTTTTTCTTAAGCTTTCAGTTTTGTTTATGCCACTTAACTGCTTGTCATTGTGTGCATATGTGTGTGTTGGTGTCTGTTTGTGCGTACCGCTGTTACGATTGACGATTTTTTCACTTACCGTCTTGCCTGCGAGCCAATGAAGTATATGCGTTTAATGTGTTTGTCTCTTATCTTGGCCTCATGGAGCAAACACACTTCGTAGGCCACATTGGCAGCATTGAGATGATCACAATTGCTCACACTAATGGGCTCTCCATTGCAGAATGCGCCTTGTCCCAACTTGGCGGTGTAGAGTTTCTTCTGAGCCGGATTATTTACAACTCCCAGCACAATTTGTTTATTAATCGAGAGTCCAATTGACACCGAGACATGTGGAATTTGTTTAATAAAATTCGAAGTGCCATCGATGGGATCTATGATCCAGGTGGGAGCATCTGTTAGCTCCTTTGTTATATTGTTATTCTTATGAGTATCTTCCTCGCCAATAAATTTGTGATCTGGATACTTCTCCAGTATGCTGGACATGAGAAACTCCTCAATCTCGTTGTCATATTCGGTGACCACATTATGGAATTCATTGCTTTTCAAGGCAACCGCTTTACCTGCATTTTGATAGCCTTCAAATAGAATTTCACCTGCTCGAATAGCAAGCGGGTAAATAAACTGGTAAAGCTCCTCAATTTGCTGTGATTCACAAGTCATTGTCGTCGTTGTTTCTTCTCTTCCGACTGAACACTGAGAACAGTGAACGGCTTACATTCACTTCATAAATGTTTCGAGAGCTTTTTTATGTAATTATTTTTCTCGACTCCATTCAAATGATGCGGAAAGAGTACGAAAAAACACGACTCGCACAGTGGAACAAGTATGTCAAAATTAAGATCAATTTTACATTTTGATTATTAATCCTATACAGAAAAGTTAGTTGTTAATTTATTTAATTAAACGATGCTGAAATTAAAATTAATAACATTTGATTTTTCGACTCTTTTACCTATTTAATCCCTTTTTCTATATTACTTTAATCACTTTTGTGCTTTTCTGTCTTATCTCAATGTAAAGTATGTGTTTTCATTGCAGGCACCAACACAGCCAGGTCAAGGACCACCTGGAGGTCCTGGTGGACCTGGCGGTCCGGGTGGCCCGCCGCCGGAGCGTTCTGGCCAGGAGAATCTGCATGCTCTTCAACGTGCTATTGATTCGATGGAGGAGAAGGGGTTGCAGGAGGACCCACGCTATTCACAGCTGTTGGCCATGCGTGCCACCTCGAAGCACCAGCATTTAAATGTGAATCAGGTGAATCTGTTGCGCACACAGATCACAGCGTATCGTATGTTGGCACGCAACAAACCCATCTCGATGCAGATGCAGCAGGCGCTCCAAGCGTTCCAAGTGGCACAACAGCAGCAGCAACAGCAGCAACAACAACAACAGCAGCAGCCGCCACCGATTGGACCACCTGGCATGCCTGGAGGACCACCGCCCGGTGTACCGCATGTGGGACAACCACCGCCAATGCAGCCACAACAGCCTCCGTCAACTGGCACACCACCGCAATGTTCTACACCGCCGGCAAGTCCCTACGGACCACCTGTCCCTGGTCAGAAACTGCAGGCAGCTCCGCCACCGCTGCCACACATGCAAGGGCAACCATTGCAGCCACAACCACCACTTATTGGTGGTACTCCACTGCCACCACAGCAGCAGCAGCAACAAGTGCAACAACAGTTGCAGCAACAACCACTGCAGCCACCGCTGGAGCAACTGCAGCATCAACTGCCCAATGGTGGCAAACCACTGGCCATGGGGCCCATTGGTGGTCCACCCCTGATACCACCTACACCCATGCAGCCGCAGGGTGTGCGTCCAGTGGCTCCAGGACTACCTGTAGCACCACCACCGGGACCACCAAGGCCAGGTGGCCCACCCGGACAGCAGCAGCCAATGGCCAAGCCAAACCGTGTGACCACCGTGGCCAAACCGGTGGGTCTGGATCCCATAACATTGCTGCAGGAGCGTGAGAATCGAATCGCGGCACGAATCTCGTTGCGCATGCAGGAATTGCAACGTCTGCCGGCGACCATGTCCGAGGATCTGCGCCTGCAGGCGGCTATTGAGTTAAGGGCGTTGCGTGTGCTGAATTTCCAGCGTCAGTTGCGCATGGAGATTGTGCAGTGCACGAGGAGGGACACCACGCTGGAGACGGCGATCAACATGAAGTTCTACAAGCGCACGAAGCGTCAAGGACTGCGCGAAGCACGTGCCACCGAGAAGCTAGAGAAGCAACAGAAACAGGAGGCGGAACGCAAGCGTAGACAGAAGCATTTGGAGTTCCTGGCTGCGGTGCTGCAGCACGGCAAGGATCTACGTGAATATCATCGCAATAACAAGGTAATTGAAAAGCAATGAATCACATTACTTCAACGCTTATTAATCCGCTTGGTTTTAGGCCCAATTGGCACGAATGAACAAGGCCGTAATGAATTATCATGCGAACGCGGAGCGAGAACAAAAGAAGGAGCAGGAGCGTATCGAGAAGGAGCGTATGCGTCGTCTAATGGCCGAGGATGAGGAAGGTTATCGTAAACTGATTGATCAGAAGAAGGACAAACGTTTGGCCTTCCTGCTTTCGCAGACGGACGAGTACATTAGCAACCTGACCCAGATGGTCAAGCAGCACAAGGATGATCAGATGAAAAAGAAGGAGGAGGAGGGCAAACGCCTGCAGCAATATAAGAAGGAGCTCCTCATGAGTGGCGAGTATGTAAATGTGGATGAGAGCAGCATTGCGGCCGATATGCGTGTCATTGTTGTGGAGCAATGCAGTGGCAAGAAGCTAACGGGTGACGATGCTCCCATGTTGAAGCATTTGCATCGTTGGCTTAATATGCATCCGGGCTGGGATTGGATTGACGACGATGACGATGAGGGCGAGGAGAAACCCAAGCACGAGGAGCTAACGCCTCAAACGGAGCGCAATGCAGCTGCCGAAGGATCGGAGGACACCACGGACAAGGCACAGCCTGGCGAGGGTGGCGAAGCTAGCGATTTGATAAATCAAGTAAAGGTCGAGGATGATGAATATAAGACCGAGGAGCAAACATATTACAGCATTGCTCATACCGTGCATGAGAAGGTTACGGAACAGGCCAGCATTATGGTTAATGGCCAGCTCAAGGAGTACCAGCTGAAGGGTCTCGAGTGGCTCGTCTCGCTATACAATAACAATCTTAATGGAATTCTGGCCGACGAGATGGGTCTGGGTAAAACCATTCAGACCATTTCTTTGGTCACCTATCTAATGGATCGCAAGAAAGTCATGGGACCATATCTAATCATTGTCCCACTCTCCACGCTGCCCAATTGGGTGCTCGAGTTTGAGAAGTGGGCACCCGCGGTGGGCGTGGTCAGCTACAAGGGCAGTCCACAAGGTCGTCGCCTGCTGCAAAATCAAATGCGTGCCACGAAATTCAATGTGCTGCTCACCACATACGAGTACGTAATCAAGGATAAGGCTGTGCTAGCGAAAATCCAATGGAAGTACATGATCATCGATGAGGGACATCGTATGAAGAATCATCATTGCAAATTGACGCAGGTCCTCAACACCCATTACATTGCCCCTTATCGTTTGCTACTTACGGGCACTCCACTCCAGAATAAACTTCCCGAGTTGTGGGCACTTCTCAACTTCTTGTTGCCCTCCATCTTCAAGTCCTGCTCCACATTTGAGCAGTGGTTCAATGCACCGTTTGCCACCACCGGCGAAAAGGTTGAACTGAATGAGGAAGAAACTATTTTGATTATTCGTCGTCTGCATAAGGTGTTGCGTCCCTTCCTGCTGCGTCGTCTCAAGAAGGAGGTGGAACATCAGTTGCCCGACAAGGTCGAGTACATCATCAAGTGTGACATGTCGGCGCTGCAGCGTGTGCTCTATAAGCACATGCAGAGCAAGGGCGTCCTGCTTACAGATGGCTCCGAGAAGGGTAAACATGGCAAGGGTGGCGCCAAGGCGCTAATGAACACCATTGTCCAGCTGCGCAAGCTCTGCAATCATCCATTCATGTTCCAGCACATCGAGGAGAAGTACTGCGATCACACAGGCGGACATGGCGTTGTTTCTGGTAAAGCTTTACTTTATTTTTTCGTCTATTCTTTTTATATTAATCTCGTTTTCCTGATCTCGATTAGGTCCCGATCTTTATCGTGTGTCGGGTAAATTCGAGCTCTTGGACCGCATCTTGCCCAAGCTAAAGGCCACCAATCATCGTGTACTGCTCTTCTGTCAAATGACCCAGTGCATGACCATTATTGAGGATTATCTGGGCTGGCGTCAGTTCGGATATTTGCGTCTCGATGGTACCACAAAGGCCGAGGATCGTGGCGAGCTCTTGCGTAAATTCAATGCTAAAGGATCCGATTACTTTGTCTTCTTGCTGTCCACACGTGCCGGTGGTCTTGGTCTCAATTTGCAGACAGCCGATACAGTGGTGATCTTTGATTCCGATTGGAATCCCCATCAGGATTTGCAGGCTCAGGATCGTGCCCATCGTATTGGTCAGCGCAATGAGGTGCGAGTGTTGCGTCTTATGACGGTCAACTCTGTGGAGGAGCGTATTCTGGCAGCAGCTCGTTATAAGCTCAACATGGACGAGAAGGTCATTCAGGCTGGCATGTTCGATCAGAAGTCGACGGGTAGTGAACGTCAGCAGTTCCTGCAAACGATTCTGCATCAGGATGATAACGAGGAGGAGGAAGAGAATGAAGTTCCCGACGACGAGATGATTAACATGATGATTGCGCGTAGCGAGGAGGAAGTTGAAATCTTTAAGAGAATGGATATTGAACGGAAGAAGGAGGATGAGGAAATTCATCCAGGCAGAGAACGATTAATTGATGAATCCGAGCTGCCCGACTGGTTGACCAAGGATGATGATGAAGTGGAGCGTTTCCACTACCAATACGATGAGGATACAATTTTGGGTAAGTGAAATCAATAGTTTTCTTTTGATCACATTAACTAATGTTCGGTTGGTGTTCTAGGACGCGGTTCACGACAGCGCAAGGAAGTGGATTACACGGACAGTCTGACGGAGAAGGAATGGTTGAAGGCCATCGATGATGGCGCCGAATTCGACGAGGAGGAAGAGGAGGATAACGATTCAAAGCGTAAGCGACGCAAGCGTAAGAATCGCAAAGATGAATCCGATGATGATTCACTCATATTAAAACGTCGACGTCGTCAGAACCTGGACAAGCGTTCCAAGAAACAAATGAATAAGATCATGAGCGCTGTCATCAAGCACACACAAGATGGACGTACGCTGTCCGAACCGTTCATGAAGCTACCCTCACGCCAAAGGCTTCCCGATTACTATGATGTGATCAAGCGGCCGGTGGACATTAAGAAGATTCTGCAACGTATTGAGGATTGCAAATATGCGGATCTTAATGAGCTCGAAAAGGACTTTACCCAGCTTTGTCAGAATGCCCAAATCTATAACGAGGAGGCATCGCTAATATATCTGGATTCCATAGCATTGCAAAAAGTATTTGTTGGTGCGAGGCAGAGGATAACAGCGGCAGCTGATGCAGCTGCAGTCGCTGGCGGTGACAACACAGGCGAAGCTCACGGTAATGGAGGCGGTGGTGGATCCGATAACTCGGATAACGATGAAGATGACGGCGATGATGGCTCCGACGATGAGGAAATTGCCACAACATCAGCGGCAGCTGTTAAAATGAAACTAAAACTGAGCAAATCATTGGCCAGTGCCCCGTCAACGCCCACCCAGTCCTCGTCAGCATCCGCAGTGGTGGCAGCAAACAGTGGTGCAGCGACCACATCCAAGAAGCAGACACGTCGTAAGCGCTCCCAAAAGAAATACACCATATCGGATGATGATGACGATGACATGGACTAGCTGCCATTGGGCATCATCTTCAAACGTCGAGCGTCGAACGGTGCCGATTGAAACTAACTAATTTTAGTTGCTTACACTTAAACTTAATGACAGCTTTTCTGTTTCCTAAGTTATCCGCCGCAATCCAATAACAATCCCAATTTTAATTTTACCCCGCACAGCAAAATTTGCAATATTTAAAACTTTCAATGGTTTTTATTTTTCGCACATATAAATATAAAAAAGAATACAAAAACTATGATATATACATATATATTTAAACAAGTAATTTTTAAATAAATCTATTACATACTTACAGTCTGTCACAAACTAAATCAGACTGTCTTTATGCAACAAAAAAGCAATTGAATTTATTATACTTACTTAAATTTCTAATCTTGTAGTATATAGAACTAGCTCAATCCTTACTGAATCCAGTGATTAATCATTCCGCAGTCCAAACTTATTGAGGTACGGGCACAAAATCTATAACACAACAAAGCACTGACAGACTGATCATCGTGCAGTACTAATTAAGATTACAACAAGACTTAAATAAATTTAAGATTTAAAAATCTACTTAATTTATAAAACTATTTTTGTCTAACAGATCATCGTGGACTGTCTACGTAACATGTTGAAGAATATAAACAATAATCTGTACATCGAGTATTTTGAACTTAATTGACAATGGACGTTCTTAAGGTACATTGATCTTCAAATAAATGCTATGAATGAGTGGAAATGAACAGAAACAAGGGAGCTCTATAATATATAATGAAAATATTCGTCACAGAACTCAGAAATGGATCCAGTATAATCCTCGTCCCCGCTGTCGTTGCGCCTCGTTGGCATTTTATGGACATTAGCATATAGATCATCGATGCTGACGTCATCGCCACTATCTGTAAAGTAGTATAAAATAGACGGTCAATTTGTGATGACAAATTAAATTGAAGGGTTTCTAGAACTAAACTAATTGACGGAATTCAATGTTTAATAGAAAACAAATTCAGTTGTCAAACAATTTTTTTTGTTCTCTTAAGTTCTTTGTGATTTAGCCAGTTTTCTTTTATTGTCTTAAAGAAATGTATACTTTTATCAAGCCTTATCTAAAAAGTTTATTCAGCAGCTTTCTTAAAGATAAGAATTAGTTTACTAAAATTTTATCTACTATAATTGTTGAAAATTATAAACTTCTAATTCAATAAACAAAGTAAAAGATAAAATTCATTTTTATATTTATTTATAGGCATAGGAAATGCTTTGTTCGATAATTGTGTATAACTTTCCCATGAGCTCACCTTTATACTTTTGTTTTCGGCCCAAACGCAACTTAGAACTGGATAGCACCGCCTCATCGCCCAACTCCAGTTCAGGATCTCTGCTGGAACGCGAATAACGCACAGGTGGAGCTAGAAACCAATACGACTGCATAATACTCTTCAAGCCCGGCATTTGGCGCAGTTCATCGAGTTTCTCTGGAAACCGTGACAGCGATTGAAATGCTCTCAACTGTAACGTTGCCGGCTGTGACGTGGAATTAATCAGGCGTATAACTGACTTGGCAGCTGTAGAGCAAACCATGGGATAGATTTTGATATGTGGATCGGTTGGAATATTTGTATAAGCAACACCCAATGAACGACGATTCAAATAGAATTCCAGATGACCTCGAGTTCGATCCAAGAAGATGCCGACCAAGCATCCCTGAGAGAATTTTTGGCCATACGGCAACTGTTCGCCACAGTGCTGGATTTTTCCATTGTATGAATAGCCCCATGATTGGGAATTGGTGCCCAGGGCGGAGACAAAGTGAAATTTGAATTGTTCCAGATTAACGCTGTCCGTGCCTATGCCGAACATCTAGAACAGATTACATGAGAAATAATCAATGTATTGAAAAACTACTGACAAGTAAATGAATCTTTGTAATGACCTTTTACATAATGAATGGATTAGGAATGAGGTATGAGAAATGGGTTATCTTATCAGTTAAAGTCTTGCACTGATTTCCTCATTTGTAGACTGACAGTCAGCTTTGAGACACCGTCCCTCCAGTTTGGTGTTATCAATGTAATGCTTATCTTGTGACTATTTTTAAGTGTTACTGTAGTCCCTGCGACAGATGCACTCACCACATCGGTGCCGGCGAGTGCTGTTATTACTCGCATCTCCCAAAAATGAACTTTGTCGTGGTGTAGGGCCTGCTCTCCCCGTGCAATTGCCGTGCCCTGACTGTATGTAGGATGGAAAATTATGTTTCTGTCTACGACTCGGGCATCCGATTCATCTTCCTTATGCCATTGCCACTGCAAACCATTGCTGATATCCTCGCCACAGCGACATGACACCATACCCAGGATATTTCCCTTGCAATTCGCTACATCGATGGAGCTGGGAAAGCGGCAGTCACAAAAGCCGGGACAGCGCAGATCCTGATTCGTACTTGATATCGGCAGCATTTTGATTGATGAACGTTTATTTTAAAGCTGTTCCACTTTTGCTGTGCACTCTATTAAGGTCGCAGAGCGACTGATATGCTTATCAATGCAACGCTCAATTTATTACAAATTTACAAGGGAGCACGATTTTGTTTACTTTGTTTACAGTAGCTAACTATGTGACCAGAGCAGCAATGTAATAAGTGTTGGCAAATGCTGCAATGGAAAAACAATTAATATCGATAACAATCAATATACACATATCGATATGTCGAATACAACCATTTTATGCAGAAAGGCAAAAAACAGCGGCTGAAGTGCATTTTAACGCCATAAAATTGTGAAAAATAATTGATTTCCCTACTTAAAACGTTAAGAAAAGATTAAGAAAATATGGCGGATGCCGCAGCACGTCAACTGCAGTACGAGTACAAAGCGGTAAGTTGTTTAAAACCTGTTGCAAAAAAAGTGCCGCCACATGCGGTAAACGTTTGCCGAAAACGTTTTGTTGATAATTATTTTATTTTACTTTTGTAGAACTCGAATCTTGTGCTGCAAGCTGATGTACGTCTAATCGAACGCCCGCGTCGTGATGAGGCCACCGGTGAGGTATGTTCCTTGGTGGGTAAATTGGATGGCACCCGCATGGGTGATCGCTATCAACGCACCAAGCCAGAGAAAACAGAGGAGCGTAAAGTGAAGCGACAGAAGCGTGACGAGGCCCAGTACGATTTTGAGCGGATGAAGGGTGCTACGCTGCTGTCTGAGGGAATTGATGAAATGGTAGGCATTGTTTATCGCCCCAAGACACAAGAGACGCGGCAGACCTATGAAGTTCTGCTTAGTTTCATACAAGAAGCTTTAGGAGATCAGCCACGTGATATATTGTGTGGTGCAGCCGATGAAATTCTGGCAGTGCTCAAAAATGAGCGGCTCAAGGATCGGGAGCGTAAACGCGATGTGGACAGTTTGTTGGCCGAAGTGACTGATGAACGATTCGCTCTGCTCGTTAATCTGGGCAAGAAAATTACAGACTTTGGCAGCGATGCTGTTAATGCACTTACTGCTGCAACCAACAATGAGGAACAAATTGATGAAACCTATGGCATCAATGTGCAGTTCGAGGAATCCGAAGAGGAGAGCGATAATGACATGTACGGCGAGATCCGCGACGATGATGTTCAAGACGAGGGCGAGGAAGCACGAATCGATCACACCCTGCATGCCGAGAATGTAAGTATTGAACATATAAAGGATTTGCTTGATTTAACTGGTTCACGTATGAATTTACAGCTCGCAAGCGAAGAGGCCGCCAGCAATGTAAAGAAAGATCGTTTGCTGCATCCTCTGGATATTGATGCCTACTGGTTGCAGCGTTGTCTCAGCAAATACTACAAGGATGCAATGATTTCGCAGAGCAAAGCAGCCGACGTACTAAAGATATTGAAAGATGCTG
Organism: Drosophila dunni; assembly: GCA_018152125.1. Lineage (NCBI taxonomy): Eukaryota > Metazoa > Arthropoda > Insecta > Diptera > Drosophilidae > Drosophila > Drosophila dunni. The sequence goes on from JAECXC010000286.1 coordinate 5,694,604, forward strand.
CAGACGAGCGTGATTGTGAAAATCAACTAGTGCTCTTGTTGGGCTACGATTGCTTTGATTTTATCAAGCAGCTGAAGCTGAATCGTCAGATGATACTCTACTGTACCATGTTGGCGTCCGCCCAAACGGACAGCGAACGACAGCGTATACGTGAAAAGATGCGTGGCAATGCAGCGCTGGCTAAAATCTTACGACAGTTAGACACTGGCAAAGCCGATGAGCAGGAGGAGGCGGATGCCCGTGCCCACAAACGTGGCAAAGGCGATGCGGATGACGGAGGAGCTGCAGCAGCAGGACAAGTAGCCGGTGTGCGTCAGCTACTAGAGCTGGATGAATTGGCCTTCACTCAGGGCTCACATTTCATGGCCAACAAGCGTTGCCAACTGCCTGATGGCAGTTATCGCAAGCAGCGCAAGGGTTACGAGGAAGTGCATGTACCGGCTCTAAAACAGGTTCCATTCGATGCCAACGAGGAGCTCCAACCTATTGATAAATTGCCCAAATATGTGCAGCCTGTGTTCGAGGGATTCAAGACCCTTAATCGCATTCAGAGTCGCCTCTACAAAGCCGCATTGGATAGTGATGAGAATATGTTGCTGTGCGCTCCAACTGGAGCAGGTAAAACCAATGTCGCCCTGCTTACCATGATGCGAGAAATTGGCAAACATATTAATGAGAATGGCACCATAAATGCCCAGGATTTCAAGATCATTTATGTGGCCCCCATGAAATCTTTGGTGCAGGAAATGGTTGGCAATTTTGGACGTCGTCTTGCCTGCTACAATCTTACAGTGTCCGAGTTGACAGGAGATCATCAGTTGACCCGGGAGCAAATTGCAGCCACACAGGTGATTGTATGCACTCCAGAGAAGTGGGATATCATCACCCGTAAGGGCGGAGAGCGGACCTTTGTCAGTTTGGTGCGTCTGGTGATTATTGATGAAATTCATCTGCTGCACGATGAGCGTGGCCCGGTCCTGGAGGCTCTGGTGGCACGAACCATTCGTAACATAGAGACAACACAGGAGGATGTGCGTCTGGTGGGATTATCAGCCACATTGCCCAACTACCAGGACGTAGCTACGTTTTTGCGCGTTAAACCCGATAAAGGACTCTTCTACTTTGACAATAGCTATCGTCCAGTCGCACTGGAACAACAGTACATTGGTGTGACAGAGAAGAAGGCACTGAAGCGTTTCCAGGTCATGAACGAGATTGTCTACGAGAAAACCATGGAGCATGCGGGACGCAACCAAGTGCTGGTCTTTGTGCACTCCCGCAAAGAAACGGGCAAAACGGCGCGTGCAGTACGTGACATGTGCTTGGAGCAGGATACTTTGGGAAGCTTCCTCCGTGAAGGATCTGCCAGCATGGAAGTGCTTCGCACAGAAGCCGAGCAGGTCAAGAATACCGAATTGAAGGAACTGTTACCCTACGGATTTGCTATACATCATGCTGGCATGACACGTGTGGATCGTACGCTCGTCGAGGATCTCTTTGCAGATCGGCATATCCAAGTGCTGGTTTCAACAGCCACTTTGGCTTGGGGTGTTAATCTACCCGCCCACACAGTCATCATCAAGGGCACCCAGGTGTACAATCCGGAGAAGGGTCGCTGGGTTGAGCTGAGCGCCCTGGATGTGCTTCAGATGCTGGGACGTGCTGGTCGACCACAATACGATACCAAGGGCGAGGGTATCCTGATAACCAATCACAGTGAGTTGCAGTTTTACCTATCGCTGCTCAACCAGCAGTTGCCCATTGAATCGCAGTTCATATCGAAGCTGCCAGACATGTTGAATGCTGAGATTGTGCTGGGTACAGTGCAGCATCTGCAGGATGCAGTCAATTGGTTAGGATACACCTATCTGTATATTCGTATGCTACGTAATCCGACACTGTATGGCGTCTCACATGATGCTATCGATGCGGATCCATTGCTGGAACAGCATCGAGCGGATCTATTGCACACGGCTGCGTGTTGCTTGGAGAGAAGCGGTTTGGTGAAATATGAACGGAAGACAGGACACTTTCAGGTGACGGATCTGGGACGCATTGCATCGCATTACTATCTAACTCATGAGACAATGTTGACCTACAATCAGTTGTTGAAGCAAACTCTCAGTGAGATTGAATTGTTCCGCGTTTTTTCGCTGTCCTCGGAGTTCCGACACATCTCGGTGCGGGAGGAGGAGAAACTGGAGCTTCAGAAGCTAATGGAGCGTGTGCCGATACCTATCAAGGAGTCCATTGAGGAGCACAGCGCCAAAGTGAATGTGTTGCTTCAAGCCTACATCTCTCAGCTGAAACTCGAGGGATTTGCCCTGATGTCCGACATGGTTTTCATTACCCAATCTGCGGCACGACTGATGCGCGCCATCTTTGAGATTGTCTTAACGCGAGGATGGGCACAGTTGGCGGATAAAACGCTGACGCTGTGCAAGATGATTGATCGCCGGATGTGGCAGTCAATGACGCCATTGCGTCAATTCAAAAAGATGCCCGATGAAATCGCCAAGAAGCTGGAGAAGAAACACTTCCCCTGGTCGCGTCTCTACGATCTGGAGCCTCATGAGCTAGGTGAACTAATTCGTGTGCCCAAGCTGGGCAAGACCATACACAAGTTCGTGCATCAGTTCCCCAAACTAGAGCTCTCGACGCACATACAGCCCATCACCCGGGCCACTTTGAGAGTGGAGCTAACAATCACTCCAGACTTTCAATGGGATGAGAAGGTTCACGGACAATCAGAAGGATTTTGGGTATTGATTGAAGACGTGGACTCCGAACTGATACTACATCATGAGTTCTTCCTGCTGAAACAAAAATATGCCCAGGATGAGCATCAATTGAAGTTCTTTGTGCCTGTGTTTGAGCCACTGCCACCACAGTATTTCCTGAGAATTGTGTCGGATCGTTGGATTGGCGCCGAGACACAATTGCCAGTATCCTTTAGACATCTCATCCTGCCCGAAAAGAATATGCCACCAACGGAATTACTGGACTTGCAGCCATTGCCCATTAGTGCTTTGCGTCAACCGAAGTTCGAGGCATTCTATACTAGCCAATCAAATCAATTCAAGCAATTCAATCCTATCCAGACGCAAGTCTTCAATGCCGTCTACAACAGTGATGACAATGTTTTTGTGGGTGCTCCCACTGGTTCGGGCAAGATGACCATTGCCGAGTTTGCCATCATGCGTCTGTTCAGTCAAAGCAACGATGGACGTTGTGTTTATCTGGTTTCCCAGGAGGCTCTGGCCGATCTGGTCTTTGCCGATTGGCACAAGAAATTCGGATCACTGGACATTAAGGTGGTGAAGCTGACAGGTGAAACTGGCACGGATCTGAAGCTTATTGCCAAGGGACAACTGGTGGTAACCACAGCGGATAAATGGGATGTGCTGTCGCGTCGCTGGAAGCAGCGTAAGAATGTCCAACAGGTCAATTTGTTTATTGTTGATGAACTGCAGCTAGTGGGCGGCGAGGAGGGTCCCGTCATGGAGATTGTGTGCTCCCGTATGCGTTACATCAGCTCACAGATAGAGAAACAGATCCGAATTGTCGCCCTCTCGGCATCTCTGACCGATGCCCGCGATGTGGCACAGTGGCTCGGCTGCAATCCCAATGCCACCTTCAATTTCCATCCAAGTGTGCGTCCCATACCGCTGGAGCTGCACATCCAGGGATTCAATGTTACCCACAATGCCACTCGAATTGCGACCATGTCGAAGCCCGTCTACAATGCCATACTCAAGTACAGCGCCCACAAGCCTGTGATTGTGTTCGTCTCGTCCCGGAAACAGGCGCGTCTGACTGCCATCGATATATTGACTTATGCTGCGTCGGATCTGCAGCCTAATCGCTTCTTCCATGCGGAGGAAAAGGATATCCAGCCATTCTTGGATCGCATGTCGGACATAACGCTCAAAGAAATGATTGTCCAAGGTGTCGCCTATTTGCACGAGGGTTTGTCGGCCTCAGATCATCGCCTGGTCGAACAGATCTTCGATACGGGAGCCATTCAGCTGGCTGTTGTCTCTCGGGACATGTGCTGGGGCATGAGCATCTCGGCCCATCTGGCAATTATCATGGACACACAGTTTTACAATGGCAAGAATCATTCGTATGAGGATTATCCTATTACGGATGTGCTGCAAATGATTGGACGCGCCAATCGACACAAGGAGGATGATGCAGATGCCAAGTGTGTGCTAATGTGTCAAAGTTCCAAGAAGGATTTCTTCAAGAAGTTTATCAATGAGCCACTACCTATCGAAAGTCATTTGGATCATCGGATGCATGATCATTTCAATGCCGAAGTTGTAACCAAAACCATTGAGAACAAACAGGATGCCGTGGATTATTTAACATGGACATTCCTCTATCGAAGATTAACCCAGAATCCCAACTACTACAATCTACAGGGCGTCACTCATCGTCATCTTTCTGATCACCTGTCTGAGCTGGTGGAAAATACGCTAAGTGATCTGGAGCAATCCAAGTGCATAAGCGTGGAGGATGACATGGATACATTGCCACTGAATCTGGGCATGATTGCAGCCTACTATTACATCAACTATACAACGATTGGTGAGTTCTAGATTATATACATTTTTATATTTATTTCAAGCATTTCTTTCTTACAGAGCTGTTCAGTTTGTCGCTTAATAGTAAGACAAAGGTGCGTGGTCTGCTAGAAATTATATCATCGGCTGCTGAGTATGAAGATGTGGTGGTCAGGCATCATGAGGAGAAGGTTCTGCGCACACTCTCCCAGCGCTTGCCCAACAAACTGACGGGACCCAACGAAACTGCACCCAAGTAAGATCATTTTCTCACTTAAAATCCTAAACTTTTCTAATTGAAATTTCTTTGGCAGATTTAATGATCCTCATATTAAAACCAATCTGCTGCTCCAGGCGCATCTGTCGCGTCTGCAGTTGGATCCAGAACTCCAGGGGGATACAGAACAGATCCTCAGCAAAGCTATACGGCTAATTCAAGCTTGTGTGGATGTATTGAGTTCCAATGGCTGGTTATCGCCAGCTGTAGCTGCTATGGAACTGGCCCAGATGGTTACCCAGGCCATGTGGAGCAAGGACTCCTATCTGAGGCAGTTGCCACACTTCAATACCGAGATTATCAAACGCTGCACCGATAAGGTAACATTTAGTAATTAATTACATATGAATTCTTATTAATTCAGTTCCTTACTTCAGAAAATCGAGACTGTTTTCGACATCATGGAGCTGGAGGATGAGGATCGTACACGGCTGCTGCAACTATCGGATGCCCAAATGGCCGATGTGGCCAGATTCTGTAATCGTTATCCCAACATTGAGCTAAACTACGAGGTCGTGGATAAGGATCGTATTAATTCCGGCTCAACAGTCAATGTGGTGGTGCAACTGGAGCGTGAGGATGAAGTTACTGGTCCGGTCATTGCACCATTCTTCCCACAGAAACGCGAGGAGGGCTGGTGGGTGGTTATTGGGGATCCAAAGACAAACTCTCTGCTATCCATTAAGCGACTAACCTTGCAGCAAAAGGCCAAGGTCAAGCTAGACTTTGTGGCACCCAGTCCGGGTAAACATGATTATACACTGTACTACATGAGCGACTCGTATCTAGGTTGCGATCAGGAATACAAATTCTCCATTGAAGTGGGTGATTTCCAATCGGAAAGCGAAAGTGAATCCGATTAAATAGCTATCCTATAATGTAAATTTACAAATAAACCAAAACCTTTTTCATCAAAGAGATTCAATTTGTTTAGCTGTTTATAAATGGGATAACTTTATGAGAATTCGATAACCGATAAATAATACCAAAACATTGTCGGAGTACAAAGGGGCTTTTTAATGCTCACAAATCTTCGATTTAGTATTTTCGTTAGTTATTGCAAATGTCATTCCAGCATCATTTTTAAAACCGGTTTTTAAATATTAGAAAATATTATAAAAAAGACTATAAATTGAAGTGACTTGCAAAACACTTGAATCTCTTTTTATTTATCCACTGACAGACACAGCTCCTCCTCGGCTGGCACCCGAGTTGAGTCCATTATTGGCGAAGTTGTTTGTAGAGGCAAAGTTAACGGTTTGTCCATTGGGCAGTATGAAATTCAGACTATGTGAGGCACCGGCAGCATTATTGGCTCCAAAAGGACCAAAGCTTTGTGTGCCTGTGCTGGCAGAGGATCCGCCAAAAGAGCCGCTGGCACCTTGTGACTGGAATCCCTGAGCGGAACCAATGGCCGAAGATGAACCGCCATTAAAGTTACCACTTGCGGCACCATTTGATGCTGTCTGCTCCTGATTGTATCCATTTGGGCCCAGAGGACCCAGTGGTTTGAGGTTCACATTGGCATCGGCAAAGCCACCATTGGGACCAACGTCCACATTAACGCCAGATTGGGTGCGACCAGCCCCTGCGTTGGTTCCAGCTTGGACTCTACGTTGACGCTTCACACGCTTGTGGGCTGCGTAGATACCTTCGAGGGCTTCTTCCAGTGTGGAACGCACACGTCGCACATTCACGCGGGCTTTGGGCCTAATATGCAAGTTGGATTCCAGAACAACCTCCTCGATGGTGGCGCCCTTGATAGCTGATAGGAATCGATTATTGATAAGAATCAATATTTGTTTTGACACTTACGCAATCCCTCTTGAACCTGCTTCTCGTTGCGCTGCCTCTGCTGTGGTGCTGCTGACGTCGCTGCCAGGCAAACGGTGGCCACGATTAGCATACAAATGGATAAATTCATTTCGTTAATGGTTTTGTATTTTGTTTTGTTTAAATTAATTGAGACAAAGCACGTCCGTTAGCTTTGCAGCGCCAGACACGACTGTTGGAAGCTGCGCGCGCTGCTTGCGGTTTATTTCATAGAAACTCTCACTTTTCAAACGCTAGGGGGCGCCCCTTATGCAGCAAAGCGTTAATTGTGTTTATAAATATTTAAATGCTATGATAATCAATTTTTTGGCATATGTAACACAAACACAACAAAGCGATTTAGACGAAATTTAAACAATATAATTTGCTTTTGTATTATGTACAATAAAAATCGCGGAAAAACACGTCTACAAAATTTGTAACCGGTTTGTCGTTAACTCCAAAGCTCGTGCAGGAACTAGTTTGATTTCGTGGCTGTTGTTTTTGTTGGGAGCCGCTTTTTGAATTTCCTTTTCTGGAACATCTGATGCCAAGAACTCTTACACGTCTATATGTGTGTGTGTGTTTGGTAGGGTCTGCTTGTGTGCATGTCGGTTGGGGGCGATGGAGAGATTAGGCGACGCAACCCAGTGAACTTTTTAAAGCGATTGCGCAGCTGTCTCTGTAAGATTTGATTGGAGTAATCGAATTGCTTGATACTCTAAACCAAAAAGAGCATTGTTTTTCTATAAAGTTTAATAAGTATCGTTATTGTGTTTCAATTAAAATTCGTTTAAATTTTATTCACTTAAAACTCATTTAGTTTTAATTAATAATTAAGTAAACGTTGTATGTTTCTTAAATAAAAAGACACAAATAATTTGAATGAATAGAATCAAGTTCTTTCGACCGAAATTTAACATAATTTGTTTTGTTGAGATCTCTTAATTAAAAAAATATGTTTACTATGTTAAAATGTACGTAAATGGTAAATGGAATATGAACAATTTTTTTGAAGTTATATCATTATGTAATATGAATTTGTTTGATACAACTTGAAAGTTGTCATGAGGCGCTTGAATTGGTTTGTCTCTCATTTCTTACAATTTGGAGAAATTTTCGAGAATTTGTCTTAGTGCTAGAAATGTTTTATATTCGAGCTCTGAGATTATTATATATGTTTAGGTCTTACGAATTTAGGTTAAGGGAACAACAAAAACTGAGCACTGTTTACATTTAGTAGTTTAGTTTTTTAATTATTTATGTAGTTGAATGTAGCTACTGTGAATTGGAGCCCCTTGCTGAATGGTTGTCCAACAGATTTTTATTCTATGCCATGGGCAAATATCATAACCAAACCCGGTTCCACCATCACATCTTCTGTCATGTGAACGTTGTCACAGCTGAGCACAAGCACCGCCTGTTTGCCTGCAATAACAAAGCCTTTAATTAGTCAGGGGCATGTGTCTTTTTAGGGGGTTTATTTAATTGGTCGTCAGGAACCCAAAGGTAAATCCGATACTCACCTGGTATACGTCGACAGATGTAATTGTCGTAGATCCGTCGATTGTTTTGACGCGTTTCCAGGGAGCTCAGGCCTCGGGGCCAACGTCTTTCATGGCAATTCTCCATGAGGCTATCCAGGATATGAGGTGGGCATCCAGATTCCGAAAGAGCTCGCTTAATCATAAGCTATCAAGGAATTTAATAATAATTTATAAAAAATGCAAAGACGACTTTTACCTGCAGTGCATCGTCGGGTGTGGAGATCATACCGCCCCAGCGTGTAACACGCGCTCTGGCCAGGGCGCTGCTCCAGCGTATGACCTCGTCCCGCTCCATTTGATCAGCAATGGCACGCATGGCCGGGTTAGATACGCGCATTGCTCGCATAAAATCCTTAAAGAGTTGCAACTCCCGCTTCAACTCATTAATGGTTAGCTGCTGATCGGTTAGCTCTGTTTTTAATTGTCCCATTTGTTCCGTTTGTTTGACAATCAGCGTGCGAAGCTCTCGCACACAATTGTGATCCTTCAGCTCGTCCTTGGGAATATCGAAGCCGCAGCCCTTTTCACACGGAAACGGGCGCTTCGGATTGTGTACACATTCTTCCAAATGTGAATTATAGGCATCCAATTTGAGCACTGCTGTGCAGCCGTATGGTGCATTGTCACAGGTAATTGACAGTCTATATGAATTAAATATTTAATAACACTTTCATGACATTTTGTGTGTGTGTGGGCGACTTACCTGGACAACAAGTTGCGCAATATGCGAGGCACAGCTCGTAAGTTGGCCGTTGTTAGTGCATTTCGATCGACAGGGCATGTGGGTTGGCGTGTTAGCCATTCGTTGATGCAACCGCGACAGAAGGCATGCTCGCACATGACCGCCTAATGGGTATCAAGTAAAATTGTTATTGTTGGAGGGCATTTAATTTTGTTGTCAAACCTGAAGCGGATCTTCTAGCACTCCGGAACATATGGGACATGTTAGCTCCTCGTCCACCTCGCCCTGAAAGCGATTGACGTCGTAGCCCATCGCAAGATTTCTTTTATATCTAGCTACATTAACGTTTATTGAAATTTTGGAGGATTGCAAAATTTTTTTTTGCTACGCTTGTGAAGTTTAAGTGCTGTTAAATTCATAATGTTTGTACTAAGTGTTGGGCAACGCATAAATACAATAAAAATAATTATCGATAAGAATATACTAAACTTATCATATAGGCTGATTAAAATATTTGTATCGATAAGGCTTTGGTATCGTTCAACAAAAATCGGCTAGCAGCAAAGAATTATTAAAATTTTGACAAACTACGCTAATAATTAAAACGTTGCGAGATGCCTGTGCTGCCCATGCCGCCGCTTATGCAGGTAATTAGTTAAATTTGTATTGGCCTCAAGTAGTTATTGCAGTGTCGTGCTTCCAGAATGCCATTGAGCCAATGCAAGTGGATGCACCGCCAAACGAAGACAATGAAAACAATGAGGAACTGCAAATTGTGGTGGAAAATCCAACAATTGACCTGGAGGTGTATGCAAATCAATACACGGGCATTGCACGTCTCGATCGTCTGATTTATGTGGCCGATGTGTGTCCATTGCTGGCACTGGAAGCTCTCAAAATGGCCATCACCTATGTTCAGTCGACTTACAATGTTAAAGTATATCAGATGCTGCACAAGCGTTTAAGTGATTTACAGGTAACCAATGGAGGTGGAAATGCTGCTGCCGGTGGGGCTGGTGCTGCCGCACCCAGTGCTGGAGGTGAACAGGCAATTGCAGCTGCCGCAGTAGTTGCAGCTGCACTGCCAGACATTGCTATTGCTGCACAACCGGCGGCAGCTGCAGCTGGTCAAGGAAGCGCCAACAACGGTGGAGAGAAGGATGCCTTTGCCTATGACGCCGTCTGGGTGGATGCCAAATTTAAAAAAGCAGCCCTCAAGTTGGAGAAATTAGACTCTGATCTAAAGAACTATAAATCGAATTCCATCAAGGAGAGCATCAGGCGAGGACACGACGATCTAGCTGATCATTACCTCAGCTGTGGTGATTTAACAAACGCCTTAAAGTGTTATTCACGTGCTCGTGACTATTGCACAAGTGGCAAGCATGTCGTCAATATGTGTCTCAATGTTATCAAAGTATCCATTTACTTGAAGAACTGGGCACATGTCATGAGCTACATATCCAAGGCAGAGAGCACACCAGACTTTTCCGAGGGATCAAAGGAGGCAAATGCTCAAGTTTATACACGTCTGGAGTGCGCTGCCGGTTTGGCGGAACTGCAGCAAAAGAAATACAAAGTGGCTGCCAAGCATTTTCTGGCCACCAATTTTGATCATTGCGATTTTCCAGAAATGATCTCCACCAGCAATGTGGCTGTCTACGGTGGCCTCTGCGCTCTGGCCACCTTTGATCGCCAGGAGCTGAAGCGTTTGGTCATTGCCTCCACATCGTTCAAGCTATTTTTGGAGTTGGAGCCGCAGTTGCGTGATATCATTTTCAAGTTTTACGAGAGCAAATATGCCAGTTGTCTCACGCTGCTCGATGAAATCCGGGATAATCTGCTAGTGGACATGTATATAGCCCCCCATGTCACCACCCTCTACACCAAGATACGTAATCGTGCCCTCATCCAATACTTTAGTCCTTATATGTCCGCCGATATGCACAAAATGGCCATTGCCTTCAATTCGTCTGTGAGTGATCTGGAGAACGAGGTGATGCAGTTGATACTGGATGGACAGATACAGGCACGCATCGACTCGCACAACAAAATACTCTATGCCAAGGAGGCCGATCAACGCAACAGCACCTTCGAGCGTGCCCTGCTGATGGGCAAACAGTATCAACGACACACCCGCATGCTCATCCTGCGCGCCGCTATGTTGAAGAGCCACATCCATGTGAAGAGCGTCTCCCGCGACAGTGGCAGTAATCATGGTGCCGAACTCTGTGTATCCGCCGGCTCCAGCACGACCACACCACTGGTTCGCATTTAAACCAAACTAAAATACATATATAAATTTGCAAAGAAACATTCGATACATTTGGAAAACTTTATAGCTAATACTACTTACTATGTGTTTTCCATTCATTTGTGCAGCAAAATAAAAGTCTTACAGCGAAGCTAATTAGTGGAAGTCAACTTTTACTTGAACTATATATTAAATTTGGGTAAACTGAAGCCAAGCTACGCTTAACAGGTCGGACTTTTTCTTTCCATTAATAAAAATTTAGTTTCTGAGGCAATTTGTTGAAAAAGTTTATTAATGTTGTGTACACTGGTTGACATACAATTTGTGTACAAATTTGAGTTTTTAAAAAGGACTATAAAAATGTTTATATTGGTGGGTTTCTACCATAAAGATTTTATATAAAAATGTAAATGCATTCCAGGTCAACGTCTACCGCGCTCTCTGTGTTCCCGATCGCGACGGTTGTCGGCACTGTGCGAACGTGGACGTCTCTCTCGTGAGCGTTCTTCTCTACGATGACTGCGTGAACCATCCTGATAATGTCCATTGCTTCTGTGATTGTCTCTACTGCGTTTATGGGATTCCTCCTTGGTGTCATTGTAGTAGCCATTGTGGCGATTGGCCGGTTGTCTGCTACGCTGTTCCCTATTGTTGCTGCGGGATCGAGAACGGGATCTCTCGCGATGTCCGTTCCGTTGGTTATTGCTTTTCTGCACATTGGATGATTCGTTCTCAGAATCTGAGCCAGAGGAAGACGAAGAGGATGAAGAGCTGTCGCTGCTGCTCTGTGATGACTTTTTGCTTTTCTTCTTTTTCTTATCTTTGCTATCCTTCTTTTTCGACTTCTTTTTTTTGCTGGCCTTTGATGATCTTTTCTCGCCTTTGCGCTTCATTCGCTCAATTTTCTCCAGTTTTTTAAGAAGTTTCAGCTTTTGCTTTTTGCTCAGTGATTTGAGGAACGACAATTCGGGATTTTGTTGATTGGCTTCACGTGTTGCCTCGTCCTCCTCATCGTCGCTGGGCACGAGTTGATGGCGTTGTTGCACATCTTTAATGCTTTGCAGCTCCAATGCCGATCGTTTCATCATTAATCCATCTTCTTTCATTTGCTCCTCGAGCACATTTTTGGACATAATATCGTTGGCCTCCGACTCCGAGTGCAGTTTGCGCGCCTCGCTCATGGATATGCTATACATGGTGCACTCTTTGTCTGTGTTGATGTGTCCCCACTTGTGGCACTTAAGGCAACGCACATTGCGCACTTGTATGCCAAAGGGTTGATCCCGGATCTCGGTGTCACCTTTGCAGTAGGATTCACGGGGTGCATTATATTTACGCTGCCATTCAAATTTGTATTCCGGTTCATTGTCGTCCTTCTCACGCTCCTTGCGCACTCCAGGAGGAGGCTCGTACATGAAATTAACGCTTAACTTGTCTTTGCTATCCTTGCTCAGCATTGCTTTGTTCTCGTGCAGATTCTGCTCCTTTTCATACTGGGTGCGCAGTTCTTCCTGTTTCTTTTTGTACGCTTCCGCCTGCTGCTCTGCCATCCATACCTAAAAAAGATTTCAAACATTCTTCACATTCCAAAGAAACGTTTAGATTTTGTGTACTTACCCTCTTCAGGTTGTCCCTTGAGGCAGGATGAAAGAATTTCTTACACATGTAATTATTAAAACCCTTTCCCATTTTGATAAATTCTTAATTGCTATCCTCAATTGTTTATAAAACAAACACTTCACAATTTGTTGCTGGGCTTTATACGATTTTCTTCAACATGAGTGTGTGAATGTTGCTATCGGTACGAACGCAGGCAACTCTGGAGGCTATCGATAGATTCGCTTCTAAATATGTGCAAAAATAAATTTAAAAATATTTGTTTACGAATACTATCTATTGTTGCAAAGATATTATGACCAATTTCAATATTTAAAAATAAAAAACAAAACAAAAGCCTGATTTTTTAAATTCCAGTTTAACTGTGTTGTACAATATACATTGTTATCGTTTAAAATGCAGCGCTGATTAAAGTCATGTTTTCCAACACTTGTCGAGTGGGAATCTTCGAGAGATTAACATATTTTGAATATAGTTAAAACTCTTGTAGTTTCATTATGAATAATATTGATCCAAATGATATGGTACATTGCCCATACAACAAAGCGCACAAAATGCTGCGCAAAAAGTTGCAACAGCACTTACTGAAATGCAGCGAATTCTATAAAGATGAGGTGGAGCTGCTCGTGTGCCCCTTTAACAAAGCTCATCTGATACCCGAGCCGGAATTTTTCGTAAGTAAGCAATGTATACGAAATGAAATTCGATATTTAATTCTTTACACTCATGAATATCCAGCAACACACAAAATCTTGCATCGATCGCAAAATCGTTGCGCATTACCAGCACTCTGCACCTGCGCAATTGGACGAGGAAACGAGACACGCTAAAATCGAATGCGAAGAGAATTGGGACAACGACGATGCACCCGATTATGATCCGGAAATATATGTTTCGTCTGCGAAAGTAGTGCGAGAGGCTAAAGGACTGTTCCCTTCTCAGCGCAAAGCGTTCATCAAGGAAGAGCGAAAACGATTGTTGAACGACCAGAGTGATGATGAAGATAATATTAAGGAAGCAGCACCTACAGCATCCACAAAGAAATACGCATCCTCTTCTTCCACTGCACAACGTTCGGCCCCTTATAAAGTAGCAAACCGACACCGTTGAGCTTTTAATAAGCCAAGCAAAAAACAAAATAATTAATGAAACCAATAATTTTTGAATTACCTCTAGGAATTAGTTTATTAACTATAAGTGTAATTAAAATAACTGAATGAATTGAATTAATTTAGTAAAATGTAATCATGCGCATTTTAAGTCAAAAAAAAAAAAAAACTAATTTGTTGCCTAAGCTTTTTGTTATTGTTTGTCAGCAAAACGACGTCTTTCATTTTCGCGAAACTCGCGACGTACCGCTTTAGATTTTCCCTTTAGTCCGTTGGTGCGAATTATTAAATTTTCTTCACAATGCACGCGGGGGTTGTAAGCGGGAACATCAGGTTCGTTGTCCCAATCCTCCTTGCATTCGGCCAGATCTTCTGTTTTACTTGGAGATTTCTGCCAGTTGTAACCTTCGTCGATGAGTTTCAAAGGACCGGATTCTGGACACACTTTTATATGAGCCTAACAGATATGTATAAAAATGAAACATGAAAATTCCAGCACACTGTAAACTTCTACTTACAGCTAAATCCTCTTTTTTATAGCGATGATTTGTGTTAAATGGACAAACATGTAATTTATTCGATTTTCCTGCATCTCGACTACAGCGTATTAAATGTTTTGCTAGCCGTCCTCGTAGCATTCTATGAGAATTGTTGTACGGACAAGTAACAAAATCATTAAACGAATTCGAGTCCGCCATTTTTTATCTTCTTGGTGGTTCCTGTGTTTCGCTACCGCTGCAGATTTCTTTTGTACCTGCTAGACATGGGAAACCATCGATGGGACCATTGATAGTATCGATTGAATTTTAAGCTTTCGATATATGGATGGAAATTCTTCGATGTCAACAAAGGTACTACCTGCTTCCCTAAGATGGATTTGGATAAACTATATACATTGACGAAATCGATTATTGGTCAAACGTCGTCGATAATTCTTAAAGTATCTTTGACAGTTCGAACTAGGGGTGGAACAGATTTATCTTCAATGAATTTTTCGAATAAAAATTTTAAATAAAACTTAATACTGTACTAATTATACCCAATCGTCGAACCGTTAAAGGCTATACTAAGATGATTGGACTGAGTTTAAAATGGAGGACAAAAGATCTTCGTAGTTAGATTTTTTAAAAGATCGATGTCTCAATTCTGGTATCGATTTTAGTTCCAGCAATATTTCAAAGATCGAACTACGAATTTTCATTTCGCTTCCAACAATAAGCGAACAGAATAAAATTAAATTATTCCTTGGCTTTGTAAATATGTTGTAGCACATTAATTGTTTTATAAGTGTCACTTCCATGCCTATACTTTTGGTCAATAATATACCAAACACTATTGCCAAAATTTAGAATTTGACAGCATTTACCAAAACGTTAAAATAAAATTCATCCTAATTGTTATAGCCACTCAGGTTCTCATTATCGTATTAAAACGTTCAAAATTCGTCACAAATATTTAACCAATTTGAATATTGTTCAACAATAAATTTGGACCAAGCTGAGGTGACCGTTATTACATTATGTTGTAGCACTTATTGAATCGTTTGGAGTTATTTTGTTAATAGCAGAAGCGAATAAACGACACATGAAAATAATTTAAACTTAACAAATATGGGAAAATTAAACTCTTCTTTATTGTAAAAGAATTGCGACATTTTCTCACACTTCACACTTTTGTTTTCTTATTATTCACACTAAGCGTTACGGTAAAAACTGTAAACAGAGACGTTGGCATTGAATGTTGTTGTTTTTGCTGCTGTTGCTGCACAAGTAAATGATGCTGTTGTTGTTGTTTGTCAGCTTTTACGCGGTCTCCATGGGCTGAGCGGCAGTCTCTTCCGTATATTTGCCCTTGTCCTTGCCCAAAGCAGCCAAACGTCCCTTGCTACGACGCTCCAGGATAGCCTTGCGATCCTTGTCAAGTTTCAGCTTAACAATAAGCACCTTGCTTGGGTGAATGCCCACATAGACGTTGGTGCCGTTGGCGTTCTCACGCTGGATCTTCTCGACGTACACAACGAACTTCTTGCGGTAGGCCTGGACGACTTTGCCGACCTGGTTACCCTTGTAGTGGCCACGGATCACCTGGACCTCATCGTCGCGACGAATGGGCATCGAGCGCACGTTGTACTTCTGACGCAGCTCCTTGGAAAGAGGGGCAGACATCAGACGACGGCGGATGTGTGATGGTGCCTGGAAGTGACGCTTGCGGTTCTTCCTGCGCGACGACGACACAAACTGGTTCAATTTCATTTTGATTGGTTGTGCGGGCTGTGGAAACAAAAGATATCATTTTAATTAGTTAATATCAACTACGTAAGATTAAATAATTTTGCTTCTTATTTGCATTTGTTTATTTTTGGGAATCATTTTCGTCACGACATAATATAAAACACGGCACAATTTCACTTAAATAGTGTGTGCCAAGGTATGTGCTACACATTATTATTAACAACACGCAAAAATAAACATTGATTGCAGAACAAATGCAAAATTATATTGAACATGAAAACTTACACCAAACTACCGTCGTAAACACAACGAAAAGAAAGAATTTTGACAGCTGCGACCGGCGGAAGTGTCAAAATTTTTGACTCAAAATGGTAATTGTACGCCTTACAACACTGGACTTAAAATCATATGTTGCTCAACAGTTGCACAGCCGTTACAATTAACTTTGGTGAATATGGTTTTTGTTTAAAAACAGTTTATTTTATTTACAGAAAATATGTGATTTAATTAGGTAAAATGTGATTTAACACTGAAAAAATTAGTTAAGTGATATGAGGCTTTAAATATTAAATTACATAAAAGAAGAGATATGTTTTTTTATTGTGATTTTCGTACGCGATCACCAGCAGTTCTTTCACTTGTCACGCCTTTTTTTAACACCGTACTGGCCTTAAAGGCAACATACTGGCTGTGTTGAGTTTCTGCAATAAGAGCTTTTGAATTCTTGATTTTCTTTATTGCTGATCGGACACAGAAATCTGCCGCTGGAGCCTAATTGGAAATTAGTCGCGCGTTTGTAGTCAACGGCTGCTGTTGTACGTGGGGAGAGCTTGAAAGTTGCTCAGGTTGATTGATTTAACATTCATTAGACACACACAGACACATATACACATACAAAATGATGAACAGCCTGAAGAAGATGCCCATGCGTTTGGTAAGTAAATGCCACTCAGCTTTAATTTTAAATTTAATTCGCAAATTGAATTTTTTTTGTTTTTAAAAATGCTTTTTATAGCTGGCCAATGCAGCACGTCAGCAAAGTGCCGCTATGTCCTCAGCCCCTGGCCTGCCTCCACCACTTACATACCTCACCGACGATGAGAAGATGATGAAGGAAACAGGTAAGTCCTTACGTCCCCCGCCAAACCCTAACTATGTTCCACATTAAATTCCACTTGATTTCCACTTGCCAGGCAGGTTTGCTGCTTCAGTTTAACACAAAGATTTTTAGATAATTTATTTTTTTTTGCGGTCAACTTCAGTTTTTAGTTCTGTGTTACGTAATTTGATCATCGCATGTTGTTGCTCTCGGCGTATTTATTATTGTATTTATTTATTGTTTTTTTAGGCAGCACAGTTTATGCATTTTACATTTATTTTTTTTTTATTGTTTGTGCAAGTGTGCGCACGCTGATAAAAATGAGCTAACTGTGTGTCCAGAGGGACGAGGAGGCGTGGATAGAGGGTTTGGCAGATAAGCATATTTTTGATAATGGGAAAATCAAATAGAAACCTGAATTTTCAGCAGTATTTACTTATATATGTTATATATAATACAAATGCGCGTGTGTGTGTTTAATGCTTTTTGCAATTCGTTTTTTGTCTTTCGAGAGCAGCCCTGTCATTTGATATTTAAAATAATCAATTTACACAATATAGCGAAAGCGCGTTATATAATTTATGGCAGTTTAAAAATGATACGCTCCTTAAGGCTAAATATCCTTTAAAAAACACTTCCACTAGATTTCAAAGGATTCACACAGGACTCTTTAAACTTGACTCATGTTTAAATTTAATCAGCCAACGTGGCATTTTCAAGGTCTTGGTCGAATCATTATCTTTGCCTTTACATAAGAAAAATGGAAACACATTTAACAATTAACAATAGAAAATTCAGTATTTATGTTTGTTCACAATTGCGTTTTGCTTAAAAACAATAACCACCTTAAGAATGGAAGGGGGCTGGTCTGTCGAAGGGGTGGCCAACGCACACGTGTGCTATAAATAGATTTGTCAGCAGCCGCAACATCTGGCACTGCTTTCGACAACGTTAGCGCATGGAAGTCGTTGGTGCTGAGCGTTAAAACGCTGTCAAAATTCGAGAGCTTGATATTTCGTTGTGTTGGAAGTCCGAGTTCGAATACGCGCGTATCCCCGCGTGTGTCGGAATGGAAAGAGAAAAATAAGTTAGCTTTGAATTGCTTTTTCAAAAAAAAAAAACCCTTATATAATTGTTGTATTTTCTTCACAAGTCAGTCAGCTGTTCAGTTGCCATCGTAATGAACTCCACAGCGTTACACTTGTGATAGAGCAAATATGCGGCTGTGCCACGCCCCCGCTCAATGTGCCCACTGTTCTAGTGGGTGCGCGAGCAATGGTGTGCGCGGTACTTGGTCGCGTAACTCCCCTAGAGAGTTGAACCAGAGGACGGGAGATTCTATCCCCCCAATTCACCACTGATTCTTAGTTGGAGAGTTGACATTTTATTTAAAGAAGAAAGGGAATCCAAATGCGATCTGCTGTTCGGATTATTCTTTCTTATCAGTGCTGCGCAACAATATTGCAATGCAAATTATTTAAATGGTTTGTTAATTTAAGTGTTTTGCTTTTAAGTTCGAACTAAACTGGTTTAATGAGGGGCTGTAAAAATTAATGAGTTGACACAGTAAATAGTGGGAAATTGAAAAGCTCAGAGCATTATAAGTAAAAACACTGTGAATACTAAAATACATAAGTAATCGTGTCGAATGTACGACATAAGATCTGTTGGTACAGTTGAGTCCAAAAGTTGGTCTTTGTAGACTAGTATAAGACAAGTGTTTGCTTATCAAGGTCAACAGTCGACAGTCAACAGTCAACAGTGAACACAGAAAGGACAACAGATGGCCAAGAGTACACTATATCCTTTAACTTGTTAGTCAAACCACTGGGCTAGGTACGAGAAAATTGTACAAATGTTTAGAAATTCCATCAATTATGCAGCAGACACTGCTATTAATTGCAATAACTATTCACTATATGCAAATATCACTTGTGGAAAATGTGTGTTCTCGTTGTCGTCGTCGACGTCAGCGTTAGTCGGTTTTTTTTAAAGCAAAACAAAAACAAAACGAACAACGCAACAAGCCAAGCAAATGCTTAAAAAAAGATCAATAAAAACTAATAATGCATATATACACACACACATGTATCATACATATGTGTACATATGAGAGAGAGAGAGAGATGGAGACTGAGAGAGCGGCATGAGTGGGAGAGCCACACGCGAGTTGAGAGCTAGCGGCTTTATTGATAAAGCGTATACACACACGCACACATGCACACACTAACACCCGTGTCAGACAGATAAATAACAACGTTGAGGAACGACAGTTGTTTGATAAACGTCTTGAAGAGCTTTTGTCGTGAGCTTTTAAAAGCTCATCCATGCGATCGCAATAACGTCTGATTTTTAAACGAAAGCTTTTTGCAAAATGTTTTTTTTACAGTGGCCAAATTGGCACAGGAACAAATTCAGCCCTTGGTGAAGAAAATGGACTTTGAGCACAAATTCGATCCCTCTGTGGTTAAGGCTGTGTTCGAGAACGGTCTGATGGGCATTGAAATCGACACGGAGCTGGGCGGCAGTGGCTGCAATTTCATGACCAACATCATTGTGGTCGAGGAACTGTCCAAGATCGATCCCGCTGTGGCTGCCTTTGTGGACATTCACAACACATTGGTCAACTCGCTGATGATCAAGTTTGGCACCACAGAGCAGAAGGCCAAATATTTGCCAAAATTGGCTCAGGAATACGCTGGAAGCTTTGCTCTCACGGAGCCCGGAGCAGGCTCCGATGCTTTCTCCCTGAAGACGGTGGCCAAGAAGGACGGCTCACACTATGTGATCAACGGCACCAAGATGTGGATCTCCAACTCAGATGTCGCTGGCGTCTTCCTGGTCTTTGCCAATGCCAAGCCCGAGGATGTAAGCAGAATTGGAAATTTGAATTTGATTGGGATTTGATGGGGATCTGTGTTGTTTCAGGGTTACCGTGGCATTACCACTTTCATTGTGGACAGGGAGACTCCCGGTCTGATTGTGAACAAGCCAGAGGATAAGCTTGGCATCCGTGCCTCTGGCACCTGCATGCTTACCTTCGACAATGTCCGTGTGCCCGAGGAGAACATTCTGGGTACCTTCGGACATGGCTACAAGTACGCTGCTGGCTTCCTCAACGAAGGCCGTATCGGCATTGGCGCCCAAATGGTGGGTCTGGCTCAGGGAACCTTCGATGCCACCATCCCATACCTGTTGGAGCGCAAACAGTTCGGCGATGCCATCTACAACTTCCAGTCCATGCAGCACCAGATCGCCACCATTGCCACCGAGATCGAGGCAGCTCGTCTGCTCACCTACAACGCAGCCCGCCTGCAGGAGGCAGGTGTTCCCTTCCTCAAGGAGGCCGCCATGGCCAAGTTCTATGCCTCCGAGGTGGCTCAGCGTGCGGCCACCAAGTGCATTGACTGGATGGGCGGAGTGGGCTTCACCCGTGACTTCCCACAGGAGAAATACTATCGTGATGCCAAGATCGGTGCCATCTATGAAGGCACAACTAACATGCAGTTGAGCACCATTGCCAAGTGCATCAAGAAGGAGTTCTCCGGCTAAAAGCCTCAACCTAATCCCCTAAGTCTACATATATACGAAGCTGAGATATCGTACGTCAGATACGTCAAGTGCATTTAACAATTAACAATTTACCCAGATCAGAACAGGTCGAACGATCATGGATCACTGGTGATCGTGATCGATTGTTTCCAACGCATTTTCATAGATTTTTGTTCTTGTTATACTATTGTATAAAATACAATGAAATTTTTGTAAGAGTAAGAGCATTGACTATTCTACTTGGATTGTTTGTCGGTTGTGGTAAAGGCAGCTAGTAGTACATTGATAACAGTGATAAGGAACACTCCCATCACGAGCACTTCGTTCGTTCTCATATAGTGACGACTGTGACATCTTTTCAAACGGCGCTGTGGGATAAATTTTATTCAGTTTCTTAGCTGACTATGCTGGAGTATTCCCTGGCTTACCTTGAAGATCAGAACAATGCCTACGAGTACTTGAAGTACGAGGGAGAGTATAACCAGGACGAGGCTGCAGTAGAATGTGGTGGCCTCGTGGTTGTAGGTGATCAGGAATCGCAGCTGATTTGCATTTGCCGAGAGTAACGCAATGTCCATGAGACCTGAAATAAGATTAGTTATTATTAGCTGACCCGACATTAGAAGACTCTGTAATTAATCTGAGTTTGATCGTTAAAAGATCTCTTGGCTAAGCACTTTCAGATAAGCTGTATCTCTCAGATACTCACCCTCAGCTACATTCTTACTAGTCGCATAGTTGTGGCCTCCGGAAAGTATGCTAGGACTCTTTTTGCCGTTGTATTTTGCTGTGGCCTCTGTCCCATCGTCATCTAGTTTAATTGCCTTTTGTTCCTCCACTTCCGCTTGCGAGTTGCAGCACTGACCCGTGACGGTACTGGCAAAACTGCCCTCGGAGCTCAGTGTATCCTCGACCTCGAGTACAACTTCTTTGGAATTGGGCATTATGACGAAATGTTGTGAACTGTGCGCATTGGATTAACTAACTAAAACTGCGCATAGTTTTGAACACAACATGAAAGCTCTGTGCAACTGTTTGTGAAAAACAAAAACAAACATTCGTTGAAAAAGTTGCGGTTAACTTCTCGTTGTGGTCGATCCACTGATCCACTGATAAAAGGAACCCACCATGACATTGACCCCACTGTGCCAGCTGAAATGGTGTCACAAACTCACACCAAAACGCCACAAAGCTTGGGTTCTTGTCCGCACTTTTAGCAAACAACCTAAAAGTATGCTAAGCATTTATTTCTGGGTAAAGTGCAAACAAGAAGACGCACACATTGATACATGTGCTTGCTTTGGTGCCAATTTGGCTCGCACAGCACATAACAGAACGTTCGCTGCCTTGTTCATTTCTACCAAGATTTTTCAAACCCTGCGCTTGCCAGTTTTTTTTGTAATAAAAAACAAATGGTATACTTCAAACCCATTTTGAATTTTTGATGAGTCAAGTACTAGAGTTAGCTTAAAATCAGGCCAACGAATCCACAAAACGTTGAGGAAGCGACGACAACAGCTGTCGAAAAGAACACATACATAA
Organism: Drosophila dunni; assembly: GCA_018152125.1. Lineage (NCBI taxonomy): Eukaryota > Metazoa > Arthropoda > Insecta > Diptera > Drosophilidae > Drosophila > Drosophila dunni. The sequence continues at coordinate 5,716,894 of JAECXC010000286.1, forward strand.
CAAAGGTTAACTACACTTCCCCCCCGGTGACCGGTTAAATGCGAGGGCTACTCGATAACTATTGACATGCGGAAAAAGGTTACAAAGTTTCATTTAAATAAATCATTTATTTACAAACTACTTCCATAAATATTTAAGTCTACTTAAAGTTTCAGTTGAACAGGTGAACAACTTGTCGTTATTAAACTGCCCTCGCAAACACATGTCACAGTGCAGGAGCAATTGCGTCACGAGAATCGGCTGGCCGAACTAAACAGACGGTAACCACCCCCATAACGTTGGCTTTCTTTTTCGCATGTGACGCACACGGCCCTCTTCCCTTCTGCGCCCCGTTCATGTTTGCTTTGGCTACTCTTTCGCCGACACAATGCAAAGACAGGCATGCAGTGCTCCCATCCATCGCTCAGACTTGAACTCTTTCTCACACTCACTCACATACTCTCTCCGAAACTAACCTGGAGCCTGCACGTGTAGTGTGCTTGCCTTTTTAGCCGCTTGTCGCTGGTAGTTAAAGTTTACTCGATAACATTGTTTTGACTTTTTTTCGCTCTCTCTGAAAGCACCGCTCTCACTCATTGGCGCTCTCCTATTTTCGTTTGGGTGTTTGTGTATTTGTGTGCGTGTGTGGCTGCACTCTCTCGGCTTCATTCATGTCTCGTTGTCGCCTCGATGCACGCATGCCCCGCAGCTCTCCCGTTCGTCATTTCACTGAAACTGACTTTGTGTCTGGAAGGTTTGGCTTGAGACTCGGAACTCGAGTTTCTGTTCAGTTCAGTTTAGTCGCTCGAAACGTTTAGCCGCATTTTCGGTTTGTATTCTCTCGTTTCTGGTTCTGCATTACGCCGAGTCCCCCCGTCGTTGTCTGGTCTAAATACTGCCGCCGGGTCGGTGTTAAACGTTAATTTCATTGATTTTCCCAACATTTATTTATGGATATTGCTTTAAACAAATATTAAATCAAAACGATGACATGAGTTTGTGCCACACATAATACGGAAACGTGCTTCTGAGACTTTTACGCGTGGTGGTAAGTTGTTACCATTTTGATTTGCCTTAGCTGTGCCTTTTAGAGTGCACGTGTCTGTTGGCCTCCACTTAGGGAAAAATCAATGCTCCCAAACCAAAATGCAGTTGTCAAAAATGAAATAGAAACAATAAAAAAAGAAACCGCCTTGACCTCACAGTGAACGAGCTTGCGGCTCTTTATGTCTGTCTTCCTGCTCTCCCTCTCCATTACTTCCTTACTCCACCGCTCTACCGCTCACACGCTCTCTCTCACCCTCTTCCTTGCTCTTTGTTGTTGTGTTCGATCCATCGAAACTTCGCATAGGCAATCAATGGGGCCAGGTAGTTTCTACTATGGACTTATATTGCATAATTTATGCAAGTAGGTGAGTCAAGAGTCAAGAATCGGGAGTCGAGAGTCTAGACCGCCTTGAAATAGGTCGTTCTTTGCTCTTTGGTCCCCGTCTGCATAATCTCATTAGGATGAGTGCAAAGTTTCAGCTTCAAACACACATCCCGTGGGACTGATAAAGCCGTCTTATATATGTATGGGTTTATATTCAGACATAAATATACATACATATGTGTGTATATGATTGTATGTCTGCACTTATCAGTTTTGCTTTTGGCTGGTTGCAGCCCGTTTACTTCAAGAGGCACAGTGGTGCAGTAAAGTACAAATATGTGCTTAAGAAGCCGAAGCTCCAAATCGCATCAGCATAAGCTCTCCAAAAGATCTGCAGGTAAATAATACCCTCTTTACTCTTCGAGAAAAGAATGTAGAAAACAAATATTTACTAGCATACTTATTATGCAATAATAACAAAGCATGAAGGAAATTCCTCAAAAAGTTTGTGGATTTTTATTGGATTTATCTAGTATGCTAACAAATAATATTCATCATAAAGATAAGTTTAACAATAGGGCTTGTTAGCATTTGGTAGTTCTAAATAAATACATATAATAATTAATTAGCTTGTGAAATCTTTGTAAAATTAATCATTTTAATCTGATTTCAGAAACGAACTTACTGATTTTATTGGGGAATTGTTAGAGAAATGCGTTTCCTATAGCAGACACCTTTTAAAAACAGGTTGTGATAAGTAAGAGTATTCAAATGCGTGCAAAAATCAGTTTTAATTAAGTAAATAAAGAGGTGTTTCTATTAAATGTCTGGGTACTGCTCTAGGTATTGCTCCAAATCACTCTAGATAGTACATGTTTGTATGAGTGCGTTGAGAAGATAGTGCCGCAGCTGTTTTCATTCCGTATTCCGTGTTTCAAGTTCCACATTTCATTTCTCTTTAGTCTAAAGCAGTCTCTGTTTGTAGAGAGCTGCGATATCAGTCAGAGAAATTCCCTAAGGCAAAACAGAAATCCAATAACACCTCTGATCTGGAGCACTCTAAAAATGGAAAACTATTACTACTACTACCACTACTAGAGAGTAGACCTTGAAGGGGTGAGATCTAATTATTGGTGTGTTTGAACTCACGGTTAATGGCCGCAATGATTATTAGCTAATGTTTTAAACAAAAATAAAATGTTGGTCAGTTTAAAACAAACATATGGAGAACATATCATCAGATCTAAACCATAATTATTTATTGATAACTGTCTAATGGCGTGGAAAATTGCTTATTATGTACATTTTTGTTTGTTATTTTGGTTCTGGTCAATGGTTACATTTAAAATTATATAATGTAATATTTTAACTGACGTGTTGTATTCTGTGTATTGATTTATAAATTCGTTTTCATTGCAGGCAAAGTTCTATGGGCAATCATTAAGCTAAACACGTAACGTTCACTCAGGTATCTAAGAACAACACCAAATACAAAAACAATTACAGCTACAACAGCCACAACAGGAACAACAACAGCAAAAACAATGACGCCAGAGAAATCGGTCCTAGCCTATATCAATCATCTGATAGTCAGCAATTTTTCATACTTCTGTAAGTATAAATAGCTTAAGCAGATTATGATATAATTAATTAAATTTCTTGTTTTTCTGTTTTTATGAGACAATTTAAATATTTCCATCTCAATCATATTTCAATTTAATTAACTTAAAAAAAATATTATGTCTTATTTATAATACGTATTATTATTTTATTGTAATACAAATTTTTATCCTCATCTCGACAGGGGACGAAATCGATGGATATCTCAATTACTTTGGTGGAACGTTGGGAGCACTGACCTTGACCAGCGTTGCGGCCAGTATTGCCTACTATTTTGTGACTAGACCAATACCGGAAAAACCACTAGTGCCTCTGGAAAATCAATCCCCGATGTTGGAGGTAAGCATCCATCATCGAAATCGATTCATAATTGCATTTTTACCTGCGTTTCCTTAACACTTGGCTGTGACTGTTATTACATCATCGATTGCTCGATTTGTTTGTCTTAAGTTTTCTCTATTATTTTGAAATTTTCCTTTTCCTTCTTTTTTTTGTGTTGAGGTAAAACAGAATTTTTTTTGTGCGGCCTTTGATGTGCACATGTCTCACAGAATTTTCGCTTCTGTTGTCGTCACATGATTCCTCACTTGGGTTTGCTCATTCAGAACTTTTAAAGAGATTTCCACATTCTATTTTCAATTTCTGCAATGACGTGATGGCTACCGTGGTGCAAAACGTTCAAATCCCACGCTCCAATTGCCGTCCTGTGCTAATGGTAGCTGCCAAAATGTGCAATTTTCTTGTTGACGCTGTAGTTGTTTTATTTTTTTATAATTTATCAAGTGGACTGCTAGAACCGTGACATATGTAGATAAATAAATCATGTCATGGCTCAATTGACGTTGTATTTCGCCTTAATTAGTCGGCTTTTGGCTCAATTACTGATAACTCGATAATCGTTCGATATGCAAATTGTTATAAACACTTCCCATATGCATTTATTGACTTTGTCGACAGTTGTTAACTTTTGACCGTTGGAAACGCACTTTTCCTTTATTTATTTACCACCAAAATAAACAAATTTGGCATACACACAATACCTACATAGATATTTTGACATCTGAAATAAACAATCGATGCACACAAGTTCAAGTATCAACAATGCACATCGAAGATCTGTAAATGTTTGGATATTCCTCGCTACATTTCATTTTCAGTATATTTAATTGTTGTTTTACACAATAAATTGTATTTTGATGGGGTAGTTTACACAATTTCCATCCGTAACAATTTCCATCAAGTAAACGCAGAACTGCAGTCTACAGTGCAAGTGTGGAATACCCTTACTTACCAAAGCCGTTACTTTAAAGAGCAATTCGTTATTTTAAAGTTTAAACTAAGTTTTCGAACAAGCTGGCAACGCTGAGCGTTCAACGAATGATAAGAAGCAAACACACAAAAACACTGCGGAAATGCAAAAACAAAAAAATTGCTGTGGGTGGGTGGGTGTGTGTGTGTGTCTGTGTGTGTCGCTATGCTTTCATGTATGTTTGCGCACATTAGTATTTGTGCATATGAATGACAGGACAGGGACAAACTGTCTGCCGATGCAACGGCAATTTGAAGAATGCATTTTGCATTTTCTGCAGACTACTAAAAATAAAATTCATGTTACGTGAAAGTGTATGAATTAAAATTATGACAATGTCACAGTGACACGTAAGTAATTATTTTATCAATTATTAATTACATTTTATTTGAGGTTAAAATTGAAACTATTGTCACGGTTCAGACGGCTTTGGGGTTATGTCCGGAATGTAAACAATACTTTTTGTGTTTATTTGATTCGCGTTTTTAAAACAAGAAACCACAACACCTTGTTTATGCAAATAATTCATAAATCAAAGGGCGATCGCGCCATTAACCGTAACACCGCCCCGCCTTACCAATAGCGACGTCACCTGTGCCCCCTACCCCAACTCTACCCCGCCCACTGTCAATTAGCCCACTCCTTGTGATGGCAAATCGCGTGCACAGACACGAAACACAAGAAACGAAAAAAGAAAAACAGACAAAAAGAGGCAGACAGACCAATTTGATCAAGCCAAAATGAGATGGAAGAAGAAGAACAATTTGATATGTAGTATGTTTGTGTATGTTACATGCACGCGTACATACATACGTACATATGTTGACTTATATTTAACAGAACAGAAAACAACATACGAAAACCGTTTAATATACAAATTATAAACGAATGAAATTCCTAGACAAGCATTCGCAATCCCAGTTCCCCCCGATTCCGATCCCAGTCCCGCTATCATTTCCTCCTCCGCCACCGCCCCTCTTGAAAGCCCCAACGATTCGATAATGCGCTCACCCGTTCTCTCAGCCAGCCTGATCAAGACGATCCCCACAGATCTTTTGCCAAAATGATTTTCAGACACCGAAAAAATTGCTGTTCAGTTCGAAATTTAACATCGTGTCGTCGAGATCGCCGTTTTTCTGACCGTGTCCACAAAACAAAAATATCAGCTAAAAAATTCGTGTGCTAACAAACCAACAATAACAAGAACAACAACAAGAACGGCAAAAGCAACATCGTGTACATATCTTTTATATACATAAGACGCGTATTACTCTGCTTTATTTTTTCTTTTCTTTTTTATATAAATAATAGCTCGCATATACGAAAAAATTGAAGAAAAACAAAAAAAATTTCAAGAAAATTGAAAGAAAAATACACGAGTCGCTTGACAATTTGCAACAAATTGACAAAAATACGGTCGTTTAATCATTACGTAAAACACGAACCAAAAAAAAATCAGAATACAGAGAACAACATATTTAATAGACCCATGTCTATGTGACAAAGTGACAGTGTCAAAGTACCGTTAACCTCGCAACTGCCTGCTGGGCCTGTAAAACTCAGTCCCTCAAGTTCAAGTTCACATCGTTGATCGGTGATCAGTGCTTTTCTTCAGCATAATACCAAGGGGCCACCGCCCAAACCAAAATCCCAAAAAATAATATATTTATCACATAAAAATCGGTTGGACAAGAAAAAAGATTTCGGTTCTAATTCATTTTGATATATGAAAGAATAAAATTTAATTAATATGAATCACAAAAATGTTTAAGAGAATAGCAATCCATAAAATCCATAAAATCTATTTAACCAGAATAATAAAATGTCTTTAATTGAGAGCAAGCCTTAGTTTTAGGGCCTAGAACAGACGTTTGGGGTAATGGACAAAACCCATTATGAACGTTACATATTTGGCAAGAAATCGGCAAACGAAATTATTGGAAAAACACAATAGAATTCCTCGGATTTCGTTTTAAATCTATCTACGAAACTGTCAAACCAAATGCCCGGAAAGACCAGATTGTATTTAACTTAATTTAATTAAAAATCTAAACACATTAGACTCGTCTTACTTATTTTAATTAAATAAACATTTAGCTTTCCATTATTTAATTTTATTTGTTATTTTACTGTCAAATTTTCCAACTTGCTGCAATTCACATCTTAACCGTATCCGGCAATGGTTTATAGCATTTTTACGGTGTCTTCAATTACCATAACTCAAGCATCAATTGCCCATTTGTATTAGTCAATTTGCCATAGCTTCTAGCCATGTCAACGAGTCGAAATCTTTTAGTCTTTCCCCATGACTCAGGTACACAAACAATTCCTTGTGGTTGCTAAAAATGTTGGACACTTTAAGTTTCTTTCTCGCTAATTAATTGCAGTTTAGTCATGCCTCTGATATAATACCCCTTGCAATCGATTCGTTCTCAGTGATTTTTGGTTAAATAGTTTACTTATTAAGTACTTTATTTCAATTCCAATTAAATTATTTCAATTATATTCCAATTTCTTTGATGTTGGCCAATTGTTAGAGTATTTATGATTCGCTGTTTTCAAAGCATTTTAGCCCAGTTCCCAATGGCAAAAGAAGCTGTTCTGTTGTTGCTAATTTGTGTCCGTCTCTTAGAGCTTAAGGTTGAAGATTTGTTTGGAAAATATAAGTAATTTTACAGCGACTCCTTAGGTAACTCTATTGGCTACAAATTCCGGCAGTATCTGCTTATAAAATTCTTTTTTTTTGGGCACTTAACTGGGCGTCTAACAGTCGAGCAGCGCGAGTGCAGCATTCATTCTTGTTTTCAGCTAGAAGATAAGAACAGAGAAGAGCGCGACTATTTTTAAACATTTGGGGCAGGCCAACAAAAGTCGGGCGTGTTGTCGATATATCTGGGACTGGGACTGGGACCTGCAGCCTGACAATATATTGAATAATTGAGTAATTATAAACAATATTGAATGGGCTACACTTGCCAGATGTAAACTGTCAGAAGGCGCCATAATTGTACATGAGTTTTCCCCAGGCAGCAAAAGAAAAACAAGGACAGAGACAGAGACAGAAAAAGGGAAATAATTATGAATAAAACAAAAGAAAAAACTGCGAGTTAAATATAGATGGATATAAACAAATTTTGTGGCCTACCTGTGCGAATGTGTGTTTAAATATATCTCAACTATTTGAGTGCGTGAATATTTTATAATTAAAGTGGAACAGTTTGTGAAAATTCATTCAATTTGCAGCTATGTAGTTTTTGGAAAATGTGCATATTAAAAGCGACAGTGACTGCCAAAACTGAATGACCCATAAAGAGACCAAGCAAAAAAGCTAATTATATCAAATCAAAATTATCGTATTCAAATTAAAGTCACAAATAATCAATAAACTAGTGAATTTTAGTGCTGATTTAAACAAGCGATTAAAATGTCTTGTTGCGGTCAAACGACGACGGTACGCGTGCCCATCGAACTGAACAATCAGAGCGATGTGCTCAAGGTAAACACTGTGGAGTTCAGAGGCCCCTCCCACCACCCAAAACCCCATTACTTCCCATACTCCCGTTAGCTCCGAAACCTAACCTCGCTTTTGTTAAAGATTCGCGTCAAACTAATTAACAAATTTTTGTTTTTTTTTTCCATAATTCGTTTCATATTCAGCTTAAATACGATCCGCAGCAAGATCCACAGCATAGGGTAGGCGTGGTCTGCCCCTAGGGGTAGGCATAGCGAAACCGTTTCATTCGTGCGTCATCATTATCATTATTATTCCCAATCTAAACAATTTCAGTTTCGATAGTGTTTCTGTTTCGGATTCTGATTCCAATTCCAATTCCATATCGAAATCAAAATTAAAATCTACAAAAATATTTGAAATACATTTGCATTCACACATTAAGTACGGCAACAGATAAACCCACTCCACCACCCCTTATCGAAAATCAATTTTCCCAGTTTCACAGCATTATGGTCTGTTTTGAAATTCGTTTTGGCCATAGTCGAATTATCTTCGCAGCTGTTGGCCATAAAGGAAGTGCTCAATTGCCAATCGAATCGAAAGCAGTTTGCACCCACTAAAATATCCAAATACCAAACTATAGATCCATATCGGTATACTATATACTACATAGTACAGTCATTTTATTGCTAGATGCTCCATCGCACCCATTAAAATACCCAAGTGTTGGCTGATGGGTTTATGTATCTTTTTGGCAGTTTTCCTTGTTGGCCTAAAATAAACCATATATCATGCCAATTGCATATCGTACAATGTGTGTACATCAAATCGAACGATTATTGATTTATGTCCATCAAAATGGAAAATGATTTATGGCCCGAAGAAAAGCCCAATCGATTCGCTGTCTTCGCACTCTCTCAGTTTGTTTTGGAACCGGTAAATCCAGTGACAAAACAAATAAATATCAATATTTGGGGGCCTAGGATTGTGTTTCTTGGCAATTTAAATTGACTACAACTGAATTTCAGATGAGAATTATAAGGAAAAATATTAGGAAAAACTTTTAATTAATTTTAAAAACATTTACTAGCATTACATTGAGACCTATGAAGCAGGATCGCCTCAGTGCTACTTAAGTTTAAGCACATTTTCCCCGCTGTCTGTAATCGTTACTCCTTATCGTATATCGTCTATCGTTTATCGTTAATCGTCTATCGATCTCATACGACTTGCTCTTCCAACTCCTTCACTCATTTGGCATGAACTCGATATCTGTTTTGTGTATCGATCTGATTACAGGGTCCAGAACAAATACACGTCTCCAAGTTCTACAAGGAGTCCAAGAATGGCAAATTCATCTCCTACATCACAGAGAATGTGCGTACCCTGTACCAAACGTTCCGCGAAGGTGCCTATGCCTCCAACAATGGTCCCTGCCTCGGCTGGCGGGAGACGCTAACGTCGCCATATCAGGTGGGTGTCTCTAAATCAAAGCTTATACCGTTTTATAAATGAGACTACTCCTCCAGTGGATCAACTACGATGAGGCGCTGCTGCGTGCCAAGAACTTCGGAGCGGGGATGCTTGCCTTGGGTGCAAGACCCAAACAATTGATTGGCATCTACTCCCAGAATCGACCAGAGTGGATTCTATACGAGCAAGCCTGCTACTCCTTCTCCCTCGTGGTGGTGCCGCTCTACGATACTCTGGGTCCGGATGCCTGCGCCTTCATCATACGCCAGACGGAGATGTCCATCATAATTGTGGAGGACGACGTAAAGGCATCCATGCTGCTGGAGAAGGCACCGCGTAGCCTTAAGATCATCGTGTCCATTAAGCCCATCCGCCAGACGACACTGGAGCGAGCGCGTAGTCGTGGTGTTCAAATCTTCTCCTTCATTGATGTGGAGAAACTCGGTGCAAAGGGTAATCATCCCGAGGTGCCACCCACATCAGAGGATCTATGCACAGTGTGCTATACGTCGGGGACCACGGGTAATCCCAAGGGAGTGATGCTCACACACGGCAATGTGGTGGCCGGCGTCTGTGCGGTCATCCTACAGATGGGCGACCATCGGATCCGAGCCGGAGATGTGATGGTCTCCTTTCTGCCGCTGGCACACATGTTCGAGCGTTGCTGTGAGAACGGCATGTACTATGTGGGCGGATGCGTGGGCTTCTACTCCGGCGACATCAAGGAGCTGACCAACGACCTGAAGATGCTGAAACCGACGGTAATGCCTGCAGTGCCTCGGCTCCTCAATCGAGTCTACGACAAGATACAGAATGATATTTCCTCCTCGGGTCTTAAGAGAGCCCTCTTCAACATGGCCCTCAAGGCCAAGGAGAAGGAGATTGCCCGCGGTGTGATGCGTCGCAACGGTTGCTGGGACAAGCTGGTCTTTAAGAAGGTTCACCAGGCCTTTGGTGGAAATCTTCGGCTGATGGTCGTTGGCTCAGCTCCGCTGGCTGGTAATGTGCTCACCTTTATGCGCTGTGCCCTCGGCTGCCTGGTCCTAGAGGGATACGGTCAGACGGAATGCACGGGAGCCATTACGCTCACGGTTCAGGGAGATCATGTGCCCAATCATGTCGGTCCTCCCGTCTCCTGCAATGCCGTCAAACTGGTCGATGTACCCGAAATGGAGTACTTTGCCAACCAGAATACGGGCGAGGTGTGCGTCCGCGGCTCCAATGTTTTTCATGGGTAATATTTCTTCTCTCCCCCAATCCTCTAAGGAGTTATCTAATTAATAACTTCATTCCCTGCACAGTTACTACAAGGATCAGGAGAAAACGGCAGAGGCCATTGACGCTGAGGGCTGGCATCACACGGGCGATGTTGGCATGTGGCTGCCGAATGGAACCCTGAGGATCATCGATCGTCGCAAGCATATCTTCAAGCTCAGTCAGGGCGAGTACATAGTACCCGAGAAGATTGAGAATATCTACACGCTGAGCCAATATGTCAATCAAGTTTATGTCTACGGCGAGAGCTTAAAGGTAAGTCTAGATGGCTTAGTACAACTTGGCAATCTGACATGCCAAGTGTAAGAGGTTTAGTGGAGAAGTTTAGGTGAAAAATTATTTACCATGTGTTAGCTGTGTCTTAAATGTGAACTTGGCTATAATACCATGCGACAAGGGCCTTATGTGCCATCTCCCATCTCTCAAAGCCTTCATTAACCTGTTTTCTTCTTGCAGAGCTGCATTATCGCTGTTGTTGTACCTGATGTCGATGTACTAAAGCAATGGGCCACGGAGAACAATGTTCGTGGCACTTTGTCCGTCCTGTGCAATAATAAGAACGTTAAGGAACTGATTATGAACGATATGCTCAATTGGGGCAAACAGAGTGGACTGAAGTCATTCGAACAGGTAAGACAAATAAAAGAGTTTATAAAATCCGTATGCAAACTAAAACTGATTTAATTGTCTAGGTCAAGGATGTGTATTTGCATCCCGATCCATTCTCGGTACAAAATGGACTACTGACGCCCACATTCAAAGTGAAGCGACCGCAATTGAAGAGTTATTTCAAGCCTCAACTGGAGGATATGTATAAACATTTGGATTAATGAATAATTAAAATCAGAACAACGAAACAAGTTTAAAGAGCATTCAACATGAATAATAGAATAACTTTATATAGTATGTCTTAACTGACACATAACAAAGACTACCAATACAATACAATATTTTGAATACCAAGAAATGAATAGAAAACCAAATAAAACTAAAAGTAAAGAAAATATGCGAAAATGCTAACAATATTTGTGATAATATTGTTGTAGACCTTAAATGAGCAGCAGTCTAATTTTTTATAGTTCCGTCAATTCTTAGCACGTAAGCAGCGCAACAAATGAAACAATATTAAAAAGAAAGAATAAATATATACATAAACTATATACTAAAACTAAATACGTATAGAGATGAAGCTACAATTTCTCAAGAAACAAATTAGAAAAAGAAAACAAAAAGCAATGAAACATTTTTGGAGAGAAGCATTTTTCTACATAATTTAATAGAGGACTCGCAGCACTTTATCAAACAATTAACAAATAACAATTAACACATTAACAAACAAAACTTCTACTCTACGTTAACTATTTCGTAAAATTTCTTTAGTTTTGAGGTGATTTCTCACCTGTTTCAAAACAAAATCGTAGTCTGAACGAAAACATATACATGATAAACATATTGGAGAACGAGAAGGTTTAGTAGAGAAAACAAAATATTGAATAAAAATCAAAGCTTTAATTACCTAACACTCGTATACTACACTCAGCGTTAGTTTAAACATTTTAAAAACAAAAACAAACTAAAGAGTAAACAAAGTTATTGACTCGTACTATGCTAAATGAATTAAACAAAGGAAGATCAAATACAAATACAAATACACTACGTTAGGTAACTTAATATACACACGCTTTAAAATTTAAACATTTTAAAATCCTAAAATGATACATCAAATATTTACAATGATTTCCCAAAACACCAAAGCTAAAACTTGGACTTCATTGTCGGCCTTACCATAAAAAATAAAATTTTAAAAATAATTAAAACACCCGAGGCGGGCACAAAAAACTCAAAATTCAAAATTAAAACTAGCAATTCAAATGCTGAATAAATAATAATAATAACAATAAAAATAAAAAAGAAAAGAAATCCCAAAACTTATGATAATATTAATAATTATTTTCTTTACGTAGATAAAAAAAAGTACGTGAATTTATGCAATGAATTCATATTATAATTTAAAATAAAGAAAGAAAAAAAAAACAAGAGCAAAAGAGTTTTATTTCGTTAATTGACAAAGGAGCGAAGCTAACGTTAAAAGACCCTGCACTGAGACCCTGAATTCACAGAAAATTCAGTGAAATGTGGACCCAGTAGTTTTAAAAATATGACTACTGACTTGATCATAAAACCATTTAATACTTGATATTCAACAATTTAAAATATTTTAAAACATTTCTTTGGCTAAGAAAGGAAAATTTTTACCAGTTAATTCCTGCTATAGGGAAGTAAATCCATTGATATTCATTCTGCTTTTAAAGAAATCCAGAAACGCCATAAAACAGCCAAAGTGCCAGCTTCTTGCCTAGAAATCCTTTTAAGCTGCGAATAAATAAGAAATTTAAGAACAAATTTAAATATTTTTCATTTACTTTTAATTATTTGCATTTATTGAGTTAGTTTCAGCTTAGTTCGAATCTTTTCTAGCGGCTCGTGGAATGCAAAATTAATTCAGACTTGGAGCTAACTGCTCTTTAATTAGTTGCTAATTAAATAGTCACTTTTATTGTTTTATTGTAACTGTGTGTGGGTGTGTGTGTTTCGCTTGCTAGAGTGGATTGGGCCAAGCTTATTTGGTATTTACCAAGTTTAAAGACATTAGGCTTAAGTATAAACTAATCAAATGTGGATGACAAGAGCCATTGGCGATCAGAGCTCGCCATGCACATGATCCGGTGCGGGCGGTTCTGTTGTGACGACCACATGGTCGCTGTCATCTTCATCCCTGTTGGCACTGCCGCTGTGATTCTCATGATCCTCGATGCGAGCCAGTAACGCTTTGAGCTCCGCATCGTAATCCTTCCATTCGGGCACAATGCGCTGGGCGGCCGTCAATTTGGCCTCCTTGGTCTGAGGATTGTTGCAGAGATCAATGACTTTGGCACTCTTGAATGAGCTATCGCTGCACCACGTCTGGCACCAGAGCCACTCATCCGGCAGCGATTTGATGGCCACCTGATGAATCATATTGTTGGGCAAATCCTGATCCAAATTTGACAAACTATTTGGATCCTGACTGAGCGCCTGATACTGTCCACGCAGCCGATCTCCGGCCGCGATCTTACGGAAACGCTTCAAGTCAACCACGTACAAGGCTGAGATGTGATAGCGTCTGCCCATTAAATGACTGCGCCAGTAGCCCTGCTTCCAGAAGCGGAATCCTTCCATCTCCTTGCGTGAATCACAGAACGGGGTGTAAGCATAGGGTGCTCCACCCAAATCCAAGTCGTACAGCTCCTTAATATCCGTGCGCACAATCGCATCCGCGTCCACGAATATAATCTTGCGCACGTTCAGTGGGAACAGTACGTCGAGGAAGAGTATCTTATAGCCCCAAATGGTGCGCTGCTTCTCGGTCTGCTGATGCAGCCAGCGTGGCCACTTGTACTGCACCAGCTCGTACTGGAAGTTGTACTCCTTGGCCATGTGTGGCAGAAAGTCGGTGAACTGGGGCGACAAGTAGTTCTTGAGGAACCAGAACTTCACCGGTGATTTCGTATGCTTCAGCAGCGAGACCATCATGATGCGGAGCAGACGCTCGTACAAATGTCCCGAGGCAACAGAGAAGATATTGATGGTTTCCTTATCTTCATCTGTGCCCGCGCCTCCAGCATTGCCACCAAAGCTACTCGCGATGCTGTTCCAAATGCCAGACTGAGCCGGAGCCGTGTCATCGGAGAGCAGCTCGGCGTGCTGCATGCCTGGCTTCTTGGATACCCTCAGTTTGGTCACATGAGATCGTAGTGAGGTGATCAGTACCTGGACAGCACCCGTCTGCTGCTGATGCAGCGTATTGGGTCCTTCGGCATGGCTGATGGCATAGATGTCCGTGGACTTGCCGTCGCGGAGACGCAATGTCCAGGCGCCAGGATTTGCCTTGAGTTGGAAGTAACCCAAATTAGCCATCACAATGGTATCCACCAGCGTGGGTTGTGCTTTAGTGCCTAGCACCAGCTGCAATCCTCTGGGCGGAGCACCACTGGCCGCATCAAAGCAGTGACCCTCCAACAACAGGTACTCAAGGCCAAATTCACTGTGCACTGGTCCACCAATGTCACGTAACTTGATGTTATCCAAATCGTAGACTGCATGCACCGCCTCCACGAGCCAGTTCTCGGGTACCTGCAGCTGCTGGGTGAGCAGTGGATTGGCGGGTAATCCACTGAACTTGGCTAGTGGGCCGTCCTCTCGAGAACCAGTCGCCTCGAACTGAACCTCCGGCTCAACGACATAGCGATAGAAATTCTTGACAGGCATATCGCTATGCTGTGCCACCGGTGTCAGGAAGAGTTGAAGCTTTGAGTTGAGTGTCTGGCGCAGTAAGATTAAGATCGGTGTTAGTTTCTGTGCCGCTCTCGACGCGGGATCCAGCACGGCGGCGATGTCGAAATGTGGCATGTTCTGCTCCTTGGCTGGCAGCTGCACCACCGAGTGCTTGGTCTTCAGATCCGTGGGCAGCTTGAAGCGTGTCTTCGTTTGACGGGGCAAAAGGCTCGCATAGAGCTTGAGCAGAGTATCGCTGTTAAAATCGGAGTTGACCTCACTGGACGCCTTCTTGAGTACCTCTCGCACCTTGTCGCCATACTGCAGATCCGTGAAACGTGCCAACAGAGCAAAGTCAGCGCTATCGAAGATCTCGCTGGGGCTAAGAGGTCCATAGAGTCGTCCATTGCCAATAACCAGACGCTGGGACTTGGACAAGCCCAGCACACGTTGTGAGTACACGCGTAGCATCTTCAGATGCAGCTCGGTACTGCCCAGAATGTCCTCCAGTGGCCTGGGTATGTCCTCAATGCGTTGCGTCTTCTGGCGTAGCCACTGAAGCACCTGATCCGTAGCCTTTGCAGGCTCCAGCGTTTGCATGGCCGCCCAGGCCAGACGATTCAGATCGCGTTTGTTACTTGATCCTTCCGTATTGGGGATGAAGGCCAGGCGAACGCTTTGACTGCTCTGCACATAATCCAAGGCGTGTGTCATCAGATCACGTCCCTCTTGTGTCTCCAGGTCGGCAAAGATCCAGATTGTGAGGAACTGTAGCTGAGCTTTTCCAATGCGCTCTGTGCTCTTCTTGCCGCCAAAGTACTTGAGATTGGACATTAAGGTGGCTGTCATGTCGCGATTGGAGAGCTTGTTCAGGGCAGCAGCATTGCCCAACTGCTTGGTAGGCACACCATTAATGTCCAAGTACTTGGCATCCTCCTGGCTGAGAATTCGCTGGTTCAGACGCGGCATCACATGTGGTTGATTCATCAGGTAATCGATCATCGCGTCGTTGTCGGTCAGCTCGCCACGGTAAACAGACTTCTGGAGTGCTGTTGTCTGGCTCATAATCTCCGTGAAGATGGCTTCCTCGAAGTCACTGTCAGCACTAATGACATTACTGGGCATGGGTGCTCCGTTGAGCAGCGCCTGGGACTGACGCACTGCACCAAAGCCAAGGCGTTGCACAAATTCGTCTGCCAACTTGCGACCGTAATCAAAATCGGAATCCTCCGACACGATCTCTTTGGCTTTACTACTGCTCAACGAGCTAAACTCCTTGCTTAGCTGCTTGAGGATGTGGGATTTGGTAACTGGAGCAGTTTCACCCACAGCGGCATAAATGTCCGTAAGAAAACTGAGCGCACCTCGTGCATCTTTTTGCTGGCTTACATAGTTGAAAGCACACGAAATGGCTACATAATCGGAGGCAGTTTCATCTTGAGCACCTCGGGCATCGAAGACCAGACCCAGTCGAATGGGAGCCTGGTGGATTACAAAAGATTCAGCCAACTTAATGATGCTACGCGCCTCTGGTTGCAGTGGATCGACAACGAGCACCAGATTGAACACATTCTTGCGAATGTTACGCAACATGCCAGGAAACGTGGGACGCAGCAAATCCATGACTGATGATGGCCAGCGTCTATACTGTGTGTCCTCCTCGATATTGTTGATCCACTGGACCGATGTGTCCCGAATGTCAATAGCAAACTCCCGCTTGCTGGCGCTGTTCAAGTCCAGGGCAAGCAGCGAACTGGCCAGGCTGCCATGGACATTGTTGCCATGCAGACTCTCCAGGACACGCATTTCTGAGCGCAGTGTTTCCACGAGCGAATACAAGTCCATGGTGTCAGCATCAAAGAACAATCCGTTGATGAACAGTGCACCATCTGGAGGTGATACATTCAAGCTGCGTCCCAGTGATTCCGAATTGTGCTTAACCTCCGCCCGCATCTCATCCGACACCTTGTGGGCGAGCAGAGTGCGTGCCAGCATTGGGAAATTGTGGGCAGTGTACTGAAGGATCTGAAGTGCCTCATCGCCCTGGATTTCCGCAACAGCAGCAGCGGCCTGGAGACCCAAGTCTTGGAACTCCCAGGCCTTTAGCTGGGCAATCTCATCGTTGCCTTGCAAAAGACGCTGACGCAGTTGGTTCAGCGCGCTCTTCAGCGTGGGATGCTTAGCTTTGAGCACTTTAAAGTCGAATCCTTGTACTTCCGTTTCGTTGGCCAACTCATCGTCTGGAGCACTACCGCCAGTGCCAGCCTCTGGCTTTGGAGCATCATCCTGACTCTTATACTCGGTGGACTTTAAATGTAATTCCACGCCGTAGCCAGACAAGCGCACGGGTCTTTCACTCCGGCTGGCCAACTGGTGACGCAGTAAGTAACGGACTTTGCCAGCGTTGGCAGCCTTCTCAAGCAGTTTATGGTATGGCCTGAACGAGGCACTGCCCAAATCTCCATAGAGAACCACAGTGCGCGTATTGTTCTCACTGCCGGGATAGATATGATCAAAGCTGTAGGTTCCTACTTCTGCATCCAGACTGTTTGGTGCTTTCAGCAGCTTAAGCTTCTGCTCCAGCTCCACATAACTGCAGGCAAGTTCAGTTCCCACCTGAGCAAAGGTTGCGCCCTGGCACGCCCCCGCAGAGCGCAATTCATCAGCCAGCTGGAAATGGGTTTGTATCCGGGGCGTCAGACTGTGCATGGAGACGACCAGCTTCAACAGCGGCAACTGTGGAGCACTCATGTGGGAGCGCACCAGCTGCATAGCGGCATTGTATTGTTGCGACTCCGTATCTGAAAAGAAATTTTTATTTATTCATCGCTGTATAAATTTGTATAACACCTTTAAAAACATTTATCTATAAATGTTTTCAATTAAGTGTAGTATTTCTTTCAGTGCAATTCGCGACAACTCTGGTCACACAATTGTTTACTTATTCTCTCTCCACCTACCATAATCATTGAGCGCAGTGTCCAATGCCGTCGCAGCTTCTACATAATCCCAAAACAGACCCGCCTGCTCATCTGCCAAGTATTCTGCTATTTCCAAATATAAGGGCGTTTGCGTCCATTTGGCGTTTATTAGCGTAGTAATTGGAAAACTTTGGCCGGACTCTGCTGCTACCAAAAATGGGACGCATGAGGGCAGAATTAACGTCACAGCCGCCGTAGTCACCAGGAAAAAATGCACAAGACACAACATTATAATATGAATATGTTTGTTATGTGCACATGACGCGTGCAAAGTTTAGTTTTATTTTTAAACTTGCACAACGCACTTTCCTTGCGCACTCTTTTCTATTTATTAATTTAATTTAAGGCGAAAAACTGATGTGGCGTTTTACCGGTCTGGCAGCGTTGCCAGTCTGTCGCAGTTCAATGGCGTAGTTCAGTAGCTCAAATGTAAATAGTTCAAGTGAACTAAGATCGAGTCGAAAACGTCTGTGATAAGCGTCGCAATTATATATGGTCACCCATATATATTTTCCCAATAATATCGCGGCCAAGCCACCCGAAGTCCAATCAGCTGTTCCAAGATCTTTATTTATAAAAATAAAGCGCGCGGTTATTGTAAATAGGCATAAGTTATATTTTATGGTGGAACTTCAATGAAGTGCACATTAGAAGGGAGCAATGCGCGCAGTGAGTAAAAATTAAAGATAAATGTAATCACAAGTTATTTACGATCTCCAGTTTAGTTATTGCAAAGGCTATACAATCGCTGTCCAAAGTGGGCAAGGAACTGTTCATTGAAGCAGACGCCCAAGGAATGCAGATGCGCACCATAAATGCAACACAATCCGCTGTGGGTAGCATACGCTTCAGTCGCTCAATGTTTGATACATTTAAGATGCCACCCAGCGGTGATTGCTACTGTAAAATTGCCATGAAGCCATGCCTTGGAGTATTTCGGAATATGAAGCAGGTAAGCTTGCGACAACAGCCAAAGCTTAACTGTGTTTCAGTATATTCAAGCCTGCTATTGTTAATCCTTTTAGGTGGAGCACTGTGAGATGAGCATAGATGGTAATCGGACCAAGTTCAAAGTCACTCTGCGCTGTAAATTGGAGACCATGAAGCAAGCACTCATTTCAATTGTCGATGAACAGAATATAACATCAGCTGTACCCACGGATCAAAGCTCAAATAGGTAAGAAAAAGGGTCCACTTCATATTTTCAAAGTTATATATTATAAATTTATTCAGCATACGAGGTGACTACAAGTTGTTCATGGAAATTTCGAATAGCTTCATTGCCTCTGAGGAGGAGCTGACCTTAGAGGCGAAAACAGATAGCTTGTCCGCTAAAAATTACATTGAGGGTGCCCGTGTCAATGACAAGTTCATGAGATCACAGCTGAAACTGAAACCCAGTGAGTTTGCACACTACCAAGTGGCTCAGGATGCGGTTATAACATTTTGCATCAAGGAATTTCGGGCGTTTCTGTTATTCGCTGAAGCACTGAATGCAGAAATGACTTTGCAGTTTGATGATGCCGGAAGTCCTTTCTTCTTGAAGATTAAAAAGCATTCTGATATAGAGTGCTTGTTGATTTTATCCACGCTCTCACCCGATGATGTTAGCTTCTCGGAGGAATATTGCCAGCGAGAGATTGGGGAGAACGACTTGACCAATGTTGCTCAGAAGCGTAAAAGCAGCACACCAGGGCCAGTTGTGCAACAAAAACGTCGACTAGCTGAAAACACAACTCAATCTGATGAAAATACATCGTTGTTTCAATTCCGGGACCGTCGAGCATCCGAAGCAGCTTCCGTGCAACCCGCACGACTTCTTGCTGAAGGTGACACTGTTGATCTGATTGAAGAAGATGCCGACGAGGATGCAATGCTGATGGCTGTATCAGATGCTGTGGAAGCTAGCCAAGTGGCCGCATTACCCAACAGTACTGAAGTGATTTTCTTTGAAACGGAGGAACCACCAGCGACTACGGTTGAGCCCGCTGCGGAGGAGGACGAGAGCATACCACAGTCGCCGCAACGTGAAAAAATGAGAATCATATTCTCGCGTTGCTTTCAGAGCACCTATAGGCCTCGTGAACCATCACCAAATAGTCAAGTGTTTGCTCCTAATTCGGATACAGAGGATTAGTCTAGTTTGTTCGTTTATTTATAATGTATATTGCATAAACATTTCCCTTTGCACTTACTAATTTCTATGTGCCTTTGTTATTTATATGAATAATGGGTAAAAAGCTGCTAGTTAATGCAGATGCCGCTCGGTATTGCAACTGGGCTGTGTTCTTTTGTGCCTGCTGCAATGCTGTGTGTGCTGCTTGTAGGGACACTTGGGATTTGATGAGCATTTGATCAGTGTTCAGCAATTGCTTTGAGGCGCTCACCACAAAGCTGCGGGTAAATGCAGTCAGAGCCCTCCAAATGCCAATGTTACTCTCAACTAGACAAATAAGGAAACATTTGACATTGTTTGTTAAATCTTAAAACTAATAAGTACTTAGTTTGCGTTGCAATAGGTTGTTCCGATAGATGGACGCTGTTACACTGGCGGTATTGGGCTGCTCATATATGTCCTCATCGTCTTCCTCTTCCGTTGCCTCGCCAGACACAGACGCTGCGAAAATCTGCAACTACTTGTTGTTAATCTGAATTTAATATTTGTTAAATTATTTATTGATTGCCTCATGCTTATCTTGCTCTTCATCCGATTCAGGAGCTTCACCGCGAACCAAATCAGTCATATTTTAGACTTTGTTTATTTCTATATTTTGTTTGTTGACATTGTCATAAGACAGATAACCACAACTATCGGGAAACTCACGACGGCGTTGCCACCAGTGCAAAAATAAGATAGCAGGCCGCAAATATTATTTTTCGATAACTGAAATTTTAAAAAGCGGTTTTTTAAGATCATTTTGCTGATTTATTAATTAACTAATTTTACATACATTTTCTAAAATCAGTGCACTTCAGAGAACTGCAACGACTATGAATGTGTTATTGAAAGCCAACCAATAGCAGCATTGGCGCGTTCGTCCGTCATGTGGGCTGAGCGGAGCCGACATTTCACACACACGAGATCGTACACTGTGTTGGGCTCACTGCAATTCTCTCCTAGCTTACAATTGCGCCCACACACATTCTATTAAAAATATGTATGAATGTGTGTGCGGGTAGTGCTCGCTTATCATACTAGATTTACTTGTTTAAGCTGTGGTTTTATAATTTAATATTACACAAGCACGACAAATATAAAAAAACAAATGTAGATAAGCGAAAAGTTGTAAATACAGTTTATATCACCAGTATTACAATTTGCTAATAAATTAAGACAATTTACCAATTGGCTATAAAATTAATTGAAATATTTTTGAAGTTCTCCCATTTCGTACATGCGCTTAATGTCAGTACCGCCGCCAATAAACTTTCCGTCTATGAATACGCGAGGTACCTGTGCATAAAAAGGTTTAACAGTTTGCATTACACTAAATATTCTTTTCATATATGAGTTTAAATCAAAATTACCGTGCGAGCTCCAGTCATTTCTCCCAAAACGGATTGTATTTCGTTGCCATCCTTACGGTTATCAAGCTCCACAATCAATGCATTCACATTCAACTTGCGGAAAGGCTGAAATTAGAATAAGTGGAAGCATTTTATATTTATAACTGACCAAAGACGTACCTCCTTAGCCATTGTGCAGTAAGGACAATAGCTTTTGCTGAATATTGCAACTTTGTTATTTGCAATGGCATCCCGGACAAATTGTGCTTCAACGCTTTCCATGTTGACTATTGGTTTTCGAAGACTACTTTGAATTAAGCCCATAAACGGAAAGGGGAACTTCTTGGAAAACGTGGATAGAGCTTGTGTACCCAAATTCTTGGTCAATTGGCAACTGTAAATGAGTAATATTTTAGTAAATTTTAATCTCGAGGTTAGTTTAAAGACAACTTTAGTAAACACAATTGCGTGGCGATATAGTTGCCAGACCGCCCGTTTAATACAAGAAACGTCCACTTACAATTTACATGTTGCTGAAAGCATTGTAACTACATATACTTAAAACAATTGACATCTGACTGGAAAAATTTGTATGGTAAAATCGTTAATTCAGATATAATAATATTGCAGATACATTTTTACTGAACTAAACAACATTTTTATTATATAAAGACATTTGAATTCGTTGGGAATATCCCTATGTAAAAATATTGAGCCTGCGCAATGACTGGAGGTGCCACTCGATTTTTTTTACAGCTGATAACAAAAAATTGTTGATGTGGCAACTCCAGATCAACGTACGGAAAATCAATTATTTGGTAAATGGGTTCAACAATGGAACATAAAGAAAGACTGTAGCAAAAAAAATACATGTAGTTTAAACCGCATAAATCCATCATGCCTAGCAGTCTGTTGTTTGCCACCAGCAGCGAAGGCCGCGTCCATACGCTGTCAACGAGCTCGAGTGGATGGCGCGAGTTTCCATATCTTGGTTTGGAATTTAAGAAAATCTCTGCTGTTCCAAACTATATGTGGGCCATTGGAGGAGATCGACAGGTGTACGTACATGTACATGGACTTGATGTGCCGATTCGCGTCAAAGAAGAATCGTACGAGAATGAACGCTGGCTGCCCATCGAGGGATTCTCAAAAACACTGCTGCCCACAGATCGCTATAAATATTCAAATATGGACGGTAGCGTGGAGAGAAGTGTGGATAAGATACGCCTACCATCCATGACATGGCAATGGGATGGCGATTGGCACTTGGATCTGGAACTTGATGGTCACCAACTGCCAGAAGATGGCTGGATGTATGCGTTAGACTTTCCAGCGTCGTATTCTGCGAAAAAGTCGTGGAACTCGTATGTGAGACGCCGCAAGTGGATACGCTTCCGACGGTATGCCGCTCTCAACAGTTGGTGTGCGGTTGCTCCTTTGCATAAGGATCCCACGCAGGAGCCGTTCATTGATGTAGCCATTGGGGGCACACATGTGCCCAATGCTCGTGCCGGGACACTTTGTGTCTGGGCAATAACTGCCCATGGTCGGGCCATGTTTCGCACAGGCGTCACGCAATATGCACCTGAGGGTCTGCGCTGGACAGCCATCAATACACCCACCGGTAGTGAGCTCTCCCAAATAAGCGTGGGGCCAACAGGGCTAGTTTGGGCTGTACTATACAATGGTCGTGTCATCGTACGCACTGGGATTACGCGCGACAATTTGTCGGGTGAGGCGTGGCTGGATGTGAAGCCACCTGTGGCTACTAGCGCTCAATCAGACACGCCGCGTGGTCTGCGTATTTTGCAAGTATCTGTAGGCACAGATGCAGTTTGGTGTATTACGAATGATCATCACGCCTGGTTCCGACGTGGCATCAAAGGTGATGCTGCCGGCATAAGTGAAGATGCGGCCATAGGCCGAGGTTGGGTTGAAATGGTGGGCAACCTCTCTATGATATCAGTGGCTCCCAACGATCAGGTAATAACAATTTATCCTTTTATTGTCCGTTGTGATCTACAAATCTTTTTGTTCAACAGGTGTTCGCTATAGGTGCGTCAGATCGAGCTATATACTATCGATCTGGTGTAAGTGCCGCTGATCCCACCGGCAAGAAGTGGCTTAAGATTCAGTGTTCTATGCAAATTAGCCGCTCATCTAGCTCTCTATCGATAGTTTCACGCAAAAGCGGTGGCAGTAGCTCCACGCCCGGCTCCAAACACCAAAGCTTCTCCAATCTGTACTCCAAGGAGAAGGAGAAGGGCGTTGTTGAGACTTGTGCCGTCATTGAAACAGTCGCAACCCGCAGTACTGCGACATTGAATAATGGACTTAATAGTCGATTAAAAAGTGAACGCTGGAAGCTCACCGCTGACTCACCGCCCACAATTGGAAGCCTTAACTTAAACGAAAGGCAGAAGCATCGAGCAACCGCCTTGCGAGAGACTTCGTCGCATGCCTCGAGTGCTCCTGCGGCCGATGTGGCCGAGATAAGCGGAAAGTTTGAAACACAGCTAAAGAATCCAAGAGCCTGGTCACCGGTGCGTAGCGTGGGATCTGTGGTAGGCACTGAGGCACACCCCGAAAGTGATTCGGCTGTCTTTGAGTCGGAATCGGCACACGGATCGGATGCATTTCTGGGCGAAGACGATGATCACAATGGTTCGCAGTTCTGGACTGAGTGTGCTGTAATGTGGAGCTGTATAGCCACAGGTGCAGTCACTGTAGATACCAATAACATTCCTAACTGGTTTAATGATCATCTCAATGCTGATGGTAAAACTGATGCTAATCCCACGTGGCGCAACGACATACTTGACAAACTGAAACAAAGACAGCAAAGCTTGGCCAAGCTACAGCAGGTGACGCATTTCGAGAAGGCCGTTGAGCTGACATCTTGGGTTAAGTCGGCTGAGGCACGTTACCAGCATCCAGCTGGTGACTATGACGACTGCATCATAGAACTGGAGTGGGTGAGCGGCAATAGCAGTAGCAACAGTAGTGGCGACAGCACAGACAGTGACTCCGGTACCTTCACCGTACTCAGTCCCGATGGCGCGGCAACAAAAATTCAATTTACACTCTCCGATATTACGTGTGTGCAATGCTGCAGCGAGGCAGGAGCACCACGTTTAGCCATTCATGCACTCCACTTGCCCGTTAACTGCAGCCCAGTCAAACTGCAGTTTGCCAGCGATGCAGAAATGGAGGATTGGCTATCGCACCTGTCCTCCGTGTGCAGTCAAATCAATATGCTGATGGGCAAACCCGCCAGCAATGCAATTTGGCTGACTAGTGAATTGGGCGATGTCTTTGTCTTCGATGCGGCCAACATGAAGGCACAGCAGCTGGAAAGGACCGACAATGGTCAGAGTCATTACGTGGAGCGCATGGACTTATCCACCTGTGAGACACCCTACTATAACACGCTCTATAATGGGTAATTTTCATTTAATATTTTATGATTATTAAATAATAATATGAAAATTCTTTTGGCTAGAATGCCATGTGGTAGTGAGCTGGAAATCTCTGGCTGTGTCTACGATGATGCGGACCAGATTCGCTTCGATTTGCAGTGCCATTCGAATATTAAGGCTTTGCCTCATCGAGTGGAGAAGTACCGGGTGATAGCCATGCATTTGAATCCACGTTTCAATGAACGAACGACGGTGCTCAACACCATGGCGGATTCTGTGTGGCTCGAGGAAATCTGCAATAATCGCATGGTGTTCGCTCCAGGCGCAAGCTTTACTGTGAAAATCAGGTAAGTAGACAGAGATTTGCTAAGTTAAAGTGGTGTCTTATCATCACACCCATTCCAGAGCTCTTCAGAATCATTATCAGATAATTGTAAATAATGAATTCTATGCTGACTACAAATACCGCACGGATCCGGCTGACGTTACCTGTCTGTATGTGAGTGGACGTGTTAAGCTTTTTAACGTTCTATACCGCTCGCCATCGTTGATTGTGTCGATGCAGCAGATGCACTGGCGTCAGATGGGCGGGCATGTGAAGCGCGTTTATAACAGCGGCGTCGACGTCGTTTGGGGCATCTCTTGCGACAATACGGCCTGGGCGTACAATGGTGGTTGGGGAGGAATGTTTCTCAAAGGACTGGAGGGTTCTGGTAAAATAAACACTATGATTGACACGCACACATACTATGTCTATGAGAACCAGCGATGGAATCCCATCAGTGGCTTCACTGCCAAGAGCTTGCCCACGGACAGGCACATGTGGAGCGATGCTAGTGGTCGACAAAAGCGCAGCAAGGAGCATACAAAGCTACTGTCCACGCACTGCGAGTGGATATCGGATTGGGCCATTGACTACAACATTCCAGGAGGCGCTGACAAGGAAGGTTGGCAGTATGCCATTGACTTCCCGGCCACCTATCATGCGCACAAAAAGCTCACCGATTGTGTACGCCGCCGAAGGTGGATGAAAAAATGCCGCCTTAGCAGCAGTGGACCATGGCAGGAACTAAGTCATTCCAAGATACTGGATGCCGCGCTGCAAGTGCTGGACGATGATGTGGACAGTGCTCTCAATGTAGAAGACATGCCTGTAGCTGCTTGGGCTATTGCCTCAAATGGCGATGTTCTGATCAGACATGGCGTAACCACGCTTAATCCACGTGGCGATACCTGGGAGCATATTGTAAGCGATCAACCGCTGGTTGGTATTAGTGTAGCGCCTTCAGGACAGGTGTGGGCTGTGGCCCGCAATGGCATGATCTTCTTTCGCTTTGGCATCAACAAACTGAATCCCAGCGGCGAGGCCTGGCAACAGGTGGAAGCACCACCTGGTGTTACCTTTAAGGCAATAAGCGTTGGCCGTGCTGGAATTTGGGCATTGGACAATCAACACCGACTGGCTGTGCGCAGGGAAATAACGCGTACATTCCCCGAAGGATCCCATTGGCAATTTCTTCCCAATGCTGCCAATGTTCCTCCACACACTGAGACCCACTGTGGTTTCCGCTCCGTGTCCGTTGGCAAGGAAGTCTGGGCTATATCCCTCAATGGCGTTATCTGCCGGCGATGCGGCATAACCAACGAGAATCCTGCTGGTGCTGGTTGGAACCTGGGCATTGCGGTAAGTGAAAATATAATAATCCTTAATATGATGATTTAAAATTTACATCTTATTACAGGGCCAGTGGCAACAGGTGTCCGTGGAGGGTTATATGTAATCGAATTGCATTCCGCTTTCAGTATTTGTGTGTATATACCCTGTACCTATAATGGGTATAATAAAGTTTTGCAAATTTATGTAACAGTCATTGTCATTGTTGAGTGAAATAATAGTTACTAAATATACGCCTAAACATTTTCTTCAGCAACATTTAAGTATACCGATTATTACTAGTCATTAGCTTTAAAGTTTTTGAGTTATCTTATCTCTTAGCCAACTTAAATGCTTAAGAACATTGATTTATTGTATTTATTTGTAATTTTATGTATGTACTAAAACAGCTTTCGTATACAATTGTATGTATTTCATAGCTACAGCCAAAATACACATGCTACCAAAATCGAATTAATATTTTTAATTTAAACAAGAAAGAAAAGTACAGTCGAGCACGCCCAACCGTATAATACTCTCTGCATTTTTTTCCCGGTTAAATTATTAAAATCGGTATCAAGATATTACAATGTATTGTACTTGCATTAATACACGTTGAAACAAAAACAACCTAAGCAAAATCAAACATCTGTTTCTATGCGAATACACATACGTTTGACATTATATGTGTTTATACATGTACATATACATGTGTGTATTCGGCCAGCGACTGCCGGCCGCGCTGTCGCCACACAAGCAGCGAAAACGTTTCTGTCTCGCTTGCACTCATTAGTGATATTGCGTTCAATTATCAATGTTGTAACGCTTATAGTTTTCTTGTTTATAGTCCGATTTCAATGCGTCCTTTTAGGATAGTTTGATATAGTTAGCCTCCACTCGAATTATACAATTACAATGCTGCACTATATGAACAAATGCCTGTAGGTGGAAGGAGTTATTTTTATGTATTGTGGGAAAAAGGGGCGTGGCAGTCCAAAATTTTAAATGCCAATGCATTTGCGCTGCCGCTAGGAACCTCCACACCAAAATTGGTGATCCTAGGTGCCATGGTTACTGAGATATTCGCCGAAAACACCGTTTTTTTCCGAGGTGTGTCTAGTTTTTTGCTCATTGTGGGCGAATGGGGCGTGGCATCGAAAAAAAAAAAAGATTCTTGTATTGACTGACTAAATATGTGATCGATTGACACCAAGCTCGAACTTGTAGCTCTTACTATCTCTGAAATCTGTTTGTTCATACGGACAGACGGACAGACAGACGGACAGACGGACAGACGGACAGACGGACAGACGGACATGGCTATATCGACTCGGCTTGTGATGCTGATCAATAATATATATACTTTATGGGGTCTGCCACGCCTCCTTCTGCCTGTTACATACTTTTGCACAAACCCAATATACTCTTGCAGAGAGTATAAAAAAAGACTTCCATATAACAAAATCAAAATATTTCATTAAAAGTACCGCCATACGTACTGAATATCGGCAATGAATAAATATCGATATTCATATTGAAAGCGACGACTAATAACAGTAATCGATACTGCTTTACTTTCCGATACATTGTAATAACACGCCTGTCTAAATACGCAAACAAAAATAAAAATATTGTTTTTAATAAATAATGGCTGACTACGATAATGTTCGTATAAAAAAATTAGTTCTTAAAGGGGAGAAACACAAGTAAGTACATATAAAACAAGTAAGTAAGTAAGAATAGCAGATGTGAAACTATTGTTGTTTACAGAAAAAGTAAAAAACGCAAGAAGGAAAAGGAAGACAAGAACGACACTTCGGCAAAGAAAAGTAAATCAGTAATAGATGAGGATGCAATTCAGCATGGAGGCTGGTGGATAGCGTCGACAGCAGCAAACATCGTCGGTTCGGTGGCCATTGAGTTTGGGGAGCGCTGCTATTTAAAGGCGTTGGACAATGGGTATGCCAGGCAAACAATTAATTAAAACGTATAACTAAAACTATTAATTCTGTAGATTGTTTACACTAGGCGCACCGCATAATGAAGGCGATGGACCGGATCCAGAAGAGATATTTACAGCGTTTCCAATTAATGACCGCAAGGTTTCCTTCAAGTCGGGATATGGAAAGTATGTGAAGATTGAAAAAGATGGCATGGTTACAGGCAGATCAGAAGCCGTTGGCAGCATGGAACAGTGGGAACCAGTTTTTGAAGTAAGTGTCATTAAATAGTTTTATTTATTATGTATTAACCTTTGTGAACTCAGGGCAAACAAATGGCATTGCTATCGGAAACGGGTCACTTCATGTCCATTGATCCAGAGGATGATGCTTGTGTGGCACTCCATAAGAAAGTGGGAGAACAGGAAATCTGTCGAGTGCGCACCAATGCAGCCAGAGATGTGGTTGTTGACGATCAGCCAAAAGAAGAGAAAGGCGATTTGGGAGAGGTTGAAAAGAACTATGTGTATGTATTATAAAAGCCCAACCAATTCCCAAATTTAACTTTTTTCTCTCTTCAGCAAAAAGTTTCAAAAGTTCCAAGACAAGAAAATGCGCATAAATCAGAACACTTTAAAGGAGCTGGAAGAGGCAAAGGCTCAGGGACTTCTACATGAAACTCTTTTGGACAGACGCAGCAAAATGAAAGCGGATCGTTATTGCAAATAGCCACATTCTTAACGCATTTTCTACATGTAATTAATAATTTTTAATTTGTAGCTATTAAAAGAAGCAATTAACGTCGAACAAGCAACTGACTATGGGAACAAGTGGAAACGGAACCATGAATATAGTAATTAAATCTAGCGGGGTTAATTTCAACAAAGTAAATAAGAGCTATAGCAGTAGATCGAAACGCTCAAGAGAGCGGCTTATTGCTGAGAGCGGAGAACAAAACCAATGGAATTTACAACAGAGCGGGAGAGCGAATCGTCGTGATCTCAACATTAAAAAAAAACCGGTTTGCTTTGAGAGAGAGCAAAGGCCTGACGGAGATTGAGCTGAGTTTAGTTGCAATCCGTTTGAGCACGAATACAGAACGCGGAGCGCAATAAAGGTGTATAGAATTTTTAATAGATTTTGTGTTGATAAATAAATATATATTTATTTGGGCAATGCGTAAGTCGCAGGGATTGTCTTTGGGCGCAGACAGACGACTTGGCCTAGATGCCTCTGAGACATATTCAACATCGAGTTCCTCGCTGAGCAGCTCTTTTAGCGATGGCAGCGATTTGGTCAACTGGGAGGAGTACGTGGCTGAAGATGGCAGCCTCTTCTATGCCGAATACCAGCCCAGTGTCAAGTCCAATGCACCAGATCGACGTGGAGAATTGCTGCGTCGCTCACTGCGCCTGGGAAAAAAGACAACGCGACGGCAGCAGCAGCAGAATAGAGGCCAACAGGGCAAACACAATGGCAGCCACAGCAGCAGCAGCAACAACAACAGTGTCATGCAGCAGCCAGAGCCACAGGCCGATTCGGGCAACAACAACAACAACCCCGACTCTTTCCGATTCGCAGACATTGTGAATTCACACGAGAACCAGAAACAGTTGGAATTGGTTATAACGGCCACGGATCGCTTCCGCTTCGGTCGTCGCTCCACAGCAGTGGAGTCGATACTCGGCTTCCGAGTGCTACCGTTTCCCGACCAGCCCCAGTGCCTCATGGTGGACAGCTTTGTGCATGACATCAGCGCCATGGAGCATACCATAAAGCGCGGGGATTGGTTCAAGTCCCTGAATGGCATTGAACTGTACGCCAGCAATTTGGATGAACTGCTCCAGCAGTTCCTAGAACCCACACAGGTTTGTCTGTGCTTCCAGGGCACCGTACACAGTGGCAATCCCAGTGCGCCAGCAGCTGAATCACCGGGACAAATCAGTCAAGTGCAGCAGGTGCGAAAGGTGACCAGCTTTGCAATGTTTGCGGATCAGTTTGAGCAGCTGATGCCACCAGCGGTGGTTATATCGGATACACTAACTCCGTTTGGCATGTTGCTGTTGCCACCCGAGTGCTATCAGCAGGATCAGCATAAGGATTCGTTGTACTACTATCCGGAAAGTGCTCTGACCAATTTCCTCTACAAAGCACGGGGTAGTTTCCTAACGCTCACCTCGGTGCTCAACGAGCTGAAAACGGAGCCGTTGACGTCGCGTCTGTTGGTGGAGCAAGTGCCCTACTATGTCAACTATCGGCGACTCAACGGATTCCTCGTGCTGTTCGCCTATGCAGCGGAACTGTACACCTCCGCCGAGTGCGGCTTGAAGTCAGACGAGCTCATTGGCTACATTCGGTTCTCCTTGCCGGGACTTAGTCTGGAGAACTTTTCCACTGTCAACGATAGCTCCAACGGATTGCGGCGATTTCTGCGTCATTTTTGTGGCATCCAAAGGTCACGTCTCTTGGCCCATCCCCGTGGCGAGGTGCAGTTCGAGCAGCTGCTGCAGCAGTCACGGAATCTTCCCCTGCCCAAGGAGGCACAACTTCGCATCTTCGATGCCCTCAGTGAAATGGAAGCCATGGACTACCGCAACTGGAACGATGAGCCGTTGACCACCCATCGAGAGTTTTTTATCTATGGGTGTGCCCTTTACTACGATCACTTTCTGCTGGCCAGCCTGCTTCCCGCCGAGGTGCGATCCAATGTGGAGCTCTTCCTGCGCTGTCGCGGCATCTTTGACTTTATTGGATCAGCTCCTGGTGTTCGGGTGCGCGAGATGTACGTCTGGGAGGAGATTGTGCTGGCCAATGCCACTGGTCGCTATTTCCTTACCGTCTGCTCGCGCAGTCACTTGATCCTGACTGTGATCCTCAAGATGTATGTGGATGCTCCAGAAATGGAAGCCTTTGGTTCGGTGCCTCCTTCGTTGTTCTACATCGAGGAGATACAGGAGACCTTGGATCACCTCATTCAATGCGGAATTGAATCCCTTGCCCGGTTCTGGTCCATATCGAACAAAAGGCCCGAGGTATTGGATCAGCTCAAGATCGAGCAAACCGGCGATGATCAGGAAGCTAATGGCAAGCTGGAATCGTTCCTCAAGCTGAAGCCTAACGATGACGAGGCTCAGTTGTGCTCGTCACTGGGTGGCTCATCGATACACAGCCAGACACCCAGTGAGGATGATGTCTCCCGTCGTCGCCTCACACCCGCCGAAGACTCCGAGGACAGTGGCTCCGACTGGGAGAACTTTGCCGAGCAGCATCCGCTGCATTACGGTCTCAGCCTGAATGCAGAGACGCAAAGTCAGATAACCACATCCCTGTGGAAGGAGATCAACAATGTGGTACCAGTCAAAATATCCGCTGGCTGGAAGAATTGTGTGCTGCACTACGTCTACGTGGACATGGCCAACGGCGTGCTCTTGTGCCCCTTCACCGCCAGCTCTGAGAGTTTTCCACACTTGTCCGAGATGCGGCGGGCTTGTCATATGATTCACCTGGTGCTGGGCCGCTCCAAGCAACATCGACGCCAGCTGGCTGAATCCTCCAGCGTCATGGCACATGTCAGTCATGACATCACACTGGTTAAGGAGCACGGCATAACCCTGGAGATCACAAATCCCGCCAAGGATCAGGAGGGCATGCGCTTTGTGGTGGTCGGACGACTCTTTCAATCCCCTGCGAAGGAGGTCTACGTCTGCCACCGACCCGAGGTGCCCCAGAACATGGTCGAAATGGCATTCCGACTGTCCTTCTTTTCAATGGGATAACACAAACACTGCAATACTTGTTACCAATTTAGTTAGTTCTCTAGCCCTAAAACAAATAAAGTTGAAGCAATTCATTTAAAGAAAAGCCAGCACCCAGTGCGAGGGGTAGTCACGACTTGTCGCAGGATATGTAACAGACAGAGGGTACTCCTAGCTTTAATCGTAGTAAATTAATTAACTTGATTGAGGAATCTTTTAAGGTGCTCATTTGGGCACAGGGTATATGCCTGTTGAGCACACTCTCCTTGAAATTTCTCTGCGTATTTCATTCAAAAAACATTGACACTAAATTTAGAAGATCGGACAAGACACACGCCCCAGTCGCATATTTATAAACATAAATATGAGTCCCTCTGAGAGTGGATATATATACACATACACATACATATACATATATACGTCGATCCGTCAGTTGTCAAAGTGGCCTCCCAGACAGCAGATCACAACATAGCGTGGCCAACATCGTGAATCGGAAAATATATATTGTTATAAAAATATAATTGTTACGTGGAGATGCCCAGGTGGCTATTACTTGGAGCACTCTGTGTGCTCTTTGTCTCAGGACACGCTCTGGAGGATTTGGAACAGAACCACATCAAATCAGAAGGATCAGATGATGAACCCGTTGGCAAATTGCCCAGCGAAGTGCAACGAGCAGTCTGCACGGTTAATGCCGGCGAGGTCAAGGCATCCGCGGAGGCGGTGACCACCAAGACGCTGAAGGGAGTCTGTGGATCGGGTATGCTGGACACACAACTAGGCTACTTGCTCTGCACTGAATCTAAACCGCTTAAGTTGTCCACTTAGATGAAATGAATCTGGCCTTTCGGAATCTTGAGCAGAAACTCTTCGAAGAACTGCGGGAAGTTAAAGATTTGCTCAGGAAACTATCGCATCTGCCAGAGGAACAGGACAGCAATGCCATTCCAATAGTGCCACCAGCCGTAGTAGCAGCTCCAGTTCTGGACAAAGTAACCCTGACAAAACCTTCGGTGATGAAAAAGTTCAAGTTTGAGCCGATTACGATGAGGCCAATCCAAGAGCGGCATTATCCACAGCTAAAGCAACTGGAGAGTGTTGAAGAACGCGAGGATGAGGTGGATAAATTCAACAACACGATGCTCGCCGATCAGGATATAAAATTGTTTACGTATTACTGGAAGCTGGAGAACATAACGGAGCACATGGCGAACGCCACGACTATGTCCATCAAGAGTCCCATCTTCAGCATTAGAGGCAAGTGGAAATGCTGAAATTAATTACATCATCCGATTAAGATGCTCCTCGTTCCCATCCAGGTCGCACCGTTCAGTTAAGATGCACTTTCCAGCACCTGCACCGCGAGATGATTAACTTGCAGCTGACGCTGGCGTATCCAATGCATGGCCAGGACAAGGGACGGGAGAACAATATCATACTGGACATGGGAGGACAGACGAAGCTTTTCAAGTGGTCAGAGCACGAAACATTTAAGCACAAGATAGCATTGCTGGATCAGAGTCAAAGTCATCGCCGCACGCAGGATCTCAGTTCGCAGGAGCTAAGCAAACTGGACATGGGATTCTCCATACCAAACAGTGCACTGCTCGGCAGCAATTACGTGAGGCACAACTCGCTTCTAGTACAAGTTATTTTATATTTGTGAGGAGTTGTCTAATCATCCATTGATACATTAAACTTTAAGAAAACAAACCAAAACCAGTTAAAAGATGTGTGCCATAACCAGCAACGGATACAGAGAGATATAGATAGAGGAAGGGAGATAGATGCACTTATAGCTTGCTTCGAGCTCCTTTCGCCTTTATGTCCAGGAAGGGCATGGCAATAGGATACAATTCCTTGCAGGATTTGAATGCAACAATATCGCTTATCTTCGCATGTCGATCCATGTTCGTCACCTCGCTGGTATCTTCCTTGCACGTGCCGGCGGCATGTGTGTCCTCCAGTGTGGACTTAATATGCACAGACAGAACCCGTCGTTCCTCTCCGTCCTTTGCTATGAATTTCTGCAAACAAACAAAACGGTTAATACTACTTCTTGAAACACATTAAAACACTCACCTTAAAGTAGTCCACAAAATCGGATTTGGTTATTTTTCGGAGTATTGCGACTTCCGCTTCCTCACGATCAAAGTGATAAGTTTGCATGGCGATTTCTCCATAAAATTGACTAAATTGCTGGAATATGTTCTTCGGTTTCTCCAGCTTCTTAACGATCAAAGCCTCTTTATGCCTCTCAAACTCATCCAAGGGCATGTCCTCAATAACTTGCTATAAAGTAAACCATGGATTAAGTATTCATTGCTTGAAAGAAGACAGATTTTACTCCTACCAAATAGTTCTGCAGGAAATTCTCGATGCGATCCTCAACGAATGAGGGATGCTTAGCTGATTGCACAATGATGCGAATACCATTGGATCCATTCACTTTGCGTACTCCACTGAACACAATGTACCCCAGCTGCTCCTTGGTGCGCAGGCAATCATAGCACGGCTCCGACAGCACCTGGGACACCAAATTGACCATGATGTTTGTGCGATCCGTTTGTGCACCGCACTGCATGTAAAGCTGGGTGCATGAGCTCTTGTGGAACTCATTTTCCTTCTCAAAGAGATAGCTATCACCTGGACAAGAGGATTTGAATATTAGATAATTGAAATATAAATTGTAAAATGACTAAACTTGCCAGCTAAAAGTTTGTACTCTCGTTTCTTGAGCATTTGCCTGGCCAAAATGGGCAATTTAGTGGCATTTGTTTCTTCCAAGCGCTTGTTGACTCTGCCAGCAATCTCGCTAGCCTGCTGCTTGGTCACATTGCCAAAGATAAAACACTCCGTGTGCAGACGCTGGAAGAACTCCTTGGCAAAGTTTAAGACTCGATCGTAGGAAACAACTGCAAAGTATGCAAACAAATTGACATCAATATAAGCAATATTTAACAGTTAACAGAAGTATTTAAACCCCTAACTACAACTCACGTTCCATGGCATCCAAAAGTTCCACATTCGCCCAAGCATTCTCGGTGAGCAAGAGCGCCAGGTAATAGATGGAATGTTGATACGGCTGCTCGGCATTGAAGTTCTTCAAGGAGCGTATGTACTCCTCCTTAAGTATATCGAAACGCTTCTCGTCTATGTTAAAGTTAAACAGATGATCCAATAACTTCTCAAGCAGCACCACTTGCTTGTCATTGAAGCCGCGTATGGTAAACTACAAAAGGCAACAAATTATAATTTGAACAATCATAAACAGCATTCGCAACCTACATCGATGCCACATGGCTTAGTGACGACGCTGAGCTTTAAACTGGCCAACTCGGCATCGTACAAGTATTCGTTGAGCTGATCCTTAATAAGCATTATCATCATGTGGTTCAAATTGCAATTCAGCGGATCCAAATAGGCAATCGGATTGGACATGTCGAAGGTCATGCAAGCCTTGGGTTTGTTAAATTGATTGTCCTGCTTGTGCCACACCCGTAATATGGGTGTGTCCATTATAATAACTGGATGTTCGGGTGCATCACTTGGAACTTCGGCAATATCAAAATTGTTCGGTATAAAACTGTTTGGCAGTGACAATTTCAGATTCTCGTTCGCAACGCAGTTTTCCCATCTCTGTAAATTATGAATTAAGTAAGAATTGACTAAAGGGTTAACTGAGCTAGCCTACCTGCAGGGTATCCTTTGAAATACGCTCTAAACAGTACTTGGTTTTGTAGTAGGGTTCAACTAAATTGACCGATGGCTCATAGCTCTGGCTGACGAGGGAAATCCGACACTTGGAGGGCACCAGTTCATCCAAAAGTTTGCTGATCAACTCGGGACGCCACTCATTGCTCAGATATGGTGCCGTGAGCACTTCGTCCAGTGGAAATATTTGCATGGACGACACGGTGTGGGTGACCAAGTTCTCCGGTTGTTCCTTCTCCTTGAAACGGAAACGCATCTCGTTGAGCTTGACACATTCATCAAAGATCCATTTCTTGGGACCCTCTTCGCGCAACATTTTCAAATACTGGAATATAATGTTCACAATATCGTCCACATGCTCCAGGCCTTCCTGTGTCATATCCACAACTATCTCAAAGAAGCCAAATCCGTTCTGAGTATTCTGGTGACCAGCGACAAGACTGCAACGAGATGTTACCATGAGATTTGATAACCTTAACTCCACAGTCAACTTACTCATTGCACCAACCAAGCCTGCGCAACTCGGACAAAACGCTGCCCTTGCCTTCGTGACCAATGAGATGGGTTAAATAATTATCGGGCTGAAATGGCAATTAGTATTATAAGTAGAAGTCTTTGCTTGAGTTTGAACTTACTCCTGATTTGTAGAACTGTGTCAGATCATCTGTGGTAAAACTGATTGTCAGTGAGCGCACGTCCTTGATGGGCACAATCTTGACCTTCTGACCATATTGATCCTCTGCGTACGGATGTCTGGGCCATTCAGGCACCTGCACGTCCTTGTTTTCTATTTCCGAGAACTTTTCTATCACCATATCCTCCAACTTGTCCAAAGATTCTGTAGATTAAAGACACTTTGAATTTGAATTCATTACAGAGTTCGCTGCTTTTAAAACCTTTTCCTATAACGGCAAGACACATGATGTTCGCTGAATACCAGTGTTTGTGAAACTTGAGTAGTTCGTCTCGCACATCAATGCCCTTGGACTTGGGTAGCTCGGAGAGCGTTGCCTTGTTTCCGCTTCCAAACTTACTGAAGGCATGCTCTGCCTTGGCCAAATGTCGCTGCACTTGCTTAATGCGCCACAGATCGCTTGAAAGGTTTTTCTCGTGCTCTGAATTAACCTGTAATTATTATAACTTATTAGCCAATAGAAATACATTTTTTTTTTTATATATAGTATTAACCGCATTTATTTCTCGTTCAGTTGCACTCGATGTAAAGAGCGGGGCAATGAAGAACTGCGCAAAACGGTCGAGAGCACCGTCTAGCTTGTCGGGAGCAACATGGAAGTGGTACTTTGTCATGAGCGGATATGTAGCAGCATTACTGCTGCCTCCGCTCTGGGAGAGGTACGTGGTATAGCCGTTTTCGTGGGGATACTTCTCGGTGCCCAGGAAGAGCATATGCTCACAAAAGTGCGCCAAACCAGGAAGGTTTTGTGGATCCGACATGTGTCTATAAGCAAAATATAAGCAAATATAGTTATAAAAGCAGCCGAAAGCAATTCTTATCATATCGATGATTGAATATTGTAGAAGAGATCCCTAGCTAAGATTATTTCAGCACTGAAGTGTTCTTATTGCTAGATACACACACTCAACATTACATGACTAGTATGAAATTATTTCCATTCTTACCCAACCTGCACAGAAAGTGCAGCAGCGGAGACATCGGTGGTTGGATCAGAAATAAGTAATACCTTCAGGCCATTCTCCAGTTGCAGTCCACGATAATCGCGCGTATCTTGTTGAGATTTTTCAATATTGGTGATCCTATAAAAAGTGGATTAATTAAGTAATTATTGTTGCACTTTAAACAAAAGTGCAATTTGTACCGCATAATTGGTTTTATGTCATCCACCTTTGGCTGAACGGACAAAGTCATTTTGGGTTTTGGGGAAGATGATACAAATCGATATCCAGTTAAAGTGCTCCAAAGGGTCTTGCCGCTACTGTTGACACAACAAATAAGTTTTATTATGTTAATATTATTATTTATTTATGGCGTACTGTCGATTCAGAACAGCTGTAACGGCAAAAATCGATTTGCGGCTGGAAAGAGATTGACACGTTCGCCTGACAAACATAGGGGCGATGATGCTATTGCTGCAGATATTGTATAGCAGCGATTATCGAAGCGAATGTAATATATAATAGGAAAAACTATAAGAAAAAG
Organism: Drosophila dunni; assembly: GCA_018152125.1. Classification (NCBI taxonomy): domain Eukaryota; kingdom Metazoa; phylum Arthropoda; class Insecta; order Diptera; family Drosophilidae; genus Drosophila; species Drosophila dunni. Next base: position 5,754,839 of record JAECXC010000286.1, read on the forward strand.
ATATAAACATAAAATTTGTGTTTATGTCTAACAGTTTTATTTTACCAAAATACTTATGAATGCACCTCGTTTCGCAACAACACCAACAATTCAAAACATATGTGATTTAGCGTTGCCACCTTGCGACAAATTTTAAGAATGACACTTGATTGTTTTTCCTGATTATAGCTGAGGTAAAATTTGTGGAGATTGCAAGTATTGATAAAAATACTGCAAATATCGTTCTTCTAATATAAAATATAACAAGTGTTCAATTATGTTTGAGAAATTAACAACAAATTCAATACAACTTTGATTAAATTACATCTTTATTTAGTCTGGCAGCATTAAATTCTGATGGTGTTAAGCTTTCTCAGCACTGGTGCGCTGCATTTATCGAAAATCGCGAATATCGACGGCGGTGCACGATTGTTGTAACAGTTGTTGTAACTGCATTTTATTATTTAACAATTAAAAGCTGGCTAGCAAGCAAGCTTCGAGTGGATACTAAACAAATAATTCGAATAAGATCGGATATGCATGTAGTCGCAAAGCAAAGATATGTAAATCGTGCGATGTTCGCGTTCTATTTTTGTATTCGTATTGGTGCAAGTAAAAAGTGCAATTTGTTGTAAATTTTGTCTGTTACTGTGTGAGTGTGTGCGTGATAAGTGCAACACGCAAATAAAGAATTGGGAGAGCAGAGCACGCAAAACACACATAAAGAAGCAACTGTAAAGGTATTAATATATAAATTTCTTAACAATTATATGTGTATATATGTAAACTAAGGTGTCAATTAAAATTAACGCTAATTAAATAATATGTGAACTCAATATTTACACTTTATCAAAGTGTTTCTGATATGTGTATGTACAAATGTATGTACGTAGTTCTGTGAAAATTGCAAGTGGCTTCCATTGATTAATTTAAATATATATACTAAGTGCTTTAAAATAAAAACAATACGAATAAAATGCCAATATATTGAAGTTGATTTCAAATAAATATAGTTTCGCTCTCAATATATTTATAAACATACAAACACACATATACGAGTTCGGTGCTTTCATTTGAAAATTTCGCTGACGCGGTCGCTTCAAGCAAAGAGTCTGGGTCGAAGGAGGTCTGGAGGCGCCACTTGAGAATGGAATGAGAAAATCAATAAACCTAGTGGTAATGGGGCATCTTAGGTGCCGGTCGTTCCCACAAAGGAGCTCATTAATATTATTGTCCATTGTTAAATTCAAACCGACTTCCTTGGCGCATATACGCATACAGTGAGTCAAAAAAATGTATTGACAAAAGTAAAGTGATTAAAGGTGATTGATATTAAAAAGAAACTAAAATAAATTTAAAATACATAACTTTAATTTTGCAAAGGTTTGTTTAAACAAATTTGAGGGAATTCTGGTGAATATCCTATGTGATTTCAATGTTTTACTGTCCAAAGCTAAAGCAACTACGCATAATTACAAAGAAGGGCCCATTATGTTCTTGTAAGTCTGGAGTGTGTCCAAAAATAGACGGCAAAGGAACAAAACGGCACGTTCAACATACTACGTAAAGAGATAAACAACAATCAATGAACTGTTTGCCTCTGAGTGTAGTAGTATCAGAAATACCCTAACTTATTCCGAATTCGAGTTAAAAAAAAAACTTTAGCTAACTTTTTATTTAGTCAATATAGAAAATGGGAAAAAAAAACTTAAAAATATAAATCAAATTTAATTTGAAAGCTTTGTCAATAGTAAACTTTAAAATTGGCTATAAACAAGCTGAAGCGGAAACACTGAGTAAACAATTATTATGAGAATTACCAGGGTATTTAAAGTGCGACTTATTTTTTATGTTTGATTGAAGATATTTTTATTTCAGTTTCAATTGAGTTCAATTTAGACTCTAAAAGAGCTTCCCGCAGTATTTTTAACAACGCAATGGGTTTGTCTTTATCTTTATTGTTGTTGTTCTTCTTCTTTTTCCTTTCCCTTTCACTTTCATTACCCAGCTCAGTGCATTCGGACTGCGCAGCATAGTCAATAACTTACTACGTATGTGCTAATTAAGTACATACATATATTTGCACATAAGGAAGTGCTTGAAACGTAATCTTAAGAAATCTTTGATAGGCTTTGAGTTGAACATCCACTTGAATGAAATATCTTTTCATTTTGCAGATTTTCAGTGAACAAACTCGCCAAGTGAATGCCCAAGAATGGACAACGAGCAGCCGCATCAGGAGTTGGTCAAGTGCGTCTTAGTTGGAGACACGGCCGTGGGGAAAACCCGTTTAATTTGTGCTAGGGCCTGTAACAAGCACGTATCCCTGTCCCAGCTTTTGTCCACACACGTTCCAACCGTTTGGGCCATCGATCAGTATCGCATTTACAAAGACGCAAGTGACAAACATTTGGCTGTACATAATATTCTCTGATTACACATGTCGATATCGTTGTGTCTTACAGGTGCTCGAGAGATCTTGGGAAGTTGTGGATGGAGTTAATGTTTCGCTACGCCTGTGGGACACATTCGGTGATCACGACAAAGATCGTCGCTTTGCCTACGGCAGGTGAGCGCAATAAATCACTTCTAATCTGTTTAAAGATCAAGCTTTAAATCGCTTTTCGTTTAACAGATCCGATGTGGTGCTGCTATGTTTCTCCATTGCAAGCCCGATCTCATTGCGGAACTGCAAGGTAATGTGGTATCCGGAGATACGTCGCTTCTGCCCAGATGTCCCTGTAGTGCTCGTTGGCTGCAAAAATGATCTGCGATACATGTACCGGGATGAGAATTATTTGTCTTACTTTGGCGAGAAGGGAACCTTTGTGAGGTATGTTGAAGTCTTTATGACAATAAGTCCTTAAAAGCACAGTCCATTCACAATCTGATTGTATAATTGGACCAACTTTGCTGCCAATTGGACCTTGTAAAACAAACTTTTTAATTTGTAAAAAGCATTCACTTAAAAAACTTAACAATGCATTGAAATTCTCAATGCAAACTTACAGAGCTGCCTTAAAGAGCGATTTAGTCATGCCGGATGAGGCACGTGCCGTTGCCAAGGAGCTGGGCGTGAGCTATTACGAGACAAGCGTCTTTACCTACTTTGGTGTTAACGAGGTTTTTGAAAATGCCATAAGATCGGCTTTGATTGCACGCCGACAGCAGCGCTTCTGGATGACGAACCTGAAAAAGGTGCAGAAGCCATTGCTGCAGGCACCGTTTCGTCCACCGAAACCACCACCACCAGAGGTTACCGTTATGGTCGGCCATTATCGTCAGGACATTTACAATATGTTCCTGTCGCAGGCGTATGCCGATCTCATTCTTGTCGTTGCCGGAACGAAGTTTGCTGTTCACAGATTCATGCTTGCCGCAGCCTCCAGCATTTTCCAACGCATTCTGACCACAGAGATGAGTGACATGGGCGGACGAAGCAGCAGTGAGTCGAGTATGGTCAGTTCAACGTTTGGAGAAGCCACCATAGCCGACTTTAACGATGATACTGAATATCTCATACGCTACGAATCACGCACACAACGGTAAGACTTCATTTCACCTACTTTGATCAGTAATATAATATGTTTCTACCTGTTAGCATGTGGGAACACCTGAAGCGGCGTTCTAGCTATCAGGCATTACCATTGGTGGAGTCAAAGCGCTCAAGTGATTTGCATAAGGAGCTGCATCATCCAGTGCTACAAAGTCTACGCTTGGTCCAGATGGAGAATCAACGTGGAGTCAGCGCAATCCAAACAATCGTTACTTTAAACAAGCTCATCTCACCCCAGGCGCTCCATCAATGTCTCAGATTCGTCTACACAGGCACAATTGACAAAGATTGCAGTAATCTGCAGGTTAATCATTTACTTTAATCCTTGAATTGCTGTGTAAATTAACTAAAAAGACCGTTTCTCTTTGTAGGAAATTAGAGAAGCAGCCGATTTCTTAGAACTGCCGCAATTGACCATGCTGCTTTCCAAGCCACAAAGCATCATGGACAGTCCCAGTGACGAACCAAATCCCCACATTTGTCTTGTATGCATCTGATTGATAAATTAATTCTTTTGATAATATAACTTATTGTATTGTGTCTATTGTAGCGCATAAAGGAAAGCATGGAAAGGCATTGCATTGGAGATGGTTGTTTTAGCGATGTAACCTTTGAATTGGATGATGGTTTGATGAAGGTTAGCACTCTATTTCTCGAATAAAAGCGATTTTATTCGGGTTACTTTGGACTCTCCAAAGCGATGTTTGTATGAGACCCACTCATGAACACACTGTTTACAGTTTAATTAGCTAGAGTATTTCTTAAACTGTGTTTTAAACATGTCTATTCTCAACTTTAAGCTACATCTATTAACAAAATTCCTTTTTATGAAAGGCACATCGAGCTGTCCTAGTCGGTCGCTGTGATGTTATGCGCGCCATGCTCTTGGGTGACTTTCGTGAGGCACACTCCAATGTGGTAAGTCACCAATAAATATATTTGAAGCAGACTGCGACTTAAATTAATTCATTGCAGATTGTTTTCCCGGGAGTTACCATCTACACATTCCATAAGCTGCTGTGCTATCTATACACTGATCAGATTCCGCCCATCTCAGCGGTTAAATGCCTCAATTTGCTGGAATTGGCCAACCGATTGTGCCTGCCGCGTCTTATCAATCTAATTGAGTGTCGCGTTATCGAAGATCTCACAATAATTTCACAAAACGAAACCAATGAAACTGTGGACCATTGCCTCAAATTATTAGAGCCAGTCAAGGTACTTGGATAAACCACAAAACATAGCTATAAATACTAAATTAAATTGGCATTGCATTTCAATTGACAGCTGCACAATGCCCATCAGTTGGCCGAGTGGTGTATGTCATATTTGTGCGTCAATTACAATGTAATCTGTAAGTTTTCACTCAAGGGTCTGAAAGCCCTGCATCAGGATAATCAAGAATATTTGCGAGAGCATCGTTGGCCACCAGTTTGGTATCTGAAGGATTATGACTATTACCAGCGCTGCATAAATGAGATCAATAAGGAGCTGAAATTGAAAACTTCTCGACGGGACTATCCAAACGACGACGAAGGTTGTCTCTGCTTTACAGGAGGTAAGTGAATTCATTGCTCATCATCAGCCCACACCGGCACGCACCCACATACCCACATGCATATAAACACCAAACAAGCTATAGCTGCCACATGATGACCCCGAAAACCAATGTGTTATTAATAATTGTTAGCATTTTTCCAATTGTTGTCATAATGGAGATCAAAAGATATATAATCATGGAGCTTAGGTGCATTTAGCGGTTTGTATTTGTTGCGTCTCTTTTGTGTTTTCCTTGGCATCATGCTAGACACTGTCCAGATCATCATCACAATATTAATATACAATATTTGGACAAAGTGTTCTCTTGCTGGCTGCTAGGTAAATCGAAGAGGAATGGAGTTGTCACCTCCAGCACAACCAATGGAGACAGCAGCGCCACCCCGGCCGAGAATCAAATATTTAACAGCTCGGCCAACTCAATGAACCACATCGACCTGGAGGCTGACATCGATCTGAATCTCTGACACCCAGCCTTAGGGCATGGAAGGTAGCGTAATCTTATTGCCAAATATTGTATACATTTATTTAAAAATCTATTTATATTTCAGATCACTGCGATTCATTGTGATTCTGCCCGTGCTGATTTGTTTCATCTGTACAATTTTAAGTATTTTGATACTTTTTCAAATACACACATAACAATCGCCGAGGACAAAGGTTTGGTGGCGATTGCTCTGCTTTTGACATTCAAATGCCGCCCAAGGACACAAGGATTCGTAAATTGCTTTTCTGATATGCTTCACCAAATATGCCCAACTCAAGTGCATATGTACACACTTAGGATGTATGTATGTATGAGGAACGGATTGATGATTTAAAAGCCGATGGCTATAACAAAAGAACTGTATGATAAACCCAAATCATGTGTAAACTTATACTTATAAATGTGTATGTATAAATTTTTAAATTCCAACTTAGGGAAACATTTGTCTAGCCATAGCTTCTAAGCTACAATTTTTAATCTAAGAACGCATTTTGTACAAAATGATATAGAATAAAGCAATTAATGATTAACTAACAAACTTGATAAGAAACATAAACATAATTTATTTAAAATCTGATAAATAGCATAAGAATATATAGAATATGAACATTTTAAACAGACTCTAGTATTTGATGGCTAGCATGGGAGATCGTGCCGTCCTCCACCTCCAGATCATTTAACATGGCCAGCAACTGTGCATCATTGATTACAATCTCAGTTTTATTATTATTGTTAATATTAGTGGGTGCACTGATTGCTTGAGATGATGCCTTTTCGCCCATCAGTTCCTGCAATTCTATTTCCAACTCATCCTCCTCGGGACTGATGGAAACTTCTCCTGCGGCATTTGACATGACGTCTTGTACTTCCCTGTGCTGATCCAGTGTCTCACGGACATCGGCGAGCACGTCATCCACGTTGTCATAGTTGACACCCGATTCATTGAGTACCTTCTGCAGGGTCTTTGAGCCAATCTTGTAGGCGTCCAGCACAGCGCCTGTGTTTTGCGCCTCATCCACATTTAAGAGCAATGTCTCTATATTATGTAGAGCGATGCTACGTCTCTCTGTCAATGGAGTTCAGTTATAAATAAATGCTAATTTAAAAGATCTATTGCATCCAACCATGATTCTTTTCCAACAATCGCCGTTTGCGCAAATATGTCTTGGCCAATTGTCTTTTGTTTTCTTTAACGTATTGGCGAGCTTTATTTTCATTCAGTTTGATCTCATCCTCAAGATCCTCGAGCTGTGTTACCAGGCTGGTTCGAGTCATCTCCAGATTATGCATAGCACGGTCGGCTTCACTTATAACCACATTGTCGTGCTCGTTAGCTGGAATGGTTAAAACATTTTAGTTAGTTATTAACTGGGCCAGAATTGTAACCACTACTTACCAGGAATTTTAATGAGATATATGCTACTTGTTTTCCGCTCAACCTTGTAGTCTACAACTATTAGTCGACGTGCCTGCAGCGTTATTAGACACAAGATTAAGCAATTCTCATTAACGTTCATTTTGGCATCACTGCAAATCTTCCTGAACGACTCAAAATGTAGCAATTTTCCTCGGTTTTTCTTCAGCACTTTTTCTTCAATCTGATTGCACAGGCTCTGCAATCAATTACAATAATTATTGCGTTGTTTAACATATTTATTTAAACATAAGTTACCTGAAGTACTTCCACATGGACCCATTCCACAAGCGATCGAGCTTCCAAATCTTCGGCAATGATGCTATGCTTAAGTTTCAGCCAACTTTGCGATAGAGGGCGCTTTACAAAACTATTCACTAGCCAGCCGCTCCATGTGTTTGTTGGATCGTATTCATATTCACTGCGTAGACGAATCAACTTCCTCTGTTCCATTTCCGCGATAACCGTATCTAGACAAGCGGGAATTTGTTCTCCTCGTAGAAATTTCAGTTGCAATTCTCTGAGACTAAAATTAGCCTTTCCAAAATGATCACAGTGTTTTTTAATCAGGTCAGTCCAGAATACCATCTTGGCATCATAGCTTCCAGGACTTAAGTGACGAGGATGGAAAGACGAAAAAAGTTCCTTTATTTTTATGTTATCCTTCCAAACGGGCGGGAAATTGAATTCTTCCAATTTGTTGTTGTTCTCCATTGCATTGGTTTCGGGTTCTATAGCGTCAATCTTATCTGAAACAATGCGCAATTAAGAAGCTAACAGTCAGTGCGTTTCCAATTTCGTCTTGTATGTTCTACAAGAATCGTTAATAATTTAAATTTAAGCGTGCATTTCTCAAATATTATTTATATTTACATTTAATGTTTTGTTTTCACTTAAAGTTTGTTAATTTGCTTTACGAGTTTTGATCGAAATAATAATCGATATAAACTACTTTGCCATTAAACAATGTGTAATCGATATTTTTCGTTCAATTTTATTCTCCGCCAAAAAATCTGCGCCTTCTTTAAAACGCATACGTCTGTTATTTAAAATTTGAGTCATAATTAGAGCTTAATCATTATTAAAACACTCAATAAGTAGATAATTTTCACAGCATCTCGTAAAAAAAATCGCAATATAAAGCAACAACAAATTTAATCTTAAAAATCGAGTATTTCTGTTAATAACATTTCAGAAAACTGTTAAGCTTTGTTGTTGTACTGCTGCACCACAGCTGTTCTGATTTAATGTAAAGAAGAAGAAAACGTGCAAGGCCACTAGATTTAGCTATATTTCCCCAATTGTTTTTAATTTTCAATTACAAAGTGTGAAATTGTGTTACAAGAATAGTTGAATAATTTTGTTTATTCGGGGTTACGCTATAAACCCCTTGCAGTTTCTCATATTTCCGCGGCAAAACAGATTGTAAACAAAACAAAAGAAGCTCGTGTGTTTATTTGTGTTTCTGTTAATCTCGTCGCAGTGAAAATAAAAACCATCTTAATACTTTACACGTCACTGATGTGAGACACCGCCATTGATTTGAATTTATGCAAATTTCGTCTGCATACCCAACAATCAACAACTGCTGCAATTGAAGGCGCGACTTACATTGTTGTCGTTGGCTTATCTTGTTAGGATATACGAATACCGAATTGCCGGTGTTTTATTGGTTTTAGTGGTTGCAGATCTTTGAGCTGTGTCATGTGTGATGATATTATATTTTGTACCAAATTGGGCAGAGGTAAGTCGAGTCTCCAGCGTCTAATTTAAATGTACTGTTTATTGGGTAAAACTTTGCATGTATTCTATTGTTTTTGTAGTACTTGTCCCCTTTTATAGTAATGCAAATTAGGTTTGAAAAGCTTTGTTTTACATTTCTAATTCAAGCGCATCTTTTATAATTCGCCATTTCTTTTACCCATTCACTCTCTGGGGCAAGAGTGCAAAATTTCTTTTACAGTTATAAATAATGTCCGTAAGTATGTGTTCGTGTGTGTGTCTGTATTTGTTTCTGTTAAAACAGCACATGCGTACAGGGAGAGCAAATAGTAACTGCCAAGCGAATAATAAAAAAAAACAATTATTGAAGTTAAGGTACTTTGCCTCTTATTATGTACATATATACCAACACAAATGATCTTTGATTTGGCTTAGACTTATCGCGTAGTTATCTCAAGCTCATGTCAAGGGTATTGTCAGGTTGTGTCCGAAGTAAAGTTCAGTTTTTGCTTTGTTTGAAATGTGCTTTCGTAATGCTTAAGTTCGGCTCTGCTTGGACGGTGTCTCCTCATTAATATACTTATTTATGTATGTATGTACATATGTAAAAAGCTAATACGGACACGCATACACACATGTGCATGTATGTGCGAGTAGATCGGTTTGATTTTTGTGCAAGCGCGACAATGTGACGTCGACGCCAGCTCGGCTGTTGCTATTAACAGTGTTGCCAGAATTTAAAGGGAAAAAGCTAGATTTGTTATAAAATAGAGTTATATGTATCTAAACTTAAGTATTAATGACGGACTTTGTATGTAATACTGAGTACGACTGTATTTTAAAATGATTTTAATCCAAAAACAATTATGGAATTATGAAACAAATAAATATATTGTTCATTTCGAACAATTTGCTAAGAAAATACATTTTATTGGAACTCATCTAAATAAATTCGTTTGATTCATATTAAATAACCGACAAATGTTAGGCTTGAAATCATCTTTTAGCATTTTCTAGCTATTGTCAACTACCAAGAAGTTACGTATGTCTAGCTTTAAAACTGCTGAAATGTTAGCACTACCTATCGGCGTTGCCGCATCGTTTTTAACGAACTGAAACTGACAATGAAATTTCATTCAAACACGTTTCACGCCTTCGAGCGGTCGGTCGGTCAAACGTTTTGCGCCTCAAGATCTACGCGCGTCGTTTTTCAAAACAACAGCTAACTAATGCTGATCGTTTTGAGATCGCTTACCGTGCAAGTGGGGATGTAAATAACAAACATTTTATACATATGTAGTATATATTCGTATGTACAATTACTTACATGTGCAAGTGGTTAACACAAAGCGTAGTTAAAGTGTGTTTACTACGAGAATAACTGATATGCTCTCAGGCTAAAAAAAACTTGTTAAGTTATAAATTACACAGACGACACATTTAAAATGAAAGTGCCCGCGCGCGACTCGAAATATTCGTTCAACTTGAAAATATTCAAATTGCATAACGACAAGAAATCATCATCAACTCACGCCTCGTTGGCTTCCACAGCCAGTCCACCGACTTCTCCAATGGTCTCCACTAAAAGAAATTCATGGCGCACTTCGTGGCGTGCCGCCATTGGAGTTGGCCAAAAACAAAAGTCCGTCAACAACAACAATAACAATAAAGATCTTGATAATAAAAGTGACAACTTGAAAGCATCTTTGGCTATTGAAACGTCGCTAAATGAATCACTGACTCAACTAAATTTGAATCCCGATCGCATCCCTAACATTGATGATTTAATGTGTAAGTAGAGCGCCATCCAAAGTCGAAAAAAACAAAAATTCAATACTTTAATCAGCATCTGATGATACCAATGTTCGATTGATAAGAATCAGGCTGTTTATTACTGCAAACGATTATCGGTCATTTATTTCAATTAAGATCACTATGCCGCGCAGAGAATGTTAACTGAAGCAAACCAAACTTTAAATGAATTGACTAGCTTATAACTGTATATAGTTATTCTTGCAGGGTGGCAACCTGTTTGTTAAGATGGTGTCAAAAGAGAAATGAAAGCTCATCAGAATTATTGACCCAACCACTGTCTCCCTCTCTCTCGCCCACTCACTATCACCCATAACAAGCGAGTATCAAAAAAACAGTCAGGTACTCACCGCTCTCTTTGCTTGCTCTCTCTCGCCAGCTGATATAAAATGAGAGATTAGGAAGTGAACGTGTATTGGTGCTTGACAATTACCTTTTGCAATATTTTGTTTCTGCGCTTTTGCAAGCACTCGATATTAAAGTTAACTAGTGTGTTTATTGTGGTTAAGTTAAATTAAAAATATACATATGTCCGAATTTGGGGACTCTATAATGTATGTATTTTCCGATTAGATAACATTATTGGATAGTTTGTGAATTGCCGACTCTTAGTGTAACCAAATCGGAGGCCAGCGGTCAAGTTGAAAACTTTTAACTGCCGATAACTAGCGAGTAAAACAGGGACAGGGGGTAGATAAGCACACACGCATCGATGTCGCTCGCTCTCTTTTACCTAACTGTTCCAGTTTGAGTGTCGCACATGGTTTTAGTTTGATTTCCACAGTTAACAAAGGCTCAACTACTCACTATAGCGCATACATAGATCAGCAGTTATCCGCCGGAGTTACTGTTGTATTCACCTATTAAAATTGATCAAAATGTTACCTCTCTTCACTTGAAATCTCCGTGCCTTGTAGCTTATTAACCATCGAGATAAAGTGTTAAGTTTTTATTAAAAGTTAATAGAAAACTAATCAAATTTCACTATGACTGAACTGCTGGATTTTACGACGATCTTTGACCTGATCATCAAAAGTGGTACGATCCCAAGTCCAGCCAACAAACCCTTAAAAGTTTTAGTTTTAAATTATATTAATCAGAAAATATTGCTTCCTTACTTCTGAAAAAATTAATTGGACAGAACTTATAGAATTCTCTATTAAACACCATTTGGAATATTTGTGCATTTCTCCAATTACTTTAAATTAGATCAGTTCAAATTCAGTTATTCAACTCCATTCATAAGCTTCGATTTCAGTCAAGGTTATCCTATGACATACTAGTCTAATTTTTAAATGCTTACATTTGGGTAATGGGATATTTTGTGAAAATAGTTCACAACTTATAGATTATCTTTAACTTTGAATTAAAATGATGTATTCCTATATTTCTAATAAATAGTCAGTTTCACAACTCATTTCCTTGGAGATATAATGAATACAAGTTTTTTAACTTATTCGGCACTAAAAAACTGTACTATTTTTTCGGAATGCAATCAAAAATCGTAAATTTGATATAAAAAATTGTAAAATCAGCATGTAAAATATAATGCTCAAATGTAAACACGTAGTAATATGTGTGCCTTTTAGAAGTACTTTCGTATCCTCATGGAATAGATATTTAATATGTGGGTACAGCTATATAACTATCGGAAGTATTACTTGATTGAATGAATATTGATTATACGCTTTTATTGCAGCGATGCCATGGTTTGGCATGGATATTGGAGGAACACTCACAAAACTCGTATATTTCGAGCCGAAGGACATAACGCCCGATGAGCAGGATCGGGAAGCGGGAATCCTGCGTAATATCCGTCGATATTTGACCAAAAACTCGGCTTATGGCAAGACCGGACACAGAGACACGCACTTGCAGGTAAAGTCAACTTTTAAATAAATATTTAATCTACTAATTTTTTAAGACGAAATTGTTACTTTGTGATTGATTTTTGCAATGCATACCTGATTATTATTCGCTCTGAATGCACACAGTAATAATTTCGAATCAGCTTCGATTGCGTAGCGTGAACATTACGTTATCATTCGAATCGTTATCTCACGCGAAATGACTCGAGCCGAGGAAGTTTACAGGTCAGAGGTCGACTAATTCATGTGTTGCATTTGTGATGCTTTCAACGGAACTTTGCATCCGTTATGTAAATTCGTGTGTCATAAACGTCAAATACTTTCTACTTTTAGAAACTCTACTTATAGATACAAATTCTGTTCGTTTTAATTAATTTTCAGAACAAATAGAATTTTGTATGGGCGAAGTTCCAGTGCTCTAAAAATTATAAATCAAAATTAAAGTATGTCAACTATTAGCTTAATTTATAAATAGTCCAATGAACTGCATTTCATTTTAATTACCTCAACTGTTACGTATGCAATGATTAAATAACCAGTCGAGCTAGCGTGAAGCAGTCAAAAAAAAGCTAAAAGTTCAGCACTGTCAGGAACTTAAATCACATGCGCGTCTCGATTTTGTCGACAAGTTTACATAGAGCATTCATTGACTTTTGACTTCCTGATGTGCGTACTTGTATTTGGTTGTTTTTGTTGTTATTTTATTGTCTGCTTAAATGTTTACTGGCAAATAAATATGCATTTTGGCGCTTTGCTAATTGCGTGCACAGCTCGTGGTCAAGATTTTTTTGTCTAAACCTTGAAATGCTCCCAAGTAACTTGATAATGAGTCAATGGATCTAATAAAATTCAATTTCTTAGTCTTCAACTAAATTTAACCAGTAAATCTATTTATCTCCAATTCCCAGATTTTTAATCGCTTCTATTTCTGGTTTACTTTCAGATGGACAATGTGGAGATTCGTAAGCGAAGAGGATCTCTGCATTTCATTCGTTTCCAGACTACAGATATGGGCAACTTTTTGTCGCTGGCCAAGCAGAAGGGAATGGCTGAGCTGGTGACTACCGTCTGTGCCACGGGCGGAGGCGCCTTTAAGTTTGAAAAGGATTTCCGTGATCAGGTTAACATGAAACTGGCCAAATTCGATGAACTGGACACGCTTATCAAGGGCATACTCTTTGCCGATATGCACAACTGCACCGAGTGCTATTACTACGAGAACGCACGGGAAATTGTGTAAGTCTTGCAATAAGATACCAAAGTAAGTCACTGCTCTAACACTTTTGAATCTTTGTCCGCTACAGTAAGAGTGAGAAACGCGCTTTCAATTTCTCACAACCGTTTCCCTTTATACTGGTCAATGTCGGCTCAGGAGTTTCCATTTTGGCTGTGTATGGACCAGACAATTACAAACGCATTTCGGGCACAAGGTAAAAACCAGCTAAACACTTGTAATATACCTATATTAAATATATTTCTGGTTATAGCTTGGGCGGCGGAACATTCCTGGGACTGTGTTGTCTGCTTACCGGGTGCACGACCTTCGAGGAGGCAATACAGTTGGCCACAAAGGGTGATAACCGGAAAGTGGACAAACTGGTCAAGGATATCTACGGTGGCGACTACAATCGCTTCAGTCTGCCCGGGGATTTGGTAGCCTCCAGGTAACTGAACTGTCCATTACCACTTTAAAACTGATTCATTCAATCCTTTACCTTTTCTTATCATAGCTTTGGTCAAATGCACATAAACGATAAGCGCACGTCGGTGTCCCGAGAGGATCTCGCTAATGCGACACTTGTCACCATTACCAACAACATTGGCTCTATAGCGAGAATGTGTGCATTGAACGAGAAGATCGATAGAGTGAGTCAATAAGTTATATATTCCATATATTCACTATATAAACTTCCTTCTTGCCTATAGGTCGTTTTTGTGGGCAACTTTCTGCGTGTGAACCCAATTTCGATGAAGCTACTTGCCTACGCCATGGAATTCTGGTCGAATGGCACAATGAAAGGTCTCTTCCTGGAGCACGAGGGTTACTTTGGTGCTCTGGGTTGTCTGCTTCAGTTCAATGGCGAACTGGCTGCAGCACTAAACGAGAGCCTGGATCATCCACCAGCACCACAAGAACCACCAAGCACGCACACAACACAAACACACTCCGGTACGGATCCGTCCACAGCATCCTCAGGTCCCTCATCCGCAACAGAAACGCCAAATGACACCACAGATTCCACAAATAGATAGTCGTTTCACTGACACTGATTTGACAACAGATGCGTTAGTTGCATTTTCTTGCTAATTAATTAATTAAGAACACACTAAATACACACTAAATAGAGAATGCACAATTTGTAAATGTATGAAATTAAATTTATAAAAAAGGGATAAAGTGCCTGTTAAAACGCAACAAAATTAGGGCTTCAGTTAATGCTTTCAGACCGGCTAGTAGAAGATGCCAAATGTCAGCTCATTTTATTTGTTAACAACGGATTCTGGTAGTATATTGATAAATGGATATACTTATTTTTTGTTTCTATATTAAACTATAAACAACTTCTATGCTAAGTTTATTTGTACATACAAGTATTACTAAATACTTGGAATATGCAACAAATTTTGTGCAGTAGTTGTCGGATTATCGCTTCTCTCCTCTCTCAAAGTATTTAAACTTTAAATATGGATCAAACGGTTAATATGGATAGTAGTAGATAGTACTAATACTAATCACTCTAAATGCAATATACACACATAAATTTAAGTTTTTTTTTATCTTATACATTCATTTGTTTTGGAACATTTGTTATATCATTTGGATCTATTAAGGCCTCTTTGTTTAGAATAAGTTTGTGGTCTATTAGTGTAAGATTTTACCTTGTCGACGATGTTTCTATAATTTAAGCAACTGAATGCAATTTGTTTTGTTTTGTTCACCGAAAACATTTCGGTTGAATTTAAATAAATCCTAAATGAATATCAGTTCTCCGATTACCAACTTGAATCGACCCGCGTCTTGGCAAACAACAAATCACAGATTTTTATTGGACAACAAACAGTTCTAAACATAATTCAAATTTTGTTATCTTGGAAAACTCGGTAGTCCCTTGAAACACCGTAGTTTGTCTTAAAATCAAAGACCCTTAAGTTGTGATCCGTTGCCACAAACATATACTGACTATCACAGGCGAGGTTATACACAGGAGAGCTCCTATTTCGCTGACCCGTTCGTCCCAGAAGGTAGAGCTGTACATATCTGCCGGGTACACGAATGTCGTAAAGATTCACGCGTCCACACTTGGCGCCACACAGGACAGCGTAGAGACCGTCGTACTCCAGGCAGTAGAAGGACGAGTCGAAGGGATCTGACCAAATGGAGACATCACGGTCAGTGCGACGATCAAAGACACGGAATGTGGTATCAAAGTTGGCAGTGAAAAGCACCTGATCATCCTTCACCTTAAGATCATAAATGGATATAGTATTCGAGTTGAGAACTTGCTCCTCACCACTGCGGGAAAGAATTAAATTATGTTAATAAATCGCAAAGCCTTTAGAGCTGCAACTTTACCTCTCTACATGAATGGAGCGCAGAGCTCTGCGACCCTTGTCTGTGTAGAGACCACCATGAAGCCACTGGCCATCAGGACTGATTTGCATGGATTTGAAGGAATGTTCCAGCTGCATAAACACCTCCAAGTGCGACAATCCGAATTCACGCTCACATTTCCACAGCTTGCAACATTTATCCGTGCTGCTCACATACAAATTGTCCATGAAGTCCACACAAAAGAGGTACTCCTTGGCCTGGTGCAGAGTCTGCTCGGTAATTCCATCGTCGTCGCTTATGAAGCACGAGCCATTCACGCGTCCGGCAAAGATTGTGTTCTGTTTAAGCTTAAAATCAGATATATCAGATATTTCTACGGTTCTGATCTCCTCCTCGTAGCGACGCTGTAGGGATTCGGGTCCAGTGCGTCGATACTTCCGCAAATAATTCGCATGCGTTATGTACAGATAGTCGTTAAGGAGACAAAGCTTGGAGGGGAACATCTGTGAGTGGTGGAAGTAGTGTCGCTCCTGGTACACCCCATTCAGCCAATTCCTGCCAATTTGTAGGCGCTCAAAGTAAGTCAACGCAGATTTCTGATTTCTGAAATCAGAACTCACATAAAACAACAATTTCAAAGATTAATCTGAGTTATACCCTTTGTTCCGGTGGCCGCATAGCAGCAGATCCTTGGTCATTGCGTAGAAAACATTCTGCTCTATGATTGCGCCCAAATAGTTGCTGGCCTGGCTTAAAATTAGTAGCTCTTGTTCCGAGCAATATTTCAAAATCCCTAACAGACAGTCAATGTTTAGATCCGTGAGCTTCATTGTGATTGAGCCAATTGCGTATCAGGATTTTTGTCTTCCGTTGTAATTTAGCCTCATTAATGCTACTAATTTTCCATTTTTGTTTAACAGCTGCTCCGACGAAATAATGAGCATCGGAGACAATCTCGAGGCATTTTTTACCCAAAATAACAAAAATGCACAACATTAAATGTGACTTCTTCCTCTTCTTTGCTCATAACAGCGATAACAAACGCAACATTTCGATTACATAGCGTATTAATATACTCGATGCTTGCTGTCGATGCCAAGAAAGCTCGGTTAATTTGTTTTCGATAACAAAATTTCAAACTTTAACGGTCGATAAGTCGAGTTCGACTTTTTGCATTTATTTTTAGCATCAAAAGAAACCTATTTACATCGCTGATCAAATCAATGAAATGCCAGCGAGAAAAATCCGCAAATAAAAATACTTTACAATTAAAGTTATTTAGCACACGCTGTCGCTGATTAATCACAGAACTTTGCGTAAATGATTGAACTAAATACCGAAAACAAAGCGCATTGAGTAATTCCAAAAATTCCCCTTTTGAAATACTTGGATTTGTCTACTTACAGAGTAAAGCGTAATTACTTTATAATTGAAAAGCTGAAAAAGGGAATATTGATGTGCGAAAGTTTTTATAAATATGATAAGCTCTTATCAAGGCCACGTAAACTTTAAAAACGTTTTTAGGAAAATATATTAGTTCCGGTTAAAAACAAAAAAAAAGAATACTTACATACACAGTTTAAAAAAAATTAGTAAGTTCTTTGTTCGTTAAATTTAAATGCAAAAAAAAATTGTGATTTTATCTTTTTAGAACGCTTATAGATAATTGCAAAATTCTTTAGTTATCGGTCTTACCAGAACTTTATAGAACAATTATAACATTCTTCTAGAAGTATACCAATAACACACCCAGTGAAAAAAAAGTTCCTGAATATAACAAGTTAAGAGAGTCACGGAAGTCAGTTCGGCGTCGTTCTCAGCTGACTTTTACGTTTTTACGAAATTCTCTCAGTAATTTCATAATGTGATGACTAAAGTACAAACACTCAGTCTACGTAGAATTTGTCACGTCGACTCTTTGTAGCTGTTTTTTTTCGGTTATTGCGTCGTTTTAAAAACGAAAATTTGTTAGTTATTAACTAGTAAAATCCGATTCTGGGGGTGGAAACATAATTCAAGGAAACCAAATTAATGTAACACTAATACGTTTGTTTGTATGTAAATTGTGGCCATAATACGAGAGTGTTAATCCGTATTCCCCTTTGTGCTAATTTATTTCACACTTGTGTGTATAGGGGAAATAAAAGTTTTGCAAAACTGGTTGGAATGGAAATGTGGCAGTTAATATAATTGTTGTTCGTTCTTTGAATATTTCCAGGTTTTTACGATTCATTGTTAGAAATCTAAATCAGATAGCGAGCACATAAACCAGCTGAACCTTTCGATGTTTAAAATGTTTCCACTTTTTTAAACCCACATGAATTGCTAAATTTCTGTCACCCTCTTGTTCTGAATACAGGGTATTCACAGTCGTTGGCATTTGACATTGAATATGCCATTTCATTCCAGCAATAACTGATAAGCTTTATCAGAAGATTAAATTTCCCGCATGTTTTCCGAGCACATATTAAAAAAAGTTATAACTTTTATAACTCAAAAGCGGTGCAGGTGCACCTTATACCAATGACGTCAGCAAGTCGCTATGACGTCAGAAAATTAAGAGAATTAATTAATATAGTAAACACATTTTATTTTTTTTTTTAAAGTGAGATCAAAGTTTTATGTTTTTATTCGTTTCATAATTTTCACTTTTTATGCCATTTTCATATTCTTTTTTTTTTTTTCTTTTCTTTTTTCATATGCAAAACTTCAAAAAAATATTAAATAATAAATAACAATTTGCATTCGTTTGCATTTGCATTTCAAACATTGAAAAATAATGCTTTCTTATCAATTGATAAAATCAACTATTTACAGCAAAGTATTAATTTATGTATTGTACATAAGTTGCTTTAGGAAGAATCAGTTGCAATTACGCGCTACGAGTTACGAGGATTCAAATTCTCTTCTCTCAATTGTACAGGGTTGAGAATTCTACAAGAAAAGAACGATAAAAATTCGTTTCTTTTGGAAGGCAGTGAGTTTTCGTATTTATTTTTAAGTTGTTTTTTGTTTGTTTGTTTTTTTTTTGTTTGTTTCTGTTTTTGTATGCGTGTATATGTATACGTGAGCGAGGCTTCAAAGTCTTTTAGTGTGCGAGTTATGGGTTTGGTCAACTCTGTCGGGATGACGTGGACTGACAGAGAGATAAAGAGAGCACGGCTGCCATTGCCTCAGCTACCGTCGTAGCAGACAATCGATCGATTTACTTGACCCAAAAGGGTCGAAGCCAATCGAAAATCGAATCTCGAAACGATATATCGATATATCAAGTTCCCGCTCCAACGCACACGAGAAGCGAGTGGCTTTCTATCCGGCTCAGTGCAGTGATGAGGTCAGCCCATGTCCTCATCAGCGTCTGCCTCCGTCTCCGTTGTAAGGGAGCTGGAGCTAGAGCTGCTGGTTTAGGCCATTTGCAGGGTTCTTTGCGTGTAGTCCAGGGGTTCCACACCAATATCCTCGTATTCGTGTTCATTCTTTTCTCCTCCACTTAGGCCACACAAGTCGCTCACATCTTCTTCGTCCATGCACTCGATCTCGTCCTGATCATTATCGGTATCCCAGTCATCGGCAATTTGCACATCGACAGGCAGGTACATGTGGAACGGTCGCTGCTCCCTCAGCCAGGGCGTTAGGAATATGTGGCTGGCTGTCATCCGTTCCGTGTAGTTCTTGCGCAAGAGCGACAGCATCAACCAGCGCACAGATTTGGATAATGACATGGGAATTTGGACATTACCATGTCGGATTACCGTAATCAGATTGCAGTTGGCCTTCTCGTAAAACGGATACTGTCCCACGAGCATTGTGTACAATATGACGCCCAATGACCACATGTCTGCTGGCTTCCCTTGGTATGTGGGCTGCGGACAGAGTAGCTCCGGTGCGGTGTACAGCGGGCAGCCGATCTTGTCACTTAGCGTATCATCTTCGCCGTCGAGTATCATGGAGCCCTCCAGTGATTCATATTGCAGTTTAGTTCTGTAATTAAATAAGAAATAACAATAAACATTTTTATTAATCACATTTTAAATTTATTTTTTATGCAATCATCACAATAAGTTGCAGAGTTTCAGAGTTGCACAATTTTCGAATTTGATGGTGTTGCCATTTACTGGCGCATTACAACAGACACTCACAAATCGATTGGCATTGCGTTGGCGTTGATGGCGTTGACAGTGTTGCCAGCTCTTGTGAGCCTTGCCTTGTCGTGAGCGTGTGTAATTGACACAACAACAAAAGCAACGCATAGCCCATCTCTGACAAAGCTGGCGACCCCAAACACCCAAGAGCGGTGACACCATGTTGACATTGGCCTACATTTCCATGCAAAAAAGCTTAACAAAATAATACGAGACATGGCGAGAGAGAGAGAGACAAACTCTCAGCTTTAAGTGACGTTGCGTTGCAACAACTCTACACTCCACCTACGGTTTTAAATCTTCTCGTTGAGAGACAATGAAAACAGCTGCCAAACATCGAAAGAAACAAATACAAGAAGATAATGAAGTGAGCGCCAAACCCAACCAAAAATTTTTGTTGATTGTGCCATGAAACAAACAAAATTAAAGATACATAAATACACACATACATACATTCGTATGTAGGCATGCACATGTATATGTACACAGTACATATATGTATGAACTTAAAAACCTCGAGCTGACCCTGAGCAAAAACGAGCAACGAAAAAAACTGAGCGCACCTCTTGCCATTAAACAAAATTATAAAGCAGACAAGTCACTCAGAGAGACAGAGCGAGCGAGTGCAAGAGAGGTAGAGGAAGAGGGAAAGAGAACGCTCACCGATTGCTGTTACAACAAGCGACCTTGTTGGCATTTGGAAGAGGGGGAGAGCGCACATTGCGCAGTCTATTCATTTGAAGAGCGCTTGTGATCCTCTCTCTCTCTATCCCTCTGTCTGTACAAATATCGGGTCTGCTGTTGCCATTTGAAATTAACAAAATGTATTTTCCAAAAGATACTCACACATTCAATTAGCTAGAGAAGCGGTGTATTGTGGTGTGGAGAGAAGAGAGGACAAGGTAGCTAATACGTGCTGCTAATTTAAATGCTATTTAAATATTTATGTAGTATATGCGTACAAAATATAATAACACATGAAAAAATATACAGAAGATCAGAGTCAGGGACGCAGCACATAATTTGACCTTACTGTCGAATGTCTAATGTATCTACAAATAAACGTGTACGTATGTGTGTGAATTGCTTTAGTTAAAGTATTTGTAAACAATATATAACAAGTCACCCACCTGTCAAACATTAATATATATTTTATAAATTGTAGGTATTATTTTAAATATTATATTTTTACGAAAAGAGAACAAAGGCAAAAGGTACATTCAACTCAAAAAATAATTGTTTTTAAAATTATTATTATTTTACAGATAATTTTAGCATTCTCGGTGAGTTTAAAGTCTATAACACATAAATACATGGGGAAGTACTCGTCTTAAATTTTTTATAACGAAAACTGAACAAAAATGATGCTCAAAAATTATAATTTATCATGTATCATCAATAATTTAGCATCTTGCACAACTGTACTACAGACCCTGATCATACAAAGTATGTGTATGTACAGAGTATATGAAAAAATAAATACATAAAAATAAACGGCTGTTCGAAAAGCGGAAAACGTCAATGCAATAAATTTGCTAATTGCATTGGCAATGGAAACGTAAACGTAAAGCAACAAAAATACAAAAAGTTCAAAAACATTCAACGTATTGCTTCATTGGTAAGAACTATATATGTGCACACACACATATGATCATTTGCGAATGTGTGTGTGCATACATACAAATAAGAGAAAACGATTTGCAAGTGGTTTTTCTCACAATCAACAGGTAAGGCAGCAAAAGCGAGTGAGAAAACGAGGAAAAAAGGAAAGTTTTTCACTTCGGCACGAATTATTTGGCAGAATGTATGTGTGAGTAAATATATATACACTCGAGTAGCATAGAAAAACATCTCCATTCACATGGTAGGTATTAATAACAACAGATATGAATTATTTTGCAAGCAACTGTTTGAAGGTGAACCTAACATTTCGACGTGTACTGTACTCATACCTTCACACGCACGCATACTGTCTTACATGCAGTACACACAAATAAATGCTTAAACCGCAAAGAGTGAAACGGGTAAATGAGTACAAAGTAGGAACCTCGCTGCGAGCACTTTGTACGCTCCAGATATACGTACACTCACGCTCATATAATTAAGGCAGAATATAACATCAAATTATTATATGTTAACCGGTTTGCGTATGTATTTGTATTGTAGTTTTATTGCGTTTTATTTTTTGATAATGGCGATAGCTGATTAGAGCAGGAATAAAAATATTATTTTCCCGAAAATAAGAAATTATCCGAAATTCATTTTGATCATGTAATTTATGCCCTTATAGTTCCCGATTAGATTTTTGTAGATTAATTGTTTATAGCTCATATATAAATAAATAACAGAAACTATAAACTCATGAAATATACGTTAATATTTTAAGTGATCATTTAATGAATATGCCAAATATTTAGCACATGATTTGAGGTCTTGACACCATAAAGACTCAAAACGTTATCCACGTAAATTTTGAAATTTAGACATCTCTGAGCTGTGAAACTATAACTCAGTTGATTGACATGATAACACGTCGGTTCATACAAGTGACTTAATTGTATGAGCATGGGTGTATGCGTGTACATGTGACCGTGTCTGTATTTACACACGTATCCGTACGCTTTATTATCAGTGCTTCGTGTGTACTGTACAGTGTTGACCAAAATATTGAATACGTAGCATTTTACACAAAAAGAAACGCAATATTCTATGGACACACACAAGCGCATTTATTCCAGTAGATGAAATAGTTTGTGATATTACATCAGGTACAATAATTTTTGAGCCGTACTGTATTCATATTGTCGCTGTTGATCTATTGGTTATTTTATTGCAACACTTCTTAAATGTTCAATGTTACCCACAACTGGCCGACACCACCAACAACCACTACGACGGCAGCGTCGGCCAATAACAAGAGCAACAATTGTGGCACCAATAACACCAACAACAACCAGCACGAGAAAAAAAAAAACAAACTGTTGCTCATAACGAGTTTTATCGAATTGCAAAATAAAGATATGCAACCAGTACAGCGAGCAAATGTGAGCGAGGTGTGAGTGTTTGTGTGTATGTATGTCAGTATGTGTGTTTTGATGTTGCTGCTGTTGGTGGTGGGTACCATGCGGGTGAGGGGAAGGGTCACTACCAATCGATTACGAAAGTCATCAGCACATGTACATACATACGAATGCATGTGAATGTGTATGTGTATGTATAAATTTACACTTATGCTAGAATAGTTTTCGAACTTTTGAACTTCATATGAACTGTTTACAGTAACGTCGCAATACATTGAGTACAGCTGTGATTGGGTTTACGATATGAAATGATTTAGTGACCTTGTCACCCTACCAATAGTGTACTGTATTGTAAAGTAGGTGGGGGGATACTAACCTCGCTTCGTCGATAAAATAAAATCTTTTCAGCTTGAGATCCCGCAGAATGATCCCATTGCGATGGCACACTTGCACCGTCTGGCAGATTTGATGGAAAATCGCACGTGCCTCGGGTTCGCGCAGTCGCTTCTCGTGTCTTATGTACGTGTGCAGGTTCTCATAGACGCGTTGTTGTTGCTGTTGTTTCTGGACAGGCGCTATGATGATGTAGGTACGATTCTTGGAGAGCGGCACGAGGTCATGTACTCCGCGGATCAGCGTATGTCCGTAGATGGTGCTGCGGCAGAGTTGTTCATCCTGTTGCAGCTGAAAGTATGCTCGTTGCACTTTATGGAGTGGTTCATTGATGATCTTGCAGAGGAAGTTCTCTCCGGTGAAGACATCCACGCATTGTAGATTCGACGATGTCAAATCGATTAGATGGCGATAAGAGGCTGGCGTTTTGGCCGCTGCTTCGGCTGAGATGTGACTAGGCTGTGCACTGATCAGATAACGGTTCTTGATCACCTTAACGGGTTGCTCGCCTCTCACTCCGCAGCCGGGAATACCGTTGCTAAAGCTCGACTGCTCAGCAAAGCTCAAAGCTTGTAGTTCACAAACGCCGCCGGGTGTCATACGGAGCTTTTCCCGAATGGTGCGCAACATTTGAGCATTCGGCGACTCTTTTGTCGGGGTAGACATCACATGCGGACTGGAGGTATGCGAAGGAGAAGGGGAAGGAGTCGATGCGGGTGTCAGACGATGCTGATGTTGTTGTTGCTGTAGTTGTTGATGTAGCTCTCTCGCAGCTGCTGCATTCACGGCCGATCCGTTATTGTTGCTGCTTAGAGCGACGCCAGGCGAAAGAGAGGAAAGAGGCGACAACGAATAGTTGACTATTTTGTTACCTTCCACCGCACTGTTATTGCTGCTGTTATCCATTTTGTTTTAATTATAGTTGTTTATTTAAATGTTATTTATGCACTGCTTGCCAGTTTACAATTATCACAGTTATTGCTTTAACTTGCTTACTAACTTGTGTTTTTAACTTTAATTCACGATTAGCATTTTCATTGTCTCTTCGATATGTACGTTTTTAAATGTGATGAATTTGCGTGTTTGTTTGTGTTTGTATTTGTAATTTACGTGTGTATGTGCGTGTATTCACGAGACGCCAGTCTGTAGTTTATTTCAATTTTTGTGCCGACTTTAATTTCACTTGGTTGACGCAATGAAGCAGATTTATTACGAAATATTTTTAATAAACGAATATTATTTCGCGTATGTTTTTGCTTTTGTCGATTTTAAAACAAATCGAACGATTCAAAATTCACTCACTTCGCACACACAAAACGAACGCGCCCGTCTGTCTGCTTTGCTTTCCGAAATGTAAATGGTTCCATTTTCAACATTCGTTTCGTTTATGTATGCTTCGCAAGGTCTACTATTCTAGGTTACACTGCACTGAGAGAGAGCGAACATCAGAAGCAGCTGACGTCAGAGAACCGCGGACAGTACAGGTTTGCTATTGTTTTGTACATATATTTTCATCACCCGACTCAATTACTATTTTAAAATGACTTAAATTGCAAAAGCAAATGCAATTCATTATTACGTGTTATAGATAGTCCAACTTAAGGTTCTTTTCTTTTATAAAGCCTACTCATTATTTTCTTTTTATTGTTTTGCAAACATTTATTATTTAAGTATAATAAGTATATAAGTATAATAGATAATTCAAAGGGGAAAAAATTTTTGTTTTTCATATTTTTGGCAAAGTGACGTCATTAATTCGTTTCACTTTTGAAGTAAACATGCTCAGTGGTTGCGCTCAAAGAGCAACCTTTTTCTGTTCACTGAACGGAACGTATGAAAATGAAACAGGGCTTCGTGTGCAATTGTTGTGTTGGTATGTGTGAGAAAGTGAGCGCTTGTGCGACGTTATTTTCGAAAACAATTGCGTGGAACGTTGAAATGCTCGCGCTTGAGCATACTTTGCAACGAGTTCTCCGTTTACGTTTATAATTAAATGTATACGGAAATTCTCGATTGAGAACGAAACGTTTATTTTGAATGCCATATGCCAGCAGCGTCTTTTTTGGTTTTTTCTTTTTTCAATGCTTCAAGCAACCCCTAGAAATGGCTGCATACACTTACTGTATAAGCATGCCCGTGTGTGTGTGTGTGTCTTGTATGTATACGTAAACGTTTATTTCGTTGTATTCTTGCACTAAATACCAAAAGATGCTTGCGATCAGGCACATTTAATATTGTTTTGTATTTTCTTTTATAGCACAGCAACTCTGAATTCCATGCCATGTTCCACTTTCTACTTGTAGATCTGTGCATGATGTATTTAGCTGCAAAATGTCGAAAAATAAGTTATCGATAGCCAATGTGATGTAAACATAAAAAAACATGCGTAAATTAATATTTGTTTCCTGAGCATACTGTACATTGAAATACATACTAACAAACGTACGTACGAGTTTACGAATATAAAGCATGCCCGAAGTAATTATTCGATATACGCAGCGCAGTTTATGATTTCGTTGAGCAGCTGCGACTCACAAAATAAAGATCATTGGCCTGCGCAGGGAATTATGCCAGAGCACAGCAAGATCAAAGACATGCACATGTACAAACTGCGTACTCTCTGTGTGAGTGTGTGTGTATGCAGGTAACGAACACTACTACAACTACAGGTAGATTTCCATTTCCCGAACTCTGCGTCTGCATCATCCCCTAAATTGTGAGGGATGGCTGTACATTGTAGGATGTAGGATGTTGCAGCTGTTGCAAGGTGATTTCCAAGTACATTCAACATTCAAAAAGCATATGCTTGTGTCTCTGTCTCAGTGTCTGTAGGCATCCATCTGTCGCTAAGAGTGCGAGGTTTGATCAAGAAGTACTGTCACCTTTTCCAGGAAACAGAGGATTTGGGAGTAATTTAAGGTAGTCGTCTTTATATTCGTTAAAATCACCACATTTTATGAAAAAATGAACGATGTTCTACTTGTACACACACTTATTTTTTATTTGTACACAAATTCATGTGTTTTTATTTTCAATTATCATATTCTTTTAAATCAAACCTCGCATGCTTATTGTCTGCTTGGTTTGAATTCATCGCATTGGCATTGGTGCCTCTTCTTCTTCTTCGTATCTTTCTTCTTTATGTTCGTAACGTTACGTTTTTGAGCAGCCGGCATCGCCATCACCATCACCATCCTATCACCTTGTGCCTCTTCAATACTTGTACACAAACACAAATATCGCAGAGCAAAACTTGTCAATGGCATTGGTACAGGCGCGTAGTCGTGCACTCTGTTGGTTTTGGGGGTCATCAGAGCGCAGTGAAACAAAGCCGGAAGAGCTCGTCAAACAAAATGTAATGCAAAATGAAAAAACAGATTTCATATAAATGTGAAACTATTTTAATTAATTTGTAGCCATCGAGAATATTATGATGTGAAACATGCATCAAACTGTCATTGTATCCTAGCAGCTGAAAACGCAAGTTCGCAAAAAGAACGCGTACGTGTACGAAAGCTGCGAACGTTACTTTTTGAATTTAAATTTAAAATACAAATACGTTACGTTCCAGTATCAACGGATATGTTCGCTTGCGAAATAGCGCCAAGCTCCGTTGTCTTTGCTTCATAATATATTTAAGCGCCGATTTTGACGCTCCATCCAAAAGTCATGCGCGCTGGGAACTCGTTTTGACTCGGTGCAAATTCTAGCAACAGATTTTTGTTGTTGCCAAGCTCGTAAGCTCTCTCACAAGAGCTCGGTATTGCACACACACGCGAGCACATTCGCGTTGTTCATGTGCTTGTGTGTACATGTGTGTTTTCAAGTTCTTGTGCGCTTCTGTGTAAATGTGCTCCACAAATTGTATGCGTCACCACGGCTGCGTCATGAAATGCGAACTTGTTTGTGTTGATGACGCGTTCGCTCTCGTCTCCACTACTCCCCACTCCCACTTTGCACGCCAAACAAAACTCTCACTGCCTTGCAGCTTTTATTTCGATAGACAATGTTTGAGTGGCGACATTCCAAATGCAAAAAAATTTGCCAGTCACACGTTACACTCTCGCATGAAATGCAAAAGTTCGAAACGCATGCAGAAAGTCACGATTGTTCTGAGTGACACATGTGTGTGTGTGTGTGTGTGAGTCTTTGTGCCGTTATCAGTTAGATTGCAAAGCTCTGTAAGAGAGTAATGACTTCGTGCTCTTTGCTTATTTGCCTACTCTGATCTTGATAAGAGTATTTTTCATCTCTCTCTTTAGTCATGCTGATATCTTTAGATGACACATTAAAATACAAAGGAAAAGTTCCAGAAATTTAACAAAGTCAATTCATTAATCAATATTGTTTCAATAAATATTTAATTGTATACATATACATATATATATATATTTTAATATATTAATATATCAAACAATTTTAAAATCATCTTTAATATGGTTTTTTTGTTGGTTTTAAATGAATTTCATAATTCTTGTATAATATGATCAATAGAAGATTAGTATAATAGCATTTAGGTAGACACTTTGACAGTTTTGTTAGTGGTAACAGGAATTGGAGGTACTTTATTAACAATTGTTACAGGGCTATCCACTAAGACTCATCGTAAGACATATACACGCTAGTGACGAAAGCAGGCTCCACACATACATACATATACTTTGTGTAGATATAAACATCTATGTATAAGTAGACATATTGACTTTGTTATAGGCTGATTAAGCAGTGTTGCCATTTTGGCTAATTTATAGCTAGATTTCCTTGCTAGTACTATTACGATCCCTCTAGCTATTTAGTCCATAAGCACTGCATTTAAGTGTACAGTGTATCAAGTAATTGCTCTGATAAAGCACAAATTAATGTGTATATTTAGTTCTGACCGGAAACTAACTATTTTTTTGTCTTTATCAAAACACTTACTTGATAGTAAATTACTTTAATTTGTGTGTTTTCTGACTTTGTCCTTTAACGAGCAATTTTGTTTGCAATTCGGATAACAAATTGGGAAATAAACCCAAACATTTCGCTTCACAGACCGTTTTGTGCTTTGTTTCCAAGTGTAGATACAGTGAGTGCAGATATGTTCGTTCACTAGTGTGGACTATCTGCATTTTCTTCATCCTCCTCCTCTACAATGGGTTTCTTATCTTCCATTTTACTGCGTCCCATGAAGCGTTCCAGCACCGTATGCTTGTTTGTGCCCCTGGAACCCTTGAAGGATCCCCAATTCAGTTTACCTGCCTCGGATGATGTCATCAGAATGGAGTACGAGGAGCACACTTCGCCTTCTTTGCTGTGACGAATGCCGTAGAGGAAGTAGACGACCATGCCAATCGATACCCAGACAAAGAATCGGACCCAGGTGAGGGCGTCCAGGTGTACCATCAACATGATGTTACTGAAGATTCCCAAAGCCGGCACGTACGGCACCAGCGGTACCTTGAAGTTGAGTCCTCGGGTGTTCTGGTTGTGCACAGCCATGATGGCCACACAGGTGCTGGCCGCAAAGATAATGAAACCGTAGACGAGGAGAGCCCACCAGGTGCCGGTGTAGAGCTCCGTCCAGGAAACCTTTAGCTCCAGGCAGATGGCAAAGCTGAGCACTATGAAGAGCAGTACACACACGGAAACCACAGAGCCAGGTGCGAACCGACCAAGTAAAGGCTCCAGCCAACGGAACTGCGGCTTGAGGCGACCAGCGAGTGCTCCTTCGATCAGATCACTGGTGGGGGAGGCGGTGTCGATGCTCGACTGGGATTCGGCATCCTCGTCGTTCTCTTCGTCGGGCGTGTCGGGCGCATAGACGGGATTGGGGCTTCCAACGTGGTTCAGCGGTCTATAGCGTAGGATGATCACGCTGGCGGAGACAATGGTGTAGGCCAGTAGTGTGCCAATGGACATGAACTCCACCAGCTTGGCCAGATCGAAGACCAGTGCCAGCAGGGCACTCAGCAAGCCAGACACCACCAGGTTCAGCAGGGGTACCTGGGTACTCGCATTGATGCGGCCAAAGCAGCTGAAGATCAAACCATCGGAGGCCATGGCATACATGCAGCGGGGCAGCGCGTATAGGGATCCCAGCAGGGTGGTGGTCATACCGCAGAGTGCTCCGATGGAGATGATATACTTGGCCCACGGCAATTGCAGCTGTCCAAAGGCCTCGGGCAGGGAGGCAGCGGGGTTAATCTCGCTAATGGGAATCATCAGGGTGAGAGCGGCACTCACGAGGATGTAGCCCACAGTGACGACGCACAGGGAGAGCACGGTGGCAATGGGTATGGAGACTGAGGGGTTCTTGGCCTCCTCCCCTGAAGTGGCTATCGAATCGAAGCCAACGAAGGCATAGAAACACGTAGCAGCTCCGGCAATCACACCCCCAAATCCATAGGGCAGAAATCCTCCCTCGGCCTCGGACCAGTTGTTGATGTCGGCGTACCAGAAGCCCACGCTGATCACCACCACCATGACGCCAATGTTGACCAGGGTGAGCACGCTGTTGAACACCGCCGTCGCCTTCACTCCACTGCCCAGGGCAGCCGCATAGAGAATGCAGACGAGGAAGGCAAGCACGTCGGGATATTGGGCCAGACCCGGCTCATGTAGGCCGCCCATCAGGGAGACGGTTGTGTTGCCTATCCAACCGCCCAGCATGGAGTCCACGTAGCCACTCCAGGTGCGTGCCACGGAGGCCGCGCCCAACATATGCTCGAGCAGTATATTCCAGCCGATGACAAAGGCCCAGAACTCACCGATCGATATGTAGGTATAGACATAGGCCGATCCAGCCTTGGGCACTCGAGTGCCAAACTCCGCATAGCACAGGGCAGCCAACATCGAGACGAATCCGGCTAGGACAAACGATAGGATTATGCCCGGTCCAGCCATCTCCTTGGCAACGGTGCCCGTCAACACATAAATGCCAGCGCCCACCATATGGCCAATGCCTGGAGTGGAAGTCACATAATTTAAGTATAAACAGTGGAACTACCTGGCGACGCCATCTTAGTACTCTTACCCAGCAGCGCAATGTCGAAGGTGGTCAGACAGCGCTTGAGTGGCGTCTCCATGACGTCAGCTGGCACCGGTTTGGTGCGATTCATTTTCATGCAGATTCCCGACATGATGTGTCCCAGAATTGCACGACGTGAGCTGGGCATATTCCCTCCTGTTCCTGCTTTCGAGCGAATCCTTCTATTGCCACTTGAATCCCTGCTCAAACATATGCCACATAATCCTTAGCTTCCCACTGCTTTCCAATTGTTCTATCTACCCCACTATTACTTATTTAAGTGCACTATAATTTTATTTAATTTTTAAACGCGTTTTCTTAGTTTATTTGTGAATTTTCAATAATTTCCGGTGTCTTTTCCAACGTTACACTTGTTGTACACGAAACAGCTGTGACACTATCGATTTTTCCTTTGGTCCCCCCCTTTCCTTTTCAATCATTACACACGCCTACGCACGCAGAGCTTTCGCGATACTGCTTGCCGAAAAATAATTTGAAGCACTGTGTCAAAGCTTTTATCAAGGTATTTCAAGAGCTTTAAATTGAAAGACCTTTTCAATTTTAGGTCATCAAAGAAATATTTTAAACGGAAAAGCTTAGAAAAATAAAGTTTAAATTAAATAAAATAAAATTACTATCATCTAAGATACTTAAATAGGAACTCTCAGAATAAACTAAGCCACAAGCACTAATTTTTCAAATATTGCGGTTACATTTAACGCTTGGCGCTTAAAAGTATGCAACAATATTTTAACCAGCAAGTACTAACAGCCTTAAGTAATAAATGTAGCATACTTTTAGGCATGTACATAAAGCTAAAACACAAAAACCTGTATTTATGTTGGCAGTAACAATTATTGCTAATTTACAGTTTTAACAAAGTGCTTTAAACACAAACAATATGATAAATTAATGATATAATAAAGAAGTGTATTTAAAGACAGTAGCAAAAAGTGAGCGTTATTGTAAGCAAAATAATTTTACTGTAATTAAATATTGATTAGATTAGATTAGAAAATGATTGACATTTTAGAGATTGAGTTCAAGGACCATAAAAGTCAGTTAACATTTAAAAAAAAAGAGATTACAATGCTTTGATAAGGCTAAACATAGTAAACAACAAAAGTTTTTACCTTTCGGTGTATCTTAAAACCCATTAGCTTAAATTCAGGCCAACAAAATCCTTGGAAGATGATTTTTATTTATTTATTTTTTTTAAGGCTTAAAACGTCGATTTATTAACGTATTTGGTAATTGCTAATTTCGTATATAAATAAATATTAAATAAATTTTGTGCTGCTGACATGTAATTAGATAGATCATGGTAAAAATTCAATTCAGCAACAAAATATAAGCTTAATTGAAATAAATATTTAATAATAAAATATATTTTAACCTTCAAGCCGACTTTAGGTTTAATAAACTCGTTATCGTAAAATAAATAAGAAAACAAAACAGAAACCGGTAATCTACTTTTTTTTACAATATTTCTTGGGGCTTAAATATCGAAAAGTTCTTGAAATTTCGTCAGATCGAAGATCGGAGAGTCTTTTACAATAGGCAGACGACGGGCACTCGACTCTACCAATTTGCACCTACAAAATGGCGACGCAATCGATAAGTATTGAAAGAATTCTCTCAGGCGTCAATCAAGTTCCCTTTTGTGTTTTTGGGTTTTGTTTTTTTTTTCGTAGTTTTTTATTTTGGTTTTTTGTGGTCTTCAATGCGCCTCCATGGCCTCAAAAAAGAATATTGAAAATACTTTGACACTAGGCGTAGTTTAACGATGAATGCTTGAGCGTCTCTTGTTTTTTGACTAGTTATAAATTAAGAAAAATGCACAAGAAATAATGATAGACAATAATTAAGTATATGTTAATATGTATAATTGAAAATTTGAACAAACACACACACATACACACACTGTTAACTAGTATGTAAATAGTATAAGTGTGTCTCTAGGCTATAGGTATTTTTCTGTATTTTTTATACGTCCCTCCAACGTCAGACGTCACCTAAGTATCCATAACTTTAAAGGCCCAGCAATCTCCAACGTCTTCGTCGTCTCCATCTCCTTCTACCGCCCCCGGACCCGCCCTCCCTTTTCGTCTGCCTCTGCCCTGTCGCCATGACCGCTTGGCGTCTGTCACCAGCGTGAAGCGGACGCTGGGCATCCAAAAAGTCAGTGCTAGTGCGAATACCTGTTCGGGATGATCGGACCGCAATGACTAAACTCGTACTAACACTCACACCAACACTCACACTCATAGTCATACTCAATGAGTGTACTCACACTAGTTGCATGACCAGATCTGCGGCTGTTGTCGAAGCCGGCCACGATTTGCAGTTACGACAATGACGGATTTTGGCATTTCGGCCCTAAAATACATACTGAGGTGTTAGCCATTTGATTTGACGTTGCGGATCTTTTGGCTGGAGTTGTCGCCGTTGCAGCACCTGGCACTGGTGTTGGTATTGGTGCTGCTGGGACCCGGGACCGGGTCAAGATGAAGAAGACGCCAAAACTACGCGGACTACGTCGCTCACGCGACCGTCTTGCGCATAAATCTCAAATGCATTGCAAAAAAAATTTACATCAATGACTTACAGATACTCTATATGAATGCCCTTTTAGGTAATACATGACTAGAAAGATAGTAACTCTAGGATAGGTCTGAAATTGGTCCCCAAATGTTTCTTTAAGACACTTGAATTACTAGAAAAAACCAGTTTATGTCTCCTTTGAAAAGATTTCCATTGGAATCTTTATCTTTAATGTGATTTGGGAGTTAAAAGCCGTTTACAAAACACGCTAAAGGAGGCCAGTACTTTTCATTCAAATCTAGCTATAAATTAGCTGAAATGTCAACACATGTCACAGCAATACCTCTTTAAAAATATTATAATAGTGTTAGAAATGTCCTTGTCAGGATAGTTGCATAATCAGTTGCCTTTTAAGCAAATAGGGTCACCTTTATTTTTGGCAAATTAAAGAGTACTCCTCGAAATACTCCAATCGCTACGCTTCGCGGCTAAATAAATGTAAATACTCTGCAGGTGAGCATTTGGTAAGCGTATTCGTGTGCAAGCACGAGGGTTCATCGAAAGGTTTTGCAAACCAAACGGTTTTCTAGTAGACAAGTTGCCCAAAAAAAACAGAGGGTTAAAAAAGAGTTGAATGAGTGCTAAAAAGACGTTAAGATTACATTTTAATTATAATAACTCTTCGATCCAGACTCGCAAAGTATTGAAAAAAAATGTTTAAAGTAAATAACTCTTTTTGTGGCTAGCCGTGCTGCTGTTTTAGCTGTTTTAGCCGTTATTGTTGCTGCTGTCGTCAGCGTGGCTGCCGTGTTGTTGTTGCTGCTGTTGTTGTTTTTGCATTGACTGCGCCTTTTGATTTTGAAAGCCGTATTCCAAACGATTTTTAGTTAAAACATGCTACGTGTGTGTGTTTGTTGTGCTTGTGTGTATATAAGCGAAGACGCGTCTTCTCGGAGCTTAGTGCGACAGCAAACTCTTAACCAGCCGGCGATCAAATTAACTCTTTTCCAAACCGCCAAGACCACTGAACAATTCCAGTAAGTGCAATTAAGTCTCCCAAAACAGTTAACGGATTTCTTCATTCTCAAGTGTCAAGTCTCAATAATTTACGGGCTTCTATTCTGAGATTCGATTAAAGTAAAAGTGAAATTTCTTTATTGAAAGTGAATGCAAGTGTTAATGAATAAATTCTAAAATAAATTCAAAAGAGACAAAAAAAAAAATGATTCTTTATGACTTTAACCGTATACCGTTTCGATAACCTGTTCAATACTGTGCATAATTTTAATTTTATTGTATTCTTTGGCATTAATTTAAACTTTTGAAATTTGATCTTTTGAACTCCAAGTAATTTATATGATCAGAAATCATTCTTCATTTGAAATTAATAGTTTTGCTATTTTATGTTCCACTCACGACTTTAGCAGACTTGCTTAATTTAAGAGTTTTATTTCTGATTTAATAAATGATGGATAATACGTTTATTAAATGGTAGATTTAATTAAAGATTAAGACACACATTAGCCATGTAACCAGAGATAGACAAGGTCGAAGCCAACTGAATAAATCACATTAGTGCCGCAAAGTGTTCAAAATCCCAACTTATAAGTCATTTCAATTAGCCAAGGTTTTTCAATAACTTCAGCCGAGGACTTCAGCCGAGTAGAATGAGTTCCTTATAAATTAAATGGACAGTCATTAATTGCGCTGCCAAATCAAATATATGTTTTTACGATATTGCTGAAATCGTAGCCGAGGTTAATAAAGATTGACCAATCTGTCCTAGTTTTAGGTGCCGAAGACTTCAACGGCAACTGCCACTAAATATTTAGCGACTAAACCAAACTACACTTAAGTAAACCCTGTTTCCAAGGCGAATTACAGATACTCTGCCCACAAAAAGTGAATTAATTTGCACTCAAGTGAATGGAATACCAAATTGAAAGAGTGGAGATTGTTTACTTTTGTTGGGTGTATCGCTAGTTTTGGGTATTATCTGCTTACCGCTTATTGTTCGAGAAATGTTAATAACTTTTACAAAGCATTGAAAACACACAAATTAATTTGAATAAATTTATTTAAAGTCGCTTATTATTGGGCAATCTTTATATCTTTATATATGTTTTATCTGTTGATTCGCGAACATGAGATTTAAATAATTAAGCCAAACAATCTGTGTATGTGTGTGTGAGGACATTAATAAAAAAATGATAATTATGTTTAATTTGAGTGTTGTCCAAAATGCAGCAATCAATTCCAATCAAACTAGACATCAAATTGCCGGATATACTCGTGTCGATCAAATGACTTCAACTTGACATTATTGTCGAATGAACTATAGCATATATCACATGTATAATTATGCACAATTATAACTTTGCATAATTAGTTTGGTCCACGACATTCCGTCTTATGCACACACACATACCACTGTGCACCTGCAGCACAGTTAACTGACCACTGTACACACCCACAAAACCAGCGGTGGCCAAATGGCACGCGTGCGCAGCCTGGGGTTAAAGTTCTGCCGACGTCGCTGCCGACACGACACGATTGGCTCGGCTGCAGCTTTGGACAGAGAACAAAAGGAACAGGACAAATAATATCAGTCGCTAAGCAGCGTTTAATGGGAAAAGAGGGTAGAGCGCACGATTTGCTTCCTACACTGTCACTTTTGCTTTCTTCTCGCTTGAGTTCGTCGTCGATGCTGCAAATATTTGTTTATTTCATTTTGTCAGTGTAAAGCTGTAAAACGTCATAATAACATCGTGCGAAGCACACTAACACACTGTTTGTTTGTATGTGTGTGGGCAGCAGTGCACTAAACATATGACATGCTATATTTGTATGTAGATATCCACCTCTCTCTCCCTCTCTCCACGTCTGTGTATGGCGACTTTTATAATATGTACACAATGCGTGGCTGTGGCAGACTCAAAGCCTGTTGGGTAATCACCTGTTTGCCATGACGAATACGAATACGAATACAAAGATGAGTAGAGACGCCAGTGTGTGATGTGCCCAAATGGCAAAAGTTCACGGCAAGATCATCAATGTCCAAGTTATTATTATTTATCTCATTTTGTAACCAGTCAATAAAAAATCTGTTTTTTTGCCCCAAAGCGCAAAGTACTACATCAGATTTCTTGCTTATCATTAGTTGAACACAGAAAAAAGATACAATCTTAAGGTTTTATTTGCTTTTTGCTAAACCATGGCATTTGCAAGATTAACGGTACCATCTCAAGTATATCTTTTGTTTAAGTTTATAAATAGTACAAGACTCAGTTTCGATTTCAGTTTCGGTTTCAGTTTTAATTAATTAGCATAGCTAACAAGTGGAAGAATATCACTTTCATTTCTTTGGTAATTAATATATGCTTTGTGCCTGGGAACATAATGTCATCCATTACCCGTTTATTACCATCCCCAAGCCGTCGAGACCCCCAACCACGCCAAGAATACCCAAAAGTCCCACAAGCCCCAAACAATACATCCAAGATAAAACGAATTTCAATTAACGCCGATTTGCACCAACGACTTTCACTGCGCACAAAAACAAATTAGAATATACTTGCAATAAATTAAGTATTCAATGTGTACTAAAAAAAACTCGATATTTCAAAAAACGTCACATCAAACTCTTGAATTAAATATGGAATCGACTTCAAATCGGAATACTCTCATATATGTATATACAAGTACACATATGTAAATACAATATGCACAAATTGCGCATTAATAATTTAACATGCCAACAAAAGACACTAAATAAAAAATAATAATAATTTAGGGATTCCAAAACGTTCAAGGTCGCTTCGTTGCTTTTACAACCAGATTGAGATTGAATAAACATCGATGAATGAATACATTTCAAATTCACACACTCAAACTTTCGGCAAGCATATAAATAAACTGTCCGATCGTCTGCCGTCCGACGGGCGGATAAACATCAGCACGCTAGTGACCCTAAAGACATAAACAATCATGTATGTTTGTGTGCACATGTGTGCTTCCTGTGACCATTAAAATTATAATTACAAACTTGATTTGCTTGGACGATAGACAAATCTGAGAGTGTTGAAATTGCACTTTAAGTGATCGGGTAGCTCAAAGTGACCAAAAGATAAACTTTGCGGATACAATCAATTTGATTGTTTTAATATAGATTATTTGCTATTAATTACCTGTTTAATTCTAATTATTCAATTGACTATTTAACATATTTGGGATGAGTAGAAGACGTTCTATCAGTCACTAGCTAATTAGATGCAGTGTTATATAACATCTTGTGTCTGGTGACTGGACACAGCTTGGACATTTACGTGTAGCTGAACTTTAAATATTTTTGTTATTTATTGTAAGTACTGAACCGGTTAGATACGGATCTACAACTGGTTTCCAATAGTGTCTAAGGTAGTAAAGGTAAACGGTTCCGAGTACCAGGATCGCATCAAATACAATTTTTATTTTAGATTTGAAAAGCTGTCAACGTCTCGACTCCATTACCATATTTAATCTCTATGAATCAAGCAAAAATGTTGACATGATCACAGTTTCTTAAAATAGCATAACAATTCCATAAAAACAATTAAACATTTCATTCAAAGCTAATTAAATGTACAAACTGTTTTAGCTTAATATAGCGAATTCTGGGGAATTCTTAGCCAAATTAGCCTGAACCGTCTGAACCGCCTGGAGTTATACTTATGCAAAAGTTGGCTACACAAGACAGTAATCAATTTCCATTTCTATTTCTATTTTCATTTTCATTTACAACAGGTTTTTGATTGAGCCGCAAATTACTAAACATGGTCAAAGCTGGCCATATAATACTTTTGACGCAGCTTTTGGTATGAAGTTTGTTTGGCATAACTTTATTAATTTTTGGCTAATAGTTTATTGCTTTTAAAGGTCATTGCAAGCGGCGTAGATCTGCGTAAAGACGATCATGACTTGGTTAATAATGAAGTCGATCCAGCCGAGTTTGCACTTTCATTCCCCCGAGTTTCTCGCAAAACCTCAGCCCTCGATGGTAACATTGATAAAATCGATGTGAAATGTGATACCTCAAATGGTATGATTGTGGAGATTGAATTTGCTGAGGTATTCAATGGAGTTATCTACAGTCAGGGATACTACAACGATCCCAAGTGCAAGTACGTAAATTGCCACCTAAATACCAACAATTCATTAAAACTTGTCCACAAAACTCTCATAGATACGTGAAAGCTGGAAGTGATGACAAAAGATACGTGTTTAAAGTACCTTTTGATGGATGTGGTAGCAAGCCTTCGTGTTCACTGTGTGCATCTGTTGATAACATCCTCATCATTCAGAACGATGAGGATATTCAAGAAAGTTGGGACACAGCTCGCAAAATTACGTGTAGTCGCAGCGATGAACAGGAAAAAACCGTTTACTTCCGGCCATTTGTTGTTGACATGCTGGAAGTAATCTCGGTTGAGACACCAAGTGGACCAGTACAGTGCTGGATGGAAATCGGAACCGGCATACCACCGAATATTAAGCCAATCAACCATACTTTAAAGCTCGGCACGGACATAACCTTCACCATCAACGTTAAGCAGTCGGTTCAGACCTGGGACATCAATATCCTGCAGTGTTACGCCTCCGATGATCCAGAATTCGATGCACGCACAACGAATAAGTTACAACTATCTGATAAAAACGGCTGCTCTTTGAAGAAAAAAGTATTTGGGGAGTGGCAAAGATTAGAGTCGCTACCCGCCCAAACATTAACTTATTATAACACACTTAAAGCATTTAAGTTCCCCGACCGATCTCAGGTTTATCTGAAATGTGATATTGAACTGTGTAATGGCTCCTGCGAACGCGACTACACTTGTGGAGAGTACATAGCCTCCACCAGAGGAACACCAACGGTTAATGAAAAACCAAGGTGCTATCCCGGATCAAGTGATCCTCGGTGCCCCCAGGATCAAAGAACCACGTCGAAGCCACGCTGCTTCCCAGGATCTAATAATCCTGGTTGTGAAACAGCAACATACCTGCCACCAACCACAGTCCGTCCTCCGGTGACATCCTCCAAGCCAAGATGTTATCCAGGTTCCACTGATCCCAGATGTCCCCAATCGCCTAGGACAACACCAAAGCCTCGCTGTTACCCAGGATCAACTGACCCAGACTGCGAACCTGCAACCTATAAGCCACCAACCACTGTTCGGGTTCCAGTAACATCTTCGA
Source organism: Drosophila dunni (assembly GCA_018152125.1). Taxonomy (NCBI): domain Eukaryota; kingdom Metazoa; phylum Arthropoda; class Insecta; order Diptera; family Drosophilidae; genus Drosophila; species Drosophila dunni. The sequence continues at coordinate 5,794,123 of JAECXC010000286.1, forward strand.
AACCAAGATGTTATCCTGGTTCCAGTGACCCCAGATGTCCCCAAACGCCTAGGACAACACCAAAGCCTCGTTGCTTCCCTGGATCCAACGACCCAGACTGCCAACCTGCAACTTACCTGCCACCAACCACGGTCCGTCCTCCAGTGACACCATCTAAGCCAAGATGCTATCCCGGATCCACTGATCCTAGATGTCCACAAGAACCTAGGACAACACCAAAGCCTCGCTGTTACCCAGGATCAACTGACCCAGACTGCGAACCTGCAACCTATAAGCCACCAACCACTGTTCGGGTTCCAGTAACATCTTCGAAGCCAAGATGTTATCCAGGCTCCAGTGATCCCAGGTGTCCCCAAACGCCTAGGACAACACCGAAGCCTCGTTGCTTCCCTGGATCTAACGACCCAGACTGCCAACCTGCAACTTACCTGCCTCCAACCACGATCCGTCCTCCAGTGACACCATCTAAGCCAAGATGTTATCCTGGCTCCAGTGACCCTAGATGTCCCCAAACTCCTAGGACAACACCAAAGCCTCGCTGTTACCCAGGATCAACTGACCCAGACTGCGAGCCTGCAACCTATAAGCCAACCACTGTTCGCGTTCCAGTAACATCTTCAAAGCCAAGATGTTATCCTGGTTCCAGTGACCCTAGATGTCCCCAAACTCCTAGGACAACACCAAAGCCTCGCTGTTACCCAGGATCAACTGACCCAGACTGCGAGCCTGCAACCTATAAGCCAACCACTGTTCGCGTTCCAGTAACATCTTCAAAGCCAAGATGTTATCCTGGTTCCAGTGATCCCAGATGTCCCCAAACACCTAGGACAACAAAAGCGCCTTCATGCTATCCAGGATCTAAGGATCCCGATTGCTTAAACTGTTTCCCTGGATCACCAGATCCACGATGCCCCAAGGTACCAATTACGAGGAAACCTGGGTGTTATGAGGGCTCCAGTGATCCAAACTGTCAACCGGCCACTTATCTGCCACCTATTAGTACCACAAAAATACCGAACAACCAGAACACTCCATCAAAGCCAAGATGCTTCCCTGGCTCAACCGATCCTCGTTGTCCTCAGCAGCCAAAGACGACAGCTGCTCCAAACTGTTATCCAGGATCCTCCGATCCTCGTTGCCCACAGCAGCCAAAGACGACAGCTTCGCCTAAGTGTTACCCAGGTTCAAGTGATCCTCGATGCCCACAAGAACCCAGAACTACCACAAAGCCCCGGTGCTACCCAGGATCCAACGACCCTGATTGTCAACCTGCCACTTATCTTCCCCCAACTACTAGACGACCGGTCATAACTACGTCTAAGCCAAATTGTTACCCTGGCTCAACTGATCCTCGTTGTCCGCAGCAGCCAAAGACGACAGCTTCGCCTAAGTGTTACCCAGGTTCAAGTGATCCTCGATGCCCACAAGAACCCAGAACTACCACAAAGCCCCGGTGCTACCCAGGATCCAACGACCCTGATTGTCAACCTGCCACTTATCTTCCCCCAACTACTAGACGACCGGTAATAACTACGTCTAAGCCAAACTGTTATCCAGGATCATCTGATCCTCGTTGCCCTCAGCAGCCAAAGACTACAGCTGCTCCAAATTGTTATCCAGGATCATCTGATCCACGTTGCCCACAGCAGCCAAAGACTACAGCTTCGCCCAAGTGTTACCCTGGATCAAGTGATCCTCGATGCCCACAAGAACCCAGAACTACTACACCCCGATGCTTCCCAGGATCAACCGACCCTGATTGTCAACCTGCCACTTATCTTCCCCCAACTACTAGGCGACCAGTCATAACTACTTCAAAGCCAAATTGTTATCCAGGATCATCTGATCCCCGTTGCCCACAGCAGCCTAAGACTACAGCTTCGCCCAAGTGTTACCCTGGATCAAGTGATCCTCGATGCCCGCAAGAACCCAGAACTACTACACCCCGATGCTTCCCAGGATCAACCGACCCTGATTGTCAACCTGCCACTTATCTTCCCCCAACTACTAGGCGACCAGTCATAACTACTTCAAAGCCAAATTGTTATCCAGGATCATCTGATCCCCGTTGCCCACAGCAGCCTAAGACTACAGCTTCGCCCAAGTGTTACCCTGGATCAAGTGATCCTCGATGCCCGCAAGAACCCAGAACTACTACACCCCGATGCTTCCCAGGATCAACCGACCCTGATTGTCAACCTGCCACTTATCTTCCCCCAACTACTAGGCGACCAGTCATAACTACTTCCAAGCCAAACTGTTATCCAGGATCATCTGATCCTCGTTGCCCACAGCAGCCAAAGACTACAGCTTCGCCCAAGTGTTACCCTGGATCAAGTGATTCTCGATGCCCACAGGAACCGAAGACTACAAAGGGGCCTTCATGCTTTCCAGGTTCTAAGGATCCCGAATGCTTGAACTGTTTCCCTGGATCACCAGATCCACGATGCCCCAAGGTGCCAACTACAAGGAAACCTGGGTGCTATGAGGGTTCCAGTGATCCAAGCTGTCAACCGGCCACTTATCTGCCACCTATTAGTACCACGAAAATACCGAACAATCAGAACACGCCATCAAAGCCAAACTGCTATCCAGGATCATCTGATCCTCGTTGCCCACAGCAGCCAAAGACGACAGCTGCTCCAAACTGTTATCCAGGATCATCCGATCCTCGTTGTCCACAGCAGCCAAAGACGACAGCTTCGCCCAAGTGTTACCCTGGATCAAGTGATCCTCGATGCCCACAAGAACCCAGAACTACCACAAAACCCCGGTGCTACCCAGGATCCAACGACCCTGATTGTCAACCTGCCACTTATCTTCCCCCAACTACTAGACGACCGGTCATAACTACGTCTAAGCCAAACTGCTATTCAGGATCATCTGATCCTCGTTGCCCACAGCAGCCAAAGACGACAGCTGCTCCAAACTGTTATCCAGGATCATCCGATCCTCGTTGTCCACAGCAGCCAAAGACGACAGCTTCGCCCAAGTGTTACCCTGGCTCAACTGATCCTCGTTGTCCTCAGCAGCCAAAGACGACAGCTGCTCCAAACTGTTATCCAGGATCATCCGATTCTCGTTGTCCACAGCAGCCAAAGACGACAGCTTCGCCCAAGTGTTACCCTGGATCAAGTGATCCTCGATGCCCACAGGAACCCAGAACTACTACAAAGCCCCGGTGCTACCCAGGATCCAACGACCCTGATTGTCAACCTGCCACCTATCTTCCTCCAACTACTAGACGACCGGTCATAACTACGTCTAAGCCAAACTGTTATCCTGGCTCAACTGATCCCCGTTGCCCACAGCAGCCAAAGACTACAGCTTCGCCTAAGTGTTACCCCGGATCAAGTGATCCTCGATGCCCACAGGAACCCAGAACTACTACAAAGCCCCGGTGCTACCCAGGATCCAACGACCCTGATTGTCAACCTGCCACCTATCTTCCCCCAACTACGATTCGACCGGTCATAACTACATCCAAGCCAAACTGTTACCCTGGCTCAACCGATCCTCGTTGTCCGCAGCAGCCAAAGACTACAGCTTCGCCCAAGTGTTACCCTGGATCAAGTGATCCTCGATGCCCACAGGAACCCAGAACTACTACAAAGCCCCGGTGCTTTCCAGGATCCAACGACCCTGATTGTCAACCTGCCACCTATCTTCCCCCAACTACGATTCGACCGGTCATAACTACGTCTAAGCCAAACTGTTACCCTGGCTCAACCGATCCTCGTTGTCCGCAGCAGCCAAAGACTACAGCTTCGCCCAAGTGTTACCCTGGATCAAGTGATCCTCGATGCCCACAGGAACCCAGAACTACTACAAAGCCCCGGTGCTATCCAGGATCCAACGACCCTGATTGTCAACCTGCCACTTATCTTCCCCCAACTACGATTCGACCAGTCATAACTACATCCAAGCCAAGATGCTTCCCTGGCTCAACCGATCCTCGTTGTCCTCAGCAGCCAAAGACTACAGCTGCTCCAAACTGTTATCCAGGATCATCCGATCCTCGTTGTCCACAGCAGCCAAAGACGACAGCTTCGCCTAAGTGTTACCCTGGATCAAGTGATCCTCGATGCCCACAGGAACCCAGAACTACTACTAAGCCCCGGTGCTACCCAGGATCCAACGACCCTGATTGTCAACCTGCCACCTATCTTCCCCCAACTACGATTCGACCGGTCATAACTACATCCAAGCCAAACTGTTACCCTGGCTCAACCGATCCTCGTTGTCCGCAGCAGCCAAAGACTACAGCTTCGCCCAAGTGTTACCCTGGATCAAGTGATCCCCGCTGCCCACAGGAACCCAAGACCACAAAGGCGCCTTCGTGCTATCCAGGTTCTAAAGATCCCGAATGCTTAAACTGTTTCCCTGGATCACCAGATCCACGATGCCCCAAGGTGCCAACTACAAGGAAACCGGGGTGCTATGAGGGTTCCAGTGATCCAAACTGTCAACCGGCCACTTATCTGCCACCTATTAGTACCACGAAAATACCGAACAATCAGAACACACCATCAAAACCAAACTGTTACCTAGGATCATCTGATCCTCGTTGCCCACAGCAGCCAAAGACTACAGCTTCGCCTAAGTGTTACCCTGGATCAAGTGATCCTCGATGCCCACAGGAACCCAGAACTACTACAAAGCCCCGGTGCTACCCAGGATCCAACGACCCTGATTGTCAACCTGCCACCTATCTTCCCCCAACTACGATTCGACCGGTCATAACTACATCCAAGCCAAACTGTTCCCCTGGCTCAACTGATCCTCGTTGTCCTCAGCAGCCAAAGACGACAGCTGCTCCAAACTGTTATCCAGGATCATCTGATCCCCGTTGTCCACAACAGCCAAAGACGACAGCTTCGCCTAAGTGTTACCCTGGATCAAGTGATCCTCGATGCCCACAGGAACCCAGAACTACTACAAAGCCCCGGTGCTACCCAGGATCCAACGACCCTGATTGTCAACCTGCCACCTACCTTCCACCAACTACGATTCGACCGGTCATAACTACGTCCAAGCCAAACTGTTATCCTGGCTCAACTGATCCCCGTTGCCCACAGCAGCCAAAGACGACAGCTGCTCCAAACTGTTATCCAGGATCATCTGATTCTCGTTGTCCTCAGCAGCCAAAGACAACAGCTTCGCCCAAGTGTTACCCTGGATCAAGTGATCCTCGATGCCCACAGGAACCCAGAACTACTACAAAGCCCCGGTGCTACCCAGGATCCAACGACCCTGATTGTCAACCTGCCACTTATCTTCCCCCTACTACGATTCGACCGGTCATAACTACGTCTAAGCCAAACTGTTACCCTGGCTCAACTGATCCTCGTTGTCCACAGCAGCCAAAGACGACAGCTTCGCCTAAGTGTTACCCTGGATCAAGTGATCCTCGATGCCCACAGGAACCCAGAACTACTACAAAGCCCCGGTGCTACCCAGGATCCAACGACCCTGATTGTCAACCTGCCACTTATCTTCCCCCAACTACTAGACGACCAGTCATAACTACGTCTAAGCCAAACTGTTATCCTGGCTCAACTGATCCCCGTTGCCCACAGCAGCCAAAGACTACAGCTTCGCCTAAGTGTTACCCCGGATCAAGTGATCCTCGATGCCCACAGGAACCCAGAACTACTACAAAGCCCCGGTGCTATCCAGGATCCAACGACCCTGATTGTCAACCTGCCACCTATCTTCCCCCAACTACTAGACGACCAGTCATAACTACGTCTAGGCCAAACTGTTATCCAGGATCAACTGATCCTCGTTGCCCTCAGCAGCCAAAGACGACAGCTGCTCCAAACTGTTATCCTGGATCCAGTGATCCTCGTTGCTCCCAAAGCTTAAGGACCACATCTCCACCTGCAACGACGCCTGTTTATTGTTTCCCGGGATCTGTTGACCCGCGTTGCCCAGATACCTATAAGGGATCAACTCCCATTCCTGCCACGTATTTGCCTCCACTTAGTGATCCGGGATATGACCGGACAGTTAGAGACGCTAAAAGCCTTTTCTTCACTGAGATTAACAAACTGGCCTTGACGGACAACAATGTCTTTGAGCTCGAGGATGATGACGATAACGAGCACGAAAGAAGTAAACGTGACATTAACAATCTAGACATTGATCCGTTAACATCCTCTGACGTCAACGAAGATCTTCTGTCAAGGAAAATTATGAAACGTGAGTATAGCGAACGACCACCGGATAGAGAGATAATTTCCTTCACCCTCGGCATTCGCACGGGGATTCAAGTGAATTAGGCCGAGGGGATTGGGGGTAAAGCCTTAAGACTCTCGCCATAAGTTAAACGTGTAAAAATGTATTAAGTTTACATATTTATATATAGTACTGTTAATCATAATCATTCCAATATACTCGAATCTTAGTGATAGGATCATTATAAGTGATTTCAGCTTGAAACGAACGATTTTCATGTAAACGAATAAATAAATAAATCAAAATATAAACAAGTGTCTTAGTTTCTGCTATCACCACGGAAATAAACAATCCGTGCACACCCCTTAACAGGGTATATAACTCCTTGGTTTTTTGTTCAACTACATATTCTTGAGATTTATTTAGCTATACTTCTTAGTAAACAAACAAATGTGCGAATTGGAGTAAATAGTTTACGACTCCGGATAGCGGCAATAAGAGTTGCTTTCAATGGACTCGTTGGGTATCCATTCTTCATAAAGAGGCAAGCGATTCTTCAGTGCCTCAATCTCACGCAAAATTCTCATGACATTGCCTCCCACCAACTTCTTAATGGCAGCATTGCCCCACACCCGATCCCGTGCCAATTCTGCCAGCAGCAGAGCATAGCTCTTGGGGGCACCGCCCAATCCGATGTGGTCTACACCCGCCATCTTGCGGACATAGTTAATGGCCATGATTGCCTCTCGAACACTGATTGACCGCTCGCCACATCGCTCCAGGTTCAGCAATATAACTCCTCCATTCTCCGGCAACAAGCTGCAAAAGATTTGATGATCTCTAGTGTCGGTAGGGGAACTTCAAATGCTACAACACCTACCTGAGCACGTGATCTGGTATGGAAGCCACATTTGTGCCATTGCACAATGAAAGCGGTGCTGCGTTCATAAGAAGAACAGGAGCCTTGGCGGTGCGCAGGGCGATAACCATGGCCGCCTCACTGAGCTGGGAGATCTCCACCAGCATTCCCAGTCGGTTCATTTCGTAGAGCATTGTCTGTTCCAAGGGGGTATTCAAAATTACAACCGATCACATAAATCTTTATAAACTTCACTCACCTTTCCAAATTCGTTGAGTGAATTGGTGGCGTTTTCCTCAATAAGATAATCCCGCCTGCGTATGGCAGCGGCAGCCCAAGGAGTAGTGCACTCGAGGCTTGTGACCGAAACGAAGCGGGCTCCCAGCAAATAGATGGAGCGCAGCACAGCGAGACTGGTGCCCAAGGCATGACCACCACCGATGCCCATTAGAACGGCTACCTCGCCTCTGATGTGGGTCTGTTCCATCTCGTCGGCTGACTCCACGATATGCATTGAGTTTGTGGCAGCTGTAATGCGTTTGGCCTCATCGATGCCCTCCAGAGCGAGCTGCACTGCATCCAGGTACTGGGCACCACAGTGCACAGCAATCGGCCAGAGCACGGCACCAATATGATTCTGCCGGATGTCGGCTAAACCACTGTTGTTGCCCTTGATGTCACTTGGTGGCTTCCAGGAGCCCTCGATCAACGGGGACTCGGTGAGCAGACGGCGAATGAATGCCAAGCGTGCCTCAAGCAACGACGAGGAGCGCAATTGAAGGGCCAAGGGTATACCACCCGCCATGGCAATGCAGACTAGGACAAGGCAAACGCCTACCAGAATTCTGCGACCACGCGAACGTCCAGGACGCTCAGCGGAAGACTCACTGCACGAATCCTTCTTACAATTGTATGTGGGTATGCCACCATTGGAGCAGCGCAGCTTCTCATTTCCGCCTCCAAACTTGGTTATCTCCGCTGGCAGCTCGATGTCCGCAATCTCCGTGAACACAAAACATTGCTGCTTGCAATGTGGCTGATGCTGATGCAGCGGATGCACCTCCATAAAGTCTCGATTTGGCACTGGGTTCATTGCATCCTATTCTAAGTATTAAACTTCCAAATGCTCTTTTTCAATAGTTTATTCTACAATAAAGCAAAGTTTGTGCGCTTTTAGTCGTGAGCTTGAAGAATATTGATTTTCAAGCATTTCAGCTCATTCTGCTCCAACTTTGGATCCTGCGCAGTGAAACTCCGCGCATCTGGCATCCCATTCGCTCCCCTTCCTCGGCGGTTCATTTAAAATTGTTCTTAATGGTATACCCAGGAATATGTAGTTGTTTTCTTGTTTTTATTGGAAATCCTGGAGCTGATTCAGCGGTTATTGTGCAATTAGAATGTCTACTTACTTAAATTTTAGTGCATACTGTTTATTAGTTCAATTATAGTTTCCTATGCTTTGCCAGCACAATTTTCATCAGTGTGTGGGGAGGCAGCGTGTCTAGGACACAGAGCAACTGTATCTGATTGGTTATGCAGTTGGAGGCTACAGCGATTTGTATGGCCTGGGCAAACCGTTCCATGCACTTCTGATACGCCGCATCCTCCTCTGGCGAAACTTTCGCTTCTATGAGACGGGTGCAGTACTTCTGAAGCGACGTAACGATTTGCAACAAATCCTGAGCGTGCAGTGGTGTCGAATCCCCGCAGTCGACCAGCAGCATCAATGTGTGCAGCAAGGATAAATGCAGATTGCTATAAGCCTGGCGATCGGAGACCAACGGTGCAAGCACAACCCAACGCAATAGACCTGCCAGTGGTGTTGCAAAGGGCATAGCGATGGCGCCAGCTGGCAGAACTAGCGGCTGCTGTGGAGATTGGCACAACATTGGATTTTCCGTAGTCCACTCGGTGATAACATCCAGCAGGGCGTCCGGCGGAGGTGTCAAAACTCCGCCACGCTTGTCGTTTAGATAAAGATCGGAAACGGCAACCATAAAGTTGGCAGCAAAATGAGGACCTACCATCGGCAGCTGCTTTAGCTGCTCTGGAGTTTTACGAGAGAACGATATGAAGTCGCTAACAATGCTCTGAGCAACCTCCAAGCTTGGTGGAGATTTGCAGCCAACTTGTTGCATCCAAGTGCCCGCCGAGGAAAGCAGCGGGGCAACCGAGCCTGATACCGCAGTGCTGATAAGTCTTGATAGTAATCGAGATCTTTGGGGCGTTAGGTGGCTACCAAATAGAGATAGAAAGATTGCATTTCGCGTCGCATCCCGTCCCGGCCTCGAGAAGTATTCAATTAAGGCAAGAATCAGCTGAAACTCCTGGTATATATTCATTTGGCTAATGCCCAGTGTCTGCATCTTGCGTACATCTCCATCCTTGCTGCGCTCCAAGAAAATGGACTCGGAAATTATTTGCATCACCAAGTTTTGTTTATTTCTGCTGGCAATGAGAGTCTCTGCAACAAGAATTTGAATCGCTCAATACATTTGGATTTAATTATGTTCTGTGTTAACCAACCTAAGCGGGAAAGTGCCTGCTTTGCGCTCATTGGATAGGCCAAATCCCGCAGATTACCTTTACCATCTCCCACATTAGCCATTACATTTAAATTTTAAAAACTATTCTCAATTATTAATGTTTTGATGAGCGTCTTCGTACTGTTACAGTTCAGTGTCAACTATTTTCTAGAGCGCCGTACAAACAGCTGATTGTGGTATTAAGAGTTGGTATTTTGAACCTATCGATAAATATCGAGCATTTTCGATAAGACTGTAGAGCGGGAATTTTAAATTAAATTCAATATCTGTTCGTCTTGTTTATAAAACAACATAGCATTAATTTATATTCATTTCCCGTTATTAATATATAAAATAAAAGCAATTTATGTTTGGAAAAAGACGGCAATATCATTTATTTTGATCAATGGTAAAAGTTCATCTTTCCTATCGTGCTAATTCCAATCAATTTATGCCCAATTATTAATTACATATGTATATATCGCTATTCTTTATTGCATGTATTGATTATGAAATTAAATTGGGGGCTCTATGGCCCGTTTTTTCATGTATGTAAGTTAAACGCTGTTAACAACAAAAGTCTAAATTTATATTCTATAAAGAATTGTAAATTATGAAAAGCCCTTTTGCTTAATGTTTGTGTTAAAATGTTATGCATTAATAGCGTATAATTCTGAAGAACATTGAACGTTTGGTTTTCGATCGAATTATCGAAAGCTAAGTAAAATAATTAAAATGGCAAAAGGGGCGGCCCTTTCAGAAATTAAATATTAACTAAAAGCCAATTTACAATACAAAGGCATGTTAATATAAAATAAACATACACACATGATAAAGAACTTCGTTTTTAAAAATACTATTGTTGTTGTTGTTTTGAAAAGTATTGAACAGAATGCCAAGTAGAGTGTACAATGTCGTATTTACTCTGCGTTTCGTAATCCTGTGTGTTCGTTTGTGTCCGATTATGTGTGAGACAATGTCAATGTACCTTATTTAAGTTTAATGCTAATTGTAAGTCATGCTGCTCAATAGACAATACCCATATCGTAGTATTGTAATGGCAGTCTAGTGTTTTCGCCATCGCTGCAAACAAATATAAACTGGTTGCAGGGATGTGCGCACCACATTTAGATCGACATTGGGAGTTTCACTTACAGCTAATTTAGTCATTGTTTGTGCAGCATTACGCACTTTCAACTGCTGAACTCTGTAGCATTGCCTGCTAAACCAAACACTCTTATTTTGAGCTATCGAAATCGCTTTTGTCTAAGAAACCCGAATTTCTTACTAGCATTGAGTGCGCGAGCAATCCTCAATTAAGCCACACAAACACACAACTATTATATGCGGATTGGATTTAGGTCATGTTCCACGACGATGACGACGAGCTCGATGAACAGTCGTCGCTCTCAGTCGTTGCACTGCTGCCCGTTGGTTTGGGCCCCCAGATACGCACGGTGGCATCATCGCTAGCGCTGGCGAGCAAGGAGGGATACACTGGATTCCATGATACACAGTTGACCGTCTTGGTGTGACCGGCCAGCTTGGCCAGTGGCTCCTCCCGCTTCAGATGCCAAATGTACACAACCTTGTCTTCACTGCCGCTGGCCACAAAGCTTTCGTTAACGCCTCCAAAACATGAATGAATCGCAAAGTTGCTCTGACGGATGCCCTGGAAACGTCGCAACAGACACTTGTCCTCAATGTCCCAGAGGTGCAGTCCCTGATTGGAGACATTTAATAAAGCCAAACGATCGGCCGAGTTGATGCTGAACGTCATTATTGGATGTGATTCCCGCAGAATATCAAAATCTGATCGTGGTGAATCGAAATTATAGCTGAAATAGAAATAAATGTACTTGTAATTGATTTGGTTGCTTTGATTTGATTAAAGCTTACCCTCTTAAGCGATAATGATTATCGGCTGCTAATATGGTTTTGTTGTCAGCCCGGAAGGCGACGCTATTGACTCGTACACCTTCCCAGGAATCGATGAGGTTGCCATTTAGTTCGCATAGATAGAGCTGACCCTTCTGACCTCCGCAAACAAAATGATTGCCATCGCGACTAAATGTGCCGCACGCAAGGCTATCCTCAAGGGACTGTGAGAACTTAGTAACTAATTTGCCATCATCCACATTCCAGATGAACAGCTCGTGTGAGTCCTCAGTGCCGCCAACTAGAATGAGCTTTGAGTCTGGACTCCAGCTAACGAAGCTAACATTTAGCTGCGCCTGGCCATCGAGGACACGGCGATGCTTTAATGTTAGCTTGTACGGATCTACATCCCAGATGATCACAGTGGAGTCTTTGCTTCCGGTGGCCAGCTTAAGGCCATCGGGTGAGAACTTACAGAACCAAACCTCATCGCAATGATCGGTTAGCACTTGAATTGTCTGCATGGGAAAGCCATCTGTGGTGCAGCAGTGGTCTGTCAGCAGCGATACAGTCTGCAAATTCGTCTCCCAGGCCATATCGTGACATGGGCAGTTCTGGCTTTGCAGTTCGACCGCCTGCTGAAGCAGAGTGCGTAGACGACGTGGCGACATCATCACCGATGGCGGCATAAATGTCTGCAGTCGTTCCATAACCAAGGCACGCGATGCTATGCCCTTGCCCTCCCACTTAGCCCGCTGATAGAGGTCGTGATTGGTCGAACACATCATGTATGAGGACAATTGATGAACTCGCAAAATGTTGTGCTGCAGTGGAGTCAGTTCGCTGCGCAACACATGCAGTGCATCCAATGGATTTCCATCATCCAAATGCTCCAAATACTTCTGTTCCAGCAATATGAACTTCATTTCGGTTATTGTTGAAGATCTGCCATTGTCGATCAATGGCTCCAAATCCTGAAAATCAAGATATTAATATCTAATATCTAGCCTAACACTAGGAGTGTTTTATTCCCTACCTTGAGATCAGCATCCGCTTTGTTCCAGTCTCCAACCAACACGTGCTCCCTGAATTTCGTTGCAGATGGATGCTCTAAATAGCAGTTGGATTCACCCATTAGAGTCTTAACGGACTTTTCCAAGCCAACGTCGTGCAGATATTGGCCAATTAGGCGTATTATCTCCTGATTTGACTTGTCCAGATGAACGCCACTGTAACCACCATTATTCTCTCGATTGTTTTCGCCATCAACCGCACAACTGTTGTTACTACCATTATTATTGGCTGCAGCGAATCCATTGTGTTTTGCGTCGTGTCCGTTTGTGGTATTATTGCTATGGCCGCTTGATGGTTGGGCAGCCTCATCGGATGCTCCATCAGCTCCAGGTGCAGTGCCGGAGCTGCTGCCTCCCTCGTTGGTCACATGATCTGTGCCGGCGGGTAACTCCACAGCCGAAACGGAACCGGAGCCAGAACCAGAGCCCGAACCGGCGCTAGAGCCGTCTGAAGAGCCAGTGGCTCCAGAACCAGAACCGGAACCGGCTGAGGAGGTCGTCAACGCTGCTGTGTTCTGCATATTCATAACCGATGTGTTTGAACTGTTGCTGTTAGTCTCGTTTATACTTCTGTTATTGCGTGTTTGGGTTTGTGTGGACGTAGAGTTCTGTGGCAGTCTGTGTGTGTCCAAATTGGATTTGCGGGTTGGCTGCGAATCACTTCTCCTTTCCGAGATGAACTGTTGTTGCGCCGCCCTCGACGTGGATGCGGCGTTCGAATCTAAGGCAGATACCGAATTTGAACCTCCGGAGCGACGTCCCTTTTTGCGCGGCGGCTGGTCCCCGGCTGAGGCACCAGTTGCAGCAGCCTTTTTGTTCTTTCTATCAATTTTGAGTACTTTTTGGGAACCGCACGGCAACAAGCAGCCACTTCTACCACTTCACAGCTCCGACTGTCCTTCACCGGGGTTCACCTAAGTTATGCTTATCCGAATCAGCCTTCTAAGTTATCACACACCCTTCAGGATCTTGGGATCTTCTATAACACAGAGCTCCTCCGATCCACTGCCGCGATACGACTGTAAAAATAATTTAACTAATTAACTAACATTTAACAGTATACCTACAACCAATTTGAATTAATCAACTCATTTTATACAGGTAAATAAATACATTTTCTGGAATACATGTTGTCATATAGTTAATTTACGCAGTTTGCTGCATTCACTGATAATAGCCTCTTTATATGTATATTTTTTATCACAATTTATTTTGATTCATCGAAACTTGTAGAAATAAACTACAACGAAGTAAATAAGATCCATTGAGTTTGTTTTAAACAAATTGAAATAAAAGAATGAGGTCAAATCGTTTACTTGATTAACTGTGTGAAGATTAAGCCTTTGTGTCAAAAAAGTCTGATTTCTGATCAATAAGCAATGTATGTTATCAACACATTTAATCAATAATATATTTCATTTCAATTTATGACAATGTTAACACCGAGCTGCACAACTGTTCATATGCAAGTGTGTGTGTGCGTGTGTGTGTGTGCGTGTGTGTTTGTGTGTGCATGTATGTATCTACATCAACGATGAAAAATGTACCCCCAATCATAATGTAAATAGCTGCATACATACACAGGCACACGCATGTACATTGTACGCACACATATATGCATAGATGAGCATGCATTTCAACATACGTAAGTGTGTGTGTGTGTGTACAAAATGCATTTTCTGCTTATAATACAGGTTCGGCTATCCATAACTCAACATCAGGGGCCGAACACCATCATCGGGTTTTAACACAGACACAATTCGAGCAGCTACGTAAAGACCTTAAGGGCAGAGAGTGTGGCAGAAATGGAACAATGCATTCAAAACAAAAACAATGTCGAAACAAAGCTGCTGCTGCTTCTACTGCTGGTGAAAACCAATACATTTGCACAGCTTGGTGGCTCTTTCTTCCATAGTTTGGTCTTGAATGATGTACATACATATGCTTTCTTATTTATACATATACATACAATTCATGCACAGAAATACTAATGCGTATTTACTACACTCCTGTATGTATAGAATTGATGTAGACGATTTTATTTATTTTTAAAAACACTTCGTCAAACACTTGTGATTTTATAATTCCCAATAAATGGGTTACAAATTCGACAACTTCCTACTCTTTGTGTCAAGCACACACACACTCACAAAAAACACATACACAAGCAATTAAAATGTGTGTAAAAACAAAAAACGCACTGCCACACATGCATACATATTTATATTATATATGTATGCATGCAGATGTACGTACATAAATACAGCAAACTGCATACATATACAGCTTATCTTATTTCATTTCTGCATTTCGCTTTTAACGTTCTTTGTGCATACATTAGTATGTATGTACTTTCTTTGTTTTTCTTGCTTTACAACGAAGGTATTGCCTTTAACAACGTATGATGAACTCTTTTTATGCACTTTCAACTAAAAACAACGACAAATGGTCTCACAATAGATAAAACGAAAAACAGGCAATGGCAGTGTGGCCAAAGAGAGCTAATTCTGTGCAGCTAAAATAATGTCAGGTGGCAACAAACGCCAGTGCTTGAAAAGGCAACATTTTTTGCAGTCTGGCAGCACTCGCCATAGATTTTCATGTCGCTACAAAAGTAGACCAAATGGTTATTCAAAATTAGTCTAAAGTGGCATCACTGCGTTTACCAAATCGGTTGACTCTTCAGATTTTGAATTAAAATAAACAAATAATCATAAATTATGATTTAGTAATTTAATGTTCGTACTTTAATGGAATTTAGGTATAAATACGTGATTAAAGTGGAAACTTAACCCAACAAATTAATTGTGTTAAGCTTAATTAAATATAATTTGTTTTATGGTGTAATAATATTAAGTCTTGCTATCTGAATGTTAAATTACAGAATTAAAGTGCAATTAACTACATACACACTTACATTAAGTACAACGAATGTCTTTTTTTCGAAATCTTAAATGCATAAAGTTTTGGACCACAATTTTTGTTGGGGTTGGGAAACATTAAGAACTAGAGTTACCTATTGATGTTAAGGAAATGTCAAGTTTAAGGCGGGTTTACATTGTGGTTTAGTTAAGTTTTAAGCAGAATTATAGCTAAGTTTGTTATTTTTATAACTGCAAGTGAAGAAAAGCTCAAACTACTTTGGATATCTTTAAATGTGATTGAAACTTTTCTTATGATAACACGCTTTTAGTAACTTTAACTTTGAACTTAACTAGACATTGAGAAATCGGGCTTTAAACTACTAAACTATAAAATACTGTGATTTGTATATAAAACTCTGATCATTGCTCAACCCAAAGGTAAGAATTATGTAGCTATAAATTTCCTAAATTCTTTGTGCGCTTAGCTTTTTTTTGGTCTACTTTAGAATCAAGTATTGCTCTCGCTATTTTCGATCTTGCTGTGCTCCAGTATGTCTGTATTTTGCATCGGTTCAAGATCTGTTTCGGATATAATCTCGGCCAGCCATTGCTCGATTTGCACCGGATGAAAGGAGTCCTCATCGCCGCTGTTGGCCTCCAATATAATCTTTAGATTCTCAAAGTTCTTGAGGACCAAACGCTTCCCAGTCTGCAGTTGCGATGAAAGTGTCGAGTTTTGTGTGCTGGACACTTTCGTATTGTTATGGGTGTCGCAGGTGGAGTCGGCGGCAGCAACTGGCACACCTGTCGCACCTGGTGCACTGCTGCTGGTAACTGTAGCTGTGGTGTTGCTGGTGGATTCGGGTACATAGACTCGCGTTGGTTTCTCCTTGAGACTCTTTTTGATCTCATTGAGCAAACGATTGTAAAAGTCGCAGGTCACGTCGTGAGTTTCTGTGGTTTCAATGCTGCTGGAACTGGCCACATGGTGCTCCTGCCTGTTCTGCTCCTCTTTTGCTTTGGTGGTCTCTGAGTTCTCCTTACTCTTTGGTACTTTGGTTTTCTTTGATTGCGATCGAGAGCTAGCAGTACTCGAATAATTAGAGCTGCTGCTGGAACTGCTCGATTGCGCCTCGCTGGTGCTGCTCGAGTCTGGCGCCGGCACTGCTGTAGGCGCAATGATGGGCAGCTCTGCGCTGACGGCCTCTTCGCTGGCACAGTTGATGGTCAGACTGGCAATGTTCCTCAAATTGATAGTTCCATTGCAATTATTAATAGTGATTTTTGGTTTTAAACGCGGCTTCCGCACTTTTGGCTTTGTAGTGGGTTGCTCGGAGCAGCTGCGTCCCAGACTGGACACTGCATCCGCGATGGACGATTCCAGCTCATCGTCCAACTCCTCTAGATTTAGAGGTGGCACATATGTCTCCCGTTTTACTTTGGCCCTGCGTATCAAATCCTTAGCCTCTTGTAGAGTTATGTTTATAATCGAACGCTTTGCAGTGTCCTCCAGCAATGCCTTGCTGCGGGAGAAGTCCACCACAATGGCCTCCGGCTGCACTACATCATCGTAGTAGGCGATATTGGGGTGTTCCCGATCCTCTAGACATTTGTACATTGTTTCGTGATCATCCATGGGCTCAATATAATCCTCATTACGCAGTCCGGCTGTCATATTATCCTTAATCCTGTGCAGTGCCAGCTGCATGTTGCTATCCAACTGAAATTGGCCAAAACTCCGAATGGCCAACAAAAGTTTTTCTTCTTCGCAGTTGTCGCCAGTGAAAAATCGTAGTTCGCACTTTGCATTTTCTTTGTTTACTTTGTCACTGTTTGTCTCTGTTGACACTGGTGCTGATTGTTGTTGTTGTTGGGTATTTGCTATCGCCTCGAGTTGACGCAACAACAATTTCTCACGCATATGCAGCGCAGCGCGAATTTCATTAAATTTTTGTTGCACATTTGTTTTTACCTACGCGAGCAGTAAAATTTGTTAAAGAGTTAAATAAAATTTATGTGTATGTTTTACCTCTTCCAGCAGCTGCCCCATGTTGGCCATACTAATAATTTTACTTTAAACTTGTTTATGTTTTTATAGCAGACATTTTAATAAAACTTTTGGTAGCTAAGAAATATATGCAAATTCTGTTGCTGTTTGATCGAAACCTGCGGCGAATAATGAAACATCTGATTTGCGGCGAAAACTTGTATACAATATATCAGCGATAGCCAAGTCATATATCGATAATTCTACATTTAATTAATGTTGCTGCCCTTTATAGGGTGCATGTTCAAAATAAAGCAAAGAAGCTGAAAAGACGTTGAGTGCGTCATGATTATAAATTTTGATGTGATTAATGGTCGATTTGTAAGGCAAGCATTCAAATTTAAGTATCGATATCTATCGCTTAAAACCAAATCAATGTCGTCATTTTACCCGCTTCTATTTCTCCCATCTCCAATGTCAAGCGCATTTTCCAGTAATTGCTCTCTGTTAACAGCAGTCAGTCTGCTTCTTTTGGCCGTCGTGATTTCTAGGCGCGGATTAATTTTTGACTCGCGTCTGTTTGCGCTAAATTCGAAAACATCATTTCAATATTATTATTTTACGACAATTCGGAAACACGTTTTACAACAACAACATTCAAAACAGAACAAACACAAGGTTTTCTTGAGTACTTAAAAAGTTAATACAGCAGTTATAGCTGCTGAGTTCTGGAGCCGCCGGTGGCGTCGTGTTATAATTGTAATTGTTATTTAGTTAATTAATAATAAGTGCCTTTTTTAGTTTTCCGTTAAATGTTCTGCATTGTTGCATGTTCATTTGTTTATATAAAAGAAAAACACGCAATGCTTTTGTTGTGAATCATACACATCCAGACATTGGTTGTTGTTGTTCCTGCTGTTTGCTGCTTGCCTCGCACACTAATCTAAAATAGTATGCCAGCATGGGAGTGTGTGTGTGCGATTGCGAGTGTTGTGTGCGCCTTGTTTGTGTTTGTCAACGGGTTTTTTGTGTTTTTTATTTCGTCATATACACGTAGATTCTGAAAAATAAAATGCATCTCACTTAAAAATTGATTGTGCACGTCAATTGTAACAGTTGTACAACTGCAGCTGCAGCAGCAATAACAACAACAAAATAACGCCAGCAACGTGGAGTGCAAAGACATAAAAAAAAAAACAAAGACACACAGCAAAAACAAAAAGAATGAATGAAAAAAGAAAGAGAGCGCGAGCGAGAGAGCGCGAGCGAGAGAGCGCGAATTGTGTCAATGCGGCGGTGACGCCAAAAGTCAAGAAATAACTTTTCGAATTGGTCAAGCTCCCATACGTATGGAGCAGTTTTATTTAAATTATGTTTCTTTAACTATTTTTAATTAGATTTGTGAGACGTTTGACATCGCGACGTCGTTATGTCCCGTGCGGCGTAACGCCAACGTCAACTCTTTCTTTATTTTTTTCTTCTTTTGTGCCGTTCGCTGTGGCAACGTATTTATTGCTGTCTGTTGTATTTTTGTTTTTCTGCTTTTGTCTTTGCCTTTGCCTTTGACTTGCCTTTGGTTGGTGTTGTGTGTGCAAGCAAGACAGTGATATTAATTGTGTTTGTTTTTTGTGCTGTCGTGACTGGAATTCTGTTTGATATTTTAATATGAGAGAATGTATGTAATTTGTTAAATATTACTGTTGTGTGAGACTTTTCGCTTTCTTAACGGTCTAAGCAAGTTTTTCTTTCCCGGCTCGGTTTCAGTTTCAGTTTCCATTAGTCCATTCGACTTGTTACTTGTTATCTATGCTACATTACATATGTATGTACATAAAAAGAAAACCTGTTTGTCTTGAGTAAAACAAATTGTAGTTGATTGTGTGCGTGCGTTTAAATATAAAAATTACCTCATTTCACACTCTGCTGCGGTCTTTCATTTGATCCGATTGAATTTAATCTTTCTTTTTATCAAACAAAAAATTCCAGCAATATACCAAAAATACTAAAAGTGCAATGCTTTACAAACGTCAACAAAAGTGTCGCGAGTCCAAATAAATTAACAACGTAATTTATCATCAACATATGTATTTTCAATCGAAAAAATCGCGTGTTCTCATCAAATATTTAAAAACTGAAAAAGTGTTTCGGGGCCAATGCTATTGAGTCAGTTGCTACTAAAAAAAAAACCAACAACTTCAGAAGAACAACAACAACGTCGTCAGTGTGGTAAGTAAATGCTTTTTATTGTTATTGTTTTGTTAATTTGACATTCACACGCTCTCAGCAAAAGAAGTGTGGGATTTCAATCGACATCGACAGAGGCAATTTAGTTCATAGTTAGTAGTTCATGATCATTCATTTAGTTCCAATTGGTGTTCCTCATTCTCCGATCGTTCGTAACAACGCAAGCA
The DNA here is from genome assembly GCA_018152125.1 of Drosophila dunni. Lineage (NCBI taxonomy): Eukaryota > Metazoa > Arthropoda > Insecta > Diptera > Drosophilidae > Drosophila > Drosophila dunni. The sequence continues at coordinate 5,813,900 of JAECXC010000286.1, forward strand.
CAGCTGATGGGCCACCACTCTTAGGGATGCGCTAAGAAATTGAGCGTTGCCCATTTGTTTGCATTCATTTTTTAAATTTTTGTATACGCCTTATTAATGCAATGAAATAATTCACTTGATACAAAATTACAAGTTCTTTATACTGATTGAAACCTAAATCTGTGCAATGCTTACTTGCATTAATCAGCTTACTTTTCCGATAAGTATTGTTCCCAATGAGTATTGTTTAATTTTTATTAAAATAATACTGACGATTTAATTGTTGTTAATAAGCTGATAAATAAATCAATTAATTTTTGTTAATGATTTTCGAAATAGCTCAAAGCATAAAAGATTTAATATAAAAATAGTAAAGTCTGACAAACTTTTCAATAAAAATGGGGAAAACTAAAAAAACCCAAATTGTATCGTATATTTTCAACCATTATTTATTTAATTTTTGTAGACCTCTGGACTTCAAAAACTCCTGTTTCTTTATTCGACATAAATAAATAATTGCGAAGAAATGAAATATTAATCGTATTTAATATTGATTTAGCATCTGTAAATTTGTAAACAACAATAAACAAAAGCGTTAATAAACTCATTTTGTTTACTCTTTTTTTTAAGCAGCAACTGATTTAAAATGTTAGTAAACAAGCAAAATAAAAATGATGAATACGCAACAAGTTCAAATAGATTTAATGGGCCACTTTAATAGCGATCAAAGTTCGGATTGAGAAAGGTTTTCTCACTCCATATACGAGTACATTTAAGCTTAATGCAATTAAATTACTTAATTAGGTAGCACATAATAAAACGCACAATGACACAATTATTCGTTGCTTAAAAGCAAGCTGATTTATGTGTTAATTATTAAATGTACTTTAATTGCAATGCAATTAATCAAAAACCACTGCCATTGAAATGATACCCGTTTAAATAACTGTCTATTCAATTAGTTTCGTGAAGAGGCTGAGTTTTGAGGTATGTAGGTAGATTGATATGTAAATAAAACTTTATGGCACATATTCGGCTTTAATTAGTTTTAATTTGGGTTCCGAGAGCAGCAAGCAATCAATTTCCGTGCATACCATATTTATCTAAATAATTTGTATTGCAATAAAATTGAATGCACATTCCTGAACTGTTGTGATTCGGTGTATGAATGCGAAAATTGCTTTGAGTGCAACAAAATAAATTGGAAAACGAATGAAAATTCTAAACGGTAAATGCATACGAAGGCACAATAAAAATAACTGTAATCCGTACATTTTGCAATAACTTTTCTGCACTTTGGCCTCATAAAATATATATATATTTTTTTTATTTTGCATTTTTGCAAAATGCCAAATGGCTTTTAAATGTTTGACAATTCCTGACTTTTGAACTCGTGATGTGTGTGTGGCCAACACACACGCATGCCACACCTCTCTGTATAAATTTGCATAGCAAAGCCTCTCAGCACAAGTGTTGTTAGCATATATTTTAGTTTTATTCAAGATAGATAGTTGCACAAAGTAGAAAAAAATGCAACATTTTAAAACACTCTTTTTTGCTAACGATCCATACCTTAATTGGCAAAGTATTCATCTGTACGATAACGTTGCGTCTTTTATTCTTGTTACTTATTAGTTTTATTTGCCACGCAGTTTTGGCAAAAATGGCTCAGTTACTGAGTTCAATCAATTGCTTGAATTGTGCAGCAGTCTGGCAACGCTATAACTATCCCTTCATTCAAGCTTAATTTCAAATTTAATTGCATCTTTCCTAAAACTATAAATTTTTAATACGACAAGTTCTTTCATTTAAATAAATAAATATTCAGTATCAATTTCATTTCATTTCGTTTCTCTCCATTTTTTTCGCACTTAATATTTAACAACTTTATTGATAGGGAAATTGCAGAACTTTTGTAGGGTATTTTTGCAATTGTTTAACTTGAAATTGGTTTGGCATACAAAAAAGGACACTCGCTTATTTATGTTACACAAAGTTATTTATTTACTTATGTTTGAGCCATTTTGTAACCAATTTCGTTCTGCGTGTTCGTGCTTGTTGCCCTAAGTCATTCTCTGTTTATTATTTTACTTGTTGGACAAGAAGAGGAATTATGTACGTGACTGGCAGAAACGTGAATGATATGAGTATTCATTGTTTGACTACGGCCAGAGGGTATCTGCGTGTCGAGTAGTCGATCATGGACTGGCAGCTTTTTTTCCTGTTATCTGCTGCAATTAAAGTTAATCACTTGTTCCAATTAGCGTTGCAACTGTGATAATTTGCCCTATGTGGGTGTGTGCTGTATGTGTGTGCGTGTGTCTGTTGTGTGTATTTGTGTTTAACGCAATTATGCGGCTGTTGTCCTGCTGCCGCTCACAGTCAGAGCATAAACATCAAATCAAATTACATCACTAATACGCCACGTTGTGCGCGAATGTGCCACAAAGACATACAAAGAGGGTACAGAGTGGTAGTAAAAGAAAGGGAAAAAGTGAGTGAGACCGAGAGTTGTAGCATCGCATTCATTCTGCAATTTGTTTGCATTTATTTACCGAGCTAATGCCTGTCCCCATAAATGACCCCAAAGGCTCCCCAAAGGCTAATGAGTGTCTGAGCCTTCGGCTCGCACTTTGACTCGGTGTTCCCACAAGCTTCGTTCCTGGTCTCTTCCTTCATCCAGTTAGAGTCCGAAACCCTCATTCGTTTTGCAGAGCTTAGTTTATGTATTTTTTTTTGTTCGCCCTCTTCTCATCCTTAAACACTTTTCCTTTTTATTTCTGTTCCTGGTGTCGTTTTATTCGCGTTTTTTTCCACAACTGCCGCAATTCAGTTTTGTGAGTCATGGGAAAGTTTATCCACCTCCCACACTCGCCCTTCGTCACTTTCGGTTTTTAGGACTTACATTATGAATTTTTTATAATTTCTTGTGTTGTTTTTTATTGGTCGTTTGTATGGCTGGTTTTGTTTGTGGGTGTGCGTGTGTGTGTGTGTGTTTTTTTTGCGAGCAGAACACGCTTTAATATCGCTGTAAACAGCTTAGGAAAATTGTGATATCAAGTGTTTTTACAACACTTTTGGGAGGATTTTGTCAAAAGCAGTCGCATTGTGCTCAGAATGTTTAATTAAATTAAACTCGGAACACTCCATAAAGTTTATGTTTATGAATTGCATAAATATTTATTTAACAGAAGCATTTGTAGTAAAATATACTAGAAAAACTGTTTGAAACAATAGTATTGAGTGCGGGAAAATGAAAAGCAAGCAGATTAAAAAACATTTTGAATAAATCACAAATTCTTTGTTTGTTTTATAATTGCCAACAGTAAACAATTGGCTTAAAATGTGTTAAAACCAGACTTGAGTTTAAAAATTTTAATTGCTAGTTGTGGAAATTTCAACAATTCTATTAAACTATTAAATTCTAATTGTTTTAAACGCTGTGCAGGATTTACAAATAATAAAGCAAATTCCTGTAGAGCTTAAAATATTGGCTTTGTTTTGTTGAGAAATCATTTTTAAAACAAAGTTATGACAAGTTGCTAATGGAACTTGAGGCACTGTGCACAGTGTGAACCAGCAAACAACCCGTAAAAGTGCTCGATGATTTATAAATAGCATAGCCACACGGCACACACACATACACACACAAATTCGCACACTCGTCTTGATTCATTTCGATGGGGGTCAGTGAAAAGCCAGGAAAAGAACGAGCACAACGAGTAATCTCCTTAAAATGCAATTTGTTTTGTTGCAATCAACGATTTTTGATGATGACGCCGATGAGAAGTGAACGTAAGTCTAACCTACAGAACCTGGAACTGATGACGACGATGTCGATGATGATGATGATGATCGAATGCAAGTTGAGTAACAATTTGCAGTATAGCCAAATAAATTGGTTGTTATTTCTACCCTCTTGAATGCGAAAAGAGTGCGGGGAGCAACGAGTAAAATGTTGAAAAATGAAATTTGTAGTGCGCCTTTTTTTCTCTTTTATTTTTTTTTTTTTGGTATTTTTTTACGTGCGCACCACTTGACTCAAATTGGTTGGCTGCCACTGTGATGCATGGCGATGCCAATGCGGTTTGAGTGCTGCGACAGCCCTGACGGACAGACGGACGGATTGATGGACTGATGGACGGACAGTAGGGGTAGAGTGACCAATGGGGTTCAGTGCAATGAATGAATCACAAGCAATAGGGAAGCTAACGGGCAGCAAAGCTGCCACACAAACACACACACTCAAATGAGCACTACATGCAGGCAGGCGAGGGCAGCTTTAAGAGTAATGGGCAGAAAATAGAAAGCGACTATACAAAGTAATACCTAGAAACTTGCACCTGATTGATTGGAAAGTTTCCTATTTTCTTTACAAAATAGTTCCATTTATTTTTATATTTGCCAAGTCCTATTAAGTTTATTTTATTTATTTAATTTATTACTTTTCTTAAAAAGAATTTTATTTGAAGTAATTTGTACTCACCTTTGATTACTGCTCGAACGACTCTCGCTAAAAGCCAACGCTAACAAAAGCGCAGCGCGTGCAGTTTAGTGGCAGGGGTCAGTTGACTAGGGAGGTGGCGCCACTGTGCCAGGGTTGGGGCAACGCAACGCAACTGGACTCGACTCGACTCAACTCGACTCGACTCGATTTGGCTTCGGTTGATGTGACGTTGCTTTTGCTGCATACTTTATGGCGTGCTGGGCACACTGCATGTTTGCCAGTAACAGATTTGTTTGCGTTCCCTTTTGTTTGTTGATTCTCCCACACCACTACCCTCACCGCTGCCCCTGTTCTCTTTATACTACTATTTGCCTGCACGTATCAGAGGCATGTTTCAATTTGCACAGCTAAAAAAAAGAAGTAGATGAAAAAACTCACATGTCGATTGCTTCTCCATCTCCATGTGATTGTGAGATTGATTTCTAGTTTGCCTTTCTGGCAACGAGCACGCATTGTCTCTAGCCCTCTCTCTCTCCCTAATCTCTTCTCTTCTCTCCCTCGGTGCCTTGCATATTTTTGCATTTCTATCTTTAGATCAAATTTGTTGCCGCAAGCTGACAATTGGATTGCGCTTTTATTTGATTTTTGGCAGTTAATTAAATTGTTGAACTTGTTTCGTAATTTCTGTTTGTAAGTTACTAAATTTTATATATTTTTATCGCTTATCAGTGTCACCTTGAAAAGCCTTGGCTTCTTATCAAACATTGCCCGATATAAAATAAAAAAATTCTCAGCCCTGTTCTCCATTTCATTACTCTTGTTGGTGCAATCGGTTATTTAAACAATTTGCTGATTAGATGTTTCAGCTTTTCCTGCTCACGACTTTTCTCGGCCACATAATCGATGCTCATGCCAGAGACCTTTTTTTAATCAAATGTTTTTCATCACTTCTTCAGTTTTATTTTGTATTTTTTGCTTTTGTTTTTAGTTTTAATTAAATGCATTCCTTTCATTGGTTGCTGTTTAGAATTTTGCTTGTTGTTTTGTTTACTTCACAATTATTTGTTTTGTTTGCTTTGCTAAAATTTGTGGGCAACTATTTTGGATTTTACCTTGTTTACCTTGGTCGCAATCAAGGAGCACAGCTCTCATACATGCTGTGCACACACACATAGGTGTATGTGTACTTGTTAGTACTTGTGTATATGCCTCATTATTTTTTGCTGTCGTCATTAGCTAATCTCCAGACTCTCCATACACCAAGCTGACACATTGCCCATGACATTGCACTCAAACAGCCGCAATCTGTGTGCGTGTGTGTGTGTGTGTTGATTGTGTGTTCTTTATTTAACATTTCAATGCCTTTAATTATGACTATATTAGTCACACAACAAATGCTTCACTTACGAGTTGACACATTAAACAAAAAAGTGTATTAATTTCATGATAAATATGCGTAGATTAACTAGTATTATCACCACAGAATAACTTAAATTTTTTAAACCATTAAAAGATAAACATTCAACATATAGCCAAAGGAATTACACAATATTTTGTGAAATAAGTTGAAATGAAATCAGAATAAAAGGAAGTGTCTTTTAATCATTTCATTAAATTTTTTCGACCTAATGAATTAAGTTCTACAATCAAATACTTTTTTATTCAGTGCTCTTATCTATCTTTATAAATATTTCTATTGCAATCATTGGAACTGTGTGTATCTAATATAACAAATTAATTTCCGAGTGTAATAATAAAACTATAAATAATAAAATTGTACTAAATCTAATCTATGCTTATTTTATCACTTAAATTGTTTTCTTATCAGCAGAGCTGCTTATCTCTGATCAATATCAACACATAATATTTTCTGTTAAAAGACGCTTTGTTTTATTTTAAGTAAAAAAAACCAAGTGGAGTTTAAATAAGTTTCACCTGCCATTTCTTTACACATTAAAGATTAAAATTAGACTCATAATCAGCTACAGATGTAAATCTGTACTATCTAAAAGCTGTCATAAATGGAATTGCTTTGTATTTAATGCGAATGAGAACGAGAAATGATGCAGAAATTGGCAAATAAGTCAGAGCAGAGCGAGATGACAGCTCCCAATGGGCAGAAGAACTGTTTGAATACTTGTCGTACTTATCTAATCATTCATATGCCAAACAAGATGACTGATTACGTCGCCACATCCCTGTGAATGGCTGTATCTGTGTGTGTATGCATTTATGTACAAGTTTGTACCGATAAGCAAGACAAATGTGCTGTGTGAAATCTATAAAGCTGTATGCCTAATAACAACATGCACATGTCATAAAACATACGCCAAAATGAGAAATGTTGCCAAGTCAGCAGAGTACGCCGGATAGCCTCTGGAGTAGAAGCCGGACAGAAGCTGCCAATCCCAAGTTACCAGTTCCTAGCTCTGTTCAGCTCACAATTCCCCCATACCCACACATAACTTCCCAGTGGCCCATTCCGATTCAAATTTTGCGATCGACAACAGTGCGTATAAGAGGCAATATTATTTTATACCCGGTGGCGGGGGATTGATAGGTTTGCCGGAAGTGTGTGAAGCAGATGTAGGCAGCACTTTCAAGCCCTTAAATTTAATTTGTGTATGAAAGTTGATTCTATGAAGGCTCAAAAATAGTTCATAGCATCAGCGCTGGGTATATTCAATTCGAGTAAACTCAACTCTACTTGTCTGCCGTATTTTAGCCAGCTTAGTTGGAATCCAGAGTCTGGGATGCCGTCTTGGCTTATTCAATTTATGTTATAACATTTTCTAATGCATATTTTGAGCGCGTGCCTGAAATGTTTTCCATTTTCTTGATTTTTCTTGATTCTACTTGCTCCACTGCTGCTGCTGCTGCTGCTCAGCGATTTGCAGAGCATAATGTTTGCTCTGTGGTGACATTTTTCCCGTTTAAGCCATAGCTGCACATCACCTGGAACTTTTCACTCTCGTCCAATGTTTGCTGGGCAGAAAAGTTTCCACAAACTATTTATCCACTGTGAGTGAGCGTACGTGAGTATGAGTGTGAATTCTACGGGTATTCCAACATTTTTATTTTTTTTTTTGCACAGCCTTTGCAGTTTTACTTATTTTTTACTGGCTTTTTTTTGCAGTACACTATGCCAACAATTTGGTTTTCGCCATCTCGGCAAAAGTTGTCCGCACAAACATTTTGGTTGCAGCTGTGGCTAAGATAGACGTACTACCTTTAAGTTGGCCAAAAGTCCTCAAGGTTGGCTTGCTTTTCAGATTTTTTTCTTTCTATCTTTTGGACCAAAGTTTGTACGTATTTGTGTATTTATGGCCAACTTTCGATTGAGTCATCCCAAAAAGGTCAAACGTTTTGATTTTTAGTTTCCTTTCTCGTTTCGCTTTCAATTTGCAGCGACGCCAATTGCCCATGGGCCTCAACCGCCGTAGGACAAGAGAATAAGAGGTAAGGAGATGGAGAGCTAAAGAAGAAGATGCTTAGTCACATGTATGTGAGTTTGTGTGTATGTGTGTGTGTGTGTGTGCGTGCCATTATGTGACCATTTGCAGAGCTTTTCCTATAAAGACTAGTCCGCTTTTGTGTGTCAGAACAAGAGAGCGAAGAGCAGCAGCACCAAAAGAGCACAGAGAGAGGGGGCTAGTGAAAGGGAGACAGAGGGACAACATAGTGCTTTGGCTTTATGCTTTTTTAATATGGTCTTCCACCTCGACGACTACCTCGTTGTCATTGTCAGACGCTTTTGTTCGCCGCAGTGGCTGACCACATTTAGTTGTTGTCTATGTCATTGTAGCTGCTGTTGTTGTTGTTGCTGTTGTTGCTGTGGTTGTCATTGTCTAACTGGGGCCTGGGATCACACACAGTCCTGAATGGCTGGCTGACTAGTCGACTGGTCGACTGGCCAAGCCATAATATCGAGAGTTCATAAGGTTCTTCCTTCATTCCATTGTTCACTAATTTTGTCACGTTTGCAGCTTTTGTTGGCAGTTCTTCCATCTTCGTTTCTCTCTCTCTCTTATTATTTGATTTCACCAATCTTTTCCAGCAAATTTGCTTGGCTTCCTCCTCCTCCAGCTGCTGATCCAATCTCTGACTAGTTGTTGTTCATTCTAATGCATTTGATTGATTTGCAGTGTGTCAAAAACATAAGCAAAAAAAATAAAAGATAAAAAAATGCTCTAAACCATAAGCACAAATACTGTAGGTCAGCGTTTGCTGAGCACAGTGTGTGCGAAAAGTTTGCTCACCATATTGGATCAGGTGTTTGCTAGGTGGCGGCACGTGACTCGTGTCCTGTTCCTGCCGCTGTTCCTGCTCCATGTCCTGCCTAAATGCTCTGCATATTTTAGCGTCAACTTTGGCCTCAGACCGGTGTTTTTTTCTTTTTCTTTTTTTTTTTTTTAATGTTCCTGTTCCATGTCATGTGCTGCAAAATACCTTTAAGCGCATGTTTTGAATATTCCCGCAATATTTCGCTGTCTTCTTGTGGCTCACACTCTATATTATTTTTTTCGACACTGCTTCGCTTTCTTTTTTTTATTTTTTATGAGCTATGAGGTCGTGGTTTTTCGCGCAAGTTGACGCAGCTTATCTCCTACTTTCCACTGTCAGGTCGAGCCTCCTGTCAGCTCTCACGTACACTTATATAAAAGTATATTGTACATACATTTATCCAGATATATATTTTTGGAGGTGTGTGTGTGTTTGTTAAGTATTTCTGCACAGTTTTGCATAGCTGCTTTGCAATTTTAAAACAATTTTGATAGCAGGTTCTCAGGTATAACAATTTTGTCACACTGTTTATCCTGAGTGAGAGTGAAGGAATTTGATTGCTATTATTTTATGGTAAATATTTATTGAACCATATTTGCGAATTTTGGAAGAAATATTCATTTCGCTTATGTACTTTCACTCATGTGCCGAAATAGCTTTTTAATCTGCTTTTTTTTCTTAGAGATCCTTCATATGAGTCACGTTTTACCGAAATTTTAGCAGGCAAATTTGGAGAGGAAAGCTATAAAACTAATGAGAAACAGTAGAATAAAATAAGCTAAAGTGTTAGTTAAAATAGGTTGAAATTTAAAATGGTATAAAATAAAAATACTTTTGCTATTTAAAGAGTATCCAAAGCTGTCAGTTACCAAAGTTGTGCCTAGTTTTTGGTATCTCTCCTTTTTTTCTACATTTCGTTTTGCCTGTCGCAGTGCTTTACATCTTTTTAATGCGAAAAAGCTTTACTTACTTCCGCTGGCAGCGGCAGGAAACGGAAGTTTAACTTTTGTGTACATTTTAGTGATTCGTGCGCAGACACTCGCCTGCCAACCAGTCTTCCTGCCTTGCAAAAGCCAATAGGATGGAAGTGGGTACAAATATTTGAGCTATAGAAAATGGCATAGAAATAATGGTTTAAGGACATAATAGAACATGCTAATGACGTTTGTGTTAAACATGAAATGTTGTTAACAGAAACATGTTCGAATACTGCATTAAAAATCACTTTGAGGTCGAGTTTTGTTGCTGTAAAGTCGTTGGCTTAAATAGTTTTTGAGCAACAAAATCATTTTATAATCCTCCACCTGCTGCTGCTTTTGATTTTGCTGGTGTTGAGCTGCTTATAACTTTTGATTCTGGCTGGCATCGAGGACTTGGGATCCACCTCCCAATAGGATTTTCCACACGCTTCGTCAGCTTTTGGCCCACGTTGCAAAAGTTGTGGAAAAGTCGGCAACCAAACGGGGCACAAACAAGCAAAACTTTTCAAACTAGCAAACTGCCATGGCTCGTTATTACTATTACTATTATTATTATTATTATTTTTGGCTTATTTAATGCGTATGTTGCGCTAAAATCTATAGCAAGCTTTTTCAACTTTTCAACTTTTAAACAAAAGTAGCCACTGATTCGGATTCAGATACGGATTTCAGTTTGCTGTTGATTGCGTGCTGCACGTCCATAGCTTTTAACAGTTGAATGTGGCAAGCAGTTACGCCTTTTTCCCACACACACAGACACACAGACACGCAAACACACAGATACACAAGCACACACATACTCGCATGCCGGAAATGCATTTTCAGTGGCCGTCAAGAAAGCAAGAGAAAGCAATTTCAACAGAGTTTTATGAGCATTTGTTGCTGGTTCTTGCTTGCTGCTTGCTGGACTCGCCATTTCAATTTGCCGAGGAGCAAAAGATGTTGCCAGCAGCACTCATACACTGAGAGAAAGTTTGGAAACCCAACTGGATTGTTTAAAGGGATTTAAGTGATTTAACTCCACTTTTCAAACTTATATATTAGCTTTAATTCTTAGTTCGAAATATGAGCACATAGTTAAAGGTATTCCCCTTCCTAATTTAAGAAGCAGCTCTCTATTTTTGATCAGTGTACTCCCTTAATACTATCATCATTGGCATCCCGTTGACTCCTTAGCTTTATACCCACATCATGACATTGCAATGCCGTAAAAAGCGTTATGGCAAATTGTTTTAAGCTGTGCGAAAATGCCATCAAAATCAGTTGACTATGCAAAGCAGTGTCGTCAGTTCCCAGTTTCCGACTTTCCCCAGTTTTTCAGTTTTCCAATTGCAGCAGCAAAAGGGGGCGGGGCGGTGTGGAATTGAGGGGGAGTTTGATGAAGAAGATGGAATCTAGAGTCATTTGTTGCTGTTGGCATTGCATTTTATGGCTTGCTGCTTGTTGTCAGCCCCATTGTTGTGGCCATCTCATAAGCGTTTCCTTCTCCATTCTGACTTGAACTTTTAGTGGCTCCGCTGGGAGTCCTCGTTGTCGTCGCCATCGCCATCACCATTCAGTGGTCAACGCAGTCTGTTGTTGTCCCCCCACAGCAGCTGTAATGGGACTCACTGGCCAAAGAGCATATGCCCCGCATTAGGGGGAGTCCCCGAGAATAATAGAAAGCTTGGAAATGGGAATTCAACAAGCTGCAGACTGAGAATTGTTACAAATGAGTTGCTATTATCTGAAATGTCTTTCAAAATCTCAAGCAATTGATAAAAAACCATTCATTGATTTTAAGCAACTTTTGCTCTAAACTTTCGACAGTCGATTAAGTTGTGACTATTTATATTTATTTTTAAATTGCTTAACATTTTCATCTTTGACACACTTTGTGGGCATGAAGTATTCTCATGCTTTCTTCATCGTCTTGGCAGCACTTCAATTTAAATTGTACAAAAATGCTGCCCATCAGACGGAAAAACTGCGTTGTGTAAAGCCAGTAACTGTATATGGCAGCGGCTTTCCCATCCAGCTCCCACTGTCCCAACCACTTCCCCTTCCGCTCCCCTGAGGCTGGCCCTTTGCCTTTTCACGCGATCCGTTCTTTGTTTGCGCTTTGTTTGTGGCCCGCAACTCTGCCCCGCCCCCTTGCGTTGCCGCCTCCGGACGCCAGTGCGGCTCCGGCGTGTGAATCCACGCGGCTGCTGACACTTTGTAGTATACCCAGTGAGCAGCGTGAGGTCAAACGGGTATACGCTTTATGTGCAGCAAGTTGTTAGCGAAAAGGTTTTATGATCGGGTTTGTCTGCTTAATTATTGATTTATGAATATACTAATTATATACTAAAAATTAGCCTAATTTATAATTGTCATTTAATAAAGCTTAAAATTTAATAGGGTATCATTGGGTCCTTCTCCTAGCATTCCAGGCTAAAAGACGTTTTAAAATATTTACTTCATTGACTTAAGTTTTACTTAGTTAATCTAGGGTATGCAGCAGTACATACTCTTTGTTTCTTTCTTTTTTCTAAAGCTCTTTAAATTTTTTCTGCCCTTTACTATATAATTTTTTCATATTTTTGGTATTTTAATAACCTTTAAATTTTTTGATAGTTTACTCGTTAATTAATGACTGCAGGGTATTTAAGCGTCAGTCTGCTGGCAATTTGTATAGTTTTTTACTTGCTGTTTGACGCTTCGCCGCCCACCAAACGTCGCATGCATAATTTAATGCAAATAATGCACTTGTTTCGTTTCGTCTCGTTTCGTTTCATTTCACTTCACGTGTTGCCTCTCAAGGCGCATAGAGTTGGTGGGGGTTGGGTTTAAAGGGGGAGTGGAGTGGAGTGGAGTGGAGGGTTCTTGTGGTGCAGGCGTCTAAAGTGCACAACTCCATTTAACATTTTCTTACTGCTGCTGCTGTTGGTTGCATTTATTTAGCATATTTCTCGTTTGTATTGCATTTCCGCTTGTCGCGTTGGCATAAACTTAATTTCCGGTTTGTTGGCGCCGCTCGACTGCTCGACTGCTCCATTTTTAATTTCTTGCCTTTTGACAACTTGTAGCTGCTTTTGTGTCCCATTTGCTTTCTATTTAATTTCCCACCCGAAAGCGCGTTTTTTCCTCTCTTTCTTCCTCACGTACTTAGCAGCTAACACTTGCCATTTTTGCGGTGACACCAACGCAATTTTCATCAACTTTAACAACTGTTACGTTGTCTCTCTCATTCTCTTAGTTGCTCTGCCTTTTCTGACATCGTTTTAAATGAGCAAAAATTACTCTTACAAGCAGCTGAATAGCTCGGAGTGAAAGCTGCCACTTTCTTTAGTTTTCCTTGTGCAAAATTGGGTTGTAAATTTGCTAAGTGCCATCGTTTTCTTATTTTCCCCCACTGATACGACAAGTGTTTTGTTGTTGTTTACATATATATGTATATATAAATAAGTACAAATGACAGCTGAGTGGCTTTACTGTATTGTCGAGTGTTTTATTTTTGCTTTTGCATAATTTATTGTTTGGAAAATCGCTGCACGTGGCGTATGCGCAACGAACTTAATGGAGCTTATGGCAGTGCAATAATACGCATACGCCCAGGAGTCGGCTGTCGTCAGGTAATTAAATGCGAGTCAAAAATGATTACTTTGCACTCGCAGTCGACATAATTAAACCGCAATATTTGCATATTTCTCACATCTGGTGTGTGGATCACATCCTGTTAGTGTTCCTACTGCTGCTGCTGCTACTACTCTGTGTGTGCTGCACAAATGTGTTGGCAAGTTTATTGCTCAATTTCCCCAAAAAGTTTGCCAACCTGGTGCCGACTGCCTGCCGCCTCTATAGAGGGGCGTGTCTGTCTGCTGTGGCAAACCGACGCACATTGAGTTAACATGCAACTTTAAGATACTTTGGCAAACTTGATCCAACTTAAACTCTTGGTGACGACGATAGCCCACAGTGCTGTAAACCAAGATAAGCCCAGACAATGTTCAAACATTACCTCTGGCAACCAGCGCTAAAGAGGGAGAGAGACAATGAGAGAGAGAGAGAGGGGGGCTCTAAAGAGCCAGGTGAGTCAGTTTGACGTGTTTGCGACTTTTATTAACGCACTTTACGCTCCAGATTCGAGCCAATAATAAAGTTATTTGCTTTGGCCAACAAAAGCAAAAGCTCTCGCGATAATAATTTATAAATTTGATATTGCTGCAGCATTTGTTATGGTTCTTGTTGTTGTTGTTGCTGTGGCTGTGGCTGCAGTGTTCGCTGTGATTTACAGCTATGCCTCCTGCAATGTCCTCGCAATTTTCAGGAAGTTGCTCGTCGCTCGCCAAAAAAAAAAAAGAAAACCTGCCGCAGCAAGGACATTTATATTTATACCACGTCCCCACATTTAAACGAGCTTGTACTACATATACAAATATATATGTATTTTCAACAATTTATGAAATGATTCATACCATAAATTGATAGCATTTTTGTAATTAAATGATTTCACACATAAATAAAAGAACACTTTGTCTGATTAATCAGTTCATTTAATTAAAAGCATTCTTATGTTGAATTTACTTTAATTTGTAGTATATTTTAATGCCTTGCAGGTGAATTTATCCAGTAAAATACATGTTTTACTGAGGAAATAATTGGTAGCTTATATTTATAAGTATTTTATTTAATAAATCTTTAAAGGCAAATTATGATCATGTTTTTGCTGTCAATTATCTTATGTTTAACTACACTTACGCTATATAAACTTTATATATTTAAGACGTTTGAGACGACTGAAGTTCGTGCTTTATAACCTTTCGATTTCTAGGGTATTTCTTGGCTGTTTACTGCCTTGAGTTTCACATTTTTGTACAATTTGCAGGCCACAATTACAAGGGTGCACAATGTTCTGTTCTAGGCGTCATTTGGGTTGCCCGCCCAGCAATATACTTACTCTTAGTCCTTGATACAGCAGGAACAAGCAGGACATTGGATTCTGGTGTTGATACTGGTCCGGTGTTTGGTCTTGGTCTTGGTCCAGCTGCTGTTGGTAAAAATTATTTCGTTATTTATTGTTGTGCCTTGTCAGTTTTGCCGTGTGCGTGTGTGTGTTGAGGCTTTTGCGCCTGTTTGCAATATTTATTTCTTGTCGACTTTTGTAGTATTTATGACTCTGTTGGCACTGTGCGTGTGACCTGGTGAAAAATCAGAGAAATGAGCAAAGTGTCTGAAAAGCTGTTAATGTGAAAATCATTGAGCTGCTTCACACTCTACAGGAAGTTTCAAACTAATTGGGATGGAGAGAAGTGCCGTATGCTGGCAATAAGTTCATTTCGAATTTCGGACTAAGCAATTTCAATAGCCAATTGCGACACTCGACAAATACTCTCAAAGCCAATTTGCTCAGCCACTCAACTCGACCGCAAATGCTGCTCTCGACCCACTCCTTTTATTTGTTTTTAGCCAGCAACTGAAATTTATAGTAGAAAATTAAATAGCATACGATCTGGTTACTCATACACTGCAATTTTCCCTCTACTCTTTCCGCACTGCTCCCGCCACTTGTCGGGTTAGCTCAGTTTTATTTTAGTTTGTTTTCTGTGCGCTTCTGTGGTTTTACCCCTTTTGCTTTTTACTCCACTTGCAGTTTAATTTGTGCATCGATATATTTTCTTAGTTGTCAGGATACGCAGCAATATTACGTATACGTACAACTATACTATATATTGTAATTGTCTGAATTGTCTGCCTGTCTGCTATAAATTTCCCTGCCTGCCGTGCGATTGTCAGTCTGAAATATATATATAAAGTTGAACTTTTGGGACCTAGCAAGCAGGCAGGCAATAGTCTGTGAAGTCGACAACTTCCTTTGGTCGTAAGCATTACGTATACGTAACGAAATTTAATGTTAATTCGGTTAGCTAAATTTGTCTACTGGTTGCATTTAATTGGGCATAAATTATGGTCACTTGAAGGGTTTCTGCTTTAAGTTTAGATTAATCAGTCTGTCAATATTACAAGTTTTCCCCTCAGTTGCATCCAATGGCAACAATGAAACTTTTGAATCAATTCAAAAGTTGTCCAAACTTAAATCCACTCTGTGCACCGCCAGCTTTGCACTCAATTAAGAAAAAGTGAAGGAAATGTGGGTGCGGTGTGGGTGGTAAAGGAAAGCGGGGGGAAAATGGGTGTGCGTGTGCAGCTAAGGAAAACAATTTCATTGCTGGTGGAAAAAGTGAAGCAAACCAAAATCCACTTGAAATGGCGCAACAACGCTAAAGCTTTCTTCTTGCCAAGTTAGTGCCAACACAATTGCAACAGCTGCCACGTCAGAAGTTGCCACCTCTTCACCCCTCTCTGCACCACTGTGCACGTAAGTTGCCAAAGTTTTTGGACGGTCCTCCATTTTGCTCTTCGACTTCCGGCTGATTGACTTGCATTGAGTTGACTTAGCACAGCTTCCTTGCTTCTTCTGACTGCCTGACGGCTCTGACTGAAGGACGATGAGGAATGAAGAATGAGGAATGGGGAATGAGGAGTTCTCTCGTCTGTCTCCAAAAACTTGGCAATAGTTGCGTAAACTAATTTTCCATGTCGTCACTCGATTGTTTTAAAAGCCAAGTTTGCTGCTGTTGGCACAACCCACAGGCTTACACACAAACAGACACACAAATAGTACCATACCTAAGTCTGATCATAAAATATTTAAGCTTTGCCATTTGGTTGGCTTGTAACTTTACAAGCGGCCCGACACTTTTCGCTCCATTGTTGGCATTTAATGCACTTTTCATGTTAAGCCTGAAATCTCTCCCTCATTCCCATTGTAATGACCCTTAAATTGTTCGAAACATCTCTAAATAAAGGACTATTTTTATTCACTTTGTGTTTCTAATTTCTGACAAAATTCAATCTAATTTAACTGCAGAACTAAAGTAGAGAATTTAAATTTAATAGTTCAATGGAACACCAATTTATTTTTTATCGACTTTTTGTAATCTTGAAACCTTCTCAATTGTTGGATTTATATAAATTGATAATAATTTCAACAAAATTCTATAAATTTTGCAAGTCTGTTTTAAAATTATAGTTTTAGTTCTAGTAAATAAATTTCTTTACATAAAATGGAAGTATATTATTTTCCTGCAATTAAATTTAATACTTGCGTATTGATACGTAAGTGTTTCTCAAGTTGTTCTTTATGTTATAATAGTAGTATTAATAATAAATGTGCTGAATATATATGTCAGATATAAACCTTCAATTGACTGCATGAAAATGTGTGTGTTAGTTGGATAAAAGGTGCTTTATTGACTGCAGGGCAATTTCAAATTCTCACATCATATAAGTCGTAAGCATAGAGAGTGTAGTACTCTGCGTATACGTAACCTAAGTGTGTGCGTAATAGATGAATATTTGCGTGTACGTGTGTCTGTGTGTCTGTGTAGCATTCTGCGTATTTGTATGCCACAGACATTTCCGCAATGTATTTTGACTTGGGGCTTTTGTAAAATGATGGATAATGGCATTTAATGTGAATTGAATTCCCAATGCCAACGACTTCTATCTCTCTCTCTCTCTCCGTCTCTGTCTTTAACTTCTCTAATGCCTTCTTCACCCTTGTTGTGTTTGAGTTGTGCTAACGCCTTAAATGGTAACATCAATTAATTTACAAGTCATTGTCAGTTGTCGTGTCGTGTACATTATAAATGATTTGTGTGCGTGAGTTAGTGAGTGAGTGAGTTTAGGTCTTCATTAGACATGCCTCGGGGACATCTGTTTATGGGTCAAACAGCGTGTTGTGACCTCATTGTTATTGCACCTTCCCCCACTCTATTGATTTCGTGTGCACACTTTTGACTCCAGACTATGCG
Organism: Drosophila dunni; assembly: GCA_018152125.1. Taxonomy (NCBI): domain Eukaryota; kingdom Metazoa; phylum Arthropoda; class Insecta; order Diptera; family Drosophilidae; genus Drosophila; species Drosophila dunni. Next base: position 5,831,428 of record JAECXC010000286.1, read on the forward strand.
CCTGTGGTTTGATTTCATTTACAACAGCAGACAAAGTGAATGACTGACAGGCCCACAAAAATGTCAGGCTTTTAAACTGCTGAAGGACTCTTTAAATATGCATGAAAAGCAGTTAAAGTGCGCCGCATTCGACACTAATAGGAAACACTGGAGAAGACGTTGCGACGCTCTTATCAATTATCAATTAACCTAAATTTTAGCATCTACGTTTTTGGCACTGACAGCGCCAAAGAAAGAGAGGGAAAAGTAGAGATGGAGAGACAGCGACAATGTCAGTTTGTTCTCTCTGTCTCACTCCCACTTTATCTGTTTGTGTGCCAGTTGAAGCAGAAATTCAGCAAGACAAAGTATCGTTCAAATGAGAGCTGACAACTTTGGCTGCAGTTTCTACTACACCTGTGCCTACCTGTCCTCTGCTACGTCCTTCGCTTTAGCGCTTTCCCGCAGTCATTAGCGCGCGAGGCCTCTTAATGTTTAATCGTGGATATCCGGGGTATTCCTAATGTTAATGGTAATCGTTGCTCTAGCTTTTAAGTCATTTTTATCTGACTAAAAGTAAGATACTTCTTATTTCGTACATTTCTTATGTTATATATTTTCTTTTATTTCTTGTGCCGACCCTTGACAATAATCATTTTCTTGCCCTGTCAAATGTCAACAGTGTCAGCAATTTGTGCAACATCAACACAAGGCTACACTACGCTGCGAGAATATGTAACAACTATTTGCTGCAGAATTTTGTCTTCTGCTTTGCCTCGAACCCCTCGCTAAATTCTACAAATTCTAAGACAAACAGCGTTTTCAAGGCGACATCAGAGTGACTCCCACTAGGCGTGCCGCGGGACACCATTTTGCAGCTACTTTTATGATGCAACGAAGGCAAGCAAAAGGGTCAGAGGGGGGAGTGGCACAAGGGGGGAGTGTATAGCGCCTTTAAGACGTGCACTTGCTCAAGTGGAAATGAATTGAACTCGGGCAGCGACGACAGCGAATTGCAATCTCATTCTCTCTTGTCAACTTAACCCCGGCTTGCAGCAAGTTGCAACATTGCATTGACGCGACGACATTGCGCCAATTGTTGTCTCTGTGCATTTTGTGCATTTGAGTTGCTTTTCCTCAAAGTTAGTTGAGGGTGTTTTATTTTTTGGGGAAGCTTTTTGGGTGTTTGCCTGCGCTTTGTCATCAGCCGCATCAGCAGTAGCAGCCATTTGATAGCGGGGGTGTTGCACAGTGGCATAAATGTGTGATAAGCTAAGAAACAAGTTTACTTATTCTGTAAATGTAGACTTGTACTACTTTAGCAATGGTTTGAAAGCATTATTTTATTTTTAAATCATTTTAATTTTATCATCCAAATCCAAATCATTATCTGCTTTCAAATTGTAACCACTGTGCAGTACAGTTCATTGTTTGTCCGTTGCCTAGTGATGCTGCTGATTCTGATGCTCGATTTTTAGTTTAAACAATGGCTTGAGCATTTCTGATTGTCAAATGTTTGCAGAGATAACATTTACTATGGTGGATTTGCACTGAAGCGCACTAGATGGCATTCTGACGATGGCGACACAGCCAGTAACACCCACCTGCCTGCCCTTCACTTCTCAACTGCCCCCCTCTCTTTCCACCTCTCAGTTTATCGTCTTTCTGACTGCAACACAATTGCTATCAACTGTCTTCCTCAGGCTGCTCCACTTACTGTCTGCCTGCTCAGCAGGAAGCATCAATTTGTAATGATCCTATAAGTACTTGTTTTGTGCTTTTGTCTGGTTTTCCGTGTGCGGCTTATAAACAAATCTCGTTTAAACGCTTCTCTCCCACAGTAAAATCAATGAAATGGCAATTAATGTGTTTATTGTTGCATACTTTCAGGCTTATGACAGCTACTTAAGCGAATATTTATTTTAGAAATAACGAAATAATGAGTCCATCGCATATCAATCAATTACTTTGCTCACTCACTTGTGTAGATGGATGTGTATTTATGGCGGTGACATGATTAAACGTCGTTTGGTGATTAAATCATAACCCAATTTTGAACAATTTTAAATCACTTTTATTAAGTGTTTTCTTAAAAGGTTGCGCTTATTTAATTATATTTAATTTTTTAAATAAAAGGAAGAACAGAAATTGCTGTCTGTAGGAAAATGGTGAATGATTTTAATAAGGAAAATAACTTTCGGTCAGACTGAAGTTTTTGTGCCACTGAAACTCTACTATTTAGTAGCCAGCGTTACTATATTCCATCTCACTGAATAGATTGCATAATGAGGTACTTTTCCCTTTGGCTTATAATGTGCTTTTCCGCCCTTTTCATTTGTTTATGGGCTTTTTATTTCGATGTTTTCGCCATGCATTTTACGCTAATTGAAATCGCAATCGAATTACATGACTCGACAAGGCCTGCAACGACTGAGTGTGTATGTGTTTGTGGGTTGTGCGAGTGTAAAACCCAATGAAAATATAATCACATTTATGCAGTTTTTATGCCTGCAGTGTAAATATTTTCGTTGTAAACACGAGCTCCATACCGCCAACGGCCAAACGGCTGCTAAAGTCCTGCAAATACTCGCATAAGGACACCGGCATATGAGGACACAGCAAAACGGAAAATGGAGGCAAAGGACACAAACACACATACACTCATACGCCATCTGATACTGCAGTTGCTGTGCTTGCTGTATATTGTATTGGCATATTGAAGTCAACCCATACAGGCAGTCAACCAGTCAGTCAGTCTGTCTGTCAGCCAATTGGTCAGTCAGTCAGACTGTCAGACAGTTGCTCGTATTTGTGAATTTTCGATTCCATTTCGAGTTCATTGAATTTGCGCTGATTTCTTCTTTTTGGCTGCTTTCATACATATGAAAATTGCATTAAAAAAGTGTAAAAAAAATAAACGAAAAAATATGAAATAAAATTTATGCTGTTAGCCAGAAGTCAAACTCCCAATTATGTGTGCTTGTGTGTGCCAGAGTGTGCGATTGTGTGTGTGTGCTGACAGGATGCGCATAAATGTACTTATATTTTGATTTAATTTCATTTTCAACACGAACTCGCTGGCAGTGTGTGTGTGCCTGTGTGTGTGTGGACTTCCACTCTGTTGTAGTTATGTGTGTCCTGGGCAGCACATGACGTATACGTAATTTAATAGTTTTTCAATTGCTGCATAATTGGTTTTAGTTAATATTGACAAGCGTTTATCCCAGCTGTTGCATTATTAATGGCTAGTTTGTACGAGAGCATCCGTTTGTTGTTATGTCCACTGAATTAATAGCCAACATTTCAACGGAAATGCGCGCAAAGTTCTGTTGACAAAAATTCATTCCTTCCTTTTGATAAATGATGGCGCCAGCTGCCTGGGGTATGTGTGTGTGAATCAGAGTGTGTGTCGGTGTTAGTGCATAGATAACTGTACGTGTGTCACGTTCTGACTATTAATAATCAGATTTTTACTTGTCTCTCTATTTGCAGTTCAACAAACAAACCGGCTAACGACAAAAGGTAAATAACTTTTCACGACTTTTCCCCCCCTTTAATCTCTACTCTATCTCCGTGCTCATTTATAGCTAGAGCGTGTCCAAATTGACAAGCTCTACACACTTAGGGGATGGGGGAGTTGGAGTAGGCCAAGTCATAAAGTTGCTGCTACCAAAAAAGTGGAACTTTTAACGAAAACTGACAACCGCAATGACCAAAGTGTCATAAATCCATAACCAAGCGTCAACAACATCAGCAAACATTTTGTTTGACCTACGACATGTGACGGGGGTGAACTATGTGTGTGTGTGTGTGTGAATAAGTGTGTGTGTGAGTATGTGCTTGTAGTCAGTCAAGCTTGGCGGGCAATAACCCCCAATAACCGCCGACCCAGGGATAAACACAACGCTCAGACAGCTCTCATGTCAACCGCAGAACGACAGATCTGGCAGCAGAGCTGAGAATAATAGTAGCAGAAGGGCAGTAGTGGGTTAAGGGACGTTTGGGGGGACTTTGGTGGTAAGCATTGACTATCCCAATCCAGTGACATCCACTCATCTTAACACAACTGAACTCTACTTCATCACTACACTGTGAAATAAAGACACATCTAAAGAAAACAAAGAAATAGCTAAGAAGTAAAATAATTTAGATTTTGTTTGTTTTATTATTAATTTGTTTTTAAGTATGAAATTAAATCTTTAAGCAAATTTTAAGATCTATGAACTTTTTCATTTATTAATTATATATAATAATTTACACTTTATTTTACTACTTAATGTTGACAAGTGTTATTTTCAAAACTATTTCCTTAAGTTGTGAGCTCTGTTTTTTATCAGTGTACACTCATTTACTAAGCACGCGATGTCGCCGCTTGTCTGTCAGATAAAATGAAGTATTTGGCGAATGTGTGTGTGTGTGTGTGTATAGCACATGCGGAAAAACAAATTTCTTCACTGCAGCTGACGACGACGACAACAACAATATTGTTTGTGTCTGTGTTTGCACAAAATTATCGATAATCCGTCGACTTGTCAACAGTATACGCATGATTATGTTTATATATACATCGATATACGTGTATATGTATAACTTCAGAAATATATATTTATATTCATGCAAGTTCAGAGTAATAATCATATATTAAATGTATAAATTTATATGGTATAAAGTCGTATTTTTGCCCAGATCCAGTTGACAGTTGTAATGAATGACTTTTATGGCGGAGTTTTTGACCTAGTCTCCTCCCAGGCTACTCATGGCTTTGTGTATTGTTTATTTTGGAAATTTATGCAAATCTCTTAAAGTAGTGCCGTCATCGGAAAAGTTGTCTGGTTTCGTTAGCCTTGTTGTTGTTGTTGTTGCTTTTAATATAATAAATATAATAAGATTCTGGGATTTTTCAGCTTCCCACACTAGCAATACAATAGTTTGCTGATATCGTTGTTGTTGTTACTGGTGTTGTTGTTGTTGATGCTGTTGACATGAAAACAGTTGGCGGTCTAAGGGCAGTTTTGTAATGTTTTTATGCTTATGCTTTTACTTCTTGTCCTTCTCCTTCTGGCTGCTCTGTGCGTCTGCTTCGTGTTTGAAGCTTTGTGGTAGTTTTTGCTGAATAGCTTCATATTTATGCAAAGTTATGCGGCTTAAGAGATAAGTCGAAAGTTTGCTCTGACAACGGTGCGACAGAGGGACAGCAAACAGACCAAAACTGACAGTAACTGACACACACACACTCAAGCACTCCCACACACACCACAATCACTACAAACATTTCCTCACTGCATTTTATCAGAGAATGTAAATTGTTATCGATGCGATATGTATCCGACTGTTGGCAAGTTGATTAAACTAAAGTTAATATCCAATGGCCGATCTCCTCATAAGGAAGAGCTTATGTATGCTCCGGAAAATTTCATTTCCCGACTATTTATAGACTTATTTATGGACTTTGTTAGTCAATGTGACACTGTGGAGTGAACAAAAAGTTTTTATGAACTCGCTTCAGCGTTCAACGAGTTGTGTAAAGTGTCCACATGCAAAATATTATACCTATTTTGTGAATGTAGGGCAAAGTTTTAGCTGCAGCCACGTTGCGTATACGCAATGCAACGCAACTCCACTCAACACAACTCAAAAGCAGAGCAAATTTAGTCGTGGGAGTGGTAATAAAGAAAGCGCTTGAACAACAAGAACAACAACTAGAACAACTTTGACTCCAACGCTGCCTCACAAAGCTCAGCTGCCACTTAAGTTAATACCAAATTATATTAAAAACTTTTGGTTGCTCTCCTTTGACTCGCCATTTTCATTATCTGGCCAACAAAGGCCAAAGCGAACAAAATATGAAAAAATTCCAGAGACTGTAGTAAACTATACATTATATACAAGTACAAGTGGATGTACTTCAACTCTTCGTTATATTTACTAACTCGCAATTTAGCCTCGAGTTATATATTTGCATTGTGCAGAGACTGAGGCTTCCTGTTGCAACAGAAATATGCTATAAAAGATGCTGGACTTTTTGGACTGCATTGGCTTTTCTTTAATCTAGACATTATTCATTGCACACAGGGGTTAAAAGAGGTTTTTTGTATGGTTGGATTTGAATTGTTGAAAAGAATTTGCAATTTGATTATAAGTCAGCCTTAAATAAAACGAATGGTATCTAATTTTTCTAAATCTTGTATGTTAGAATTAGCTTTATTTAAGGATTGTTTAATATATTTGTCTCATTTTTCAAACAAAGGAGAAAAGCTGCATCGTGACATTTTTTATTTGCTCGTGAAGCGAATGGCCTTTTATCTCTTTCTGTTTCTCTATCTCTCACTCTCTTCTTCCTGATCTGTTGAAAAGGTAAATAAAGCAAAGAACATGAACTACGTGCCGCAGGTTTAACCGCAGCCCAGCATTGATTTGCTCTGGCTGCTGCTTCTTCTTTGTGTCAGACTTGAACCCATTCGCTGGTCTGCACTCTGTTCTGACCTGGCTAAAAATCGCCGTGGCAGGTTGGGTCAGGTTATAGGTTGCAGCAACAGACAGTACCACCATTCTGAGCATATTTTTTTTTGTCTGTGCTGCCTTCAAGGCACGAGCTTCAAGTATTCTGAATTATCATTTTAATTTTTTCACTTTTTTTTCGCTCTTTTTGTTGTTCACATTTCTTTTAATGAGTTTCAGGGCTCTTGCTATTCAAAATGAAGTACACTTCAAATATAATTATGAATGCGACTTTGTTGTTGTTGTTCTTGAACGATCATTAAGCTGAGCATGAATATTCCTGGCATATTTATTCAACATTTATTTAAGCACGACAATAAGAAAACTGCAGAAAAAAATTTCATGAAAATATTTAAAGAAAATTTGTTTAAGAATAAAGGAAAAAATTTACGAATTTAGCTTTGTTAAAGACTGTTGAAAGGATGGAAGCAGTTTCATTTTAAATACTTATTTTGTTTACTTATATTTTTGTTTAAATTAATAGCAGTAAAGCTTTGAATTTGTATGATTATAAAAATAAAATAATTCTGCCTCTTAAATATCCTAAACTTATTGAAAATTATCTTAAGAGTCTTTATGACTCAATATGAACTTAGCAGTCCATTAAAATATTTGGACTTCATTTATATAATTAAATCACAAAGAAATGTGTAATTTACATAAAAAAGTCTCGCTGATAAGCTTCAATCTCTTTGTGAATTTCAATCATGTCAACTAAGAGACGTAATTTACAGAAATATACCCTTTCATCGCAGGCTAAAGGGTGCTTAACGGCCAAAAGTATTTAACGGCTATTAAAATTATGAAATAAAGGGGCATTTTTTTAATTTCGCCCAAAATGCATAAAATTTTAATAGTCTGCCGAAAAGTATGCAGCAAATGAGAGTGAGAGTATAAGGGAAATGCAGTCGCTGCGCTGCTGACGACGCTGCTGGCGTCGCTGCCAATGCAATGGCTGCCGCGTCGTGACCCAATAAAAAAATTATGCCAAACGAAAGCGAAAAACCGAACGGAAAACGGCAAAACGGTAAATGGCGAAGGACACACACAGGAGGGGACAGTAGTGGAGGGAAGGGGGTTGGAAAAGTTAAGCGGGTTTGGGGTGAAGGGGCGTAGGACGGCACTGTTAATTTTACAACTGGCAGCGGACGTCGGAAGTGAGCGTGTGAGTGCGATAAACGTTGAAGGAGCATAGAACATATGCCAGTGGGCGGTAATTGGGGTAGAGGGCGTGGGCTAGTAAAAGAGGAGGGTAACTATTCGATTTGCACACTCAGCACTTATGAGATATTAAGTTGAAAACTTTGCCACAAACTCATGTTAAATTGAGCAAAATAATGCGGTCAATTTATAACGAACCGAAAACGTTGCACCGATTGAGAGCGAAAGAGAGAGATACAGAGAATAGGAGGTTGAGATCGGGTAGAAATTGGGGTAACTGCATATTCAATATGGACAATTGGGTGACCGTATGCACATGTGTGTGTGGCGGTGCCATTATGCCACAGCACTTGCCGCAAACGAGGGCCAGTGTCACAGGGAGCTTAAACAAAAGGAAGTGGTCGGGCTGCTACTTTGTCAGTTTGGTTGCTCGGCTAAAGGACGGGCAAAAAGGAGGCAGGAAGAAAGGGAACGAGCCAACTGACTACGGATGTGCGGGTGTCATTCGACTCTTTTCTCTCCCTCTCTCTCTCTCTCTGTCATTGTGTCTCCCACTCTGTCTTTTCTTTCTGTCTCTTTGGTTGCACCCAAGTTTGCAAAACTGTGGCAACGAGCTGCCGCCTGCATTGCTTGCTCAATTTATAAGGTTAAAATTATTATGGTCGAGTTTTGATGGTGCCGGGATGAAGAGTGGGGGAGCAGGGCGTACTCATATTTGAGCACGTTCTTTAGGGGAGTACGACCTGCTATTAAAAGTGCAAGTGGCTTACTCGGCTATTGGTAAATGACCCAATTTATAAGCTGCATTCCGGTCAGCGGCAAAATGGACATGACTTCATTTCTCAATTGCGCTGACATTCGACTTTCGCTTTTCAATGGCCGGAAAGTGAATGAACAAAAGTGGAGTGCAGTTTAAAGCGTTCTCTTCGTGGTAGTCAAATTGGAGGGTTTATTATAAAACGATGTTAAAATAAAATATTATCATTTCTAACACAGATTAAATTAGCAATTTAAATAAACAAAAGTAGGGCTATAGCTTTAACATATAGCCTTATCTTACTTATAAGCTTATGTAGGTCCTATAATAAGTCAAATGCTTTTTATTATCAAACTATGAAATTTGTTAGCCAATTATTGTAGCATACTCATAGTTTTTATAACTGGCTGGCTGTTCCACCAGGTTTTCATTTTGAAGATCTACACAAGATTAATAAAATCTAAATTTATAGCGTATACGCTAAGTGCTCGAAATAAGTTGTAGCATACTTATTTGGGGCAACTAGAAAGCTTTTAGTGTATGCATGTCGTTTGCATTTTGTTGTTCGTACTGCTGTTGCCTTCAAGCCACTGCTGCTTGCAGCGAATTTACTTAAGAAAACATTGTGCTATTTTATCTAGTCCTGCTTAGTTCCCATTCATTGCTCCTCCTGGCCGAGACGACTGTGGGAAAACTTAAACTTGCCAACACGTTATGCAGCTCAAATTAATTACGCATGAAATTGCAATTAATTGGTTTAGGAAGTTTTGGCCAAGTTTCTGTTTAAAGTTTCCTGCAGCCAGCAAAACGCACACACAAAAACCCCCAAAAAAAGGTTGCAAAGACTTTTAAGCACTTGGATAAACAAAAACTCGCGTCGTTGCGCCGAGTGAAACAGGACGAAAACTATGGCAAGTGAGAGAGAGAGAGGGAAAACTGACGGCAAGTAAACAGATAAACTGAGCTCAAATCTTCCAAAAGCAAAAACATCAACAAAAAACAAGCTGTTCGTGGAAGAGGTGCAAGAGAGAAAGCGTGTGAAAGAGAGAGAGCATAGACTAGCAAAACAATGGCGCAGGCAGCGGCAATAAAAATGGCGCACAAGTTCAACCACGTGGCCACGTGGCACGTGAGTCCGAGAGCCCAGAAATGTTTATTTGGCTCATTCGAGCAAGTGTGTGTGAGTGTGTGTTTGTGTGTGTAGTAGGCCAGGCTGCACAACCAAAGCACAAACAACAATAATAATAACAGCAAAAACAACAAGTCGAGGGAAAACTACAACTACAACAACTGTCACAGTAACCTAGATAGTGCACAAATTTCCACCCAAAATGTGCCACTTTCGCTTTGACCCAGAGCTCAGTGTCAACGGCGGCAACAGCAGGGTCAATGTGGATCGGTAGGCGGTGGCCAGTGGGCGGCAAACGGGGTGTGGCGTGGTGGGCGTGCTGCAGGCTGAAAAGCCATATAAGAAATCATTCTTGAAATATTATCCTTCTCGTACATTGCGGTTAAAGTGCGCAGCAAAAGGAGCTCAGCACAACAAAATTGCAGCCATGCGTCACACACACACAGCCTGACATATGGTGTATGTGTGAGCGTTAGTGTGTGTGTGTGTGTGTGTGTGTTGGAGTGTAATACATGCAGCGTTGTCATGTCTGCTGTTTGCTGCCCTTAACAAATGGTTTGATTTTCAGCTTAAGCTCCAACCAAAAGCCCCATTTTCCTTCCGCTTACCCTTACCCAATTTCTCACCCCTTTTCCCCCCCTGCTAGTTGACCTCTCGATGGCTCTCGACATTGTTGTCGGGTCAAGTTAAACATGCCACCTTTGGGAAATTTTTCAAATGACATCAATTTATTTAGACGTTGTGTGTGTCAGCGTGTGTATGTGTGTGTGTGTGTGTGCGTGTGTGTGTTTACAGCACATTTAGGCCTGATTCTGCATGCCTTGAAACCAAATATTTAATTTCGACCGCATTCGCGTTGTTGACATTCAACTTGGATTCAACTTTCATGTCAAAGTGCGCGTGTTTACGCATAAATAACTTTTGCTTTCGCTTTCGTTTTTGCTTTTCGCCTTTGAACTCGATCTCTCGGCATTTTTGTCTGAAGTGTTAGCTGGATATAAGGGCCACAAACACGACTCACTTGATCGCTATCTAAATTGGCAAGCGCTTTCAGATTTGACTTTAACTGTCAGCAACATTTTTAATGTACTACAAATTTAAATCTCTTAAATTTAACATGTCTCTTTTGCAGTATAAAAATCAATCTCGGTTCTATGCAGTAGCAACTATATATAACCATACAAATTGTGTCTAAATTTAACCAGAAATTCATAGGATATTAATTTAAGTTAATAGTGATTACAAAGTTGCTTTTTATGTGTATTAATTTCTCGTTTAAAATTTGAAAATAAATTAAATTAAAGAGGAGCCATTGGCAAATGGGTTTTTATTTATATTTTAATTTCTTTAAAGATTGAATATCAAATAAATTTTATAAGCATTTCAGTTGTGTTTTATGTCTATGCTAGCCAAAAGTTAACAGATTAATTATGCATAAATAAAACTAATTAAAAACATTGGCTACATGCAATATTAAATTGAAAAGCGTCTAACTGTAAAAATAAGTATTATTGCTTTTTAATAATAATTAATCAAGCGCCATAATCTATGTATAATTTAAAGTTTTCAATTTATTGCATTTTTATAAAACGAAAGGGATTAAAATTTCTGTTTGCATTTAGCTAAACCCAGTCATTAATATAGTAAAAAAACAGAGTATCGAATTAAACATATTGGCTTGCTAAAAGTACAAAGTACTGTGCTGTCATTAGTACCCTTTTGTTCCTTCATACTTGTTTTAGTTGAGAAACTTTTGCTTCATTCCCAATCAGTTTACACTTAATCAAAATAGAATCCTTTGCGGATTTAGGGACTTGCTTTTGTGCTGTTCCTGCTCATTTCCTATGGCATTTTTCTCCTTTTTGCTGGCGATTACAATTAATTATGTAAAGTGTGACCTAAGCCAACAAGAAGAGGAAGAAAGTGCCGTCATATTCATGAGCATAGGGTTGGGTCAAAGGGCGCGGCTGACTTTACCTTTTCTGATGGCCCTATAAACGTGCTAAAAATAAACAATTTACGTCGCATTTTGGCTTTCTTTGTTGTTGCTTTTCTTTTCTCCTTACTCGTTTTTTTTCGGGCGATTTGTCATGTATATATTTTATATATATTTAGACAGAACTTCGTGACACTTGACGTGTAAATGTTTTATACAATTTTGTTGCTCAGGGGACTTGTGATTGGGGCTGACAATTAGTGTGGGTCTCTGACTTTTTGCGCCTTGCCCTTAACCATACAACCTTTAAGCTGTAAACCCTTTTGGTTCGAGCCGACTTTCCGGGACGTGATTAAGCCAAAACTCATTAATATGCAATGAAGTGATAATGGCATGGCCTAAATGGAAGTCTCGCAAATCTTGTTTATTTAAAGGCTTCCACTGGCTTTGCTTTTTAGGCTTCTTAAAGTCCTGGAACTCTGTCAAAATATCTACTATTGTTGTACCTTAGCTGGTCTGGCTTAAATGTAAGCAAAGTGGCTTTAACCACACTGCCCACTTAAGGCTTTGACTACTCAGCTTGTCACCAGCATCACATTTAGCACCCGACCAGCACTCAAATGAGTCAACAGTTAGTGGTCAGCGACATTTTTGCTCTCAGCCAGGTTTCTTTTTTGGGACTTTTTTCGGGTAGAGTCTGAATCTGTTTCTTGCTGGAGTCGATTGGCCTCCACAGTGCGACGCGCTGCGGACGCGACAACTTGGCTAGACTCCAAGCCAAGTAAGGGGGATTGGTGTGAGAGAGGGTTGCAGTGGGGTAAGTGGGCCAAGTGGAAACGTGCAGCGACAAGTCGAGTTGAATTTATTGTGTTTGTTGTACAGAATTAAATAAAAATTGAATTATGTTTATATTCGCCCGTTGCTGTTATTGTTGGCGCTGTAATAGCGCGCATTGTGCCGCGTTCTGTCTTTGTCTACCCCTCTCCCTCACTTTATCTCTATCTCTCTCTGTCTGTCTGTTTGCTTGACTCGATGACACCATGTCGCTGTGGCTCTGTCTGTGGATTTTCTCTCCCGTTCTTGCTCTTGCTCTGAAAGCCGTCTCACTTCGAGTGTTTTTCATTTTGCATAATAAATTGCATTTTCCAAGCCAGTGAGTCGCCTTCTCCCCCTGGCTCCACTCCTACTGTGGCCAAATAAAAAGGGGTTTTCTTTACTTTTTTATATTTTTTGTTGAACAGGAAATGCGTCGCATTCGATGCTCATGGTTTGTATTTACCACGTGCTCTTTTTACGGCCATCTGTTGGCGCTGTTTTGCATTAATCTCATTTCATTGCCTTCGTGCAATCCACCTTTTTGTATCCCCTCTTGGGCACTTTACAAGGCACTGCTAAAGCTTTGCATCTGGGCAGGGCATTACCTGAATCTGAACGTAGACTGAAGCTCATGCTTTTGGTTTCTGGTGCTGTGTCAGCTTCGCCTCTTCCTACTCCTACCGCTTTTCCTGTTTCTGACGTGTTCCAACGTCACCTCATCGTCTACTGCTGTTTCCGCTTGCACGCGCTAAATCAATTTGCTCTTTAAGCTCCGCTACCAGGACTTTTGCCTGCCTTTTCCATCCTCCTTGCCGAACGACAGGGACTACGACATCGACCTTGTGTTGCACACCTTTTTAGCTTTTCCCAAAGATGCAAAAAGCAGCTTCCTTATTTTCCTTTTTCAGCTGAAGCTCCTGCTGCTGCTGCTATGGCTCCTCTTGTTTCTCCAGCTTCTGATTCAACTCCTCTCACTTGTCTGGCTCCACTTGCACCGTGTGCAGACCCCTTGTGCCCCGCTTGTCACTCACTTTTAAACTTGAGTGGTATATACCTGGTGTTAAATGATTTTCATGAGTTTAACGAAGTGGCTGCAGTGCTAGATGAGCACAGCCTCAAACTCTTACTGAAACCTCAATAACAACTGCTGCAATCAACGCCAAAAGAAACTCAACACTCGACACACAGATACTCTATCTCTCTTCGGTTAAGTAATCACTCGCAGCACTCAAGAACTTTGAAAGTAGTTAAAGTTGTAAATTAATATAGATAATTATCTTTTGTCTTCCAACTCCAAGGCTTTTATTAACTACTGTAAACGGTTTTCTTGCTATAACAAGTTTATTTTAAGTAAATTAAATTGGAAAACAATTTGAAAACTTCTGCGCAAGATTTATAAGCAATTTTGCTACTTTGCTTTTAAAAAGTACTTTGTAAACAGCTATTCAATTAAAAACTAACTACTAAATGCTGCTTAAGCTATAAATTTAGAGTCTAAATGAGGACAACAGTTGCTGACAAGTGTACAAAGTTGGATACTTAAAACATATGAATATAGAGACTATTTTGAACGCAATAATGATGCTCATAAAGGGTTTTTTTTTTTGTACTCTTTGAGACATTGTGTAGTTGCTTCATTCATGTCGCTGATTTTGGCCATTTTCTTTGATGATGTGAACATAAAAACCAGAAGAACGCAATGTGGCAAAAGTCCTTTGAAATCCCTGTTATTGTCGTAGCTGATTCTGTTTACTTTTTTGTACGCTGTAAGGAGGGTATGATGGGTAAAGATACTGTGTTTTATCTTTCAGATAGCTGAAGCTTATTTCCTCTGATGATAGCTCTATGGGGCACAAATTAAATACCTATAATCCAGCTTGGGTCTGTCAAAGTATATAATAGAAAATAATAGAAATTTCCAACAAAATAAATAAATTTAAAGCTGTGTTCGCTTAGGGAACTAAACACTGCTGCCTGTTTATGTGTTTGGATGGGTGTGTGTGGCGGGCACAATAGATTTTTGAGTGTTGGCACTTTGTTTTACAATTTTATTGCGCAAATGTTCGAGGAAAAAGCATCATCGGCTGCCACAACAACAAAAACACAAACAAGCATCATAAAAAGCAAGGAATTGCGTCCTTTTTTGCGAATTCTTCCTCTTCTCTCTTTCGCTCTCTCTCGCGCTGTTGCTTTCTCTATCGGGTTTTGGTCGCTTGCCTTTTTTTGGTTCCTCTACTTTATGGGCAAAGTGTAGGCAACGCGTGGCAAAATTGGTTAAACGTGTTTTGGGCCACGCGCGCGTTTAGGCCAAATAAATGGCTGTTAATCATGAAACGACTACTTCTGCTGGCCGTTGGGTTAATCAGGCAAATGGCCAACAGCAGTCGAGTTATTGGCCAGACTAAATTGTTACTAGCTTAAATATGGCAAAGTAATGCTCAATTTTGCAGACTCAACTCAAAAACTCAAACAAAAGCTGTCAACAGCAGCAACAACAAGTTGTAGAACAAAAGGCGCTCGTCCATTGTGGCACAAACATGGATATGACTATTACCATGAGTGTGATTGTAAGTGTGTGTGTGTACGTGTGTATATGAGTACTCATATAGCAGCTGGCAAACAAACAAGCTTGCAGACAAACAAGCGTAGAAATCTGCATGGGAGCCAGTTGACAAATGGCGCTTTTGGCTCCTCCTTCCTTCTACTCCACCTCGCCTACCGCCCATGCTTGTCTTGCCCACTTTGTTGCCGCAGCGTCTAACACATGTTTGTGTCAGTTTACCATGCATCAGAGACAGACTGTGCTGCTCATAAAACTAAATTTCTAAACAATCTGCGTTTGGCAATCTTAGAAGCGCCATCGCCGGCGTCGTCGCTGCTGTTGCTGCCTCTGTTGACGTCGACGTCGACGTCGACGTCGCTGCGCAACTTTATTGAAATGTTTGGCAGTTTTTCGTGTCGTGCTCAATTTGTGTCACACTCACACACACACACTGAAACAGACACACACGGACACAAAGACTTTTACATACACAGCTTTGCAATTTTGATTTTTGCAATTTTGCCATTGCATACTTTTTGGGGCTGCTGCAGTTGCATGTAAAACAAAGTTTTTGATTACGGCCCGAAATTGTGCCACGTGCAACAAACACACACAGAGACTCAGACACGCATACGTATATGCCGAGAGTCTGGGTATGTTATTGGCAATTCATTGATTTCTGATTGAAATTTAATTGAACCATAATTCAAAATTTAAAAATAATAAAAATGCTGGCCAGTAAGTCAGAGCTTTGAGAGTTGAAAACGAAAGTAAGGCATTAAATTTAAAGCAAATATGAATTTATTCCATGCGTTACTCGCATGAACCCAAGGATATTTTAGGTAACACAGGAAAAGCTGCTACCACACTCCCTCAAAAGTATGCTACATTTTACAGTTTAAGAAACAAATATTAATTGAAGTAAAGAGTATTTGTAAGTCGAGTTTAAGCTAAAGTTTTCCCTCTTGTATCTCTTTTAAATTTATGTTTACTTTCGCCTGCTTATCCAGTGGCCAGTCGGGATCAAGACCGCTGCCAAATCGATGATAAATAAAAGCTGTTAGAAGCAATAATCCAAAGTGTAACGGCCAAACAAGTCGTTTGTAAAAAATCTTCAAGATGTTCGTGCGTTGAGCGTGAAGGCGTGGCATTTACTGGGTCTTGTGGGCAACGAAAAAAATGATAAACAAATAGTCATCAGTCCGAATACACATTTGCACATAATAGCTATTGAGCCATAGGCAATTTTGTGTGTGTGTGTGCGTTTGTGCGAAAAAAGATATCTACGAGGCGATAGTAAGTAAATCATAAGTATTTTTTTCTGGGCGTTAGCAGACGATTAAGCAATATTGAATTTTATCTATTTAGCAAAGAAAACAAAAACTGTTGTATAAACAGTTCAATTACTTATTGGTAGCTTATCTTCTTAATGGTTGGTCAAAAAGCACAGATTAAATTGACTTTTACTTGGTTTGTTCTAGAATTTATTCAACTTATTCAGTTTTTAAGTCTTTTCTTTAAAGTCTCTTTCTGAACCCAAATAAATTGACACAGTTAATCTACTATTAATGGAATTTGTGTATCAATTAGTGGCAAAGTTCTGAATAATCTATAATAATATCTTGGCTGCCTCTTAATTGGTTTGCGGTCGGAACTCATAGTTTATTCTGTGGACTAAATTGTTTAATTCCCAAGCATTTGCTGACTGGAAATCAACAATGACAGCATTTTCAAATTAACGGAGGCTGTGATAAGAAAACTCGACCACAATTATGCAAAGTTGGCGGCAGGAGGGAAAAGAGGAAATCCAAACTGGTATTTAATTTAATGCGCTTCAATGGGCATCTGTGGAAATGGAAAAACGAATAGAAAATCCAGCTGAATAGCTTCCGCTTTTCCTGGCTTCCTCAAACCCCTCTGCGGAGCATAACAAACAGTTCATCAGCAAAAATAGTTGAATAGTTTTCGAACAGGCAAACACTGAAAATGAAACTGAAACTGAAATGGAAGCAAAGCGACAACAAATGGACAAACAAAAGTTGGCAAATGCTGCCAAATGGACAGGAATTTAGAAATTAAAGCAAAACAATGCGCAAAGATTAACAGCGGCAGATACTAGCAAGCCCAAACACACTGACACACACACATGCTTACACATACACTCCTAACACACACACCATCAGCAAACAAACACACACACAAACACTCAACATTCGAACGCGTTACAATGTATAAAATTCGCTATTTTACGACAATAGCAGCTTTAGTTTCTCTTTTCTTTATATCCTGTATTGGTAAATGCTCAAGGAGCTTGACAGACTTAGATACTTATTGAAAAGATATACAAATTAATCTATAAATTGAATTGGCACGACTGTATAGCGATCAAACAGCCATTCCAAATAGTTGCAGAATCTTTTCCACACAGGGTATCTTTTGGCCAATCACTTTTATTTCCTTGATCCTTTGTTTGCTTCTTTACGAAGAGCAGAGGAATAAAATGTGCGACAAAACGTGGAACAAACGCTGATGGCAACGACGCCGACGAGGATGATGACCATGGCAATACCGAGGAAATCGTCGTCGACGTCGACGTCGGCAACAATTACAACGACAACGAAAGCAAACAACAAAAAAACAATAACAAAAAAAGAATAACAACAATAGAAGTCTAAGAACATGTGTGTGTGTGTGTGTGTGTGTACTGTGTGCTTCACAGTGTTACATTAACGGAATTGAACGCCATGTTGTCGGATGCGAGGAAATGTTCGTGTTGTTTCCAACGGAATTGTTGCAAATATGTTTTCATATTTTAGCATTTCTCGGATTTTAGTCGATTATATTGTTGTTGCTGTTTTTGTGTTTTTTGTGGCAGACATGCAGACTATATTTGTGGTTTAATGCTGCAACATTTGAGCAGAGAAGTTGTAATAACAGTTCAAAAGTTAATAGAGGGGTGATTTCAAGTTGGCATGCTAAATAGTTGAAATAAGATTAAATTGGTTTTCTAAAAAAAACCGTGTTAAAAGCAGAAAGTAACTAATTTAATTAAGAATTGTTCTAAGTAATATACACTATTTAATTACTTTTTTTCTTAAAGCGTGAGTTCTATACAAAATATGTTGCATACTTTTTGGCTGCATAAAAAGTGTTTGCAGTTCAAATTGTTTACATCGAACGCTTAAACTGTTTGGAATAGCTTCGATAGCTTTGTCCACACCGTGGTTTCAGAACCTTCGTTGTTTTGTTGTTGTTGTTGATTACCACACACTGACTCTATAACATCTGGATGGTCCGGTTATCCTCGCCTGCAACACTTAATAGCGACAACTACTTGAACTGCCTCGCACTTCACAAACACTCACACAGAGTCACACTATTCATTTCCAGGCCTTACACAGACATGTGTATTTATATGTATGTATGTGTGCCTCATTCTTTCTTCCTCTGTCTCTCTCTCACTCTTTTACTCTTTCTGTTTGTTTGTTTAATAAGTGGTGGGCGAGTGGGCGTGTTGCGTAAATGAATGAATTCTGTCGAGCTACGCGTGAGTCTGAGTCTGAGTTGGACGCGTGGCTGTGAGTGCACTCATGTGTGTGTGTGTGTGAGTGCGAGTGTGCCCGCCTGAATGTTAAGTGTACTCGCTATGCATGCGTATGAGTAACGGTAAGCGATGCAAAAGTGCCGGCCACAACACAATGGGCATAAATAGCACTTTTATTTGAGGGTTTTTAAGTCGCTACGTTTAAATATCTGCTATAAAAGGCGCAGCAATTTAAGTAAACGATTTTTTTAAGTACTTTAAGCATGTATTTATTTAGAATAGAATAGAAATTAATTATATATTCCAGTTAATACTATTTTAGTAAATTTCTCATTTCAATCTTTATCCAAAATAAGTTTCCTACTTTCCATAGTCCACAACGGTTAATGCTAAAGAGCGTGTGGCAACCAGAAGTATGTGTGGGACTAAGTATGAGAGGTGAAAGCAATATTGTGACTCTCACTCTTAGTGTGGGATAGCATCAAGAGCACTGTGTTGGTGTTTAAGTATTTGATGTATTACGAAACATGCGAAGCAAACGCAACCACAACCGCAATTACAATGTCAGCTTCTCGCTCTCTGGACTGTAAATGAAACTAATGTCTCACTCTCTCTGGCTCACTCTAACACGTACACTGTCTCTCTCTCTCACTCACTCACTCTAACTGAATGAATGCCTATTGCTGTTTGTTGTCTGTTGTTATTTAATAATGCAAACATGTGCGCGACCCGTTGTTGTCTTTGTTTTATTACATTAATAAACATTAAATTGGCATATTGTTTGCATATGTGGCCAACACACACACACACACACACTCATACACTCGCACATAACTATGTAGCATGTGCTGTTGTGCTTCTTCTTCCGCTTGGTTATACCCTCTATTGAATTGCCGTAAGTGGCCATTTATTTACATATTTGCGTTGAGCGACGCCGCGCTTTGCCAAGTGGCACTTCAACCTTGTCCCCCCAGGCGCCTCCCCTTCCCATGCCTCCTCGTTGCTACTACTGTTGTTTTATTGTTATTATTTTGCCACACATTTCGATGGGTTTTGTTGTTACGGCCACTTTCTGTCATTCTGTGCAATTTATGAGTTTTGCCGAGTTGAGAGTGGGGATTTTAGAGCACACTAGACAATTGTGCAATCGTTTTGTGCCTCTCTAATTGGCACTTCTCCCCATGAATTGCATTCAAATGATTGCTCACCTTCTTGTTCTTGTGTTGTTTGTTATTTTTGTGTGTATTTAATTGTTAATTGTGTTCAACGTTCATGTTGGTATGCTGCAGAGTGGCTCGTGTCATCGTTACCTTCTTAATTGAAGCTCAATTTGCATAAACACTGCGTGACAGCAAACCCAAAAGCTTTTCTACTTAATGGACGACGTTCACCTAATTAACATAGTTTAGCCATGCCAGGAGTATCTCTACTTTCACTCGTACCTTTCTCTCTCACTCACTCACTCTCTCTCTCTTTCCCCACTTTATCTTCTTTCTCATTTGCAGCTCTCTTTGGCGCTGTTTTATTTGTTTGCGTGTGTGTGTTTTCGCTAGTTTATGGCTTGCCTATGTTTCGTCTGTTTGCCTTTAGATAACATTTACCCAGAACGACAGTGAGACAGAGAGAGAGAGAGACAGAGAGAGCGAACATGTTGTACCGCTGTGCGTATACTTAACTTTATTAGCGACAAATTATCTTTGCTGGGATGCAGCGAATAAGCGCATTAAACGAAAATTCGCCAAATGAATGGGTATTTGCTTGGATTGTGTGTGTTATGTGGGTGTGTGTTGTCGACTTAATATGCTTAATTTATGGACTTCCGGATTATGTTCGCTGTACGTTAGCAAACGCTGCAATTAGTTGACAGACAGGTGTGATTTAGACTGAAATAGCTATGGTTATTAAAAATATAGTTTTTAATTAAATTTGTATATAAACAATTTAATTGCAGTGCTTTGTATATGCATATAATACAGCTTAATTTGTTGGTTCAAATAAAGATTATTAATCTGATTATTAATCTGATTAAGTTAAATATTTTATGTTGACTTTTTTTAATTAATTAAAATTATATATTTTCTGTGTACAATTTAAATTATTAAAACTTTGGCTTCAACTTAAATTAATGCCTTTTAATTGAAAAGAAATTCAAAAAAATAATCATTCAGCCGCTTGTGCATAAAAGAGTGTAATAAAAAAGTTTGCAGCATTTATAGAATTCCATTCAGTTCATTAATTAGTTGATGTTTTCATTTTGGTAACTCTTAATACAAAAGTCATGGTACAACACCAAAGTTTACCTGCCATTATGAGCATTAATTATATCTCTCTGTCAATAACAGTTGGTTAGCATGAATAATTGCAGTAAAAATCACTTAAATTGCGCCATTCATACAAAAATACTCAGACACAAAGAGAGGGGGTGACGTGGGCGAGATAGGAGACAGGAGAAGGCAGAAAGGAGCGAAATGAAAATCAAATATATAAAAGAAACATTAAAGAATCGTTTGCAGGCAACTAAGAGTTCTCCTCTCTCGACTCGCGCCACTTTTCCAGCTTTTCATTGTGTGCGCGCCAACTGGAATTCTTTTTGGCACTTTTCGGCAAAAAAAAAGTAAAAGAATGAAAGAAAAGTTCCTTAATCAAAACAACTTAATGATTATATTTGCTTTCCACCCACTCTATGCTTTCTTTCTAATTTCCAAAACGTTTCTCTCTCTCGCTCTTTTGCAGAACAGTCGCAGCTGTGTGGACCGATTTTAACTACTTCACGGATTTCTTGGACTCTTTTCTTTTCATTTTTTTTTGGAGGCGCCAGTCAACGCGTAGCGCGAATAATTGAATCATAAAAGACAGACGAAGACGGACGAGCAAATCGGAGCCAAGTTTTTGGTAACAGGAAATGTTAACAAAGCCAGGCAAATAATTTTGTTGTAAAGCGAAAGCGAAAAGGACGTTGAAGTAACGGAAAAGTCCGAGGAAGCACTGCGGAAGGAGGTAGAAGCTGAGAAATGACAGCCGCGCTGCTTTAATTAAAGCTGCCGCGCGGATGAGGCGCGTGGAGCTAGAGACTGGCCAAAAAGGGAAAAACTGAAACGCAAGAAAGAAAAATTAAGAAAGGACAGAAAAAAAGAAGAAAGGAAATTGAAACGCAATGTGGCTGATGCCGCTCTGGACTGTGGAAAACAGAACAAAGTGGACGAAATTGCTTTTGGAATTGAAGGAGCGTTTACAAACGGACAGCGAGCCGAAAACAACAAACAGATATTCATTTTGATTACATTTACCTTTTAACAACAACAACAACTACAACTACCACTTCAACGACTGACACGCAACTGGGAAATTAGCCGAGCAACGAAATAAAGTGGCAAAAATCAGAAAACTACCAAAAGAAAGCGATCAATCTTGTGCAGCAGCAGCAAAAGAGGCAGCTACTGTGGAATTTAACGCATGAAATAGCCGCAAATAAGAGCAAGTCGAGCAAGGCGAGGAAAAGAGCAGCAGACGGCAAATAGTTGAGGACCAGTCTGTCAGTTTTGCATGCCTCAGGCATTTAAAGGAGCCAACACCCATCAACAGCTACACATGAACACGCCGCTGTGACAGGACGAACAAACGACGTGGACGTGGAAGTGGAAGTGGAACTGGACGAGGAGGTGACGTCATCACAATTTCGTCAACTGCAGCGCACAAAGTGTCAGCCTCAGGCCATCAACGCAACGTGGCAGACATTCATTCCCCACCACTTGTGCACCGCAGCGCATCCCATTCGCACCGATTCTAGCTATTTTCCCCCAGCTGTTCGTCATCTGGTGTTGTCAGTGTCGGGAGCGAGTTGAGCCCACACAATACAATCATCTGTATGCCATATTTCTGACCTCAAACTCTACTCAAACTACAGCTACAACTACAACTGGAACTCAAACTCAAACTGAAACCGAAACCCAAAACGTAACCGTAACCGAAACGTACACCTACAAATACCCAGCATTACCCGAGACCCGATGAATCTGCTGTGCTGCTGTTGTTGCAGTAATATGGCACCGAACCAACGCGTCACACGCAAATGGGAACTGTTTGCCGGACGCAATAAATTCTACTGCGATGGATTGCTAATGTCCGCACCGCACACGGGTGTCTTCTACTTGACGTGCATCCTGATTACTGGCACCAGTGCCCTCTTCTTTGCCTTCGAGTGAGTACACATACACATCCCCTATACCGTATCCGTATTCCGTATATCCTGTTGACCAATCCCCATTTGCCACACTGTGTGGCTAAATTGCAAGTTTGAGTTTAACTTGCAGATGCTTTTCCCTTTTAAATACCCTGCACTGGTATAATACACGGGTATAATAAGCTTAAAGTTCTCTAAACTCAAGCTGTTTAACCTTTATCTAACCTAAAGGGTGCTCTGTAGTCTAGTTAACCCAACTGTGATATCTTTTCTTGTTGTTTTTCTTCTTTTTGTTGTTGCTTCTCATTTGCACCGCACTGTGGTTGCATTGTTTGCAAAATGAATACGTTGCTAATTAAGCATTGCAGCACAGCATTGCCCAGCTGCCACGCCCCATTTTGGTCTACTTGGTTTCCAATTACGCCCACATTAATGGTCACTCACCAAGTTCTATCCGGTGCTATCCTGTCGTGTCCAGTCCCGTCCAGTCCTGTCCTGTCCAGTTCTGTCCCTTTCCCTGTCGCTATCTCTGTATCCAATGGCATGTAATTATTGCTGTGCAACGTAGCGTATGCGTAATGCTTGGCCAGGCAAAGGATTTGCCATTTCCTTATCGAAAGCATGTTTTTCGGCTTCGCTTCGCTCTGTGGCTTAAACTTATCTACATGCCCTTAAAAAGAGATATTGCAAATAGTTGCAGCCCCTTTTTGATTTGTCCATTTAGTCCATGACTTTTACTAAGTGAAAGTCGTTGAGCAGCTTAACGATTGTGCAGGACAGTCCTGTCCTGCATTAGACAGCTGCACTAGGCGTGTCGGATTAAAAATCTTTGTGTTGTTGAGACCAAATACTAGTCAACTTGTTGCTTAGAGTTGACAAAACTTTACGTTCATTTTATAAGCTTCCTTTCTTAGAGTCTTTCATATTATAAACTTCCTTTGTGGATCTAAACTTTTGTGCTTTACAACTAACTTTCAATCAAGTTTTTCAATCACGCTTGGTGCTTCA
The DNA here is from genome assembly GCA_018152125.1 of Drosophila dunni. Classification (NCBI taxonomy): domain Eukaryota; kingdom Metazoa; phylum Arthropoda; class Insecta; order Diptera; family Drosophilidae; genus Drosophila; species Drosophila dunni. The sequence goes on from JAECXC010000286.1 coordinate 5,854,978, forward strand.
CCTTTTATGCTGTCAGTTAATCTTAATTAGCCATCAAGCGACACTTTTAATTACGTGACTAATTTAAGAACAAGTTGATGGTGACACAGAACCATATAACAAAATTATGTTCTACACGTAGACACAGCACTACTTAAAGCCGGCTTTAAATAACTTGTCAAATTTCAATAGCTTTCTTCTTGTCTCCTCTTTAAATCCCATTTAATTAAGAAAATAATCTACACAAAATTCATGCAGAGAGAATTTCTTGTTGCTTTATGGCCTCTGAAAGGAGAAAAACAAATTTGAAGTCTCGTTTATTAAGCAAATAAATAGAATGTAAATACCACAAATGTTTAGTTCTCGATTGCAATGTATATTTTGTTGAACATGGCGTATACGCAATGGGCGAAGGCAAATAACGTATACGGCACGTAGCACAAATACAAATAGAGCAGAAGCCGTTAGGTAATGTTCACATGTGCTCACATTTACATTTCTATAAGTATTTGTGTGTGTGTTTCTGTGTGTGTGTGTGTGTGAGAAAGGTGCATAATGATGCGATTTTTCTAAAGGGCACGATTAGAAAAAATTATGCTCAACATTTTCTGCACGAATCGTTCCAACACGCCGCCAAAGAAATTGCATGTGTGTCTCACACACACTTAAACACACACACACACGCACACACACTAATACACACATATATAAAATAGAAATTGCAATTCACGTCTCGTTGTTATTGTTGTTCTTGCTGTTCTGCTTGCCGCCTTAAACTTTCGCTATCCAAATTTATGCGCTGCCGAAAAGCTAGCGACGTCGACGTCGGTGCCGCCGGTAACTGCAACGTCGGCTGCACAACTCTATTCTAATACCCTATGAAAATTAAAATTTGGTAAGGGAGGATTTGTTGTTAGAATGTCGTATGATGTTAACATTTTTTGGAGAACATGTGTCCTTTTTTAACGAAAATCTTAAGCTGGATATAATTTGATTTAATTATTGTAGTTGCTTATAAAGCAAATAAAATGTTTACTTATGTTTGAAAAACATAAACAAATATTAAATTAAAAGATGTATTAAACTCTAGGGTACTTTGGAGTGTATCAAAAGCCTGCTGCCCAATAAAATTTCTATTTTCCTAGCTTTCTTTATATTAGCGCAGAGTCTCTAGCTGCAGGTGAGACGTGAGACCGGGAATGCAAGTGTGTGTGTGGCTGAATAAACCTATGGGCATTTCAATATCTCCTCCTATGCTTTTAACTGTAGTTGCAACTAAAGCTGCCACCAGTGCGGGGCAGACGTTGCGGCAGCTTCCGTTGCAGCGTTGCAGCGACTGAACTGAGCCCCCGTCGGCTATGGCCAAATTGTATTCCGTTCAACGCGCTCAACGGCAAATGCAATGCAAAATTCGCTAAAAGGTAGAACACAATGGCAATGCGATGGCTTCCTTTTCATGTGGCATTGTCAGCGATTTACCAGCTGAATGTGAGGAAAACATTTTTTGAATGCTTTTTCCCGTTGTGTTGGGATAGAAAAAAAAGCAGAAAAATGCAAAACGGATGATGGGATGCATTGTCATGACAAATGTATTTAACTATTTTCGTTTAGTTTAGTTTTAGTTTTGAATTTTTTTCTATTTCGTTTTCAATTGAAAGCAGCAGCTCTAGGGCTCTTGTCACACATTAGTTTCATTATGCTTAGGTTATCCCTTGTGTCCTGCAAACGCCAACGCAAAACTCAATTGTGTATGTCCTGAATTTGCTGCTTGCTATTCACAAATCGTTGCCACGCACATTTGGTGCGGGGAGAGAAAGTGAGTGGCAGTTTCATTGTAGCCACACAAAAACCTATTCCAATCACAATTCCATTGGGGGCTTACAGTTTTATTCTGTGTCGGTGCCTGGACTTTGCTCAATGTAATTCCCTTGGTGCATATTTTGTGCGGGCGAATGCATTTGGGGCATGGCCAAAACTCCAGCTACATTTCCATGCATCTTTGAGCAAATCTAAACCAAACGAAAGTTTACTAAAACAAACCGACTTTGAACTACTTTGAGCTTCGACTGGCATTGCTATTTTAAATAAAGCTTCTCTTGCCTTTAAATTTATTTGTAGACCCCGCACTCTAAAAAATGGAAGGGGTCTATTAAGTTTGTCAAATTACTCTGATTAAAATAGATAGTTTGATAAAAATGCCTATAAATTAAATTTAAGTACCTAAAAAGTATTAAAAATCGGGACACAAAAAAAATATTATTTTCAACTTTAAATGCTCATTTCTCGGCTAAATGAGGTGATATTTTGAAAAGCGTTGCCTTTTTAGACTTTCGACAACTAGTAGCTTCGATTCCATGCCAAAATTCAAATTTTTAATTTCGACCCCATTTTGACAAATTTTGCAGTGTTACCCCTTTGCATTTTTGTCAAAAATCGTCAAAATTTAAGATTGCGATTTTTTGATGCGAATCGATAGTCCTGGTCCTCCCGAGTCCAAAAAGTCATACCAATCGAAAATCTGACTTCTGAGTCCCAAAATATTCAATATCAAAGTTGCATAGTTTTGACTCCTAGACTTTAGACTGAACAATAAAACTTTCTTCCATGCATTATGTTAAGAAAGCATTATAATATTCTTAGTAACTCGTAGTGCAATGCAATCAGTCAAGCTAAATCAGCTAAAATGGGTTTAAAATGGCTAAACTAGCCACTCTTGCTATTGATAAGCGTTGTCGGCCCACGCATATATTTTTTATACGCCGCCCGAAATTATGCAATAAAATTTTTAAGTCTCTGTATGAACACCTGGATCTTTTAAATCTGAGCTGAAATACCAAGCGAACAGAAATGGTCAGCAGGTTGCAACACATTAGGTAAACAAACAAAAAGGTTTGTTTATACACGTGCACTGCCTCCCTCTTCCGCCCACTCTCTGTTTACGATCTCTTCACTGTTTGTCCTTCTGTCTGTCCGTCTGTCTGTCTGTCCGTCCGTCTGTCTGTCTGTCCGCCCGTCCGTCTGTCTGTCCATCTGTCTATCCATCTGTATGTCTGTCCGTCGGTCCGTATTAACACCAGGATCATTTAAATCTGAGCTGAAATACCAAGCGAACAGAAGTGGTCAGCAGGTTGCTATACATAAAGTAAACAAGAAAAAAAGTTTGTTTATACACGTGCACTGCCTCCCTCTTCCGCCCACTCTCTGTAACTCTCTTAACATTAACATTGACTTAACAGTAACTTTACATTAACATTGACTTAACAGTAACTTAACATTAACATTTCCTTAACATTGGCTTAACATTAACATTGTCTTAACATTGACTTAACATTGACTTAACATTAACATTTCCTTAACATTGGCTTAACATTAACATTTCCTTAACATTTTCTTAACATTGACTTAACATTAACATTGTCTTAACATTGCCTTAACATTAACATTGACTTAACATTAACATTTCCTTAACATAGGCTTAACATTAACATTTCCTTAACATTAACATTGTATTAACATTGCCTTAACATTAACATTGACTTAACATTAACATTTAATTAACATTGACTTAACATTAACATTTCCTTAACATTGACTTAACATTAACATTTCCTTAACATTGACATTGAATTAACATAAGCATTGCTGACAATTATTTGGAAATTCAGTTGTGTCTTACTGTGGATTTCTTTTCGCCTGAGATTTCAACTGGGAATTTGAATATTCCAGCTGTAATACCAGGCGAACAGAACTTTCAGTAGATCTCAGATCCAAAATTCAAACTAAACAAACTGATATCAACTACTTGCGTCTGTACAGAAAAACTTGCTTAAATCTCTAAGCTTTTAAATTTCTAATTTTAAGCAAATAGTTATATAACTTGATTCTCTTAACTTCCATTTTAGCCGCTTGGGAAAACTGCTTTAATTTCCTAAAAAGAAAAGCAAATACACTTAACATTTACTCTGTTTAAACATAAGTATTCAACTGACCTTAATTTGTTGCCATTTTGCTCTTTGCTCATTTACAGCTGTCCATTTTTGGCGACGCGCATTAATCCGGTGATTCCCATTGTGGGAGCGGTTTTATACTTCTTCACGATGAGCTCCTTGTTGCGCACAACCTTCACGGATCCGGGCGTTATACCGCGTGCCTCCAATGATGAGGCTGCCTATATTGAAAAGCAAATTGGTGAGTGTACAAAGAGAGTGAGAGGGAAAGAAGGATAATTTAAGTAAAAGGGAGGAAGATTGGACTATGGGCAAGGTCGTTTGCCTGTTGAATAAGCTCAAAAAATACACACACACACACACATACAGAGAGAGCAAGAAAGAGACAGAGGGAAGCACTCATTTATATACAGTATTCAGTATATAGTATATACATATGTATATGTATTTGTTTTCACTTCATTAAGTTGGCGAGTGTTTGTATCTGTATCTTTGTAGCTGCGCCTGTATCTGTGAGTGTGTGTGTGCGTTTGTGGGCGCATATAAAAAGTAATGAGCATTGCCTGACATAGAAAACTGTATGGAAAATCATCAAAGGCAAACGCTGCGTTGCCTTTACCCTAATGAGTTGTTCTTCTTCTTCTGCTTGCTGAAAAATCGTTGAAAAAATATTTTTAAAATGAGAAAACTTTTTCGCATTTTATTTTGTTTCATTTTTTTCGCTTTCCCTTTCGCCCTCACTTTACTATTTGCATGTTGCTGCTGATGCTGCATTTCCGGCGTCAACGCGCACAACCGGTTCCGTTTCCGTTTGAACATTTCACAACACCCATCGTAACCTACAAAACAAAGAAGTGCCAAACTCACTGAACAGTCCCACATACCGGCCGCCCCCGCGGACCAAGGAGGTGCTCGTCAAGGGTCAAACGGTCAAGCTGAAATATTGTTTCACCTGTAAAATCTTTCGACCACCGCGTGCCTCGCACTGCAGTCTGTGTGACAATTGCGTGGATCGCTTTGATCACCACTGTCCCTGGGTAAGTAACCAACTGCCACTACTCCCTGTCCATCCACCTTCTCCTCCTCCTTCTCCTTTATTCAATTCCCCCTGGTGTGCATCTTATAGCAGTGCTCTGCCCTGACATTGAGCTGCCAGAGCCGCAAATGTGGGCCACAGTTAACAGTAAAACAAAAAGCAAAAAACAAAAAACGAAACTACGAAGAACTTTTGCTTTTGCTTTTTGCATTGCCCTGCGGCGCCGTCGTTGACTTTAACCCAATTTTTGCTGCTGCAACCGCTGAGGTTGCTAATTTTTTAGCAAAAATAATTTGAGCAGAGCGCACAGCGAACGCGTTTTCGGTCGGCATGGAAAATGCAAAAAGGCCACACGGTCACAAGGAGACACAGCGCGACACAACCCACTGTACAGGGCGCACTGTATACTGTGTGTTTACTGTAGAGCACCAACAGACCCACTAGCCCCAACAACCCACTGCATTCACAGTCAACCACGCGCCCCGTCGACAACTAACCAATTTTAGTTTTTTTCGTATACCCTGTAGCTATTAAAATGTGCAAAGGGGTATGCCAAAGCAGCGTGGCATGGAAACTGTAACTTTTTATATAGAAATTCAACCTATTTGTTATTGTAAATAGGATAAAGTACACAGTCATTTGTCTAAATAGAAAAGGTTTATACTTTTAAGTCAGTAGTAAAGATGTTCAATACGCTTCGACAAAAGGGTATTTACAAGTTCATCACACTTTAGTTAACAGAGCAGACTGTATTATTTCCCACAAGCTTCTAAAAGATGCAACAAGATGTGGCAAGTTGCGGACCAAGCCAGCAAACCACTGCACCGAAAACATACACACACAATCACACACACCCACATACACTTAAGTAGCCGCACACTCATCGCTTTCTGATTTTCTATATGTGTGTGTGTGGGTGTGTGGCTTTGAGTATGTTAGTGCACGTAAGAGTCTGTTGCATCAAGTGCAACGTGCTTTTTGCAGGCAACATTGTCCTCGTTGTCCTTATGCTTTTATAGTGTTATACAATATATTTATGAGATATCTATTTTATATTTATTTAAGATAACATTTTCTATGGCTGGTCATTATTATTTATTAAAGCATTAAATGCTCATGTTAGAAAACGTTTTCGCAAGTGTGTTTGTTCTATAAAATAAATATTTTTGTAGAGCAAAGAGGTTCTTTTAGAATAGGGTATCTTACTAGTCACTCTTTCTCGCTTTGTGTAATTGCCCTACGCTTTGTGTAATTGCCCTACCAACTCTAATCAAATATGCAACTGCATATTTTCTATGAGGAGAAATTCTGTGCTTTTAGTGCACTTCAAAGTAAATCAAATGAAATAAAATATAAATTTTAAATGACTTAAAAAAAAGCGACCAAAGTTTTTATTCATCACTCGAAATTATAAATACATAATACAACTTGAAATAACTTGTACTTCAAGCAAGCAATTGAAATAAACTTGATAAACTTCAGAAAACTTTTACAAACTAAATTTAAATCTTAGAAAGTTTGAATATTTCCAGCAATTTATTTATGCAGGGTAACACACAGTCGTAGTGAGTTGATTTATTTGTTGTCACTAGTTTCGGAGACGTCACTTTCGCCTTTCCCCACAAGAAAGTGGGCTTTGAATTTTTCATTTGCTGAAGCTTTCCTCCTAGAGGCGACCCGCCGCGTCGGCTTGATTATGAGTCGGTGGAACTGCTGTCAGAGCCTGAAGGTCGCCCAGTGCCAGTGTTGCCTGTAGGTGGGCGGGCAGCACCGCGTGGCATTTGCTTTAAAGCTCGGCAAAATTGAGGCATTTTGTCGCTGCACGGCGCGTAATTTCATTTTGGGGGCGCCAATTATAAAGCACAGCCTGTACGGGCCTCAGCCCATTAGAGAGACGAGCCTGGTCTACGGCCTAGTGAGGCCATCAAAGGGCAATTAACCTTATTGTGTGTACACGTAATGAGCATTATGCAGAATTTCCCAAACAAGCATTTCATTGAAAATTTTCTACAACAAATTAAAATTTTGTTTTTCATTCTTTTGCAGGTGGGAAATTGCGTTGGCAAGCGAAATTATCGGTTCTTTTATTTGTTTCTAGTCTCACTGGCATTTTTAGCCGTATTTATATTCTCGTGCTCTGTGACGCATTTAGTTTTATGTGAGTTTTATTATTATTAACACATATGTGCAGCATTATCATTTTAATCAATATTCCCTAGTGATGAAAACCGAACAGGAGGTCTTCGAAGTAATAAAGAAGGCACCGTTTACTGTGATTGTTGTGTTCATTTGTTTCTTTTCGATCTGGTCGGTTATCGGGCTGGCTGGATTCCATACATACCTGACAACCAGCGATCAGACAACGAACGAGGATGTGAGTATATTTGGTTAAGATGTGAATTTGTTGTTAAATAATCGCTATCCATTCCAGCTCAAAGGATCGTTCTCATCGAAGGGCGGACCACGCACCCAGAATCCCTATTCCCGCGGCAATATATGCCTCAACTGTTGCCACATTCTGTGCGGTCCCATGACACCTTCGCTGATCGACAGGTAAATTTTGAGTGTCAATCGAATGCCAATGTTTAATTAAACCTCGTTACGGTGTTTTACAGGCGCGGCATTGCCACCGATGAGTACATACAGCAGATGCATCATTCGAATTCACGGCATGCGTTGAGTGACGTCATCAGTGCATCACAAATGGTGACCACGGCACAACCGATGCTGGGAGGTGGTAGCATGGGTGTCATTGGTGGTATTAGCGGTGCTGGCGGTGGCGTTAGCATTGGCGGTGCTGGTGCCGAGTTGAAGCCACGCTTTTATGATGAGGTATGTTAACTGATTTCAAGCACTTAATGTTTCTATACTTCAAGTACATCCAACTAAATCCAAATCTAAATGTCTCGGCACAATTGCTTGCTTCAAAGATCTCAAATTCGTACAATAAACTTGTCTCTCTCTATGAATATATATAAAACTTATATAATGCACCTGATTTTTGACGCTCTATTCTTTTTCTACCTTCTTCTTTTTTTGGTTTATTGGTCAATATTCTGTTTTTGGTAAAAAACAAACTCACAACACACCCAACAACAACAATCAAACCACAACAATCAACCACACAAATCATCAACTCTATAAATATATATAAATATATATATCTGAATGTGTATAATCACACTGAACACCTATCAGTCGAATCCCTCCTCCTCCACCATGGAGAGCAACGGTTTGACAACAACAGGAGCTGCCAATGGTCATGGTCATGGTCATGGCCACGGGAATGGTACTGGGAATGGGAACGGTGTCGGCTTCGACCGTCCACCCAGCTATGATATGCTCCAGAATGGTAAGTCCAAGTCCCGTAGACAGCAGCATCAACGGTGCTCGCTGCAAACCCTGTTGCCTGCCAGTGCACAGCAACAGTTTAAAGCCAACAAACACAAACAACTTAAACACCAAACAACACAACACCATCATCAACAACAACTGCAACCACTGCATCAAAAGCCACAGCTGATTGGTGCAGAGTTGCAGCTACAACTGCAACAGGAGGCACTTGTTGGCATGACCACGCCTCCATCTGTACAACGTTCACCGGCCACATCCTCGTACCGCTTGAATCTAAAACGTTCGTTACACCTGCCGTTAACACCTTCGTACGATGCACGTAACTCACCGCTGCCCCTGCTGCACCATCACGTGCACTCACAGCAAACGACTGCGATTGGCAGCGTTTCGGCTGCAGCAGCTGCAGTCGCTGCCGCTGGAGCAGGCGGCATGGGGGGTATGGGAGGCGGTGGTTGTGGTTCATCCTCGTCGACGACAACAACAGCGCCCACGTCCACATCGTTGGCCACCGCACCGGCGCTGGCACCGCGACGACCCTCCACACTGCAGCTACAGGGCAGTGCAGCCATCTCGGCCAGTCAGACAACAGTGACCACCATACAAACGTTGGCACCACAGGCACCCGCACCAAGTGATTTCAAGTACTATTCCCCGCAACAGCGTCACACCAACTATCCATTCCCCAAGACGGCTCGGAGTATGCGACGCCAGTCAACACAATCGGTGGACTCGCAGAAGGTTAACATCGCAGGTTACCATCCGTTGCCGATGCGATCGCGTTATAAGCATCAGGAGGTGATGTTTGAGCTGAAGTCACCGACGAATCGGTTGACAATTCGTGAATGCGATTTTGGCGGTGGCGGCGAACCCTGCGACGACGATCAGTCGATCAAGGATAGCCAGATCTTTCGTGTTAGTAAACGAAATCTTTATATGAATCATCGGTCGCCGTGGAAGGAGCGTGATCGGTATTCGAATCTATATGAGTACTCTTTCAACATCGATCTCAATTCGATTATCGAGGATGCCGCGGGCAGTGATTCGTCCTAGTACGCAGCTCTAAATTCGCAATTAATAGCTAAAAGCACTGCCAACAAAACTCATATTGACTACTACATTGATTGGTTGTTAACGATACTAAGCTCGAACAGATTTCCAAATCAAATTGGGCATCCTAATGCTGCACTCGGAATGAAATTTGCAATTTGTCTGAATGAACTAAATAGTTGTATGTTAAACTACTATATAAAACTTAACATAACTTTCCAATTGGCTTCCGTGACGCGCTTAACAATATAGAATTAAATAATTAGTAGAGTTGTTTTTTTAATTTCTTGTACATTCATTTTGCACGCGTAGTTTCGCAGCAGAAAGTGTCGCGTTGGCGTTTGAATTTTTTTTTTAATCCCTCTGTATTTAAATTCCCCGAAAAGTATCCAAAATTTCCCAATGCTGTAAAAATTAATAACTTGGTTCATACAAACTTTTGCGTTTATTTAGCACCCTAAATCATAGGCAAAAACCACGCTGTCGCACCGCAAGCGGAACGCCAGTGTGGCCAAGTAATTTTCAGTTGTCGCAGCAACAAACACAACACACACATACACTTGTGCATAAAACAATATATACCGTACTATATAAATATACTACTTGAATGTTGAAAGTCCATATCCCGACGCCGCCACCTCCAATAGCGAATAGACCAAACCAAAACCAAAAAACTAAACCAAAAATTAAACTTTAAAATGAGAGCTAAAGCATTGCCAAGACACTTGCATGTTGAGCTTGGTTCGTAGTGAATTTGAGACTTTTCATTTGTACAACATTTATATATATTTAGCCTTTGATTTATTTCTTGGCAGTCACTTGTGCAATTTAGTTAACATATATTTAATTTGTAAGGTTTCAATCAAATGAGAAACTCACAAAACAAAATTTATGAACTTAGCAAACAATAAATTAAATAGCCAAACAACTGCCATTTATCGACAAAAACTAAAAAAAAAAAAAAATAAAAGCAAGAAAATAATTAAACATTTATGTTAAAAATATAAACATTTTTATTTGGTCTTTTTTACAAGTCGTAGTCGAAATCGATGCGAAGAACAAACGTTTAAAATTCAATAAGAATTTGATATCAATTTTAATAGATATGTAATTTTAAAAGATGTGAAAAACCAATTCTAGTAATATTAACTAAACAGATGCATTAATATTGGATATTTACTAGGTAACAAATTGCCAAGTGACTGCAAATAGTATGTCAACAAAAATAAATAAATTGAAATATAAAGAAATGTGTTAAAACTGAGAGACAAATATTTATAAATAAATCAAATATAATACTAGTTGTAAATGTTAACAGAGCTAATCCCGAATTATTGAAACTGAGGATTGGATGGATTTTAAGTGAAATGATAAATACTTGATTAGAACAATAAGTCAGCTTACTGTAAATGGCACACTCTGGCAGCATTAGCGCTTTGTGCCCGGTCTTAAAGGCTATAAATGTTAACCATTAACAATATGTTAAGATCTATATATATTATATATACAATACATGAGTTCCTTTTAGCAATGGAAAAGTTATGAAATGAATGCATACGTATTTGAATATAATAAGAAATTGATGATATAAACACACACACACAGTCACTCACACGTACATACTTGCAGACAAGCAAACATAAATAATTATACTTAAATGTTGGGCAATAAATGTACGCTATTGAAATGTTAACGAAAAGAAACCAAGAAACGCATTGTATACGCTTAGCAGCGAGTCAGAGCGAGACAATATATGTATACTCAGATCAAGTGTGTACACACTGAAAAGGAAACAGTGAAGATCTTTTTGTGTGCACACACTGAAACAGTTCGACACACACTCTCACATTTTCTCCCTCTCTTTCTTACACTTGGACACACAGTGTCAGACGAATTGAACGCCATTTTGCCAGAATTGTGCGCTGCTTCTTCTTCTTCTTGTTCGCAGTCAATGTTTGAGTTCCATTTGCGTGATATCATTTCATATCACATGAATCGAAGGCGAACACTTACACACACTCTCACACACATACAGTAACACACACACGCGCACACACACTAATGCCAAACTCTTTTTTTTTGTATCTTTCAATATAACTTGACTATGGAAAAAAACAAAACCAAATCAAAACTTTAAAACAAATACCATAAAAAATTTGTGTCTTGTAATCTATCTAAAAAAATCTTAATGCAATTGAGTGAAAGCTTTCGTGGGCCGCTTAAAACTAGAGTAAAACATACCTAAATGCGTTTATGGCTCAATTGGGTGAGTTGCCTCCATAAAAAGAACATACAAAAAATCACACACAACAGTAATAATCAATAAATTTAAATATATTAAACGTTTTTGTTGTTGTACACGTATATATAATGGTATCAAATATATATATTCTTAATTAAACGCTTATCTTATTTGAAGAGCTACGATTGATACTGTACTTTGTGTACTCCCACAGTTTTCAGATATATTCCAATATCAATATCATTTCGGAGCCTCCTTTTGTTGCATTCTCTTTGTTTTCGAAAACAATTAGTCAAGACTAGAGATTTTATTATTTGAATACAAACGAAACTGGACACAAATCAATAATATTCCAACACTTGAACATTTTAAATAAAAAATGAAACTCATGATACATTTTCTTTGGCAATGTTTATTATTATTGTTATTTATTTCTGCATTGGCAAAGTTAAATTTTATTAACTTTCTGTAATTGTTGAAGCATGTGTTTAAATTGACACCGCATAAATTAGAAGTATTGCAAATTAAATTCATTAGCTAAAAACAAAACATGAAATCATTTGAAATTGATATGTATATTTTTATTTCCTTTGTATTGGCTAAATATTGATTTAAGTGCTTAACCAACTGAATTATGTAATTTTAATTAAGTTATGTTCATTTCCAAATTGGTACACTGAGAGTAATTCCAGTCTGTTTGCTGTCAATTACTCAACTTCATTTCGAGTTAAGTTGGGTTTTGTGCGGCCAACGTATATTTTAATTATATTTAATTGTTAATTTTTAATTTGCAAACTTTTCAGCATTTCAAATTTGTTGCGTATTTAAAACAAACCACCAAAGCCACGCCCACAACAACAACAACAACTACTACTACAGTAGAGCCACCTACACCAACAGCAAAACCCAAAACCCAAAACCAAAACCAAATCCAGTACACGAAATTGAAATACCAATTGAATTTTTAATTAGTTGTCAAATTTGTTGTAATGAGAGTTTTAACATTTTAAACGTTTCACATTAATTATGTATGCAATACTATTTATTGAACAAAATTACGGAAAACTGCAATAAATGTTTATCACTAATCGTGCGCTTATGTGCACCGACTTTCCACCTCTTCTCTTCTCTTTTGGCCTCTCTCTCTCACAGGTAATTCCAATAGTTTAGCCCAGCTCGTTGACAATGAAATCCCATTGGCCCACATGGACATTGGACCAACGTACAGCCAACAGACGGCGACACAGAGCCGTCAGTTCCGGCACCACAAGCAGCGACAGTTGTCCTCGAATCCTACCGGTGACTTGGCCTACGAGAATCAATTGGCTGCTGCTGGCAGTGAGGATGAGTTGGACAATGCTGATGTCGTTGTGGTTGGCAACACTGAGGTGGTTGCTGCTGTCGCAGCCATCGCGGCCTCGAGTAAGGCGCGTGAGATGCGCAACCGCAACCGCAGTGGCAGTTACAGCAATCTCTTTGACGTGGACTTTGATGCAACGTTGGTCAATTCACCGCTCTCCCCCGGTGATAACCACACATCCAACTCAGCTGGTGCTGCACTACTGGCAGCTGCCATACACGGTGACCAGCATGTGTTGGCCAAGTCCGTGTCGCAGTCAGAGAATATGTACAGTAATGTGCCGCAGGTGGCGACATCTTCGTCCTCCTCCAACGATGCCGCCCTTCATGTCTACTCCAACATCGTTGACGAGCGAGCACAGCAGCACCAACAGCAGCGACAGCAATGTGAGCAGCTGCAGGCCACCACAGTGCTGTCCTCCACGCTGCTTAGTGATGATCTCGATCTGGATGATCCCGTGAGTGCCTCCTTTGTGGGTCATCATCGCAAGTCGGGCGGAGATGGTGCCGAGCAGGCTAAATCAGCGGATCGCCTGCGTATGCTCCACGACACAACGATGATTGACACAGCACTCGATCTCGACAGTCTGGATGGCTCCAGCATGGGCAATAACTCACAGTCCTGTCTGGTCAAGACAGCCAAGTCCAGCGCCAACACGGCCGGAGTGCCCATTGTCTAAGCTTCGCCAGCTGTCTTACCAAGCAGCCCATTGCCAAAACCCAACTGTAAATAGCCAATATTTACCATTGAGCTTACGCTTTTAACTAAACAGTGCTAAGTGTTAACAAGGCCAACTACTGGGCCTTTTCTTTTAACTGATTTTTAAGCTGGTTCTAACGATACGCGGACACTTAACCACAAACAAACCTATCAACAACAACTAAAATATTACCTTAAGGCGTTATGCATTCGCATATAAATATATAAATAAATCGAGAAAAGGATAAGTACGTTAATTGATAAAGAAAATATGGTAAAAAACAAAAGAGAGATAAACATTCAATACGAGTACATATAAATAAATATACATATACAAAAAGAACGTGGTGAACAATGTTAACAATTCAAAAAAGCATTAAAAATGAATGAATGAATAAACCAATACTATACCTAAATATATATATAAATATAAAGATAAATATAAAGATACTGTTTATACAATACATAACGCAAATACAAGTAAATATATATATACATAAAATACACACACACATACATAAATACAAAAGAAAACTTACTTGTATATGGTTAGTTATAGCATTTAATTTTTGTATATTTAAGTTTTTACCAGACGATGAGCAATTTCCGTTCTTGCAAGTAGTTTAAACAACAAACAAATTAAAAACGGAAAATCGCATGCAATAAATTTATATATATTATATATAGAATGATATATATACTATATATAGTATATATGTATGAGTATGTTAATCATGTTACAAACTGAATGGAAATAAATTAAACAAGAAGATAAAGAATTGCACCACAAGCGAAAATGTTAACAACAAATTGAGGTAACAGACCAGAGGTGTGAGACGTATTAATTGTTTATTTAACACTTAAGTATATGTTAGTATGTGCGTGGTGTATAATCGTACAATGTTAAATGATATGAAATTAAATCGTGGTATAGAATTTGACAGCTCCCAAACTGATTGGGGCGATTGTGTTAATAAGCGTATGTTATGCGAAACTAACGAACTACAATTATACAAAGAATACAATTTATAAATAGACAAAATGAACTTGAAATGAGTTTTTGTTGGGGGTTTACTTATCAAGGTGTGCGAATATTGGTAAGAGGTTTATAATGGTCACATGAAATGCTAGTTCTTGAACTGCGCTCTGAACGGTAGAGCTCATTTGGCTGCTTAAAACATTCAAACTGTCATTACTCGCCTACTTTTGTCACTAAATTCTGTTGTATACCAAATGATATACAATATTGTAACACAATTATTCAAGTTTTATTATTACATTCGATTTTATTATTACAAAAGATTAGACGACGTACATTGATTGCTAGCGTAAGATGCATTAATACAAACACACATTTAAGTATTCCTCATGTGATGCATTTCGACTGAAGACATTTGCAGGTGCATTACAAAATATTATTTTCCATTTTCACGTTTTATGCTTTGTCTTTTCTTAAATTAGTTTATGTTGTGTATATGTTTTCTTCCGTCCCTGGCCATTTAACATACATAAATAAAAATATATATTTGTTTTTAATAATTAATATCAACAAATTCGAAGTTCAAGCTGAACATAGAGAGAATTTTGAGCGTTCTTCGGCGAACATCGTAAGAGTTGAACCATTCGGAAATTATTTACATATTAAGTTAAATTATTACTGGTTTGGGATATGCCAATTAAATATAACATGTTTGGGATAAGCCAATTCAATTCATTTGATTTTTGGTACGGAATATTGTACAATCATTTACAAAAGTCACAAGAATATAGTATTTAGTAAACAGTTTTAGTCTGTTTCTAAGTACATACATGGAAAATTATTGGTAAATCAATAACTAATATTCGGATCGCCATTAAGGTGCGATTAGCTTGATAGATTGAGCAACTAAGCATTGGATTAGCTTTAGATTAGAGGTAAGCGCTTGAATTCCCTTTCGGTTTTCGAGAAATCACTACAAAATTAAATAAAACGGCAAAAACAAATTGCTTAAATTTAACTCTTCTTCTCCTCCGTCCTGTCTCCATCTCCCTTCGTTCCTCCACTTCCCAATGTGGATATATATATGTGTGCGTGGTGTACACGTGGCAGAAGCGTGAAGCAGTTTGTAAATTTATCGCCTGTAGCGACCCAAATAGGCCCTGCAGTTGGGGCAAGTGTGGTGCACATCCATGCAGTCATCGATGCAACAAGGTATCAAGCAGCAACCCAGCCAGCAACTGTAATTAACAAGGATGCACAGAGTTAGAAATGGTTTTGATGTCATGTGGGTTAAAGATACTTGCCCAAGCAATGCAATTACGAAACCGGATAGATAGGCAATCATGCCCGGTTCCGTGCGTGTCGTGGACTCAATCTCTGCATGGCATGAGGGGCATATCATGTGTGTCGATGTCCGGCCAATGGGTACCACTGTCGTCAGTATGTTTGTGCCCACGGTTGCCGGCGCCGCAACGGGCGTATAGGGGCCCACGGGCTTAACTCCGCCCATGGCCTCCAGGTAGGATGGAGGCGCCGATGGCGGGGGAACGTATGTGAATGGAGGCGCATTTCCCGTAGATTTGCTCATGTTTCCCAATGTAGTTAATCTCCTAAATGCAAGTCTTCAAACGAGCTGAAAAACACAATTAATACACCATTTAATGAGAATTTAAATAAAAAGAACAAAAATATTTAAAAATAGCACAGAATTGTCGATGACTCATTGTGAGCAAAAGAGACGCATAAGTTCTATTTTTTCAGCGTTTAAAAGAGAGGAAGGCCACAAAAAGTTTATTAATTTAGACTCGTTTTGCGCCGTTTGTTTAGTCAATCATTGAAGACCCATTTTACGATAATAGCACATCATCCTTTTGTGCTTAAAGCGAATGCAAACGTCATTCAATTAAGGTCATTTCAGTTCACTTCACTGCCCTTCCGAGAGCTCTTGAGACACATTTAATTGAAGTGAACATTGCAGTCGCATTCCGACTTCAAATTGCTGTGTACATCAATTAGCGGAAAAGCCAAGTTATGTTTGTGTGTTCCACAAATGTGTTCACTGTAGTTGGCATACCCAGTATAAGGGGTATGGCAAATTTGTTTAAAGTGGGTAATTAACAGAAAGAGGCTGATGGACACGTGACCAGTTAAATAGAGTACTGCTGATGGCATGGTAATCCTATGGTCGAGTGAGCTCCATACATTTTCCTTATAATTCTCTAACACATGGTTCTATTTATCTGCCGGCTACTGTATGCAACAGATACACATGGCCAATTGGAATGGAATCCGCCAACAACTTTCCCCGCCCATACAGGAACATCACAAGTGGCAATTTGCTGCAACCGGAAATGTTGACAAAGTGTCGAAACAGGTTTCTGGGCCAAGAACATGACTTATCACTCAAATACTAAATGTTTAATAGTTTACAGAAGTTCTGCTCGTAGTGACCCCCAAGATGCCCACACAGAGCAGATTTAAATCACAAGATGTGCTAATATAATTAGAAGCAAAGCGAAAATTACGCAAATTGAGTTGAATTACGCCTAATTTTGAATCTGTATTATACCAAGCCTTATTTTTGTTGTTTTTGGGGCTTAATTGAGTCATTATATTAAGAAAGAAAGACGACCTTAGACCGCACAGATCAGACAATACAGAAGCGTTCATTTATACATGCGATTTCGCTCTCATTTCACAGCTGTGACGTCATTGGGCAAAAACGAAAATAGGCATAGGTAAGCAAACACACATACGCACACACCTTTAAACTTTATGTACACCAGGTGAAGGTATAAGTAATTGCACATGTACTAAATTCTGCTATAAAAACTTTATTTTATGGCCTGTAGTCACGAATAGTTAAGTAGTCGCACACATTATTTAATAACTTTTTCAGAATTTACCGTACTCTTTCAATAGAATTTAAATATTAGCAAATATTATAAATGCTTCCAAAGAATTTAAGCGCGATTTTAAAAACAGATGTTTATCCCAACTGCCTTGGCGATGACGTAGTCGTGTTATAATCGACGAACGCGAGATGAACAAGTGCACGCTACGAATAAACATAAACACACACACATGCACACATACGCAAATGTGTAGATTTATTTATATATGTATATGTTTGAAAGCTCTTATGTTGACATTAAGATTTGCAGCCATAGCTACAAATACACAGATTGCCTACCACTAATAATTCTATGCATATGCTGAGATTTAATTAAATTGGGAATTATTTTTTCACCTTTGGCAGATTATAACTGATTGATTACACGTCACGGCATATTTATTAATACCCAAGCATTATCGGTTGTTTTCACTTTTGTTTTGCGCTTTTGTTAAGCCATACCTTATGTACCAAAAATTTAACTTCTATATATGATGAAATATATATGTGTGTTTATACAATGTGTGTGTTTAAAGTTACGTGTGTATTTTCAAACGATGGATGTGATCCCACATATACACATACGCGTGCATATAATACAGAATATATAAATTTACTACCGTTATTTATATTTCACTAGCACGCACACACAATATCTAAGCTTTGGAACTATCATTGTTTAATTTTATTGATGAATTTGAGCACAAAGATAATAAATATTTACCTTAAAAGTGTCAAAGTAAGCAAAAACTTTCGCACGAAAACAACCAAGCAAGCAAGCACTAGAGCTGGCACATAACTCGATTCCAGTATCGATGCAGCGATATATTAATTTAGTCGCGATACATCGATTACAATATTAGGAATCGATGATTTACTAGTAATTGGTTACCAAGGCAACCCTGTAAATGTTTTGTTTACTTCTGCAATTTGTGTGTTCGGTTTTGTAGCAAATGTGTTATCGCGCCCATGACAAATAAATACACACCCAATGTAGCCGAGTTGCTTCCTGTGCGCCAATACCGCTGCGAGCACTGCAGTGACCAGGTGTTTGGTAATCAAAGTCATTACCAACTGCATCTGCGAAGACGCCATAAGCTAATCGTACCCAGCCACCTGTCCGAAGTATCCAGCTATCATTGTCCCGTAGACAAGTGCGTCTATCATGCTGATCGGCAAGAAGGTCGTGGGTTTGCGAATCTTAGATTTCTGCGTCAGCATTATCAGAAGATTCACATGTCCAAGGAATACAAATGCAACGAGTGTAACGAAACCTTCCTGCTCCAGCGGCACTTGGAGAGGCACAAATGCTGTTCGGTATATCCATGTCCCGTCTGTGAACTGACCTACACTAGTAAAGCGAGTCTTCAAACCCACATGCGACGTAAAAACCATCTGGACGTAGCCAGCAACGAGCAAGTGCCGCCAACCTCGACAAAAGTGCCACTACCACCTTTACAGATGTGGAAAAGGTTACAGGAAAACGCCAACCACGTATCAAACGATGCTCCGAGAGAAGTGAAACCGATGACACCACCCAATGAAAATAGCGGTACAAGTATCCATTCGATGGAGCCGCCCATGCAACCAATACTATATTATTGCCTGCCAGATACCTTGGAATTGCCCACAGAGACGGGGAACGTTGTCGCTTTGCAAGCTGAGATGGGTACCAATGTAAACATGGACCTAGAGCAGCCTGTTGGTCATGATAATGAGATGACCATGCCAAGCTTCACGGACGAGGAAGTGGAGAGACTTTTACGCGACATGGAAACCCAGACTGACGATGTCGATCTGGACACGCTGGACATGAGCCATGAAGTGCTGGTGCCGCTGCTGCGCGATATACAAACTCAAACACTCGACAATAGACAGCACCAAGGCACCATGACCGAATTGGATCTCGAGACGGAGTCACAACAAAACGAAGCTAGTGATTTTGATTCCTATCAGCAGCAGCAAACGGAGGAAGTGATGTTCGGTCTGCAGACATCGGCGCATATGCACACCCAGACCTGTGATGAGCTGTTCGAGGAGCTCGGTTTGTCCCACATCCAGACCCAAACCCACTGTCCCGATGGTCTCTACAACACGCAGCACACGCAGACGTGCGATGAGATGCTCGATGAGTTCCTGGAGAACTTTCAATCCACTTGTACACAGACTAGATGGTTGGATTGGCAGGAAACCGAAGACGCTAGTCACTGAACACTTTTAAGATTAAAGTCAACCAAAACTTAATTACTTAATGCTGTTTTAATTGCTTTCAGACTTAATTCACAACTTAAGTAGTATGTACAGAATCACAGCACTCTTTTGTCAAGTGGTCTTAGTTTTCGTGAGCTTAATACTGCAGACAGTTCGGCTCACCAGCAGCTCGGAGCACTGGAAGAAACAGTAGCTGCAGAAGCACAAAGCCAGATAATTTCCCAGTCCACTCAAGTAGGCGCCACGCATCAGATAATCTCCGATCTCCTTGCCACCAATAAAGTAGACATTGGAGAAGGCAGCGGGTATGAAGAGCTGGGTGGCCAGCAGAGCGTGGAAGCGCTGTGCTCCTGCGGTGCCAAAGTGCTGCTGTGCCCACCGCTGGTAGGCTGGCATGGAGACGAGTGATCTGTAGATCTTCTCCGCCGCCAAGCAGAGGAAGTTAAGTACGCTCCAGATAAGTACATAAGTGTAGCAGCCATGCCAGACGAAGACAAAGGCAAAGGTTAAGGCTGTGGCACAGAACTTGGCCACAATGGATGACTGCTTGGCGCACAGCTCGGCGTAGATGTGCCTGAAGAGGAACTCGTAGAGGCCCTCGTCGAAGTACTTCCACATGTCCGAGTAGAAGTGTATGCGACCAATGCAGCGTGGACGTCTTGGAGCGGCAATTCCGTCCTGCTCGGCAAAGGCAATGCCCAGGCCGTAAGTCACCACGTAGTACATGAAGAAGAACTGGCCCATGAAGTAGCCAGCGGCGTGTTGCCAGAACACCGAGTCCATCATAGCCACGGCATGCACATCCCGTGCCATGTAGTGGATGTAGAAGAAGTGCAGTGAACACTGCATCAGCAGCCACCAGAAGCACACACGCAGCAGGGCCACAAGGAAGCTGCGCCACTGCTGCTGCCCAGGATGGGCTACACTCGCAAACCTCTCGTAGCTGATAAACGGTCCGTAGGTCAGACAGGGAAAGTACATGGCGTAGCCCAGGTAATCCACAAAGCTATCTCCACCACAGTCCTTGCTCCTCAATGCGTAGCTGCAGCCTCGCAGTAGGCTCCACGAGAGCGTGACTATTACCATGACGTACTCCGCGTAGCCAACTTGTTCCAGCCACCACTGGCTGTTCTTTGCCAAGTTTATGGCCACGATCCAAGCTCCAGACAACAACCAAGTCAGACACTTAGAGCGCCGCTTGGCCGTCAGGTAATAGCTGACAATTAGTGCCGCAAACATGGTCAACGACGTCCAGTGCAAATGGAGTCCCAGGGCCAAAGCGCTGACTGCCACAAATCCATGGCGCTGCAGCTGTGGACACTTCCAGCGTGAGACGCCGCTTACAACCGCATGCAACAGGTAGTACGGCCAAAATTTGTATATGAAATCACCGAAATTCTCCAATTCGTCGTTGCTGTCGTCCCGCAACCGAACCTCATTGTTCCGCTGCAACAGTCGCCAGCCCTGAGCGAACTGGAATTGGGAGGAACTGAGGATGCGATCACGTAGCGCATAGATTTTATACAGTCCAATAACAATATACACTATGTAAACAGCAAAGTAAACAACTTTTTCGAGCTTGAGCATTTTGTGTTTGTGATCACTTAACCTCCTGCTGCACGTTGCATCAACGAGCGACCTTCCCTCTCCACGTTCGTTTCGTCACTGTAGCCGGTAAATCCTTGTGCTCCCTTTGTCGGCTTTTTACACGGCGTCCCCAAAATCCCTTAGCACTAGTTGCGCTTCACACTAATACTGGTGAACGTAATTTCAGTGGGAAATTTAATATGGGTGTTAAAATAACATAGGGAATTTATCGATAGCAATGCCAGGGCTCACGAATTGTGCACAGGGCTGTTGAACTGATTGTGATTTATTTAAATATTTAGTGGCATAATAATGTAAACATAATTGTATATGCATGAACAATCGCATGTGGTATTTACAGAATGTGAATGCGAATTAAGAATTCGACAAGTTAACCAAGAATAAAATCAAATTATTATATGTCATAGCTATTCCAGTTTTCGCGGACTAAAGACAGTTAAAACTTAAGGCTAAACGATTTCTACAAGAATTAAATGTACATCTACATACATACTACACGTACGAATGTAAGGATATTTAGTTGAGAACATCTTCGTCTTCTTCCTCCTCCTGTTCCTCCTTCACTTTCCGCTCAGCATCCGTAACGCGCCGCTGCAGGTGACGCCAGAGTGTGCTCTTGGGTATTTCGAAGAGATTGGCGGCATGGTTCTGTGACATGCCGCCATTGATGCAGGCGTGCACCGCCTTGGCCAATTTGTCCCGCAGCTCATCCTTTGGCGTACTGTCCCGTCGCCTACAGGCAACGAATTCCGGCAGACGCCCTTGGGCCGCTAATCGCACTTTGTGGCGATGTAACGTAGACATGGGTATACTAAGATCTTGGCTGATGCTCTTCAGTGAATCCCCGTTCTTTAGCCGCTCATACGCCTCCGAGAGTGAGGGTTTTTCGCGCTTGATTCTCATGTAGGCCGGATTGGAACGTACTCGCCTCCACAGAACTGTTTTGGATATATCGAAGCGATCGGCAGCCTTCTGGAGACTGAGTCCCTCGTGGAGCACGGCGTCTGCTGCCTGCTCCAGGGCATCATTGATGTCGTCCTTGAATTCCTTTTTGAGTGCCGCGTATTGTTGGTGTTGCTTTGTCATCGTCTTCTTTGACGCCTTCAAGGATGTTGAACGAGACTGTCCGATTCCTTGTCCCTGGACTTTAGTTCTTAAGATTTTCATGTCGAGCTGGGATTTGCGAGGCTTAACATCTATTAGCTCCTCCTCCTCATCATCACCAGCATCATCCTCGTGCATTGCCTCCTCAGCCATATCAACTTCTGCATCGCCAGAACCCATATCAATTAGCGGACCAGTGGATTGAACATATTCCTCCTCGATTAAATGTGACTCAGACTCTTCGTGATCGTGGTCAGTAACATCAGCCTCCGCATCATCTACTGCTAACTCACCACCGGTAACGGAGTCGACTACAGCAGTGCCTATTGCTCCACCCAACTTGGTCACTGATGATGCCGATTGGGTTATGGTAAACGACCCCGTGTTCTCAGTCAGTATATACTGATTGCCATTGGATGTGCCACCCATGTGCTCAATGGAATATGTTATTTTTGGCTGATCGCTGTACACATCGAGGAATTCCAAAGATCTGCCGTCCTGCTGTTGACTCTGCTGTGAATCATTGAGTACAGAATTACCCACATCCAGTTTGCCGACTACCACATTGGTCGTCTCCTCTTCCTCCTCCTCTTCCATCAACGCTGTATTCGCAATATGCAAACCATTTATAGACTTGGCTGCCTCAACAGCCATTGCGCCACTGACGACATTTGCGGTAGTTATCGCTGTGGGATTCGTCTCAAAACTGATGGCGGATTTGATGCCCAATAGATTGATAGCTTCCAGAAACTCGGTGAGCAGGGCAGATGGCAGGCTTGTCTCACCCATGTAAATAAACGACAACATGCTCTCCAGCAGCTCGCCGCGTATGTCAGGCAGAATAACTGTCGCCTCCTGGCCAACTGGTAAATCGACCAATAAATTGCGCATTAGATCGCTGCATGTGCTCAGCACAAAAAGATGCGCTCGCACACTGATGCCATCCTTGGCCACCAGCAATACCTCGCAGCTTTGGTTGTTGCTTTGCTGACTGAGAAGAATACGCTGAATATCCATTATTGTGGACGAGTGACCCATCCATTTTAGATGATTCTGTGGGCAGATTAGCAAAATCCAAATATAAGTAACTGTCGAAAACTAGTTGTTGTTTGTTTTTTGGCGCTTGTTCCAAAAACCATTACCATTTTCGTTTGTTGTGTTTTATTTTCCAAAAATCTGTTCTATTCTATTCCAGAGCCCAAGCGAAACGCTACGAAAATGGAGAGCGATAGGGTTGCCACCCGCGTGCGAGCATTAATTTAGTGGTAGCCCGGAACGGAACAAGTTCATTTTGCGTATTTAAATTCACTGAAAATAATTATTTCCATTAAGTAAAATGCAATTACAATTTAAATTATAATATTAATTAAATATTTTTAGCAGTTTTAAATTTGTTTAATTGGAATTCCATCAATTTTAAAGCGGAACGATCTAGTTCACGTAGACTAGAAATGTGCTTTACAACACTGGCAGCTTGACGTTTTGTTATTACATAAAAATATTGTGCAGATTATTGGATTTGCACTCAAATATTTAGATTAATCAAGCGTATGGCCGCATTAATAAGGAATCTGAGTGCCAGAATTGCTTCGGCCGCTTTGACGGCCAGGCATGGTAAATACCCACACTTCTGCTCACATCAAATAGTTGCTTAATTCACGTTGTTCTTCACTTTAGTGGTACCCGCTGGAACAGCTGCTCTGCGTTTGTCCAGCACCGCAGCCGTCGACGCCAAAACACCAGAGAAGCGTAAGTAATTCGATTGGCTTAAACAAGGTCTATTAATGAATATCATTTCGGACTCCAACAGCTACTGTGCGTAAACCAGACGCCGCCGCTCGCTCTTCCCTGTCGGATTTCGGTCGCTATGTGGCCGAGTGCATGCCCAAGTACGTGCAGAAAGTTCAGCTGACCGCAGGCGATGAGCTTGAGGTGCTCATTGCGCCAGAGGGTGTTGTGCCCGTGCTGCAGTTTCTCAAGGATCATCATCAGGCACAGTTTACCAATCTGATCGACATAGCCGGCATGGATGTGCCGTGCCGTAAATATCGCTTTGAGGTTATTTACAATTTGTTGTCGCTGCGCTTCAATGCTCGTATTCGTGTTAAGACCTATACGGATGAGCTGACGCCTCTGGATTCGGCTTGTGAGGTGCACAAGGCTGCCAACTGGTATGAGCGTGAGATTTGGGACATGTACGGTGTGTTCTTTGCCAATCACCCCGATTTGCGCCGCATCCTTACCGATTACGGTTTCGAGGGGCATCCACAGCGTCGCGACTTCCCCTTGACTGGATATGTTGAGCTGCGCTACGATGACGAGAAGAAACGCGTTGTCTGCGAACCTTTGGAGTTGGCCCAGGAGTTCCGCAAGTTTGACCTGTCGGCACCATGGGAACAGTTCCCCAATTTCCGTAATGCTAATCCTCCAGCCGAGGCAATCGAGGCACCCGCAGTTAAAAAGTAAAGTTTTGTCAAATGGTAATTAGATCAATAACAAACTATCAATAAAAACGATATGTAGAAGAACTTGTAAAATTAAAAACAGTGATTTATTGATAATCAACGACACACCACGTCCACACAAATCGTTTCTTTTTTTTTAACTCCCAAAGAAAAACTCTAGCTTTAGGTTCCAATAAGAAAATAGACAGAGTCAAGTTTTACAAAATATGCTTGAGCGATTTGAAAATGATCGCCAATTAAGTTATCTCTCCCTTCAGTTCATGAGTTTGCTAATTTTCTAAATTTTAAATTTTCTTAATTATGTTAGGTATCTCATGAGGCCGTATTAAAATTGTATTTCTTTAGTTGAGTTTTAGACAAGAGAAAATTTGTTAATTTCAATAAAATTTCGTTATTTTTTTTTAATTTTGTACTCTTGACATTGTTTTGGCCTTTTGCAAAAGATTAAAGAGTTAGTATTAGGTTTTACTGTTTCAAAAACGTTGATTTTTTTAAATGTATTACATTATTCGGTTCGCATTCCACAAATTACTTTACTTATCAACACATTCACACATGATAGGCGTACATACATATATATGTATCTGTATGTGTACACATAATGGGTATGTCTCAATACACTTACAAACATTTAATTATCAACACAAACGTTAGTTTACCAGGTTATTTATCCTATTCAAAAAATTGTGCGCCTGCGCCTTTAATTCAAGTTTATTTAATTATTTTCTCTTTTTTTTTGGCGGGAAGTTACTTAAGTATGTATGTGTGTGTATGTATGTATGTTTCCGATAGAAGTTGAACTTTTTGAATACCTAACTGTTAATTCGAGCTTCATTTAGTTGTACACGTTTTTTTCGTTTTCTTTCTAGTTTTGTATTTTTTTTCTGTTTCGTTTTAAGTTTTTTTTGCTTTGATTTGTACAAGAATATACAAATAATGTATACATACATAATTGTACGTAACGGTAAAATTTACAGTAATATGTGTAGCTCGGCTGTGATTACTTTAAAAATGTGTTCCCACCTACACGCACACACTTACAGTCGCCCACATATGCATATGTATATGTAGGTGCGACTGTGCATGCTTGTCTGTGCGTATTTTACAACACTGCGTCCGCAGTTAACGGCGGCAGTTACAAAACAAATTTAGCTGCACTTCACAGAGCGCGTGAACAGTTCATGTACTGATAACAAACACATACTTTTGGCAGCCAGTGTACGGTGTGTTTATCAGCACAGTGGAACTGTGACAATCAAAAAATTTCGCATGCAGGATTGATGAGTGCGCTGCGCATGACGATGACGCTGCCCACCGCACAGTGTCCTGGCGACAACAAACAACAACAAATTCGACAAGCGACGAAACGTCCAGTGATTTGGAATGATTCGTCCTGCCACAAATACAAATGTGTTAGCCAAATAAAAAGATAGGTTCACTCGGAGCTTATATCGATTCGGTTTTGGTATAAACCCGACTAGCACCAGCAGCACCCGCTGATGCATAGGCGCCTCCCTTGCTGGCACTGCTGCCGCTGGCATTCAGCTGATTCTCGCTGCTTCCGGCGGCGGAACCGGCAGAGGCGGCGGCTGCGGCTGCTTCGTTATTGAGCCGCTCGTGGTACTCTTGGAAGCAGGGCACAATGCATAAATTCGTTTGACACTCAGGACAGTGGTATTTCGTTTTGCGACGCAAAATGCGACCATGTCCATCGATGGTATTCCAGCAGAAGTTACAGCCAAGCGCTGGACCCGGACGAATCACGGGGCAATGACTAGAACGTGGATTCTCCAAGGTAATGATTTCACGCTGTGTCTAAAACGGAGAAAACAAATTTTGATTATGATTATATACTTCTTAGCTAGGTGGAGGTGTCCTAATACCTGTGGAGACGACACCGATCGCTGCAGTTCCTCGTTCTTTACGCGCAGCGTGGGCAAATGCTCAAATGAACTGCTCGTTGTGGTCTGCTGTCCACCGGGATGCAGATGACTGCTACTGCTGCCGGTGGATTTGGAGGTGCGCAGCCTGTTGCCACCTCCGTTGGCTGCCTCCACCTTGACGCTGGTCCGTTCGATGACGTGCGTCTGCGGGGAGTGCGGTGAGCGTCGTTCCGGAATGAGAGACGGCTCCGTGCTGCCTCCGTACGTGGGTGAAAATGGTTGGCGACTGCTGCCGCTGCCACTTCCACCTCCGCTACTATTGAGTCCGGCGGTGGGTGATGTCACCACCGAGACAGGTGTGCCGCTTGCGTTTGTAGGTGTGGCTGCGGTCTCGCTGGACGAGGCGGAGGTGCACGTAACAACACGGGTCGGAACCAGGTACTGCGAAGAGCCGGCTGGCGGCGGCGATCCAGAGGCATAGATTGACTCGGGCAACGAGATATGATGTGGATGATGCAGTGCCGCCGGTGGCACATAGCCACCAGCATTACTGCCGGACAACGGATGGGAGTACTGCCGATGCAGTGGTGCAAACGGATTGCTACCCGTAATACCGCTAGTGGAGCTGGTGCCGTGCAGCGAATGCTGTCGAGGCAGCAGCGGATCCGAATGCTGTTTGATCAGATATGGTGTGCTGGTCGGAACACTGAGCAGATGCGGACTCCCAGGGCCCAGGCTAGGAGCTGGCTCCGAGGCATGCCGCTCAATCCGTGTCGGTACGGTCAACAAATGATGATGATGCTGATGTTGCGCCTGATGATGATGATGGTGGTGATGCGTCGAGTAGTCCCTCGCCGTTGCCGTGACCGTAGTCGTGCCCGCCGCATTGAATGGATCAAAGTCCAGCGTTGTTGCTGCCGTATCCGGTGAAATCTGATTGTTCGACGACATACTATCGCTGTCCCGCTTCACTCGCGGCTGTCGCGTCAGCACGCGGTTCCGCTTGGATCCCATCACGGCCGATGTCGCCTGTGACGTCTGCAGATCCCCAATCATCTCCGACTCACTCGGCGTACGCTCGAAGCTGCCATTTCCGCTGCTACTGCTCTGTGTGTGGCTAATGGACAGCGTGGGATGCGCTGCATGATGACTCACGTGTGCCGGACTTGGCTCTGCAAAAAAAAAAATATAATAAAATATAAAATTTTGATTTATTTTAAATAATGGAAAATTATTTATAAATTTTAATAGTTAAAAAACCTTATTATGCTTTATATATACGATATAGATAAATTTTGAAGAAATTTTTTAGATAAAGTTTTAAAAAAAATTATAGTTGGAAACTTATCCCTTAAACTCCAGATTAAATATTTAAAGAAGCTGGATATAATATTATAAACTCAAAGAAGGCTTCGAAATAGGCAAATAGAGTAAAGTATGACTAATAGATAATTTTATTTTTATATATATATTTTTTAAATTTTATTCGTTTCTTGCACATCGAAGCCTAAAGTCTAAAAGGTTCGTTTCGTTAGTTACAATTTAATTTTAATTATAATTATATCATACAATATTTGCGTAACTTATTTTACAGTCGTTTGTTTTCCATTTACTACCGCTGCACTAAAAGTACTTTAAAGTTAATTTTAAATAATTAAATATATATAACTAAACATTCACATACGCATACACTCAGTCACACGCACACCACCGTAGTTATTGGTACTTTTGTAATCGTAGGAAACAGATTTAGTCATACTTATTGTTTATTCTATTTTTATTTGAATTATTTCACGTTGTTTTGTTTTTCGTAATTTGTTTATAGACGTTTTTCGTAGAGCTTTGCATCTAGAGTTGTAGGAATTTTAAAATGCATTACCAAAGTTTTACATTATACAATTACAATTACAATGACTTCTAACAAATCACGCATAGTTTTTTCTCATTTAATTATTTGTTAGTATATAAAAAGTTCACTAATTGTTACACACATAATAATAATATATAATATATGTATATTATTATCTGAATTCTGTTTTGTTTTCTGTTGAATGTATATTAAAAACACACTTTATTCTTATTCGTTTCGTTCTCCATTCACTTTCTGCAGTCTCCATTTAGGATTTTGGGTGGTTACGAGTTATCTTCTTAGTTCTGTTTATTGCATATTTATATATTTTCTTATGGCTTTGCCCATGTTTAGTCATATTTCACTTCGTTCTCATAATCAAATAAAACAGTAGAATCAAAAATTAAGCATTCCTTCTCCAAGATATGTCTAGGTATTTTAAGTGTGTTTGGATTGCACGAAAAAATAAAGTTTAAATAAATTAATTTCTTTAATTAATTCCTGTTTCTGTACAAAAGTTTAGCTTTGGCTCATTGAATCCATCCCAAAATCGAAAAAATAATACATTTACAAATACACACAAATATAATTATAATTTACATACATTTATATATCATACATTATTGAGTTTGCTTATTTCAATTTCTGATCTTATCTTCTTGTTTTCCCTGCCCTCCCGCAAATAGCTACTAACATTGAACTTAACTAAAACAGATTTTGGCGGCCCTTAACTGTACACAAAACCGATAGAAACTATATAGTAGTTGTTTATATTCGTAGTTAGTATCTGCATTAGAATGTTTTGTGTGTAATGAAGTTTGCTTTTGTAACACGAGTGCCGGGAAATGTAGGAAAATGCGAGAAAATGTACATATTGCATATACACAGGATATTTTCAAAAAAATAATAATTAGGCCTTTTTTCAAGTATTTAATTTTTAATTGTTGTATGTACATGCTAGCTAAAGTCGATACAATTATAAATCATTTGATTTTTAGTTTAGCTTAAATGATCTGATTTTTTTTTTGGGAGGGGGGGTTATTAACACTAATAAAATTGTATAAATTTATGTACAAATACAAATAGCTGTTACAAACACGTCATGTAACCGATTCTACCGATTCATCTTTCTTAGTTAACAATCGTACAAATAATGTTCGGTTTGAAACATTTACTTTAGCTTAAGGAATTAAGTTTATGAATTATTTATTACATGTGTGTGTGTGTGGTTGTGGTTTTGGGTGTGGGTTTTTGTTGCCGGCACATTAAATCTGCTTATCTTGAGGGATATTACATTGTTTATACGATAGTCACACTCCCCATTCCTTATCCATTTCCATTTCGTTTCCGGTGGTAAATTCACTTCAATTTCCGTAGTTTCTAATAGCTGCCATGTGCACTAATACCTGTTTCGCGTTGTTGACAGGAGAGCAAGGGGGAGACTGTGCCTTAGGCTTAGGATTTGTCCAAGTATTGCAGA
Source organism: Drosophila dunni (assembly GCA_018152125.1). Classification (NCBI taxonomy): domain Eukaryota; kingdom Metazoa; phylum Arthropoda; class Insecta; order Diptera; family Drosophilidae; genus Drosophila; species Drosophila dunni. Next base: position 5,885,114 of record JAECXC010000286.1, read on the forward strand.
CCAGTGTTAACCAGCGGCGGAAGCGTACTAGCCACCAATGGCGGTGGCTGTGCTGGATTTGGATGCGGTGGCGCCGTTACAGTTACAAAATTATTAAATAGAAACGCGGTAGCCGCTGCGCTGTGCGCAGTTCCCATTGCTGAGACCGAAACGGGAACGGCTGATATGCTCATTGGTTCTGGGTCACCACTGGCGGCCATCACGGCAGCTGCCTGCAGCAGCGTGGCGGAATCCCCACTGACGTTGCCACTGCCACAGCCGCCTCCGACAGCGCCACCTCCAACACTACCGCCACTGCTTAGCTGATCCATCTGGTGTAGTGGCGGCATTACACCAGCTGCAGCGGCAGCGGCGGCAGCAACAACGCCCATGTGACTTGAAATCGTATTCTATATTGAGTTGAAGTTAATACTCTGTAGATTCATTGCCGCTGCCGGATTCACATTGATCGTTCCAGCGCCAGTGGCAGCAGCCGCTGTGCCAGCACCCGAGGCATCGATGTACCGCTGCCGTGACATTGTCGGGGATTCCATGTACCGTGTGTCGAACAGGCTCATTACACCGATCGGATGCGTGTTTGTGCCACCAGCTGCACTGGCCGCCGTGGCGCCCGCATGATGCGGTGTGCACATTAGCGAGGGCGTTGCTGACTCCGTTTGTGGTGGTATCTGCATGTTGAGAGCGGCCGTTTGGGCAGCCGCAACAGCAGCGGTTATATGATCATAGGTTTCGTTGGTAGTATCATCCCCGGGATTTGTGGATGGCGTCGGTGATGGAGATAGATTTGGCTCCTGCTTAACAACACGCGCTTTAATGCTCGGCCTCGACACCGGATAACCACGCTTCTTGTACTCTAGCCACAGGGTTCGATTGTTGACGCCATACAGGCGAGCTGCCTTGCAGAATCCAATACCACCGGTACGCACTGCCTCCAGGGCCCTTATGAAATTCTCATCACCTTGCGGATTGACTGAACGCTTCCGTTTAGGCACTTGACCACCACCACCACCAGCTCCGCCGCTGTTGCTATTACCACCACCTCCAGCACTGCCTGCACTTCCAGCCGCACTACTGCCACCACCACCTCCGCCACCACCACCCACACCCGAGTGAACCGGCGACTGCGTGGGCGTTGGACCCTGACTGTAAACGGATTGCACCATGTTCGATTCGTTGGGTGACGTCGGCGACAAGTTCTGTGCGGCTGTTGCATACCCGCTGACCACATTATTGACGGTTATTATTTGCGATGAGTACGCTTGACCTGCTGCTGTGCCCTGTTGTTGTTGCTGCTGCTGCTGTTGCTGATAGTGCAACTGTTGCAAGTGCTGTTGTTGCTGCTGCTGTTGAGTTGCTTGCTGCTGCTGTGCATCGTGTTGCTGCTGTTGCCGTTGATCGTTGTTGGTGCCGGCTGTCCCGACGCCGGCACTGTTATTCGCCCCACTGTTTTGATTGCCACCATTGCCGTTACCAATCAAGTTGGATTGGCAGGCGGGCATCGAGAAGCGCGAATAATTGGAATCAACAACTGTCCATTGCAGACCTGGGAAGGGGAGAGAGAGAGAGAGATAGAGACAGCGTAAGATTGGGTTTGTCTTTTGTACGTTTTGCAGGAAGATTTATTTTTGAAATTGAATTTTACTCTCTATGGATTTTATACTCTCAAATTTGTGGATCGGGGCTCATTATTCGGCCAAGTTAAAAGATCTGAGATTGCATTTCAACAAAACGGGTATAGTATAGTAGTTTTTTTTTACAGTAATAGAATGGTATTTGTATCGGTATCGAGTATTAGAAAGATTGCTAATGCTAAATCATTATCATTTCGGAAACCGTTCTACAAAAAAGATTCTCAAAACAAACCAAAGTAAAAAAAAAAAAAATAAAAAAAGAACAAAAAAAATTCAAAAACTAGCAAAAAATAGAAACAAAAGAGTTTAGTATTCAAAATCGACAAAAGGATAAATCAAATCAGTTAAAAAAAAAGAACACTTATTTTGTTTTTGGACTCTGTGCTAGCTCTCTCCCATTCCCAAGTTTCAGGTAGGATATCATTTTTTGAATAGAATACACAATAGTTAAACATATGTATACATAGTATGTACATCCAAATGCATTAATTTCATTTTATAATAACAATTATAATTTTTCATTTTGTATTTTGTTTTAAATTAGGCGCACTTAGTCGGTAATCGGTCATCGATTATCGATAAACGGTAACGATTGTCTTTATGCTTATGTTTCATATTCATATTCATATTTAGCTTTAGCATTCATTTCTTTTAAGCGCTTTCAAAATCGTCACTTTTAAATTTTTTTTATTACTGTTGTTGTTGTTTTTGTTGTGTGCGTGTGTGTGTGGGGGTGTTTGGGTGCGTGTGTGTTTTTCCATGAAATGCATGACATGATTGTTGCGATAGCAGAAAATCGAGAGTTGTAGGAGTAGCAATATTTGCATAAAATAAGCATTTTAACAATGAAAATAATAATTTAATGATAATGATATAGTTGCAAGCAAAATCGATAATCAAATAATATAAAACAAGAGGGTCCAAAGCTTGATTAGAGTCACTAATGATGAGACTACCTAAATGCCAATCGCGGAAATTACAATTTTCATACGGATAATGATCGGGTATGATTATAATGACTTGAATTTGGTATGATAAACAGTGTTAGCATTTGCAAAATTTTCAAAAGAAACCTTTTTAAAATGAATCGCACAGCATAACAGGAAAAAATTGTTTAATTTTAATAAATATTGTATTTTAATTTTGTTTTTAGAATTTAACTATATTATATTTAGTTCCAAATGTTTTCTTAGATTTCAGTCTTCTGTGTGCGTTTCATTTTCTTCAAAGAACTAACCAATTTGATCTGTATTGAAATTAAAAACTTACCAGAGTGCGACGATTGTGAATTGGGGGCGTCATGTTCCGATGGCGTTGTGGTGCCAGAAATGTCCAGGGGCATTGATTGATTCACGCCAATGTCCACTTCGGGTTTCTAAAAACGTGTAACAAATATAAAAACAAATTCAGTAAAATGCTCGACAATTTACAAATAGATTAACGTGACCAATTTCATTACAATTTGCATATGTATGTGTCCGTGCGCATCATCCAGATCCGAATCCTGTGGCTGTTGTTCCAGGTCAGTGCTCGCTGATTCCTTTATCAGCTTGGTAGCATGCATTGAGTGTCCCGTGAGGCCACCCAAAGCAGCTGCCGAATTGCCGGCTCCAGCTCCAAAGGACATTTGACTCATTTGGGCTAAACTGAGGCCAGCAGCACCTCCTGCCGCACCAGCTGCATCCAAAGAACTGCTATGCTGATCCTCAGAGTTATTGCGTTCCCCAGAGCCTGTACATGAAAGAAAATTCTTTAATGCCATGTTCTTTAGGTAATTATGGGGATGTTGTTTGTTGCGACGATGCTTTACCCAAATCGCACTCACCGTTATTCGAGGACTTGCGCAATCGCTTGCGTCGGGTTGCCGGCGATGTTCCAGCACTCAGAGGCGATGGCGTGCGTCTTAGTTGATGATGATGCGTTTGGGAACTCTGCGCTTGGCTACCTTGCTGTTGTTGCTGCTGGGCTTGATGATGATGATGGTGGTGATGATGCTGTTGCTGCTGCTGTTGTTGCTGCTGTTGTTGTTGTTGCTGCTGTTGTTGTTGCTGCTGCTGTTGCTGTGCCGCCTGCTGTTGCTGCAGTTGTTGTTGCAACTGTTGTTGATGATGCTGCTGGAATTGCTGTGCCTCGCTGCTACTCCAAAGTGAATCACCGGCACTGCTACTAGCACTGGCTGCTCCTAAACTAGAGGCAGCAGCACTATTGCTCGCTCCTGCCACATTGGCGCCAGCTTGGCCAAGCAGCTCGGTTGCATCGCTGGATGATTTGCTGTCGGATTTGGTGAGATTGGCCGGATCAGTGGGCATTTCGGCGAGACCCTTGATCTTGAGCATCTCGGCCGTTTTAAGTATATGCGGCAGCTGCTCCTGGGACACATTAACCTCGCCGTAGTACATAAAGTCCACCATCGTCTTGAGATCATCGTACTGCACGTCCTTCAGTATGACAATCGGGTGCTGGCATGGATTTGTCGTAAACAGCGCCTGTCGAACGAAATAAATAATGAGTTTCTAATCGTTTAGAGTTTTTATTATTCGTCTATCTCACCTGGAAGTAGGAACTGCACGCGGAGAGCACGATTTTGTGGGCCTGCAATTGGCGGCCCTCCGCGGCCAGCGTAACATCCACTAACGTCCCATTGTGCAACAGCGAAGAACAGACGGATATAAAGTTTGGCTGGTGATTGTTCCAGCGCAGACAAAACTGCTGCACAGACATTGTCAGTGTCGGCGTCAGCTTCAACGTCAACGTCAGCGTCTACGCGAACAACAACAATGAGCGATGTCGTTGCTGTTGCCGCTGCCGCGTACTTTGGGGCTCGCGGCAGCAACAACAATGTGTCGAAATACCGTATGAGATACCAACAACAAATTTCAATTTCAAAGCGAAATGACGAAAACACGCTGATAACACACACACTTTTATCGCCTATTGATTTTTGTTTCTTTTTTTGTTATTTTCCGTTTCTTTCCTTTCGTTTCTGTTCCGCGGTTGCTCTTGTTTCTTGCTTTAATTAAAACTTACGTAGAATATTATTTCTTTTAGGGGGAGAAGAGAGGCGCCTTCAAGTGATGATGATGTTGACGTTATTGTTGTTCTTCTCGTTTGATTGTGTGTGTGTTGTATGGCCAACATACATACATACGTGTATGTATGTATGAATGAATTTCTGCGTTTGGCGGCGGTTTCTATGCCGCGCAGTTATACACAAATATACACAGATGCACGCATCTTATGTACACTTCTGAAATGAATATTGAATATAAACATTTTTATGCATAGACATATATTTATTTGATAAGAATAGTGTTGAAAATATGTTGTTTAGCTTGGCTTTTTTTTTTGCTTCTTCCAAGTGTCAATCTCTTTTTGCCTATGCGCGCACTCTTTCGCTCTTTCTTTCTGTATCACAGGCTGCGCCGCGGCGCGCTCGCTCACGCTGCTTGCAACAACAACAATAACACAGGCCAGAAGCAGTAGAAACAACAAAATACATACGCACATATATATTTATATATGTATATGTAATTATACAGTTGCGAATAGCACTCACACACGTAAACAAACAGATTTCATATACACTTAAATAGATGCTCGAAAATTGAACGGAGTCTGTGTACTGTTTTTTACCTTTGATTTTATTTTTAATAAAAACGTAACGAAATCTAATACATAGGCATGAATGTCTGTCTGATGTGCGCTAGCGAGACCTTGAATTTTCTTTGATTGTTATGACGTAATTAGCGCGTCTGACCCTCTGCCTTTCTGCCGCAGGCACGACTACGACCGACGTCGTGCTAATCGCTACTTCGTTTATTCATCGTATTGACATTTTCAGCAGCCTTTATTTAGATATACTTGTTTGTGTGTGTGCGTGTGTGTATCTTCACATACATATTTACATATGTCGCGCGTTTTTCGTACAAATGTTTTACACCAACATCAGTGCAAGAGATTGATATGCTCATTAAATTGCTGCAATTGATATTGTTTCATGTTTCCGAAAGTTGTGGGGAGGTATTCCATTATTTTGCACAAAAGAAAACACGGCGAGAAGTAGAAAGTCCAAAAACAAAATGGCGCGCTTGCAAGAAAATTATTGCTTTGCAAAAATTCAGAACGTCAGTTTAAAACACGTTGTTTTTCAATAAATACTGCATCATTACACATTTTCACTATTCTATTTTCACATTGTGCATCGTTTTGCTTTATTGTTTTCGCACAAAATTAATAATTATGGAATTCTTACGTTTTTTCTTTCTTTCTTCGTTTTTCTTCTTCTTATTTTTAATACGACTGTCGATTCGTTCAGAACAAGTTCATTTGAACGGCGCGGGCAGCTATCGGATTGGTTCTGAGAGCGAAACTGATTCAGTGATTCATCTATGAGAGAAGCAGCTGTTAGATTTAAACATTAATCTTATAAAGGTTATTATTAATAAGTGATTACGCCTAATATGTAGCTCTTTCATATTTTACTACAAAAATAATAAAAATTTGAGTTGCAGTAAATGTGTGAGCAATAATAAAAGCCAATCTCAATAAACAGACACTGCCACAAAGTCAAAATGAACGAACCATTTATCAGATCAAAATATAGCCGATGTGCAATCCCGCGGTTCAGGGTTGCTTTCAATTCCATTAAGTTTCAGTAACGATATTTGAAAAAAAATCGATAAATGAAATGAAGTAAAGTTCACTGGAGTAGGCCCGACGGAAATAAACCCTGTGTATGGTGATGGTTGTAATTAACGGGTTCATAAAAGCAATAAATATGTAAATTATATGTATTAATAATTATACACATTAAATTATATAAATATCTTCAAAAAATTAAAAATTAATTATAACCACAAAGTAAGACAGTTGTATAGTCACATATATTACAGAATTAAACAATTAAGTATTTCTCTCATCTGGAATTTCTATTTTACCATAATTTGAGTGGGATTCTTGGAATTGTATTATTAGTACTGTCTCTCACATATATTCAAGGTTAAAAATATTTTCTTAAACAAAACTTAATTTTTCTGTTGCGTTAAATGGCTCATATATCAATGCCAATAGGCATTGTCGCAAAAGCTGAGCGATATGATCATTTGTGTTGATACCAAGGCGCATCACTGTATAGAAGGTACGTATATGCATTTTCCAAAGAGTTACGACCTTTGGTAGCTTGAATAAATATGCATCTCTTTATGCGTAAGACAATAGCATAAGTCCAAGTAAAACTGAACTACTACTGAACTAGCATTTGTTACTACCACAAATGTACTAATGGCGTGAGAAGCGTTGATAAAATGCGGTCAGATTCATATTTGAGATGCGTAAATTAATAATTCCGCATCATAAAACCGAATATAATGATATGCATATTTTATTTTAGTTTAGAGCCCTAGCGTCGTAGGTGTAGGTCACTGCTCCGGCTATTAACTGGTAGTATATAAGCTTCGAATATTTATTTCAACATCAGTATCACCCTCAACGGCAACGTGTGTCATTCGATCAGTTTAACTATTCGACTTTACCAAACCACAATAAAAATGTTTAAAATAGTAAGTGTAAATTCAATTAGTTGAATTTAAATAAATTTATTAACTCTATCCTAAATCTTGTAGACCGTATTCCTTGCTGTAGTGTGTTTGGCTGCTTACGCCCACGCTATCGATGAATCTGCTGCTGTAGTCACCAAATATAGATCCGAAGTGAACGAAGATGGCAGCTATAGCTATGAGTACGGCACCTCGAACAACATTGAAGCTCAGGAAACTGGAGTTGGAAGCGCTTATGCTTCAGGATCCTATTCCTACATTGCTCCCGATGGACAACCCATTCGTCTGGAATATACTGCTGACGAGAATGGTTACCAGCCCAAGGGCGATCATTTGCCCACTCCTCCTCCAATTCCCGCACACATCCTGAAGGCTTTGGAATACATTGAGCAGCATCCCTTCACTAGAATTCAGCTTAAAAAATAAGCCATAAGCGTTTAGTAATTCATGTTTACTTGTTGTTGTTATTATTTTTTTAAGCTAGTAAATGTTGTCTAATTTTTAAAATGATCTTGCGTTGAATTTATTTGAGGCAAGGAGTTGAACTCCTTGTAGTAATTGTCATCTCTAGCAATGCCGTCTCCTGCATTATCATCTCTAACACATGCAGCAGTTATCTCCTTTTAACTGCAAGGATCAGTTGTTAGCTCCCCGTCTCGTTTTATCTTGCAGGCTTTGCGTACATGCACTTTCAAACTGTTGATAATCCAATGTCAATGCCAAGTCAATTATCTGCTTCGATGACCTGCTTACTCAACTGCTTGACATTTAGCATAAGAAAGCAGTCGAATGTTATCGTAAATCAATCGTTTAATTAATACTTAAATGAATTTGAACGCTTTTTATCGTTTCTGCTTTTCAAATATTGGAGCACTTTAAAATCGAAAGATTTTTATCAAAGTTTATTGTATTTACAAACAAAACAAAAACTAATTTTTCTTTCATATTTGTTGTGCAAATTTTAAAACAGATTAATAATGACATAAATTACTACTAAATCATACTGACTTACTTTTAATGATAATAAATGTGTGCATTCTTATCAAACTACATAAATTCACAAAAACGTTGACCTGTGTGTGTATGTGTGTGAGTTAGTGTTTAGACATTGGCTTTTGCTTATGCTTTTGGCCATCGTATTGAATGGATGCCATTTAGCCGTTACCAGTTTTGATGTTAATCAAATGCAAAAGCAAAAACATTTGCGAGTCACAGACAATTTCAGTCAAAAACTGTGGAAAACTTAATGGAAGGGTTGAAGTGAACAGACACGATTTCTTGGGGACTTACAGACAATTTATAATTTTCCAGAGACGCTAAGTGGTCAAGGAATTTTGTGTTAAATTTAAAATTCCTTGAATGACAATAAAAAGTTACGTTTTGTGGACCTAGTAAGCTCGAAAATTATTGAAAATCATTACAAGGATTGTTTTTCTACCTTGTCCTCTTAAGTTTCATGAATATAAGTTAATGAAGCATAAGATTTAATTTACTACAGAGACTCTGCTCAATATCTACATTTAAACAAAAGCGCGTATAAAATATAAACTAATGCTAGTTTCCGTGTGGTTATGGGTTTGCTTACTAATGGTTTTATTAAAAATATTTATTTATTATTTTTAAATACTAAAGCATACTTTTAGGCTGGGAATAAAATCATTTGGATTTTCTGTGTACAAAACGAGCACTGCCGGAATAGCTGCTTTGGTACAAGCCACTTTAAAAAAAAAATTAAGTATTCATTAAAATAGATAAGGTCTAGGTAGGCAGGCAAAAGTCAAGCGAGCTGACTGTAAAAGACCCCGTACTCATTCTTGTTACCAATTGGGTATTTTGAACTATAAGAATAGCTAAAGAACTAGACGGCTTTAACTTTTTTAGTCTCCGATATCTAGGTATTCATACGCACGGCCGACCGACAGCGCTATATCCACTCGGCTGTTAATGCTAATCAAAATTATAAGTATGTGCTTTTCGGGGAGTCTCTTAGACCCCTAGACTCTTTATAAGTTTTGTTAATCTAAAATTAAAAATCAATCAAAACAATTATTCAATACGTCCACTAATCTACCAAAAACAGTTTAAAATTTGGGCTAGTTACTTTTCAATTGCTGACTTAGTTCACACTTCCAAGTTACCCCAGTGAATTATAGGCGACCGACTGTTTCTTGTGCACTGCTTGCTTTTGCACACTAAACTGCTTGCAAGCTCTCGCGATCATGTTTAAAATGTTAACCGAAAGCGTTAAAAGCTTCCAGTTTTTCAATTGTCCTTAATTAAACTGTAAATAAATGGTTAGTTTTGAAAATATAATTAATAAAATAACTAAAGCAAATGTTTACTTTACATCACGATCGTTTATTGAATTATATATTAACAAAGCTTTCAGTATTTTTGTACATTTTAATACGAATTTGTTTCAAACTTTTAACCGACGATGCGTTTGAATGAGTTACGGGCAGGAGCACGGAATTGCTGCTGCTGACGTGGCTCCTCGTATTGTGGGTGAGTGCGAATGTATTCCAGGGACTTCAGAATAGCATCTGGAATTGGTGGGGGAGTGGGCAGATGGGAGCCTTGTGGCTGGAATCCGTTCTCATCGGCAGTGTAGATGAGCTGGATTAATTCACCCTCTGGCGAATAATAACTGAAGGCACCACTTGCAGCAACACCACCAAGTCCAGATTCCTGCTGACTGATGCCATTAGAGGTCTGTAAATTATGGCGATAGTGACCATCGGGCTGAATGTCGAGATCACTGTTGCCAGTTGCGTAAGCATCGCTGTTTAAGGACGCAGCAAAGGTGCAGGCAATCAATGCCGAGGCGACAAGGACCTACAAAGGAATCAGGGAATTAAATAGAGTCCGAAATTTCGAAGATTCGCAAGCCGGGATTACTTACGAAGCGGAACATTTTGAGCTGTTTGTTTGCTGTGTCTTCAACTGATACACTTGATGGTGTGTTGACTTAGTTGCCGATTGCTAATGGTTTTATAGTAAAAATTCACTCAGTGATTTGATATTCTGAAATAACCTGAAGTCAGTCAAAAAAGAGATACAAATAAATGAAAAAAAAAACTTCAGGAAATTAATCTAAATAACCATAACAATAAAAGCAGCAGCTAATAGTCCAAAAGCGGTATCATCTGTGAGTGGGTTGGCCCAGAGATCACCTCAAGCTCAAGCTCGCACTGAAGCTCGAACTGAAAGCAAAAGTATCGCTCCATGCAGCAGTGTCAATGTCGAGCCAGTCTCTCTGGGAAGGGGTCGGGAAGGGGGACTCACCCGGCACACCCAAAAAAAATAAAACGAATTTGACTAAACTAATGCACACACAACTAAATATATGTATCTGTATCTCTGAGTCTCTGTGTCTGTGTATCGCAATAAATATTTAGCATAATTTATGGTTTCACTAGGCAGACAGTTTTTGATTTTGAACTTCATTTCGATTTTCATGTCTTAAAAATGTTAATTTCGCTTTTTTCTTTTTATTGAGTTTTACTAATTTGAGAGAGGCGCTAAATGTGTGCGCTTAACAAATTGGCCGATAACATTGAGTTGATAATTTAGTCGTCTCAAATGAGATATCAAAACTGGATTTTCTTGATCCCCCCAAGTGATGAGAGTGGAAATCTTTCAACAACTTTTGCTGTCGTTAAATTGATGGATTTGCCTCATTAAATCATTTGATTTTGGACTAATTATTATACCACCTTCTTGGTAAATAAGATAGTTTCTAAGAGGTCTTACAGCGCTGGGCACTTGCATAGTAACACTGTTTTAAATATATTAATTGTTATAAAAATGGCTTAAATATGCAAATCGGTATTTACTTTTGTTTAAGTAATAAATATTAGCGCTCTTCATGGCAACGACAGCCAAAATAGAGAAAAACTAATCACAATTTATGCAAATAAACTAGTTTATGAATGATCGAGTGCCTTTTGTTTTGACAATGATTTTTTAAAATTCAGATTAGTGTGACACATATTCAAATTCATATTAATGACGTCTGACGCCCATCGTCTGCTACAGTTCACACTGATTTTGATAGGAACCGAGAAGTTATGAATTATAATAGCATTCGATAAGCTTCATTCATAATAAATAATAAAAATAATAATGATCAATTGGCATTCCATTCAAAAGCGCTTAATCAGAGGAAATTACTTTTAATATTGAGCAGTAATTATTTTTTATACGATACTCTGGTAGTCAAATTAAACAAAAATTATATGGTCAAAGTTGTTTTGCTAGTTAAGTTTTTAGTTTGACTGTTTTTAGTTTGAGTTTTTTTTGCTTTATGATTAAAGCAGCTTTAGATAAATTAAAATTAAGTAGATGATTGAAAATTCCATTTGTAGACCAACATGACACACATGCGTGCTTATGCTCTCGATCTTTGACATTTCAAATAAGTTTTTAAAACTAGTATGTGTTCCGGAACTACAAGTGGCCATAAATACTTACCTCATCTGCTGCTTTATGACGCTGCTAGCCATAAAGAAAACCATCTTAAGCAAACGCAATTCAGTTTTACAATGTGTCGAATTTTGTATGCTAATTAAGACAATTCTTTGATTGTCAGTCTGCACAGAAGAATGCCGGAGTTTTGTGTGGTCTGTGTTGGTAACTTGATAATCAAAGCATAAGTTTACAATAGCAAGCAGTGCTGAAGACGATGTGTATGTGTTGAACTGCTTGTTTGACTGCTTGACGGCCAAGTAAATATCAAGCAGTTTGTTTTAGTCTGAAACAATTTAAAGATACAAAAGTATCTGCACACAGTTTTGGCTTAATATCCTCGATTATTATGAGCTCAATAAACTATATATTATTTTACTTTAACGTTAATTTTTAGTACTGTTTAACTGCATCATTTTCTGCAGAAACAAATATAATTTCACTTAATTTTCTTGTTATTTAAATACACAACAAATATTTTGTGAAACATGATATTTTTTATTATCCAATCAGCTTGAAAATCAGCTATTGCCTAGTATAAAATTGTATGAGTTAACAAAGAGAACTTAAAATCCTTTCGGATGGCACTTAGAAGTGTTTGCGGTACTGACGCTCCTCTTGATGCGGATGTGTGCGAATGTACTCCAAAGACTTGAGGATGGCAGCGGGAATTGGTGGCGGCGTAGGCAGATGAGCACCCTGTGGATGATATCCATTTTCATCGGCGGTATAGGTCAGCTGAATCAACTGGCCATCGGGAGCGTAGAAGGCAGAGGAGCCGCTGGCATAATGGCCACCAACGCCCTGTTCCTGTTGGGCAATGCCATTGGAGGTCTGGAACTGATAGCCATAGCTGCCGTCCTCATGAACATCCGACTTGAATTCCCTGGTCTCCGCCTGGGCGTCATAGGCATCGGGTCTCGCCTGGGCGACGGCAAGTAGTGCAACGGTTAGGATGATCTACAAAAATATAGTTTCATATTAAACTTGAGATTCCTGCCATTCGATTCACATAAAGATTAAAGACTTACGAATTTCATGGTGGTCTGTGTGGCGTGTGTGTACTTCTTGTCTCGGTGAAGTCAGTGCGAGAATGAGTGCTGTTCGGGTGTAGTGCCAGGGCATTTATAGCCAACTAGCCAATTACCAGACTGACAATATACTACAAGCAACAACAACGAAAACATTTATGGTTTTCAGCATTGAACCTGAACTGCGGCCGAAAAAGACTTCCATATCGGCATCGTCACTCTCGATCTCGATCCATTCACAAATATACCTACATATAAGCGTTTCTGCATACATACATCAACTTATCGTAAGTATGTAAATAAATTCGTCTGTATCTTGGCATATGACGTCTGCGAGCGCTAAAAGCCCAAATATAGTGGGATTTTTACAACTGTTTTAAGTTTGTTATAAAATATTTAAATCGGGTATTAAGACCGACTTATAGAAAAAATCGTATTTTAAAGCTTATTTATTATTAATAATTTTTTTAATAAGTAAATTTTAATCAGATATCACATCAGTCCAAGTTGACGTTTTAACTTAATTCTTAAAAATGCGTTGCTTTTCAATAATTTATTTTATTTGTTATAGTATAATATTTAAACTCTGACCTTTCTTCTGCATTAATCCTCGTGTAACTTTTTGCCCCACTGTCTTGCTGCCTTGCCCTTGCCTTAATTTTTGCCAATTTTTTTTCTTGCCGCAAGTTATTGATTTAGTTTTTGCAAACACATGATGGTAGACAACGCCTCATCCTCCAATAATCATATATCGGCGACGCTTTTTAGGTAATTATTCATTAGCACCTTCCAAAATTAGTGAAGACAAAACCATAAAAAAAAAAAACTACACAAAGAAGCTGATTTTTTCGACTTCCTTAGTTTTAATTTATATTTGTATATATCAAATTGATTTAAGGCAACAGAAATTCCCAAAAAAATATTGTTATAAATCATGTGCAAGGCGCGATGATAAATGGTTCAAGAAAGACAAAAAATCGATTTCAGATCTACAGCAAGTCAAGTCGGAGGCTGCACTGTAGCTGCCCTGGAGTTAAAGGCAGTTAACACTTATTGAAGCTGAACATACCCCTTTGTTACTATGCGAAGAATGCAGGGTATGTGTACCCAAAAAGCCAAAAGTTCACGCTTTAAAGTCACAGCAGATGAACGACCTTGCCACAGCATGTGTCGGCTTCTGAGTGCCCAAAAAAAAAAAACACGAACGTGTGATGAAAAATACTCTTCTTTGCTTGCACTCTTTCTTTGATAAGGATATTAGCGAGGAGAGCAAGCAGTTGCGTGCTCACGAGAACAGTAGTTCAAGCAGTTCACGAGTAATCGTTCGCCTATCGTTCAACTCGCTCGCTCCTTCGTTGAGTTTATCTAAGGAACCGACGAACTTGACCTTCAGCGTGTACGCTTTTGTAGCCAAATCAATTTATAAGTTTAACAGAACTGAAACTGTTTAAATTAGCATTAATATTGCCGGCTAAAAAGTGGAGCATATCTTTAAATGGCCATTTAATTGCAATTTGTAGTATTATTCATGAATGAAATAAAGTTTATAATACCTTTTTTGGGTATTTCTCATAACACGCTGGGCGTGAGGGACAGTGGTGCATCGCTAACGCGAATGAACCGACAAAGCGAAGCCATGAAAATAAGCACCAGCTTCACGCTGTGCCATTTAAAAGATTTGTGAATGCTTTTTATAAAGACGAGTATTCGTAGTCGTAGTCGTATCGTATGGGCGAACGGCATTCGCAGTTTCAAGACCGACAGGCTGACCGACCGACCGTCCAACCGACCGTATTCCAGCTGGGCTTTGCCGTCCACATAATCTGAACTTCTTTCTCTTCATCTTCTTAAATTTTGCTGTTGTTGTTGTGTTTTACCTTTTGTCGGAACCGGCTGTACAGGGCAAATTTGTCGGGCATCGTCTGCGCTTGGTTGACTTTAAATGAAAGAAAAACTTGTTACGATTCTCAGGTACTTCCTTGCCTAAGTGGCTTCCGTTGAAGCGTCAGCCCAAAGCTCGTTCCATTCCCTTCCGTTTCATTCCATTCCGTTTTATTCCGTCTCGTGGCGTTCATCAATCTTTCTTCCTTGGCAACCTGTACTTGCTACACACACACAGAGTCACAGTTACAGCAAAAATAATTGACCTAAATATATAGTGGCTGCGACAAGTCTCGCCCCAAGGTCAATACATGCCCATGTGCCCATGTGTGGCATATCAGTTTTCTGTGTGTTTTTTATTTAATGGGCTTGTGTACCAGGGAATTGGCTACTTTCGGTTCATGTTTCCGCTGCAGATCATTTGAATATTTTGATTTGAAGTGATCCACATTTAGTCAGTCGTTGCATATATTAAAAACCAATTAATTAAATACACGCTACACTCTGTGCTCAGCTCAGAGCTAATCGGTCAAACAACTCAAGCAGTCGTCAAGCAGTGCATTGATGTAACTTTAACGGTAAGGTCGACTGCTTCGACTGACCGACTGCTTCGGGAATGGGATTATTGTGTGGGCTTTTGATATGGGATTTTGAGAGCTACTCACTCACCAATGTCAACTACTTTCGAAACTGAAAACATGTCCACAAAGGGGCATTCTATCACTGCCCTTCATTTCAGTAGACAAACCCAAATCTCAAGCGATTAATTGCCGTTTATCGAAGCTTTCTTTAAGGTCTTTAAGTCTTTTCTTTTGAAAGATTATTTGCATTTGCTTCAGGCGTATTTTGGTAGTAAAAAGTAACAGTTAAGCTACTACTGTATTCCACCAGTTAACCGAATTTCCGCTGAACCGCTCCTGGCCAGCGAAACGAAGCGAGCGATTAAGACAATAAACTCAAACATAAATTATCTTACCTCTTTTGGCTATTCAAATAAACGATTGTAATATTAATTGATTCGTCTCATGGTCAAATCAATAAAAAACTGTGAACTAATCAATACTTGAGTAGTTTATGTACCAGCAACATGCATTTCTGCTCGATATATTGATTACACTTTCTAATTTGTGTAAAGGGTGTCAAAATTGGGAAATAGGCGAAAGCAGATACTCTTTAAAGGGTATAGGATTTCAGGGCAAAGTGTTAAAGACTTTAAATTCGTGTAATTCGATATTTGAGTTAACCGATTGCGTACTTTATCTTAAATTTAGGTAGCAAATTAAAACTTGTTTTAAGAAAAACATAAACAAACTGAAATCTAATAATCTTGGCTGCATTTTGATAGAGGAAAGCATGAGACATTAAACACGTTATGCTTGAGGAATCGGACATGTTGTTATAGCCATCATTTGCATAGACCAAAATAGCCATATGGCTTTAAGTATGCATATTGGCAGAGATATGATCGGTAAACAAATAACTCATGTGTCCAGAGTAGAGTAATCCCATGTGAATTTGGACATAGATTAAATCTCCGCTCACTTGGGGATTAGGAAACACTAAAACGAGGAGCCAAAGATGTGAGTGGATGACTCAACTTGCATCGATTTGACTCAACTCTAATTAACGAATTAACACCAACACTTAATTACTTTAATGGGCACAGCTTGTACCTGTGGAGTATCTCGAACCTCGGGCAGTTTACCCAACTTCAAGCCAAAGCTTTAGCTGGCTAAATCGTAGGGGACTTGTTGCCAACGGTTTTTGGCTTCAGCTTCAATTTCAGTTTCGATTTTAGCTCTTGGTTTCGGTTTTGGTTTTGGCTTTTAATTTCGTTTTCATTATGTGTGAGAAAGCTAATCCATTTATTACAGATACATAGATCGTAATGGAAATTATTGTTGATTAGCTCTGAGCCAAGTTAACAGCCATGCTGTTGGTGTTGCTATTGCCGTTGCCGTTGCTGTTGCTGTGTTAATTGGGTTGCAACCGTTTTTAGCTCGTGGCAGATTCATAATCATCATCAATATTAGTTAATAATACTCAGTTTACTTTCCTCGGGTCAAACGCAGGGCACCATACCATGTCGAAGAGTGTATAAAACAGAGGTCGACTCCAAGTTGGGCATCAAACATAGCTTAGCTCTTTAGGGTTTAACAACACTTAACTATTAACCAAAAAATCTACCTAAGCCCGGCTAAAATGTCTCCAATCGTAAGTGCATCGTCTACCCAAGTTCCTGTCTAGAGCTGCTCATAATCCTTTCCTCATAAACTTGCAGCATCTTGTCGTCTTTGTTGCTGCCGTCATTGTGTGTGGAGTGGAATCGGTACCTGTGCCATCGGATACGGCGGACGCACACGCAGAGATTCGCAGCTATGTGAATGAACTAAAGCAGGAGGACAACAGCTACAAGTATCAGTTTGAGACGAGCAACGGCATCGCACAGCAGGAGCAGGGCGTCGGTGGATACTATGCAAGTGGCTCATCTCAGTATTACGCACCCGAGGGTCAGCTAATTCAGCTGACTTATACGGCTGATGAGAACGGTTTCCAGCCACAGGGTGAGCATTTGCCAACACCGCATCCCATTCCAGAGGCCATTCTCAAGTCCCTCGAATGGAATCGCCAGCATCCCGAGGAGGAGCAGGAGGAGTTGCACTATCATAAACAAGCTCACTCTCATGCTGAGCAATTCCTGCAGGCGCCAATATCCGCATCCGCACCCGCATCCGCATCGGGTCTGCCCTATGAGAGAAAGATTTAAATATGCATAAGGCTGCAGCTATCGCTCACCCTCACTTGCATTCGCTCTCTCTCTTCCATTCGCCCCCTCTTGCTTGCACGCGTGCGAGCAAACATGTTTCGTGTCCATCATGTAGTTTAAGTCCAACCTCTCGCTCTCTCGTGTTCACTCATGTTCGAGTGCCCAGTGTGTGTGAGAGTGTCCGTCTGTGTGTGTGAGCAAAGCAAGAAACATCAGCAAACAACGAAGCAACAACAACTGTTCTCAGCTTTGAAGCTGATGGATGCCAACAACACACACACATACCAACGCACTCACACACCTACATTAACATTGTACATACACATGCACGTGTCCGCTCCTTTGCTTCCTTTGTCGGCTTCGCTGACGTTGACATTTATTGCCAGAGATAATAATAATGTAATAAAACACAAAAAAAAAAAGAAAATACAATTTAATATTGTTGTTTATACTATGTACAAATGGCGCTGCTTTTACCAGACTCTTACCAACTAATGGCCCATATGGCCCCTGCGAACAACTACACAGCAAACAAAATATTCGCAATTCCAAACGATGGGAGCTTTGGATAAACCCCGAGTTTATGCTAATCGAGTCCGGAATTTGTTTAAAACGGTTATTAAACCATATAAAAGTACTGCAGTAAAATCCGACTAGTTGAGTTCTGGGTCATTTTTAAATGTGCCTAAAATATTATCTCATTTCATACGTAAACAAGGTAAAACTTTGGGCTAATGTTTTGGTACCATTCATTTTTTCTGCTGTGTAGTCGTCTGTCTGTGCTCTCCACACTCGACTCCTCTCACACACATTTTATCACACTCCTCTCTCTACACTCCTCTCTCTACACTCTTCTTCGCACACACTCCCCTCTCATCACAAACTCCTCTCCCCACATTCCTCTCTCTCTCTCTCTGCATTCCTCTGTGCCCACGCATCTCTCCACACTTCTGCCTTCCCTTTTCTTTTTTCTCCCCTCTTCAACACCATTCCCCTCCCACCACCCTACCAAATACCATCGCCTGCCTAGGCGCATCTGTCTGTACCATAAATCCCACGTCTCCCTTCAGAAGTAATCGCATCTATGGACATACGTAAATCCGAATTTCTTTATTGGCCCAAATTGAATTAAAAATTAATAAATTCGTTACCGCTGTCATTGTCATTGTCACTGTCACTGCTGTTGTCGTTGTGATTATTATTGTTGCTGTTGTTGTATGCAAATTAGCCATATTTGTAGCTTCATTTGAGTTGATTGACTTGTTTTGATACTTGCCTTTCGTGCATGTTGCAATATTGAACTTGCAACTTGATTTTAATATCGTTTTGTGTAATTTTTTATTATACTCTCTGCAAGAGTATATTGGGTTTGTGCAAAAGTATGTAACAGGCAGAAGGAGGCGTGGCAGACCCCATAAAGTATATATATTCTTGATCAGCATCACAAGCCGAGTCGATATAGCCATGTCCGTCTGTCCGTCTGTCCGTCTGTCCGTCTGTCTGTCCGTCTGTCCGTCTGTCCGTCTGTCCGTCTGTCCGTATGAACAAACAGATTTCAGAGATGGTAAGAGCTACAAGTTCGAGCTTGGTGTCAATCGATCACATATTTAGTCAGTCAATACAAGAATCTTTTTTTTTTTTCGATGCCACGCCCCATTCGCCCACAATGAGCAAAAAACTAGACACACCTCGGAAAAAAACGGTGTTTTCGCCAAATATCTCAGTAACCATGGCACCTAGGATCACCAATTCTGGTGTGGAGGTTCCTAGCGGCAGCGCAAATACATTGGCATTTAAAATTTTGGACTGCCACGCCCCTTCCTCCCACAATACATAAAAATAACTCCTTCCGCCTACAGGCATTTGTTCATATAGTGCAGCATTGTAATTGTATAATTCGAATGGAGGCTAACTATATAAAACTATCCTAAAAAGTCGCATTGAAATCGGACTATAAACAAGAAAACTATAAGCGTTACAACATTGATAATTGAACGCAATATCACTAATGAGTGCAAGCGAGACAGAAACGTTTTCGCTGCTTGTGTGGCGACAGCGCGGCCGGCAGTCGCTGGCCGAATACACACATGCATATGTATATGCAGTGTTGCCGAAACTTTTCGAGCAAAAGTAGCTGTTTCAAGGGCAAAAAGTAGCTAAAAGTAGCTGAGTTTACTCAAAAATCGCTGAAAAAAGTAGCTGAATCAAAAAGAGTGGATTTTGCGTATTAAGATACAATTTTTATTAAATTAAATTAATAATTTCATCTATATCTATCAATTCTTCGTGTTCGCCATCACTCTTATAGTTGGCTTTTTTTAAAAATTTGTCCGGAACGCAGTATTCGTAGCAGCATTTGCAATGTCGAAATTTGCTGGGATTCTGAAAAAAACGAAACTATAAAATAAGAATTTCGCATGAATTTTAACAAGCTTACCTTTTCTTCAGTTGCAATATTAGTTCAATGCAGAAATTAGTGCAATCTAATCGTATTTTTGATTCAACAATTTTATCCAGATTGCAAGTTTTTATTTCCTTTTCAAAACTGTATCCGAGGAACAGATCTCTCTTAACGTGAGATTCAAAGTCACTAATAAGTACATCGATATCGTCGTCCGGCGATATAATTATATACTTCAGTGATTTAATCGAAATTAGTAAGTCCTTTAACAATTTAGTAGAGTTGGCTTTCTTACATTGAAAGCTTTGGTTTACTCTCTGCATATCCTTTAATATCGGTCTTAAAAACAGCAGGTACAGGTAATTAATTCGATCGCTGTACATTGTCTTCAGCATTTGAGCTTTCATGCATTTTTCATCGGTTGCTGCAATCGAGAAATGCAATTTCAATTCTCCTGGTCTCGCAGACACGCGGAATTTTCAGCGGATGCTAGTGTAAAATGTACAAAATTAAATAATTTTAAAGGTTTATAATTTGCTAAAAAATATAATAATATAAATACGAATCACGAAACACAAAATACAACAAAACAGACGTCACAAATTCTGAACACAAACACGTTCCAAACCTTATCGTCGTTCATTATTGCGTAGATTTTCCTATACGCTGTTTGGCGGAAAGAACTTTTTGAAAACCAATTGTAGCTTTCATAAATTAAAAATTCCAGATCTGCTGGCAAAAACTGTTTACATGCGTTGTTGACCGCCAACTGCACCGAATGGCAAACGCACTTTATCAGCAGTAAGTCAGGTGAATGCTTTTTAAGCTCCACGTATACGCTCTTGTTGGAGCCAACCATGACGCTCGCGTTGTCGGTCCCAATTCCTATTAAGTTTTTAACATTGAGTCGCCATTGACCTAACTCTTTAAGCAAAGCGTCACTTATGGAAAAGGAATCACGGAATCGATACAATAATTATTGCCAGATAGTGTTGGTAAAATTTATCGCGCTTGCTTTTAGCGCGCGAATTCAAATTTGCATATTCTCGTTTTTTTTTAATTCATTTTTTTAGCTAATTGTGATAATAAAAATAGCAATTTGCATTTTCAAATTAGCCAGATTTGTAGCTAATAGCTGTTTTACAATTTCTGTAGCCAACGGGCTTGAAAATTCGCCAGATCTAGCTACAAAATCGCTGATTCGGCAACACTGTGTATATGTATAAACATATATAATGTGTTTTAACGTGTTTTAATGCAAGTACAATACATTGTAATATCTTGATACCGATTTTAATAATTTAACCGGGAAAAAAATGCAGAGAGTATTATACGGTTGGGCGTGCTCGACTGTACTTTTCTTTCTTGTTTTTAATTTAATCAACTTATTGTTTGCTTTTGTTGCTATTGCTATTTACATGTTTTGCAGTGTTTGGAGCAACATTTTGTTGAACAACATTGCTTCATGGACAACCCATGAACAGCATTTGTTTTGGTTAGGGTATAGGGATTGGAGTATGAGCTATGAGTAAAAGTTGGACAAGTTGGGAAGAGATATTCGAAGAAGAAGGACACCAAATTGGAATATTTGGGCATATTTACATATTGATTACTTAAGCAAATAATTTATGTATCACTAAAAAGCTCTTATATATAGCTGCACAATAATTTCAAAATATAAAAATTTAGTCTATCGGAATCTCTAAGAATATTCAAATTAATTCCTTAAAAATTCTATCTAAATATTAAATATCTGACTATTAAAAGTCTTTTTTTTGTGTAAGTGTATTACAAAGTCGTTCAGTTCGTTCACTTTCCCTGCTGGAGTTGGATTGCCAAATAGGTCGCTTATCTAGGTTAGCCACTCGCATGGCCAATTTGCATATGTTGTGTGTTTATTGTCAATATCGAGAGGGAGAGGCTGGCGTGTGCCTTCGACTGGAATACTATAAATAATGTAGGTTGTCCACAAAGTGATCACACATTGAAGTCAACCACCAAAAACAGCACACCAAACCCTAATCATGTTCAAGCTCGTAAGTGACCGAAGTTTCCTACCCAATACAGTAAATTTAAATTGGATTTTATTATAATTACAGCTTCTGATCGCTGCTCCACTCTTGGCTTGCGTCCTGGCTGCTCCAGCCCCAGGATCAGAAGTGACAATCACCCAATTTGCTTCAGTAGCCGACGAATCGGGATACGGATTCCAATATGGTCTCAGCGATGGCACCAATTTCTCCGAGGAAGGCAGGGGCGGTGAAGCTGTCAGGGGCACCTATAGCTACATTTCACCAGAGGGCATTCCCATCACCGTAAACTATGTAGCCGATGCCACTGGTTTCCATCCCGATTCCGAAGCTCTGCCCACACCACCTCCAATTCCAGAGGCAATTCTGAGATCCATTCGTTATAATGAGGAGCATCCCACGCCCGAAGAGCTGGCTGATCGTGAAGTGCGCAAGACTCAGTTATAAGTTAATCTTCATTGGACTTAGAGTTTAGTTCTTAATTTAAGACATTCATACATCAACTGTCACATCGAACACAAACCTAGTTGAATATATAAGCGAATCTAGTTACAAATGAAATTGTTGCCGCTAAAGTCTGTGCTAATTGGGGCTGATTTAACACCAATTTAATGCGTCGTGCGCTTAACCTAATTAGTCGGTCGAGAAATCACTGCGATTTCGACAGACTAGCTGAGATAAGGCTTTAACTCGTTTGGCTTAAGGTATTTTTATGTTATTAAAGCAAGTCTGTAAAAGCAAGCAGCGCAAATACACTGCTTGCACAGCTTTCGTTGCCATGCACTGCTTAAGATTGTAGTGTAAAGCAGTGCATTTACTTGATCAGTCTTTGGTTTGGCTTTTTTAGTAAAGTGGTTTTCTTGATTGTGTATTTTTAAAAATATTATTTTAAATTCACAGAATGAATCAAAATCGTTTAATGCTCAAAAGAATTTTCTAAGCAACTTTGTTGGCTTCTTTACAGTCATCTGTAGAATAGAAACGATTTGCATATTATTTATTTGAAAAGCACAAACTTTAAATCAATTTAAACACATTTAATATTCCATACAGAATCAATCGAAATACATTTATTATACAATATAAATTTAAAATCTCGTTAGACTAGATTATTTACATGTGAATACAAGATTTTTCCCAGCTGCAGTTTTTTTGTTTCTTGGTATTTCATATTTAAAATTTATTTACATATTATATTCAATTTTTGCAAGTAGGCTTTTCCGACCGAAACCAAAACTCCCAGCAGTCTCTATTTGCTTGTGATATTTACGTCAATTGGTCCGGAAACGCTTGGCGTGACCTTTAAGCACAGGCAATGCGTGGAAATACCGTTAGCTTAAAGGCAAAAATCGCAGTTACCAGACTTTGAGTGAAATCTTGAAATTTACTATTCTAGGAAGTTAAGGTGTTCCCTTTGATTAAATGGGAATTCATTAAGAATACAACAGACAGCTTCCTCACGCAGACACGCACATGAAAACAGACACACACACAAACACGAGTGGGAAGCAAAGGGAGTGGGGGAAACTATTGAAGCTGTTGGAAAGGGAAACAAATTCATATCAATTAGACATGCTCTACGCCGGATATGAGTAGTTAATTAAAAAGATTAAGGCACATGATAAAATTAAGCACAAACGAGCACTTACACACACCCACACACATTAGTATGCAGCTCTGTGTGTAGTGGTATAAGCGGAATTTTCATTGCGTATAAGAGTAAAGTAAGGAAAGAATATATAAATATACAAGTAATGATATGTGCAAGAATAAGTATAATTAAGTTTTTCTAGTTCTGAATTGAGTACATTAGCCACTAGTTTCCCCTTTATCAAAGTCCCTGCAAAAATTCGTTTCAAAGTGCCTGTAATTCAAATGTGTGTGTCTTAAAAAGTGTCGTGTTCCCTTTTCTTCTTTCTACCATTCCTTCCCACTTTGCCTGCACGCTGATCAGTGCACACAAAGAGTTTCTTATGCCAAGATCTAGTTAATTTATGTAAATATGATTTATGCATAAACTTGTCTGATTTGTGCATAAATTTAACGAGCTATTGTCAACACTTATGCAAATCGCCCGAAAACGAAATCAAATTTAAACACAGTCAGAGTGGCAGTCCCAGTCCTGCCCGCGTCCCCCCCACTCCCCCACACGTCGCTCTCTATCTCTCTCCGAGCTGTGCTCGTCTGGTCCTTGTCATTTGACTACCTGGCAAAACAAAAGCTTGCTGTGTAATCAAAAACTTGTATTTAACATTTTATTTCAAAGTTGATAAACGCTTTGTGGAAATGTGGTCCCTATTTACACGGTGGGCGTTTCTGCTCGACAAAAGCGACCTCCTAATTTGCTATGCTGGGTGCTCCATCGGTGTATGTGTTCCTGTGTGTGTGTGGGTGTGTGTGGGTGTGCCTATCTGAAGCATGTTCATACATTTCAAAATGTATGCATTCCGTTTTTTATTCCCTGTTTCTTTTATTATGTATAAAAGCATAAACAGTTGTCAAAACAATTCCTATTCTCTACATTCCAAAACATTTCGAATGAAAACCTTTTATAAATTATGTAGACGTGTTTTATTTTGTCCTACTGCTGCTAACTCAACTACCGTTTTGACCAGTTTAAACGCTTTGCTGTAAATTTAATTTGTCAGTTACAGTTTCAGTTTCAATTCAATTTTTATTAAACGCTTTTCTAGTAATACAATTGAAGTTCTCTCTGCATTTTAATTGGTAAGAGTGTTCTCGATTTGCTCTATTTATAGCTCTCCTAAGTGCTATTGATTAAAAGTGCAATCTGGTTAGATTTTCCCTTTGTTTTCCCAGTTTTCTTTTTTCAGCTGAACATAAACAGACAATTTAATGTCGGAACTGGGGGAATATTAGTCAGGAACTATGCCAATTGTCACTTCTATTCGTTACTTTTTGCTCACAGCTTAACTGACCAATTCTGGCTTTTAGACAGGTTAACAAAAAATACATGGACGGCGTGTAGTTTGGGCAGTGGGTGGGGATAACATTTTGGATGTAACCCCTTGTGACAGTTCTAATGCAAAGAGGGTTTCCATGTCTCCCTCTCCCTCTCTCTTTCCTTTGCTGTCTCTTTCAAATGCCCCACTGTTCATATTAAACAAAAAATAGCTTTGTTTTGTTACTCTTTCCTCGATTCCATTTTGGGTTCGGTCACGGATAATGTAGGGGAGTTTACGGTTCCGGTATGTGTCACGTAGCCGGCAAAATATGCGAATGAATGGTCGAAAATGACACGGCCAAACACTACTCGGAAGTAGGCAAAAAATCCAAAAAAACGAGAAAAAACGAGAAAAAAAGGAAAACAAGCATTTCAATTAAGCTAAAAGTGGAGAATGGCACAAAAGCGCCGCTCGTTTGGTTTGGGTAAAAATTCCACTTAGAGTGTGAGTGTGTCCCTCTCTCCCCCCTCATAAAAATATAAAGGGGAATTGGTGTTGAATAGTGTACACTTGACTACATCGGTTTTCATTCGCAATGCATTTCTTTCAGCTGTCCGGAAATGCGCTGGTCGTATTAATAACAATTCCGGCTCTCTCTGATGTTGGATCTGACAGCTAATGCAGTGTCGAGGCGATGAAATGAAAAATAATCTCACACAATAATTGCTATAGAAAAGTTTTTTGACTAGCCAAGTCGGTGAGAGGGAAAGGGCAGCAGGTCCTTTTGGCAGCTGACAAAGTGGGATTCGGTGGGCAAGTGCGGGAAGGAACGACATACCGCACAGACAGACAAACGAAACCAATTTATTTTAAAGTAAAAATCAATAGCCAAGAGCCACAGTAATGGACAGAGCTTCAACTAACGTTTTGTCCAATAAGAAAATACGGGAAAAGACTCCAAAAGTAAAATCGAACACCGAAATCCTCGGACCCATGATTTACAGCCGAAAGAGCGAATGTGCGAGTGTGTTCCATCAACCACGTAATCATTCTCAAGTGAAGATCTACCTTTCTACCTACCTCCATCCGCACCAACCTCACATCCTGCTCTCCTACCTTTCTCCTTGCCTTGGCCTGAAGAGTTTCCGTTAACAACCTGTGCACAGTGACCAAAGGAGCACTCATGTCTGGGCACATGTGCTTGCTGAAATATGCATTTGACATGCTGTGATGAAATTCAATAATTCCTTAATACAGCCATTCGCCATTATTCATTTCCGTACCCATTTCCGTTTCCTGTTCATTTTCCCAACGGCCTTGCACTGTGAGCATAAATTATATGGTTACTTCATGCAGGGATTCATCAGTCAAGCCTTCACTTCATGTTAATGCCGAGTGCAGTTTAAATATTTCTGAATGCTCTTGATCACCTCAGCAGGTGTGAGTCTATTCGACTCAGCTCTCATAAAATAAAAGTGCATAAAATATGTTCACTTTGTATGCCTTTTGCTATAGCCATTGCATTTATGCAGTTAATGCTTAAAGCTACACACACACCAACACTCACCAATTCACACACAGGTGCTCTTAAACTTGTGTACTTTTCATTTATTACTCCCAGTGCATGCAGATTACAGTCACTGCAGCAGGCACTTAACAGTCCTGTGTTCACAGCAACGCTGCTAACAGAGCCGCTGTTACGCGTAGCAGAGCTGCGAGGCTGCTGTTAAGCTTAACAGAGCGTTCATTCGTGTGCTCCCGCTTAAGCTTCTGTTATGGTTTCAGTTGGCATTCGTTCGTTGCCGCTGAAGGTCGTGTGACGCGTCGCAGGTTCTCGTCGCTGCTCACAGAAGTTAACGAAAGACAACGCGTTGTCTGTTATTGTTTGCTGTTGTCGTACGTAAATATTAATGTTTGATAAGCTCGCGTTCTGTTTGGATATCTGCTTCGGACTTTCGTTCGCCCTTTCCCTTTTCCTTTCGCTCTTTATCATTGCGTGAGTGTGTTTGTGTATGCTCGTGTGTGTGTGAAACTACATTAAAAAGTTCACACACAAATTGCATTATATGCGAAATGCGATATATTGGCGCGCTTTTATATTTAAACTCGAACTGCTTTTTCTTCAGGCCACAAACAACATAAAGTATGCATGTAAAAGTGGGTGTATAAGTGTGTGTGTGTATGGGAGTGTGTACGCGTACGTGTGCATATATTTTTTACTTACTTCAAATAAGTTTTTGGGGCATTTATCGTTATTGTTGTTGTACATTTTGTATAAGGATAAAGTGGCGCACTCGGGATTTGCACACGTGTGTATGCGTATGGGTATGTGTGTGTGTGCACCCACACATACGAACTCATACGCACACATGGCTTGGCTGAGCCTTGTTTATTAAAAAAAATTTCCATTAAAATTCGTGACGGCTGTGGGAGCAATTTGGTCAGGTTCTTAAGGCCACTTGAAGTCGATTGCTCGGATTTTTTTGTTTTGGTTTGGGGTTTTTTTTTGGTGCTCTTTACACCTGGATTGCCTCGACTTGGGATTGTAAATGGGGATTGAGATTTTAAGGGTTTGAGGTGACGGTAAATTAGTTAAAAGCAGTCTGATTTACAGCAAGTTTAGTCGCATTAAGGCATTAGCCTGAAGCCACAGTGAGAACTTCAACCTGATGTCGGTGCCAACGACGATTATGATCATCTTCATCATCACGATGAAGATGATGATGCTCCAAGTTGGGACCGTGTTAGCATATTGGTAATGTGATTTTCGTAGCACTTTTGTTCACGCCCGGCGACACATGTTGTGGTTCACACACCGACACACATACCAACACACACCGACACTCACACACACACTAATACACCCAAACTCGGCATACAAAGCCGAGTTGAAGGAATGCCCGGCGGTGATATTTACATTGCCCCAACCCTCGTTTTTGGGGTAAAAACGCTTAGTGGCTGCCAAGTTTCTGCTGCAACTTTATTGCCGGGAGACACACGCACACAGTTACAAGTCCATACACACTCACACACATACCCACATGCATATACTTACTACACATTTATATATTTATACGCTTCAACGTGTAGCCCTAATAATGACCTTAAATCGTACTGCCGGGCACTTAACTTTGGCTATCGGCCATTGGCCACTAAGCCACTTTAATCGATAACGACCAATGCCAACAGTTGGCCCTTGCATACATAATGCGCCCACACATACATACACTGTGCAAAATTGATTAGCATCTCGAGTTGCGTGCAGGATACTGGAAAATAATACACTCATTTTAAAACAGTTGTGAACATTTAAATGTGTTGTATAGAAACGTCCTTAACCTGAATCAATTTTTTCATGGCTTATACTATTAACTATCAACTATAAAAACATACAATTTTTTAAATTTTACATGAATGAATAGATACGCTTGAAAAATCCAATAATTTTACGTTTTGTTTTCTTACTCGTCAGCTAAAATCATTTAAATTGAAACACTTTCGCTCAGTGTATTTGCATATAGTATATACATATGTAAATATTTGATGTCCTTTGGCCAAGTTAGTCGTGACTCGACTGACGTTCACTTCACGCTTGATTTGAAGCCTAAGCCTGTCACATTTCACTTGTAGGCTTTTGCCCGCACCGTGACAGTCGGTTGTCATTAGGCTGACGATGACAGAATGGGGGCGGCATGGGACGGAGGAAGGACGAGGGTGGAGGAGGCGTGGTACTGCAGACTTGCAGACTCTCTTTTTGCGTTGCCATTAAATCGGAAAAGCTTTCAATCCATCTGAATCAGCACTAAACGGACAACGAGGGTCAAGAGTCTGGTCAAGAGTCTCTGCGGTTTCAATTAATTAAAACAAATTGTGGCCAACAAGCTGAACCGGCGAGCCAGCGAACCAGCGAACCGACAGAACGAAAAAAAGACGACAAATCGACTTGGCTCTTTGGCAACAAATTGTTTATTTCATTACCTTACATTACTCTTCGAGCAACCCACGTATTTGCCGCCCTTCGTTGAGTTATTTACAAACTGCGCGTTTTATTGTTTACCTGCGGAATGGGGGCAGCAGAGGGGGCGTGGCAGTGGCTTGCTTGACTGCTTGAAAGCGTAAAATGTCAGCCTTTTCTTCACTTTCACCTTCACCTGCACTTTCACCCTCACCTGATACTTTCCACTTTGATTGGCTTTTAATTAATGCAAAATTGTTTCAGATTATGAATATTTGTTAGTATCTGCAGCGAGGCAATTAATTTGATTACAAAACGTTTTACAGACTTTACGCATTAATGTTATCGGGGTGTTAAAGCGAGAAGCTTAAACGGTTAAAAGCTGGTCAGTCAGTCAGTCAGTCAGTCAATCATTCCGACACACACTTAGTTGGTTGAAAGCTTTTACTGTTCGCTTTGTCTCTTTGGAATTGTGTATCAAGTCAAGCTTGTCGTGTGTCCCCTTTTGTTTGCCTGTTTGCTTGTTTGTTTGTTTGTTTGTTTGCTTGTCTGTTGTTCTGTTCATTTTATGTGCTTTACCTGATACTGGCAATTGTTGCATGTGCTACAGGTATCGCTTTTCTCAAGGAAATCGCTTGCCATTCAACACTTTCCACACACACACACTACAAACTGATTGCATTCAGTTCATTGACTGACTTTGACTTGCCCCCCTGTTGGTGTCTTTTGTGTCCTTTATGGCCACGAACAATGCACATCAAGCTGTTCTTATACATTTAAATATTTATTGTATACATTTGATCTGAGTGTGTGAGTATTTTCATTCAATAGCTTCATTGGTTATTGCTTATTGGTGATTGGTGATTGGTTATTGATATGAAATCTGATTATTGGGCGCTAAGCTTTCTGCAGAGTTGCGCTATCGTCTTTGCATGTGCAGCCAAGTGTGGCAGCTGCCGCCAAATGGGGCAGGGTTAACAAGGGTAAGGGGTAAAGGGGAGGAGGGAAAGTCTTTCGTATGTACTTATCACATTAATTGCAGACTCGTTAATTATGGCTTTAATTAGCGTAATGAATTTCGATAGTACCTTTGGCATGACTGTATGATATTTTTGTAATTAACTGATTGGTATTATAGTTATTTGGGCTCATTTAAATTAGAAATACAGCAGGTAAAATATAATTGAATTCCAAATAGGTAATTAAATTAATTGTTTTATGTTTTGAGCAGGCGAAAACAATTATTATAATATTTAAATTCTCAATTCTTTTTCCAGACATTCAGCTTAATTTTTACTCTTAAGTTTTTATTTGTTACTTCGACGATTAAATGAAAATTTGTACCAAAGAATACATATTAAAGAGGATTTAAAAAAAATAAACTCAATAAAAAGATTAAAGCAGTCAAATAAACTTATTAAAATATTTGAATCCACATTTTTATTTGTTTTTGACTGACTGTTATCTTTTTCATGTTTTTCTATTTATTATTACTCTACGAATGTCTGTATGTCAATTCTTAGAAATAAATATATACAAAAATAAAAAAACTCATTTAAAATATATGATTGGATTTGATTTATTTATATTAGTCAATCAATTTAAATAGTTTTGTTCTATTGAATCTATTTAATCTAGAATATCCATTATATTTATTTCAGTTTTTTGTTATACACTTTTATTGTGTTACCTGTTATTTTTATTGTTCTTTAAATTGCAATAACATGGTCATTGTGACTTTGGAGTCATATTTAAAATTTTTAGCTGACTGCTTTTGATATAATTCTATTGCCTTTAAATGAAGAAAAATGTTTACCTACAAAGTTTTTAAATAACAAAGGAATTTACAAAATAATTAAACCATTACTTTTATTTATGAAACTTTAAATACGCTTTGACAAAGATAATTTACTTAATTTTGCTCATTTTGAAAACAGTTTTGAGTTAAGACACGAGTCTCAAAGCGGCTTTCAGCGTCAAGAAGCTAGTGCTATCAACAGCTAAGCCTGAGATTTGCGGTCACACAAGTTAGAAAGGCGGCAAGAGAGGGGGAGGTAGAGAGAGAGAGAGAGTGAGAGAGATGATTTGCCGAGCGGTGACAGCAGCGTAACGACATTAGCCATTCGACATTTACAGAGCTGGCTCATTTTGTTAATTGCCATCATCTTAGCATTTCATTAAAAAGCATCCTGTCCTCGTGCTCTTCCTCGTCCACGTCCACGTAGAGCCCCCAAAAACCGAGAGCACGTTCAAGATTAAGAGCTCGAGCTCAAGCGTGTCAATAAATGTCTTGATAATCATACAGAAATGATTTTAAAATCAACAGCTTACTTACTGTGTAACGGAGTTACGGAGTCACTGTGTCACTGTATAGCCAAAAGGCATTTGAATACTCGACTTGGGATACAGAATGTAGGATTTCTTAATTATATGTACATACGAGAGAGATTCCAGACTTTCGCTCTACGACTATATGTGTGTGTTTGCATACATGAATGTGGTTAACGCTGGCACATTTGACATTTTTATGGACTTGCAGAAAGCAGAGGGGGCAACAGAATGAAGCAGAGCGAGGGGAAACCCTCGGGCTGACAGAAGTTTTCATTAAATGGGGCTATAGTCTTTGGAGCTTGACTTTTGCTTTGTTTGTTTAACAGCATAACAGCCAGCGACTGTACGTAACATTAACAGTGTCACTTTAACAGTCAACTGTTAACTCACTCTCACTCTCACTCTTACTCTCTCTCTGCGACTGTTAAGTGACTGCGCAGGCGTGAAATGTTCCTCAATTGAATTTCATAGTAATTTCCTTACAATGGATGCAATATGTTTCAGATAACCGTACGTCGGCTTCGGGGCAGGTCGTACTCTACCCTCAATTAGCGGCAAAACTGAAACCGAATTCAAATTCGTATCGAAATTTATAAAATATTACGTGAAAGCAAAACAAACTCGGAGCCGGTCACAGGACAACGACTTCAGTCCGTGTGTTTAGCTTTTTTATGGCAATGTCGAAATGTTAATGGTTCGTCTATGTTTTGCGGGTGTATAAGTATGTGTGTGTGTCTATGGCTAAGTGTGTGTGATTGTGTGCTGTGTAAAGTGTCGAAGTAATAGAAGAAATACATTATAATTGCACAGTGGAAGCAATCTAGTTGATGTCCCCTTCAGGTGAGTCGCAATTTGTGATTCCCATAATGGAATATATTGTTATCGACAGATAGCCAGCCATTATTCCCCTCGACTTGTTCCGTAATGTGATTTGGTAGCATTTTTATTATATTTATTATTTGATTTGTTGGTCACCTTGGCCAAATATTTAATTTTACTTTCCTTGTTTTCGACGTGGGATTTTTTGTCTTTTTTTGTATTTTTCGCTTTTGTCACTTGTGTGTCGTGACCAGTCCGCATCCAGTTTTGGCCATAAAAAAGAGACAGAATCAGGGATTGGGTTACCCACTTAAACACTCAATTTTTTTATGACCAAAGACTTAAGTGCACATCTCCTTTGGCTTTTGTCTCTTACATTTCACTTTTATAGTTTAGCTTTAATCGAGCCACTTTGGAAAGTCCCTTTGCTTTACCGCTTTCCCTTTTCCCTTTTCCACTTTCCTCTTTCACTTTTATTTCAGTTAATTTTTTGTCTTTTTTGTCTTTTTTGTGCGCTTGTCAACGTAAAATTCAGCTGATTAAGTTGCTTTAAAGGAATGAAAAATTAGCTGGAAAATTCGGAGGAGCCCGAAGGTATGAAGCTTGGAATATGACTTTAACTTTTTGCTTATCTAAATTGTTTTCCACCACAAGTACCGCCGCCAAGTCCTACCAAGTTTGCCAGCCCATTAAGCACTCTCACACACACCCATACAGGGACTTTTATACACTTACATTCTAGTTAATTTTTCAATGTCATTTGAAGGCAGCAGAAATTTTGACATCAGCCATTAATAAATTAGCAAGCATTTTGCATGTCTGTCTTTCAGTTTCAGTCCTACTAATTGAGTGTGAGTGGAATGAAATTGAGCTTTGAAGTCTGTCTGTCCTCTGATTTGTTGGCACCACAAATCACAAAAATAAACCATCCCCTAGCCCACTCACCAAACTCCCAGGGTATTCAAAACAGAAAAGTTCAACAACAGCTGCTGTGCGATAGTCAAGAGTAATTTTATACGTAGCTTAAATTTAACCTTTAACGCCTTCGTCTTTGCAATCCTTTGTTTCCTGCCGACGCTGCCTTTTCACCGCCATTTCACCGCCTTTTCACACATCTTTTAGCGATTTGACAGTGCTCCGAGTTCGCCGGGAATTATATATATATATAGAAATATACTTATATACTTATGGTTTGGGTGTGTGCGTTTGCCTTTCTTCGTTCCTCCTTCATTTTTTTTTTTAAATCTTTTCAACAATTCTCGCAATGTTTTGGCTGAAGCGAATTTAGGGTGCGTTGTGGCGTCAGTCTCTTCTGCAGCTGTTGCTGCTCGTATACCCTGTAAAGTCTGAGCAGCTTTAAGCTTCACTGCCTAATTTGATTCAATCTCTAGAGCTATCAATTATTGCTTTTGTTCTTTTGTTGCTTTCATTCACTAATCATTCATAAATGGATTAGGCACTTATTAATCAAATTAATGCCAGTTAAGCTGGCACTTAATAATTTCAATAAAGAGCCATTAATTTTAAGCTACGTCTGGATTTTAGAAGTGCTTTTCTTACATTATTTTTTATTTAATTATTTGATTTACGTTATATTTTATACTTCATAATTGGTCTGTAAAAATTAGTTATAAAGCTGTAAATAAATTCATTACTTTTACGACGAAATGCAGGGTATCTCACAGTCGTCCCTGCTGTCATAATTCCTATGCTCACTTTTCTGTCTGTTGTTATTTCTTGACATGTGTTGCCGCCGCAGTAAACCATTTGATTTTTGTATGTTTGTATGAGTGTGTGGGTGTGTGTTTGGGTGTGTGTGTGGGTGTGTGTACACACACATTGTATGAGAAATGTATTATATCAGTGTTATGAATTTTTTTGCAGCAATTTCAATGATTACATATTGCGTACATATTTTGTTAGCTTAACCCAAAGGTAAAGCTTTAAAATGATAGTCGGCTAAGAGGGAATTCCCCCTAAGTCTCTCTCTTTCTCCCCCTCTCTATCTATCTCACTCCGTTCGCCCCTACAATCTCTGTTATAGCATAATCTCTGCTCTGTGGTCGTAAAGTGGATTTTGTGATTTGTTCACATGTTCTTGTCTTTTGGCTTAGTTGATGTCAGTTTGTCAGGTAAAAGCTACAGCTGTTTTTTAGCCACTACACATTTGGGAGTACTGCGTACAAGGAATCAAACTTTGTTGGAAAAGTACCAAAAAAGAATTATGTTTGCCATTAAAATTGATCATGTTACAAATTGCTGGTTTTACGGTATCCAAGAACAGTTAATTTTGTGTGTTGGCAAACATTTTTAATTAGAGTCTGGTGGTTTTTTGGTTTCCTAGATTTTAAAAGGAGCCAGATTTATTTTTCATAAAGAGTAATTATTTTTGTTATAAAAAATTAGTTAAAAAGTATGTAAAATATTTTTTAGTCTTTCAAAAGTAAGTTCAATTAAGAGCTCTTTAAATGATATACCCAATTGAAACGAGTTTTTCAAATATTTATTTTCTGCTTAAGACTAGTTCATTTTGCTTATAGTTTATGCATTTAAAATTATATTTTTTTATGCACTTTTAATAAGTGCCTTTGTTTATTTTTATTCAAAGTATAACAGCTGTTTTCAAACATTTCATACTACGAGTTTTTAAAGTAAACTTTTGTTTTTGAATCCACTGCGTTTTCAGCGAGTGCATTCATGTTTAAGCGAACTGCAAAGCAGAAATGATACAGCTGAGTAAATGATTGCATTAAGCTCATCATTTATAATGCCTGGTTTGTGTCTGCTGGCAGCAATTAGTGTAATTACCTAAGAGAATGTACTTACGCGGACTAGGACTCGGACTCGTACTCCGACTCCGGCTACGGCTCGGAATAAGAGCAGAAAAAACGAGCACAAAAAGCGCAGTTCAGTTGTTGTTGTGGTGCTACCACAAGTTTATATTTAATTATTTTTAATTTTTAATTTGTGAGGACTTTATGAAGCAGTTTTATGGCCAACAGCATTGTGGCTAAAATGTCTGGGTTATGAGTGACTTGGGACAGCAAAGAAAGGAGAAGATTTTTTCTTTTTTCACTCTGTTATTTTTGGGTCAAGCGTGACAGTAGTACAAGAAGACATTATAATAACATCCATCATTTCGGACTATATTGGGATGACACTCCACCATAACCACCGCCAACAACAACAACAACAACAACATCAACATTTAAGGCTTAGACTGTCCGTTGAGTAAACAGAAGCAATTTTTTGTTTACCAAAAAAGTTGTCTAGCTGTTTTTGTTGGTGTTGATTGTGCGTTTAGGGGCAAATGAAAGTGGCCTTTGAGGGCCATTTGGCGTGCTGATTCTATGCGTCTAGTATGTAGGTATGTATATAGACCAATAATAAGCCATTTCGTGCACATAATTGGCAGGGGCAGACGAAAAGTAAATAGCCATAATTAATGTATACTCATCGTACAACATAAACATAAATGTGACCTGACCAAAATACAGAAAATGGCCAAGCAAAAGTGGAGAAAAGCTGAAAGAAACAAAAAATAGAAAAGCGGAAGCCGCAAGGCGAGAGACACGGAAATTGTTTGTCATCGCGTTGTGTCTCTGTCTGGAGCGTGTGTGTGTGGACGATACTTACGCGCAAAAGTATGCTATAAGGGCTATTTCTTCATTGATACGCAAACAAGCGAGCGATTTGTAACGATATGGCATATCGTACAATACTCAAATACGTGTGCATTTTCTTCATGCGAAATTTTCTGTATATCGTAAATGGTCGATTGTGTGCTCGTTTATACCATTTTCTTTCTTTCCATCTGTGTATTTCTATTTTACTCTGGCTCTGGCTGTGGCTCGCTTTCCTTTCCAAACACCAACGAAAATTGGCAGAAACAACAGGAAAATGTGTGTTTGTGGGCGTGGCTGTCAGTAGCTGGCTGATTGCGTTGACAAAATCGCATTGACAGCCGGCAGCCAACGCATCCTGCGGATATTTGCAGCCTCGTCGATGGCAATGGCGGCACTCAAGCAATTTTTTTTTTTACATTTTTTCTCGTAAAAATTGAGTATACAAATTTCCACACACACGAAATTTCAATATTCAAATCTAATTTCATTCGCTGATTTTTTCGTTATGTGTGCTCGCTGTGCACGATGATCAGAATCATTAAATTTTTTCATAAATTTTAATCGGATTATAAATTGTATTTCCCCGCAAAAAAATGGAAATTGATTGACATACGGAATGGCAAGAAAATTAACAAGACATTGCGATGAGCGAGTGTGATGTTTTTCAGAAATTCCAGTGGTAAACAAGCGATTTCAAGCTGTATTCTGTACTTCCCTGTTGGGAGAAGTGATTCATTTTGTTGTCGAAAACTAGCTGGAATTTATTCATCTCTCCGTGCTGCTTAAAATTCCTCTTTAATTTTGTGCTAGCTTTACTTGGGCCTCTTATTACTAGCACTACAGTGTTTATAAGTCTATAATGCTTGAGCTTTAATAATGTTTTGCCTTAGCGCAAATTGGATTGGCAGCCGCATTTAATTTACGTACAATTTGGCAAGACTTTGAGCCAGGTCCCTACAAAAACTTCAATCAAGCGCAAAGCCTTTTATTTATAAATATACATATATATGTATATAAGTATATACAGTATATATTTTTTGATAATAGCAAAATTAAATGCAAACTGTTGTGAATTTGGCGTTGCACAAAGGATGTCTTGAATTTATGCGATCCGCTCTCGAGGGTGCCATTGTCATTGCCAAGTGGTGACAGCTGCTTCGAAGTTTCCATTGTTGTTGTAGGTGTTGGTCTTTTTGTTGTTGTTGCTGTTGTTGTTGTTATTGTTGTGATTGCTTTACTTGCCCTGTCTAGAGTCTTTTGTGCCATCTCGCGCACTCGCTGTGCTGACGTTTTTATTACAAAGGCTCATGAATTTTATTTAGCACGAAAAGAAAGAGGCGAGACCGACGAATGAAGGAGCAAAATGTACGACACTCTGTTGCCAATTTGACGAGCCTTTTTTGGCTAAATTCTTGTTCTTGTTTTGCTTTGGCCTTGGCTGCAGCTCATGTAGGCAAATGGCGTGACAGCAGCCAGGAAGCCAGGAAGGCACTGAGACGCGAAGACAGGAAACAGGAAGCTCAAGACGGCCAAACTATGCGCCCAAAGATTACGAAAATTGTTTACACAATGCGCCAGCGTATCGTTTCATGCGCTGCCCACAACAACTCTGATTAAAAAAGTTTCACGTTTAACCACTTGAGTTAGCAGCGCTCGCCCACGCACACACACACACTCACACAAGCACACATATGAGCGTTTATGTGTGTGGCTGGCATGTGTGCTAGGGAACGCGGGAGTATGTGTGTGTGTGTTTATTAGTGCGTGGCTAGACAATCAAAACTTTTGTTCTACCAGATCCGCAGCAACTTCAAAGTTAACCCAACAGCAACCAATACCAACCACAAAAAGCACACCTAGCGACCTCAGATTTCTCAACTCATCTCGCTCACACACTTTCATGCTCGCTCTCTCTCCTCCGCTTACCCCTCTCTCACCCACTCTCTTACTTTAACGGAGCTTCCTTGGTGACTATAAAATTAATGAAGCGACTTCAGCTGGCGGCCATTGCCATTGCCATTGCCTCAACAGAGACATTAAAGTTGTCGCTTTCGTTGCTCTGATTCTTATTGACAATGCTCTGGTAAATCAGTGCTGTAGCTCTGGCGGTTTTATGGCTACAATTAGAAATTTTAGAAGTGAAGTGAACGAACAACTAAATTAATGGATGGTAGGAAGAAGATTAAAGCAACTCATCTTTCAAATAAAGTATTGAAATATTGCCATTTAAAGAAAGAACATACCTAATGGACTCCTCAACTCTTCTAAAAAGGGTTAGCTAGAAGAGTTATAAACCTATAAAGTTAAAATAAAACAGTGGTATTTTGGGATATATAATTTAAATTCGACGAAAGTAGAGAAACCATTTAACGTTTTCAATGCCAAACATGCTCAGGCATCGAACTTCCTTTGGCATAAATAAGATTTGGATTTTACTATAAACTCCAGCTATCTATAAAAGTAAAATATGAAGACATCAAATGATTTACTTTGGGTAATATAAGTTTGCAGTGTTTTTATTGCTTACTTGGCGAATTTTAGTGTTGTAGTTTTGCTGAAATGCTCATGGATACCTATATTTTTGGCGGGTAAAGGCAGCGACAACACTATTGTGGGTTTATTGCCTTGCCGCCTTCTGGCTGTCAATGCTTATTTAAATATGCGCATAAAAGCTACGGTCCCTAGTCGGGATTTATGTCCTGCGGGCCATGGGGGTCCCCTTTGGGTGCGTGTAGTGTGTCTAGTCTGCAGTCTCTAGTCTGTGGTCTGTAGTCTATGGTCCTCAGTCCGTAGACCGCTTTGTGGCTAATCTCTGATGTACACTTAATTATGTGGCATGCTTGCTGATTGCCAACGATCTATGGCAGACATACAATCCTTTATTCAGCTCCTGCTCCTGCAGAGACCCATTGGGTTTGCTCCACTTCATGTTTATGAAAGTTTAAGCGTACTTACAGAAATTGCAGTTTTTCTCTCTCTTTGCATTGGCATGTTTATAACATGCTCATCACTGAGTGCAGGTATTTCATAGCCAGGCACTTAGTGAAGCTCTTGGGGTTTGTCAGTCGGTTGCATTTCTCGTGACTTTATTGTTAAGGATTTGGTGCTTTTGTGCAGTTCAGATGCCAACTGAAAACTGACTGCTTGCAAATGCCATGTAAATTTCATATAGTAAATGTTGTTAGCGTGCAAGCGAAAAGTGTAATACATTTTTTACTATTTCATTGGCCCTTTTCCTACGGCGGCAATGCAAACAAATTGCCAAAGCAAAGCGCTAAAAATTCATGAAGATGAAAGGCGTACATGAGCGGGAGACTGAGAGAGAGAGAGAGAGCAAACAAGTCACTGCGAGAGAGCGGGTGAAGTGAAGAATTAAGGAACCGTGGAGCTAAAACCCACTGCACTGAATGCAAAATTGAGTAAAAGTTCGCAGTTGCAAGTTTTCCGTGTGCAAAAAGTGAACGAGCAAAAATAAAGAAAAAAAAAAGTTTTTCGAAATTGAGCAGCTGGCAAAAAGAATCGCAAAATTCTTTTAACAACTTGCCCAGCATTCCACCAATTTTACACAACACTGGCTGCCATTCTGCCACACTGCCATAAAGCAATCAATTTGTACCCTATACACACATCCAGCCTTCCCGTGTCAGTCTGCGGGATTTGATATCGAGCAACACCTTTAACAAGGGCCACTTGAAAAAAATAAACGAACAGAGAGAAAAAACTACAGTTTGTGGACACTGGTGGCCATTCAACCGTTCCCGTAATTGTTTTTAAGCGAAACTCTTTGGCTTTTGTTATTGTCCTTGGCCCCGGGACAGAACAACCATTAATCAATCAAATAGTCGAACAAGCAAGAGAGATACTATATATACATATTTGTATATGTATCCGAAACGTTTAGTCGCTACCAGTATCTGCAATTAGTTAATTCATTACTATTCCATAAATTGACTTTGCTCCCTCAGTGTGCTCATTAGGACTAAGAACTTCTGTTAGCGCCCTAAGCTATATATTTACCAGCTCGAATGAACATCGTAATATGCGCTTGTCATGCAATACAATGATTATGATCGGCCCAATCAAAATGGCAATGCAAAGCGGATGAATATGAAATAAAAACCCATTTTATACAACCCTAAGGAAATTTAAAATTAACAGCAAGGTCACGGCAGATAGAAATTAGAAATGCAATTGTGCTACAATTACCACAACTATTTAACCAGTGTGCAGTGCACAGATTATCGTCCTAACTGTAAATGCACAATAGCTGTAACTCGCGCGTCGAAGACAATGAAAATGAAAGAGAGTCACGCTCTCGTGAGAGCGTCTGTTATTTATGCAGGCCGTATGTCAAAGCGAGATAGCTAGCTGCTGATCCCGAATGCAAGCGGAGATAGCAAAACGAATCAGGGGAGAATGGCAACAAAGGGTGCCATGCACGCTTGCCCTAGAGCGTTTACCAATACATGTTAATAAAAGCACAAGCTCTCAAAAGTAACAAATTTGTACATGCACTACAAATGGTCTTTTGAGTTGTTAATAATTTCGCTGGCAGCTAGAAATCCAAGCAGATTATTTTAAGTGTAAAATGGCTGTCAAGGCAATGACGTTTAAGCATTGCTGTTGATCTCGAGTATAAAGAATAAAGATAAGAAATCAAATGTGAAAAATTGTTGGTGTGAGAGCAATGCTCTTTCCACAGTGGGCAACGAAAGTAATTGTACATGGGTTGAAAGTCATCGTACCCCACCTAATTAAATTCGTGCGTTTCAATTTTCAGTGTCCTATTTGTGTATAAGTAGAATTCCCAATGAAGCTTAAATTACGAGACGGTTTGAACGAAAAGTCTGCGCAAAATTACCTCTGTAAAACAAGTTAACAATAGCAAATCGGTCAAATTTCGTGAATTTTGTTCTGTCCAGCACAAAGTTGTAAGTCTGTCTGGGCCATATGATTAAAAAGTTGGCCCAAAACTTTGGCAGGGGCGAACGAGTTGCTTCTTGTTGAGTGCGCTAAGTAAACTTTTAATTATCACACACTTGGCTCGTTCAATTTGTGCGCGATGTTGCTGGATTATAAAGTTTTGTAGACTTCAATTATGTACGAGTATTGTGAGCATTTTGTAAATGCTTTTTCCGCTAATTTGGAGTATAAAGTTCTTGCTTGTTTTGTTTTATTTGCCGTCGTGCCTAAAATATTAAATTCAATCCTAGTCGGCGTTCTAGCTTTTTGTGTTTTTAACAATTTTAAATTAAAGTTAACGTTACCGTTACTGTTGCCATGTTTAAACCGTTCTTCAACCTTTGGCCACCGAGTGTAGAAACCGCTGAACAACGACGTAGTCTTGTCCTAAGAAGCTTTATTTTGTTAGCCTGTTTCTTCATTCTGGCTGTGAGTCAATGTGTGGCCGTCGTGTTCATTCCAAGGTATCGTAGGCTATAGCTGTACATTACTTACTACCTAATCCGACTTTCCTATAGAGCAGAAACAGTGAAATTTGCCAAGCATTATGAATTATCCTTTATCCTGGTCTTTTTCTTTGGCCTGTTCCTCCTTCTGCTATTCGTCTTTAGCACCCAGGTGCGCTATATGCCTTTCATTAACTGGATAGTTACGTTCCTAATTGTCGAATGCGAAATTCTGGGCATCATTTTTCTGGCCATTGGCACCAATGTCGTGTACCTAATTTTGTGCTTGATTGTTACCCTATTGCTTATGTTGCTGGGCATTCTGTTGGGCTGCCTGATGCCGGTAAGTCGAAGAATTTAAGCCGAAATTTATCCTCATTTTCCTCATTTTTAGTATGATCTTACCAAAAATATACGTATTATGGTCACGTTGTCCTTTTGCGCATTCCTGTTCAGCATCTTTACAGCCGTCTTTCTGACCATTCTGCGGCTGAGTTGGCCATTCTTTGTGTATGCTGGAGTCATCGCCTTGATGGTTGTCCCCGTAAGCTTTGCTACACTTTGCCAGAGTCCTTCACCTATCATATATCACCATATAATATCTCTGCCTCGCTCGCTCTGTACAACATATTTGCCATTTGCAGGTTGTTGTATATCACACGCAGTACGTACTCGGCAGCGGGACTGTACGGGTGAGCCTAAAGGATGAGAAGCTTGCCGCACTGCTATTGTTTACCGATTTTCTGGCCTTGTTTATGCTAACCTTCTACTGGAAGCCCACCCATGACGACCGACAATAAAAGCCATGTTTCACACATACGAGTATCCCCCTAGCCACCCCCGTTCCCCAACAAACCCTCCCAGTATCCTTTACGGGAAGGCAGAGGGATACATCTCTATTCAAGTTCTCTCACTCTTAGACATTTGTCCATTCTGATGCGGAATGCGAACGTCAGCGGTTTGCTGATACAGCCAGTGGGTCCCAGTAGGTGCAACATTATATAATCCCTACATCCAATCGTTCCATCGCCATCGCAATCCGCAGCATAGGTCTTCATATAGGCTCTGACAATTGCCGCTCCACAGTCGGGATTCGACATACAGCTCTCATAATCTGGAATGATGTTTGCCCAGGTTAATGGTCAATCCAAACAGGCCATGAGCGCAAAGTGTTTTTGTTTGGCTTACCCTCGGCTTCAGGTGTCCCCACCGTACGCAATGCGTCTTGCCAGTAAGGACGATAAATGCCGTAGATGCCGCACGGCGATTTTCCGCACATTTTCGGCGTATTCTCCGTGGCTGTTTCGGCAATGCAGCGTAGACAATCCTCCGTGACCAGACCCGAGCTCAGAGCAGCTAAATGTGCGCAAAATTACAACAAATCCATTTGGAAATAATTAGTCTTTTTTATGCACAAAATTAAGTTTATTTAAATAAAGGAAATTGTTATTTAAAATAAACAATGGCATAAATCAGTTGGAATGACATTTAGTATTGGTTTATAGTTTGTGGTAATGGTATTTTAAACTGTTTGCGGAGTATTTATCGGGTCAATTATTATTTAAAACAAATAAAAATAAATAAAAATTGCTATTATATGTGATTAAATTGCCCGAATGTTGACTCTTCATTAAATTTTGAAAGTGATAATAGCAAACTGATTATGATTTTGGGGTCCGAGTGATTAAATATAAATTAAAATGGAATATTTGTGATTTTCTGAGGTTTAAAATAAACAAAGATATAAGCAAATAATAATAATGTTTAGCAAATTAGTGTAGTCGACAGATTAAATTGATAACAGCAATCATAGTTTATTAAAAGAGATTAACGCGTTATTACTAAATCGATCAGTGTCAAGTTCCATATTAAATATTGTAGTTGTTAGTGTTACTCACCCACAGCTGGTACGGTAACCAGCTCTTCTGCTGTAATCTTGATGCTTTCAGGCTCGTAATTCTCCCATTTCTCGATATTCATGCGTCCAAAGTGACTTTTTTGCCGAGTGTGGAAAAAAATGGCCCCAGCGATGAGCATGAGAGCAAAGAAGATTCCAACAGCGCTTAGAAGATTTCGAACGCGACACTTTTCATGTTTTATAAATCTTTGGGGGTCGCGTTGTGGCACCGGGTTCAGGGCTGCCACAAAGGCCACCTCCTCGG
This sequence comes from Drosophila dunni, assembly GCA_018152125.1. Classification (NCBI taxonomy): domain Eukaryota; kingdom Metazoa; phylum Arthropoda; class Insecta; order Diptera; family Drosophilidae; genus Drosophila; species Drosophila dunni. The sequence continues at coordinate 5,928,084 of JAECXC010000286.1, forward strand.
TGGCTGGCTGTGCGGCACTTCCATTGGAAATTGTGGTCATGCTCAAGTTAGCGACTAAGTTAATCAGTGTACTTAATTTAATGCCAGGCAACACTCTACTGAGGTTGCTCGCCCTACGACTGATACAGGCTTAGGCTTTGTGGCGCAACCATACACACAGGTACCGAGAGATAACCCTCACGCACACATACGCACTTACACATTCACACACACACTCACTCACACACGCTCTCAGTCAGTCAGTCAGTTCGATCGATTAGCCGAGAGATGAATGTTTTGCTTTGTTTTCCAATTGTAATTGACTGCTGTTTGTGGTCTCGCCAACATTGTCAGTCTCTGCCGAGCTCGAGGCTTATCTCTTCTAGCTCCAAACCGCAAATTGTGCTCAGTTATTGTACCTGTTACTAATTGAGTAAGAGGGTATGCTCTTAGTATGTGTCAAAAGTGTATGTCCAAAACAATAAGAGCGGGATCAGTCTCCAAATGTTAAATCTGCAGCCTGAAACTTTTAAAATTTCATTTAATTTGTTCCCCATAAATTGTTTCTTTTACCTCCTATCTATACAATCGAGCAGAGGAAAGTTATTTCGGCTGGAAAGCTGCTCTGATATATCAAAAATCAGAAGGGACCAAATTTTGATATAACGTTTTCAATTATTCCGTACATAAAATAATATTTAAATTTCTACAAAAAGCAACAATTAATTTCCTTAGGTTAACTATGTAACGGGTATTTCAAAGTCGCGCATCTACAGCATTGTTTCCTTCTTGTGTTTATTTTCGGTACGACTACTGCTCGCAGTCACTGTAATGGCTGCTGTATTTGCACGCTCTGAGCATAAAACGCAGATGTACGCGTCAGATTAGGTGTCGATTGCATTTGCTACTCGTTGTGTCATCTGGCACAACAGGCAGCGGATTGAGAATGGGATTCGAAAAGGGATTGGACATGGATGTGGAATGAAATGGAGCACGGAATAGGAAAACCGTGGTTACACCTTACGCATTTATATGCAGAAGGCACTGTGTAAGCAAATATGAGAAATTGTTTGCCACATCGCAGAAACCTGAACATGAAGACGATGTGGCAGTGACTCTGACTATGACTCTGACTGTGGCAATGGAATCACTTTACGAGCATGTGCCACGGCAAGGGCGTCGCTTAAAACTGCTGCAAGGGGGCGTGACAGGGCGGAGCAGTTAAGTAATGGGGGGGTAGGTGCAAATGGAAATGTCAGTCGACATTTGTTAATGGCGTTGGATTTGAAAACTTTAATAATGTAAGAAACTGCAATTGCAGTCTTTATTCATTTGTCACTCTCTCATTTTTCTCTGTCTGAATGGCGTGAATTCAGTTTGCAAAACATTTCAATTTTCACTGAATTGATTATATTACATTTTACCGAAAAAGTTTACCATAAAGCAATGCACTTTTATAAGAAAACTGGTTGGGTAGACATTTGGAAAGTTTGAATATTTTAAGGCTTTTCAAAAGAATTTAATCTAATTTTTAATGCATAAATTTCTTCCCCAAAAAGTTGAAACTATCTTTATACTTTAAGCTAATTATTAACTATCTGAAAGTTCATTAAAAGCGACTAACTTTTGACTTTGCTCAGTGCATCAGAAACTAAATTCTTTTTTTTGCTTATTTAAGAGTTTTAAATTACGTTAAGTGTCTTGTCTGTTAGTTAGTGCAACTATTGAGTTGCTTTCAAAGTTGCCAAAAAAAAATATTCATTAACAAAGTTGAGTTTTAGTTTCGACAATCAACAATAGTTTCGTTTCTTAGCCAAAAAAAAAAAAAAAAAATTTTAATTTAAAAATTGCTTTTGTTGTTTGTGTTTCTGAGAATAAAGCTTGCTTCGTTGGCTTTCAACTGTCGCCATTGTCTTTGGGTGTTGCCAACATAATTTGGCCAACATCTTTCTTACCATAACGTTTGCGAAACGCTTCAAGCTGAGAGCAGAAAGCAAACCCAAAAAAAGAGCAGAAATTACTCGAATTCAATTACGATATTATTTCAAGTAGCTTTTGTTTGGCAATGCCAAAGTCAATGTCAGTGCCAACGGCAGTGGGTAACTGGGGAATGGATATTTAAATGCGTTTGAGTGCATAACAAACCCAAAACTCAAACTCGTACGAGCACTCGTTTAACGTGGCGTATACTTGTTTTTTCTTCCAAACGAATTCTTTTCGAGCCGCGGCGTGGGCAGTTAAAAGCGCTGCCCACAGCGAGTGCGATAGAGAGAGCACTAGCTGGTAAAAGAGACAGGGAAAGATAGATACAGAATTGCTCTAAAATGAACAAAATAGCGAACTGTGAATCGAGCCCTTTTACTGCACTCGATTACGGTCGGAATTTTCCGGTTTCGATTCCGTTCATTGCTCTGCACCCAAGCCCCCCACCCACTGCTGACCACGCCCATATTGCCGAACACGTAGTAAGCTAAAACAAAGTTAATTAGATTGGGTGCAAGATGGTCATTATTGAAGCCAGAATCGTGCCCATTTTGAGGGCCCTCATCAATCCCCATTTAATGGACACTGTATTCTGTGCTCTGTGCACAGTGCACACTTTGTGCAGTGCAGTCAATTTGAAATTTTGTTGTAGGCGACAGAACTACAAACAAGTACATAACATAACACATCCTATTATGTGGTTAACTCGCCTGGAATGGTCCATGTTCAAGCAATTACTCTTGGCAATCTTTATGCATTTCACGCTACATTCGCTACGTTCGCAAATTAAACATGATTTTATGCATTTCTCACTCTTCACAGGATACGAAAGGAGTAGATTGGAATACAGAAAAGGAGAGGGATCTTCAGGACCTGCAGCTGTTGCTAAAATCGAAATTATACGAGCTCTAAGTATGTAAATGTTGGCCTGTTAACGCCGACAAAGTTGTGAGATTGAAAATGCTAATTGCAGCAGGCAACAACTGACAGAATACCTGAAAAAAACGAGAAAAAAAAGGCAAAGGGAACTGTGGAAACGGGGAAAAAGAAAACTAATTTTGTGGCTTGGAAAACAAGCAATCAAGTGCATGCAGGTATAACCCGGTTGCACGCTGCGTATGCGTAATAAGCGCCGGGACACCAGAGAGTACAGGGAAGGCAAAAGGTGGCAGTCGACCATTAAAGTGGCGGAAATGACACAGACGAAATGTATCGCTGCAAAAATTGGTTCTGTGCGCGCAGCAACAACAACAACTACGTCGATGTGGCACTAAATGAACCCGGCACAACAACACCAGCAGTAACAACAGGAACTACACCTTTTTTGCCCAACAGCAACAGCAACAGTAATAGCATCAATAGAGCGCGCAACAAACCCAATAGCCATCAGCATCAGCATCAGCAGACAAACGCCAGATCCACGCCCACCGATGACCCACCACAGGCAGCGGGCGGGGGACCAGCAGGCGCTGCTCATGTGGTCACCTTTTTGGAGGACGCACCAAGCGGCATCAACGGTGGCATAACCAGCAGCCGCATCGTAACCACCGCAGAGCTGCATCAGGCTCACATGCTGGAGCACCACTCCAATTTGGATGCCATCGAGCAGGCTGACGATTTCATTTACGGTCCCGGAGCAGGACTTTCACTATGTGACGACAGCCTGCCGTCGGCCAAGAACTGCTATAGACTCGTTATGCTCGGGTAGGTACCCAAAGTGGAGCAATAAGTGTAAACGCACAACTTACACTGTAACAGAGATTTTAAAGTTTTATGTAATTAAATTACATTATTTGAGAATTTTGTGGTTTGTGGTTTGAAATTCACATTTAAAATGCATTTAAATGTTTAACAATTTTGTTTTTGATTTAATTTTGCTTTTAAGTTTTGTCAAAAGCTTTGAAACCTAAGAACTTTGTCTTCTCTTTATTCTGTGCTGTTCGTACCATTCTGCATGTTTTAATTCTTAATTTTTACTTACTAACCTCTTACTAACCCCGGCTCCATCGACTGTAGCCTTTGTTACTTGATTAATAATTAAAATTTGTGTTGTAAGTGTTAAAGCAATTGCTATTGTCAAACTAGCTTTTATGAGTCAATAAATTCTGTTATAAGTTGTGGCTAACCAATATACACTCTCTCTCTCCCTCTCTCAAACGCTTTCTATCTCCCTCACTCTCTCTTTTTGGCAGTTCCTCACGCGCTGGGAAATCTTCGATTGTGGCACGTTTCCTTGGAAATCGGTTTGAGGAAGCCTATACGCCAACTATTGAGGAGTTTCATCGTAAATTGTATCGCATACGAAATGAGGTCTTTCAATTGGATATTTTGGATACTTCTGGCTATCATCCGTTTCCTGCAATGCGTCGTTTGTCATTTCTAACGGGTGAGTTGAGTGTGTGTATCTGCATGTGTGTGCGTGTGTGTGTGTTTGTTAACCGCAATCATATCAAACGCACGTTTCATCACTTAAGCTCCCAAGTGCCTGGTGCTATTTAATGTGCTATAAATTATCATAAGAATCAGACGCAGCTGAAGCAGTCTACTTTAGTCACTTACACACACACCCCCCTCCCCACACACACACACCCCCACACACACACTAGTTGCCATTTTGGTAGTCGAAATGGAACATAATAAATAAGCAATAAATTTGCATCAACTAAATCGGTAAAGGATAAATATTTGATTTGATGTCCTTCGATTTGTATTCGTCTTTGCAGGCGATCTGTTTATACTGGTGTTTAGCATGGACTCCCGTGAGTCCTTCGAGGAGGTCGTACGTCTGCGGGAGAACATTTTGGAGACCAAATGGGCCGCTTTGAATCCAGGATCGGGCTTCAAAAAGAAAAGTCTGCCTAAGATTCCCATGATACTTGCTGGCAATAAATGTGATCGCGAATTCAAGTGAGTAGAACTTTAATAAATATTTTCCAAAACTAAATTAAGTTAATTGCTTTGTTTTAGAACTGTGCAACTGGATGAGGTAATGGGTTACATTGCCGGTCAGGATAATTGCTGCACTTTTGTCGAGTGCTCGGCACGTCAGAATTATCGCATTGATGATTTGTTTTATGCTCTGTTCATGGTGTCTAATTTGCCACTGGAGATGACACCGAATCACCATCGACGTCTTGTCTCGGTCTTTGGTGCCCCCTCGCCACTGCCCCCACATGGCTCAGTTGTCGGTGGCAGCAAGAAGAACGCGCTCTCCATCAAGCGTCGCTTCAGCGATGCCTGTGGCGTAGTCACGCCCAATGCCCGACGTCCCAGCATTCGTACCGACCTCAATCTGATGCGCTCCAAGACGATGGCCCTCAATGAGGGGGGCGAAGGGGTGCGCAGCACATCCCGTTGGAATCGCTGTGCACTCATGTAAGCCGATTCCCCCGAAGGACCTCGGACTTTGGACCTCGTCCATGTGATAGTAGTCAGAAGCGGTCATGGTCTGGGTCTGGGTCGTAGCCGTAGTCATACTCGTAGTTGGAGTTCATGTCTGGAGAATAATCGTATTTTAATTTTAAACGCAGCGTTTGGGTGATTTCGATATAAAATGTAAATAAATATTTGAATATTTATGTGGTTAGCCTAAGTCTAAGCCAAGTAACGTTAATTATAATTACTTGCATTTCTCATTGCATCGTTAAATTCAACTATCTGCAAATAGAATATATATTAAACTAATTAACATGAATCGCACACACACATACACATACTTAACACACACACATACAGTTTGCCCTCCATTGAAATGTTTCTACTTCCTGTCACACTAATGCACCCAAAATTTCCAATTCTCTGCTATTCCATTTACAAATGTATTTTTTATACTCGACTGGCACATACTCTATACTTAATTGTTGCACACCAAAACCAAAAAAACCAAAAAAAGCAGGCAGACAATAATGTTATGACGTACTTGGAATTGTACTTGTTATTCGATTCGATTCAGTTTTCGATTTATATGGAATTTGAATCAAAAGAGATGAGAAAAATATGCTAATTTTAATTGTTATTGTTAATTGTTGTTGATGTTACCAAACACTTATGTTAACACACACACAGACACACCTCTACGACACTCTGTCACATATCAGCCAAAGAGATCCCACAAGAAAGTAAAACTGAAGCCGAAAATCAATTGACCTAAAGGGTCCAATTAAACACTATCGTTAAACTTGTACACCGATAAACCAAAAACCAAAAACCGAAACTTAACTATAATAAACAATGCTAAAATTATATATACAATATATATTACACATACATATACACGTCTAGCGTTAAACCGAATTTATGTGTAGTAAATTCGAGTTTCAATTTAACCTAAGCAACAGCAACAATTTTCGCGAGTTTAATTACAACAAATTATTATAATGAATAACGGAGTTAAAAAAAAGACCAAATTATTATAGCTATATACAACCAACATATATACATACATATATACATATATATACTATAAACTATATACTAAATAATATCAAAAATTGCGTTAACATAAAGGAAAAGTTATTTGAATTTCGAATACGTGAATTCATGTTCATTCCAAGAAGTGCAAATATTTACAATTCTCCTGGGGAACGGGACCTACAAATTTGTGGTTAATATTATTACAATTATTATTATTATTATTATAATTATTATCATATGGACAATTAACAATTATGGGTAACGGCTCGAGATTTGCATCGTTTACTTAGAATTACAAATTTACATTTACATTTTAATGCTTTGGATTTGCATTGTTTATTACAATTAAATAAAAATTTAAATACAATTTCAGAAATTAAGCAAGTGTTTTGCATATGTAACGTTTTAATGAAAGCTTTTCCGCAAGTTTTGAGAAAGCTTGCGCTGAAGCTTCAAGGATTTTGTCCCGACTAAGTAAAGAAAGCGCGGAGTTTGGGAAGCTTTTCCACTGCAGCTTTACCTACAGCAAAGCTCGTTAAAAGCTTCGCTTAGTACCGCAGTTGAACACAGTCGGGAAGAGCTTTCAAAGCGCACAATCAATTCAAAAATATCTAATCAGCCAAAGAGCAGGATTTAATGTTCTGTAAGGACACATGTCGTATACTTGATTTGAGCAGCTAACTAGCAAATGCAAAAATCTCTTTAATTTAATTGGAATTCTACATGCCACAATGAGTTTTGCTAGCGAGCGCAAATATTTATGATAGTTCAATGCGACAAACGTGGCCAAACTAATTGGCGTATGGTTAGGGCCATGGCCAATATAGGGGAGGACGGCAAATTTACGCCCAATTTAACAATGCTGGTTACAAAAGGGGTGTGCAGGGGTGTGGGAGGTAGCTGAGGGTGTGGCAGTTCAGTCTGGCTCGCTGAACGCTTAAAAGTGTCGTCAATTTTAATTGTTTGTCCGATCGCAGACAGGGGCTATTAATAGGCTTATGGTTTATATGATATACTGAGCTGTGGAGCCATGTGGCTTTGGGGCATTAGCCGCTGCTGGCTTATGCACGTGCAGCACCAGCACCAGCACCAGCAACGGCAACAGCATCTGCTCTAGTTGCATGCCCCGTTTTGTTGTCGACACTCGATAATCAGTGTGGTTGCCATTGCATGAGGTGCAATTTGCATGTGCTGTTGTTGTTGTTGATGCCATTGGCATGGCCAACACAGCTATCGGTGTAGAATAGGGCATCGAACAGTGGACATGGAAAAGCATTAAGCAAATGTCAATTATGTTTCGGAAAATAGATTTAGTCGCAAAAGCCAAATCATAATTTAAATTCTGCAGCTGTTAAATATTGTATCGGTTCGGTTAATTACTAAATGCATTCAGAATTTAAATGTGGCTAGCTTGGAGTATAACTAATAATATAATTAGCAAGTGCAACAGAAATATATTTAATTCACAACCGCAGAAAAACGATTAAAGTGCTGAAAAATATGTATTCAGTATTTTGAGCTCGAATTAATCAACTTAATTTCAAAGATTGTGTTTAAATAAACATAAATGAATATTCCCTGGTTTGTGTATCACACTATTAAATTGCAAAAAGTTTGTGGAAGTGAAGAGTTTGAGTTGAATTTGAGCTGAAATTGCTATCGCTTCTTAGTTTACCTGGTTGGTAAATATTTGTTTAGTAAGATAGCAACAAAATTTGTAAACTTATTCGCACGTTTCGCTGCTAGACTTTACTTAGCTGCATGCTTCAGCTAACTATAGTACAGTGGCAACTAAAACTACTCGCACAAGTCGACGACAGCCCACGCAAAAAAACTTTGGTGTGTAAACAGAAAAAGCTACAGCCCCAACTACCAACTACCAACTACCGACTACCTACTACCAACTACAGTAAAAGCAGCGGCGTCTTTAAGTCTGCAACACCTTGTGTAGGTCGCTTACAATTTTAGTTGCCACAACTACAACTCCAACTAGGTGTGTTGTTGTTGTTGTTGTCGCTATCGTCAGCGTATTTGCTTATTGTGTTTGTAAACATTGCTAACAACTTGAGTAATGCCGGCGACAACGCACCTTCAGCGATTCCCAGCCCAAATCCCGTAGAAAGCTGCAGTTGCTCTGTTACTTTTACTTTTACAATTGCTAATAGAGGACAACAACGGGTGGATGTGTGTGTGACTGTGTGTGTGTGTGTGTGTGCACGGAAACACAATATATATTCCGCTGGATGTGAGCCTTTTTCGCTCCCATTCCCTTTGATTTTCCCTCGCTGCCGCCAACAAGTTGTAAGTGCTCAAGTTTTTCAATTAAAAGTTGCTACCTTTTTGTGTTACTGTGGCGGCATAACATAAATACGCATGTGAGTTTCATTTTGTTGTGCGTGTGTGTGTGAGAGTGTGTGTTTGCATATGTATGCCTTTCAGTCCTGGCTTTTCGCTAGAAAATATCAATAAACCACAGGGTAAATAAGTAACATTGCCGAGCTCGCATTGCATCAACACCAAGGCACAAGCATTTAAAAAAAAAACAAGTAAGAAAGGACACAGTCGAGCGAGCCGACTGTCAAAGACCCCGTGTGTGAAATTTTCCAATTTGTCCTATGAGAGCTATAGGTTATAGTCGTCCGATCCGTACCAAACTTGGTGAAAATAGTTATAATGGTACCATAGACGTACAGTGCGAATTTTGGATTTAAGATCTACTGAAAGTTCTGTTCGCTTGGTATTACAGCTGGAATATGCAAATTCCCAATTGAATTGTCAGGCGAAAAGAAATCCACAGTAAGATGCAACAGAATTTTCAATCCAAATAATTTTGTGCATAGCGAGCTGCTGTTAATTCTGTTTGCCTGGTATTGCTGTTAAAATATGTGCAGCTTGTGAGACCCCTAGATTAGTGAAAAACATCGACGAACAGCAAAAAGTGGGGATTTTTCTAGCATATTAACCAGGCTAACAGAATCAGAAGAAAGCGACATTAGTAATAATGTTAATGTTAAGCCAATTTTTAATCAATGTTAATGTTAATTTTAAATAATTTTTGCACTGCGACCTGCTGATTTTTCTGTTTGTCTGGTATTTCAGCAAGAATTATGATATTGGGCACTGCAGATCGCAGCGGTCAAGCAAACAAAAAATCCGCGAAAGGCCAAAATCTTGGATTTCTTTGAGTGAAACACCAGGCGATCAGAATCAGCAGCAAGCGACAGACTGTAATTTTATTTACATTAAATTACATATTTACAAAATGCGAGTCGAAAAAGACTCGCTTATGATTCAAATTAAGGATCAAAAAAGAGTCACGTATGCGTAAAATATGACTCGAAACTGATTGAAAACAACGAGCCATATGCGACTCTCCAGGAAGAGTGGCGGCTAGGGTACCGTTTTCTCCCGACAAATGAGACAATTAAGATCAGAAAATGAGCTCATTTATGATCATTTTAATCAGATAGAGGACTCAAAAAAGACTCGAATTTGAGTTAAAATGTTTGGTGGGAACCTGAGACAGTTAAGATCAGAAAATGAGCTCATTTATGATCATTTTAATCAGATAGAGGACTCAAAAAAGACTCGAATTTGAGTTAAAATGTTTGGTGGGAACCTGAGACAGTTAAGATCAGAAAATGAGCTCATTTATGATCATTTTAATCAGATAGAGGACTCAAAAAAGACTCGAATTTGAGTTAAAATGTTTGGTGGGAACCTGAGACAATTAAGATCAGAAAATGAGCTCATTTATGATCATTTTAATCAGATAGAGGACTCAAAAAAGACTCGAATTTGAGTTAAAATGTTTGGTGGGAACCTGAGACAGTTAAGATCAGAAAATGAGCTCATTTATGATCATTTTAATCAGATAGAGGACTCAAAAAAGACTCGAATTTGATTTAAAATGCTTGGTGGGAACCTGAGACAATTAAGATCAGAAAATGAGCTCATTTATGATCATTTTAATCAGATAGAGGACTCAAAAAAGACTCGAATTTGAGTTAAAATGTTTGGTGGGAACCTGCTGACTATTTCTGTTCGCCTGGTATTTCAGCTCAGATTTAACAGATCCAGGTGTTCATACGGACGGACGGACGGACGGATAGACGGACGGGCGGATAGACGGACTGACAGACAGACGGACAGACAGTCAGACGGACGGACAGACGGACAAACAGCGAAAAGATCGTAAACAGAGAGCGGGTGGAAGAGGGAGGCAGTGCACGTGTATAAACAAACCTTTTTGATTGTTTACTTTATGTATTGCAACCTGCTGACCATTTCTGTTCGCTTGGTATTTCAGCTTAGATTTAAAAGATCCAGGTGTTCATACAGAGATTACAGTGCGGGAGCACTTAAACATTTTATAGCATAATTTCGGGCGGCGTATGAAAATTATGAACGTGGACCGGAAAGGCAAATAAGTAGCATACTTTCGGGCGGGTTTGAAAATTACCTGATGGGCCGACAACGCTGATCAGTAGCAAGAGATCAGCAGTGTGGCTAGTTTAGCCATTTTAGCTGTTTTAGCTTGACTGATTGCATTACGCCAAGAGTTACTAAGAATATTATAATGCTTTCTTAACATAATGCATGGAAGAAAGTTTTATTGTTCAGTGTAAAGTCTAGGAGTCAAAACTATGAAACTTTGATATTGAATATTTTGGGACTCAGACGTCAGATTTTCGATTGGAATGACTTTTTGGACTCGGGAGGACCAGGACTATCGATTCGCATCAAAAAATCGCAATCTTAAATTTGGTCGATTTTTGACAAAAATGCAAAGGGGTAACACTGCAAAATTTGTCAAAATGGGGTCGAAATTAAAAATTTTAATTTCGGCATGGAATCGAAGCTACTAGTTGTCGAGAGTCTAAAAAGGCAACGCGTTTCAAAATATCACTTCATTTGGCCGAGAAATGATCATTCAAAGTTGAAATAAATTTTTTTTTGCGTCCCGATTTTCAATACTTTTTAGGTACTTAAAGTCAATTTTTGGGTTAATTTAGCAGCAACGCTAACAAGAACATATATACTTGACAGGATTGACCACGCCTCCTTCTGCGTGCTACGCACATTTCGCTTCTGACAAACTTTATAGACCCTCTCCTCTTTTTTAGAGTACGGGGTCTAACAAAAAACAAAAAAAAATTCCATGGCAAGCGAAGCGGAATCAAATGAAACAAACAATGGTAATGCCAGCGACAGGTGTTGAAGTCCAGGGCATTATAAATTCACACAAAAATAGCAAAACGTCAAACAAATTGCAAGTTTTCAGTTGCATTTCCGCAAAACGTAACTGAAATAATACGTTACCTGAGCCAGTACCATATACATAAATTTGTATGCACGGTTATATGTGCGTGTGTGTGTGTGTATAGAACATGTATTACTGCTCAGACTTTACTTTTAGTTTTCCTACTGGCGATATTCGAGGCGAAGCCGCTGCCGTTGATGTTGTTCCCGTCACCACTACGCCGCAAAGTATGCAACAAAAGCCATGCTATCGAATGCCCGCTGAAGCCCGACAAATTGAAGGTAGGCCAACAACAACAACAACAACTTCTTAGTCTTGCTTCTACTGCTTGCTCCTGCTGCTTGCTTCTGCTTGCCGCGTGTATGTGTGTGAAATGCATGCAAGCATGTGCATATTTCTGTGTACGTGTGTGTGTGCGTGTGTGTTCATATAAGCGAATATGTCTGCTCACATGACAAGTTGAAATGTTGACGGCTCACTGATGCCACATGTGTGTGTGTGTGAGCGAATAACTGAATTTACCGTACGGCGAAAGGGTATGTATAGTCTGTGGCGTAAGTAATCGTCCATTAAAATGTATAAAATATTTGTAAGTCACAATTTAGAATTTAAATTTAATTACGTTAACAGCAGCAGAGTTGCTGTCGCTTCATTTAAATGCCAAATTTTTCGGAGATTTCAAATATATGAAAAATTCATTTGCTTTGCTATTTTATTCAATGAAAATTTGGCAGTTTGAAACTCATCTACAATTAAACACTTTGTCATGAATAGTTTAAAATAAATACAATAAGTATTTTTAGCTCTTGGATTAGGCAACGAATAGTGCTCAAGCTTAATCTACTCCTTTTACAGGGTGTTTCCTGGTCATTGATCCTCAATCACTGTGCTGCACGCCTCCTCTGTGAGTGCATGTTTGAATGATTTTGTGGCGTTGTGCCGTTGAAAAATCATACAAAGTTATGCAAATTCTGATGCGGCTGTCGCCGATGACGTTACCGTTACCGCTGCCAGTGCCGCTGTCGCTGCCGCTGCCACTGCCTCTGGTGCATCGGTTTCTGCGGTTTGGCATGCATAATTGTTGGTTTTTAGTTACACGTTAAACCAGGCCGCAGACGCGCCAAAGTCGCTTGTTATTGGAGGGAATGTATGGAATAGATCTGCGTAGTCTGCTGGCCGCAATGCTATTTCAAATTCAAATTGAATATGCTCGTAAAGTACCGAAACTAGTGTTATCAGCAGAAGTAGTGTAATGGACTTTAATCAAAATCAGAGACAGGCACACACACACACACTCCCACACACACACAATCTCTCACACCTAAAAGAGCAATAATCATTTCTCAGACATTTCTTTAGCTATTTACATTTGCTTTGGTTTCGTGCTGTTCCCCTGTTTCCCCTGTCCGCACCTCTCTCAGCTTTTCCGCCTGTCTGCCTATCTACCAATTTCCCTGCACGCCTCCATGTCCGTCCGTTTGTCTGTCTGCCTGTCTGCTGTTTAGCCTGGGGCTATGGCTATCATCAAAAAACAATTCTGCGCATAGCGTCCGCAAAATAATGGACGTTAGGCCTCGCTTGATAAGCTAAATGATAAATTGTTTTTATTCGTGACATATGTATGCATGTGTGTGTATGTGTCTCACATACGAAACCCACACACACACACACACTCATTCACTATCGCACACACACACACGTTCAACTCGAAAAGAAACTTCTCTGGGATGCCAAATGCGTAACTTTTGTGTGGTTTGGTGAACAACTTGTGTTTTGCTCCCAATAAAAAAACGCCCGAGAAGGAAGATGGAGGAGAAAAGCAGAAGCAGAAGCAGAAGAAAAGAAGAGAAAACAAGCAAAGAAACTTGTAAACGCGCCTGGGTACAAAAGTGGAATCTAATAAGCTCACGGCTAAACGTGTTATGATGAATGACATTGTCAGGCGCACTCGGAATTTAAAAGTTTTTCCAAGTGCCTCACAAAGTATTATAATTGAAAAGTGAAATTGCAATCGCCCCAAGGCAACAAATTTAGTTATTTTTAATAATAAGTTTTACTCCCATTCCTGTACATTTAATAAGAATTGTTTGATTCCCAATTTACAACTGTCTGTTTCTCTGACTTGTGTTTGATTTTGTTGAAAGGCACACCGACTAATCAACTAATAAAAAAATATAAAAAAAAGAGATTTATACGTATTCATTCATTAAATTAAAATTTCATTCAGCTCATCTGGTTTGATTGCTCTGGGCCCTAAGTGGCTGGCATAACTTCCTCTGACTGAGTGTGGCCACAATTTGAATCCCAATCGCAAAAGCCCCAAACTCCGCATTTCTCAATTCCATTCACATTCCCATTCCCATTCCCAGTTCCAATCACAAACGTAATCGCAATTGTTGGCTTTTCCTGGTCCGTCGGCCTTGTTTATTTGTTTTCCTTTTGTTTTCTGTCCTTTTTTTTGTTGTCTGACGATTGTCAGCCTGTTTTGGCTACCTTAAAAAAAGAGCTTTTTGTATTGCTTTAACTGTATCTATATCGCTGGCTGTAGCTGTATCTATATCTACAGCAGTATCTGTATCTGTACCTGTATCGATATCGAGCATCATTTGCTGCGACCAAACCGCAGACACAGTCACCACCAAAACTTTGCTGTCTGCCATTGAAATTCATAAAGCATCAATGAACCTGCACTGTGTTCGTGCTAGTGGGCGGCCACTGTACAAGTCGGATACGATACGATATTTTATAGCGCTTTTTCTCTGTTTGAAATCATTTGGTTTAATTCAAGTGAAAAATTATTTAAATTGGTAATCAAACGTGCGGTGCGCTATCAACACACACACACACAGACTTAAATCACTTACAGTTGTGCAGAGAGGGGGAGAGAGAGAAGGGGACAGCGAGAAGCGCAAGGAGCACAAAAAGAATTGCTTTGTTTTGTGATTGTGATTGCGTTTAGTGCGGCATTTGAAATGGAAATGAAAATGAAAATGAAAATTGATTTAAAATTAAATAAAAATATGGATCAAAGTAAACTTTTTGAGCGTAGACAGTTTTGTGGCAAATTTCGTTGCTTGTAAATTTTCAAAATTATAAGAAAGGCAAAAGGAAATTTTAGAAAAATATAAGGATAACTGATCAAAGTTTTAAGTGAAGCTGAAAGCATCCCGTAACTAAAACAACTTGTTTGTGGCTTTGATAATTTAATTTTTATTATTATTTATCATATTTCTGATAGTATTATTGTTTGATGTTCTCTTCTCTTTTCCTTTGCTGATATTTTCTTTTCTTCTCTTCGACTTAGAGTAATCATTTAAGTGTTCATTTTGATTCCACTAAATATAGTTATTTGCATCATTTAAATGAATGTATGTCATGTCTGTTATAGTATACTTATCGACTATATGTGTATAAGTTGCTGCTCGGGTCTAACGGCGACCCAATGAATTCTGTTTTTCATTCGTTTTTTGTGTTGTTAAATTATAAGCTTAGTCGGTATTACAATTACAATTAATTACATTACAAATTTTGTATGCAGAAATGCATTGATTAAATGCAAAAAGAAATGATGCACACACATACATGTGCTTTAAGTAGTATAACTAACTATACTTGGTTTTAATCGTTAAGTATTCGTACTAGAATTACAATAAGTTACATTTTAATACGTAAGTGTATGTGTGTGTGTGTGTGTATTTGTATTGCATTCCATATGCTATAATTAATTTACGCTCATATCAAAAAGGAATTTTACATCTCTAAACAACGAGTATTTCAATGTAGAAAATCTGGCTACATAATAATAATTGATAAATCTCATATATTTATTTATACCGTATGTATATATTTATATATAATTTGTTTATTTATACTGTATAATAATTTAATTAAAAAATTGGCATAAAACATAATGCACATTGGAGTCAGTTGCGATAGTTAAAAACGGTTGGTGGTAAAGTGGGGGGAGTAAGGGAGGGAGGGCGTGGCAGAGTAGGTCTAAAAGGTTGCCTTAAAATTGTTGTTGCTCTCTATAATTGTTTATTGTTTTTTTATTTCATACGTTTAGTTGCTTAAACATTTACACATTTAGAAGTCTTTCACAAAATACATTTATACACGTATACAGCGTATGTATGTGTGTATCTATGTATGCTCATTTTCTTGTATGTATGTGAATGTATCTTTACTTCGATCCTACATACAGTGTACAGTGTGGAGATAGGAATCTAATTTGGCCAGTAAATTATGCTGTCTGAAGAAGAATTTGTTGGTTTTTATTTAGTTGTTTTGGTTGGTTCGCTTGGCCTCAATATTTGATAGTATTCTTATCGAGACTAACTAACTTTAGAGACGGCCCATTGCCTTCGCTGTGACTAAATTACAAAATTAGCTTAGTTTAGTAGCTACAACTACGAATACAAAAATGTTTTCCTTCTTTTTTTTGTTTTTTGTTGCCTGCTTGAACATAAGAATTGTACAAATTACAAATTACAAATCATATGTTATTATGCTAATTATTCATATGTATTCATGAGTAATCATAGTCCTATTCATACCCATTCTCTCATGCATTTATTAATCCATTCACTGGTCACTTACTTGAGTAATATTTGGTTTTAGTTTGGAATTCGCTGATTATATGCATGGCCATGATTTTCGTTTACATTTAATGTAATGTCGTGTGTGTTTGAGTGTGTGTGTGTTGCTGTACTTTTGCGACTGAGTGTTGTGTATTTATATTACGAGTTTCAGTATCCGCTCCCTTGGTACCTCTGTGCCTCCTTTGCTCCTTCTTACAGCTGTAAACTGTCTAAATACTCGCCATACTCCTCGGCTGTTGTGAACTCCAGTTCACTGTGACTGCTACTGTGACTGTAGCTGTGACTGTGACTGTGATGACTGCGACTGTAATGAGCAAAGTTTCGTTTTGGTGCGTGGTAAGCACCATAAAAAAGTTAATGCCAAATCAATACTACACGTGTAAGCATTTCATTGCTTTTATGAGCCCACTAGCGACTCCAAACTCCGCCCATCTATGCACCTGTACACCTGTGCCCCACCCGACACTCACCTGCTCAAATCACGCTTTTTCCGCCGATCCTGTGACAATGCCTCCACACAGAGCACAATCAGTTTGCCATCGCAGGGCTGTCGCTCTTGATCGAGCAGTTTGTTGCCCAGCAGATTACTGGCATAGCCGAACTTCTCGTGGGATCCCGAGTGCCAGGCATCACAATACGTGTCCATGGAGCGCTCTCCATTGGGCAGTGACCCGTGCCAGACCAGCTTAAGTGGCCTATTGTTTAGAATCAAGTAAAATAATATTTGGATTTATTTGTTTAGCAGCTGTAATCCCACAATTACCATAAAGGATCCGTGAGGACATTTTTGCCGCTGAAACTGTAAATTCGCGGCGCTTGGGAGAAGAATCCGCCCTGGCCATTGAAGACGCCCTTCCAGGAGTTGAAGAGCACATCGCCACGGGTATTTACCACTGGCAGATCCCGGTCCCCGGGCCGCACTATGGAGTCCAGATTTTGTACTCTAGTTAGATGAAATACAAGCTATTAATAGGCTGCCTTGTCCTATGAATCTATGTGGGAATCCTCTGCATATTGCTTTATTTATTCAGTTTTATTTTCCTTCTCTTTTTTTTTGGGCATTAATTTATCCATTCATTGTGTAAATAAATTGTCCAAGATTGTTTTCATTTCTGTTCTGTTCTGTTCTGTTCTTTTCTAGATTAAATTTGAGTTAATGAGTTCCACAAACGCCACCGGATGATGCCCCAAAATGCCCTCCCAAAACAAAAAAAAAAGCACGTGGAATTGTCGAGTGCGAGGTCAAAGTACGCACAGTGGCAAACTAAACATAAAAAACACAAAAAAAAAGAAAATACACAAAAACATGCCCTAATACGCGTAAAAAATCTAAAGACAGATAAGACACACCCACTATCTTCCCGTTACACCCCCAAAGCACACACACTGGTGCGTATTACTCACCTGGAGGAGAGGAATGCCTTGAATGTGCCCAACAGACCGGCTCGTCGGCCTTGACGATAGCAGGAAAAGTCCGCTCCCCGAATGCCCTGCAGGTCCCCTACGTAGGGCTCATTGAGGGCCGCCACGCGAAGCTACCGTTGGAAAGAGACAGGCGGTGAACGGGAGGGTAGAAAATATGGCACAAAATTAATTTGGAATTTATGTCAAGCACTTTAAGATCTAATTAATATAGAATTTAATAGCTGCGAATTTTTTACATAAGAAATATCAGTTGGGGAAGCTTTCGATGCCCACCCAAAGGGGGCGCTTTAAAATTATAAAAAATAATAATAATAAGGAGAGAATGTAATAAGAAAATAACTTGGGAACAAACACAAAATCTACTGCCTGCACAAAAAACAGAGCTTCCAAAACTAAAAGGGAAACTCGCTCATAATTCCCTCGGACAAAAGAGGAGAATTGGGGGAGAATTACAACTCACCATGCGCGGATACCACTGAGGGGTATACATATATATTTTTGTTGTGTCCGAACAATGGCGGCGTGGAGGCAAGCGTAAGAATAAGTACAAACAATGGTCAAATTTTAAATAATGTTTTTTCTTGATTTAAATAATTTTGATGGATTTCAATTTGGCACACAAAAAAAGCATTCAACTCTTGCTATTTTCCTTCAAAAAGGCGTTTATACCGAGTTGAGTAAATAAAACATTCAGACACAAAAAGCGAACAACTCACATAGAATTTGCATAAATAAATATCTCATCGATACAGTTTGAAGTCGAGAAAATATAATCAAACTACACACATATAGTTCTGTTTTCGTATTTTACAGAACTCTCAACTTAAAATGAAATTTCCGCTAATTATAAACGATTTTTTGTTGTATGCAGAGCAAACCAAACCAAAATCTGATTATTTATAATGTCAGTAAGTGTGTGTCTGTGTGTGTGTATAAGAGATGCGTTAATTCGATTCACAAATAGTACTATATTATATATATTTAATTCTATTAATTCAATGTGTGAGTGAGTTTTCATGTGAAATATTAAAGAATTTAATTACCGTTTCGTATTCGGGCGCGGTTGTAAACTGCATTTAATAACAATTAATAATAAATGGTTTTAGTAGTGTTTATTAACTAAATTTGCGTAATTTCTTTGCTAGTTGTTAGTAATACAATTACCAACTATCGAGTGTGCACACAAATATGTGTGTGGTGTATTATCTTTTTTTTTTTTATTTGTGTGTGATATTTTATTGTTTTGTGGTTATTCAGTTCATTGAAGTTCTCATTATGTGGGTGTTTCAACATGACAGCGATTCTTATGCAGTCTAATTTGGCTATAAATCCAAGTATAATTGCATAAGAGTCGCTTTTAAGTTTAGAAAGAGTTTAAAGACTGTTGTTATGTATGTGAGTTATTTGTTTTTAATGTCAGGTGCAACTTACCGTTGGTGTGTTGAGCAATGGAGGTGGACTATTTAGCAGGTTCTTCGACTGCAGATCGAAGCGCATAGAGGGCGCCACTGTCGTCGGCGGCGCGGGCGTTGCAATGGGCACCAGTGTGCCCAGCTGTTGGAAAACACGGGTAAAAATAATATTATTTAAATGTTGAAGCTACCAATGCTATAAAGAAAATAGTGACACTTTGAATTACTCAATTTATAACGCTAAATAAGTTACTTAAATTAAAATGTAGCATCCAAATGAACTCTTTGACAAATATTTGTCTGATAAAACAACGCCTTTCCTTATGATACACTTTTTATTTTGCTTGCCTGGCAAATAGGCCATGAAACACTGTGCAGATTTATGAACTGCCGCCGTCGGACAAAAGTTTTAATTACTATTTTGAACTTTAAGTAGTCGACTCGTGTACTGGAATCTAATTAGAATGAGGAGTGCCACCAATGTCACCACTGCAGCAGCAAGTGAGACACTGATTGCGAATACGGCAATGAGCATGAGTATGGGACAGAGTCAGAGTCGAAGAGCTTAGACAACCGGATGCTGTCTACGGGCAGGACAAAAGGAGCACGCCCACAACAGCAGTGGCAATGAGCTTTCGCCTGATTTACTCCCATTATTTAGACGGAACGGGGGGAGCATAACAGCAGAGGGAGCTAGGTGGGCAGGGGGAGAGACAAACCTTACGCACGTTTTGTTGCCAAAAGTATTTAAATGCTGTCGTCAAAGGCATGAGATTTGTCTCCCTCTTTTTGCCATCATAAATACCAGGACATTTTCCATTTCCCAGTTATACACATGCCAGGAACAGTGGCAGCCAGCAGTTACCAGTTGAGTGTTGCTATGGGA
Organism: Drosophila dunni; assembly: GCA_018152125.1. Classification (NCBI taxonomy): domain Eukaryota; kingdom Metazoa; phylum Arthropoda; class Insecta; order Diptera; family Drosophilidae; genus Drosophila; species Drosophila dunni. Next base: position 5,948,046 of record JAECXC010000286.1, read on the forward strand.
TTGGGAGACTGCCAAGCCCCCCAGCTCGTCTGCGCCAGAGCTCTCTAAGCATTGAGCATGGGTATTGGCTTTGTGATTGCAACAACGGAAGCGGAAATCGAATCTTGAGCAGTTTTCAGAATATGTGTTTTGTATACCGATGTAAAGTCCTCCCCAAACCCCCACAAAAAATCATACAATGGTTTTTTAATAAAACTCTGAAAGTAGGAAGAATTTTCTCCCCTTTCCAGTTTTTCACTGCTCACAATTTGTGGTCACTTTAATGGGTAACAAGCGATTTTCAAATTGGTTCAATTTTGCGTGTAATTTGTGAAGTTTTTGCAGCCCTTAAACCCACAACCCCTTAGACCCCCACCGCTTCCTACTACCAACGAGACGCCCAAAGTGCTGACCATGGCAAATTGCCAGAAGTTTTGCAGTTGCGTACCACCTTCGCTTTCAATTGGCTCTCTTTGGCCAAGATTAATTGGCAATAGTGACTGATGCAGTTCGCAAACGCTCAACAAAGGACCAAAAAAAAGGAAACTGATGAAAATGGGCACACAAGCGAGAGTCGGAATAAAATATTCCATTTCCGTTTAATATTATTTTTAATCTCCTGTTACAGTTTATAGCCCACACGAGCAGACACAGCCGCCTCTTGTTGCTGTGGGGCAGTGAGTGGGCGTGGCAGAGGGTTAGCTTTGCAAGCATATGCATGTTTTATTCTTTGTCAATAAAAGTTTTTTTTTCTCGTTTTTGAGCAGCACAGATGCCGATTGACAGACTGAAAGACTGACAGAGTGAAGGAGTGACTGCCTGACTGGCTTTCTGACTGACAGAATGTCTTCTAGTAAGTAGGTTGAATCGAATTGGCTGTCTGCCCCCTACGTCTCTTCCCCCCCTTTGTCGCTATGTCTGTACTGCATCAAAAGCAGTTTCAAGTCGTCGCTTTCTTGGGATCTGCAAAAAGTCGCGTTGTATCGTTAAAAGACAGGCGCGAGTCAATATAATTGAATAACGACACACTCACACACACCCGCAGACACTCCCGCACACACTCCCGCACACACACACAAGCATGTTGCCGATCCATTGGCAATCAGTCAGAACGTCTGCAACATTTAATGTGCAAATAAAAAAGCAGCCAAGACAAGGACAATGCCAAACAAACCTTATTTTATGGCCAAGAAAACAAAAACAAAAAAAGGGAGAACAAAAATAATAAAACAAACAAGAGGCAAAAAAAAATAAACAAACATATGTAGAAGAACGTCAATTTTGCCCCAAACTCCAGACTCAAACTGAACTCAAACGGAACTCAACTGAACAGAACAGAAACGTCTTTCCGCCTTCTATTTTTATATGCATTTTATTTAATTCGGTTTTGTTTTTTTTTCTCCTCCTTTTGTTTTTGTTTTTGCTTTGCTGAGCCATATTTTGATAATACGCGTACGTAGAAAAACAGGCAGAGAAGGCAAAGAGCCTCATAAAATAATAGCGTCCGTCAACGACTTTTTTGTTTGGCATTTAAAATACGCACGCACACATTTTGGCTGTTGTTTGGCTGTTGGCTGTGGGCTGTTGGCTTTGGAGCACAGAAAGCCATGGCCAGAACCCAATCTGATCGGCGAAGCCCAATTCAATTCAATCCCATGCGTGGCAGTTACCAGGGTCTTCTACTCAACTTACCGCTATGTATTGCCAACCCTTGTTGACGCGCACCAGCATCGCCTCCTCCTCGGTAATGTATGCCAGGGTTCCTGGCAGAATGGATGCCGATTTCTATGTAGGAGCAACAGAGATGTATACAAATTTAAATCAGATGAGTATGTGTCTCCCTTCCTCTTCCTCTCGCTCTTTCTCTCTCCTTTGACTCACCTTTGTCATTTCGTCAATATTCTGAAAGGTGACTGCACCTGGCACGATTCTCATGTTCATGTTCGATGATGATGCAGAAAAGTATGGCAATTCCTCGCCCTCTCCCATGCCCATGCCCATTCCCAGGGACTCTTCGTGTTTGTGCGAGTGTGCGGTCTGGCGAGGTGTCTCTGTAAATGATGTAACGCGTTAAACATAAATTTCAAAATTCCACTTGCAGCTGCATTTGAATCAGTGCGCGGTGATAAGTGATTTCAATACTAACAAATAGCTAAAAATAGTCAGGCTAAGACTTTGTTAAATAAGGTAAAGAATTAAATATTCCAGTTACTACGAAAGTATATTTATATAATTTATTTTAAAACATGCCAATTGTCTATTGAGAGAAAAGTATTCTGTTGAAGATACAAACTTTTTGTGTGTTTAATGTGTATCAGTATTGTGAGAATGTCTGTGACAGTACGAGATTACAAGTAATTTTGAAAATAATTTCTTTTCATTTTAAAATGGTCTCAGTAATAGATTTTATAACTTCTTATGTACAGTACTTGATTTAAAAAATAGAAAATTTACAAGAGGAATAGCTCTGAAACATGAAGCGGTTAAAGCAGTACAACAGCTTGCTTAAACATACAACCGCTGTTAACCGTTTCATAAATGCACTGCTTGTAAGCAGTTCAAAGCAACAGATTACTCGTTCCCTGATCGTTATGAGTTTTATTAGGAAGTCATGCATTTCCTCAAACATTTTCACGGTAAGAACGTGTTACAATTGAAGTATAATTGAATTATTAAATTAATATGCAAGTATTATTAGGGTATACTTAAGTCGAGCAAAAGTGGTCGCATTTATGGGCAATATTCTACGAATTACTTGGCTGTATTTGGGTGTACGTGGGTGTGTGACTGTGTGTATGTTTTTGTTTGTGTTTGTTGTGGGTGTTTTGTTTGTTGTCGTTGTTGTTCGTGTTGTTGAATGCATGACTATGTAAAAATGGTAAACACAATGTTTACAGGTACTTCATTAACGGTAAATGAGATGATGATGATGTGCAAATAATGAGCCCGTTCCCAGAACGATATAATGGTTTTATTTCTTTTTTCTTTCTACTTTTACTTTTTTTTTTGGGGGCATGCCCAGGGTGTGTGAAATGTAAATATACCCTGTACACAATGCATACTCAGAAGGAATAAAATAAAGGAGAAATTCATGCAACATTGACAGCATTTAGTATGTGTATATATATTTCGATAGCTGACTGTGATTAAATTTGAATTGGGTTCTTGTTCTTATGGTAGATGGTTTACCAGCTGTGCCATCGGGTCTATCGCGCAGATCTTGCAGCTCTCGAAGGGCTTTAAGTTCGTCCAAGGATGAGCGCGCTCCTTCATTGCGATTGCGATACAGAATGATTTGGAATTGGAATTGGATACGTTTATGCATGGGATAAATGCTAAATACAGGTGTGTGTAACTCTGTGTTTACTTTGCTGTGTGTGTGTATATACTTATGTACAGTTGTGAGTCACGGGCACCTAACTATACATATACATATGTATTGTGATGTATGTACGTATATACATGTGAACTGGCCTAACTTAAGCTTAAGCGATCTCTTGCTCACCTGGTCGACCGTAGTAGGAGGCATCACCATAGAAATTAGTTCTCGCGTCCATGCCAGCTTCACCCTTTGGTCCCGTGATCGACAGACCGGGCATACCCGGTGGTCCAGGCGGTCCTGGTGGTCCCGGCATTGGTATATACTGTACACCACTGCTGTCCCCATCGCCGCCGCCTGTGGTCGCTGGTAAACCAGGTGGTCCCGGTAGACCATCGCGTCCATCGTTGCCGCGATCGCCCTTTTCACCCTTTACCTGTGTTGGAAAATGCATTTGAAATATAAGCCAATTTTTTGTTGATTTTTTAACTCACGCCCTCGCGTCCACCAGCTTCACCCTTGGCTCCCTTGGCGCCCGTATCACCCTTGGGTCCAGTGGTTCCAGGGCGTCCCTGTAAAGTCAAGTATCGCTAAGTCTTTGAGCCAAAAAAAATAAATAAAACAATCAACAAAGGTTACAGCTGTTGACCAAATTGAACTTTGGCCAACAAGCCGGTAAAACGACGACCAAAACGACCGAAACGACGGAAACTTTTGAGTGCAACAATTTTTGGCAGCCTCACTCTCAGCCTGATCAGATTCTGGCCAGAAATTGAGCCAAAGTTTCGTTTGTTTGCTGCTGAAAGCGGCTCATGTAAATACGTTTGCTTGACTTTGATTTCGAGAGGCGGCAAACGTTGCCAGTTGGCACAAGAGCAGACAGTTAAAGCCAAATTCAGCGCTAACGCCAACGCCGAGGGAAAACTTTGCCTTCGTATGGCTGCCATTGTTGACGCCGTTATTGCAGAATAATGGCAGCTAGTGAAACGCTAGGGTAGAACTGCAATTGGAAACGCGACGACCAAAAAAAAACTGCAGAACTTTGGCGCACTGAATAACCGTGTTGAGAAATGCACTTAAAATACTTTTGCGTTTGAGTTGATTTCAGCAAAAGTTCTTTACCGTCTAAAACAGTCTGAACAATCGGCGAAAGTTGCTTTCGATTCAATGAATATTGGGATGCAAATAAAGTTCTTTTTTTTCATTTTCTTTTTCTTTTTGTTTCTCGTTCTGTTTTTGGGGAATGTCTCACCGAGTGTCCAATATCACCCATGGGTCCTGGTTTGCCAGGTGGTCCAATTGGTCCAGCCGCACCGGTGCCTCCGCGTCGGCCGCGCATTCCCTTCTCTCCTTTCTCGCCGCGTTCGCCTTTGGTGCCATTTCCATCGCCGGGCTGACCTGCGAGGCCCGGTAGCCCTGGATTGCCGGGCTCCCCCTTGGGTCCAGCGGGTCCGTGTGCACCTTTGTGACCCTGTTATGCGATTCGGAAAAGGAGCAGCAAAGAAATGTGAGTATGTTGGTGTGTGTAAAATGATTTACGGTATTAAATATACGGTACATGCCCCAGGGGTGCACACTCACGCCTAATTTGGCCGTAAAACTCAATTTCAAACGTTTTGTCGTCGGCCAAAAATTCAATTCAAACTCATTTTGAAATCAAATCAATTCTAAAATCCACAATCCCCACAATCAAACACACTCACACACACATGCACACGCATACACACACAACTAGCGTACACACATCTCACACCCACACACACACACACATACACGCAAAGCGTACATAAATTTATGCGACCAACTGTATGCAATGCTGGTGACAAGCCCGAAAACACAAAACCATTGCCAAAAGATGACGCCCCGAGTCGAGTTTTCGGCTCCTGAGTTTTCTACCCGACAGACACCCAAACCCATCGAGTCTATCAAACCTATGTATGTACATATATCTTCCCCAAGTCTCCAAAGAGTTTCTTGGTTTTCTTCTGACTATTACTTTTATATCAGGCATAAATTCACATGAGTTTGAAGTAAACTTCACAAAAAGTATTAAACCGAAATTATTTCCTACTAATATATTATCTAGAATAGTATTTGTAAGTGCGGAAAATACTCCAAAACTTATTCTTATATCTACATCTATATCTTTATCTGTACCTATAACTATGTAGATCCATATATATATCTATATATATATATATATATATATATAGATACAAATGTAGATATATATATGGATCTACATAATCATATATATATATATATATATATATATATATATATATATATATATATATATATGGATCTACATATATATATATATATATATATATATATATATATATCGATTATTTTCCATATCTGATTATTTCAACCTATGCTAAGCTTACATTAATAATTTTCTTTAAAGACGTTTATATGTTTACTATATTTTATCATTAGTTCGGGTATTTTAGAGTCGTATCCCAGCTGTGTCTCCTGTCTGCCTTTGTGGAAGTTTGCCAAACGTCTGTGGGTCTGTAGTGTAGTGCTCAGTTCCCTCCTACGCCTTCCTATTCCGCCCCTACCTACCCTCCGCCCTCCCCCCAATGCTCTCAAAGAAGTACTCCCGATTTATCCCCAGTGTCGTCTTCCACATCATCAGCGCCTTAAATGGTTTGCCATAAATTTGCGCGCGCCTTCGCATGGTGTGGGGTCTTTTTTGGGTCCTCGCTGGGTTGATGAGGCATACGAGTTGAGTATTTGAAGACCTGGACTGTGTTACAAGGGGGTACAGGGAGGGATGGTAACCCTGCTTTAAATTGACCCTGGATGTATGCGTTGCCTTAGGCCTTGCTCCATATCGGCAGCTTAATGCCAACTAATGAATAATTAATAAGCCACCCACACACACATGGAGCCTCTTACATACGACGCTACTACAAAGAGCCCGCGACTAAATTGTGGGCGTGGCTGGGACTTGGCTGAGCATTCGGATTTGGGTTTAGGTTAAGGTCTGATTTCCCGGCTGGAGGCTGTCTTTGGAGTTTAATGAAACGGAGCTAATTGTGCGTGAATTCATACGTTTAAAATGCTAATTTCAATATTAGTTTCCAAATTTCCAAATGCAAAATCGCATTATTATTATTTTTTTGTATTTGCTGGCTTGGCTTTCATGTGTGTAGTGATAGTGGTGTGTGTGTGTTGTGGTGTGTAACCGTAAATTGGGCGTAAATTCATCAGAAAATCTAAATCGATTTTTATTACACAACATACTTGGGTTAAGATTGAAGCTTTGGGAGTTAGGGAAGAAGCTTATAGCTTTTGCATAATTTCTTTTTATTTTACGGCCGATTAAATACGGTTCACCAATGGATTTTTGGGTAAGTATGTATGGGTGGGGTGGGTGTGTGTATTGTGTGTGTTTGTCACAAGACAACGAGCAACTACTCAGGTTGCATAAACGCCTAACAAAAACTTTGCCACAAGCCAAATATATCAAAGGTCAAATAAATCTTGACACACACACACACACACAACACACTCACACACATACAAAGACAGATGAGACGGAGGTGTAACAGCTACAGAATTAAGTGTAGCAGCATTCGTTGTGAGTTATATATGGCACGGCATTGCCACCGGAAGTGGGCTGACAATCCGTGTTACGCCCCTTGGCCTCCAACTCCCCCAAATGCCCACGTGCGACACACCCCGTCACACAACACTGACCCTATATATATACCCTATATATATACTATATATGTACATCTAGTTGCGATGGCAGCTTAAAGTTTTGAGGTTAGACATAAAAGAAATATGCGCGCCCGAATTTTCTCTTTTACTTTCCTTTGGTACTAACAAGGGCTCTGTAACGGTCCAAGAGAGGTAGGGTAGGGAAGTAGGAGAGACATCCAAATAACATGAAGCGTAATGGCTGGGAAGTAAGCACCAACTAAGCAGGATGAGCTGCAGAAATGGCCAAAACTTATTATGAAAATAATACAGCATACAAGTGTGTAAAAGTCCAGGGACTACAACGCCACGATGACTGGCTAAGGATGAACCCAACGCCCTAACGTCCCTACGCCCCCTTTTTGTTTGTGTGTGTGTGTCTTTGGGTAAATGATTTCCAATAAACCATATAGAAGTCTTCCGATCATATCAACTGCCAACCAAATGAGCTATAAATGCCTGCAAATTGCCTCGTCAGTTAAGAAATCAGACGACAACGGAGGGTACATGGCCTACCAGCCTATCAGCAGCCCTGTTTTTAGCCTTTCCCCCTTTTCCCACTTAGCCAATTCCCCCTTTATATAGGCTGATAAATATTTATGTCTTAAATTATGTATTTCCGTCTCGAGTTGACACCAGGCAAATGATTGAATTGCCATAAATCTCTAAATTGCCAGCGGATTGCAGTAAATACATTTATGGTTATAAATTGGTAGCATTATAGAAATTTCTATTGTCTGGAAAATCAAACAACATTTGAGGCAATTAAAACAAAAGATACCTAGTTCAATGCAAACAGATATGGCTCTAAGAATATAGTAACTTTAGGGGAAAATCTAAAAATCTTTTATGTTTATCAATTAAGTAATGAAAATTGTAAGAAAAGAAATGTAAATCATTTGGAAAACTAAACTATTTAAATCTATTTTATGATATGACTACTCATGAAACTAAACTCAATCTAAATAGAGTCTCATTTATTCATATATATTTAGGCTGAGTGCTTCTAATTGGCTAACCAGCGCTGTACGCATTAAACTACTCGTCTTTTCACAGTTCCTATGCTCCATGGTCTCCAAATCAATTGAGTAATCAATGGAGCAGAAGTTATTATTTCATACAACATAGTCGCATTGTGGGCAAGACACAAAACTTTATAATGCAAACAGGAAGGCATACAGAGAGAGACAAACACACATGTATTGAATTGGCCATTTGGCAAACAAGTGTTGTTTTTGCACTTTGACTCACCTTTTCACCGCGATCTCCTGTACGTCCGGGTTCACCTTTATCGCCGGTCGCTCCTTTAGGTCCTGCCTGTGTCCCCGTCGAGCTGCGCATGCTGCCCATCGAGTTGCCCATTAAGGATTCCTGTGTGATTGTATGGGGTATGTGGGTGTGGATGGAAGGTAAGCACAGTAATTTGTTAAATATTTGCTTGTTGTACAATTTATTTTCGATACAAGTTGTATTTCGTTTTGGGGCCATTTTTTAAGCAGCAGTCAAGCGACCTTCGTTGCCACTGGCCTCCAAAAACAACACACAGACGCACACAATCATACACAAGAATACTACCGTAAATATCTTCTAAGGAAATTTGATTAATGATCTCGAAGCTCCCCTTTTTCTATTTTTTTATTTTTCCTTTTTTTCTTGTTTTTGTAGGACGCGTCAATTGAGGGGACTACTAATGACTTCAAGGGGTTCGAGTCCATTAGGTTTTGTGGCCATTGCTTACCCAGAGCAAACTTGTGCTTTGTTTTTAGTAGTAGTAGTAGTAGTAGTAGTAGTAGTACAAAGAGTAGTAGTTTTGGGGAGCATACATAAATTGAAATTGTTAAATGTTTATACCTTGAAAGTCCTGGTAGGATTCCAATTTATCTGTTATTTATGAGTCGATTTGTTACAAGTAATACATATAGTTTTTGACAGTGTGTGAATAATAATTTTTTAATGTAGATAGCATAAAACAATGGGTATGAAATTAAAGCGTATTATTATATGATTTCAATATAAAGTTTGTTACAACAATTTCGGCTGTTGAGAAATTGCAACTTTTCTGTTATCTGTCTATCCCTCTCCCCCCTCTATCCCTCCCTGTCTCTCCTTATCTTACTGGCTTTCTAGTTGAATATTCGTAATCGTAATTGGCTTTCTACGTTGGCCTTTACGACAAAGTTGTTGTCGTGTCAACAATCAAAAGTCGTTCCAATAAACGTAAAAGCTTTTTTGCTGCCTTTTTTGTTTGTTCGCTCCCCTTTTTGCGCGATGCTGCGACAAGGTCAACAACAACAACATTGGTAAGAGTAACAACAATTGGAAAACGCCTTCAAAATTGGCCCCATATCTTGAGGCATCCTTGGGGCTGCCGTTAATGATAATAAACCCAGGACGAGGGCATAAAACAATGGGAGGCTGACTAAGCGAGCGTCTGATTTAACTGGCGCGTTAGCCATAAGTAGCTTGACACTCTCATAACCGTAACAGCGCGATAATGATTACAACCACAACCACGCAAGTACACACGCCTCCACAACACACACACGCACACACACACGTTTAAGCAGGCAGCATACGGCGTTGAAATGCGATGATAAAGCCAGGGAAAAATAAAACTTTCGCTTGCATAAAAGGGTTAAAAGCCGCATGTGCTCACATGTGTGTGTGTCGGTGTGTCAGTGTGTGTGTGTTAAGGCAGTATCTGTATGCGTGTTAGCGCGTTTAACCGCGTGAACTGCGCGCCATGCGCTGATAACAGTAATTGCCACAAGCTGGCATGCCAAGACCTGAATCACACTGAAGCCCGCAAGCAACGGCAGCTGCACGTCCTACCACCCCGCCCACACCCCCAGGGGGGCATGGCTGCCGGGCAGACGTTTGGGGTGAAGCCAGAAGTGATAAGGCGTGGAGACGTGGGAAAAGTGGGTAGTGGTGTGGTTGGGGCTGGGAACTGGGAACTGGGCTTGGCTGGTTTTGGCCTGGCTTGCGTGCTTAGGACACTTACGTTTCGCCAAAATTTGTTCCTGTTCTTGTTGTTGCTGCTGTTAAGCCTAGTATCGCGTTGTTGTTGTACCTTTGTGGTTTTAAGATTATTAGCAGAGATAATATGCTTGCTTCAGAACAGAAAAAAGAAGGAGAAAAAAAACAACAACTGCCCAGCAATTTTTCACAGTGCAGGTGCAGTCAACCAATCGCCAGGAAGGAAATTGGTTTAGGCAAATTGTGTGGCTAGTAAAACATGACCGACGTTTACCACCACGTCGCAGCACCGCCCAACACATCCCCTCAACCCGCCCACCGCAATTCATAAGAATGTGCGTGATTGAAAAAATTCAAAGGAATAAAAATAAACGGACGAGTAACTTTTGAGCTATGTCTGAAGTTTTTTTGGCTTGTACAGTGAAAGGTGCAATTTTTCTGTTTGCCAAAATTTACATAAGACTGCTAAGCCTGAGCTAGTCGGGGTGGTCACGACTAAGCGCTGCCCTGTAGCCACTTTAAAGAGCTGGCAGAACCTAAAGTAAAGTAGGTATACATTTAAAATTGTTCAGCTGTCGTTATTTAGCACACCCTTGCTGCATACTAAAATGGCTACAGGGCATTTATGTAAAATAAATTCAAATCGCTTACAATCTTCAGCGTGCCGAAGTTTCAATACTCTTGCAATGCTTTTATTGACTTTATTATCGCTTAAATCCAACGGAATTTAAATCAAAACGAATTAAATATTTACACTGTTCAACGTGGTAGCTTGCAAAGGCATTTAGTTTGGCATTGACAAACTTGGCTTGAATATCAATTTCACTTCTAAACTAAAATTCATAACAAAGCTCGAACTTAATTAAAAGCTTTAAACAGAAATAAATCACTTTATGAATTGACAAATTTGATTTAGTGTGCGAAATATCGATTTCATTTCTAATCCACACACTTTTGACTAAAATATTTGTGCTAATAAGCACATAAATTGTTTAGTCTCCAACGACACTAAATGAAACCGTCAATCCAAAAAAATTAAACGTAACTGGTTTAAATTATGGTGTTAAATTTGTTGTTAGTTGCGTGTTATTAAATTTAGTAGTGTAAATAAAATTTATACTCACATCGTAGCTCTCCGGCAAACCAGGCGGACCCGGCGGTCCTGGTGGACCCGAAACGCCGGGCATACCGTCGACGCCTGGCTCACCCTTCTCCCCCTGGATACCTTCCGGGCCACGGGCTCCAGTAACACCAGTGGCACCCTGTATTTAAGGAAAAACGACGCCCAAGGCGAACGAGCAAATAAATCACATTAGTGGGCGTGTTAAATCATGTACATTCATGTCTACATCTACGTCTGAGTCTAAAGTCTACAAAGTCTGTTACTCTTTTGTATATGTAAGGTATTTATAGTATATATGTGTGGTATATATAGCATAGCATATTCAGCAAACTATTTGGTTGTGGTCGATTTACATAATCGTTGCGTTTTAGCCCAAACTCATTAATCTACGCGAGGCTCAGCTGCCCCTGGACGAGGTCAGCTCTGTGTGGCTTGCTTTTGCCACTCAAATTGGGAATTGGGAACAGGAACAGCAACAACAGTAAGGACATAACAACAACAGGAAAAAAATGGTGTCTCCCAGTGTCCTTAATCTTATGCAAAATGGTCACGCTGTGCGCCATTTGCGTGTTTTGTGTTTGCCTTCAGCTTTGCTCATGTTTCTTCTTCTTCTTCTTGCTCTCCTGCTCTTTTGTCCAGTAGCAACTCCAATTGTTGTTGTTGTTGTTGTTGTAATGTTGCTTATCGTCGTATTTTAAATTAATTGCTATTAGTTAAGGGATTAGCAGTAGAGCAGCTAAATTGTCGCAGGAATTTCCGGTATGCGCGCGACTGTTTTGCAATATTTTACTCAAGCATTTAGGGGCAGTGGCAGTCAGAGGGGGGCGTGGCACGTCAGAAACTCAGGCCTACAGCTTACAAGGGTCAAAAGTTAGCCCTTATCTATAAATTTGGCATATTTTTGTTGGCCACAACAATGTTTGGCATACCGCTTTTCTTTTGATGTATTGCAGGGTATTGAAGATGCTGCGTTCCACAGGTTGCTAAAGACAGACAGACAGACGAGCGGACGTACAGATGGTAGAAAGAGATAGATAGAGTTAAATGCAACATTTGCATCCTTTTTACAAATATCTCAGTTTCATAGAAAAGTGAGTTTTACTTTGAGTTCTGTAGCGTGACAGGCACTTTTGGGTCGAGTAGATTGTTGAGGCCAACATCTCGTTTGTGGCATTGTGAACTTAGCCTTTGACCCGCACACACACATGGACACAAACACACACACACATGGACACATGGACACATGGACACTTGGACACAAGGATAGTGAATGAAATGGTAAGTACACATTGAAGCTTCGAGGCAATAGAGAAACATTCTCTTTGTATGTCTCTGCTCGACACACACACGCACACGTACACACACACATACACTCTTAGGGTTGCCAAAGACGTTGCCAGTTGATGAGATAATATAACGAGTGCCAGTTGTGCCCCAAAAGTGGATAAGTGTTTAAGCGTGAGTTGATTCTGCTCAGCTCAGCTCTGTTCATAAAGAAATTTTCGTTTCCTCTTAACGTTTTTCCCGTTTCCGGTTACACGCACATAAAACCCACTTACACACGCACACACACACACACACACACACGTACTTCCCCCATACACTCAATTTCTTTGGAAATTATGATGTTTGACCTAGGGAAACAGTGGCGCATATCCGACTTGGCGATAAGCATCGCATCTCCCAGCTCTCAAATCCAATCCAACGCCCTTTACCATCTTCAAGATTAGACGATGTGTGTAATGAAATTGAAAATGCGTTAGATCCATGTCAAATATGGCCTGCAAGCCAATTTGGCCAACCCTTTGCGCCCCCTCTTTCTATACGCGTACACGGAAAAAAATACTGAGAACTTTCGGAAAATTTTAAACTAGGTCAGGGTAGAGGAATCCTTTACTTTCTTTAAGCTAATATTAACTAATTGATTTAAGAACTACTTAAATCAAATAAACTTCTTTACTTAAAATATGTAATTCATTCTTACAAACTCTGAGAATCCAGAATTAAAGGCTTAAGCTTAAGTTAGATTTAGTCTCAGTGTACATCTGCTTATCTATATATATTTAGACGGTCTGCTCTACTTACGGTTAGTCCAGGGGCTCCTGTCTTTCCATCCCTGCCCTGCGAACCGGGCGGGCCACGTAGCGTTTCCCGCAGCGTTTCATTGTCCTTGATGGCCTCCAGGATATCAGACGCATTACATGTACATTCGCCAGTGTATTTCTGTGAAATGAAAACCGGGTTTTTTCGCAGAAATTCAGTACTCAGATCTAATTGACATTTAGAAAAGGAGCCAAGGAGTTTTTGAATTCAATATTTGACTAAAATGTCGTGCAAATATTTGAGAGCCAAACTCGGACTAGAAATTATATTCTTTTTCGGTATACTTACAGCCCCAGGACTTGGTGCCTCCACAAAGGGTGGATACGCAGGCGATTCACCTTTGGGACCTGGAGGACCCGGTGGTCCCGGAGGACCCCGTATGCTGTCCCCCTTCGGCCCTCGATCACCCTTCTCGCCCTTAATGCCACGATAAGCTACAAAAGTACACATAAAAAGCAAAAGTCACTCCATTAAATAACTGTCTAATTAAAAAAGAGTATAAAGAAGAAGAAAAATAAAAATAGAGTGCGAGTCCAGTGAAAACTTACGTCTCTCGTGCATATACTGCGTCTGTCCCGGGGTCTGAATATCACTGCCTTCGTAGTTGTCAGTTGCCTGTGGAACAGAGAGAATGAGAAAGTCAGTCAAGGTTGGAGGCAGGTGATAACAGGTATGAGGTGGAGCACATTGGCTTATTAAAAACTCATTAAATCGTAAGTGCAAATGCAAGTACGAGTAGTTTGTTATGCCAACTACTTATTGGCTTACGGTAAATTATCAATTAGGCAGCGCAAAATAACAGACCGCTGCTAAGTGCTACACTGAAAAAAATTAAATCAGTTAAAATATCCAGTCTTACATATATACAAATTATGAACTTTAACACCAATAAATAGTAATAGTTGAGAAAACGGTATTCAAGTTTTTACGTGTTGAGGTTTTCAGACATCCAGTATCACCAAATAGAAAGATTAACCTAATGTAACTAAAATATTGACTGGCAACTCTTAATCTTTACCTACTCCATTTTGATGAAACTTTACTCTTATTCACATCCATTTTTCAGTTTTCCAGGGTTCACATAATCTTACGCGGAATATGTTTAAATATATAATCTTTGATTTTAAACGTATTGATTTCAAGCTTATACTTATTATGCCTAAATAAAATTAGGTCAAGGTTTTTTTTAATATCATGCACTTTAAATTAATAAATAATACACCATTTGATAAACCTAACCTCAGCATTGGCCGCAGCCCAAAAACTTTCATTGGTAATATCGTCATCATCAAAAACAGGCTCATCTAGCGGGGAATTCTGAACGTAAATAATAAATTAAAATAAATTAAATAAAAATATAAAATATAATATAAATGAGGGGGGAAACGTACCGCTGCTAGATCTGGGTCAGGGTCAGTAAAAACAGGGTCTGACTCCAAATCGGAGTTAATTTCATTGTCCAAATCCTTTGAAATAAATTTAATTAAATTATAAACAAATGAAAACATGAAATAAAATGCCTAAATTATGATTAATTTGGAATATTTACACACATCTGTTTATCTGTTTGTCATGTCTGGTTGATTGACTTATCCAATTTATGATTTATTTAAATGTAGTTTATCTGTTCGATGTATTTTGATTGGAAATTCAAAACTTACCGATACCACTACAGCCGTGGGCTTTGGTGGGGCCATACATTGTAGGCCTATGGCATCTGGATTGCCATAGACATAGATTTTTTCTAAAAATCCCTGTGCACATGAAATATGTATAAGTGCATTTTCATATTTATTTGAAAGGTAATGCGACTGAAATAATTATTGCAATTATTGTTAAGCGGCCAAAATGTATACACAGAGGACCTAAAACCCTTTTTTCCATCAGCAGCTAATGCATATCTATTTAGATATAAATAATACATAAATCAATCAATTTGCGAAACATTTCAATAAATGCAAACACATAAATTAGTTGCCAAATGTGAGTCTATCTCGCTTGAGGATACACTCCCCCCTGTCCCTCCTACTGTCAATATTCCACTGATATTGATGCCAAAACATAATTGCTGAAAAGCGTTATTAATTATTGATGTTAATGTGTTTTGGTTTTGCTCTCAAAATTTCACAAACAACAACAGCCGACTTACCTGTGAGAACAAACTACTGTCTGGTGTATTTAGACAGGCTCTAAAATCTGTTGGTATGCTAACCGCAGACGCTAACGGCTCTAGTTACCAAGACAATGGATTATGGACAATGCAGAGGCAAAAGGCGCAGCAACAAACTCAGACTAAGACAGCGATGGAAGTATGTAGCGTGAGAGAGAGAGAGAGAGAGAGAGAGAGAGGGGGAGAAGTGGTAGTGTATGCACAGCTGCCATAAACCCTGTTCCGGGTTCTTTCAAATAAAAATGGCAGCAAGCACTCACGCTCCAAGCTCATACTCATTCACATACACACATTCATACCCATACACACACCCACACACCAACACTCACACTCTGAGCACAATGACAGCAGTCATCCAGTCATTGTTGCTGTTGCTTCTGTTGTTTTGCTGCTCTTACGCTTACGTTGTTGTCCTTTGCAAAGAGGAAGGACTGTAACTGATAGTAATGGCCATGGAGCTTTTATGCATTCCAGTTAAAAGTTTTTGTCTGAGACGACGATCCGTTGAGTTTCGGGTTAAAAGCGTGCAAGCGGCGTTCAACATGGCTTAATATGCACTCCAAAACCAGGCAGCAAACCAACAGCCCCAACAACCCACTGGACCACACTGAAAGCAAGCTAGAAGCTAGAGCTGGAGTTGAGGGACTCCACGCTCTCTCCACACACTCCTACAGGGACACAAACACACACGTACAGTGCATTAAATGGCCGCCAATAAACATTGAAGTGTGCGCTTCCTTCGCTTTTACTCCATTTTGTAGTCCGCCTCGTTACCCCTTTTCCCCTATTTTTCTCTATTCCAACTCCACTCTGTAGCTTCGATTGACAGCCAAGAGTGTAGTGCAGGCTTTTTCTCCATAAACCTGGCTAAAATATGCAGCAAGCGACAACTATGACCTGGTCCATGGAGTTGTACTTAATTCTGATCAGCACTTGAGTGTAGCTGACTTGATTTGCTTTCGGGAACTTAAAACAGTCATAAGTGGTATCAAAAATTTCCAATATGATATATTTACAGTACCTAGTTTTAATACAAAACAATAAATAATGCTACTTTATCACTTATATATTATTACATAATTTTATTGATTTCACAAAACATATTAATTGGTTGCTTAAAATATATTTGTTTTACAAAAAACATAAATAAATATTTAATTATAAGGAATAAATTAGCGAATACAAAAAACCTAGAACAAGTTAAATTCGACATAGTGCCCTATGGGATCCTTCCACACTGTCAAAACTCAACCATTTTATTTATAGTAAGATCATTATAATTGACTAACCATTTATTCCTTTCCTTTCTTCATACTTTTATAGCAAATGTTAAACTGTTGTACGCTGTCAACACTCAATCGATTTGTTTAACGATTGACATTTAAATCACGATTTGCCTTTAAATGCGAATTGATTTTAAAGGTTTATTTTTGCTTTTGTAAAAAATATATTTACCATAGCCTGAAAAGTGAGGCCCACGCACACAGCTCTCACAACACACTCCAAAAGACACACACACATAATGTCAGATATAAATATACATTTGTATATGTGTATATATCTGTGTATATCTGTGAGTGTGGCCTAGTTTTATTTTTAAGCAGATGCCACTCTCTTGTTGTGTGCCCCGTGTGTGTGTGTGTGTGTGTCTGTTTGTGTTTGCAACAAAATTAGCAGCAAGGAAATTCACTTGAAACGGAAATTATGTAGCAGGATGTGGCATTTTGGGGCAAGTATAGAAATTCCATGTTCTGTTCTGCGACCCGTGCTGACGAGGCGTGACCATTCTGATTACCTGCACGTTTTTCTTTGCAATGACAACTACAATAAGCACTTACAGACTGCGATTTAATCGTTTATTTTTAATCAGTCGGCTTCCTTCAAACATACTTAATACATTTATTTACAAAAGGCAAACAAAAATAGCTCAGACGAAGCATCTTGCAAACCGGACTAAAGAGCAATGCCTTTGTTAGGATCGAGCTTGAGTACCCGGTATCTTGAACCCTTTTTGGACCCTGTACGTTTAAAGTACATAGGGTATATAAAGCTTGTTAAGAGCAACAAGCAAGAAAAGGCGTACAGGGTCTTTGACAGCCCACCCTACTAGATATTTTAGTGCTTGGTAGAGCCTATTGAGAGCGATGAACCGGGAGATAGGCGCACATCAAAGCTGTCTCTTTAAAAGTTTGTGCAGTACAGTGAATAGATACGAGTATGAAATGGTCGTGAGTAAATAAATAAGCAAAAGACAGAGGTGGGGAGAGATAGTCAGAAAGAGAAAGGGAAGTAGGGGGCTTAGGGTCAAGTGCAGACAATGGTTTCGCTCAGCTCTCAAAATAATCAAAAGTGGCCCAGAGGCAAAGTGTCTGTTGGCCCCATGGCTTCAGTGCTGCTACCGCTTCTAGTTTTAAGCTGTCAACCTAAACGGAACCAGCAGCCAGCTAGATGGCGTTAGAGTGCAACAGAGGCAGAGACAACAGAGGCTAAGGAGCGGTGACAGCAGAGGCAGCAGCTCGGTCAAGTGGCGCCACCAGCAATTAACTGGGCTACTAAAAGTGAGACTGCGACTGAGACTGAGTAATGTTCATGTGTGTGTTTTTTAGTAGGGACTGTAGGTAGGGTGAGTGGGAGTACTTGTCTTGGCCCGCACATAATTAAGGCCAGCAGAACAAGAAAGAGTGAGAGAGGGAGAAAGAGTAGAGCTAAAGCGGAGCAAGGACACGCCAGGAGAGCAGTCAGAAATGCACGTCAAGAACACGACAGCGTTTGTGGTAATACAGCCAGGCAGTCAGTCAGACAGTCACTCAGTGAGCCAAACTGGTACAATGGATGGACGGATGGATGACTTGCCTAGGCTTGGGTTGCACTTGACAAGGGTTTCGCATTGGAAGTAAAACAAACGAAATACACAAATAAAATACCCGCTGACCTGCTTACCAAAAACATTTTGCTACAGGCCGAAAGGTATGCGACCCATTTTGTCAGTCAGCTCGTAGCTCTGAGCTCTGGCATGCCAAACACGTTTTTGATATAAAAAACAAAGAAAAAAAAAATAAGTATCCAAAGAAAAAAAGGACTCTACCCACAAATGGAATCCAGGCAGCCTGGCAATTTGTCAAAAATGTGTCAATAATGTAGATCGATTGAGGACGTTTTGCGGGACCCTTTAAAAATTAAGCAAAAAGGGTTCAAATTGATTATACATACATAAACGACACTCGGCTACTAATAAATTCACTTTTAAATCTGTTTACTTGTCTGCGAATGGTACTTGATTTTTTCTATTTTCCAGCTAAACTTCAAAACATTTGGCCTTTTTGAGCTTAGATCAAATTGTTGACACACTTTCAACACTCAATTTAAAATTGGGTTTAGACACATCGTTTAAACGCTGTTTTGGTTTCACAAGAAAACCTTTATTTTTATTAGTTTGTCAAAAACTTGAACTTGATTTCATATTTAATGTCTTTGCCTTGACAGTTTCCAGTTGGCAGTTGTAAGTTGTGAGGCTCTTGTGCATTAGTAGTTAAAATTAAACTTTAATTATGCACAAATACTTAATAAACATAATTTACGAGCGCCGACAGAAACAAAAAGCTGCTTTAAAATGAATGCCAACTGAAAATGGCGACACATTAAGATTAGCATAACTTGCTTTTATTGCCGCTCGTTCGTTCGTTCGTTCGTTCGTTCGTTCTTTTGCTCTGCTTCTGCTGATGTCTGTGGTGCGTTTTTTACCTTTACCTTTTACCTTTTGTCATAACAACAAAGTACGCAGACAACAGCAGAAACAACAACAAAACCAGCAGCTAAAAGCGAGAACAACACAGCCAACGGAAACGGATATACAATTTTGTCTTGCTTGCGTGTGTATCTCTATAGTATATGTATATGTCTGCGTATGGCTGTCTGTGTGAGTATGATTATATATGTATGGCATTACAAGTAACAGCAGCAGCGGCAGCAGTAGGAGCAGTAGGTGTTCAGCCCCCAACATCCGTTTGTATAAAAGTTATGCGCAAGTTAATAGATAATTAACCATGCAAATTGCCGCGCAACAGTTTACAAATATTTTCAACGTCATCGTCTCCTTTTGTGCTGTGTGTGCTACTCGCAGGTGTTCCACTCTGTGTGAGTGTGTGTCAGGTAGAGACGAGTTCAAGTACAAAAGAATTAACTCTAATTACTTTGTAATGCTGATTAAGCCTGTTTGAGCGCTTTAAATATATATAAACGGCATTCAGACATGTTTAGCATATTTACACACTGGCAGCTGAAAGTGCGGAAGAAAATGTAGTCGGCAACGCTTTTGTTATGTAATTATTGAATACGAATAAAATAAGCGAATTTCACAAAACGCTGGCAAGCAGTTCAAAGCAGTGCATGAACAGCCAGCTGTTAATTCTGCTACAGAGCTGTCAGGCTGAGCACTGCATGCGCTTACATCCTAGCAGAGATCGCTAATGTTATTAGCATAGGCAATTAATAAATAAACATAAACTGCAAGCTCGTTGCTACAGCTTAGCAGTGCCAATAACAGAGATCACAAATGTTATTTACACGGGCAAATTAATTATTTAACATTATTTGCAAATTCTAAAGCAACTGCATTGCAGCCATACTTATTAAGTGCTTGTTTGCAACACTCAAAACAATTCAATTTCAATTTCAATTTTATGTAACAATTCATTCAAAACTTGCTCAAATGGCATACTTAATGCGGCACAAATGAAAATGAGAATGCCAAATTTAAATTCACCTTTATTGCTGCCAACTCACAACGTCGGCTAACAAGTGCCCAAACAAAACGCCCAAACCAATTCACTCAACTTACTTCCAACTCAATTCCACAGTAGCAGCAGTAACTGTTCCAACAGCATTGGCATAGTTTCTAAATCACTTTCTGTCAGCCGTTTACAGGAGCAAACAAAACAGCAGCAGCAGCAACAGCAACAGCAAGGATAACAATCGCAACGTCAAAAAAGTTGCCCACTTTTTGTTATTTTATTTTATTTCCGTTTAAATGCGTGCGCCAAGGTGCTGGCCACACCCACCCCACACGGATAAGGCGGTGGAGGAGGAGGTGGAGGGAGTTGAAAACGGTGCGATTTTAAAGCTAAATTATAGCAACATAAAATTTTACGGCCAAGTTGAAGAAGCCTCCGGAACATCCGGCAGGTGCAGAGCTTAATTTTGTGCACTTGACTTTGGACACTTGGCGGCCGTTTGAAAAGGGCTTCATCTTCATTTTATTTGAAGCTGCCTTTTTCTTGCATATAATCTGAATAAATTACTTTGCACATTTTGCGGCGCATAAATAATTTAAAAGGCGCACTGCTCTGCTCTCCCCCAGCTGTCATACCCACACCCTAAATTCTTCATCACACTTTACCAACTCTACATAAATGAAGAGTTTCATGTGTGTGAGTATATATAAGTATATGTGTGTGTGCTTGAGTGTGTATAAAGACAATGAGACAGCAGACAGTGGAAGGATATTTTTTTTTAATTTTGCTAAAACCTACGACTAATTCTCAAACGAGCTGACACAAATCTCGAAAGTTGCAACGCCAACCTCTGTAGTGTGCAGTCGAATGTTGAGAACATCTTTAAACTTGGTTTAAGTCTTCACTTAGGCGCAGCTTAAAAGTTGGGTTGGATGCTCGACTAAATGAGAACAGTTTAAGCTTTTACACGCTGAGCGAAAGCTCTAATTAAGCCGGCTTAACTATCCCAGCTTAAGAGAACAGAACAGGCAAGATAACATTACAGCTAAGCCTAGATAAAAGATGAACTGCGTTGACATCTCGCTCACGCACATATTGATATTTCATGCTTATTTCGGCAAATCATACGACAATGCAGTTAGGCTTAAGATAATTGGTGTCGTGCGCATAAAGCTCATCTATAAATAGAACAGCGGCTTAAAGCTTAGTTCTTTTTTGGGTGCAGTGCATTAGCAACAGTGACGGGAGAAGTGTTCCCTAGTAAAAATAAACAATTAAAAGTCCACAAGTGAAACAAAAGTGGCACACCACAAAAGTATAATATATCCGTTAAGACGAATTAATAATTCGGTCAATAACTATCTAAAAGGTGATATTTTGTTGTGATTAGGGATATTGTGTGAACTAATTTTGTTGTTTTAAACAGAACCCGATTCACAGAGCCCCGATTCTAATTTGCGTAGCGGCCAGCTCGCAGATCGGAGGCTCTGTTAAAGGTTAATTCCTCGCTGGATTGCATGCGGCTGCATGACATTTTATCCAGCAAAGAAATAGCATCTGGAGTGCCGCTCAGACTTGAATAGAAGTCACACAACCTCAATTTGCACATAATCATGCTATGCACATAACCTGCACTGGAACATTCCGCCCAAGAGATCACCATATTTAGTCTCGGGAACCCGGAGAAGATACCTTCCTTAATTCTGGTGGATTACTGGACAACGCGAACCTTTTGTATCGAGCAGAAAATATCGTCGAGGCCGTCCACTTAACGGATCGTTGTCGCTGTGCATCTTTAATTCTTGTTGGCAATTAATCTGGTGTTGGAATTGCATAGAAAATTCATTTGATGCTTTAGTTTGCGAAATTAATTTCCGCCGACCGGTTTGTAGTGCGTCTAGCGCACAAATAACATGGCATTCAATTTATATAAAACTTAAAAAAAAATTTAATTAGATATTGTTAGACAATTTGAATTTTTGTGCCATTTAAGCAAGACTTTATGAAACCTTATTAAAACTATTTCTTAATCTAGGCCATAACATCAACTTCAACCCAACAGCTACTACGCATTCGTCGGGCCCTTCGGAAGCAGCACAAGGAAACTGTCTGAGTAAGATGTTGAATTAAGTGTGTTTATATGAATTATTACTGTTTTATTTTTGCAAATCTCAAATAATTGAGGTATAATGTTTGTTTTGGTTACTGAAATCTTGCTAAAATGAATTTGTTTAAGAATTATAAGAACTTTTATGAGTAGATTTGTTTTGGAATTTAGCCAGGAAATGCCTTTATTTTGAGAAATTGTGCGATTAATTATCATGAATTTGTAAATAAATAATTAAGTCGTCACCTGCATAATGTACATTCTTAATCCGCCGTAACTCGTAATTTTAGGCCTTGTATAGGGGCAGTAATATCGAACTATTAAGTATACTGCCTAGGTAGGGAGGGTAAAGAAGGGAAATGCGTCCAACAACAAAGCATCTTCCCAATCTTTGATACGAGAGTCGTAGCGAGTTATTTGTTTGACAGGGGAAAATATTATCAATTCAAATTTTGTTCCAAATCACAGTAGATTATCCGACAGTGCACTTCTCTTTTCTTTTTGTGACGTATTAGAAGACGAGGCAAGAACCCCACCCCATCCGTCGAGCTATCCTCCTATGGAGCCGGATAATAAGTGCACGCCCGCTTTCAGCCTTCTAATACACAGTGACCTGCTCGAGTGTTGAATAGTAGCAGAACTCACTAGGTGCATAACGAGCACAACAACGCACACTAGTGAGACAAGATCACTACTGGTTCACTACACCTCGAACCCCCCAACCAGAAGCCACACCCACCGAATAGCCCCGACAGACCTGGAAAACCAGAACTGTCACCAAGCTCTGTCCAGCTGTCTCCTCTCTGTCTTTCCGTCTCTCAGCCTTTTGTTTGTGGTTAAAACACAAACAATGTTTAAACACACACACACACACACTTGCCAGCATGCATAAGTGTATGAGTGTGTGGAGTGCTCGGAGCACTCGGAAGAGCAGCCAAAAAAACAGAAGCTGCAACAAAGCAAAAACGCTAGCTACAATTAGTTTAAAGAAAACAACACACACATACATACGAATCACACACATACTATATGCATTACATATACATTTTATAAAAATGAAATCAGGTTATATTTTGCATAAACAAACAATTTATCTTCTATTAAGTGTAATTATTTTACTAAGTGCAACAAATCTCTTGTCCACTGTTACTACAACTTCCATAAAGAAAACTTTATTAATAATTTTTAGTTTTATTTTAAATCAACTTATTGAGCAACGAATCTAGCTACCCACACCCCGTTTCATACTCTTCTAATTTATGCACACTTTCTCTAAACATTTGATAAAAATGTTTTATTTAATGTGCAACTTTGAGTACAATAAAATAAAGTTTAAATCTGAAATACTACAAAATAATAGCTGGTAAATAAGTAAGAGCAGTAAAGAAGCTTAACAAACAGTTGTAGTAATTTTATTTAAAAGGTTTTGAATTTTTTATATTTTTGTCTCTCATTAATAGCTAATAAATTTATAATAATACTTCCCTTTCAGAAAGGACAGAGAAACTAAAAGATAGAATCCCTATCAGCTACACCTTTGCTAACAAAAATTCCTTTTAAATCTGTTTAGCTGTTCAGCAAGAATTACAATCTTTCTGGCTGATAATAGTTTGCCAAAGTACTATATACTTTTAGACTTTAACTCCAAGGATGAATGTTTTAATTTTTGACTCGATTGTACTACCACTTAATGTGGTAAGGTTGTACACACACACACACACACAAACATACACAAAAATACACACACATGCACAAAACACACCTAAACTCTGGGATTCACATGGCGATAATAAAGAGTCCGCCCTCTAGTGTATTGGGATATCTAGAAAAGCTTTTTATGCTTCAAAGTCAATATACGAGTAGTGTGCCATGTACAGAGCACAGTTTTAGTACGGTAAGTATGTACGGCCGTATGTATCTCCCTCTCCCTCCCCCTCTCTGTCGCTGTCTGTGTCTCTTTCACTCGCCATACGTTGGCATACTTGTGTTTGCCGCCCCTACGTCCCCTTTTCCACGTCTGGCCTTGCTCACAATATGAGAGGCAGGCAGTTAGCTGCTTCAAGCACAAGCGCCATTCAGGCGGAAATGCAGCAGCAAAACAGCAGTTAGAAAGAGATAGTGAATGGGGAGTGAGAGTAGCAGAGTAAGAGAGACAGAGCAGATTTTTAAGGGCCAGAGGCAAAAAAACCTCGATGTGAAGTGTGTCATCAGTTTAAGGTTTTTGTGGGCAGCAGCAGAGCACAGCTCACATGCTCTCCCTGCTTTCCCCCTCCAACGCCCCTACCACCCCCTGTGCCACCCTGTATTATCATAATAAACAAATGGGTTGTATGGTTGGTTGGCTTAACTTTTCGGTTGCCAGCAAGTCTCAGTCGCACTCTGATACGACAGCGACAAGTCCCGCTCGCATTTGTGAGCACAAATCAGTGCTATTTATATTGCAGCCAGGTGGGGGAAGGGGAGAGTGCTGGGGGAAGAGGGGAGTAGTAAAAGAGAGGGGAATGCTGGCATTGCAATGTGCGTAGTCTGTCAGCACGCTCACCAATCTCCACTGCTACTGCTCCGGTTGTATCCAATTTGCAAGAATAACCACTAAAATATCTGTCCCACATGCTGCACTTGCTCCACTTGGCCAACCACACTACAAAAGTTCAGCTGCATTGCCAGTAAAAGGCAAGCGGATTGAAAGATCTCAGATGTTGGTAGAGCCCTAGACTCAGAGCTTGAATAATTGTTTCAATGGCAGCTAAATAATTTAGTAATTCGTAACGAGTTTGGGCAGAATGTTTCGCAGTATCTGGCGATGAAAATGGTAGTGTTATGCTGGGAATATATAAAGTTTTCCTCCACTAAAATATATTTTAGCTTGATATTTGACTAGAAAGATGGAAAAATCTTAAGCTGTCTTTAAATACATTTTTTTTTAAAGCAGACTGTAAATAAATATTGAGATTTGTGCAGTTATGTGAAGAAAAAAGTTATTTTTAGACATTGGTTTTCGATCGATTATTTCTGTATACCGATTTCCACCATAGTAAATAAACAAATTAATAACAGGTTAAGTGCATTTGATAACACAATATACTGATCGGAAATCTTAAATATATATTAGAAAAGATTTTAATTCCTATATATTTCTTGAGTATAAACGAGCTGCCTATACCTATTAAATATTGTGTATAATTATATTTTAATTTAATATACAATTAACGTCACTTATTAAATATCTTACACACTGCCTGACAAACCTATAATACCCCTCTAGTTAGGGTATCTAAACAGCAATTTTCCCTTATCTTTGACATGCAGTGCACGTTGTCAGAAAATCGAGGAACGCAACTTGCAACTCCAAGCTGCATTGTCAATGCAACAAGTTTAGTTGCGGGCAGATAGCGAGTGCTGAGAGATGGCGGATGGGGTTGTGTGGTGGGGGTAAGAGGGGAGTGGGGGAGGGAGGTGCACAATCTGGCAAAAACTTTGTTGTGCCTATCACACTTACTGCCAAACCGCAAAAGTCGTCGCATCATTTGCAAACTTGCCGATGTCGCGCTATTGAGTTGAGAGTTCGTTTGAGGGATCGAAGAGGGGAGAGGTGGAAAGGGGTAGACGGAGAGGTGGTGCTGTGACCGTGGGGCATGACAGACAAAAGACGTAAGCAAGGTTTGGAAGTGTTTGTGTGTATGTGTGTGTGTGTATCCATGGCACAATAAATATATAATGGTCTACTGCTTGCTTAAGGGCGTTCCAACTCTGACTTCTAGGTGTTTGCATGTGTATGTGTTCGTGTGAGTGTGTCCGTATGCGTGTGCGTGTGTGTGCGAGTATTCATTCACTCCCTTGCCATTTGCCATTTGGCCCAACAGAACAGCCTTTAATAAAATATTATCATAAACGTAACGGATGATAGTTTTTCATATGTTTATTCAGCAGTGTGTGTGTCGGTGTGTTAGTGTGTGTGTCTGTGCGTGTGAAACTTTTACTCGTTTCTGTTTACTTCACAGCAAACTCTTTACATTTATTTTGCGCTCTCTGCTTACATTGTTGTTATAACTGTTACTGTTGTTGCTGCTGTTACTGTTGTTGCTCCTGTTGTTGTTGTTGTTTCTGTTACTGCTTCAGATGCGCACACATTTTGATACTTTTATTATTTATTAGCAGCTGCGGGAGTAGTCGGCGAATACGACTAACATTCATAAATATATGACTAGCAATGCCGCAGCACAAATCTAATGGAATGTGTTTCCTTGAGTTTTTTATTGCCCAGCTGAGAGTGTGCATGGTGCGAGAGAAAGAGAGGGAGAGACCACACGTTTTTAACCCCACTCGCAGTCCCTTTCTATCAAACTTTATCCCTCTCATATGTATTTGATATCACATACTTTGAGAGCATATGTAAGATTTACATTATAAATCTTCACTACAGAGTTTATTTCCCAAACACAGAGGGAGCACATAATTCTACAGAGTTCCAACTTTAGATATTATCTATCAATATAAAATACTTAAGCTTGTTTTCTCTGATCGATTTAAGGCATTCAAGGCACACACTTTCCAAGTTTATTGCGCGCTGACCTTAATTTTCTTGGCTAGTCATGTTATAATTATTTTGGTAGGAGATGCACCCAATTAACATTATATTAAGCTTAAATCCATAGGGTATACAATTTGATTGGCTAACAAAACTGTGCATTCTTTGTAAATTGAGGTAAGCGGTAATTGGAAATTGCTTTGACCTTTAAATGCATAATTATTTCCAACTTTTCAAGTAAGCGGGTTAATAAATATTTCATTAAAAATTAAAATAACTACAAATTCCTAACAACAGTCTGCTAAAAATGTAGAAAAAAGGTGTACTGATAAATTAAATTTGTTTTTTTATAAATCATAAAAAGATATAAAATCCCATATAAGGTATATTAATTTAAAAAGGAATTTAGCATAGAATTTCTTATTTTATTTATTTATTTTAACATTTGTCTGATATGCTTTGCTTTCCTTTTCTTTCCCAGCTCTCACCCCATTTACTTGCAATTAATGCAGCGTTTATGGCCTAATTTACGACTACAGGGTATAGCTTAATGGGCCATTCGGTAATGTGCTCACTACAGTCAAATGCAATACACAATTCACACGGTTAATAATGGTCAATAAGTGTCGTACGAGTTATCAGCCAGTCTAATTCAATGGGGCGCGTGTGGCATAAGTTAAACGCGTTTACAATAATTGCCTTTTGGCGAAATTCACTTTCGGGTAATTGGGCACTAATCAATGTGAATAGAATCTACTTGCTGTAGTTGTTGTTGTACAAGTAGACATGGGCATTGTTGTTAATGTTGTTGCCGCTAAACCGCATGCTTTAACCGCAGGACAAGCATGCAGAGAGAGACCTAGAGAGCGAGGGGAGTAGTCACCGTCAATAGACTGGCAACTGGCAACGGGTAACCAACAAATTGGCGGCCAAGTAACCGCCTCAATATAATACAAGAACAAATTGCCTGTCAATCTACGTGTAACTTTTATAAATTTCCAGTTGGGAATATGCACGCTAACCCATGCCACGCCCCCGTACCAAAGTAAACGCCTTGCGGCGCGTTCGCATCGAGTTTCAGCCATAATTAACATCAGCCGTGGCAACTGTGCGAAAAACTACGGAGCAACAACAACAACAGCGGGGAAAAGGCTTTGTAATGTTAGCAACTGCTAATGAACTCGACTAGCTCGACCCTGTTGGCGTGCCAAAAGGTGTGTAGAAGGGGGCTGTTAGGAGTTTGGGACGACAGCATGCAGAAATGACTTTATTAGTAGCCGCTTTGCGTCGCGTAGACTCTCGCGTTACGCCGTGTCGTTGGTGCTACTCGCTCTTTTATTTAGATTTTTATTGCTAAACTTTGTTTCATTTCACTTTTTTTTTTTTGCTTCTGTTCTTGCCACTTTGCCACACACAAACACACATATTCGTCTGGCTGGCGAGGGGTGGCAACAAAGTATCGAAGTCAGCCAGTTAACGACAACTGTCGGTTTGCTTTTATACCAACTCGAAGGACGTCCTTCTCATGCGACACTTTGAATGTTTTAAATGGTTTTTTATTGCCTGTCCAAACCCGCCTAGTTCTCAGTGTTGTTGTTGTGGTTATGTTGCTCTACTGCATTAAATTAGTTTAATCACTATGCAGAGCACACAGTGGTTTTAGCAGAAAGTAGGTTCGCCAGTCAAACAGAACAGGTGAAAAGCGAGTCAAAGCCATAAGTAAGCGTAAACAATGTAAAAGCAGAGCAGACTTCGTAGACGCTGTAGTTACACACTTCGCCCTCGCACCACCATCGGGTGTCAATGGAAACATTAACAGGGCGTTTCTAGCTAAATTAGCACAACAATTATGCAGATATTAGCAGACGTTTCCTTCAGTGCCGAACCGAAGGTGTAAATAAAGGAAAACGTTGCCATGTAACGGCGACAGCTAAATGAAATTATTATTTGTCCACTACGAACGAAGAAAATTTCTTAAAATAAACTATATTAAATTAAATATCAAACTAAAAATAGGTCAAAGGAGTATAATGAAAATAAAGGTTTTGAATGATATATTAACTAACTTTGATTATGATTGACTCAGTTATTCACAGAATTTCAAACAGCAGTTATGCAAAAAGTGTTGCCTACTTTTGTGTGCTTACGTTGCCCACTGCAGTGCACTGCTTTAAGCAGTAAAATCTTCAACTATGTGTCTCTTTGA
This sequence comes from Drosophila dunni, assembly GCA_018152125.1. Taxonomy (NCBI): domain Eukaryota; kingdom Metazoa; phylum Arthropoda; class Insecta; order Diptera; family Drosophilidae; genus Drosophila; species Drosophila dunni. Next base: position 5,977,004 of record JAECXC010000286.1, read on the forward strand.
TCATGCTTCGATTATGTAGCAACAATAGATTAATATTATAATTGAACAAATGAGAGTATTTTTAGAAAGTTACTACTGATTTGTCATGCTCTGAGCAATGGTTCTCTGCCTGAGAAGAAACTGAACTTTTTTCAACCTCAACTAAAGAGCTATGCCAAAATTTGAAAGCAAACTTGATTTACGTTAGTATCAACGCAGTCAGAGTGCCCAATTTTATTGCCTTAGCCATTATAGACTCTGAAATCTAGTTACGCATACAATAGAACAGTTGCCCACAACAAAAGTATAAAATTTATAAAGTGAGTGGTATTGTTATAAAATAAATACCCATAATTATCACACCCCATAGTAAAGGGCATAAATAATATAATATAATGCTTTAAAATTTCGTTATGCCCGTCATTTGTCTACGCCTTTATCGCCCCCGGGGAGAAAGCAGCTCACAAATGTGATCCCATTAAAATACCACTTGAGTATGGTTAAACAAACGGCTTTTGTGGGGAAACAACAAGAGCCCACCTGTTAATCAGCACACAGATAAATAGATACTAAGCCGACGGACCCAGTAAAAACAACAAGTTGAAAGGTCAAATTACGCATACGCTGTGTATGGCTTAAAACCTTAGCACATTTTCGAGTAGTTCTCACAGTTCCGTGTCACGTTTGTCAATTTATCTTGTGCTAAAAGCTGAAATGGGGTAACTTTAACAAGCTCGTCTAATGTTTTCTGATAATTACAATGGCTTTTAATTCATATATTTCGCACACGCAGACTCTGAAGCTTTCGTCGTTCACCTGGTCAAGCCTTTGGCTCACAGTCAGTGCCCCCTGCCCCTTTGCCAACCCTTCCCGAGGGAGGGTACGCAGATATGAGTAGCAAACAAAATGGTCAAATGGTTGGCTGTCATGAAACATTTGTCACAATAAACTTTATTTGCTTTCGTGTAGTGTAGAAATACTAGTCGTATACTTGTTTTATTTGCACAGCGCTCACGCTCCGTATTTAAAAGCAGTCTCAACTTGTTTGTGGTTCTTTGCCATGTTAGTTTTTTGTTGTGTGTGTGTGTGTGTGTGTGCGATGGAGAGTGTGTGCGTGTTGGGGGCGCATAAGCAGCAATGTCAACTTCCTCACAGTGGAGACATTTGTTTGCATTTGGAGCAGCAACAGGAAGTGAAGCATTTAGCATTACACATTACAAATTACACAGTTTAACTATAAAGGAGACGTAGATGAAGACTGAGACCGAGACTGCGACTAAAGCTCATAAAGTAGCCACAGACCAGCCACGTGTAGTCCTTATAATTATAATTAATTGGCAAGCATTTTTTAATTAAAATGAAATGCCATTTAACATAAGCGCAGACAGAACTTGTTGCGTTGACAATGAATTACATTGGTTTAGGTTTAATTTTTACGTTTATTTTTGTCGGACTTGTTTTAGGGCTTAAGTTTAAGGTGTAAGATTTAGTTACCTGTATCCTGGCTGCCACTCTCTCGCCGTTGAAGCGCTGCGGTATAAACCAGCCCTTCGTTGAGCCCGTCACAAGGACAATGCCGAGCAGGAAGAATAGAATTAACGCGGTTATCACGAGTTTCGCGCGCGTTGAAATCACCATTGCCATTGTGTTTAACTCGTAGTATTTACACACTCGCGAAGTTGGACAAATTTGTAACACTTTAGCACTACGACGATTTCAACTTGTAACACTCACGACACTCACAATTGCCTGCAAAAACAAAAATGGTTAGAATCAGATGCGTGAATTGGAATATTAATTGGATGCTTTTGTAGTTGTTGTTGGTGAGTCAAACACACACACACACCTACACACAGAAATGGTTTGAATGCTGTTGTTTCCATCTTGAAATGTATTTGACCCTTGGGCTCTTACATAGATTCGACTGTTGCCTGCCTGCTCTGCCTCACAGGCTGCTCTTGGCCAACTGGTTTTGGGCAACTGCCTGCTGCCTAATGCCTAATGGCTTTTGTGGCACGTATTAACCTTAGCAAGCGTTTTTGTGCTTTCACACACGCCTCTCACCACAAGCTCTTGACAGACCCTCAGACACACTCACTCACACATGCACACTCCCACGCACACACACGTTCCCAGGAACTTCCGCCAAACGCTACAAATGTAACACGTTTTATTTAATTTTTCTTTATTTTTTTTTCTGCCTGCTTCTTTTTGACTGCCTGCTTTTGCCGCCTTGCCGCTTGTCAGCATTTTCTCACCGATTTACGCCGCAAAGCAGCGGCTGAAAAATAAAAAGCTACCACAAAAAAAAAACCCAACAAAAAATTATATATATATATATAAAAAGAAAAACTTTATGAAAAGTTAAGCTGCCAACAAGTTTATTTGCGAAAATATTGAATTATAGCAACGTCATGGCAAAACGGTGAAAACAAGAACAAATAAACGATACGAAACGGAACGCAAAGAGAGAAAAAAAAATGGGAAAATGAAAAAGAAAACTGAAATTGTAGAACGAGGAGTGAAAATGCGTTGCCTAGATTTGGCCACATGCTCAAGATGTCTTGGCTTTTATTTAGAGCGCATAAAGGCATAAGCCGCATGCCAGCGTTGAGATGTGGCAGGTGTAGGGATGGGGGATGGGTGGCACTGAAGCTGGCGTGTCCTTGAGCGCCCCGAAAATGAAATAAAAAACCGAGCGCCAACTTTTCAACCTACATAATTGCGGTAAAAGTTGGCGTACATCCACACACAAAGTATCCTTTAACGAAAAAGCACACACGCACACACAACCACTCACACCGACAGGCATAGGCAGCAAGCAGTTTAGCAAGAGGTTCAGCGCGCACAAAAGTATGCTACAGTCAGCGCATAATTACGATAATCGTGTCTGTCTACCAGCAGCAACAGAGTCCAAACAAACGCAGCTCACCTGACATACCCACCTCTGAGCCCGTAGCTTACGTCTCACTTCCCTGATTCCCACATTTGTGCTGCTCTGAAATGGCAGCCAGTTATTGAGTCAACGGTTGAGTCTTTGGTGTAAAACAAACTTTTGTGGGCCCAAAAAAAAAAAAATATAAAAGCGAGCAAAAAAAAATAAGAAAGCCAAGTGAAACTTTTTTATGCCTTTGCTGGCTTTGCTGGCGTTGCTGGCGTTGCTGCTGCCTCAGTGGCATTCTTCACGCAGCATTAAAATTCTACGGCTGCAGTACAGCCCAGCCCTGGTACTCGCACTGGCACTCGCACTCGCTCTCGCACTCCCAGCCGCTTTCGCTTTTGCAGCTTAAGCTTAAAGTTTGACATGGCTCAAGTTTCCTAATGAAATTACCTACTTGGACTTGTTTTTTTTTGTGTTACTTTTTTTTTTGGACTGCGTTTTTGGCCGCATAATGAAAAGGGGCAAAACTTTGTGAGATGGCGGCCTCCAGAGACAGGGAACGATAAGGAATTTCATATCTTCCTCCAAATTAAGTACGCCAAAATGAGTAATGACTTTTGAAGTTGTCATGGTAACCAAAAAGTAAACCGTGCAAATGCAAACTTAAACCAAAAATAATGCTTAATGCATAGAGGGAGACATGACCCATGATCCCTGATCCCTGACCCTTGAAACCAACTTTTTTTTGTTTGGGCTAGCTGCCCAAAACGTTCAACGCCTAATGAAGTTAATGGGCCGACATGTATAAAAGGACAGACCTAACTCACTCACACACAAGCACACGCACACACTCATACACAGCAGCGTCTGTCAGAGGAATATTTTATGTCTATTCATTGCCATGTGGAAATCTTTTGACATGTTATTTTTAATAAGCAGCGTTTTGCACACGAAATTTCCGCTTTAGATAATTTCATTTGACATGTTTTTGTGTGTGTATGTGTGTGTGTGTGTGCTTCAAAGAGACAAGCAACAATGGCTAACTGATGTTATACCTGTCAGTGGAGCAGTGGCCTGGGGAACAGGTTAAGCATGTGTCACACATGCATTCCTAATAAGAAGCAAGCACAATAAAATGTCACCAGAAGCAATGTCGAAACCCCAAGACACAGATGTGCCTAAGTTTGATCGATAGTGTACTTCCTCAACTCACATATGACTGCGAAGCGGGGTAAGGGAATACGTGTGTACTTGTGTGTGTGTGGTGTCTTTGTCTGGAGGGGGCGTTACAATGCTCTGGTTAAATTAACAAGAAGTCAGTTAGTCAAAAGAGTGAACGAAAGAACGCATTTTCCTGGCTATATAACAAAAAGGGGGCGCAAATGGGCGTTAACCGCTTCACTAACGTCGGTTAATTAATGTCCAACATTTGCATAATTTATGTTTATTAGTGCCACTGTTGCCTGCTCGTTTAAGGCTTCAAATCGGGCAGCTATAAAATCATAAAATTCATGTAGTTTCTTCTTGCATTTTAGTTCTCTACAACATTTTGAAAGCAGCTTTTATTTTCCTTTGGCTTGCACAATTTTTCTATGAAAATCACAATGAAATTCGAACATAAAATCAGCATTTTACTATAAAGTTTAACGACTTGCATTCTCATCAGTAATAAAATATACAGCAGGACATAAAACTATGCATAAGGGGATGTCGTGACAAAATATATAAAGCAAAAGCAACTTATGAAATATGAAAGACTCGCAGAAAACTGTTGGTGAACTAACGTAGATTGAATATCAGACAATTACAACGTATTGTCGAATAAATTTAATAAAATTGTATTTAAAAAATATAAAGCTAGATTCTAATTAAGTTTAGATACAAACATTTAACTAAAAGCTGCATTAAATAATTTATTAAATTTGTTTGACTTTTAATCAATTACAATGAGAATTTTATTTGAATTTAATGTCGAACAACGAAAAATTTACTCAGCTAAAGTTTCAATTAAATTCACAGTAGTTCTATCTAAATTATTCAAGCAATTTAGCTAAAAATATTTGTAATTTGGCTAATACTAAGTAGACCCCAAATTAAACAAAAAGTAAAGAGCCTAAAATTCGTGTGCACCTAAACAATAATACACGTATTTAAGTAATTATGTTTGCATACAATGGATTAGTAAAAACTAATTTTAACACACAATAACGCTAAGGACAAAGCTGCCGAATATGTAAATAAACATTTTAAATTGAATTTTAAATTGTGTCAACATAATGGGTCAAAATATTGTATTATGATGCCAAATTGATAAATTTGCAAATCAAAACTACGTTACAGAAAATAAAGCCCATTTTCAGCAGGGATTGGGTTGAGTTGGGTTGTGTTGGAGGGGGCCATGTAAGTCAATAATATAAACACACTTTACACACAGCATATGAATTTATGACTATTTATGATTCAGTCTTCTACACAAACTATTGAAAGCTTCGGCTTTGGTTACGACTTTTGGTTAAAATGATTGCAGCTCTTGGAATTGATATTGTTGACTGACTGGCACAGGTGTAATACCAATTAATTAAGTGCACGCCATGGTAGTTTAAAAAATTGATGGCTTTAAAGCGGTGCAAATGAAGCGCTGTAAAGGAATACGTGTCCAATTATAGAAAATCGAATTTTTAAGAATATTTTTAAGCCTAGACATTCAATATGGGTTCTTGTGCCCATTGTGCTAACCTTCTTCAGCTGCTGCCAGAGGTCAGAACAAGTATATATAGTATATATACATCTCATTTTTTGTACCAAATGCAGACATTAAAAGGACCTTTTATTTAATAAATAAAACGTATATTCGTTTTGCCTTGCGGTAAAATGGTAATGTTAACGATAAAGACAAAAGGCGGCTGAGAACAAAAATATATACACATATATATATTAAATATATATATACGTATACACGATATTACACATACGCCCAGTGCTGCTTTAATATGCATATGCATGACTGAGTGTTCTTTATATGTGTGCAGAGAGAGGGAGGGGGGAAAGAGAGAGCGATGTGTATGTTTGGCGCTGCTTTAATGAGTTTGCCTTTGATTTGGGCCACAACGCGAGCAGAGCGCACAACCAATCCATGGAGCCATCTTTCCTCCCCCCACCCATCACCCCTCACCCGCTTTAGCCAACTCTTCCGCCCTCTCCTGCCACTCCAACCCCTCAGCTGGAGGCTTTTGTCTATGAGTTCTAGCCTTAGTTCGCCTAGCTTGTCATAATTTATGCGCAGCCCATGCTCAATTTGATAGGCGACAGCCTGCGACATGCATAACCATTTCTGTGTGTGGCCCATTGTACTCTTAACTCCAACTATACACATACATATAACTCATTTATATATACATATTCACATCCTTTTTGTCATAAGTATATTTACCTTTTCGAATTGTTTTGCGCCGCTTAAAGTCACTTGATTAACTACGATATTTTTTGCGATATGCGTTTTATTTATAAGTACAAAGTTATATTGAATATGTTGTCAAAAAATCACAGATAATTTTTAATTACAAATAGTTTGCGTTATTTATGCACATAATATTTTCCGTTTTTATTGTTTTATACCGCTTAAGTTATTCACTTGGTTTTTTTATGCTCGATTGTAATTACAAATGACAGTGTTTGTTATTCGGATTTATAAATAAAACGACGACAATTATATTTGACTCACTTTTTTTTGTATTTATTTATTTCTTGGCTTTCTGTGGCGCGTGTTCAACAGTTGTGGCAACAACTGCTCGGAGGTCGTAGCAGTCTAGGCCAGGCTATGTCGTTTGCTCGCCGGATAGTCGATAGCCCGCTGAGCGCAATTAATTTTCTCGTTTACACCACATGCATTTTTGGCTTGTGCAATTGATTGATTTTCATTGAACAAATTCTTATTGTCAGCAGTTGCGGGGCAGTAGAGGCGGCAATGTTTTCTGTCATTTAAATGCGGCATCTTGAAGTTAACACGAAATCCGCTTAAAACATCACGAAACTTGTAAATTAATTTTTATACCACCGACGGCGGCGAAAACGAATTTTTCTTTATTTAAGTCACAATAACAACGAGAAAACAAATAACAACGGCACTATGAATGGGAAAAAACCAACAACAACGGCAATAACAGCAACAACAATTTGGTAGGAGAAAAGCCGCACGATTCTGACAAAACTAATTGTAAATATTTGCAAAGCGAGCAAACAAATTTCTGTGCTCTCCTCTTGGGTTCCTGGGGTTTTTACAATGTTGCGTGGAGTTGGAAACAGGATATGTTTGTAATTTGCTGGCTATAGGTAATACTTGACCATTATGTTTATTAATTTAGCACAAAAATCTGGACTACCATTTAGTTTAGACTCCGCACACAGCACAGTTCAGCTCGGCACAGCACACGCGATATATGCAACAATCAGCGTCACGAATGTGTGTTTTGAATCGAATTTGCTGTTGTTTGTAGACTTCTTTTAGGCTTGATTCCTTGATATGTGTGTGTGATATGATCTCGATGAGCAAATTGTGTTGACGGCTACATGAACGGTCGCATTTTGAAACGTTTGCGCCGTCTTTCTTTCATTTTTGGTCGCATAATTGAAATTTAATTGACTGGACGTTTTTTTGTTTTGGTTTTTTCCTTTGATAATTTTATGGTTCACATAGCGCACACAGCACGATATTTGTTTCACTTGCAAATTATGCAAACATATTTCATTTAGGCATAAATCACTTTCGGTTTTTTTGTGCCTCTAAACTTGCACAATGGCTTCATTTTCGCCTGGATTACACATAGCTTCGCACACACTCTCGCACACACACACACACATGCACGCGACGTACACGACGAGTAAACCGCTTGGCGAGAAGGACGCAGACGAAGGCGATGGCGATGCGAAATAAATGTGAACGTGGACCAGGTGGAACGAATTGGCAGCGAGTCAGAATCTGAATCAGAATCAGAATCAGCGTCAGAGACAGAGCGCGACTTCAGCGTGCTGTGGCAGTGGTATGAAAAAAATGCAAACTTTCACAGAGCCGTTCGCACATGTTAACTGTTTGCGGCACCGAACGCGACTAAAAGGTAAACGCACTCGTCTCGGCTAAGCGTAAACTTCTACCCAAACGCAAATCACGGCAACATGGCGCTGCAGAACGACAAACAGACACACAGGACACTGGGGCAACGTTCGACTCGTGCCACAGACAACATGAAAGCGCTCGTCAAAGCCACAGCTTCGTAGCAACGAGCGCTGAATAACACGGAGAGAGAGAGAAATGAGTGAAACGCAGTACAACTCGACGTATACGTAATGCGACCATTGAGTCGCACTCCACTTCAGTCGAAGAGAAGCAACTGAGTGACACGAGTTGAGTGACAAATTTTCACTGTTTTCAATTTCGTCCGCTGCGTGGCAAAGTGGCGCCCTCTAGGGCTGCCGTGGTGAATTTCCCTTGTTGAAAAGCTCACCAGCTGTAAATTCAACACACCCTCAAGAAACATCTGTTGGTGGTTGAATGTGATTCAAGCAGCCATTTGGCACTTAAATTGTTTCGTTTTCCATTACAACCCATTGCTCAACAATTAAAGTACTTGCAGCACTGGAAACATTTGTTTTTCTGTCTTTTGATGTGCCGCACAAATCAAAACATAAGTACAGAGTAATCTAAGAATCTTTCAAATATCTATATACCCCACAAAAGTGATCAATTAGCCGCTTTAAATGTTTTGCAATAATTATTTCAATCAACATAAATTGGTATCCGTTAGGACTTACCTCAAAGTGTCCACCAATCATAGATCCGGCTTGTCCTAGGTAAAGTGTTGACGCCGATGCAAAGACCAATTCAAAGGGATCTCGCACAATTGTCGTCGTGTTTACCACCTTACAGTCATAGTAGAAGAGCACCTTATCGCTGTACACCTGAAACGCAATCGAATTCCATTTGTCCGGCACGTGGGTCACCGGAAAGCTAGCCAGCTTACGGCCGGCACTCTCATCGGGCTGTGCATAAACTAGTGTTACATTGTAGCTGTTTTTCACCACCGGCGATAGATGTACACCCAATTGCACCACTGTGTCCAGCGGATTTACCACGCTAAACAGATAGCCGCCTTTAAGGGAGCTTTGTCGATAAGTGATTAATATGGCAAATTCGGAGAGCTTCTCGGGTAGCAGCACTTTGTAGGGGGATTTCACATCTGCCGTGGATAGGAATTTGAATGCTGGAAAGCCATCCTCTGCCTCTGTGAACTCTATGCCCGCCTGGTTGCTGTTCATGATATCCGTAAGCATGTATTCACCAAGGGCATCTAAAAATATAACCATTTTAAATTAAATCAGCGTTAACTACAATAGTCACTAGCGTGGTCTATCGTTTAAATTCAAAACGATTATCGCCTCCATTGAGCACTTTTTACTGTCGCAACTTAAAGTATGCAACAGATAATTTTATTGTTGTACTTTTAATTGAGGCGCTTAAAAGTATGCAACACTATTGTACAAGCATTAAATGGGATTTCAGTTAATGCCCTGCTTACCTTTAATAGTCTGTCCGACTAGTTCAATGGATGCCAGCACCTGATTTAACTGGGAAATCGCCAGGCAAAGAATGAACACAAATAAACGCATTTTGTGTAGTCGCATTGCTAGAAATACAAAAAGATTTAAAGCATTAAAATTAAGTAAATTTATTCTATGAAATTAAGCTTTGAAAGCTCAAAACCACATCCTTAAACAAATTGTTGATTTCCGTTATGTTAATAATATTTTAAACAAGTTTATTTCGTGCACCTGTGCTAACAATTTAAGTAACCACAAATAGTAGCCACAATCACTGGTAATACGAGACTCTTAACTTGGTCAGAATGCCACAGGAGGAAGCCACGTGCTCAGACAATTTTGCCTGCAGAGTTCAAACTACAAACGACTGCAGTTGTAATTATGATTTTGGTGGGCGAAAAACCAAAAGAGTCGGACCCCTTTTGTGGCTAGAAGCCAAACAATTTTTGCTTGTGGTAAATTTATAAATTTTGTGCGTCACTTTAGCCAGACAAAAGATTCGTCAAGCCAAGAAACTTGTCGAGACTGATGGCAATGCAAAGTGGTGCTGATCGCTGAATCTATAGATTTTCATTAATACAGTGGAGGTTGATAGATAAGCGAACGAGTTGCTCAGACACACCCAGAAAGCCGTTTGTTTTTCAGGGGTCATGAAAATGTATATAAAAATGTCAGGGATCATGCAGCAAATTGCCCATAGACAATAAACAAAGTTTGTCAACTTAACAGCTAAATCAAATTGTACTTAATGAACTACTCCACTCAAAGCCCCACACACTATAAATCATTCTAGGGTTGGGCTCTTTTTTTGGGTAATTACTAATTACACATTAGACCAACAGCCAGAGCAGCTGCCATTTAAACCCAAATTGTCAACACACTCCAAAAATTTGCTTTTGCTGTTTACCAATTCGAGCCCTTTGCTAACCATATGGGCAATTAATGCGTGATAATTCACACACACACGGACACAACATTTAAATTTCCATACAAATGTGTGTGTGCTGACCTCAAATTGTCAATGGACATAAGACAAATAATTTATATCAAGCATACACAGCGAAAAATGTTTGAAGTTTTAAAACTTTTTAATTGGTATTTTATTCGCTCATAAATATCGAGTTAAGTAGTATATTTTAAATACATTTGTGCTTCTTAGTAATCTAGTAATTAGAATATTTAAACTGTGGAACATTTTAAAACCAAGTAACTACTATCATTTCTCTCTGTGTACAACACTGCTCAGCTTTTGGCAACAAGTAGCTTTCAAACAAAACAAGAGCAAACCAATGCGAGTACACAAAAACACCCAACATAAGCAACGAACAGAGCAGATAAAAAGACAGAGAGGGATGTATACATACATAGGCTTAGAGTGAGAGGGAAAGAAAGTTTTGTAGGTTTATTCAAACGACTTTTAATTGTAGGCATAAAGTAAAAGTGTTTTATTCTATTAATTAAGAAGACATTTGTTGAAATCATATTGATGATATAACAACTGGAATGTTCGCACTAATAACCCAATTAATAAGTGTTTCACAACTAACAAAGATCTCAATACAAATTGAAAAATAACATTAATGAACTTTGAGAGGAATTGTCAAAATAAACATGCTTTTCACTAAACAATTTTTTAGAATTCAGCGTGTCAACTTGGGTATTAAGTGTTAAACTCTGGTCAAAAACAAGACACATGTTTGAATTACAAGCTTGTTCTGTGAAGGCTTTAGGTTTTCTCCATAAACACCCTCGTGTAGAGTTGAATTATATCCAAATATAATGAGGCAACATTTATGCAGTACACACAGTGCCTGAAGTTACCGAAATTGCCTAATAGGGAACAGGGAACAGCGAACACAGGGACAGGGCAGAAAGTGCTTGGGATGGATTGCACGTAACTCCGATTAGTTTGGGGCCTAACCTACAAATTGGTAGAATCATATTCTGGGAGGAGTGGCTAACCAGCACTCAGAATGTCTGAGTGTCTCTCCTACTGTCTGCTTATTGAATAAGCATTGTCGGTTACAAAATGTTTTACTCATTATGATTTGACGCCAAACAAGTAGGCGAGTAGTTAGAAATATTTTCCATGACTCACTAAGTCATAAATCAGCAAAGTCGTGGTAGTTTCTTGAACTGAATGGAACTGAAATGGAAATCAAAATCAAAAACGAAAGAAATTCGAAAGTGATGGTCGTAAAAAATGTGCTACGCACTTCCAGAACACATTGTAAAGTCGTCAGAGCGTGACAGGCAGACGAGAAGAGAGGAAGACCCAAGAAAGCCAAAGGCACAGAGACACAGAGGCAAAAAGAAAATCGAATAAAAATTTATTTTCAATAGTAAATCGGCTCAATATGAAAAGAGCGGCACTACATGTGTGTGAGGGAGACAGGAAATGTATGCCAGTATGTCAAATAAGAAGCAAAGCAAACTCACACCGCTGGCCCTGCCCTCTGCCCCCTGCCCTACCCCCACCCTTTGCTCCCACCCTTATTGCCGTCTGCTTTGGTCTGTGATGCGGTAACTTGTTGCCCCAAAGTGAACTATTAGCTCTGTTGATTTTATGTTATCCAATTTGTTGTACTTTATTTTAGCAACAGCTGCTCCCCTACCGCCCCGTACAAAAAGGGGGCGTGTAAAAGTACGCGTGTCGATTGTGTCAACATTTATTGCCCTTTTTTTTGGGTTTTTTTGGGCCACCCTAACATTCATTTTGTTTGATTTAAAGGATTTGCATGCCAAATTTGACATTATTTGTTTTTAGCCATAACACACACACACACACACGCACACATCAACAAGTTTTGACACTTGGCACATGGTCGTGTGTATGTTTTGCATGTTAAACATTAAAGTATTTTCATTGGGCTCTCAAGGTGGAAATACATTTTCCAAAACTGCTTTGCATACACATGCATGCATTAACTTGGCTTGGTTAGTGGCACAAGTTGTTGCGACATCCCAGTCGGAGCATTAACCCGCATACGAGACACTGAAAACCTGCACCCAAGTCAAGTTTAAAGCCATCTCCCGACCGAGACTGAGACACAGACCCAAATCCAATTCCAAATCCAGGCTCAGCTTCCCAACTAATGCGAGCATAAACTATGAGTATATTTATCGGCATAACGAGCAGAATGCCAAAAAGGTAACCAGTAACCTGATACCAGAGGCAGGTACTTAAATCTGTAAAATAACTTGATAGCAGAAAGGTAAATAAATGATTAAAGGCATGTTAAATGAGCGAAAAAAGTGTTTACACTTTGTAGAAATACTTCCAAGGTGAGCTCATTTGGGTAGGAGCACAAACAAGATTAAATAATCAAGTAAAATTGGCTAAAAGCGGTTATAAAACTTTTATTGCCGTAAGTCTAGATCTACTCTGGCTAAATACGGCTAATTCAGTATTCAACTTTTATGCGTTTGATTGTTTTATTTTGAGAACAGAGAACTAACTAGTTACATAATTAAATAATCCCAAATAGAACAAAAATTCCCTTAGAATTGCACAACTTTTCCTCATACAACTAAAGTTGCTATCAAATTTAGATTCAAATTTATTTGTTTTAAATCCAAAATCGCTTTAACTCTTTAGTTTAAACCAGTTTGATTTCTCTTTTTTGCATACAAATTGCAGAGGCTCCAATAGAATTGTCTGACTATATTATGATTCAGTTTTTGTTTTAACAAGATCATTTAAGATGATCATTGCTGACATTTTATTGATCGAAATATACTTGTTTTATATTTCTTTATGACATGATTTAATTTGTTGCTTGTTTAGCTCAAGTTTTACTTCAGACAAGTTCGACTGTGTTAACTAATAATAACCAAGTTATTTAGAGTTTCTGTCTTTACATTTTCTTAGCCATATTCGTGCGATATTCGGACTGTAACTAGGTTAATTCCCATTCAAATGGCGCCCCAAATTCGCTTTTAGCACAAAGCGAAACTAAATAAGACGTCAGTTTATCCAGCTACAGTGCGAGCATACTGTACAGTCTTTACTCGTGCCAAAGGAACTAAATGACACAGAGTTGCAGAATCAAACAACAATATCGAGTTATAAATACAGCGAACCATAAATTGCACTACAAGTTGCCCAGTTTTCCAGTCTTTTGCTATGCAAAAGGCCCACAGAGCTGTCGAGTTGTTGGAAGTGTTGGCTTTTTAGCTTATTTGTAGCTGAAAGCGGGAGAACTGTCAACAAAATCACCACGTATTTAACAAATAATACTGGGTAGAAAATTAGCTACTTTTAAATATGAATAAATTATATACGTTCAGATAAGAGTTTATGAATAATATTTAATAATATTTTAAATGTAATGTTCTAAGGTTTACTTAATTTTTGGCACAAACTACACAATTTTCATTTTAATTAATTTTTAACCATTTTTTCGCTGAGTATTTAACATAATTTTTAATATTTTATTGAACATTTTTGTGAGCCACTCCAAGCTATAAAATTTTTTTCTTTCATATATTAACTTCAGACAGTTTTAGCCTTAAAATTCAGGCAGCACTGTTTATGTCTGTGTTGCAGTAATTAGCCACGAACACTAAAAGCAATTCCCCTCTGCTGTCAGCAAACAGAAGCAAACCGACTGGCAATTCCCAGTCCCTGTCTCACTCTCCGACTCTCCCACTCTTTCTCCTGCTCCCGTTGCCTTTGGCAGTGTCTACAGCTTCCAGCGATTTGAATAATCTTCTTGAAGCGTCGAGTGCTACTCATATTGCACTTAAAACGGCCATGTGCAACACGTTGTTGCAACCAAAAACGAAGGAGGCGAAAAACGTCAAAACGAAGCAGTTCAATAAATGATCGAAAGGGGGGAAGAAAAGAAAAGGGAAAGGAGTAGAAACGGGATGGGGAAGAGAGAGGAAGAAACAATGTTTCTCAGTCTGTTCATCGATGCTGATGAATGGGGTGTGCCAAAGTCATCATCATGTTCTTTATTGCTGTCATTATAATATGCCATGCAGTTATTTATAGCCTTCCCTCGAGTCTCTTTGTTTTCCTTTTTCCTTTTTGCCAATTGCATGTTTGTCAGCGGGATTAGCGTTTCTTAAATGGGTAAATGAACTCTCACTTTTTTTATGTTTTTTATTTTATCATTTTTCTTGATTTAAACTGATCCCAAAAAGTGCATTGACTTGGTCAGAAGTGCCAAATCGAACTCCGACTCCAAGGTTGTCTTATTTGTGTAGAAAGATTATGTCTTTCATGCAGTCTGGAGGCGACATTTAGCTGTAAATCTTTGGCACTTTGCCAGCTCCAGCCACGCACGGCGAATTCTGACTTGAAATGGGGCAAAAGTTCATTTGGCGTTTAAATGCACAAAATATCATCATTTAAATAAACATTCTACACCTTCTTACATTTTATACAACTAAATTGTACCACAGCACCACAAGTCCCACAGATCTAAAAATATCAATCAAGAGTCCAGCAAGCAATGTATTTCCTAATTGCTTTACACGACCACATTAAACTGACCTTGCTCTGTTGGCTCAATAAATGCAACTAACATGTGATTTTCTGTCGTCACACAATTTGACTAAAATTAAAAAAACATTATGAATTGGCACAGTTGTTCCACAGAAATGTCTTTATTGTATGGTAGACAATAGCACTTTGTGAGCAGTTTTTATAGTCGAGAATAAGTGCATTCAGTGTTTGACTTTTATTATATGATGACAATTTATTTTTAAAGTATTTGCTCGTATTAATTTAAATACAAAGCTTTGTGAGTACACTAATAAATTAAAATTATTTTTTAAATAAATTTAAAAGACTTATTTTTCACATTTCTGCTCTTATTTTTAGACCATTTCGAAAAAAAGTTATTTACTATAATAAATTAAATTTTTAATACATAATAAACTGAATTAAGTTTTTGTAGACTAATTATCAACGACCTTTATTTGTTTTTGAAATAAGTTTTAACTGCTTAAGACTTGCAGCCACATGTTCTTAAGCCAAGAACATCTTAATTTTTATTAGCGAGTGACTAATCCTCTTTAAAGCTCAGATTAATTTGTTCCCAACAGAAATAATAAAACAAATTTCAGTGGAATTCTGTGGAGATCTTGCAAAATTCAGCCACAGTATTAACGACGTGTTTGGCGTTTAATGCGTTCATTCATGAGTAGACACTTCTATTCAATCGAATTGACGTCGGGTGCGGTGGCGTATGCGTAATGTGGCTTATATGCCAATGCCGCAGTCAAAGTGTGTTGCTTACAGATTTGACTCATGGCACGAGTTAGAAATTTGTATTTATGCGTGTATTTATTTATGACTGCCATTATCAGTGGTGTTGCAGTCGCTATGGCGAATCTGAACAAAACTGAATATGAAATTAAAGCGCTCTCTCCCTCCCTTTCTCTCTCTGTAAGAGGGAAATGCGTTAAGCGAAAAGCGAAACAAAACAAATTGATAGGAAACTCATTTGACTGAAGTTGATTGCCAATCAATGGGTGTCCACACAAAAATTCTATTAGCTTCACGACTGACACGACGGAAGTTAATACTCATTTTGTCTGATGCTTCTGATTGCTCGCCCGCTGGACGTGGAAAAACAAAACTGAGAGAAGAGTGGGATAAGGAGTGGCAGAAGGAGAAAGGCAGAGACAGAGTGGAGAGTGCTTAACCTGTAACCAGGAGTTGCTGCCGAAGGGAGCTGAGTTCATAATCACTAGGGATGCGTGTGAGTGTGTGTCTGTGTGTGTGTATGGGTGTAAGTGTGCTGCTTCAAAGGTCAAGTACCTACTAGTTCTTGTTGAGTTATTGGATTGGCACTTGACTGCGTATCGACTAGAGAGTTTGTCGCTAGGGTAAAGCTAAGATGTAGACTAGGAAACACTGCCACTTTAGCCTATTTATAGCTAAATGCTAGGAAACTTTGTTAATAGAAATTTAGCTATAAGTTGGACAGATGAGCAAGGAAAAAGACTTAAAGACAAAACTTTGGTAGTAAAATACGTGTTTAAACAACTTTTTAATATACCCTATTTTCTCAAGCTAACTAGCTTGCTAATTAAGCCAGAAAAAGTGCCAGCACTGCCTTGGCTATTTTTGACTGAGGCTGAACGACTGAGGCTGAACAGGAAACGGAAGTTATTTGGCGATGGACACAGATAAGTCACACACCCACACACACTTGGAGCTGTAGTAGCTGCCATTACACCATCTAGGCAAAAAGTTCGAGAATTTCATTGATTCGAAAGCACGTCTATTTTGTCAAGTTTATTTTTGCTTCTTTTGATTTCGGCCTTTCGTCTGCTGTGAGACAACACAACAAGTGACGTGTCAGCGATAATGAAGTTTTCCTAGCAAATGCATGTGTGTGTGTAATTGAAAAAGTCTGAGATGCACACAAGTATTTAGTTCAGTGTCATAAGCAAAGTCACAGTCTATTTGCATACAAAGTAAGTAGCTCTGTATGAAACCGCTTAGATTACAATAGAAATGACTTAATGTTTATTATTGTGACTCCCAGCAACAAAATGCTAAAAGATTACTCACAATATATTCTATTTTTTATATGTAAATACTTATATAGTTTGTGTGTGGACATGTGCAAGTGGAAATCATCTCTCATCTTTAGTAATTTATGTGATAAGCAGAACGCTCTTCTTTCTGCTGTCTGGCACTTAAGTACTTCCCATACTCTTACCAAGTTGTCTGCCTACAACTTGGGCCCAAAGCGTCTTAAAACATATAACTATACATATATGAGTATTATGTAAGATCTCATTAAACGGGAATTTATGATGAGCAGGCGATAAAAGCGAATCTTTTCAACCCCGCCCTCCTCTTCCTCCTCCCTCTTTCCTACCAAAAACAAAGTGCTATTTTTGTGGCTAGACTAAAAGTTATGCTGGCCAATATGCTGTGCGCCACTTGGCACTATAAATTTAACCCAATTAAGCAATAATCTTAAAGTTCACTCTGAATAACTAATTAGGCGCTTCGAGGAACTGAAATGTAATCGGTTCTCAGAAAGAAAAATTTGATATTTGAGTAGTTATAGCTTGAATCGATTTTAGTCTGTCGAACATTAGTTTTTAATAATTGGAGGACACAAAAAGTGCCAAACTAAAGAGCATTTTTTAATTAATTAACAGCTTTAGTCTGTCCAAAATAAGAGTCAAAACAATTATCAACTTTATTTGTAATTTTATAGTTTTAATCACTTGCTGACATGTTTTATACACTTGAACTTTCCACTCCCTCCTTCTAACCCCTCTACACAAGTCAAACAAGTTTGTTCACAAATTATATGTTTATTCTAATTCCCATTACGTCAAATTGATGTCCAATAAATGAGTGTGCACAACTAGCATAAATTTCAACTGTAGATAGAACAATTTTTTACTTTTTTGCATTTTTTAAGCTCAACAGCTGGAGGACAACAACAATCGCCAGCAGCTGAGCTCAAAGCGAATCTAGTCTGCATATTTTTAGCCAGTTGACAGCTGGACAGCTGGACAAATGGACTGTCTGGACGGACGGGATTAAACAGCAAATATACTTCAAAGCCCATTCATGATTTATGACAATTTACGCTAAGTGACTAAATTGACAGTGCGAGTACCCGAATTGCATTCAAACTTTGTACGAATATGCCAATTCGTTTTTCTAGTCGTTCTGCTAGTCATTTTGTATTCGTTTTCATACTCGTTGCTACTGGCTACTGACTTTTATGCTAAACTTTATCAGTATCGAATCGCGCGAATCGATTGTCTATCGGCGTTTGCCAACTTGGAATGCCGCCAAATGAACGGCGCCAGTCAGCAGCAGCTAAAAAACAAAATAAAACGAACTCACACAATGCATGCCAATTAATTACTAGTCAGCTTTTTTCCTTTTTGTTGGCACGGGCAGCGTGTCGGCGCTTGGCCAACTCATTTGGCTAATTGTCTTTGCGATCTTACTGACCAGATAACTGCCAAATATTTCCTAACTTGAAACTCGATCAATTTAACGAACTGGTTGCACATGCGCTCAAAGCGAGTGATGCCGGTACAGGTTTCAAGCCTCAGCCCAATAAACAATTACAGACGCTGGGCGTGACTGACAGAGGCGCCTGTACAGGTGACGGCGCTAAGCGTTATGTCGCATACATTAAATGACTGTTATTAAGTCTTCCACTTTGACAGCTCCGACGACGCACTTGAAGGGCAATTAAAAGGCAGATAGTTATGGATTTGAACATATTAATCATGAGGGAGAAGGCTCAACGAAAGCGGCTCGACTGTTGTGTGCCCAGTTAGGGGTTTTTGGTACGTAAAGTAAACTTATACAAAGTCTAAACAGCTTAGGTTCTAAATAAGGGTTTATAATTATAAATTTAAAATTTTTTAATTTGTTCACATCTAAAATCACATTATATGCCACTTAGTGCTTTTACACAAACATTTTAAAATTACCACTATCACATTTCTAATCAACCCTTTGGGAACTGGGCTAAAAAGAGCTCAAAATTAGCTGGAATTATCGCAGCACAAAATGCCAATCAATTTATACTTGATTACGAGACGTATCATAAATCTGTATTGTTCTGAATTATTTTATTGTGCTTTGACTGCACTTTGTGATCATAAACAGTCAGAGACAATGCGCATTGTTTGGGTCATAAACAAAGAGGCAACAAAGAGTGCGTCGAGATCAATGCCAATCGCAGCAAAAACAATACAGAAGAAAACCAAAAGTTTTAGTACAGTGTACGGTGCACACTGCGTTTCAAGGGCAAACAGTGGTCACCAGTCGGCAAGGAATTGTAAACAAAGTGAAGGTCAAGCCCTGACGCGTAGCCATTCAAAAGCCATAAAGCTTCATAATGCACAACACATGAGTCGTGAAATTTACGCAGCGTTGTCAGCAACTATTTCACTCCCGGCTAATTATAAAAGTGAGTTATTTACTTAAGGAAGTAGTAATTATTGATAATATATATTTTTAATTTATAATACTTTGTAAGCTCTTAAGTGCTGAGCAAAGCTTAGTTAACGTGGGAAAGTGAAACGGTTACCAACTTTAGTATGCAACTTAAACTTAGCTGGCGGTAAATTTAATCGAATGCTGTAAACGCCCTCAACAACATAAATTAAGCTCAAGTTTTGCATAATTATTATGCGCATAAACTGTTTAAATATTTATGTAAAATACCGAGTTACTGGAGTGTAGTGTCTTTTGTAGTGCTGTGTTGTGGTCATCAAACCTGTTCGACTGCAAATTGCATTCGGACTCATATTTTGATCAGTTTAACGCTGAGCTTGCCGTTTTCTGATCCGATTTGCAACACAGTTGCTACTTTATTTAGAAATTAACATAATGAGTAGGAGCGGAGGGGAAGGGGAGATTTGTTGGCTGGTTTTGTTTAATCAATTCAAATTTTGTGAAGTCAAGCAACAAGTTGTACAATTTGCTTAGCCAACGGCTACGGCTACGCGCATGTTTCCCATTTAAATATTTTCCCCCAAAAAAACACAAACAGAAGCTAATAGACACAATGTGAGATAGAGAGTCAGATAGAAAGATGAACGGACGGACAGCCAGATGGACGCACAGCTTCTGTTCATTCAGAATTGACCCAATTGGGAGCATGTCGCGAGTTTCAGAGTTTCTAGGCGTTTGTCTTGTTATATTACGATATAACATTTGTTTTCATGCTGTCGTCACTTGTATCATTTTTTACATTGGCTGACTCAGCACTTCCGCTCCTCTTGCCCCTCCGTCCCCTTTCCCCCCAACACCCTTGTGACTGAAGCATGAACGAGCATTTAGCCAAGTGTCATCGTTTGGCAAATTGCACTCGTAGATTGCAGGCCGACAATTTGTATGTAAATTTTAATTGTATATTTTCGCTTTCAATGGATATTACGAGTTCAGAGAAGTGCGAGCAGCTGAATCATAATTCTTTCAAGTTCTAAATTCAGTTATTACACGAGGCATTTATACACTGAAAGAATAAAAGTCCTTGATAGAAAATCAAATCACAAATGATGTCAGAAGTTGTAGCTTGTCTATTCAAATTGGCTTTTTAATGCATCTAAAACAAGTGCTAGAAACTCCCAGCAAATTCTAGATTTACAGGCTTCCATTTTAGTAGCATTCCTTTTCTTCAGTGTACATATTCGTATTAGACTCTTCTGATACACGTAAGACACGTGTGAGTGTATACATATTTATATCATACTATGTCAACTGACTGGCGAGCACGTAGCTCACATCCGGACTGGGCACAGGAACGGGTACGGCTACGGGTCTGGGCAGGGCATGGATCTGGGTACGGGTCGAGACACCCTTTGTATAATTGTCACACTGTTTGTTTGTGTACTAGTTCCCACTGTGATGTTTTGATCGCGGTGTTCCCATACTGTTCCAATTCCCATTCCCATTCCCTACTCCTGCTCCTGCTCCTGTTCCCATTACTCCCTGGCTTCTCAAAATACAGATGTCTCTTTGTGTGTTACATCAAAGTTCGTTTGTTTCTAAAAATTTGCTGCTGGCTGACTGCTGATTTTACAAGAAACACAACAACAACAACAGCACACAAATTGTGATGCATGTCAGAGAGTTAAAATATATGCAAGCGCTGCAAATGTTCTACCAACTTTGCTGAAAGTTGGCCTGGTTTACAGTGCTACCTGACTGGAAAGAACAAAAAAAAGAATTGGTTTTTAATTAAAATAAGTAAACACAAACCCGTATTTGGAATTTAGTTGTTTACCGAATCATGTAGCTGTTTGAGAACTGATGATAACATAGAAAATGTGGGAAAATAAACAGAGGAGCAGAGAGAAATTACTGAGATAAGTAAAGTAGCTTATAAACATATTGCACAATTTGTGACATTGAAATCTGTGAAATAAATTACTCAATTCCAAGAGTGCTTACTGATTTAATAATAAATTATTAAAAGCATAACGTATCATGTTTCAAAGCGGAGGTTTTGTTACACATTCCAGAACAAGTTGATTGATTGCCAAATGAGTGCCAAATGAACTTGAATCAACTTGAGAGTGTAACATCTGTATTTTGTCTCACTGTAGCACATGTCGGTGAATTATTAATATTCAAATTGGATTCAAATCTTTAACAATCTAGTTGTATGACTCATATGACTAAGTTGCTTTCATTATAATATTATTTAATTTATTTCTAAGTTAACCCCTTAGTTATGTGCTAATTGTTAAGTGTAAATGATTTCTCAACTCATTCTTTCTTTCAAACTATTTTGTAGATTAAACTAATGACACATTTCATAATTGGGTGATAAGTAATGAATGAATTGGAATAAAATAAAAACTGTTTAACATAAGTGAGTAATTTAAATGAGTATAAACTCGATTTGAATGACTATTATATTGAGTTAATTATATTCAAGTGGAAGACGTGTTTATTGAGCTGCTTTCAATGCGCCCAATAAATCAATCAAACCGATGCCGCAACTGTAAAATTAAGTAAACTAAACTAAGCAATAAACAAATTCGTCATCGTCATGTAATTTGGGCTTTTAATAAAAAAACGTTCAACATGTTTTGCTATTTGCCTAGTAAACCGTTTTAGATTTCGTAAAATCACAGTTACGAGCATCCGTCTTATTCGCGAGCGATAGGCTTTTTCCCGTATACCCTGTATAGACAGGGGAGGCAAAGGGTGGCTAAGGTCTCAAGTTTCTTATCTTGTGAATTTTATTAAGTGCAGACTTTGAGTTACGTTGACTATGAGTTACTAGATACAGTGTACTTTGTTTTACAGGGTATTTATGTGTCTTGTTTATTTGCTTTATGCGTTGATTTCATATGTAAATATGTGCTTTAAAATAAGCCGCACAAATATGCATAATTTATTTTCATAGTCTTTTATTTGCCTCTCCCTTTTGCCCAGTTGCATGAATGACTGACTGACTGAATGAATGAATTGATAAACGCATGCGAATTTGTCAAAGCAGAAGAAGAAGAGGCTGCAGAAAGTATTTTGCGTACACATTAAAGACATGCCACACAAGTACACACAATATTTTAAAGCACTGTGTTGTCTTAACTGGACAAACATGAGTTATAAGTTGGCAGACGATTGCAAATTAAATTCAAAATACTCGTAAAATGATTTGGATGATTGTGATACCGAATTTTAAGTGCTTTTTATTTTGGTTTATGGTTTCATTCTCTATTTTTATAAGGTGATCAACAAACGGTAGTCGTTATAAATAGAGTCTTTACTGATCGAATCACTTACCTCAGCTCTGATGAATGTTTGAATTTATGAATGTCGCTATCGATTCAGTCAGTCTCCAGTCTCTATCAGGTCTCTTCTAGTGCTGCATAGTTTTGGGCACCAGTTTCCAGTTTCCGATTCTGCTTCCGTTCCGCTGTCAGAAGCCTTTCTCTGTCTGCGAAGCAAGATACGGATACGAATACGGATGCGAAGGCGAATACGGATGCTTCTGACGTTATCGTTCACTTGGACGTCACTAGGTTTTTTTTTTTAATTTATTATCGTGCTTTTTTAGCAAGAAACTTAGACTTGCAGTATTAACGTGTTGTATTTATTAATGGTTCACTTCACTTGGCAGGCAATGCAGCAAATTGATTAAAATTTGGTAATCAGAAGCTTCACGCAACATAACACCGGCACTGTACACACACTCAGCTCACACACACACACACACAGTGGTACACCTTGTGGTCAGTTTTTTATGCACGATAAAATAAATGCCCACTGAAATTCGACTTGACATTGGCAATGAACGAGCATTTATATGTATGCGTCTACATAAATAAATAAATTATGCATTTTATAGGTGAATAAAAACAAAAGACTTTTTACGCAATATTTTCAACGGCTGTCGGATGAAATCAGCGAAACTGCAATAAATGCGACGCAATGTAAGAAATATTGAAATATTGAAAGAAAACAAAAATGATGCGCGGGAAGCAGGCAAAAGGAACAACAACACAAAGTGTAGTAGCACGGACTAACGGACAAGTGCACACAGACAGACGGACAGCATAATCAGCAACAGCCGGCAACAGTACACACACACACACACACACACACACACACACACACTCACACCCACATTGTGAATGCAACTCTTGCTGCAGCTTGCATGAGCTTGCAAGTCAAACGAAATTGAAATTGAAAACGCACACAAGACACGAGCGATAAAGAGAAAGACAAAGAGACAAAGACGGCGATACAAAGACACACAAAAAATACGAACGCACGCCTGAATGCCGTTGGCAGAAAATTCGCGTGTCTTTTTGCCCGCCTACAAGACGACCAACCGGCTGAACGTCACAACACTGACTGAGCAAAGCGCCAAAGAGCGCCAGCGTAGACCAAGCGCAAGTAAGCAGTAAGCAGCGACGCTGGCTGCGACGTAAACGTTACCCTGCTCAGCTCTGCTTCACTCTTCTCTTCTGTGCTTTGCTCTGCTTTGGCTTGCGTCGCCTTTGGCATTGACGCTTTTTGTTTGTTGATTGCTAGCGGCATTTTTTTGGCACTTCTTTTGGAAATGCATTGCAATGAAAATATACTTAAATATGCATGTGTAAAGAATATTTTGTTATTGGTTGTTGTATTTGTAGTTTTTTGATCTGCTCAAAATTTGTATAAAATCAGCGCCCTAAGAAAACGAACACAACATTCATATACATACCTATACATATAATTATGTGTGTGTTTTCTGCAGCTGCAAAAAGCTACAACATGTGTCTGCTTGGCACAATCCCACAGGTGCCTCGCCAGTTTCCTTAAATATTTATACAAACTCGCAAGTAATAAAACTGAGCATAATTTTGCCAGCCGAAACAACTATAACTATCAACACACGCATGGGATATGGGTATGCGTGTGTGGGGGTGTTTGTGTGTCGCCGTTTCATATCTTCATTTGAAATTCTATAAATAATTTGAAAAGCAGTTGATAAGAATTGCAATAAACCCTTAGGGAAGCACAGCAACTTTCAATGTACCAATGTTTGTTGTTGCTGAAGCTGCTGTGATAAAAAAGCCAAAAAAATAGAAACACATTCATACAAGTTGTTGTACACAGCCGGCGCCAAGAGAGCGAACGAAAGTGAGGAAGTGAGAGAGAGTGGAAGAAGAGGCAGAGAGCTTGTGAGTGCTAGCAACAGTGAATGCCAGCCGGCAAATGAAGTCAGCTACGACGCTGGCGTCGACGCTGGCGCCAACAGCAGCAGCACCAACAGCAGCAACCGCGTTGTAGGCATCTCATGTGGCGTATGCGTAACATTGCAAGTGTGTGTCCTTTTGCTGGTACTTTTACGTGTGTGTACGAGTGCATGTGTCTGTTATCAGCAGACAAACTTTATTTTAAAAGGCGCTCCATTTGCTGTTGTAGTTGTTGTTGTTGTGGTGTTCGCTACCGCTGTTTGCTGCCTGGTTTGTTTGTCGACTCGCAATTGTTTATTCAAGCACCATTGGCATCCATGTGGCCAGTGGCAATGGCCAGAACGAGTTTCCTCTTTTGTAGTCGCATTCATCTGTTTATCGCGTCGCTTTGTTATTGCTGCTCTTGTTCGATACGCCTCGCATGCCCCGCTTTTCTCCCGCTGTGCCGCTTTCCACTGACTGCATTTTCAGTTGGTCGTCGATTATTTATTCTGCATTTTTTCACACGCACGCCTTAATTATGCGGATGCGTATTTGTATACCCTGTAAAAGCAACAAAAACTAAGAGGTTTTAAAGGGTGTTAGAGCCAGCAGAGTAAACTTTGCTATAAAGTTTCCTATTTACTACCGATAAAGCTAATTAATTTTTTTGGTAGAATGCTAAAGGCTTTGCAGGCACAGGGTATTGATTGGCCGAGTTAGCTTATCTGTAAATTCCTTTATGTTAACAAGTCGTATACTGAATGCAGACACATACACATGCAGCTGATGAATGCCGAAATATTTACAGCAAAAAGTTTATATAAATATATGTATATGTGCATGTATCTGTGTGCGAGAAGGTCTATGCAAATGGCAAAAAGTACACCTGTTGCCTAACTGGAATTGTAAATTAAATGAAATAACATAAATGCCAGTCGTAGCACTCTAAAGTTTGAACAATTCAGATTAGGTCAACAGCAGATCTATGGCTCAAAAGGCAAAGCAGACACAAGGTGAACTTCCCTCCCTCCAATCAGTATACTCAGCACAATTTTAAAACATCTTTTTGCCCGATTTGCATAAACACACATACAACGACTTCATCTCAAGTAAACAATACTAGCTAACAACTTTCTGGTCTTTTGCGTATTCAATTAGCGGCAAAGCGGCTTAAACAATGTAAATTACAAACTTTCAATTCAATTTCAAAAAAAAACTCCGTCTACACTTTTGTTTATGACTTAAATGGAACCTGATTAGTATAATACTATATGGTATACTAATTAAATTCGAGTCATTTGGTTTTAATGATCTAGTTTCGCTGTTTAGCCAAATCAGCACATAAAAGACGACCGGTTTAATGATCCGATTTTGCATTTTAGCGATAATTTTGCTAATTATTTTTGATAATCTCATTTTCAACATTTGAATTTAAATCCAACACACCGACAAAATTTTAATGCCTTAGCGCCATCTCTTGCCTTTTTTTTATAATACTGGGAATAGTAAAATCTTTTATTTATAATAGATGGCTCTTTTCGAGAATTCCCTACATTTATTTGTTACAAAATAATATGGGCTTTGCACCATCTATGGTCAAATGAGCGTTTGCAATTCAGATGCAATTATCTCATTTTCTTGATAGATGGCGCTGTTGAATTCGCTTGGTTTGTGTCCTAACTAAAAAAAATATTACGGCAACGCTCGAATTTTCTAACGACGCTATGGCAACATTTGGATTTGAGTCCTACAATTTTATACATAACATAAAATCCAATTCAATTTATCAAACAAACGACAATTTGTACCAAAAAGTTGTTATTTTTTAATCAACAATTTCTATACAAAGTTCTTAATTTAACGAAATGCGTCGTTCCGTTTAACTAAATTAACAAATTGTGTTATAAAAAACGAAAATGTGAAAATGGAAAAAAGTTTTTGGCTATTGTGGTGATTCAACGAAAACAGTAAATACAAAATGGGCTCATAACAGATCGGCAGATCTATGAGAAGCCGATGTATATGGAAATAGTAATGGATATAGGAATAGAAGGTAATCAACTATCTGGAGACCACAGCTTAAAGGTCCGATCGAATGAAGTCGTTGCTATATACTGGGAATTCGGGGAGATATCAACGGATATAACCTTGTTGTCATGCCCCTGAAGCGTCTTCAGCGGCTGCCACGTTTTGTTCGACCAGATCTTTGTGGTCGAGTCATAGGAGCAGGTGACCAGAAAACTGCCTCCGTCCTGCTGATACTTAACATCTGAAATGAGATTGGTATGTGCAGGAATCGTATAGACGGGTTGGCGACGCCGCAAGTCCCAGATCTTGCACGTATTGTCCTGCGATCCGGTGGCGATATGAAAGCCATTTGGGGAAAAGTCTGCTCCGAAAATAGCGCCCAAATGTCCCTCAAGAAACATGATGCAACGACCAGTGCGCAAGTCCCAAACCCGTCCAAAGGCATCCAAGCCGCCGGTAACCAAGACGCTGCCATCCGATTGATAGCTGAGGCAGTGCACAGGCTTGGCGTGTCCCTCCTGATGTAGAACCTCCGTCTTTTGCTCCAGATCCCACAAACGCCATGAGGAATCGTAGCACGCGGTGGCCAAAAAGCGACCCGAGGGATGAAACGCCACCTTGGATACGCGATGTGGCATATGTCCCGTAATATCAGCAATGGATTCCTCATTGCCAAAACCCCACAGCTTGACGGCACCGTCGTGTCCGCCTGAGGCCATGGCCACCACGTTCTGCTCGTCCAGCTTGACACCTGGACGCAATGCCACGCCTCCCACATAGCTGGCATGACCACGTAGCGTTTGCTTCAGTTCGCAGTCGGGAACGCTCCAAAGCTTGCAAAGACCCGACCACGAGGCAGTCATTAGAAGCGTCGAGTCCTCGTTGAAGGCTGCACTACTTACGGGCCGAGTGTCGCCCACCTGCGAGCAAAGGGGCGCCAACGATTGTAGCTTCTTTTGCATCTCCACCATGCGACCTGCACGAGTAGCACTTGGCACTTCCTGTGCTTCTCTAGCCCGCTCAAGACGGTCTCGCGCTCGTGGCAGAGAATAATCTGCAATCCAGAGACGTGCTACTCTCAGTGTTTCGGGTCCCTCGTGATACCATGTGGCCTCTTGCTCTCTTTGCTGTATTTTGCGCTCCTCCTCTTCGGTTTGCTTTCTATTGATGGCATTCTCTCCCAAACTAGCGAGTAATTCCTTAAGTCGACGTCGTCGCTCTGCTGGACCCTCGCCAAAGAAGCAAATTGGCTCGTTCAACTGCCGTAGATTGTTTTTGATCTCGGAATCGTCGGTTGACACATTTATTTGTCGTGCACGTTTTTTACGCTCAAACTCCTCTAATAACGCCACTTTGTCCCGCTCCATCTCCGTCTCCAAATCGAAGTAGTCATCGTCTATTTTATTGGCTAGCGATGCGGCAGTGGGTGGTGGCAGTCCGCCTTTTGTGGAGCTTGACTTTTTGGTCGTTTCCTCATAGTCTTCGTCCGAATCGATGTCTTCCAGCTGTCCGGCAGTTGTTGTTGCTGTTGTTGCAGCCGGCGTTGTGCCGGCGACTGACGCCGCCGCGGCTAGACGCTTTCTTTCCGTTTCTTCAAGCGAACCATAATGCACAGTGCGTTGCCGCTTAATGTACTGAATATCGTCATCATCGGACATTTTTTTTTGGTCTAAAATAATTAATTTTTAAAACAAAAATCACGCCAACGAAATAAACAACAAAAATTCTTCTACTGCAAACGTTTATCGTATCGCTATATCGATCATAATTTTTGCAGAATCCACAGGGATGTAATCTTATTACCGATATTTCATCGCAATTTTGTCAATCACATATCGATTGTGCGCGAATCAAAACTATTGTTTTCATTAATTGAACAAATCTCGCCCACAGTTGGATAATAAATAATTTTAATAAATAGACCTAATGGCAAGTCGTTAGTGGAATTTTTTTTTTTAGGTAAATAATTGTAATGGTTTCCAGCAGTTTTGAACTAGTTGAAACGGGCACGTTATTCGCGCTAGCTCATTTACTGAGCTAGTTCTTGTGAACTTCGATAGAGCCAGTTCAACTGAGTTATTTGTTCGATTTCTATTTCGATATCACTAATTTTTTTTCTCACGGTGAAAATTAAGTCGGGGAGAAAAAAAACTTTATAAATCAGGATTGGGCCTGCATTATGAGCGCGCCGAGCAACAAGATGTCAGCAACAGATCAAATGCGAGCGATGTTGGACCAGCTGATGGGTACCACAAGGAATGGCGACGATGGACGTGGTCTTAAATTCTCAGATGCACGCGTCTGCAAATCTTTTCTGCTCGACTGCTGTCCCCACGACATACTGGCATCCACGCGAATGGATCTCGGTGAGTGTCCCAAAGTGCATGATCTGGCTTTTCGTGCAGATTACGAGAGTGCGTCCAAGTCCCGTGACTACTTCTATGACATTGAGGCCATGGAGCACTTGCAAGCCTTCATTGCTGACTGCGATCGACGCACAGATTCGGCGAAGCAACGACTAAAGGAGACGCAGGAGGAATTAACGGCCGAAGTAGCAGAGAAAGCAAACGCCGTTCACAGTTTAGCAGAGGAAATTGGCAAAAAGCTTGCCAAGGCCGAGGCTCTGGGCGAAGCTGGTGAAGTAGAGGACAGCATGGAGCTGATGAAGGAAATCGACGAACTACGTGGTAAGAAGATTAAAGCCGAACACGAATACCGAACATCGATGCCGGCTTCTACATACCAGCAACAGAAGCTGCGCGTCTGTGAGGTATGCTCAGCCTACTTGGGAATCCACGACAATGATATTCGTCTGGCGGACCACTTTGGTGGTAAGTTGCATCTGGGTTTTCTAACCATACGCGAGAAGCTCATCGAGCTGGAGAAAACGGCGGCACCACGCAAGGCCGAATTAAAGCGCTCGGGTAAGATACCAGATCGCGAAGAAGACGGAAGGGGCAGAAATCGATACTTTGTAGGTGGTCGTGAGCTGGACAGGCGTTCGCGCGTGCATCGCTCTCGTTCAAGAGAGCGTCAGCGACAGCGTGACGCCGAAAAGCAATCGAATGATAGACCCAACGAGAGAAGCAACGAGCGAGGAGGTGGCCGGGACAGTGATGGTGAACGTCCGCCTCCCACGTCTTCGTCCTCCTCACAACGTGGTCGTGATGCCGAAGGACGCAGCTCTGGTCGTGGAGGTCCCGATAATGCTAATCCACGCGACCATCGCGACAGAGAACGCGATGGTCGACGGGACAGAGATCGTAATGTACGCAATGACAGAGGACGTTATGGTGGAGGTGGTGGCGGAGGAGGTGGCATGGATCGCCGTAATGATAGACGCCGATCACGTTCCAGAGATCGTTCACCACGCGATCGACGCAATTACAACAACAACAGTAACTTTGGCAACAGACGTCGCTCCTTTTCCCGTGAGCGATATCGTCGCTAGAGATCAAGAGGAAGGCGGATTCAGTTCCACACACACAACGGTGTCCAGCGCACGTACGTAGAATTAATTAAAATCACAACAGATAAACAAAATTCACAAAAATTTAAAACATGAAACCAACAAAAAACAAATAGAGAAAGCAGTATAAACTAACTAATTGCATTAATATTCAATTAATAAATGATGACTTGAATACATACATTGCAAAACAAATAGAAATCAAATATTTTTGTAAAATATTAATCTTTATCTTTTGATTTTCATCAGAAAAAGAACAGAAAACAATAACTGTAAGCTGAAAAACAACTACTGTAATCTTCATTTAAGTGCATAAATTATTTCCCTTATAGTTTCGACAGACCCGGGCAAGTTGTAAACTAACGGTACGTAGAGCCAGAGCCCCCAAAATAACCACTAAATTCTATTTATAATTCCCCCCAAAAGATGTACCCAATTAATCAACGACAAAAAAACAAAAAGAAAACCAAGAAACTTAAAAGATTTTAAACAAATACAGCTACGTATGTAATTTCTCGCCAGCTTCTCAGCTTCATTTGGTCCCCGAGATGTGTATGTACGTGTGCTGTACGTGTATTACCTATCGGCCCGTTTAGGGTAAGCCTTAATATTCAAATCACTGCTCCTCACTAAAACAAAAAAACAACAAATATATATAAATATAAAATTGTAACCTTATAAAGCAACTTTTCTACTTAATGAAGTCACTTTTAGCAGCCGTTAAAGCTGGGTACGTATAGAGTGAATAAAACCTACTACAGAATATATATAAACTGAACGTTCGTCTAGCCTTTCATGCTAGGGGTATCGATAATTACACACTGGGTACATATACCTGATATTCACATTCATAGCTTTTTGGGTACGTATTTCGTCGTGCAAAACCGAAACTGATACTGAACCCGAACACGGTGATTATTCATTCGTTGGGAGAGAAAGTGTGTGTGTATGTTTATTGGTATGTATGAGTATTTGTTATAACCGTTAGACATACATACACTTTATAGCCCCCTCATTGTGTATACAAATTTGGTACGTATTAAAACCAAGCTGCAGCCAAGAATTGTGTGGGTTCCGTAGGGTTCGATGAGGACATTTGTAACGTACGTATTTTCAAAAAACAAAATCTAAATTTTGTAGCAATTTCATAAGTAGTTACAAAACAAAAAACAACCAAAAATGCATATTTTACTTAATTTCTTTCTCATGTTGCACAAAAATGAAGCGTTCTAAACCAAAACTGGCCTAGTTATGTGAGTATTTTGGTTTATTGTTTAATCTTTTAACATTAGTGTGGGATTGAATTTCTTGAGTATTTTACAAAATGGCGTTCGCACGGGGATAACGGTTCATCAGTTTAATGGCACACTTATGTACATGTAAATACCAAATGTATGTGGGTAAGATAAAATTTACCATATGCAAAGAATCATTTTTGATTTTGAATTTAAACATAATTTTAATATTTATCATAAGTATATATATTTGGACATAAGAAATTTGTAAAGAAATTCCTCATATGTAATTTATTACAACTTCAAATAAATTTGTTTTGGGTTCAACACATTGCGTTGTTTTTGTTTAAAGACTGAGAAAAGGCAGTTGTTGTACTCTTTAAAATGTAAACTGTTGGCAGCTCAATACATTTTAGTTTTGCGCGTCAAAATAAACGAGATTAAGGACTGAAAAAATGAAGACTGTTGGTATACTCTTAAAAATGTAAACAATTGGTAGCTGAGTACATTTCAGTTTTGCGCGCGAAAATAAACGTTTAACTCTGTTAACAATCATGTTAAACTCAAAATGGAAATTTTATCGGTGATCTCGTCAATGTGGCAACGCTGCGTCATTCCGCCATCTTTTGCGCAGCTGCTGTTTCGCCTCTGACGGTAATTCTTTGCACTAAAAATACACTTTGTTAAGAATAAAACCATATATCAACAAACTAGGTAATTTCAAGCAAGCGCTGTATTAGTTTATGCATTGCAAGGAAAAGTAAGTATAACTTTAAAGTTAAATTTCAATTTGCTTACCCTATTTGCTGTAGCTTGGGTCTGCGAGAAATCAATAGCCGCTTGGGGTCGCTGGACGCTTAATGTCCGCTGTAGGTCGCCACCAGCAACATCATTTGTTTTTGGCGCAAAATTCATAACAATCTACACACACTTCCAGATAAAATGCCAAATCGTAAGCGCGACTCCGATTCTGAAGATTTGCAATCATTTCTCATGAACTTTCACAAAGAAATCGAGGATGGGAGCCCTGATGCCAAATTTGCCAAGGAAAATGAAAGTGTCGTTGATGTGGACGAGGAGAAGGGGGAAGAGGATGAGGAAGAAGATGATGATAAGTACTTTATTGATGATGAAGGCAACTGTTATATCAAAACGACGCCAAAAAAAAACATTAAACTAAAAAACAAACCAAAACCAACATCAACCTCAACACCAGCACCAATCACTGTACGCAGTGCAACCAGATCCAGCAGCACAGCTGCTTCCAAAGGTTTGTAATATCTGTTTCAAAGTCCAGCATTTAAATGAAACCTGAACTTTTCGTGTAGCAATCAATCTGCGTCCAGCTAAATCCAAACCGGAGCCAGCGACTCAAAAGCCGCCGAAAGCGGAGTCCACTCCCAAAGTGATGAACCTGCGTCCAGCTGCCCAGAAAAGAGCACTCAACAAGAGTGCTCCTAGTCCGAGCAGCACTCCCAAAGCGTACTTACGTTCTGCGAGTGGAAAGTCACAGGCGAAAGCCATAAAGCCTGTACCAAATGAAGTGATCATTGAGCACGTGGAGGATGTATACGAGGAGTTGGTGGACGATCCAATTGTGATTACCGCCAAGAAGTCGGACCTTAACGACACCAACGATTCGACATTGTTGAAAAGCGACGATGAAGTCTTTGAATTTGAGGACAATGCGGCTAACATGTCTGCTAAACCTGACGTGGACTTTGTGCTCTCTGGCAAGGAATACAAACTGAAGGCCTTGGCCACGCAGGCATCTGAATCGCACAAGTTTTCCTGCTCCCACTGCAGCTACACGACCAACAAAAAATTCCTAATCTCTCGTCATGTGCGCTCCCACGACGCTGAGCTCTCGTTCAAGTGTTCGATCTGTGAGCGAGGATTCAAGTCGAACATGGGATTGGTTAACCATCTAAACACTCATATGGGCAACAAGCCGCACAAATGTAAGCAATGCGATAGTGCCTTCACTACCAGCGGAGAGCTCATACGCCATACACGTTACAAGCACACCAAGGAGAAACCACATAAATGCACCGAGTGCAGCTATGCCAGCGTTGAGTTGACCAAGTTGCGTCGGCACATGACCTGCCATACGGGAGAACGTCCGTATCAGTGCCCACACTGTACGTATGCCTCGCAAGATATGTTTAAACTAAAGCGTCACTTGGTGATTCATACGGGCGAGAAAAAGTACCAATGTGACATCTGTAAGTCGCGTTTCACCCAATCGAATTCTCTGAAGGCACATAAGCTAATACACAGTGTGGTGGACAAGCCGGTCTTTCAGTGCACTCTCTGTCCCACCACATGCGGTCGGAAAGCGGATCTACGCACCCATATGGCCAACATGCACACCTCGGAAAAGCCCTTGACTTGTAAACGCTGTGGCCAAGAGCTTCCCGATCGCTATCAGTACAAGCTGCATATAAAGTCACATGAGGGCGAGAAGTGCTATCGTTGCACCCTTTGCAGCTATGCTTCCGTGTCCCAGCGGCACTTGGACTCTCATATGCTGATTCACACCGACACGAAACCCTTTAGGTGCGATCTGTGTCCTCAGGCATTCCGGCAGCGTCAACTGTTGCGTCGTCATAAGAATCTCATGCACAACGATGACTATAAGGTGCCGGAGCCGCGTGAAAAGCTGCACTCCTGTCCCAGCTGCTCACGTGTCTTTACCCACAAGGGCAATCTAATGCGACACATGGAGACACACGATGACACATTAAATGCACGCGAGGAGAAGCTAAAGTTAAAGCTGGGACGCAATGTTCGTCTGCAGCCGGATGGCAGCATTGTAACTCTGGTGAATGGCACCGACATCGATGTGCTACGAAGGAGTGAAGATAACACCATTGACTTGGATGATCAATATGAAATCACCGAATTGGAGCAATTAGATGATGAAGAGGAGGATGAAGAGCCTCCCAGGACAACCCTTGTTGAACCTACGGCCAGTGCTGCACCAAGAACAAGAAACCGACCAAATACCGTAGTCATAAGGGAACGCGAAACGAGATCAAAACCAATCATCATAAATCGGCAATTGAAGGTCCCTCGTGTGCACCGCGAGGTAACAACCCAGGGAACTTTTCGCATTAAGGAGGAACCGGATGCCAATGAGTTTACCGTGGAGCTGCAGGGTGATGACGATCAGTTCATGGTCGTTCAGCTGGTCAACGACAATGACAACGAGGTTGTGGTCAAACGTGAACCCAACAGTCAAAAGATCACAGCCAACAACTGTTTTGGCTTCGAGGTAATTACGTCTATTTATAGAAGGTTTTATAGCGTTTATTTAAATTTTTACTTTTGTATTTTTACTTAGGACGATGCCGAGGCAGAATACGATGAGTATGTGGAGCCCGTTGCGGAAGTGGATGCCACATCGCAGGAATTTCTGCAGCTGATGGATATGATTGAGCAGGATGCGTAGCTTGCGTGAATCATATAGAACATAAGCTACACGAATATATATTTATATTAATGGATAAACAGAAGAAACTAATGAATTAAAATACTTTTTTTTTAAATCCAATTTTTTTATGGGAGGGAAGACTTTTAAAAGACGGTTGTTCGTGCCATTAATATAATATTTATTTAAATGATACTCTTGTGTATGACAATATATGTAGTAGAATATATATATATTATCGACATGATTCCACCGATATTGCA
Source organism: Drosophila dunni (assembly GCA_018152125.1). Taxonomy (NCBI): domain Eukaryota; kingdom Metazoa; phylum Arthropoda; class Insecta; order Diptera; family Drosophilidae; genus Drosophila; species Drosophila dunni. The sequence goes on from JAECXC010000286.1 coordinate 6,012,021, forward strand.
TCGCCCAGTAAAACCACAAAATTCCGCCATGAGATCTCGCTTAGAAGTTTCTCTAAGGGTTTAAAAATCAAATACAAAGATTGGGAGTGTTGGAGCCTACACGGGGAAATGAGTCGGAGAAATGTTCTTAAGAAACATTAATTTTAAATAAATCAAATAACATTAAGATAATGTCGGACTCAAGTCGCTTGTAAATCGGCGGTAAACATATATCGGTGGAATATTGGCGTGCTCAATAAATTCTTGGCTGTATATTTTTCTTAATTCATTTTCAATGTGTTTGTTGTTTCTCTCAATTCTTCAGCATTTGCAAATACTTTCTTACGTGCCATAAAAATATATTTGTTTGACATATTTCAATATTATTTTGTGTATAGTATATATATAGTGCAAAAAATCTGCTGTGCAGTGCATAATTTAACAATTTTTTAATATAGTTTTCAAGTTTCTTGCTTGTTGTTGCTTAAGACGTTAACAATTTGTTAGTAAATACTTAAATACATATATCTGGTATGTATAGAGTTATATTTATCAGATATATATATTTAGGTATATGATTTGTAGTTGATTTTCAATTTTTTATTTGTATATATTTAAACAACATTTTTTAACAAATGTAAAATGGAACAACGTCAATAAAGAAAGTGCTCAATAAATTTCAAGTTTCGATTTTTGAATTGAATGTATACATTTAGAAATTTTGAAAAATTACCTCGTATTACATACAAAAAGACATTTAGAAATTACAACAGTCAAAAAGGAAGGAACCTTACTTAATTACATACTAGTTACGAACTTAAATACTTATCATCCAATAAGTTTATAACACATAATATGACTAAAATACATAAGAGACAAAAAGGATGAAATATTATTTAACATAAAGAAATTCTTGGGAAGCTGTGCTATGGCTCTTCTCTTTGCTAGCTCCTTTCATCATAAGCTTGGCTTAACAATGTTGTTTGTAAGGCTGCTGCTAAAATTATTAATTTGCTTTTGTTTTGGATATTCAAATTATAACAAAGTTCGAATCGTTTTGAATCGCTTGCTTTGCGTTGTAGCAGCTTTGGGAGGCAAAGTGAAACAAGTGCATATATGTATAGTAACTTAAATCTTAGAAGATTTTCAGTTTTTGTAGGAAACGCAACAGATTCGCACTCATGCAAGCTGCTTGTCGCTGTTGTTGATGCTGGTGCTGCTGCTGTTGTTGGTGCGGCGATTGCTGCGGTGCTTTTAGATTAGCAGCAGAAGAGGTGGCGGCACGGGCTTTGGCTCTGCCATTTGCAATTCAGGACTGCTCCCTCTTCTGCCTCTTTGGTTGTTAATTACAATTGAGCGTATTCTGATTGGCAGGACTGCGTGTGACATTGTTATGATTGATTTGATTCGATTGCGTAATGCTGGCACTATCGTTGCTCTTCCACGACAGCAGCTTATAAAGCAACCGATCCATATAGGTATTACCGCCAAGGCGTGTGACCTGCCATAACAAGTAAAGAAAATTGATTAAAGTAAATGTAAGTGGCAAGATTTATTAGAACCAACCTCGGCACGCGCCTCAGCATCAAGCGTCTCCAGCACTTTGCGTGTGTATTGAAAGCTGCCCAGTTTTTCTAGTAAACTAATGCAATACTTCTTGACCTCGATGTCGTGCGTGCGCTGTCGTAATATGTCTATCAAGTTAAACAGAAAACGGTTAACAATTAATTGTGTCACCCGCAGATCAGGTTCTCTCAGCCCAGTTGGAGTTACTTACGCAAAACCTGTTTGTCCTGTTTCTGTGAGCGCACCGCATGAATGACTGGAAACCCAAATTTTCCCTCCGTCAAATCCTCCGCAAAACTCTTGTTCTCCGTATACTAAAAAGAGCGTTGATTTAAGCACCTAAATGAAATTAACTTTATAGACAGTACTGACCTCCTTCAAGCTCAAGTTGCAATAATCGTCGCGTATTTGAAAATAAAGGCCCAAAATGGCTGTTAACTTTGAATAATCCTCCTTATTGGCACTAAACAGCTGCATCAGGCGTATGGCCAGCATAAATAGGCCACCAGTCTTCCTTACAGTCATCAATTTATAATCAGATTCGGAGGGACATGTAAAACTATCACGCCAATAGATCTCCATGCCTTGCCCACGATGCAGTTCTAGCAATTGTTCTGTGTACACTTTGGTTGCCTATTTAAATAATTAACAATGTGATTAGTAAGGGGTTTAATCGATGTACTTAAAGCTTTACCTCTGGATGTCCCAATTGCTGCACCTTCTCGAGGGCCAGGAAGAGGGCATAGTTGGCCGCATTGATGGTGCTGGCCACGCCATAAATGGAATGCGCTACGGGCACACCTCTGCGAAGTATCGAATTGTCTTCAATATCATCAATGCTGTAAGTTAGTGTTAAGAACACGTTTAGAACACTGAGCTAAGATGTTTCAACTATTTAATTGCGGTGCGTGTGAGTGTGCATGAGTGTGTGTGTCTGCGCTTGTTAATGTTCTACAACATACCAATAAAAACTAAATTGGTTTTGGTGGGCTAAATCAAAAGTTATCCAAAATGCTTAAGCCTTGAATTTATTAAAATTAGTTCAACTTAAGTTGCTTGTTGCTAATATTGTTAATTTAGTTTAAAAGTATTAAGAATTTAAACTTTTTATTATACATAATAAAATTAAAATGCTTAAGAGGAAGCCTTATAGTTACTTTTAAGCTCATAAGTTTTATAGCCCTAGCAATCGTTAATAATATACAAATTAAATAAAAATATATTATTTATGTATGATTAATAAAGTTAGCTTTAATTTAGGTGTATGACAGGCAAATTTTTATTTACTCAACAGATATTTATTTAAAATTCCAATGAACTGTGTACACAAATTAGCATGCAAACTAGCTGGAATTTATGGTGGTGGGAGATGTGTGCTTAATCATTGTAGTGCTTGGAACGTGCAACAAAAGGTAAACATATGAATAATAAAATGTATTTTGGCAACCCTCGCAGCATGCTAAACAACAGTGGCAACAAGCAAACATGTAACAACATGCTACAACATGTACGAATGAACGAGTATGTACGTAATAAATGTACGTAATGTATGTATGTATTTGTGTATACTTGGGTATATAAATTTAAGATTCTCTTTGAGGCCCATATCGCTTCAATAACACGCCCGCTGGCTGCCTGCTTCCCCCAGTGCTTGTCCCTCTGCTTGCCTGGGAAGCAGTGCAAACTGGGCAGCCAACATTTGCGTAATTAAAAAATGTTTGCGAGGCGCGTAAAGCTGGAATCACTTGAAGGGAATTGAAATTGGAGGCGTGGGAGTGAGTGTGAGTGTCGGCGTTCAAGCGAAGCGCATAGGCAAACGGGTGTACGAAAGCAGGAGCGACGGGGTGGCAAAAGGAGCAGGGGGATTGGGTATATAGGACAAACGACAGTGGAGCAAAGTGTTCAAGTCACATTGTGACAATGCCTGTCGACAAGCTGACTAAATGACAATGGGCGATGGCTACGACGACGGCGATGCTGATGACGCCTTTGAAGCCCTTCTTGCCACTGAATGAATGCCTTTTACAGTGCTGCCACTTTGGCCAATTTATAGTTAGGCTGAGGCAAGAGGTAAAGAATTTTATAAAATGATTTAAGCTACAAATTAAGCTGTTTTTTGTAAAATATAGAGGAATCTGTAACGTAAACTCGTTAATATTTTACTTTATTAGTTGTAAAACTCCGTTCATGTTTCTAAATTAATTAATTTTTGATATAAAAATATTATAATAATTTCCATATATTCAATATAAAAGTCATCAGAAACCAGTCACATTATTAAGTAAATTTTTGTCTTGATGTGGTTTAGCCATTTAAAGCTATTTTGGTAAGTAGCTAAATTTGGCCATGACATCGATTTTAGCAACACTAGTCTCATGTTGCACTTGTGAAAAATCCAAAGTTTTTGTCGATATGAAAATGCATTTGGACAGAAAAACATAAGAACAAGAACAAGTACGACTTGTGTTGAATGAATGCCATTTACAAGTGGACACAGGGGAGCTGTGCTCTGATAGCAGCTCAACAGCTGAACAGCTCTCAACTGTCAGTCACAAACGCCTACAAGACAACAACCGTCGAACAACGAAAAACGAACAATGCAGGATATTAAGAAGCATTAAGGACATTTTTCAACACATTTGCATTTGAATGAAACGGAAGGCTTGAAGGGTGTCAGCCAGGTGTGATTATCAAACTGGCAAGCAGAGCGACAGGTGGCAACGAGAATGGATTAGTTTGCCTGATTGAAGCAGAACAACAAATCGCTTGGAGAAAGCGAACAATAGCAGAGCATCGAAAGTAACGATAAGAATATGTATTTATTTAAAACTCTTTGTTCAAAATGACTAACTGATTAACATGGATACCAAGCGGAAAGTGATATGAAGCAGAAAGAGCTTAAATAATGCAGATTCAATTCAGCTGCTGCTTTCTGTTAGCTATAGAGTAAATTAAGTTTTCTTACTTATAAATAAAAAGCCATAAGTCTGCATTTATACAAACTCTATAAGGGCGACTTCAATTGAAGCCTATGAAGCCCTTTAATTGCTGAAGTGTACAGTTTTGAAACTGCAATCTTCTGTCGTATAACTTTAATCTTTAACAAGTTACTAATTTCGCCATAAGTAAAACTTCAATTGAAGCGTTTGACCGCCTGAGAAGCACTTTAATTGTCCAAGTTCAGAGTTTAACTGTTGCGCTTCTCAGTCGTATATAGACTGTAGAAATATATATTTATATATACCAGTATATGTACATAAAATTGTGTACTTTGCTCCTCTCACGTCGATTGAATTTGACAGTGAAAAATCTAAACAATTAATGCAATTCCATTTTGGAGGCACAAGAAAAGGCACAACAATTGAAATTTATTGTAAACAGAAAGAAAGAGACAAAGGGAGGCAGAATGGAAGATAGGAAGAGTGAGAAGGCAGAACGCTTGGGGCTATTGTTAAAATTTTTGGAATTGATTTGAAGCAGATACCGAAAATGTTTATATTGTACTTCACAGAGGCATAAATTCACAACAAAGAAAGAATGTGTGACTCATCTTGCAATCTTCTAAACAAAATCGCTTGACTAAGTGACCCCCCTTTGTCCCCTGCTTTCACCCACTTCACCCACTTCGCTCCCTTCTTCCTTTCGACCCACCCAACAAACAATACTGATATCTATATGTTTTGTATGTGTTAAAATTTGATATGAAATGTATTTGGTGCTATGCACATACGTGAGTTTATGAAAAATATGAAATTCATTGAATTGTTGCCTGAGTGATAGCAGCTGCCAGATAAGCAAAATCGGTCATCTGAGCCAGACAAAAATCTGCCCTAAATATAGACATAAAAATTGCGTTTGAATGCTTTACATACATTTCACAATATGCTTCAAAATGTAATAATAAACAGAGTTGGTTTTTTTTGCCAGTTCATGATGATTTTAGAGTCAATAATATACATATATTTATAGCTTGAATGGGTTTTTAACCTTTTTTTGTTTTTTTATCATTTTATGACTTTCCTGCACAGGAAACAGTATTTTGTTTGGTTTTTCTGTTTCTGTTTCTTTTTTAAATTTAACGCGCTTATAAATTTCGAAGGAAAATCGTATGTAAACAAGACCACAAAAGGCGAGTAACAGCAAACAAAAATAGAAATAAGCAAGTGGTTCACCCGACAATAAAATACCCTGTGCCACAACAAAACACTTGTTAACAGCAAGTGAGTTGGAAAGAAATCCATAAACTTTATGGCTTCCAAGGTATACTGTCTGCTTTAAACAAACCGATTATACTCTTTACGCTGTGTATACAAAAATATACAATGTGCGAGGTGAGATGAAACATTGATTTAGTATAAATAGGGTTAAAAATAATGGTGTGAGTTGAGTTTGCCAGCTGAATAGGAAAATAAATAATAATAAATCGCAAACAATGACCAAAAGCAAAGGTCAAAATACACAATAAACAAAAAAATACATATGCATATTTAATTTAACATATACTATGAGTAAGTAGCGATAACATTAAAAAAATTTAAACTTACAGCAAACTGGAATTATGCAGCATTTGTACAATTTCGCCAATCTGCGTCAGTTTTTCGGCCGGTATGAGCAACCAGTGATTGAAGGCCAAGGCCAATTCGGAGCGAAACTGTTTGCCCGGAATTTGTTGTATGTACGTAAAGGGCTGCAGCAGAATCTGGTAGTGCGTGGGCGGCCAAACAACATGTAAATAAACCGCAAAATGAATGAGAAGTAAACGCAAAAAGGTTTTTGGCCCAGCAAGCACCACATAAAACAGCACAAAAATGTCAGAGTTCAAGTGACAAAGCTGCTGCCACTGGTTAACGGTTAACTGTTTGTGGGCATGGGCATGGGCATGAGTTGGGGTTTTAGATTTGGTTTTGGTTTGGGGTTATATATTTTGGGTATGGTTATGGTTATGTTTAGATGATGATGTCTACCTCGTCCTGTTCCTTTTGCGTCGATTTATCTTTGGTTTTTTGCAATATGCCGTTCAGTTCGTCCATTGTGTGTCGCGTGTTGATGTTTTGCGTTTATTTTTTATTTTTTAACACGACTGTGAGATTGCTGGGTATGCGGGGGTTGTGAAGCGTTAAAGTATTGGTTAAGCTCCCACTACGCGTGACTAGAATTGTTTGTTTGGCCTGTTCGTCGTGATTAACTCTTTTTTAATCAGACAGTGCAGACACAATGCACCACACCAGTTAAAACACTATAAACAGACTGAATAACCATGCAGTGTTGTTGATACTCTCGGAATATCGATAAGTTCGATACAACTAGGGATGATTTAACTGCATATCGCTAGAGGGATTCCCTAAAAGAATTAAGATTGGTGTCAAGTCTTAATCAATTGTATAAATTGAATGATTCTATTACGAAGCTACAGCTTATTAATTTATAGAGTATTTTCAAATGCTCCTAGCATCCAAGAAAAGCGAAAAATTTATTTCCAATTTTCTTTAATAATATAATAAAATAGTTCCATGCCATCGCTGCTTCAAAAGCGTTCGTTAAAGGAGTCCCCTTATTAATCAAATAAACAACTCTAGTATATCGCTCAAAATTGATACCGATAACACGAGCAACGTTCTTGTTTTGCACATCCCTAATATATCAAGGTGCTTGCGTGGAAAATAAACTTTGTATTATTTTAAAATTGTCTTAATTTGACTTAATTTGCACCGCTTTGTCAGAATACCCATTGAATAATGGCAGCAGCAGGACCAATCCGCACTAATTGGCATCCCAATATGAAGCACAACGAAGTGGAGCGGTAAAGAAACACGTAACACCAACCCGAACAAGAATTACATTTGCGTTCTTTCCTGTCACAGGTGGATTTGCATTTATCCGGCCTACATTAACAGTAAGAAGACCCGTCAAGAGGGTCGTCGTTTGCCCAAAGAGAACTGCGTGGAGAATCCAACTTATGTAGAAATTCGGGATGTGCTCTCGGTGTCCAATTTGCACTTCGTTGTGGAAAACAAACAATACTGCCGCGAAAAGAGCAGGGAAGTTCAGTTCCGCGGCCGTGTGCGCGTCCAACTGCGCAACGCTGACGGCACACTCTGCAACGGTGACTTTGCTAGTCGTGAAGCCATCATGAAGCATGTGTCCGGGAAAATACCACAGCTGAAAACGCGTCAAAACAAGCCAAACGAACCTCAAGCGCAGCTACAGTCGAGTGGGAATACAGCTATTTCCAGTGGAGGCGGCGCCAGCGGCGGTGGTGGCGGCGGCGGTGGAGGTGGTGGCAAGAAGGGCAAGGGAAAGCGTCGTTGAAGCGACTATGTGTTTTCTTTATGGCATTTGTTTAGTTGATTTTTTGTAATAAATTCATACACAAAGTTCAAGTGCAAGAATTTGACCTTGGTAGGTAAAAAACAGAAAAAGAAAATGGAAAATTAGTTTATGGAAATAGTTTAAGATGACCCTAAAAAGATTTTAAGCGGTTAAATGAATGTGCTCAATTGAAAAATGTCTCAAGATCACACGGTGTCAGCGAATATTCCGGCGAACCAAACGAATCGAAATTTCGACTGACAGTCACGAAGCGGTAGCTTAAAACCCAAAAACAACAATAAAACAAAAAAAAAATACAAAAACAAAGAAAATACAACAAATGCTCTCAAAATAACGTGTACGATTTCACCCAGTCAGCGTATAAAGCAGAGAACACACGGTAAATGCAGCAGCAAAAACCAATTGGAGCGACAAGAAGACGGAACAGAGATCATGATACGGAACAAACCCAATAACAGTTTCTTCACCAATTCCATTTTACTAATGGCATTGCTTTACACCCAACTGGCTGTATCCGAATTCACATCCGCTGCCACAACAGCGGCAACAACTACGACGACAACGGAAGCAGCCACCTCTCCCTATGAGAATCCCCTCGTGGAGCACAAGCATGAGAGGAATTGCAAGGCACTATGCGAGCACTGCGGTTGTTTGGGATTCTATTGCGGCGAGGAGTGCATTTGTGAATGCAACAATGAGAACTCGGACACCGAATGCATTCAGACAATGCAGGTGAATGCCCGCACTCTTGAGGCGCCCTTCGAGATCCTCATCCAGGGATCGAGCAACAATCGCTTTGTGCGCAACGCTCGTCAGTTTGAGCAGAAGCGGGTGGAGGAGCTGAACCGTAATGCCGTTGAGAGCAAAACTACACGTAATCGTCGCTCTACCATCACAATCTATGATCCCCTGTGGTTGGGCACTAAGCGATCGGCTCTATCATTGAATGCTCTGGACACACCAACCTCAAGATTAAAGAAATCGGAGATTGCACGTCATAAGCGTTCCGTAGAACATTTGGAGTGGTTCAATGATTTTGCCAGTTCTTTGGTGCGTCCCTCGCCATTGGGAACACGTGCGCAACGGCAGCGCGAAGCAGCCTTTAAGCGTCAAGCAACCGAAGCATCTGCTCGCCCAAAACCTCTGGGGGAGCCATGGTTCCTGGAACAAACCGCTCCAAGACTGACACGTCCAGCCCCACTGAACTATAGGCGGCAGCGGGAAAACGAGAACAAAGAGCGTTTGAGGAAAACCAAAAAGAGAATTGTGAAACCCGTTTCTATTGAGGAGGAGACGGATACGGAACCTGAAGTAGAGTCACCAAAGCCGAGGCAAGAGATACGGCCGTTCCGCGACGCTTTGCAGGTTGTAGAACGCATTCCTCGTGTGCTTCAAGACACGGTAAGTCACCTGGCCAACGATAACAACAGCGACGATGTCTTCAGCTTGAACATCATGAACGATGTTTTGCCCAAGCCCATCGAGCGCCAAGAACCCACCAAGAGCAAGACGAAGCAGAAGCTTAAGCGTCGTCTCAGCGAAAGGACCCGCAAAATTGAGAAAGATGTTGAAAAATCTTACGACATTGCCGTGACACATGCACCAGTTGTGGTACCTCCAGCTCCCATAGCTCCGCTGGCACCGCGTGGCCGCCTCCTGCCTTGGCTTCGGCAGCAGCGTTTGAAGCTTCTGCGTGGAGAGCAATAGCCGTAATTCTGTTTAATTTATAAAACACAATTTTATCGTTGTTCATTAGTAATATTTTTAAGAATGCTGTAAATTAATTTTTCTGTTTTTAATTAGCTACTACAAAATATACATTGGTAATATTTTCGTTATAACCCTTATTGATGTCTTAGCCGATTTAAAGGTAAAAAATGTCCGTTGTTTTGAATTTTACAAATAGTGTAGAGTACTTTCGGGCTGTGAATATAAATAAAGTATTCAATTTCGATTGCATACGTTTAGGGTTACCCAATAAGCCGCTAAAACACAATACCCAGTATTTTATTTGGGGCCATTAACACTTAGGGAGAGCAGCCAAAAAAATACGAGAGCCTTGATTATTATTTTATTTGTTCCCCACAGAACAGAGAGTAAATATAATTATATATTATATATAACATGGAGCTTCATTTACATAGTAGCGTTACAAATAAAATATTTGGGGAGAATCAACGTTAGTTCTGTTTCTAAATGATATAAAAACACGTTCTTAATAAAAAAGCTAGATGTGGCGGGAAAAATCGGAGAGAGCAACACTGCCCGCTCTGCGCAGTGGCCGAATTGAGTTGATCGTACGCTGCTCAGTGCGTCTTCAGTTGTTGTTCTACCGCAGACCGGTTCAGTAGCGTAGCTACAGCGCGAGTCTCAACAGGTTGAGTGTGCAGGCAGGGCAGTTAACAATTTTGGTAAAAAGAGAAGTACATAATAAACATTGTTACTATAAGGAAATAAAACGGCAGTTCAACGACAAAAGAGAACAAGTGTTTTGCCCTTCCTTGTTAGTGTGTTTGCATTTGTAACGCTTCAAAGTGCAACAGCACAAAAACAAAAACAAATACAGTTCATAGCATATGCATTCATGTAAATTTGTATGTGTGTGTGTTTTTCACTGTGACGCTGCGTGTTGGCCCCACAATTGTTTGACGCCGTTGGCATCAACAGATGACAATGGCTATCTGTGTGATGCCGTTTGTGAATGTGTGCTTGCGTGCGTGAATGTGTGTCTCTGCGTGTGTGCAGTAACAAAAATAAAAGAATAGAAGTGGGAAGAAATGGAAAAACAGCTTAATCACAGGCGAACAAAAATACAGACACAACAAGAAATGTAAAAAGAACAACAACACAGTGTACACACATACACACTCGTGTACAAAGTACATATAACAACAAACTTTCTGTCAATTGATTGAATTCAATAAAAGTGATTTAAAAGAACAGATTGGCTGAAGGGTATGCGAAAATCTTAAGTGCTCCGAACACTTGTTGAATTTGTTTGTCTAATGAGATATGCTAAGAAATCCAATCAGAAAGCAGAGTCACAATTGCAATGCATGTATTTAAAATGTTAAATAACGACATGTAATAAATAAATAAAAAGCAACAAATTACTGATCCCAATTTGGCACCAACAGCACATTTTACTATTTACGCGATAAAAGATAACGAAAAGTCTCTTGAACTAACAACAAACTCAGTAATGCCAACAGTCAGCGCAGTCTGTATTCGTACACCGCTGATTTTTGAGTAATTTTTGGTGTAATCTCTGCTTAACAAGCAGTGAACTTTAGTGTTGATGCACAGGCATAAAACTGCGTGTACGAAAAAGTTTTGGGCTGACTGTGTGCATTAACATTGTGTCAGTTGTGTGTTTGTGTATTTGCGTGTCTGTGTGAGTTTATTCGACTGCTCCTAATACTTACTACAGATAAGCGGTCGAATTGGCTGGACGATAAAAGTTAAAACAGCTGAGAAGTCGGCGTACGCAGCTCAGTTTATTTATCTGTGTAGAACTGAGACTGCAACAATGTGAATGATAAGCGGGTTGAGAAAACGCTGAAGAAAACTCTATCACATTTATACGACTGCTAAATACCCTAACTGAAGAAACTTCTTTTTATTGTACGTCAGTGATGTTTAATTAGTATAAAAAAAAACAGATAGCAGATTTTGTGTACACTAAACCGAGAGAAATCCGTAGATTTTTACCAAACCTTGTACTTTTTCTCCACGAAACGGCGATAAGTGATAAAATTCTTGATGAATTAATTGTGAACTTATGTAAATTTAGCGGGCACCTGCAGATAAGTTCCAAGGCCAAAGCAAGCCAGAATTTCATTTGATTTGTTGTTGTTAAAAGCATTATATCAAATCTTCAATCGTATATACATATGTATGTATTGAATTCATAGGTAGATTAACGCAAATCATATCTTACCATAAACTAATCATGCACACCGCAATACCTCATCTCTTCCATGTGCAACATGTGGCACGCTTGAAGGTAAAGAAACTCACGATGGAATCCTGGCGCAAGTTGCGCGCTCGTTTTGAGACTACCAAGCTTCCCGAGGATCTGGACGATGGCCTGGAAAGACTAGAGGATTATGTCCAACGATGGCGCTCAGTACGCATCATATACTTTACAATGTTTCTCATGGCGCTGGGATTTAGCATAATTCTTACCGGAATTTGGCCATTTTTAACCGAGGTGCGTAAAAGTCTTGTGCTGTGAGGGCTCACGAAGCTCACACAGTTATTTAACCCTTCCAGTTTATAATACGCACAATCTTTTATAGCTAGATCCCAGTGCGGGCAAGGAGTTCATGGGTCTGATTGTTGCCGCCAATCCTCTTGGTCAAATGATTTTTAGTCCCATCTTTGGCTGGTGGGGCAATAAACTGGGCACAATCCGGCTGCCACTGCTGATCTCTCTGGGGCTCTTCACAATTGCTAGTGGGCTGTACTCGTCGCTGCAGCTGTTTGAGAACAATGTAAAGTACTGGATGTTGGTCTCCAGATTCCTGATCGGAGTCAGCTCGGCAAACATTGCCCTGTGCCGTTCATATCTATCGGCAGCCACGCGACTCAGCGAGCGCACTCATGCCGTTTCAATGGTCTCATTGGCCCAGGTGCTCGGTTTCATCATTGGTCCGGGTCTGCAGGCACTGGTGACTCCACTGGGACGCGAGGGACACGTATGGTTCTGGGGAGGCATACACATGAACATGTACACCGCTGCCGGTTGGATAAATGTGCTTATGAGCTCGGCGAACTTTGTGATGTTTCTGCCGTTCATGTTCCAGGTGAGTTTGTGGTCTTCTTTTAAGGGACATTTGCTAATCATTCCGCATTTGTCACTACAGGAGCACAAAATTGCCGCAAGAGAGGTCATGGTGATGCAGGGCGGCACCTCCGAGCGTGACACCTGGAAGGCAATAAAACCGAACTACTTTTCCGCCTGGACACTGATTATAGCCTTCTTTGTGCTGGTCTTCAATTTTGTGCTGCTCGAGACGTAAGTAATGACCTGGCTAACTTGGTTGCCTTTCGTTTTAAGACATTGTGTTGTCGTTGCAGACTTGGTACTTCGCTGACCATGGATATGTTTGCGTGGACCAATGATGAAGCGCTCTACTATATGGGCATATTTATGGCCATCGCCGCTATCATCTCACTGGTCACGTTTGTCCTCATCGAGCCCATGTGTAAACTGTTTGCGGAGCGCTATGTACTTATCTGGGGTGGCTTCTCGCTGATGGTAATTGGACGCCTGCTCTATATACCATGGGGACCTGATCCTCCCAAGCAGGCGATTGCTTACAATGCCAGCGTAAATCTGAACATCAGTGACCCTATTTATTTGGGCTGTCCACCTACACAGGATTGGTGCCCTGAATTGCCGGCACTGACGTTGTCCCAGTTTATTATCGGGTTTGCGCTGACATCGGTGGGTTATCCCATTGGTGTTACCCTTATACAGACAATCTTCTCCAAAGTGCTGGGTCCACGTCCACAAGGCGTCTGGATGGGTCTGATGACTGGTGCTGGCTGCATGTCCCGTGTCATGGGCCCAGTTTTCGTTGGTTCCATTTATACGCGACTTGGTACCTATTGGACCTTTGGATTCACATCGATTATGATGCTAATATCTATGATCTGGCTGCTGTGCACAAAGTAAGTCATACGCAACCTTCTAGAGATTCTATTTTTGATTGTTTCCCTGTCTTTTTCAGTCGTTTACTGATACCACCGACAATTAAGAAGCTCGAAAAGGTTGTGGAGCTTCAAGAGCTAAACAGATCTACTGATCGATCACCTGATTCAAATTCTCCTCTAGACGATGATGCAAACGAGCTACTGGAGCCATCAAAGAACATACGCATAGTTTCGAGTTCCGAGGCGTAGCAAGCATCGGGAAAGTGCAATATATATTTTCTAACTGCCTTAAAAGTAAACGTGCTCAATGAATTTCTAGAAAGTAACTTTAATATTTTGTGTTCATGTATACGTATGTTTATAATCAAGTCTGAATACCTCTCAAGGCTTAAAATCAGTTTTGAGGGAAAACCCTTTTTAAATATTATGTACTGAAGCAATACACAGCTATACAACTATTTAATAAAGAAAATGTTAACTTATTAAAGACTGTAATTAAAGATTATTTTTTTGCGTCCAGTTGGGTGCCTTTCCATGTCCATTAGAATAGGTGGATAGCAACCATTGCAATTGAACAGCAAATAAATAAAATCAACACAAAGTTTAGTTTTTCACAAAGCACACAAAAATAATGGTGCTCATTAAATTTTATTGGAATTCACATCTAAATCGCATAAATCCAATAATCAATTGCAGTAGTATTTATGCTTAAGAATGAACTAACTTCAATTAAATAATGATGAAACACGAGTGCAAGGTTTGCACTAATGTCCTCACTATCAGTCAAACAGTGTTAGGTAAAAGTTGATGAATAGGTATGAGAAGGAAAGGATGCCTAGAGCGGATATTCTATGATTAATTACTTGTGTTCTTTTGTTTACTCTTAATTCTGTAGTTGAATTATGCACGATGACTACCAATGCCGTGTTAGCCACATTTGTAAATACGGCAATTGCTGATAATGTTGTTGTTGATGATGATGATGGTGGTGATTCGTTGGCGACCACAACAGAAGCCAACATGATGCACCGCTGAACGTGCTTTGATTATGGTTGTAAATTGGTAGAAATGATGGAGCACTTGTTGCAAATGCACCGTCAATAACAGCCGCTGCTGGAACTCAGCTGCTGCCGTGATAATACAACTCATCTCAGTAAGGCGCATAGCGACGTCCTGGCGGCGATGGACCGCGCATGCCACGTGACGATATCATGCGCTCATCAAACGAATCCCGACTGAAGTCCTCATATCCATGAGGAGTCGGTGAGCTAAAATGAAGTTATAAATTAAAACAAATAGTTAACTAAAAATTTTATATCATGGAAATATTTTTACTCACCCATAACGACTCATGCCGTTGCTGCTTCGCGGTGGTGGCGGAGAGCGACGACTGAAGAGGGTATCATAGCCACGAGAGACACTGCAGGATCGCAGACTGCCGCTCAGCGGTGGGGGTAGTGGCATGGGTTCGCGGCGAGAAATCGGCGGCGGTGGGAAATCGCGCATTCGCGATGACTGGTAACGACGCTCGTACATATCGCGTGAATCCTCAAACCGGCGATCATAATAATCATAGTCCTGTGGGGCGCAAATAACAGGAATTAGTAATCTTGTTCTTACTTCTGAAACTATTTTTTTTCTTCTTTTTTCATGTGTATTGGATGATATTTGGAATAGTCACGGCGGGTCGAATTAAAGATCAAAGGTCTAAACCAAGAACCAGTAACGAATATATTGATTAAGTGACATAATATCTGTCAAAGTCTGCCAAAATCTTAAGAGGAATTTAATATGGTTATTGATAGTTTCTATACTCAGGAAACGCGTTTCCTTTTGGAAAGACTACCGAAGTAACTGTCGGGAGTTATTTCAAAAAATTATAAGCAGTTTTTAGTTGTCATGCAGTTTTGTACTTAAAGGGGAATCTTTTAAACGACCCGTCGAAAAGCCAAATTAGATGAACTGCATTTACCCTAAAGCCGTCCATAATGCGGTCACGCAGGAATGGCGGCGGCGGCGGTGGTGGCGGATACGGGTCACGACTGTACATACGATCTCTGTAGCCGCCGGCACTAAGCGGTGGTGGCGGCTCGCGTCCACCAGTGCCTGTCCAACGCGGACACTCTTTCGACCAATGACCGGAGCGGCCGCAACGATAACACTGCTCCGGATCGCCCATGCCCGGCTTAGGGCGTACACGACTTGTTGATACTTGCACCTTGAGCGGCTGGCCATCGACAACGCGACCGTTCAACTCCTTAATGGCATCCTGCACATCACCGACACAATCCAAATGTACAAACCCATAGTTGCGCACAATATCGCATTCGACGACGGTGCCGTATTTCTGAAACAATTCACGCACCTCCGGCGCACGCGTTTTATCCGTAAGATTTCCAACGAAGATTTTCGTTGTCGGCGTATTTGGGGCGCGTCGACTCTTGGCGGCTTCTACCTTGATTCCGTTATCGTTCAGTAAGTAACCGTTCAAGTTTTGAATAGCATCGCGACCCTGTTGCTCGGTTTCCATATGCACAAAGCCATAGTTCTTCACCACATCACATTCGACGACAGTACCGTATTTTTCGAATAGCGCACGCAATTCGGTCGCTTGCGTCTTCTCATCGAGATTACCGATGAACAACTTGAACGTGCCGGCTCCGGGCATCACGGCGACGGTATCGGCTGCGGCGTCGTCCACGGTTCTTGAGTTATTATCAATTTCTTGGGGAAGCTTAGGCGTCCGTACGCGATTTATCAATTTAACGCGTTATTGACTTGTTCGTTTGTGTGCAACGCGTGAACAATTTTGTTTTTATTTCCACACAATATACAAAACAAGATGGCGGCGACAGCGACTGCGACGGCGGCTATGCGAAACCGTAGTTAATGGCAGGACGGCGACTTCAATATTTGTAAATATTGTCAAATATTTAAAGACTTCTTACCTGTGCTCTTCTTGATAACCAAAAAAAAAAATAATGCTTATTTAATCTTTATTTTGTTTTGTTTAGCAACTAAATCGAACGACAAACTCTCACAAATTTTCAGCAGAAAATGAATTTTATGTGTATGCGTTACGGGGGGCTACCAGCTATCGATAAGAAATGATGACAATCGATATAAGCTGTGTTAAAGGGATTCCATAAATTATGAATGATTAAACTTACTGTCAATGAACATTGCTTTCCAGACTATCTTTCCGATCTTTTACTAATAATATAAAATCTTTATAAAGAGAACTCTAACTTATCCATTAAGATTTTAATTTTTTTAGACCAAACCAATTTCGATACATAATCTTTCATTGCTTAAGGAAGACCCTTGATAATAGAAGAAAAAAATAATTTCCTTTGGTTGTGATCACTGATCAGGTCTGCATTTTATTAGTCTTTTCGATAAAAATAGATTCAGGGATGAACACATATAGTCGTTGTATAACACTGCAGCTTTAGAATAGCGCTGGATTAAAAAAGCGGGAAACATTCCTGTAATATTTTAATTAAAGTGGCTCAATTATGGAAACACCGACGAACAGTGGGCGTTCTACCCGTCCCACACGTATCCCCACGCCACGTCTTTCGGCTCGGAAGAGGCAATTGTTCAGGAGCCGCAGTTCCATGATGGATCAAGTAGATGACGACAGCGATGTTGATGATATATTGCTCGGACTGACACCACTGAAATCCAGGCAGCAACGTGAAAACACTGATATCAGTAAGCACACAAGCGTTCGAAAGTCGCACCCAAAAAGCGGAGATGTAGCCATACATAGCGTCTTAAGCACCAGTACCAGCAGCGGCAGCAGTGTTGGCAGTTCACCTGAAACGAACAAGGAAAACAAAATAACACTGAGGACTCGTCGCTCTGATGTTCCAACTGCTTTGGATGAACAGTTGCCGCATTTATTTACTGCTACAATGCATATTAATAGCAACGAAAATAATAGCTCTAGTAAGCTCAGAAATCAAGAACTTTCCGACTCAAATACTGATACGGATGGATCCTCCAATGAACTACGCCGCAGGGGAGTAAAACGGGAACACAAGGAAGCAGATACAAAAAGCATTGAATCCTCGCCAGAGTGCAAGCTGCGCAGAATGGATAAGGAATGTATACCAACAATGGCATTCTATTCCGTAACCGCTTCTCGGGTTGCTTCGCACAATCCGGTAAAAGCATCCGGTACACAGCAACCGGGAAGAAAGCAGCGAAGGTCTAAGGTCACTTCACCCTCGTCTCGTTCAAAGCTGGGCATAAACAAGGGTGTAGGACACAAAATTCGAAAGCCAGCACGCCCCTCCCACTGTCCAACTGTTTTGGATGACATTCTGGGATCGGTGCGGAATGAGAAACTGCGTAAACTGATAACCACGAAACGCGAGGAGCGTGCCAAAGTGGAGCAAGTTCATGATATTCTGCGCAGTGCCAAAGATCCTATTAAAATGGCCAAGCCTTTAAGTGTCATCTCAGCCAGCAATGCCAATGACAACAATAATAACAACGAAAGTGGCTTTACACCGCAATTTGATTTTTCCGATTTCACGGACGAAGACGAAACTAAGGATACTCCGATCGCTCCTGTCGTAATGGACATGGAACCAGTGATACCAATAATACGGCATTCAGATACACCCACAAACATTTCGCCAACTACTGACCCAGACACATTGGCTAAAAGGAAGTTTTTCAAGTCGGGTCGTAGGAGCAGCACTTGCATGGAGGTGCGCATCACAGATAACATACGGGCTAGTGTAAGTCAGGGCAAGATCATGTTGGTGGAGGCACCGCCAAAGAAACAGCGACAGGTGCGCGTAAGATCAGCCACAATATTTTCCGCGGAGCAGGCTACCGTGGACGCCATACTGCGAAATCTCGATGATACCGTTGTGGATGAAATTGTGGAATCGGATCCGTTGCCTCCACCGAAACCACATGAAGAGCCTGATATGGATGTCGAGGTGGTGGAAGTGGAGGTTGTTTCAGAAGATCCTTATCTTAAATATCGCAATCAAATACCATATCAGACTGATGATCCAGCTACCATAGAGCAGCAGACATTGCTTCTGGAATTCTTAATAAGTAATAGCATTTGCACCGACAAAAACTTTGAGATTTTTATAACTGATCCGGAAAACCACAAGGATGAAGCCAACCGCATAATCGATGAGCTATACGTGGTGATCAATGAGGAACAGAATGAAAGAAATAATCCAATTGTTCAAACGACAACGGATTCCATAGATCCACAACCGCAGGCAAAACTCTTCCCTATTTTCAGCCAACGCCTTCAACCTTTGCCCCAGAAGTCGACGCGCCGCAAGATGAATGTTTCCGCCCGTTTATTGACAGCTGCGACGGGTTCCAACCAATATCAAATTGATGCCGGTCAAAAGGCTTTTGGCGCTAGGCAGTGTCAGCAATGTGGCTTGGTCTACACAGTCCATGAGCCGGAAGAGGAACAATTGCATCGCGAATACCATAACTCCGTCCATGTTCTGCGCTTTAAAGGCTGGATTGATGAAGACATTGTGGCTGTATATCCGGATTGGGGTGCCGATGGTCGCATAATACGGATTAATGAGCAAGCGCCAGCTGCACGCCTGCAGCGTCTTACGGAGCTCGTCCAGGTTGTGGACAAAGAACTTGGATTCTCATCATATATTGTGCCAAAGACTTTTGTCGCTTTCTTTGCGGTTCGTAAACAGCAAATTGTGGGCTTATGCTTGGTCCAGCCTTTGGAGAAGGCGAATCGCTTCATTCAAGTCGATGGCATTGACTATTTCAGCGAGGATACCTTCGAGGCCAGGTGAGTGGACATAGATATGAAATCTTGGAGTGTACTTTGTTGTTCGGCTTTGCCAATAAAACTACTTCTAATATTTCAGTTGCGGTATTTCACGGATATGGGTTTCTCCGCTTCATCGTCGACGGAAGATAGCTAGCTACCTGCTCCGGGCTGTGCAATTTCACACCATACTTGGCAGTGAAATATCCCGTGATAGAATTGCGTTCAGCACGCCCACCGATGATGGACGCGCTCTTGCACGTCACTTTACACAGAACGATAATTTTCTGGCCTATGACCAGTGAGAAGTGTTGCCAATTGAATTGTTTGCAGCCAATTTCAGACGTTTGTTTTAAGTTAATTGGCTATACTATGTTTTGAGCCGAGAAAATGCTATATTCAAAATATCTTCAAATAGTTCATTATTAAATTTATCTCTTATCATTTGTAAATTATTAAACTTATTACATCCTTGTCTCAGGATATAAGTAAAAATACAATTTTTAAATTCGCTGTGAAAAAATACGGAAAATACCGAATGTATCGATCGTAAATAAGTAAGTATCGATACCCGTACAGCAATGCAATTCAATTATCGATAATTTAGCTTTTATGAGCCAGGCTTTGGGCGTTGTATTCATTGCAGCAGTGAAATAATAAATAAAATTTCCATCCATAGACGCACAAATTTTGCTCAAACTTCAAATCAAAGTGTTTTACGTTAATATTGCAGTTAACACCCATTGATCGCAAATGGTAAGCTCAAGAAATTGTGTTAATAAATAAACGTGTACCCAATGAACGCTACGCCGCAGTTGACGCCACGCCCAATGTGACTGCGACTACAAACAAGTAGAAGTAAATCGAAAATTCTTTGCAGTAGTTCTTGGGGTTGAAAGTTAGGCGTCGTCATCAACGTTTCCTTATTGTTTACTTTTACATTGCAGACAATACGGCGTTGTGTGTGCGTACAGCAAGCGAACAGCAAGTGGATAATTCAGAAAAAAGGCCATTGACTTTAGATTAGTCAACGGCATTATTTATCGACACTTGTAATTAAAATTATAGCGGATCGCGTCGTGGGACTATGTCCACAATCGAAGACGAGCGTAAAGCATATTTAAATAATCCATATTTCACTGGACACATCTACGGCAGCTTTAAGCCGTTCTATGTGACAATTACAATTTGCACAGTTGTTCTACTTTCAATAATTATATTGAACATTATCTTGGGCTGCTGCTCAAAGCATCGTAAGTATTGGCAAGACAGGCATACAGGTAACCGCTGGTTGGTATCCATTTGGTCTGCGACGCCCCACAAACAGCCACCGCTAGATTTCACTGAGCTCAAGCACGCATCCTACTTCGAACGCCTCCATGTAAGCGATTTAATCCACATTCCTAAGTTCCCCTGTGACATGTATCGCTCGCTTGCAGCCAACCACACACCAGCAAGTGTTCCCAGACGACGTTGTCATACCTGTGGAAGAGTTAGAGCCCGTTCATCTATCTCATCACCAGCAACGTCCACCACGTCCCGAGGGTCGTACATTGCATCAACAGCGCCAACGAGAGGAATACGTAGAGCTGCAGAAGCGTGAAAGCGACATCTAACCAACATGGCATTATATTTTCTATATCCCGCCGTAGCTGTCTTGGCACTGTTCGTCGTTGGAGTCATTATCACCATGCTCCGTTGGGGTCCACGCCTCTGTGGACTACGACATCATGCGCTACCGGACAACTATGACATGCGTGAAAAAACCTACGAGCATGAGATTAGCTATGCCTAATCAACAATTCGAATTATATTATTGCCAGCAATTTTTGAACACGTACATATATACTAACAATTTATATTATAAGTTGCTACTTTGACTTCTTACTAACTCTACACTATCCCCGAAACAAAAGTAATCTCAGCATGAGTTTAACAATTTATTTTTACATAAAGGTAGTACAAAGTGCCTTCTTCATTTAGTTAACTGTAACTATCAACCATATCATTCTGTTTAAAAAATTACCTGTGCCTTCAAAATTAAGTAATGTTTGCCGTCCAAGTGTCTTCTAGCGTAAGCGTAATTCGCAAATCGTATACCATAGTGGGTATAATTAAATTAATGTTTTAATATCTGTTCAAAATAAAAATCGAATAGTTTTTTTAACTATGCAAACTCTCTACATTTGTATTTAAAAATTTTTACCATTTGATCCAATAAAACCACCATTTAAAAAAACTTTTCTGTGTTTACAAAAGAATTTATATTAAACAAGAAAATAACGGTTAAAAATTTAAAGTATATGATTCAACTGACATTTTAATTTCAACTAAATGCTTTAATGCGGGTTGCATTTAAAGATTTAATTTTGTGATTAGCAATACAAATCGACGCCAAAATTTCGTATTTCTTCTGGACGCTCAGTAAATTTGAAGCGCCAGGACCAGAACAGAAGTCATATGCAGACATCGATGTAAATTTGATAGTTTTCAATAACTTGGCAACATACTGATCCTTCTTCTGTTGCTCACGTTCAGCGTTGATCTTTTGCTTGTTTTCATCCGCCTCTTTTGAGTCAACTTCGTTCTCGTTTTCATCTTTTTTTTCAGCTTCTTCCAGTTTAATTTCATCCAAGCCCTCTGTTAAAGTCTGATCAAAATCTTCGTGGAGGGTATCAACTGGCAAAAGTTCTTTTGAACTTCGAGCCAATCCCTGGATGTTACAGTATCGATCGATGACATGGAAACGAATCTTTTCGGTAGTACTACCAAAGAACTCCTCAATAAATTTTAAAAACACATCCGAGCTAAGATCAAAGACAGCAACCCTGTTGATGTAAGCATCGGCCTGGGCCAGCATTTTCTGAAGAAAAATTGATTCGTTTTGAAATGATCGCTTTATATTGTCAAATTCTTACCGATTGAATGATCTTAATCAATTCATTGTCCTCCAGATGATGAGCATATTCAAAAAGATCTATAGTCACATCCGGATCTAAGCCGTTGCTTAAACGTCGTTTGATCACACCCAAACACTTCGTGGTCATCATAGGGATCATGAACTTTTTGCTCAGGTAGATCAACGATTGCAAGGATTTAAGTTCGTAAGTGTCTAGGCGCTGATTGTCATGCCAATACAAATAGGAAATGAATTTCTTAAAATCAGTTCCTGATACATCGTCCAGTACAATATTATCTGGAGTACTAGCTTCCTCAAAGTCTCCTTCAAACATGCGCTCAAACACTGGCGAAACGCTGAGCAACAAAGAAATGACTTCGGTAATATATTTAACAGCAACATTTTTATAACAACTAACCTCATGAGAACAAATTTGTGGCATTTCAACACGACTTTTTGTGCATCGTCGTCATAGACAACAAAGCTGCAGTCGGATAAATGGCCGCTCTTCAGTAAATACTCCATGCGAAGCTGGGGTCTGAAATAGAATAAGTAAAGACTACACAATTTCAATAAATACTATTTGCTTTTACCTGAGATCCTGCCAATTTGAATTGAGGTTCTGCATTTTTAGAAATAGTCAAGAGGAACAGCGCGGTTTTCTTGAACAAAAGATAATGCTGTCAAGCGCAAAAGTGTATAGTGTTGTAAAAGGCTTTGGTAGTATTCACAAGCTTTTAGAAAGATACGGTCACTTAGTTAAAGTCAGCTGTTTGTTGTTGCCGCTGTTGAATTCAATATTAAATTAGGCAGCTTTACTGCTGTCGTTAAAACAATGATTTTACTTGTTAACATTATTTGGATATTCATCGGCCTACTTCTACCGTGTGCTGAGTCATCCAGAAGCGAGTGTCCGTCACGTACTGTTCTGCAGGTACGAAGGGATTTGGAGAGAGCAGGCGACATATCATTGTTATTTTACTACGTGTCGTGGTCGAGCGATGCAAGGCAAGCGCTTTTGGTATATAATGGCATAGCCCATTACTACAAGGACTTCGCATCGTTTGGAGCCATCGATTGTTGGCATCTGCAGTGCAACTGCAGTCGCACACATCCCCAGGTGATTGGGATGGCTGCCAATGGCGGTTACCCGGATAAGTGGCCCACCCTGATAGTGCATTATGGACGTCAGCTGAGACTGCAGTATCAGGGTCGATGGCATTTTGAGGATCTCACTCGATTTATGAACAATCTTATACAACCGATTGATCGCCTACACACTACCGCTGAGCTGGGAGCCCTTTGGAAGTCATCAGACGCCGTTGTCCTGGCTCTGCTTAACTCTGCGGATGATTTAGCCTACAAGCGTTTTATAGCAACTGCCCTTCATTGGCTGGAACTCGATCCCGAGCGTAACGTACGCTTTGCCGTTACATTTGGCCCCAGTGCCATGAAGATGTTTAAGCTACAGGATGTTACCCTGCCCCAACTGGTCGTCATTGACAGCCGGCACGGGCTGCACAGCTACAACGAGTCGCTTACTTGGATTCCCAGGGATATAATGCATTGGCTGCGACCCAAGGTCAATCCTCTAATGGCAGCTGGCTATGGAACGCCTGTAAAAATAGGGCTAAAGGCGCGACACATGCCGGTCATAGCGATGGGAGTAAGAATGCATCAGCATCATGCCGGAATACCACAATTTCTAAGCCCTGAACGCTCAATCGAAGAGAATCTCGACTGTGAACAGTTCTGGCAGCAAGATTTACAGGATGGCACTCCAACGCATAAATGGTCTCGCATGCAAATGCCCACCGAACTATACAGAAGCGTGAAGTCAACTGAGAAACTGGACAAGTATTGCTACCATCCAGTGCAGCCGCATGCAAAAATCTTTGCAAATTACTATCGCATCAATAGCTATCTAAATTTTCTGTGGTCACAATACACTAAAGAATCCGAGTTGGAGACAGAGGCCCAGAAGTTACTGGCAATGCACACTCGGTATCGCTGCTTGGCTCACACTCATGCCCAGCAGGGGACACCGGCTCTGAAGATTGGCATTAACAAATTGGTCACCAAATACAGTCACTTGTTATGGCAACAGGCGGCCGGACAAACAGCCCAGAATCGTTCGCTCGGCGTGGTGCTATTTGATGCCTCCAACTACCGTGATTATCTGCATCACCTGGGCATTGAAGATTATCATATGAAAGAGATATCCGCGTCTGCCGTTCAGGTTTTCATTGTGGATCCAGGGGCAGAGTCAGTGTACGTTATGTCCCAAAAACAGAAATTTTCCTATCGAGCATTAAAGGATTTCATCAAGCAGTATTATGCCGGTCTATTGCCACGAATGCAAAAGAACTCGAAGCTGTCAAGCGCTGTGGTCCCTCAAGAGGCGTCCTATATACACAGCTACAATCGCCAATTGTTGCTTCAGGCCTTGCAGCAACAGAATGCGACCAATGTTGTTTTCATGTATCGTCCGGATTGTGCACTCTCGGTCGTAATGTCGCAGGCTCTGATGCAGGTGTCAGCTTTATTACGAAGCCCCTATCTTCATTTTATGCGCTTCAATAGTCAAGCCAATGATTTGCCCTGGGAGCTCTCTATGCCGACTACACCAGCTCTCTTAGTGTTTCCGGTATCTCGGCCAACCGAAACTGTTACATTTCCGCTTGATGTTCGGCCGGACACGGCAAATATTATGTCGTTTATATTGGCTCAGTTGGAGCCGGAGCAACAGTTGCGCACTATTTTGGCCAGCTGTCGTCGTCGGATGAGGAATGCTCGCAGTTGCTTGGACTTTGCTGGAAAATTGGTGCTACAACACGTTAGTAAATATTTGAGTTATTGGGAAATCTTTGTGAAGGAGCGTGATTCAATACTTTTGGAACTAAAACAATTTAATGAGATGCATTTGGCCATCGAAAAAAGCATTAAATTATAGCTATTTATGTGTACTTCGACTGTTGGATTAATTAGCATATAAATGAATCTGGTGAATTTTTTGCCAAAAGCTCACTTAAATGATAACTTAAATAAGCCAAAAGTAATTTATCTAAAATGTTGATCACTAAATAAGTCTACTTTAAGCTATTAGAAAATTCTCAAAGAAATGTAATTTCTGAATGTTTATTAAATTACCAACTTTCGGTTTTTGAAATCTTTCATATATTTGATGTCTAATTTTTTTCTAAACAATTTGAATGCTTAAATTTAAACTCATGCGCGCTAAACGTGTGTTTAATCGATAACCAAGAACTGAAACGATCGACATAAGTTAAAGTATTATTCAACACTTACTCAAGACATTGTAGAGTGACCAGAGATGATGAAAACAAATGTACGTAAACATATAGCAAATTATTGAAAGTTAATGCGCTAGGTAAACCGTTGCTCAAAATGTCACGAAAATCGGGCAAACTTAACATAATAGATCAAGACACATATCAGGATCTAAAAGATGAAAATGTAGATCGAGCGCCAAAGTTTTTACGCAACTCCAAATACAAGAATAAACACAAAAAAGATGCGCAGTGCTCACTGTTTGACTTTCTCGTTGTGCGCCACAAGAAATCAAAACAATCTATTAAAAAGAAACTCCCACACTTGGTTATAGCCAGAAACCCTTTTACTACTCAAACCAAACGAAAGGGAAAAACGCGTTTACATCCAAAGCACCGGGTAACCCGCTTAAAACGCATTATAAAAAGGTTTCGTCAACTGAAATTGCAATCGTCCGAGAACAACAGTGATGGGAAACCGTTGGAGGAGACAAGTGAACTTTCAAACTCTCAACAGTCGACCGAGAGAATACAAGATACCAATTTATCGGTGCCATGCGTTTTAGAAGATCAACTGGAAGCGCAGATAGAAAAGCCGCAACAGACAGCGCATAAAATCCATTCCCGCCGCTTTAGAAGGTAACGCTGGGCGTGAATTCTTTTAAAGCAGCTTTAAATGTAATTAAAACTCTTATTTATTAGCTACTGTGATAACTGCACAACGAAACGGTTGAAGGAGCTGACGACTCAGTTGTTGAACGACCTGGAACGATTTCAGAAACGCGCATACGCCAACAATCAGATTAAAGCCAGAGCTCATCCTCGCCTGGTGGTTGGCTTTCGTGAAGCACTATCCAGGCTGCGTATTAATAAAGTCAAGCTGCTGCTTCTGGCACCCGATTGTGAAGCATGTGCCGGGGAAGGTAAGATTATGATAGTAACAAAAGATTATAAGCTTTTTGATTAAATTTCACTAGGTGGATTGGATGACACGATAGAGGAGCTAAAGTCTGTGTGTCAGAAACAAGAAGTGCCTTATTGTTTTTCCCTGATGCGGCGTGAGTTGTCCTATGCACTTCATAAACGTGCCCAAATCTCCTGCGTGGCTATCTTGGACTACGATGGCGCCAATGAGACATATAAGCAACTGCTACAGGAACTAAATGAAGCGCGAGTTCAGTACAATGAGTTGACTTCAACGTGATTATTTATTGCGTGTTAAATATATTTAGGTTTAAGTGCAATATGGTGCTAAAAATAACTAGAAATGTTAATAACTTTGTTAATTAATTGGTGTCATCTTTGTGGTGGACACCAGATCATAGAGTGTAAAGCTGCTGATATTATCCATTTCTGTGGCGGCTCCTACAAATCCAGCAGTGTCATTAAAACCATTAAAGGCTTGTATGGCGTCCTTAGCCTGCTGTGCCGCTAGATTGAACTGAATGAGTATAATCAAATAGCTAGTAATGCCTCCACTGACACCGTACAACGTTTCCATGTCCAGCGTAAAGAAACCACAAGCAGAAAAGTCCACGGAATGATTGAGTAGCTTTAGCGACAAATGATTCACGATCTCATAGAGCAAATTGTCATCGGCCACAACACCACACTTGTGCAAACTAATTCCGGTACGTTTGGAAGCTAAGGAAGTCTTCCAGCTGAGGAAAATCAAATAAATACACTTGCCGGAGGTGTACACCAGTACGATGACCGTTATGAATGGATTTTTGGCAGATCGAAATAGCGACGGAATCGATTGGAAGCGGGTGCCACAGTATAGGAAATACAGTTGAGCCGTAAAGATTAGAAACCCGTATGCCATGAGGGAAAGTATCGGATAGCTCCATAGTCCATTCATTGCCTTGCCAATCTCACAAATCTCGTCGTGCACTTGACACAAATTATTCAACTTATCCTCCACTTTGCTCGCATTGCTCAATTCACTCTCGTGTGCCATGTTAGTCATTTGATTCGACTGAATCTGCGTTGGCTTCAGTGGTGTTTGAATAGGTTCACCAAAGGAGTTCAGTGAGTGGGCAACTAATGATATAAAAAGATGAATATCATTCAAATTAAAGCATAAAGAAACTGTACTCACTAGGTGCCACTCTGTTCCTGTTCTTACCGCCAGAACCTTTGAGTGAGCCTCTGAGATCGATAGCACCCAGCTCCTTATACAGATACTCCAGATTACTGTCATATTGCGGTGGCTGTGACTCAATACTCTCTGCAGTCTGATTACCAAGTGAGGGATTAGCATCATCCCCAGTTAGCCAGGTCTTGTACTTTTCATGCTGCACCACGAGTTCGTCGAGTGAAGCATTAATGGCCTCAAAGCGTTCCTTGAGCGCATACAGCGAGACTGCAAACCAAATCTTATCTAGGGTATTGATGAATGTTGGAACTATGGAGAAAAACCACAACAGGGATAACCATTGGGTGTAGTCGACTAGATAAATGTAAGTGGATGCTAAAATGGAAATCTCAAAAAGAACTGTCATTATGAGCATGACACGAATACGTTGAGCTATGCAGCTGTTGTCCACTAGACATCCCTCTCGGTAGAGTCGGTCGTCCACCACGCGAATCCTATCGAAGAGTTCGCCTAGCTTTTCCTGATTGAAGAGCGCCGTTAGCTGATCCGTGGCCATCATAATCAATCCAATATAGGTCAGAAACAGTCCAATAACAAATGTCAAAGTGCCTAAAAGAATAAAAGTAATTAGTTTAAGAATTTTTGTTTTTTTAAAGCTCTTACTTTGTGATGCCTTGAGAGTGCGGTCATCTTCATCAAACGAGAAGATAAGTAGATTATAGAACACCACATAGAAAATCAAGATTCCAAGCACATAAAACATGCCATTGCGGGACTTTTCCAAAACATTCTTCTTTCGGAATTTGTCAAGATCCTGTGGCAATACTCCGACCATTTTGGATATGAAAAATAACTGCTGAAATTGCAGCAGCAAAGGCTGCACCACCTCAGTTGGTCGAGACATCCTTCGTATAAGCCGATACGTTCACAAATGGTAAATTTTGAATGCGCAGCATTTTAGCCCAGTTCAAGCACTTTACTTAATTAAATTGAGTTGTTAACTGATTAAATTGCTAAACAAATCGATACAATCAACGCGAGCAATCGCTAAGGCTTGAATAGTTTACATATTTAATGAATAGAAATGAATATGAAGGGAGTATTTCGTTTTATTGAATCATCCTCAAGTTTGCTTTTTTCTACACATAAAATATTTAAACATATATGAGCCCAAAATAAGTATTACAACATTAATACCTGATGTAGCT
Source organism: Drosophila dunni (assembly GCA_018152125.1). NCBI lineage: Eukaryota > Metazoa > Arthropoda > Insecta > Diptera > Drosophilidae > Drosophila > Drosophila dunni. Next base: position 6,040,840 of record JAECXC010000286.1, read on the forward strand.
CAACTCGTACACCTCTAAACTATATATATTTAATACACACAATACAACATAATAAGTATGAATAGTATAAATTTTATTGGTTTTGGGAATTTGGTGTTTTAGATTTGCATGGATTTTATCAATTTTTTGTTTCTTTCTTTGTTCTTACTTGTGTGTAATTTGTATATATACTTTGTAAGTTATAATTTAGAGCCCGAAAGTTATAAACGGCTATTTCATTTAAAAATTTCATAAATTTGCCAATAACATATATATTTGCAAGTGTATGTTTTGCGAAAATAATTTCCGCTATTTCTTTACTTCCTCTTGCGACGATCAGCCTGTTTCTGCTCCTCCTGGAAGTAAACGTAAATTCGGAATTTAAATTAATTGTATGCACTATAAAGGTTATAAATATAGTTTCACAAATAGCCAAGTTGAATATTAATTACAGTTTTTCGTAAACCTGGAAATAAATATACTTCTACTTTGATATATTAGAAGTTTGTTTAGCTGTTTCCTAAATGATCTTTGTGAAAGTATACTTATTCCCTTGGGGTAGACGAAAATAAAAGGTATACACATAAAACGGCATACCATTGACTTGATTCAAAACTTAAAATAATTTAAGTTATTGCCTTTTTTGCTAGATAGTTCAAGGCGGTTCAAGGTAATGTTCATTGATTGCTTGACTCTCAAAACTTTAAACCATAAAACTCTTGAGCTGTTAAAAAAGGGCACAAATGTAAGCGCCGCCTTAAATGGTAAGGAATTGTAATTGGATTGGGTAAATAGTTTACCTTTTGTGTAAGAATAATGAGCAAACGACGGAACATGCTCAGGACGTCAAAGAACAGATCCAATGCATGCTGGACCACGTCCCGATTGCCCATGCGACACTTTTCCACAATATTTTGGGTATCGTAGACAATAAATGCGGCCATGACAAAGACGCCGACATACAGTTGAGTCTATAAATAAAATGATAAGATTAGAATGATACGCAATTGTATACAAATTAAAGCAGACTTACTATCTGGACAAAGTACGATTTGAAGATCATGTTGAAGAGACTCAGCAGGGCCATGCAGTTAATAACGCTAACAAGCATTCCACCCAGATACAAATACTTGCCCTGCTCGGCCAGTAGAGCGGCTAGCGACAACGATCCGAAGGTTACGAAGGTCCCGGTGAGTGCAGTTAGTATAATTGCCGGATTTATGCTGACTATGTAGCCCAAGAGTGGGCCCAGAGTCTGACCAGAGCAGAAACCAAAGCCATAGAGCATGCCCAGGCGTGTGTAATAGTTCTTGCCATCATCCCGATAGAAGTGCAGACCCAAAACCAGCACCAATGAAGCAATTGCCGCCAACATGCCCATATCGAACATATTCCGCATTTGAAGAAGTGCACCGACTGCCGAGGCAGCCGTTGTGCTCGCGAGCACCATGTACACCTTCGACAAGTGGTGTCGGACATAGGGCTCACTGTAGAAGACAAACAGAGCGATATATTAATAAATTTGTGTGTGTGTATGTGTTGTCGGCTTGTGGTTTGTATTCAAGGACTATTGATTTGGTACGACCAACTGTTGATGTGGCTCAATATCAAAACAACACGTCAGCCTCAGCCTTAGGTCGTGACGCAAAGGTTACAAATTACAGGGTGTCTTCAGGTGACTCTAATTGACAGAACAATGCAAATAAACTTTGCACGGGACACTAAGTTTACGAGCACCAATATATGTAATTGTGTGTATGTACTTACTATCGCTCTCCGATGCCATTCATGAATCGTTGGAAACGATCGTTTAAATTTTGTGCTGTATCCGCCATAATGTCTGTCTCTCGCTTTTAACCAACCTGATGACCAGCTTTAGCTGTTTATTTATTATTTTTATTATCGAATGGAGGAGTTAGAAATGTGAACGATAAATATCTGCTCTTGACAATCAAGTACTGATTGATTTTACGACGTATACTGGGTTCTCCAATTTGTCTCTGTATTTCGTCTGGGTTTATGTATATTGCAATACAGTGTTGGTTAGCGTCAAAATATACGAAGCTTCCAGATGATAAGGTGACCATTTTCTGTGTTTATAAATACGTGGCGTCTGAATATATTTTTATTCGAAAATCAGTTGCGCCGTACTTAATGTTAACATCCATTTGTTCAAAACAATTACAAACTTACAAATTTTAATTTTAAGAGTGCTTAAAAAAACTATTTTGTTTTGTCATTGTGGTACGCAATATTATTTTGTGTTGTGAATATTCTGCACATCTCTAATATTTATCGGCGCGCAGTAAAAATTTAAAATGAAACAGTTGGCAATGGTTGAAACAAGCAATACATGTCCCCAATGTTTGTGAACAAGGAATATTACGACTAGATTCCGATCAATAACGAAATGCTCTTACTTAATAATTGATATTTATTTTATTTTGGGCATTTGCATGAAAATCGTTTCAAATTTAGAATTATTTTCAATGAAACTTGAATGTAAATGCATATGTGTATATTTTTGTAAACAATAATCAAAAGTATAAATATTAAAAATGACGAATGGTCTTAAATACGGGTGACAATAAATGCAATTACCTAAGCTTGTTATAATACTTTCATTAAACAAGAGGCGCACTTATAAACTAGATTTTCATAGACTTTTTTATATGTAAAACGTTACCTGTATTTTTCATGATTTACAGTATACTATATATATGTTGTTACTATCAAAATCACAGTTAAAATTTCTATAAGACAGATTTGGTATTGTTTATCGTAAGTAGTAGCCGGCCGTTAAGCTAATAATACTTCGTGTTAGATCTGACCTAGGAAAATTACAAATACTAAAATGCCGAAAACTAAAATTTACACAAATTTCATGATTAGATTAGTGTAGCAATTTTTAAGCTGAATTATCATTTACAAATGTTCGAGTACATTGTACAAATAAAAATATATAAACGTAAAAGAATAAAAATAAATAATTTAGATATTACATAGCAACTACATAAATGCTTTGGTCGCGATCAAAATTGACTACGATAAATGCTGTTGTTAAGGACTCGATTTAGTTATATAGTAGTATTAAGATATTATGTCTAACATCGTCATTCACTCCCCATTCATACTGTTTATATTTACAAATAATGAACTATAGTCCATTTATAGTTCGATATCTTACTTATCAATGTGATAAGACCAGTCAACAATTAATACTATGGAAAACACTTTCACACACGCGCAACAATAAGCTCGTCTTATAAATAAAATCAATGTTAAATAAATGCTTGCAAAAGGATTTACAAAAAAGAATATTGCTTGAATACAAATTACGATTCATTTTGGCCTCATTTGGCAAAAGATTTGAAAGTTGCAAGTGTTATTTATAACAATATTATTGTTTAGAATAAATGCGTTGGTAGTTGTACAATTTAAATATATAATTTCGTAAACTATATTTTGTTGTTTGCTTTTGGTTTTTGTATTTATAAGGTACAATAAGACACACAACGCAAGACAGTTTTGAGTATTTTTTTTCGAACAATATTTTTTGTTAATTTTTTTTTTCAGATATATTTATATATATATATGTTTTATTAAATAAACCGAAATATTAAAGTACAATATAATATTGAAATTCTGCGGTGAAGACGACGCCTATGAAGCTGGAAATTGTTGTTGTAGTTATCTCTAGCCTGCTGTCCAAACGCGTCCTGTCCAGCGTTGTGGGCTGTAATCCGGATGGCTGCCTGAAGCTTTAGTAGTAGTAGTAGGAGTATATCATGATGAAGGATGAGAGTGGATTTAATGTGTGGGCGTGACAGTCCGTCGTTCGGTTGTGTGTTCATTGTTGTTATTGGTTTATTGCAGAGGCTTGTCAATATTTCGGCTTACTTTAGTACGTCTAGGAGAAACTATGTTATGCCATATTCATATTCCTACGTATTGGTAATGTTAGATACAAATCAGTGAATTTGTTAACCTTGTGTGTCGTCGGTGCCTTCATCAGCTTGCGTATTATGTGTGTTAATTAGAGTGTCTAGGAGGTGTGTGTGTGAGTGGTTGTTTGTGTATGTTCTGGTAACTTTCGCTATCGCTTTTGTAGCAGTCAATGCCTGGAACGATGCTCCTCACGCCTATCCCGATCACGTTCCCGCTCGCGCTCACGGTCACGATCCCGATCACGACGCTCCCGATCCGATGAACGGTAACGTTCGCGTTCCTCGTAATATCGCTTTGATGTCGGCGCTTCTGCGGCTTCGGCCACAACTGGCTCTGGCGATTTTCGTGGCCGTGCGGAGCGGCTGCTGCTGCATCAAATAGTTTACATGTTCATCAGTTTGAAAATCACTAAATTCAACTATTGCAATTACCTATCGTCTCTGTAGTGATCCTGCGCCTGGCGTTCACGCTCACGACTGCGTGAACGTTCTCGATAGCTGCTAAAGAATACATTTTATGCAAATTATGAATACTTTATTTTTATGGAAATGAAAATTTAAATGTATGGATTTCAACTTACCCTCCATCACGTTCACGCTCGCGATCCCGATCACGTTCACGCTCTCGGGAGCGTTCACGATAACGAGAATTGGAGCGTTCCCGCCGCTGTCGACTGCGATGAGAACGATCCCTGGAGCGAGAACGTTCCCGACGATTGTAACTCTTGGCCTCGATGCCGTGCAGCGTGTCCTGCAGTGAACTGATCAGAATCTTACAGCGCTCATCATGCGCCACTTTGGATTGCTTAATAAGCGAAATGGCAGTAACCAGCGTCTCGATAGCGCTGGAATATTCACCTGCCGCAGCATCCGACACAGCTCTACATTGGGGGAATCAAAGACAATTATTATCAAGTATTGAACAAATATCTTAATTAAAGCCTTCTTCTCACCTGGCAATAGCAGAGCTGCTGACCGTGCGATTTCTGCTCATGACCTCCTCAAACTCCACCTCCGTTAGTTGGGGACCCATTTGGGGATCGGGGAAAGCGCCCGGCGGTTTGCCTTGGGGTGGACCTGGCCAGGGATTACGTGGTCCTCCCTGTTGTGCAAAATGTGGAGGTGGTCCGTGCTGTGGCGGCATATTCATGCCTGGCTGCGGTCCTGGCTGGCCATGTGGAGGACCACCCATGCCTGGATGCGGCGGTGGACCACCTGGTTGATTAAAGAATGCTGGATTCACATGCGGTGCTGGAGCACCATGTGGTCCACCCGAACCGGGCGGCGGGCCAGGACCCATTTGAGGACGGGGCGGTCCTTGCATATGGGGTGGCCCCTGCGGTGGTCCCTGTGGCGGAAAACCACCGTGCATAGGCGGACGACGCCAGTCTGGACCCGGCCCCGGACCACGCACTGGCATACCCATTGGACCTTGGAACTGCAAATAGGAAATCAAAAAACATGCATAGCTTAGTGACTAGCTTAAGTAATGTCAAAGAGGTTAAATTTAAAGGCTCCTCGTTGAGGATGTGCATGAGTTTGGTGTCTATGGAGTATAGTACATAGGTGCTTGTTGTTGAGGGTGTTCTTTAGTTACAATCGGTCATGTGTTCTGAATACAATTAATGCGACTTCTCTAAGGTCGATCACTTAGTTAACTTAAATTGGTTAGTTAGGATTCGGTTTCAATTTGTTTTTTGACTTTTTTTGTCTACTATTATTATAATTAAATTAATATAGATATAGGACTTTAAAGTAGTTGTTTATTTTTTGTTTTGTTGGTTAGGAATTTGTTACCATTGGTGGTCGTTGGAGTGGTCCATTGGGTGGACCCGGTCTGGGTCCACCGGGACGTTGACCTGGCCATTGACCTTGCGCTGGCGGATACCTGGGAGGCGGCTGTTGGTTACCCATTGGCCCACCTTGAGGATGCATTGGCGGCTAATAAATTACGTATTTTATTATTGTAGTTGTTGTTGTTGTTGTGGGTAGAAGTGTGCGTAAGCGTTGTCAATAAACACATGGAATGGAATATAAATATAAAGCGTAATACATAAACATTTTTTTTAGTTATATATTTGTATTTATATAAAGATGTCATCAATACATATACATATTAGATACATGATCATAACAAATTATAAACATTTACAAAATAATAATATATATTGGGTAGCGACCAACTAATTGGAAATTTAATACTTTTTTAGATGTTAAATTACATAAATAATAAACTTACAAAAATATTGAATATTGTAGCTACCAACTATGTTGACTCAACAAACAGCAATAAATTACTAGTAAATGTAATGATAAATTATAGACTTATTTTAAAATGATGAATACAAATACATAGAATGACTTAGCAAAGAATTGGATTAAAAATTGCTCTGAAATTACTTTTATTTAAACCGAAACATGTATTATTTTCACTTAAAATCATAAATAACAACAATAATCTTACAATAGATTTTTTTTTTTCAAGTATTCTTAATTTACCAAAGGAACGCAGTCAAATTATTGGTCGTGGTTTTACAAAAAAAAGTTACATTTTTTATTGGTTAATGATACATGAATGATTAAATTAAAAACTACTTGTATTTAAAACAGTAGCACTTTTTTCTTTTTAAATAAAAAATAAATTAAACAAATAGGTTTTTGATGATAACTATCATCTGCACTATTATCTATATCACCATTTCTAATATAAAATAATTTCAAACTATAACTATATGAGAATCATCTTGGAATTTAATACATTTATGACCAATTATTCGACTTGTGTGTGAAAAATAAAAAATTTTGCATTCAGAACAATTTCAATGAAATAAGTTAAATAACAAATGTGAATGACATTGTTAATCCCAACAGAATCCAATATTTTTTATGGTAATAAACCTAAGATCATATCGTGTACAATGTGTGTGAAATACTTATTCTTACCTGCATGCGTGGAGGTCCAGAATTGGGTCCCACCTGCTGCACTTGCGACATGTGTGGCCGATATTGATTGGGCGCCATGTTGGGATTCATTCGTGGCGCATGGCCTGGGGGAACACCTTGAGGTACACCTGGATGCGGTTGCATTGGTCCACCCATACTGGGGGGTGCTGGCCCACGTGGTGGACCATTCTGCTGAGGTGGCGGCACCGGACGTGTCTTCTGCAGGCTCTCGAACTGCGTGAGGGCCTGTTTACTTGGATAAGTGACCACCACCGTTTGGCCGTGCATTTCCTTTTTCGGCAATTGATCAAGGACGGTGCGCAGACTTGGCTCTGATCCGAGCGATATTACGCTAAAGCCTTTCGATTGTCCATTTGCACGATTCTCGAAGAATTTCACTTCTTGCAGATCGTTAACACCAATGTCACGCAAGGCATTGGAGATGTCCTGATCGGTTGTCCACCAGGTTAGATTACCAACATACAGCTGGTAGCGGCGATTCATTGTTGGAGTTTGGTTACCACTACCCTGATGGTAAACTCCATTGGGTCCAACGCCGCTCGAAGAGCCGTCCACCGACCCAGGACCAGAGGTGCTATCGCCGGTTGGGGTGCCACCACCGCCACCGCCGCCTGAGCTCACGGGTTCAGTGGGTCCGCCGATGTCATCGTATAAATCAACGCCATCGCCGCCAAACTCATCCTTAAGTAAAATGTTGATAGGTTAATATAATTCCACAAATAATTATAATTTTAACGAATAAAGAATTTACATCCACTTCTTATTTTTGTAGACATTTATTTATTGATTGTTTCAAAAAAAAAGCTTTTTAGCCCGTGTATCCAGTGTGTTAATATTAAATGATTCATTAAATCGTTATTTCTTTAATTACCCAAAGTCCAAATAATTTCTGGACTGAGTGTAAATATATTTATATCGATATAATTTTTAAATATCAACAATGTTATTTAATATTTACACCCAAACGTTAACGCATACATACATGCGAACAAACGTACATTCACACACACACACACATTCAGATGCACATCGGTATACACAACGCGTGGTGATTGTCACTTACCTGAGCTTGCCCGGCAAAATCTTTGTCCAAATCTTCCGCATATAAATCCAGCACCACGCCGTCGGCCATGGTTGCGTGAGCCTTAACTGGACCAAATTTTATTCCAAACGCACGCGACCAACTTATTTATTTAGCGGTGCTCACTTTTTTCACTTTTACACACACGCGCGAACACACAATCAAAAGCCGCTCTCGTACAGTCAAGCAGCCACCGGCGAGCGGCAAACGTACAATTGAATGTAGCGACCGTAGTTGACAAGTTATTCTTGATTTTATTGTTACTTATATGCGGTTAATACATATATTATATTTACATTATAAACAACACGGCGTTCTTTCACTTTTGTTGCGAAAAAATTTTCTGCAGCTTCAGCTAAAATGGCGGAGATGTGCAGTGTGACCGTACTGAAAAATGCTAAGAACGCCAAAGAACACTTTAATGTAAGTCGATGTTTCTGTAACAGTGCTGTTAAAGTTTAGTTTTAACAGTGTAACCGGTTCGAATATTTTTATATGATTGTACTCCGTTCCAAATTTAATAAAACACAAGACTTACGTTGTGTCGCGACGATTTTTATTACATAAGATAAATAAGAGATATTTTATACAGTTTTCAAATCGTAAAATGGATTGGTAGGGTAAGGATTGAGGGGACTGTAAGGGTTTAAATTTGTGGGCCTGTAATCGCAGGCTTTCATGCCGGGACCAATGCAGGAGGCGTAGCCCAATAGATGTGGAATTACGTTCTGCTCGTAAACGCCGCTAAATAAATGTGCCCAAGGACCATGAGCATAAACAGCCACATCGCCACCTCCGTGAGTTTCTTCGGTCATTGGCACACCATGGGGATATATTTCGTCTTTGTCACCAATATTGAGAGTTCTGAGATCAACACGATTCACTGAACCATCGGCCGCTGTATTATAGAACCGTTTGTAATTGGGTCCATTGGCATACGACAAAGTGGCATAGGGTAAATGATCGACATCGCTCAATTCGCTGTTCAAACCCGTTATGCTGTTATTGATATCTGGATAACCGTTAATGGTCATGGTATGTCCATGATCGGCACTGACGATAATCAGAGTTTCCCAAGGATTCGTCATTTGACGTGCTTTTCGTACGGCATTCGAGAACTGAACAGTTTCATCCAAAGCCTTCTTGGCCTTAGTCTCGTGATGGGCATGATCGATACGTCCGCCCTCGACGAACAGAAAGAAGCCCTGCGGGTTGCCAGACAAGACGCCAATGGCAGCTTCAGTCATTTCCGAGAGTGTGGGTGTATCTATGCTTTCGTCCAGATGATACGCCAAGTGGGAGGCATTGAACACGCCCAGCAAATGGTCGGTGTGCCGAAGATTTGTCTTTAGCAGCTCAGTACGGTTGTAGACGACACGGGCTTTGCCAAGTTTGCTCTTCTGCCATTCATCGATCAAATTGCGTCCATCCAGACGCTCACCGGCGTTGCCATAGATGTCCGTCATGGTGTTGGGTAGGAATTTCTTGGTGCCACCGCCTAGAACAACCTTTAGGTTTCTGCCCACATCCCCCAAAAGTTGCTGTGCAATGTCGGGACAATCGCTTGGGTTCTTTCCCAGCTCCGTCACATCTTTGTCGCTTTCGAAGTCCCGATTCGAGGTGTGCGCATAGACGCCAGCAGGACTGGCATGGGTAATGCGAGTCGTAGTCACAAGACCCGATGATTTCTGACCCACTTGTGCCCAGGCTGCCAAGGAGGAAAGACGATTCTGTGGCATTTTGGCAGCTGCACAGTCGTTTAGCTGTACATCGGCTGAAACACCTATGGTCAGGTAATTGGCCTTGATACCGGACAAATACGCCGAAGCTGTGCAGGCCGAGTCAGCTACCTGTTTGTTGACACAGTACGTCTACAAAAAAAATGCTGATTAAATTAAATTGTTCTAACTGCTTAACAAGTTTAATTACTTTCGATAGTCCCACAAAATCGAATTTTTCAAATTCCAAACGATTACGTTCTCCGATCTTCCCCTGAGACTGCCCCTCATAGATGCGTCCCGCTGTCACTGTGGGCACTGACATCCCATCGCCCAGGAAGAAGATCACGTTCTTGGCCAAGTATTGATTGGGCAGCATCGATATCTTATCGTAGACCGTCTTCTGGGCATCGTAGAACCAAAATTTCTTATCCTTCAGCTCATTGGCGGTGCGAATGTTCCAAGCGGAATCTGAAAGAGACACACGAGTTTTGGGATCATATGAAGCGAAAGTTATAATATCTTTTATTGCTAATATATTGATATATGTATAATATTGAGTTCGCAAATTTATTTGACATATTTGATTGTCACTTTATGTGCGAAAAAAAGTTTGCAGGTTTTGTTTCATAAGACCCTGTAGCTAAGCAAATCACAAAGGTGTATTGAGTCGCTCTACAAAAGATAGGCGTAGTTTCTTTAAGTATAAGTATTTTTGTCTACTTCAGTCTGCTTGAAACCTTAATTCTCAGAGTTTAAACTATTAAAGTGCCTTTTTAAAAATCCAAACTAAATTAAATTATTTTGATAAAATAGCTTCTTGACCCAGCATGTTTAGTGTAACAAACTTGTTTTTGTCAGTATTATAATTAATTTTTCTGCTTTTTAGCTAATCAGATTTCACTAAGTTCCTTACAGGGTCTATCACAGTCGTCTCTGAACCTTTTCTACTACTTCTTTTTGTGCTCTAACCCTGTTCAGTATTCTGCTTTCGATCTTTCACACTTTTACTGTTTATATAGAAGCACATAATATAATAAATATGTCACACCGTCAAAGAGTCACGCACCTGGCTCATAACTGTGATGATGGCAGTAGCATAGAGCAATTTGGATCAAGAGCGTTAACCAGAAAGCACGCATGCTCGACAACCCAATTTTTTTTTGTTTTAAGTTGTTTTTATTGAAGCACTTTCGACTTTAGGGAAGTAATAGTAGCTAAATGATTAAATTAAGTTGAGCTAAAAACTGTTTTGAAGTTGACAACGCGACGCTTGAGAACCGATTAAGCAGCGTTAAGGGAATAACTTGCTTATTTATACTTGTAGGTTCGAAAGATTGAAAACGATTTAAATTTATATTGGTGAAGTGAGCGCTTTAAATACCGGTCTCATTAGATATCCGAGAGAGACAGGAATTTAAATATACGAGAATATTAAATTTACCTGAGTTACCTGAGTCCCATGCAGTCTAATACCGCTATTCTAGCCAAGTCGGTTCTGCTGCAACTGCAGCTGCCTTTGGGTCAAGACATTAAAATTCAGTTTATAGATTGTCGACCCACACAAATTCTTTGAAATGCTTTGAAAATTTCTCTTTCCAAAGACTTTTGAATATTATCAAAGAGTTTTAGAATCTTCCATAAAGTTAATTTATTTAAATTCGTTTCTTTTTCTGTGATTAAGTTTTGTTACTTTTTTGTCTCATTAGCAATTAATATTACGTTGTATTTTTTTGGTTGTTTTAATAAAATTAAACGTGACTGATTGAGTTTAACTACCTCTAATCAGATTGTGAAAGCACTGTGATTGCACTGTAGGGAGTTTGAATTCCTGTTTTTAATAATAAATGTAGATTGCACAATAATATTAAGTTTTTTTTAAGCTAAAGATAATTAAATATTTTTTTTTAATTTAATTTCGAATGTTTTTTGGACATAGATATATATATTTCTATATATGTATATTTAAATAACTACAAGTCAGACTTGTGCTGGTCATAACAGCTGTTTAAAGAATGCGTGCATCTTTAATTGTATTATGCACATAGCATTAACATACTTGTTTAAATAGCTTGTTTATATTCCACTCATTTATAAACACACGATAAAAGATTCAAATATTCGCGCCAATGTTGACTAAAAATTTCTATGGCATTTTTAGTACATTTTAGTGTATCGTAAGCCATATTACTACTACCATTAGTATTTATTCTTCATTAATTCAAGTCGGTGGGTCAATCGGCAACAAGTTGGTTAATTAAGAGTCCGGGTGTTGTCATTATTTTTAAGTATGATTGTTACAAATCTCGTTAAGCAATCAGCTGTTCGATATGTTCAGTGTGTACACATAATTATCAAAAGAAAATTAAATGTGGACACACTTACAATATCTCGATAGTGTGTATGTGGAACTATCGATATTTTTGTATTTCGAGCCACCACTAAAAATTCCCAAGTTTCTTGCAAAATTTATTTTTTGCTTGTAAAAAATATTTGTTTTGTGTGCAAAATACTTGCATTTGTTTGATATGCCCTATATAAATCGCCTGTCGTGAAGGTCACTAATTGGAAGCAACGGACAAACGAGGTGGGTGGGTATGTGAACATAAGAACAAAAGTAAAACAAAGAACCTAAAACAGAAAACAAACACAGACACATACAGAATGTTTGCACACAGGTGTATTATTGGTTGAAACGCATATAATGATATAAGTACGAAAAGCAAACTGCGCACAGTTTAATCTGTTGGAAATTTACAGCAATATAGCAACAAAGACTTGCATTGGACAATTATAAAAGTAAACCATCAAAGTGTCTGCATACGAAAGCATGGATTTGCAGCATATGGAGAACGGCCTCAGTGGAGGTGGTAGTGGAGCGGGAGGCGGAGGAGGAGGCTTGAATGAGAGTGACTTTCAACGATTGGCACAAATAATTGCGACAAGCATTGAAAAAGTACAACAAAATGGTGAGTAGTCAATGTTATGGGGCGTATGTTTAGCCAATGACTAATCGTTATGCTTTCTCTCTCTACCTTGACCCCCTTGCACTCTCTTTCGCTCCACTTGTATAGTGTCCACTATGCAACGTATGGTCAATCAGTTGAATACGCCACAGGATTCACCGGAATTGAAAAAAAAGCTGTAAGTAAGATACACGGCTTTGCCTTAGCCGTCAACTATTGTAAAACAAATTAACTGAACGCAATGAACGTTACACACAGTCATCAGTTAATGACCTACACCAAACAGCTGGTAACGGATACCAACAATCAGCTGAAGGAGGTTGACAAGTGCAAGGAACGACATTTGAAGATACAACGTGATCGCCTTGTGGATGAGTTTACAGCGGCGTTGACAGCCTTTCAGGTATGCTAATCTTTTGTTCGAGTGATAAGACTGATAAGGTAGTTAGTCATTGTTTACCGTCAGGGGGTATTTCATTAATGTCTTTTAAACTTTGTGTGTGTTGGTTTGCTTGCAGGCTGTACAACGCAAGACGGCAGATATCGAAAGAAATGCTCTGCACCAAGCTCGGGCCAACAACTACAGCATTGCACATCCGCCCGGTTCAACGCGGAATGGAGCGAATGCTAGCAATAGCGAAAATGGTTCATTCTTTGAGGATAACTTTTTCAATCGCAAATCAAATCAGCCGCAACAGCAGCAAATTCAAACACAAATGCAGGAGGATGCCGATTTGCAAGCTCTGGAGGAACAGGAGCGTGCCATACGCGAGCTAGAGAACAATATTGTCGGTGTCAATGAGATCTATAAGAATTTGGGTGCTATGGTGTACGAGCAGGGTGTTGTTGTTGACTCCATTGAGTCGCAGGTGGAGCAGACAAGCATTTTTGTATCCCAAGGCACGGAGAACTTGCGCAAGGCCAGTTCTTACAGGGTAAACAAACTGAAATTGTCACACAATATTGGCTATAATTTAATTAAATTGTTGCTATTTTTAGAACAAAGTGCGCAAGAAGAAACTGATACTCGCTGCCATCCTATTCGCTGTGCTATTGGCCGTCATATTGATACTAGTGTTTCAATTTAGAAACTAAGCAACGAGCGCAAACAATTACTAATTAAATGAAAGAAAAGAAAATCTAGGAAATTGTTGTGAAAAAAAAGACAAGTGTTGGCGCATGCTGGCCCTCCTAATCCGTAATTTAGACGCATTTTGTGGCTTTAAAAAAACCTAAAACTTAAACTAAATAACTTCCAAATATTGGACATAGATGTGAAGGGAAAGTTGAAAAACTTCTGGCAAATATTGTGCTAACTCAGTTGCATGTATCGAAAAGTATTCACTCACCTTAAAGTTAAGCGGTGTTTACACACATACACACACAAACACAATATGTTATTAATAATTCTTATTATTATTCTCTAAACCAGTTATCTTATTATATTTTGTAACAATTATGCACTTTGTATTGTATTGTATTATGTTGATTGAGTGGCGCATTCTCAAATCGTTTAGCTGCAAAATTCTAATACGTTTTCACACTCCTTTTTGCCAGCGCTTTTGTAATTTAACTATTTTAGTTTAAGAGGAACGTATAAAATATATGCATATACGATGGTACATAATAAATATAAATAAATCAGAGCTACTCGGCTGTTATTTGCCCATTTGTAGTGTGTGTTCTGTCCATAATTTGGCACAAATGGATTGCTTACCGGTCCAAAATGATATGTAAGAGCTGAATGCAGGCTAAGATCAGTTTACAAAGCATTTCGAGCACTTCATTTCGGAGTAATGCATGAAATGAATGAATCAATGAATGGATTGGAACGTTGGGCATTCATAAAATGCCTGGTCATGGCAAATGACGATCATTAAGATTTGTGTTGTGCACTGATGATATACGCATGCTTGAGGGGCTTAGCCCCTGGCACGGACTGGACTGGAGTATGGAGTATTGGAGTACTGGAGTACTGGCTGGCCAACTGGGTGTTCATCCTCACATTAATGCAACGGCAGACGATCGTTGGTGGTGGTAGAGGTGGTGATGAGTGTGTGTGTGTGTGTGTCGATGCCACTTGAGCCGCAGCCGTTGTTGAGGTGTGTCAAGTAAAGGGTTTCCTCCTCCGTGCGGACTCTGGACTGCTGCATACAAATTGAGTTTAAATTTTGTTTTTTATTTTTGCCAATTCACTGACATTGATAGTTCGTTTGGGCATCGTTTGTGTCGTTGTGTCGTGGTGGTGGCTTCTTATCCACTTGTTGGTATCCACAAGTGGTTTTTTTCTCGCATGCATTTAAGTGCAGCTCATTTCCTTCTCTATCGCCCCAGGGCAGCCAAAATAACATTTTGTGCCGTGTCATGCAGCTATTTTTAATACCAAGTCGTCGAAATGCTCTAACTTTTAAAGCATACTTAAGCTTTGGTACACATTTTGGGCAGATCTGTGTGCTCAAAATTTAAATATATATATATTTTTAATGTTTTTAAATGCAACTAGCTTTATCAGTTAGTTATTAGTAATACTGGTAACTAAAGCAAACCCAAGATTCAATAAAATCAAAGGTGCTCAATAAAATAATGAAACATTATAGTAGTTTAAAAAATTCTTATAATGAATGAGGTCTATTATTTACATATTTATTTATATATAGCTAATATACGCATGCTGGTATTTTGATATCGGCTTTGAGTTCTTATATTTATATAAATAAATAAATATACTTTCTAAATGAATACATAAATTAAAATTATTATTTTTTTATTGAATATGTAACTTTGTGACCACATTTCTCTAACTGTTTGTTTTCAACACGTTAGAGTATTTCCGAATCGACTCCTTCCCGTGTCTTTAGTTTTTACTGATTCTCTTAAGTCTGCTCGGCTGTCAGTGGCTGTCCAAATACGTCACCGAGTATTTTTTTTTCTCCCTTTTCTTTCATTTCTCTTTTGGTTTTTAGACCCCGTACTCTAAAAAAGAGTAGAGGGGTCTATTAGGTTTGTCAGAAGCGAAATGTGCGTAACAGGCAGAAGGAGGCGTGGCCGACCCCATAAAGTATATATATTCTTGATCAGCATCAACAGCCGAGTCGATATAGCAATGTCCGTCTGTCCGTCTGTCCGTCTGTCCGTCTGTCCGTCCGTCCGTCCGTATGAACACCTGGATCTTTTAAACTACAAAAGCTAGAGCCACCAAATTTATAATGAAAGTCCGTTATTGTCTTACGCAGGTTAAGTTTATTTCAAATTTTTGCCACGCCCCTTACCGCCCCCGCAATTAGCAAAAAACCAGACACACCTCGAAAAAAAATGTAGTTTTTGGCCAATAACTCAGTAACTATGGCACTTAGGAACACCATTTCTGGTTGCTAGAGTTGCTAGAGACAGCCTTAATGCAATGCTATTCAAAATTTTGGCCTGCCACGCCCCCTTTTCTCATAAAAGCTAAAAAACTTTCAAAATTTCAAGCTCAAAATTTGCAGGATTTAGGGCATTTAGTCAAATAGTACAGTGTTTATAATTAATTATTCGAAGAGAGGAATATCATATCAAACTATATTCCCAGCGGCGTTAAAATCCGTCAATTAACAAAAAAGTTATTAGGTTAGAAAGTTTATGTAATTTAGCTGCAATTTCGCCGCCTGTGTGACGTCAGCCCTGCTCGCAGACGCTGCGTCGCTGCGACGCCGCCGTGCCGACCAGTGCTAGGCACGCATACATACATATGTGCATACACATAATTTCAAACGAGTGTGTACTTGTATGTATAACATGTAAATGCGAATAAGCGGAACATGTTTGAAAGTAGCGCGTGGTGCGAATGGTAGAGTTACGGTGCGATGTGAAATCGTTGCCTGAGGGTCGTGGGTTCGAATGCTGGCAATGAGAATTGCTAATTTAATTTTTTTTTAAATATCAATTTAAAATATACATATAAATTTTAATTTTTAAATTTCGTTATAAAATTTTAATTCAAATTAAATACAAATGCGCATTATTATGGGAGTACGGGGTCTTTTACAGTCGGCTCGATCGACTGTAGCCTTTCCTACTTGTTAATTATTGATTGGTCGACTGGGAGGGACTTAGCAGACACAGAGTTTACAACACGGCCTAATCACATCGATTATCGGTGCATGTACATATGGCACTTGGCCCGCTAGACGATTCCATTCCATTCATAACTCGACAACACTGGGCCAAAAAAATAAAGATGAAATCCAGTTTAGGGGCCACAGGTCACGTTGCGTTTGATTCAAGTGCGGAGGTGTTGGACATTAACAAATCTCTATGCACACCTCGCACAGCAGGTAGTAGCACACACGCAAGCCAAACACACACACAGAGAGAGAGTAACACACAATCCCAGAGGAGAACAGAGCAGAGAAGCGAGAGAAGTGTTTGCATAGGGTTCGGACCATAATAATATTGACACATTCGGTGGTCAGAACCGAATCTCATTTGCAAAGTCATTTTGTACAAATAAATCCAGCCCCTGGAAACGCTTCTTTTCCCAACTTAATGCGCGGACACACAAACCGCATGTTTTGACTTTGCCAATATATGCTACAGTGGGTGACAAGAGTATGCTACGGGCAGTATGTTTGCCAACCAACAGTTTGTAATACTTTTTTTTTTTAATTTTTAAGGTATTGTAAAATAATTTATAGCTTTTTAAAAGAGGGATTCAAAGGAGTGGCTAAAAATTGTTACTCCTAGGCAGTTAATGGACTAAATTTAAATAGAACTGGGTATGATTTGTATATTCTGTAAGCCAAATTAAATCTTAAACTTAATAGACCCCAGCTCTAAAAATTCGTTATCATCGGTGTCCCACGCTTTTACGGAAAGCTAACAAAATATCCCATAAAATTTGACAAATATTTTCATTGACAGAAAGTTTTTGGTATATTTTAATTTAAGTATATAACTAGTCTAGTATATAACTAAAATCAGTTCTAGACTTCTTTCCAGTTTTCCACATTAACCTTTTCAGTTTATTTTAAAGTATTTTTCAGCATTAAAATTGCATTTCTTCTGTTATTCAGGTAGCTCATTAAGTTACGTTTAGATACTTCTGGAACCCACTGTATGTGCATATTCTGGGAATTCCTTAAATCGTTTTGTTAGCCAACTTGCTTAGCCGTGGATTGACTTACCAACTTGCTGGCAAGAGTTGTTGGTGGAGCAAACCAAAAAAAATTGGCAACGCTGCTAACGGTTTATACGGCCACGATTGTAAGAGAACCCCTTATAATCCCTGCACGTTTCACACGTTCCTTATGATATTATGGCCTGTAGCATCCATCGAAGCATCCATCCATCCAGCGACGAAGACGTAAACATCCGGCTATGGCATTTCCCAAATCAATAAACTTATTACGAGTAGTACGAGTATATCCCATATTCCTTCCCTCTTGCATTCTTTTTTTTTTACATTTTTTTTATTTGGAAAAATCTTAATTAAGCATTTGCCAGAGCAACAATTTCATTTTATGAATGAAATGACGTGTTGTTTCTGTGCCCCGCCCACCACTACACCACTACAGCACCTCCACCCCTACGCCCTCCTGGCCCTAGCTGCCTCTCACGCTGCTCTTCATTACAGCAATTTAAGTGGAATTACTTGTGGCCTGTAAATCTTTTGAATTTTTATTAAAAACAAAAAAGGCTAAATGAAAATTCGTTTGATTGTGCTGTGTGTGGGTGTGTGTGTTAGTGTGTGCTCACTTCACGTCCAACACTTTCGACATTTTTATTAATGAAATTCGCAGAAATTGTGGTCCACTCACTAAACGTATGAAGTGCTCACCTTGCCACGTCCCGATTTTATGAACTGCTGCAGCCCCAACCCACCCGATCCACCCAGTTCTCCCCTTTACCCCTCTTGTTATTGGCTGGGGTGTGTGGGGGTGCGCACACTTCTAAACAAATTGGGTGTCAAAAAGTGCGCACATTTCAAAAGATTTAACCGTTTTGCAGGCCGCCTAGCAGCGGCGGTACGCTTTGATCTCTGCCGCCGACGCAGACGCCGGCAAGTAGTGCCGTTAATGCGGCTCTTGCCACTGTGGAGCCTACACTACAAATCAAGTAATAAAATCCATGAAACTGAGAGTTGCAGGTGCCATTATTGTAAAAAGCTAGTCATACATTTTATCATAGTAACGTTTAGTAATCTAGAGTGCTACTATTTTTGTAAGCAGCACTGTAAGCATGTAAAGTAGGTAAATTTTATATTTAAAAAATAAAGATTCTTATTTTATTTAAATTTTTTAAGTACTTATAAATTAATTAACTTAAACTGCTTGCCTTTCAAATTGATCTTCCACACAACCATTTAATTAACCACAATTTAGTCAATTTGCTCCACCGTAGCACATTTGCGCTGTACGTGGCAAGTACTATATATTCAATATAAACATGCAGTGTATCTTTTATATGATTTGGCTTTTATACCACGCGCCCCGCCAGTGAAAAAAGCGTCAACGATGCAAAAATGGCAAATGCTAAGCGAACTAAGAGGGGGCGCTGTTTTTTATAAATTAACACCCGACAGGCTGCCCCTACCACAACAGTCCCCTACCTACAGCTAAGCGAAAAGATATGGCTACAAAGCGGTAGGGAGAAAGATCAATCCAAGCGTAACAGCAACAGCAGCAGTGGAAACATCAGCAGAATTCGCAAATTCAATTGAAACTGTAGCTGAAGTATAATGAAAGTGTATATTGAGTTGTCTGTGGAAGCCGCAGGCCGGGATTAAGGGCAAACAATTGATGGATAGGGAGGGAGTGGACCATAGGGTATCTGGCATAGGGATTGGGATAGGCATAGGAGATGCCACCGTGCTTGAGTTTTTGGGATTGCCTATTGTCTGGTGTATTATTTTGGTAGGTGTTTCTAGCCGTATCTCTGGCCCATTTGCAGCCGCTTTGTTATGTAATTGTTTGTTTACGAGTTTGCTACAAAGCCAGACAAAAGGCCATGGCCAAAAGATTTTATAGTTCAGCGGTTCAGCGGTTCACACACGTACCAATCAGCCAACCAACCAACAAAAAAATTGAACATTGAAAAAATGAATCAAATTGTAAAGCTGCAATAACAAAATCATCATCTTGCAGTATATCTTCTTGGACAGACATAGGAAGGAGCACGTCAAATTATTTCTGGTGGCGCGTTCTCCTCGCCTTCCCCCTCCTCTCCTCTCCTCCCCACGTTTATCGTTTTTTGATTGTTTTTTGTTTTCTTTTTGCCTGCAGTCTTTTCCGCCTATCCGTTGGCGCCCTTCTTGGCTAATTGTGCCTGACATTAATGTCACTTGGTATTAAATATAGCGCACAACTCGTGATCTTTTAGACTGCGAGCAAGACCAACGTTTCCTTTGCCAGCTCCATTTCATATTTGGGAGTAGTTCGCTTGGATCCCATGGATTAGAGGGGACTCCAAGTAAGTAACGTGTTGACAGCAAGTGACAGACACATTCATTAAGCAGAATGATTCATATACCAAATTGGTGTGAGTCTGAGGCTAAAACAGTCAACACGCCGATTTGATAAATGCTAGACCAATTTGAATGGCATTAGGCCAAATGATTTATAGATTGGGTTTTGGTTTTGGTGTTTATCAATGAAATGAAGCAACGCTAAGTAGCTGGGGATTAATGGCATTTTAGTGTCACTACAGTTTAATTAGTATTAGAGTTGGGAGAATAGTTAAGAACTAATTAATCATCAATCTCTGAAATTAAAATCATTGGAACATCTTAAAAATATTTAATAATTCAAATTAATAAAAAGTGAGTAATAAAATGTATCTTTTTGTTATAAAACGGATGTACTGTATCTTACCATTAGTTGCCTTTGGGAGCATTATTTTTTACATCGTATAAGTGATGCCATTTTTCGAACAATCTGTTTAATTAAGTTCTTTAAATGCTGTCAACTTTATTACACTTTTCTGTACTTGAAGTAGCAGAAACTTCCCAGAAATGCTTAAACTTAATGCCTAAGAGCCAATGGGGCAAACCAATTAAGGATTACGACCCCAAGTCCATATGCGCGAATAATGTTATGATTGTAAATATTGCAGTTATAGCCAAGGGATGTAGCTGTACCTATGTACACCTTACATATATGTTTGAACCATAAATGCAATTATAATTATTATTATGTGTGGCAGATACATCATTATGCATGCCGTGGGCACAGCTCGGACACGCAGAGGGCGTGGCCGTGTAGCCGCCGGATGCTTGGCCAAAGAGCGCGACAATGCGAAAAATTGTGCAATCGATTGGCAAAATTGGCAGAAGGAGCAAAAGGAGGAAGGAGCTGGAAGCCGAGGGCAACTTGCGATGTGGGGAAGTGGTCTGACCTCAAATCAAAAAATGTTAGCTGCACCGTAGTAAAAAATACACTGTAAGAAATACGGGACTCCGGGCTGGAATTTATGCTGACAGTTACTGATTTAATCTAGACTTTCTGAGTATAAGTTCAAAAAAAATTTCAAATTAATATGAATTATTAATTCAAACCATTCTTAAATAAACTAATTACGAATACAAGTTGAGATTACCGACAATTTTTCTGATATTTCAAACCTTTTCTTTTTTTCTGTGTAGAAAATCAAAGGTTCTTCTCCTAGTAGGATACACGCTCGTATGTTTCCCTGTAATATATGCAGCATAGCACGTGTCTGTGTCAGAAACTGATTGTTTTTTATCCATAACAAGCCAGCGGGCACATTTATAATAGACTACGTTTGTATGTACATAACTGTATGTGTATTTGGTAACTGTATCTGCTGCACAGGTGCAAAAGTTCACATCGACATAGTAGCAAAGACTAAGGACTAGGGAGTAAGGACTGGGGAAGTTGTCAGGGACATCGACAACGACATCGACTTCAAGTTGATGTGGAACTGGCTCTTTCGATTCTGTTGAAATTCAATAGAATTTCGGGTAGTCGGGCATTCCCTGTGCTCCCTAGACTACGTGTGTCCTTTGCCCTTTGGCATGAGCAACATCTGCATACAGTAAATTATACAATAAATGCGTAACCATAAAAACCCAAAACCTGTAACGCTCTCAGATAGCCCAAAAGACCGATTCCAGTTCCTATCCCTAAACAAATTCAAGTGTCATGCTATTTTTGGGCAGCGCAATACAAAATTTGTCGCCCGTTTGGTTCAAGTGGCGGGGATAGGGACGACCTCGATACCGATCCCGTTGCCGTTCCCCGACCCGACCCCGAGTCATGCCAGACTGTGAGGCGACAGTTTGTAGAGTCTAGTAGTATTTGCTCATGTTACATACGACAGGGCTATGTATATATATATATTGATATGCAGCATGATCTTCAGTTGGCCCTGCTTCAGCTCTCCTACTACATTGTCTGGCTGGCATGACTCCCTCCGCTGATCTTGGCACTTCTCCTCGCACTTAATTGTTGGTCATGCACTGACGCTGCATTTATTTATGGTTTTCTTAATGAGTCTCATATTTATTACACTGACACTGGACGAACGACGGACGGACGGACAGACGGACGTTGGGCACGGGCTTAGGCTTCGGTTTGGGATTGGGATTGGGATTGGTATTGAAAATTGGGACTTGCCTCATCCAGATCTTTAGCATTCCAGTTGAGAGTTAAGGGGGAAATACGTGTCACATTTCATTAACGGGGTCCAAATAATATTGGGCAGTTAAGCATATCATGCATGTGTGTGTGTGCGAGTGTGTGTGTAATTTGAATATGCACTTGAAATTTCATGAAAATTATTTGTTGGACTTTTCTTACACTTTATTCCGGTCATTTACTACTGCAATGCGGAAATGCTCGTACTTAAGTCTCTGGATATTTATTTAAAGTGGCAGCAGTGTTTGTTTTGGCTCACTTTTGTCATGGTCTTAGCCCAAGGGAAGTGGGTGTGGCATGTGAATTTACACTTACGTATTACAATGGGAGAAATACTGGAAAGCTAAGGGGAGATCTAATGGGAATGTGAATCGTAGTAGTAATGTGACTAGTGATTATTAAACTATATAATCCCTTTAACTTCTATTTAAGTGAACGGGACATTATGTTTAAAACTACATAGGTTAGTAAATATACTTTTAGTTTTTAGTTATTTACCACTTTTTTCTGTTAGTCAGCACAGTTCCGGCGCTTCTGCAGTTGTTACCAGCATGTAAAATTGCCGTCGGATGCTGAAAGTGGAACTTATTCTGGTCTCAATATACTACACTTTAGTATACTACGAAAATTTAATATTACTAATATTAAATGCTTAAAAAATTGTACTTAAGTTACTTAAAATACTACATTTATTTCAGAAAGCTTAAAGTTTAACTTGTAAGCAATGCTTGAGTTCATCGAGCCGACTGTAAACGACCGCGTACTCATATCAGTGCCAATTTCTCCATACATCTAAGCAAATTTCGACCGAACAAAGTATATAGTTGTCTGACAAAAATTTGAAATAATCTAAATATTGAATCTAACCTTGGTGTGTCCAGTTCTTATAGTCTTTAAGATCTAGGTGCTCATACGGACGTAGGGAAGACGGACATTGCTATATTTCCCAGCTTTTGATGCTGATCAAAGATATATACATATACTTCATGGGTTCTGATTCGCATATGTAGTTCGCTTCTAACAAACTTCTTTTTGAGTATGGGGTCTAAAAAAAAACTTTATGAAAATAATATTATATGTAAATTAATTCGTTAAGATAAAACGGTTCAGGTAATAAATATTCTTTATTTCCTATAATATAAAATCATCCAACTATATTCCTTTCATTTCAATTTTTGCTGCTTTATAAAGTCATCACACAAATCCATCAAATAATAATACTTTCCCAATAAATTTCTTCTTCTTCTTGTTTTCACTTATAAAATATTCCACTGAACTTATGCAAGTTTTGATAAAGCCCAAGCTTAAAATTCCATTGAGAGCAGAGAGTGCTTCGTGCTTGGGGAATGGGGCTATAATCAGCTCATGTTAGCAATCAACGTTTGGCAATCAATTAACTCCAACGCCTAGCAGATGGCCAAAACAATTTCGAGCCGTATTTCAAGCCGTATCTTTTGGGCCACTCCAAAACACCTTTAAGCTAACCGAAAAAGCGAAACGAAGAATCGCCGCTGGGCCAAAATTGATAACATTGTAACATTGTTGGGCAACAACAAAACGTTGAATTTTCTGCATATAAATGAATTAATTTACAGTAGCTCCATCCCTTTTACACTCTATCTCGTTCTCTTTCACCCTTTCACTCTCTGCTTTGCTCTCTATCTCTCTGCAGTCAACCCATTCTGGCTGGAGGCTGTGTACAGGGCTAATTTCCATAAGCCTCGAACTGAAGAAGTCGCAACGCCATTGTTATGCTAACTGAGGTAAGACAGGGACCTCGAAAAGAGGGAGGTGTACGTGTATGTACAGAAAAAAAGGGGTTGCTTCGCAGCCCAAGGACCACCAGGTTAGAGTGCACACGGTACGGTGAAGTGTAGTCGAGTGGACCGAACTGAGTGGAACTGAATCCGCTCAGAAAACGGCTGTTAGCCAGCGGCCAAGCTAAGCTCACCGCCAGGACAAATTGCAGTACAATTGGCAGAGTCTCACAAAGTCTCTCGCTTTAAAGCAAGAAGGAGAGCGCTACACTGGAGTTCACACGACTGTTGTATACCCCGTGTAAGCGAATCACAGGCAAAGCGAGCAAAAGCTGACTGCTACGCGCCTAACGCTACTTGTCTAGCTAACTGCTATGCAACTGCAGCACACTTACTGTCGCTCTGTCTCGCTTGCACTTGCATTAAGTACGGCTAACTTTATTAGTTATAAGCCGATTTATATAAAACTTACAGAATCGTTTAATAGCAATATACTGTATATAGGTACTAAATTTAAAGAATCTGCATTTAGAAATAAGCGCTTAAATGGGCTCCCAAATATTTAGTTTCTAGCTATTGGGCAAAGAGGGAGTGTTATCAAAAAGTTATTAAATTTTTAAGTGTTTATATACTAAAATTGCTGCTACCAGCTCTCACCAACAGACAGATCCATTTGTTTATATGACTACATTGACTCGGTAAGCATACTTCCAACAAACCGCTCATACCCTTCTCACTGGGAATACCAAAAAGAGCAACCCATGTAAGCACCTTAAATAAGTGAACAGCCTTAAAAGTAACTGTAACTGTTACAGCTACTGTTCTTTATTTTTTTGCTATTCTCTCAGATGAACCTAATCGTCCGTGAGGGTGCAAGGGATGGGAATGAAAATGGCAATGGTATGGGAAGGAAAATGGGAAGGGAATTGGGAATGGATAGGAAAATCCAGTGGGAAGCTGCTTATAACCATTGTGCAGTCGCTTGCAATTGCCTGTGAAATTGCATTGAAATGCGAATTGCATTAGACCAACAACAATAACAACAGCAGCAACAAGAACAACAACAGTAATAATGATGATGATGATGATGAAAACTCAACGCCCCTGCGGTCCTGTCAATCAGAAAATACGTAAGGTGTGCGCTGTCAGATTTTCCAATTTTCTTGTGTAGCGGGCGCTATAAATTTTATACGCTTCTCGAAACTTTATTTTATGTCTGCTCACTGGCTGACTGCCTCACTGCCTGAGGCTGGCTAGCTGGCTGAGAACGCCGTTAATTTACGACATATACTCCCCATGGCTCGGTTGATATATTGTATACAAAGATACGAACATTTTCAAATCTCTCTAACCAAATTCAAAAACAAAATAATCGAAGCAATCGCGTGATTCTACATTCGATTGGATTTTGAAATAAAACACACTGCACACTAGAACTGGAAGAAGTATCATAGTTTAAAGCGATGTTGCGTTAAAGAAATTGACAAAAATTATCCACCGGGATTTATCAGTAATGGCTTGGGGAAATGAAAATATCGATAAATATTGTTAAAAATTGTTAATTGTATAGTTAAACATAATAACATAATTTAAATTGCACTGTAACTTGTGTAATATGCACGGTTTTATTAGACTTCTCAATAATCGACTTTTTTAACAATCGAATTTATCGACAGTCAAAAATGATATAGACCAGTTTAAAAATTAAACGTATCTTCATGAAAAATAGATTAAATAAGCAGTTGTTACGTATCTATACTATAACACACCCATTGCCATAAAGGTTATCGAATTTTTACCGGTAAATATCGATTTTATCGAAGTAAAAACCTGCGATTCCGCCAGACCTACAGCTATACACTGTGTGACAAAGACAGACAGAGCTTGAGTAGAAATGGAAGTGAGAGCGGAGATTCAAATTGTGGGAGATATACACATATGTAAATGAGGAGTAAGGCAGCAGGGGTACAGAACGTGGATGGGGCAAAGTGAATCCCATACAGACATGCCACAAATGGACTGCGTTGTGACAGGCACACACTGATTCAGCAAAGAAGCCACAGCCAACACTACCAAGGGAGACATGTGTCAAATGTGGTGTGCACAGAGTGTGTATGGCGTGTGTGTGTGTGTGTGTGTTGGGTGCGTGGTGTAGTCCCATGTTTATGGAACATTTAAAACATATTTTCTTGTAATTTGGTAAACTAATTGTTGCCGTTTGTTTTGACAATAAGGCATTTGTAGCTTTTCAGCGATCTTTGGCTGACGATTTGATTGACTTGAGCTGACAGCCCGACCAGCTCAGCCCCCTCCAACCGCCCTCTCTCCCGTTGCTCCCGTTGTGAAGACTTGGAATCCATCTCAGTTCCTGCCAATATAGGCACTTTTCACTGTTTGTTGTTAATCTCTAGCCGATTTGTATTTTGTTTTTGGGGTTTTCCGGTTGCATTGCATTATGTTCGACATGTACGGACATGTAATTGATATATTGGCTGCAGCGTGCACTAAAGTAGGGGACTTCCCCGTTAACCGCAGCCAACTTAACAGATGTTGTGACGTTGTTTGTTTACATTCGATTGTTTTAAAACTAATGCTGATCCCTGCAGTTTTTGGTATTTTAAATCTAGTTCCGAAACTGTAAATGTTGACAGGAAACTTGCGAACCAAAGTACTTGATATATACAGTTTGTTTCAGAATTTATTTTTATTTTTGGTGCATTCAATCTGGGAATCTTGATTTTATATTGAAATCCACAAAAGCCCTCGGTACTCAGGCAATGTAATCACTCAAAAATTCTATAGAAAATGCATAAAAACTCAAGCATGGTTTGTATACACAAATTTGTTTGCTGGTAATTAACAAATTTAGGGGAACAAAATCATTAATTCCAACAATATAAAATCAGAGTTTATTTCCAACAATAATACAAACATTAACGGCACAACCAGGCCCTTTACATATGTATGTGTGTGTGTAGCATATTCATTCTTTATAGTGCAGCTCGAGACCCATTCCAAACTTGCATTCTGGCAGACGTCGTTGTCGTCGCTGCTTCTACAAATCCACAAATTTATATATATATGTGTGTGTGTGTGTGTATATAAAAAAAGTCTAATAAGTACTGAGTGCCTGCCAGTTGTAGTTGTAGCTGCATATGTATCTGTAACTGTGTAAATGTATCTGCATCTGACCGGGGGCTGATTGCGCGTGTTTTTTTTTCTGGGAAAAAAATGTCGACGCAACGTCTACGGTGTGCCAGAAGATCTATAAAACTCAGACAAGCGCATAACTGCAAATGATCATTAAATAGGTGCAGAACGCGCCAGTTTATGGCCGCAACGTTTAGGCCAAAAAAGAAGCAGAAAAATATATATATGTACATATGTATATGGATATAAAATGCCACTAAATTGCAAGAAGAAAACAAGACAATCACTTGCTGTGGGTCAACTGTGAAAACTGGTAGATTGTCAAGCTCAAAATGTCTCTAATAACATGGCTTTTGGTCGCTGATTTCGCTCTGGGAAAGTGCCCTTGACACTCTCTTTCTCCATCTCTATCCCCACTCCCCCCCTCGCCATCCATTACTCCCTGTTGAACTTACAACCTGAGCCTCTTCCTGTTTATTCAACTGATTTCAGTGTTCCACTTCCACTTAACAACAGATCACAACATTTCCTCTCTGCCACTCTAACAATTTGTCAACGATCATGATCATTTTGCTCATTATGATCAGCATGATTAGTGTGAAAAGTGCAGCACAAAATGGCCGACATTTGTGTACGGTAAGACCACCATAAACTTTATCAAACATTCAGTTGCTCAATTAAATCAACCCCCAAAAGAAAAAGGTTTCACCCTCGTTTTCTAGCTCTATTGCACTCACTCTCTAGCCTTCTCTTTCCTGCCATCTCTTTTGGGAAAACTTCCCCGTTTCATTCGCTTTTTGGAAACATTTTTTTTGGTGCTGCCCTGCGTCTGTTTGTCTAAAGGATCAGGCGCTGTGTTTGCATATGGACGCGTTAATTGCCCATAGTGGCGAACGTTTAAAGCCGCCACAAATCCAACTGCACCCCAAAAACCAGAATGTCAAGAGCAGTCCCCTCGCCTCTCCTCCTTCCCCGTACTCCTGCTGCTTTTTACCTACGTCTGTGTGCTAAAAAGATAAAGTATCCATTGAGTTTCTCTGTCGTTGTTTGCTCCGCGCTTGTTTTTCATGTTGTAAAGTTAATTATAAATTAAATATTGATTCTGTGGCGTGTGCTCCGGCTCGGGCTACGGCTACGGCTACGGCTGCGGCTGTGACTCCGGCGTACGAGACTCCGTGTCGTTTAGCGCCAGTTGCTGGCGCTCATCAAATCTTCCACGCCAGTTGGCCAAGATACACACACCGCAATACATATATAAATATATATGTTTATGTATATGTATGGGTATGTTTTAAATGAGTTTGTATCTTGATTGTTGTATCTGCGTGTGCATTTCCCGCAGCATCAAATTGATTGGTCACGTATGATTTATTAATATTTGCTTTTCATTACGCATACGCAGCGTTGCACGCAACAACTGCAGCAGCTGTTTTAATTGGTTTAAAATTTCCATTGACGCGTTTTCCAATTGTGCAGTTGTTGCAATTGTTCCACTTGTTGTTGTTCCATTGCACAATTGTGTGCTGAAAGTGCTGGAATTGCCCGCAGTGGTCTGAGGTTTAATAGACAACAGCTGTGATCGATTGGCTTAAGCTTTCAGAGACAGATTCAAATTACAGTTCTATCCATGACATCTGGCGGATATTGAAGACGGTTCTAGTATCTGTTTAAAATCGCTACTGATTTCTTTAATACTTTTAGCACCTATAGTAATTAAATTAAGATTTAATTGACTATTTGTACGGTATTTTTAGACCTGGCCTCCATTTTTAAATAATTATTCATAATCATTCAAACATTTCATTAGTAATTCTATGGTATTTTTATACTTAATTGTTTTCTGAGTTATATTGTAAATTAAATTATTTAAAGTTGACTTAAAAAAATATTTTTCACTTCAATGAATGCAATATTTTTTTTGACAATTTTATCAATAACGTTGCTATATAATAACTTGGGTTAAACTACTTTTACTGACTGAATTATCATATTAGTGGTTATTAGTTAGTTATTTTACGACTTTTAAAATATATAACATAGAGTAAAGTTTTAAATATAGAGATAAAATATATAGTTTAATTATTTTTTTTATCTAAGCTTGGCTGTTTTCTGAATTTCTTTTCGAGTTAACTTCATCTATATTAAGCAAGATATATTATGTTTTAATTAAATACAAATGTAGAATATTAGTTTTAGAAATTTCTCTCCATATTGTATATAAAATGGAAGTATCATATCTTAAGTACAATTTGTAATGCTTAAAAGCACAATATTTCAGAAAATAAATCTTAATTATTAACTGTAAAGAAAGCGATATATGAAAATGTTACAAATTTAATACCAAGCCATACTGTAAACTGCTTACATTTCGAGCTCTTAAACTCACCATAAACTCTAAAAGACACAGCATAACAAAGGTCAAAACTATGTTAATGCAAATTTAATATCTTTAACTGAAAATTTGTTAAAATTTAGCTAAATGTTGACGCAGAATAAAACAGCGACGGCAAAACAGTAGAAAGGCCTTGCTGCAAAAGACCAACACAGTTGTGTAATGTATCTATGTGACGACAGGTAAGCCAGTCAGATAGATACATAGACAGTGGGATAGATAGTTGGACAGACAGACTGTTGAAAAGATGGACAAACGGCAGAAGTGCTTGTAATTTATGTGCGAGCCGTGGTGGCGGCCATAAGCGTGGGCCATGGCTAGGCAGAGAGGGCCAGGCCAGTACCAACGATCGACTGGTCAAAACAAAGACAACAACAATAATAACAGCAGCTACAGCAATTGAAGTAACCACTGGCTGTGTGTGTGTAAGTGTGTGTGGTTTGTGTGGCTTTTGCTTCTGACTACGACTCCAACGCCAACGCCGACGACGACGCTAGCAGCGCGACCCGAACGAGTTGTGATGCCCACAATTGTTGTAGCTGTCGTTGCTGCGCTGCCAGCGCCGGCAGCGCAGTCGAGGTGGTTATTTTCATAAATGCTCTAAGCAGAAACAGCAACAGCTACAACAGTGAGAGACGCGCTGTCTGTGTGTGTGCTTGTGCGTGTAACCGTGTGTCGGTGTGTGTGTGAGATAAATTTGTACATCTGTGGTCGCTCTGTCGAAGCATCGGTCGCTGTCGCAGTCACAGTCGCTGCTGGCGTCGACTGCGCTGCGTGTGCTCTTGTTTGGCCGCAAGAGGGCGGAGCCAGCAAAACAATTTTTGGCGAGCTTTGGCGCTCATTTAAATGTTAAAACTTGTTTGGTTGTTGTTGCTGCTGCTGTTATTGCTGTTGTTGTTGTTGTTGTTGTAGCGGCACGCCCCAGTTAGATACATAAATATTTATGCACCATAGATACTTTTGCTAAGGTTTTTGGCCAAGGTGTGAACTGCGCCTGACTGCCAAAACTGCCTGAGTGCGAGCGAGAAAGCCTGCTGCAGTGCGAGACTCTAAGTGTAGTAGAAAGTGTATGCCAAAGCGAGATAGCAATACACAATGACGACGCTAAAGGTGCAAAACTTGTTGTTGTTGCTGTTGTTGTCGTTGCTTGCTGAAGATTATGAAAAAGTTTAGCAAACGACCTAAAAAAAAAGAAATGCGAAATGGCTGCCACTACCCCGTCTCCTATCCGCACACTGCCCACTTTTTGCAGTAATTATTTACATTTTTTTTTTAAATTATTGATTTTTTTATGTCTGCCATTTATTTATTAATTTGTTTTGCGATTTTGGATTTTTTACATGCCGCCAAGGAGAGTCAGTAGCTGAAAGTACCTGGACAGCCCCTCTCTGCCGCTCTCTTTATGCTCTCTTGCTGTCTCCTACTCTTCCCTTTCGCCTTTGTTTTTTGTGTTTATTATCGTTTTGCATAATTTCGCTAATTTTGCTGTTTATTTTTGCACAACGCACAATCGAACACGCCCCCTGCCCCTGCCTCTCACCGCCCCTCCGCCCAGCAATCATTTATTGGCTTTGTGTTTGTGTCAACAATCTTTTATATGTTGTATCTATATACATTTATATCTATCAATTTCTCTCTTTTTTCGCTGTCGATTGCGCTAATTTATTTTATTGTATTTGAATGTGTGTGCGAGTTACTGTGTGCGCGTGTGTATCTGTATCTGTGTGTGTGTTGTTGTTGCTGCCGCTGTCCGTTGATTTGTAATTGCTTTGATTTCTGCTGCTTTCCTAAAATTTATTTGAAATTTTAATTGTGAAAATATTATGCTTTGGATTATGCGATTTATTTGTTA
This sequence comes from Drosophila dunni, assembly GCA_018152125.1. NCBI lineage: Eukaryota > Metazoa > Arthropoda > Insecta > Diptera > Drosophilidae > Drosophila > Drosophila dunni. The sequence continues at coordinate 6,072,278 of JAECXC010000286.1, forward strand.
TTAAACGGAAGTCATGAAAATGAAAATTGAAAATGGAAAATGCCGAATGCCGAATGGAAAATTGAAAATTGTAATTGTAATTTACCATTGTTATTTCGCATTTCGTTAGCTCTATTGTTGTTATTTATTTGAAATGGTATCCGGCGGATAAATTTTGTTGCGAGACAGAAAATCTCGCACTTTTTCACTCACTTTTTTATTGGTTTTTGTTGTTGTTTTTTGATTTTTAAATGAAGCTTGAAACATTTCCATTTTGATTGTTTGTTATTTCTATTGTTGTTATTTTGTGGAAGATTTGTTCTAACATTTTATGATGCATTGATTTGTAATATTTCAATTAAATTGTCAGTGCATAATTTAAAATCAATATATGTACATGTGTTCTAAAGTGTTTAAGCGGTGTGGGGGAAGGGGTGGTAGGGGGTTTAGGGATTTATTAACATGTGGAATAATAAAATGCGAGAATTATTTGATTTACCGACTGTAATATAGAACGATTTATGATCAATTTTTTAGCCGAGTTCGTGGAAGAAATTTGAATTGTTTGAAAATCCTTCAGTAGGTGGAGAAAGCGAAATTGATGAGTGCACAGAGAGGAGAAAGATACGTTAGTACTTATCAAAATTTATTTTAATATAAGTGCAAATTACTTAGACTCTTAAATCTAAAGTTATTAAGTTAGTTCGCATTAAGTTTTTGAACTTTTTACTTATTTATAAAATAGTTCTAAAAAATCTTTAACCAAACATGCAGCATTTTATAAACAAATCAATTATAATGAATAAAATGTATATCTTATTAGCTGACTAAATCAATTAAAAACTTTATATATCAATTAAACTTTATAGAGCATTTTAGTATATTATTATTCAGAATTATTTATATGCCCAAGTTGAAAGACAATCGTCACTTACTCCACTCGAAGTGATTTCCAAATTGATTTCCCTTCTGCCCAAGAAAAGTAAACAACATAAATCGATTATTGATTACAGGGTGTCCCCTCATGTGGCATATGAGCATTTAAAAAGGCGAGTAAACGCTTGAAATTCAATATTGAATTTGCAGGGAGGATAAAACTAATTAAATGGAAGCACTTTGCAGCCGTTGGCCGAAACGAAGCGGTAGATAGTCGCCATTATGAATGCCCATTGAGAGCAGTTGACAAACAGAGTGCAAGAAAGAGAGAGAGAAAGGTAGAGAGAGGGAGAGGGGGAGAGCTGAGGAAGTAGGGGAAGCAGCGATGGCAACAAAAACTCAAATTCGGGCATAAGTGACAATTCAATAAGCCATGACGTGGCCCAATGTTTATTTAGCATATTGCGACGGCGAATGAGCGACGCGACGCTTCGTTTGCTGCGGAAGTGTGTGGAGGGGGAGAGCAGCGGCAGCAGGAGAGGGAACGGGAGGGGCAGGGAAAGGAGCAGGAGAAGTGCCTGCAACTGCTGCGGTTAAACGGTGGTCTGTTTGCCCAGACAATTTAACAGACTCTCATTCACTGTCTCACTCCCGCTCTCGCTTACACTCTCACGCTCTCACTCACACTCTTTCGCGCTCTCTGAAACGCTTTAACACCAAAGATGCGGAGGCTGCGACTGTCACATAGTCAAAGTTGTCGTTTGTCGTTTCTTCTGCTCGGTGTTGAAATGTTTATTTAGGACAAATTGTCAGCGTGTGTGTGTGTGTGTGTGTGTGTGAGTGTGCTCTTAGTGTGTGTGTGTGTGTGTGTGTAGGCAGCAGGAAATTGCTCATTGTGGCCAGGGTTGGCTAGAGTTATGGCAACTCAAACAGGCTTGTTAAACTTGTGTTTCCCATGCCCACAAAACCACATACCAATTAATATGCTCCATTTTCTTGGGTTTTAGGATATGGCGTGCAGGGTATTTGTGATTCTTGCACACGCGCCTCTTAACCATTTGAGTGACTTATTTTTTTCTGCTTGTCAAATTGACTGCAAAATCTTTGTAGACTTTAAGCTAGAAAATATTGACTGCCAGTTTTAAGATACTTTCGTATCTTTTGAGGGATTGGCAGACTTAAAAGATAATAAAAAGATAAAGCTGTATTTCAGTTACAAATGCTAATTGATTCATTTAATAATTAATGCTTTTTGGGACTCACTAAAAGTATCTGATTGAAGAAACTATATTTTCAGAGTCAACAAAGCAAAAAAATGACATTATCCTTAAATTAAAAATTGTTTAACAAAAAAATCTGAGTTTGATTTTACCTGATATCGACTATGCTGGCCTTTAATTTTTCTCTCTGTGTGAAAGCACCTTTAAAGCCGGGTATATTCATTTGTTTACTCGCTATGCAACATACTTGCCGCATGCACCTTCCCCATCTGTCCCCTCCCGCCGTCGTATTGCATCTCGGGACCCCTCCGGTGCTGCAACTTCTGCAGTTTCTTCGTGAGCAACGTGTCTGTTTGTCGTCGTAGTCGCCCACTGTAGTTGTTTTCACAATGTAAATATTTAAATATTTTCAAGACAAACATTTGCTTGTTATCTCTGAAAATATGTTGTTAAAATATTTGCTAAGTAAACTGGTTAAAAATTACAACAAATTCTTTGCCTCTAATATGGTCTGCTGTCTTGTCTCTTTGCCATTTGTTTTATTAATATTTTTTTCTCTCTTTTTGTATTCAACACTTTTCACTTTTCACGCAAGGCGTGGAAAAACAACGCACAGCTTCCCAGGCGAGTTCCTATTTTTTTTCTTTTTGAGTTATATTCATATGCATCTGGTGGTTGCCTTCTCGCATGCAGTGTGTCTACGTGTGTGTGACTGTGTGTTTGTTGTTGTTACAATTATTGCTGCCGCTGGTGTTGTAGTTGTAGTTATTGCTGCTGATGTTGTTGTTGTTATTATTATTGCTGTGGCTCGTGCAGACAGCGCGGCACCAAGTGTTTCACATCTGAGCAAAAAAGCACAAAACGAGAAAAAAACCAAATAAAATGAAATCGAAAGAAACGATGAAAAATGAGAACGGCAATAGAAACAAAACTGATTCTTACAAAAATTCCAAGCGCACGCAGCAAACGGTCGTTCATGCGGTCAAAGTCCATTTCGTTGTGGATCCTGTTCCCGTTTTCCACTCTGTTCCACTGCATTCCACTTTGTCTCCTCAAGTGGCACTTGTTCTTGTCTCTCGCTTACTCCAACTCCACCTTCTACTCCCCCTTTTCCACCTCTTTTTAAACTTTTGCCATCGTTTCACATTCACGCAACACATTCCAATTGCCATTGTCTGACATTAATTATAGCGCAAACGATCGATTAGGCGCATTTTAAAATTCATTAATGAATTGTTTCTCAAACAGAGGCAACAACATAGATAGATATGTGCGTACAACAAAACTATGTACATAAATAATCAGCTACATGCGCGCCCCAATGTCTATATGACGAAGCAGGTTGGCATTGCCACAGTGGCGATCAAAAGTTAATGGACACTCGCTTGATAAAATGCTGAGTTAATGAGTGTGTGGGTAATTTATTGGGTAAAAATGTATTCCAGCAAATAAATTGTATGCAAGGTATTCTATTTGAATAATTTAGAAACTTTTGAAGAGTTTTGTTTTTTAATATTAATTATAAACAATTTTAATATTATTTTATTTTGATCATTTATTTTATTTTTTTATTAATTTGAGGAGTATATTTTTACAACTTGTTCTTTCTTATTTTAAGTCTTTAAAATAATTTACCCTGAAATTATAATTAAATACTGGTTTAATTGTAAATTTTATTTGGGCTTTAAAAAATATAATAAAATAATAGAGTTCACAATCTCATTTCGGTAGAATTACTTTTGCTTCTCACTGTTATGCCTGTTAGCTTCACACACAATAACAAATTAAGGGAAAAACTGACTGAAAAATGACGAGCTGACGATTTGTTTGGTATTTTGATATCGACAACAACACAACATTTTCAGGCATCAACCAGACCATCAGGAACACACTCCCACACACACACACACCCATTAGACTGGCGTCTATGTCGACAAGAAGCTTCCAATCCCAAATCCCCTTCCAAAATGAAAACTTCAGTCCAAAAACTTATTATGCACAAATAAATAGCTGTAGGATGGGAAGAGGAGAGGAAGGGTGGAGATGGGTGGAGAGGGAGGAGAAAAGAAAATGCTCAACACCGATAAAAATGTAGAAATGCTGTTGCTTTAGGTTTTTCAGTTGATTTATACGACGAACGGAAATCGTAGACTTTTCGACGCTCAGCATGAGTGCAGCAGACATTGAGGAGGCCAGCTACAGCTACAGATACAAATACATGTGCAGTTACAGATACAGATACAGATACTTAGCTATACAGTGAGCAGACATGTGTTGTATCTTCCAAATACTTGCCAACTACTACAAATTGGGCAAAGCAAATTGGCTTGCAAACAAATTAATATCCATCGATCTGAAACTGCCAGAGAGCAGAACAGATCACAACACACCGATCTATGATCAATGATCGGTTAAGATCCCATCCGATTCGATTCAAACCGATCTGATTTGATCGGTTTGTGTGCGGATTCGAAATTGTGTGTATAATTTGGGTTATCTAAACAAAGTAATAAATATTTTCTATCTTTTTTGACCCAATCCAATCCAAACCAATTCCTATTCAATCCAAATGCCATTCAGGTGGTTTTCTTTGCAGGTTTGCTCGCGAGGGCAGTTCATTGTGTTTTCATTTTCCATGTAACCGTGTACTATTTATATAAATGCCGGGAGCTGTCGTAACCATAAATTAGCACCTCCTTTCGACTCTGGGCCATATCTGCCATATGGCTTGCATAAAAACTGCAGAATGCAGATCAGAATTCAGCCGATAGATTTATCTGCCAATCCATTTCTAAATGAGTCGCTCAGAAAACAGTTTATTCTGTATTGCCTGTTTGTCTTGACGGTTCTCTGCTGCCCGTTGTCGGTTGTTGGTTGTCTGTTGTTTGTTGTCTGCTTCAATTCCATTTTCATTTTCATTTTCAATTCCAATTATTATATTTACAATTTTCGCTGTTTTCTAGCTGCTTCCGTAAACAAGCCAAAGAAATGCCCTTGAGCTTTGGCTTTGGCTGCAGCTAAAGATTAATGTTGAGTGGCTGCAACAGCGGCAACAGCAAGTGGCAGCTGATCATGATGATTGCAGGGTCACTGCTGATAATCAGTGTTGATGGTATAGCGTGTTTCAAGCCAAATTACATGCGAGGACTAGAACTTCAAATAGTTAGCCTTTTTTTGGGTACTTATGCTCACTGCCGACCACATGATTTTTTCACTGTCAGCAGTCTGACTCTGACTAACTGAGACTCCCAGACCGATCTTAAACTCAAGACTTACCTCTTCTAGGACCCATTGCTAGCCACGTTCTTAAAAGCTGTACAGGATTGGCAGCAGAGCAAAAAGGCATGGAGTGAGATCGGCTGTTGGTCGGAGGTGGCAACTGCATTCGCACAGCATGAGCTGGCGCTACTGCAGCCCAGTTTGGATGTCTGTTTTATAGCCACGTGCGAGGAGTGGCAGGTCGGTGGGCAGCGCGACAGTGGGAGGCAGTGGGAGGCGTTGTGTTACCACCTCCGTGGGCCATAAATCTGCAGTTCGCCTGTGGCGCAATGAACTCGCCCATCGACAAGCTTCTTCATGCAACTACTACACCTCCGCCTGCTGCACCGCTTTCTTCTTCTCCCCTCTCTTTCCCTACTCCATTTCTACCACCCTCACTTTTCTTCTTTCTCCCGAAAGTCGTTTGTGGTTTGTTTAGTTTGCAGGCGACGATAAACACCTTGGCGCCAGTTTATAGCAGCTTGTGGGCAAAGACGTTAGTTGGTGGTGCTAAGAGGGAGGGTGAAGGCAGCCAGGAATTCGTAAAGCATTTAAACGTGCACTTATTAAAAAACTCAGTGTTTGACAGTGCCAAAAAGCACTTGAGAGCAGCTCATTAAGCACTGCATGTTACCTCTTTGGCAGCGATAATGGCCAAAATAAAAGGGACTTTTAGCCCGTACACTGGCATTGAAGATTTTTCTGTATTTTCTTTGGGAAACTAGGTCTCTTGGTACAAGATAATGTGTCTAATCAACCGTGCTCTCGAACCTAGAGAAATTTAAAAAGAAACTTGAATTTTTCAATTAGAAAAAAATTCCCTAAGACCAAAATTTATTAACTTCTGATAATTGCTATACACGAATTGAGCAGTGATTAAGAAGGTGCCAAATTTATATTTCACTTTCCATCAATTTTTGAGTTTTTAAATAGTTTAATGTCTACCACAGTAAATTATAATATTTTAATAGACTAAAAATTTCCTTTCACAATCTAATTCCAAGATTTTGAATACATTTTTCGATCAGTGCAGCATATGACTATCGATCAGATGAAAAGTCAGACACAGACACAGACACTTAGGATGGCCGATAACAGTGACGACTCTCTGGCGGGCGTCGTGCGGTGAGAGTTTCCGTTGAAATGGCTTGAAATTACACACTATATGGCGGCAATTATGCATGCATTTATGTTATTGTTAATTGTTTAAACAATACGCTTTAGCACTATTATTTGTACGTGTGCTCTGCATGTGATATTTGGCTGGCACTTCAGCTGCACTTGAGTGGAGAGCGGTGAGGGGCGGGCATGGAGGAGGGAAGGGGCAGGGAGTTGTGTGTGTTATGAAATAGACGATGAAAATGCCTTTTACATGCGCGTCTGAATGGTTTGCATTCATTCATTCAATTGTACATTTAAAAGATTTCGATATTTAATTCACAAAAATTAAGTATACGCAATGTGAATTGGTTTAAAGAGGGCTTTAAGCGAATATTGAGTAGAAAATGAGCTAATTATTGTAATCTATGGAAATATTGTTAATTTATCTATATGATGTGAACTTAAATCTTTAAAATAAATATTCTTTAATTATAAATCAAAATATAAAATTCAAATTTAAGTGTTTAAAAAGCTTAAAAATAGCTGTAAATATTTTATCAGTATTTTTCTATGACCTATTCGGTCACTTGAATATTTCCACTCATTTTACAGAATTTGTGTATAAAAATCTAAGCCAAATTTGCTTACGATCGCGTAAAATGTGTAATAAAATTGTGTTAATGGTTTAGTCTTAAGAAAATAAGTCAATTGAAAACATAATTAAATGCGATTCCACAAACTGTGTGGAAAGTATTTAATTTTTTTCCTTTTTTGATTTATAGCACTTCCATGGAAATTGTCGACAATTTGTCTGGCCCTGCAGAAGAAGAAAACATTGAGAAGCGGAGAAGCTATAGAACGAGTTGGAAAGAAGTCGTTTCCGTGATTTACGCACAACGAAATTCCAAAATAAACAATGGGTTTTAGTAAGTATTGGCAGGGAGCAATATCTCCACAGTTTGCTGTAGGAGTTGGGGCTCGAGAGGGACAGAGGGACTGACGGGGAGCTAAAACTGCTGCCCAGATGAGCTGCGACTTTTTTTGATTATTTAACTTTGGGTTTAACGGCGGCCTGGCACTTTGATAGTGCTGAATTCGCTAATTTTGATATCGCCTTATAAACGGGAATCGGTCCCGTTTTCGATTTCCAATTCAATTTGTATGCGGCATTATTTATTTGCTTATGTCGCGCCAACTGGTTGGCAACTTCGGTCGGCAGCATCAAATGGCCAAAAGCTGATGGCCAACAACTGTTTGTCTGACGCATAAACATATCCACATTGATGTGCTAATACCAATACCGAAATGTGACATCAAAGCACAGCCCCCTTCCCCGTTCCCATCGCCCCACCCCCCAACGCAGCTGATAAGCAAAATAAACTGCACATCAGCAGTGCCATAATCAAATATATGTGCGTGTGTGTGCAAAAGCGAGATAGCATCATTACACTTTTTTCTATCCCTTTCCCTTTTTCTTCGTTTCCTTCTTTTCTTTTTTCTTCTGCGTCGCGACGCTTCGTTTAATCACCGTTTGAGCGCCATCTGCTGGCGTCTGCTAGCAACTGCATTCCACCTCCACTGTTCCCATACGCTCTGCCGCTCTCCGACACGTGCTCTCTCTCGTTGCGCTCTCTCTTCCACTGCACGCTTGCTCTCCCTGTTTAGATCAATGCATTTCAAGCGCAACAGTCAATCAAAAAAGTTGTTGTTGCAATTTTCTTGCGAATATGTGTGTGTATGAATTTTTGCTTTTGTTGTTGCCGTCCACGTCAGTCAGCCTAGGCCAATAAATTGCCATCATCTATCGCTTCCCCACTCTCTTTTTCCTTCTTCTCCTTCGCCTTTCCTTCTCCTTTGGCTGACTGACTGACTGCAGGCTAATTTACTCAAATGTCGACGCCTGGCGCTGTTATTTTTTTGTTGTATTTTCTTTTTTGCATATTTGCTTTGCCGTAGTTGTTGTTGTTGCTGTTGTTGCTGCTCTTATTGTTGTTGCATAAATCGATCATAAATTTAATTTGAAAATTGCTGCCTTTGGTTTTGTGCTGCAGCCAGGCAACTCCAAAGCCATTTGCGTATTTATAACTCAATAAAACTTCAAAAGTGTTCGAAAACATTCGCTCTCAAAGTTTGTTTAATGCCATAAAAATGCATTTGTTGTTGGTTATGCCCCCTGTCCTCTATCCCCTCCCGTTTCCCCTTGCCATGTCTTCCCATGGTCGACACTAAAACTCGGCCATAGCTTTATGGGCTCTATAACTGCCAATATGAGGAAAACGGAAGTTTACTCTACGCGTTTTTGTTTAGGGATCATTTTGATCAAGTATTTTTTTACTCGTATTCTGCCGTTTGAAATTCAAACTTTGAATCAACACTACAAAAGTTGAAATTACCCCAAGCTTTGATCTAGAACTTGGGGCCCTGAAGAAGCTTTGATCTGAATTTTATGGTATTTTCAGAAGCCTTTATCTTTAATATGTCTGGGGACTTTGGTGGCATACTTATAGTTAAGTAAGTTTGAAAATTGCATGGCATCTATTACTATATTTGGTATAATAAATATCTGAAGACTGTTTATGTAAATAAAATAAGTAATTTGCTTTAGTTAAAAACTGACTTAGTCTTTGTTAACTATATAATTTATTAATTTACTTTAATAAAATCAAGTGTACTTAACTTTTAGATGACTTGGGCACAGCGTAATCTACCTAAAACTCATATAGTTTTAGAGTTCTCTAAGTGGAATGCCTAAAATATATTGGATTTTATGTTTTAAGACCAAGAGTGTCTTTAAAAGGACTGAAAAATTCACTTTTTGGCTATATAAACAACCTTGTTTAAGTCTTTAGTTATAAGCATATCTCGAGTACTGCCATTTAAAAGTAAGAATAAATTTTCTGTCGACTGAGTTGTTCATTTGTTTAGGGAAAATAATATAACATGGCATCTACATATATACTATATTTTATAAAATAAAATTCTAAAGACTGTTTATGTAAATAAAATACCTCATGTTGATAAATCTATATTAATGTAAACTGTAGATTAAGATATAGTGAAACCTCCTGCAACGAACACACATAATAAACGAGGGCGTCCGCTCACACGGATAATTTGTCAGTGATTTTGAAGATACATTAAATAAAGTTATCTCTATCCTAAGGGGATTATACCATATTATAGTTATAATAAGTACTATAAACATTAGCTGTACTTTATTTTAATAGTTAATGCCTCTTCTCATGTCCTCTGATGTCAGTTTCAAACCATTGCGTAACTGAATATACCCTTTGCCAGGGTATTGTATTATTTCCATATTATGTAACTATATGTGACACATATTATGTGTTTGTACGAGTATGTTTGCAGCACGTAATTTACTTTAGAACCCGGTGTCTCTATTATAGCCTGGTTAATTGCAACGACAGCTGCCAAAACAACAGCAAACCGCGCAAGAACAACAACAACAACAACAAGTACAAGAAGAACAAGAACAGCGAGAGCAGCAACAACAACAACAACAACAACAAGAACAAGAACAACAACAACAATAAGGACAACAAGCGTTGTTCGCTGCTGTTGTCATCGTCGTCGTTTGAATTTATTGTTATAACGGCGCAATGATAACAGGTCATCAGCACAACTGGGCAGGTAAATAAATATGTAGTATATACAGCAAACAGCAGTATGGACAGTCGGTGAAGGGGTGGAGGGTGGAGAGAGGGAGGAAAGGGGGACAGTCGCGAAAAATAAGCAGCGTTAATTACAAAAGGAGCTGCTCAGCTCATAGATAACCCCTTTTGGGGGGAGTGTAGGGGGCGGGGGCTCGGCTAATACTTGCATTTAATTAGGCTTGCAATAATATTTATGTAAATCGGGTCTGGCTGCAGGACGAACAGGACACAGAACGCAGTACGCAGACAGCAGCTGTCAATATTTGTGCTTGTCGTTTTTGGGCCTCGTTTGATTTGATTACCGAGTTGTGAGTGTGTTAGTGCGTGTGTGGGTGTGTGCAGCATGTCCTGTGGCCTGTGTCCTGCATCTGCTTAGTGCATCCTTATCGCTATGCAAACAGCACCGCATTTTGGCTGTTGTCGCCATCGTCAATTGTTTTTTGTTTTTCTTGGGACCACCCGCGCAATCTGCCACTGACACTGACACTGCCCCGCCATGCTCAAAACATTTTCCATTTCCATTTGCTATTTTCCATTTAAACACTTTTCAAGTGATTTACCAAATTTTGTTGCTTTTGACACCGAATGGACTCGAATGCCCGACGCAGCTTTGTCAACGCAGCAGCAAACAAATTTTCAAAATGATTCCAAATGAATTTCAGCCGAATTTGTATAGACAAAGTCACAAGGATAAAGGACAGTTGGTGAAAGAGGTGGAGAGAGAGGGGTATGAGGGGAGTGAGAGAGTGTTAGAGGGGCTGCGAAAGAGTAAGAAATTAAAAGAAGGAAACTGAGAGAGAGACAACGATCTTGGACTGCTTTTAGTAATTTAATTATTAATTAGTACTTAAAAATTCTTTAATTTCCTTTTACTTTACATACTTTCTCTCAGTGTAACAGCGGAAAGAGTTGAAGCAGGAAAGAGCTTGTCCGTATTATTTTTTCTACACTTTTGTGGTATGTGGGGAGAGTTGAATTTGTGTGTGTGAACACTTTTAGGCCTAAAACACAAATTCAACTGGCTTTGGCACACTTTTCATATGCCCACCCAAAGTGCTTTCGGCTCAAAGCTTGAACGCCATTGAATACAATGGCCCAATGGCCTAAAGGCCCTTAGCCAAGCTCGTGCTTGAGCTTGGGCTGTAGCTGAAGCCGAGACTGAAGCTGAAGCTGAGACTCAAGCGACACCTGAGCAGAGTTTAGCCTACATCAAGACCAATACCAACACCAACACCACTACCAGTATCAATACCAATTCTATTACCAATACCAATGGTCATCGTCTGTCCAATTCGGTCTCAATGCCGCAGTGGCGCCAGGCGAGTAACTCAAGCTCAAGTGACAATGGTGGAAACATGACAGACGCACAATGGAGGCGCAGACCATGACAACAATCTTCACAATTTGCTCAACAACATCATCAATAGATCGCAAGATAGACAGGCAGACAGACAGATAGATAGATAGATAGATTGATGAATCGGTTGGGTAACTGGTTCGCTGGGGCTAATAAGCTGTCCTCGCCTCTTTTTAGACCCTGTACATAGTAAAAAGTAGCAGGGTTTGTTGAAATAGTTATTAGCTAGATGGATTTACAGCAAATAAATGCTTGATCATCAGCAAGAGAGTCTATATACATGTCAATTTGTGTAGTCAAGTGCAACTTAGCGTCTATAAGTGCTGAATACTCCCAATTTCCATGTAAGTTTGTCGGTGTTGACCTACTCCAACGTTGTACAGGGTGTTTTGCAGTCACCCCCATTCAGTTCTGGCCTTACTACCTTTTTTTGTGCCCATCATTAACGTTACGCATTTGGAATTGGACTTTGTGTTTTACTTTCTACCAATTAACTGCAATTGTTGGCCAATTAGAGGTGGCCATTATTAAATCGTGTATTTGTCAGTTATTTTAACTAAAGGTTTATAATTTACTCGATATTGTTGGCGGCTGGGAATAACCAAGTGAAAGCTAAGTATTTTTTTATTGTTCCAAAAGCATTTAGGAAATTTTCTTAGCTTTTATTCTTGAGTTTGAAAGGAATACAAATTTTGTATTATTCAGTATTTTAGTCAATAGCTTAAAGCTTTTGGCACGACTACTTAACTTTAACAAAAATTCCTATAGTAAAAAAATTTATTTTTTGAAATTTCTGATATCTGAATAGTATAAATTTAATATTAAATTAATATGTGGAATATTTTACAGCAAACTATAGGTCAGTCTGTTAATTGGTAGTTTTAAAAAGCAAAATGGTTTTTAAATTTTGACGGTTTTACTTAGTTATTGAAAACTATTAAATTATCTCAGTTAATTCCTAACTTTACAAATTTAAGGTGAATTTCTAAGAAACTTAAGTAGAATTTCTCATCAACCAGCAGCTTGAAATAAAATGAACTTTAAGAAATAAGAAATAATAATAACTAAAACGATAAACAATCTATTATGCAGAAGAACTTCTCCGGGTATTTTTTTTTTATCCCTTAGCTTAAATTTAGTTAAAGTCCAGACCCATAAATAATTGTCATTAAATAAAAGTATCTGCTCCGAGTAAATTTTAAACATAAAAATAAACACTTCTTTTTTGCCAATATATGAGTTTCCCTCAACACTTTAAGCCCTGCTTTGGTCACTAGCGTGGACTACAGCGTGTCGTGTTTAAAGTCAGTTAACGATAAACGTTGAAAATCTGATCAAAGTGCAGTTGAACGTAATTCATTGTCTGATTTCTCCAACACCAATACTGACTCATTCATTGAGTGCATAAAGAGCTCCTTTCCCCTCCCCACTCCCCACCACTTCCTCCCTCCCCTCTCCCTCAACAGCTGGTCATTCAATATGGTGTGATATTATGTTTATCAGCGGAATTTGCGTACGATATCGATTTCATTGGAAAATCTGTTTTTGAGCAATGCCAAGTGGAAGTGCAACTTGAATTCTCCACTTCATAAAACTCCCAATAAATTTCTCCAAGTGTAGTTGTTGTTTTTTTGTGTTTTATGATATTTTAACATATTCGTTTTTTAATACAGTTTTGTGTATGCTAATTTTGATAATAGTTTTATAGTTATTTTGTTTATAATTTATTATTGCTTACGTAGGCTAGGCTAAATTAATTATAATAGGTATTACTAAGCGATTCACTAATGTAAGTTCTTTAATGTTAAGTGTTAAATATTTAATCAATTTTCTTTTACTTCGTTTTACATTTCGTTTTACTTGAATTTTCATTGAGTTTTCATTTGTTTTGAAGGAAAACTCATCACAAATTTCATACCAGACATAACTACATACTAAATCGATAACAATTATTAATAATTACTTTAGTTTTATTATAGTTTATGTATTGTTTACTGGCTATTACATGTATAAAATGAACAACTAAATACGCTGCGTATACGTGATATTTGACTCTCCTTGGAGTACAAAATCAAACAAAATAAAAACAAAATTTGTTAAAAGTCGAAAACAATCGTAAATTCGTTGACATTGAGATACATTTGCATATATATATAACTATATATATATAAGAGTTGTTGTAGTGCTGTGAGTCATGCTTGGAAATATATTTACACGAATATACAAGAGAGCACAGCTGGCACGCCCCTAGCGCCCACTACCCCCTTAGACACCGTACTTGATGCCATACTCCTGGTAGTGCCCCACGTGATGCGGTCTGTAGTGACTGAGATTGCTCAGCTGCCCCAGATTGCCCAGATTCCCGCTCAGATGCGACACATGATGATGATGATGATGATGACTATTAATCACAGCCGCTGCCGCAGCGGCCGACGCAGCAGCGACGCTGGCAGAGGCTGGTGGACTGGCCGATTGAATGCTGCCCGTGGGACTGCCCGTGTCCAGTTGGCAGGACTGATTCTGCTCGAAGATCATGTCGCGGAAGCCCAGAGCCGAGCTGGGACTGCTGGTCAGTAACGAGGCGGAGATGGCAGCATTATTATTGTTATTATTATTAGCATTATTATTATTATTGTTGTTGTTATTGTTATTGTTGTTGTTGTTGTGCATGCTGTTGTTGTTGTTGTTGCTGCTGTGAGTGGGCGTGCCGCTTTGAGCCGATCCTCCAGCGCCGTTCGTTATGGGCTCCGACGGCGGCGTCTCCGGGGTATACCAGCCGCCATGGGCGGGTCCGTGGGGCGTTGAGATCGTGGTGGGTGAAGCGCCCGAGGATTGAATGCCACTGCCGTTCCCAGGCGTCAGTGGATGCGAGACATGCGCCACATGACGCAACTGCTGGGCATGATGGGCGGCGGCGGCATGATGGGCATGGGCATGATGCATCTGACTGCTGGCCACAGTCAGATTGTCATCGTTCAAGTGATACGGATAGGCGCTGTGGTGTATCCTCGGATTGTAGACATTCATGAGGGAGTCCACCGTAAAGCCCGCATGCTCCACACCCCCCGTCAAGTGATTCATCTGGGCCAGACTGTCGTGGCAGGAGTTGAGCATGGCGGCGTGCGAGACATCCTTGCCGCTGAGACAGCCCAGGTCCATGAGCGGCTCCTTCTTGAAGTGCGCCGCATGGGCAGCCATGTGCTTGGCCTCCAGTATGCCATTGGTGGTCATTAGCTTGAGTGGCTTCATCTCCGCTAGCTTCTCATTCATCATGGCCTGTCGCTTGATGGCCTCCTCCTTCTCCCGCATCACATCCTTCTTCTTGAAGCGTCGTCGTCGTCGCAGAAATGAGCCGTTGTCGAACATGTTGTAGGAGTCGGGATCCAGTGTCCAGTAGGATCCCTTGCCGGGCTTCTTGTCATCTCTGGCCACCTTGACGAAGCACTCGTTGAGACTGAGATTGTGACGTATGGAGTTCTGCCAGCCCTGCTTGTTGTCCCGATAGTAGGGAAACCGCTCCATAATATACTGATAGATGCCATTGAGCGTGACCTTCTTGTCGGAGGCATTCTGTATGGCCATCGCAATGAGGGCGATGTACGAGTACGGCGGCTTCACAATCTCCTTATTCTGATGCGGTGCACCCAATCCATAGGCGCTCGCCGAATACGGATACCTCGAGTACTGATCGTAGGCGTAGTGCGCTGCTGCCGCCGCGGAGGCGCTGCTGGCGGCGGCCACCGCTGAGGCGGATGTGTAGCCGGCGGCTGTTTGCGCATAGTGGCGGGAGAACGAATTCTGATCACTGAATAGCGTATGCATTTTAATCGTTTAATCGTTATCGTTATCGATATCGGAACTTAATTAATTTTATTTTAATGTGGGGACTGAGCCGCCACCGAACACCGTTCAGGCACAAGAATTTTCCTTTTCCTTTTGTTTGTGTTTTCTTTTTGTCGTTCACTTCACAAAGTTTTGTTTTTTTATGTTTTTTTTTTTTTTTTTTGTTGCTGCTGCGTCGCGTTTATTATTTGTTCTAATAATATTTGCTTAAACAAGTTGTGGCTGTATCTACAAGTCTACAAGTAAATGTAAATGTATCTGTAGCTGCAAATGTATCTGTGCTAGCACAACAACAAGCAATCGCAACGAACGTGCGTCGAAGAACCGTTCGGGATAGTAACACGTCTGATACTGAATCTGTGTAACTGAAATAACATACAGCTCGATTCAATGCGACGCAGCAGCGAACGAATCTCGGCAGTGGCAGTGGCAGTGGCTGCGGCAGTGACGCCGGCAGCGACGCTAACGTTAACGTAAGCAGCGCACACAGCGCGCTCGGCGTATGCGTGTGTATGTGTAGCTGTGACCAACCACCGACGGCAGCACGTTCTGTTTGCTGCAGTCAGTAAGTGAAGACCTACAGCTATGTGTGCGCGCACACACACAAACTGCCACACAAGCACACACTCACACAGCTAGAGAGCCAGCGAAAGAGAGTGAGAGAGCAGACGTGGTGGCCTGGCCGCCGCCATTCATGATTTTTAACATGCGACCGCCTTTTCGCCCTGTAAAGTGCCACTCTCTCTCTTCTGCTGTGTGCGTGTGCTCTTGTGTGAGTGTGTTTGTACGTGTATGTAGTTGCTACTCGCTGTCAGTTGAAACTCTGCCCCGTTTTGTCTGTTTATGTTGTTCAAACTAATGCTTAAAATGCGGCCTAGCCACTGCAGCGCTCTCGCTCTTTCGCACACTAACAGCGCACTGTTAGAGCAGTTGAGGTTGTGGGAATAGCACCTGGGAATGCTGACAAGTTCCAGGCTCAATTTGTGGGTGGCTTCTGCTTCTGCCACCGCTTCCGTTACCGCTTCTGCTACAGCTTTCGTTTTGGCTTTGGCTTTGCACATTGCCTTCGGTATCTGGTTTCAGCATAAATTAGTGGACACAAGTTTTAGTTCTTTATCGTTTTCTTTTTTCGATTTCTTTGGCTCACAGCTGTGCGACAATGCTGGCTAGTGGGAATGGCTAAAAGCATTTGGTTAGTATTTCTTCATTAACAAATTGAAAGCAGCCGTACACTTAAAGAGAGCAAATTACTAGTTGGTTGAAGAAATAAGTTAATAAAAACTTAATTAAAACTATTTAATTGCTGTCTAATAATTTGATGCTTGTATAGGAATGCAATTAAAATGTATAACCATTGAAAAGTAATCTAAAAAAAATGTAAATGTAAATGCAATTGCTCAATTTAATAATAGGATTGGATTTTGAAAGGAAAATATGGTAGAGAAGTAAAGCTTCTTTAGGTGTATTTAAAAAGTTTTACAATGAATGAGTCTCAGTAATTTATTTGGAACGTAAAAGGCTTTAACTTTTAAATACTGGAAAATTTAATTTATTCTTACAGTTGTTGTTTGAGGAGTATAACACAAAAATACTTTAACTCATGCTTAAAAATGCAATACAGTGGGAAGCTCTACTCGCGGACAGCTCACTTAGGTGGAGAGCTCCCTTAGCCAGACGAATTTTATAGTTATTTAACATGAATTTCGTACAAAATCGGTTCTCTTAGGCTGACATCTTCCTTGGGCGACGTAAAATAATGGAAACTGTATTTTTACTGTATTTAGTTATTAAGGCACAAGAAATTCGAGCTGTATGGTATACTTTAAAGAAAAACTAGTTAAAAGACTTAAACAAGTAGTTGTGGAAAGTGTCGGCTTAAAAAGTTGTCAGTTAATCTATTATTAAAAGCTTTAATGAAGCCTTTTAAGAGTGTTCGATATGGAGCTAAGATATTATTCTTCAAATATGTCAGAATATACTTTTGTTTGTTTAAAATAGTTATCTAAACACAATTTAAATACAATCTTTTTCTATAAAAGCCAACTGAGAGCCTTTCAAACAGCTTAAAAAGCTACTTCCGATAATTAAGCTTAATTTGGCATTATTTCGATTTACGCAAGCTGTGAGTAGCTTTTTGGTATTGTGCCAATTTCTGTTTTTAGTGCGCCCACACGCAAACTGTGAATCAGAAAGCGCTCTCTGCCTGTCTCCCTCTTTCTCCCTCCCTTATTCCCTATCTCTTTCCTGCTGCTAAGAGCCCTGCTCTACACATTCCCGAATCGCAGTTTTTTCCCATGTGTTCTCACGTTTTTTCACATCTCATTGATTGTTCTTGTGGCGTTGTTCTTGTTCCTCATGTTGTTGTTGTTGTTGTTATTTTTGTTATGAGCTCAAGCGATTTTTTGCAGACTTCATTTTTCAATTCGGTTTTTTTGTTTTTGCTTATTGAAACAATATTTTTTCGTACAACAATATTTATTGACTTTGTCAGCTTTAAAGTAAATTTTATATGTTTATTTGGGTAAGTGTGTGTGAGTGTGCGTGTGTGTGTGTGTATTTCAGACTGACTCGTGTGTGTTTTTTTAAAAACACTTGCATTTATTGTGACAATTTAAAAGTATAATTAATTTTATTTGCCTGCCATAAATTGAAAAATCTTCAAAAACAATTCCGTTCCTGCATAGAAAATAAAACTCTCCTGCAATCTCTTTCGCGCTCTTTCTCTCTCTTGCTCTCCCTGTCACTCCTTGTCTCTCTCTTTGCGCTGCTCGTGTTTCTCTGTTTGCCTGGGCGTATTTCGATAGCCTGGATAATTGATACAAGAATAATATTTGGCTCTATTAGCGCAATCGCATTATTTTGACAAATATTTTTATTGTTTTAACATAATTTTTCGCATGCGAGCTGTTGCCAGCCCAGGACGAGCACAGTGTGGGAGCGGGGGGATGAGGTGTAAACGGAAGTGTTCCAAGTTGGCCAACTCATATGCTCATGTCCAGCGCCGTCCGGTTATCCTACTGAAGCATCCTTTAGTTGCATTTGAAATTCGAATGAGGCTGCAGCTTCACATTGGCCCTCGTCTGCTCCTTACTTCCCCCAGCTCCACTAGTACCCCTAGTACCCCTTGTTCTCCCTCTTCCCCCCTTTCGACTCTTCGCCTTTTTTCGCATTTTATTTCATTCCTTGCTTTGCTTTTTTTGGCGTCGCTGCTGATTTTACAAATTTTCGTCTTTGGCATTGGCGTTCTGATTGTGTGTGTGCCCAAGTGTGTGTGTTTAAGTGTGCCTGTGTGTGTGTGTGTGTGTGTGTGTAACTTTGTCAGTCTTTGCATTTTGCACAGTTCATGTTATTTTTTGCACAGTTGCCTCGCCCGTCTGTCCCAATCCGATCCCCCTTCTCAGGTCTCAGCTCTCAATTCTCAGTTCTCAGCTCGCAGTCTCATATAGCGCTTGTATCTCGAGCTCATTCGTATCTTTAACCGTCTGCATACCCCCACTCTCCTCCTCCCACCATTTTGTCTGTCATTTGACCTATGAAAATATTGTTTCAATCTCTCTCCCTTTCTTTTCTGCTTCACCCTCTCTCCCTTTCTCTCTCTCTCTCTGTCTCTGTTTTTAGCATAAAGTTTAGCCAACTGCAGTGAAAGTTTAATCAAGGTTTAACTTAACAGCGAAGGTGAATTTATCACTCATGCTTTCTTTATCAAATCAACAAATATTCAAGTTTTGCTTGAGCTTAAGTTCAGCTATTGATTTCTTCCTTGGAAAAGAAGTTTTTTAATTGAAATAAAAGACTCTTTAAATACAGTACTAGACATCTTATATAAAAAGAGTAGGAGTAGACGGGAAATATGCGTAACAGACAGAAAGAGGCGTGGCTGACTCCAAAAAGTATCAGCATGAACAGCCAAGACGATATAGAAATGTTCATCTGTCTGTCTGTCCGTCCGTCCGTCCATATATACACCTGGATCTCAGAGACTATAAGAGCTGGAGACACTAAATTTGGATTGTAAGTCCGTCTGTACATCAGGCAAATTAAGATTAGTTAAACATTTAGCCACGCTCCCTACCCCCCCGGAAAATTGCGAAAAACCAATTTACTAACGCCATAACATGGAATCGACTACAGCTATATCACTGTTACAATCTTCACCAAGTTTGATCCGGATCGAACAACTGTATCCCAAAGCTTCCATGGGACAAAACGTTCAAATTGTGCTTATGTGTATAGTAAAATGGTCACTAGAATAATTACGGGGTATTTTGCAATAGGTTAACTCGACTGCAGCCATTCTTGGTACCTTTTTTGTTTAAACACTTTAAAATCTAAGATATTATTTTATTGTATTTTAAATATATAAAACCTTTAAAAACAGATTATTTTAATTTGCTTAAATTCCATCTGCCCATACCAATAAATCGTAGCTTAAAGTTCAGGTCTAGAGAGCAAGGACTACAAATAAATACTTATTGTTTTCTTAATTTAATAAATGTTTTAAAATATTTTAACTACATTTGAATACATTATCGTGCTGTATATTTAGATTATACATGGTTTTTAAATAAATCTACTTTCATCAGAAAACTGCTCTACACATAGTTAATAATCACTTCAACCTATAACTAACTAAAATATAGGAGTCATGGTTTTATTAACCTTTCCTCGACCTTCTGGAAAAACAGTTGAATGAACTTGAAATCCGTTTTAAAGCCAAAAAAACGCTAGATTACGCAATGTGCAGGCTGGTCACGCTTAAAGCATATGAAACATATTAATTTAAAATACAGTTTGGTTTTAAAATTATAAAAAAAAGTATTTTTATGTGTGGAACAATTCAGAACTCGAGTTGGGGCAAAAATCTCTCCATTTTGCACGCTTAATTTAAGGCAGTCAACGCAGGCAGAACGTTGACACGGCCGTTGACGTTGACGTAGCCGTCGACGCTGACGCTTGACGTTGAGAAGCTGGCGTCGCGACATTTATGATATCCACGATCTTGCTGTGAGAGGGGCAGGAGTGTTTGGCTAGACTGAACCGATGCTAGAAGTCTAGAGGGCAATTTGCAACACATGTCGCAGACGAGAAGTTAGGGGCGTGCAGCCGAAACATATGGCAACTCATTGCCTATTAAATTTAGCAATTTATTTCCCATTTTTTGGTTCAGGCAGATTTGAGTATTTTTAGTTGTAGTAATCTAAGAATAATATTTATTTTAAAGCGCAGAGTGCAAGGAGTGCCCTAATCAGACAGTTAACGGCACTTGAAACACACACACACACTGCACTTACAAACACTCGCACAGAGACAGAGAAACAGGATTTAAGCTGCAACAATAATAAAATTTCTGGCAAAAAAGAAATTGAAAAATATCTTTCGCTTGAAAACGCGCACTCCGAAAAATGCTGATAAGGCGGAATATGCGCACGCACACATACACACTCGAACGCAAACGAACACCAACACCAACACAAAAACGAGCATACAAATGCTGTTGTTGTAACTGTAGCTGACGCTGCGTTGCTCTGCTCTGCTCTACTCTGCTCTGCGCTGCTCTTCTCTGCTCACAGCTCACTGCTCTCTTATGAATATGCATGCGGCGACGCTGCGTCGCTGCCGACTCTGCTGGGCCAATAAAGCGTAGACTCACGCACACACACTCACACAATACGACGAGCTCACATACACAGACGATTGCGCAGCGATTGCTGGGCGTGGTCTGCACTGCACACAGCAAGCAGAGCCAAACAGAGCAGAGTGAGAGAGAGCAAGAGCGCAGCAATGGCGCATGCATTGCACTGCTTGCACACTGCACTGCACTCACGTTACCTTCGCCTGTGTTGTTGTTGGTGTTGGGTGTTCTTGTTGCTGTTGTTGTGGTTGGCTTGGGGGTGGTTTTGGATAATTGGGTGGTTGCTACGCTCGATATTGGACACTCATTAAAATTTATGATTTGTATATGGTTCGAGCTCTCATTATGCATAGTTCGTACATTCGTTTTTTCTTCTCCTCTTTTTGCATAGCCAATTTAGCAGATTAGTTGTAGACACAAAATTTGTGGTTTTGTGGCTTTGTTGTTCTTGGAAATTTGATGTGGCTGAGCTTTGCGAAAGGGGTTGATGTACAGCATGGGAAATTTCCGCCATTAGTTTAATCATAATAATCGCAATCATAATCATGTCGAAAATCTTCCGGTCTTAGGCCATAAGCAGCGGAAATTCATCATCGTCGTCGTCGTCGTCATCGTCATCGTCGGCGGCGCTAAGTCCTGAGTTTACCTGAAGAGAGAAATGCCTGAGTTCCCTGGCCACCGGATGCTAATCATCAATGCTTAAGCGCGCTTGATGATCACCGGCAAACACAGCAGGGGAAAACTTTTGGATGCGGGGTTGGCATGTTTAGACTTTAATACGCGCCGCGGGAATTCTTAATGAAAACCTACTGAAAATCGATTGGGTATTTCCCTGATTTTCTCTGTGGTTTAGACCCAGGCCAGTTTGGCTTAGTTGGCTAACATACCTGGCCAGCTACCGGTTTCTGCTACCGCTGCTGCTTCTGGTCTCGTGCTCTCACTTACTTCATGTGGTCGGTTTTTCCCCCAAAATGGTTAAGTGATATTGTTGATAATGATGATTATGATGATGCTTTCTGGTCGATGCGTCGATGGGTCGTTGGCTGATGATGTGATTTACCTATGCCACGCGCGTCGCGTCGATTTTGTGGCTTATTTGCGGTTTTACAGTTTTTATGGCCCAAAAGTGTCCCGCTGCTAGCGGGTGTTGACCAAAACCGTCAGTGTCCACTGCTTCTGGCTAATATGGAAGCGTTAAGGTGTGGTCTCTTTGCCTAAACGATGATCTAATGCAGTCGCTGCTGGCATGATTCCAGGAAACTAATTTATTTAATGGCTGGCTTTGATTTAAATTTATGAATTTGTTTAGAGTGGACTGTAATTTACTTTAAACTCTGAGTTGGTTCATTTTATAATGGAATAATAAAAGAAATTATGAACTGTAAGTTGGTTGATTAAATAATTTAATAATCAAAGAATTCTATTATAAACCATTAAATACATTACCATACCATTAAGTAGCATTTATTGTTTTGTTGTTGTTAAAAGAAACAAGAAATAATTTAGACTCCATATATTGTTTACAATAAATAAATATTGATTCTTCTTCTACTACAAACAGTTAGAAATTTTTAAAAATGTTTAACAATTAAAAAGTATTTAAGTTTGTAGTGAAGTGCTTTCCATAACTCTTTGAATTGGGTTATATAAAATCGTACTAAGCTTTTGTGTACTCAACATTTTTTATCAGTAACTATTTGTTTTAATTTTAAAAGCTAAAAGCTAAAGGATAGTATAGGAGTTTTTAAATATTAAGATAAAGTTAGTAGACAGCACAAAATGTGTTTTTGATTTTTATTCAGTTCATCCAACTTTTTCCCAGAAACTTATTAAGCTCACAACTCTAGTTTAAAAAGAACTTAAACCTGAAAACTCAGCTATTAATGAAACCAATTTTAAAGCCTATAAATTAAGCCAATAGATTGGTATGAATAAAAAGCAGTCTAAGATCAGCAATAGTTTATTACTGCTCAACTGCATTCATTCACAACTTGAAGTAGTTAATTTCAACGCCAGTCTGTGTTAACTTGGCCCAAAACACTGTGCATTACAAGGCTTAATTCATTCATAAAACAGCGTCTCCACTAGCGACTCTTCAAGTACATTTCATTCAGAAAAACTTTAACTTGTCTCACTGAGGTCTGTTGGAGTTGTTGGCTGTTGGTTGTTGGCAGTTGGTTGTTGGTTGCTGGTCTAATGTTTATTTTATAAATATTCCAGGCCATGTTATTCCAACAAGACTTTTGTTTATTTATATAGGGGAAATACGCGCGACATACTCGAGACTTTGTGTATAAACGATACGAATGCAAAGTGATTGGTTAGCCAACGAAATTCGCTATAGATACATAGATATAGTATCTATGAATACATATATTTGTGTATGCGAATTTTATTGGTATAAAATGTGCACTCCCCGACTGATTGTTTCCTTTCTCTGCCTTTTTGTGGAAAACCTGGCAATTTGCTATGCGAGCCTATAAAAACAGTTGGAAAAATCCTTGCGAAAAACCGTTTTTAATTTCACATAAATTTAAAATAAATAATACTCAAACAATTTCTGTAAAAAATTGTTTATTTTAACGCAAAGAAAAATGCTCGTTTCTACATTATTTTCGGTGTGTGTGTGTGTGTGTGCGAAAATAAAAATGTTCAAATCATTTTATTTATTTATTTATGCAGTCTGGTGCTTTGGCTGTGGCTGCATCTTCGATTTGGTGCTGGCTGTGGCTGTGACTGTGGTTTTGGCCATGTTCGTGTGTTTACTTGACGCTCAAATCCTCTTACGCCGGCTCGGACTCAGCTCTCGGTTCGGTTTGGTTCGGTTCGCTTTGGTTCAGTTCGATTCGCAATGGAACCGAATGCACCGGACAATTGCATGTTTTGATTGCCGCCTGCAATTGTCCTGCAACCACAGCGCTGCCTCTGTCTCTCCCTCTGCCTCTCCCTCTTCCTACCTTCCCCGCTCTCCTCCCTCGCTGCCTGTGCACTTGTGACAATATTTTCATAATTTTTGCATCTTTTTTTTGCCTTTGCTGCTGCTGTTGCTGCTGCCTTTGTCATCGGCGCATCGCCCGAACGGTAGGTGCGTGTGTAAACATTAACTTTTCAAGAAGATTTAATCCCGATTATCCTTTGACTGTACAATTTTTCACTCAAAAGTTACCTCGACTGCCGTTGCGTTGTTTGTCTTACGATTTTACCAAGCTTAAGTCTTCCTCTGTCCACATTTCTCATCCTCTTGCTCATCCTCCCTTCCGATTCTACTGATAATTATCAATGGCGACGACTTTTTGATGCGATTTCTTTTCCTTTTTCCCCGACTCGACACAATGGTCAACTGCATTTTGGGTTTTTCGTGCAGGATTCGCAGTGTGTTCCATTTGACTCCGTATGAGATTTTAATTTGCTCATAAAGGTGAGACAATTAACTGAATAATTGGATTGTTGGTCCAGCGAACAATGGTTTGTTGGGCTTGTGCCTTAAATTAGACGACAAGTTTGAGACAATGGCAATCTTATCCTTTGATCTGGTTAGTTCGGATTCTGTATATCTTATTTATGCAAATATTTTAGGTTTAGTTCCCGAAAAAGGAAAGAGTGTTGGATAGAATTACAACTGAAGCCAAAGTCCTTTTTGGCCTAAATTAGTTGTTGGTATCGTCATTCATGTACCTTAGGGTCCAGCAAAGAATTGGTATATAAAACCCATTTAGGGTTGTAGCTACTGGGCATAACATAGTCGGGTACTTTGAATGCTTAGTTTTTTCTTGACAAACGACTTACAAATTATATCACTTACATGTTTGCTGCGCAAAAGACAGATTTTTAATATAACTGCCAAACAAAAACGATAAAAACTTATCAATGCTATCTTATACTACATAATATTTACTCAATTTACGCCAACCATTTTCATGAAAACTTCAGTTTAATGTATTTTTGTAGGATTACGCTAGGACTAGGAAAACGCTAAATTGTTGCCAGACCGCTGGAAAAAGGTTTTTAAATCAAATTACCGTTTCAAGCAGTATATAATTGTGCAGTTCACTGCTCAACACATGTGAAAGCAGTGTGTGCACTGCTTAGTATACATTTAGAAGCAGTGTTTCTGCAGCGGTGTACTGCTTCTTTAACTGCTTTACTCGCAGCGCAGCCAACTTCACCTAATGCCACTTTGAACTAATTTAAAGTTGTACTAAAAATTCACGCACATTTCTTAATTTAGCACTTAAGCAATAAAATATTAAATTTAAATAACGTAATTAATTAACAATTATTAATTATTTGACAGACAAATAATAACTAAAAGGCATTGGAACATGCTCTTTAGACACAAATACATTATGTTATATAAGTATAAGTATCAATATAAGTATCAATATGCATAATACATTTAATACTTCATTGTATAAAATACTACTTTTAACTATTAATAACTATTTTCATAATAATTTAATTTTTTTAGGCACTCAACTCCCCAATTATATTTTTCTATATCTCAACTTCCATCATTAAAACTGCAGTTGTTTGTGTTTTTTTTAAATACTTGCTAATTAAGTGTTATATTTATTTGATAAGAACTTGTTTATTTACGCACTAAGCAACTAGATTTTTCTTGTCAATTTTGGCAACTACTTAAGAGCTAACGTTGAAATTTGATTATCCTTTGAGGTAATAATGCCAAATAACTGAAGTAAATAGTTACATAAAATAGTTGTGTGTATGTGTGTGTGTGTGTGTGTGTGTGTGTGTGTGTGTGTGTGTACAGTACTTAAACTAATTTGAATATTTAATTGTCTCGTAGTAGACGCCATTCACCGATGTCGGAGGCGGAGTTATCGGTGGCAGGTAAACCGGTTTCAGATCGATGGGAGAGCGATCAATGGCATGATTTCCGGATTGTGATGGCGGTGGCGTCATGGTGCCATGATTGTGCAGATGATGCTGATGCGCATGATGATTATGATGCTGCTGATGGTGATTATTGTTGTTAGTGTTGTTGTTGTTGTTGGAGTTGCTGAGATGCGATTGAGATTGCGACTGCCCCGTTTGAATGGAGGACAAAGCGGGCAGTTGCTGCAGCGACATGGAGCGCAGACCTGCAGAATGGAAGGAAGAGGGAGAGAGAACAAAAAAGTCGATTAAAATGCGTATTTTTTATGATCTGGTGTTAAAATTCACACAGAGCCGCGTAGTCGGCAGCGTCAGCTATAAAAAATACAAGCGAGAAGAGCAGGGAGAGCGGATAAGAAAAACATTGCCATGTGTTGCTATGCGGCGGTAATCGGAGATCACGCACACACACACACTCGCACACCCGCACTAAACTCTCCGTCAGCAATTACCCGCCTCTGATTGACACGAACACCCAAAGCGACGTCGCAAGCGCACTTACCGTTATCGAGGCTGCTGCCACTTGTTGCATATGAGTAGCCCGCTGCCACAAGACTCGCGGCTGGCGCATAGTCTGCGCTTTGAAGCGCCGTCACCGGCGAACTGGAAGATCCCCCCGTTGCCGTCATGCCCAAAGCGGAGTGCGCCAGTGGCGGTGTCAGGGAACCATTCAGATTATTGCCCACTGAAGTAAGACAGGTGATGTTCGAGTACTGCGGCAGAGAGGCCACACCCAGAGCGGTCGTACCACTGTGCGCTGCATGCACGTTCCAGGCATCCCCGAAGCCCTGTGCCGCTGAAGAAATGCCATTGGCTGTGGCGCCCACTGGCGCACCATAGTCATAGCTGGCATAAGCTGGTGCTGCATAGAAGTTGGCATTGTCCTGGAGAGGAAAACAAAGTTTAGATGGAGTTGTTAGTGGAAGTGTGGAGCACCTACCATGCCAGCATCCCCGTAGCTGCCGGTGTAGAAGCCATTCGCATTCACCGCATAGGCTTTCACCTTAATCTTGGAGCGATAACCGCGTGGACGACGTCTCAGGCTGCCTTCGTCCTCGAACAGATGAGCAGAGTTCTCGTCGATGGTCCAGTAGTTGCCCTTGCCGGGCTTGCCCACGCCCATGCCCTTGGGCAGCTTCTTGAAGCACTCGTTGAGGCTCAGATTGTGGCGTACTGAGTTCTTCCAGCCCACGTAGGGTCCGCGGAAGAATTCGTAGCTTGAAGGAGATAAAGAATTGAAATTAGTATTCCACTGGTAGAAATAAGAAAATATAGATCCAAAAAGACAAAAGTTCGGCCTTTTTACTGTGTACCCGTAACCCTTACCCAAACCCCTTAACCCCTCAGTACCCCTTAGTCTCCTCCTTTCTTCTAATGAGCTTCATTTGTCGTCACCACAAAATTCAATTAAGAATTTCGGACTTCGCAGACTCGAGATCAACAAACAAATGATTTGAAAGCTTTTCCAACTCAAATCCACTCAACTGAGTGCCGCAGACCTTATTGGGTCTCGTTCCCAGTCGCGGTTGTCGCCGATATCGAAACACAAAGAGAGGGAAACATGAGCAATCAGAAGGATGCGCCTCCGAGTCGATCAGATTATGTTGAGTAAATAAAATCGGAGGCAAGTAAATAAACGCCAAGGGAAACGACACCTCCCTTCCCCTAGCTCTGGCCCACTCCTACCCCAACCGCCAACACTAAGCCAATCCCCAATTTCAATCTGTATCTGTAGCTGTGTAAATGTATCTGTAGCTTTCGTCCATTGCCATTTGGCGCGGTGTCAATATCAGTAATGGGTCTCACTCGACATTTGAGAAATCGTAGGGGGCGGGGCGGCAGTGGAGTGCAAGTCGGCGACGGAAAAGTTTGACTCGAGGCTTGGGAATGCGTTAAACGATATGGAGACAGAGTTTAGCTTGACAGATTTTAAGCTATAATTTCCAAACTTTCTAAGCTTCATGGTTTTTAAAATGGGGTTTTATACACACCCTTCAAGATTTTTTAGTAATTATTTTTTTAAAAAAATGAATCAAAGTATGTAAGCCTATTTAGTAAAAAAACCCTTCCGTCTGTATATAAACCTATATCTAAGAGACTAAAAAGCTAAACAGAGCTGTAAATAGTCTCTATTCGGCACCTTCAACTGAATACTGACTTCTTTCAACCTCTGCACCATATACATATGAAGTTACTTTAGAGGTTTATGATCAAATTTTAAATTGATCATTACAAAGAGGTTTATTATTAGATTTCGATATAATTTTATTTGCTTGCTCTTAAAGGGATTTTCATTGATTCACTTGACACCACAATTAATTGCTGATCATTTGGTAAGAGTTCAAATTCCTTTGATTTTTAATGTTTTAATAAATTTCAGCATTTTCCACTTGTCCACTTTAGAGCATTCCAAGCTTTATTTGAGCTTGGGTTCTATTAATTATAATAGGCACTGAAGTGTGTATTCAAATGGATAACTCTCTGAAACTGAATAGCCAAATAATTTTACTGCTAACCCTACTCCAAATCCTACTCCTACCCCAAACGTAACCCTGCTCTTACTCCTACTACTACGTCTACTCCTATTCCTACTCCCACCACTACTCCTACTCCTTTTCCATTTCCTTGCTCTATTTTATCCAATGACCACAAACTTCAAGTGCTGAAAAGCTAAAGAGTTGGATCTCATTTAAGGCACTTGTAGTCTCATATATACAAGCTATATACCCTACATAGTATGTAGTATATACCCCATATATACCCTACACAGTAAGTAGTATATACCCTACATATACCCTATGTATCGTGTGCACCTACCTCTTTTGCAAGTATGCGTAGATCTCGCTCAGCGTCAGTTTGCCCGTTGGTGACTCCTTGATGGCATGTCCGATCATGTTTATATAGCTCAGAGCGGGCTTCTCGGGCCGTCGAGTGCCCGACTTTTTGGTAGTATCCGGTGTACTGCTCTCCTGGCCATTAGAGCCACTCGATTTGGCCGACTGCTGTGTGTTTGGGCCATCGTGTGTGGCATTTATGGGCGTCGAATCAGAGCCATTCAGGGATTTGGCCGGCGAGGAGCTGGCACTGGAGTAGTTCAACACGGACATGCCGTTTCCATGGGCATTCGATATCACCTGTGTGGGCGAGGAGGAAATCCGAGGCATAAAGCTGCCCGAAACTGGAGAATTCTGCTGAGGTTGTTGCTGCTGCTGTTGTTGTTGCTGCTGCTGCTGCTGATGATCTGCTTCGTGTATGGTCAGCTGATGGTAGTCGTTGGCACTGAGTATGGTATTATTGGAGCAGTACTTGATGGTGGAGGTATACTGATGATTCATCGGTTGCAGCTGAAGCGGTTTTCCCACCGAGGAGCTAACATACATCTCCTGATCGGTCGGGGTCTTGGAGCTAGAATTGGGGGATATCGAACCAGCCGAATGGGTGGACATTAGTACACCGTAGGGTGGAATCGGACTGGACGATGCCGGCGGGGTTCCCATATTGTGGAGCGCACTGAGGGCAAAATGTTGGGCTGCGGGCGTGACATTGCCAGCGGCATCCACCGTTGATGTATAGTACTTGCGATCCATGTAGCTAATGTTCGGTTTCTCATCCACCAGATCCGTTGGCGAATCCCCGTTGGAAATTGTTTGGAAATTGCCAGCAGGAAGTAAATTTCCAGGGCGATACAAATGCGATGGCGTGTGATGAGCCAGCGAATGGGGATGCGTGTGTGTATGTGTGTGCGTGTGGGCGAGTGTGTGTGGGTGTGTGTGCTGCGACGATATGTGATGATGGTGCGGATGTGGGTGATGATAATGCGAGGTGCTCACAAAGCTACCCAATTGGTCAACGGCCATCGCGCGATTATTCAATTCACTCACAGCTTCTTCACTTTTGATCATCTTTGAATTGATTCAAATTCTAATTTATTTAATTATTTTATTTATTTTTATTCACGTGCGTAGCGTTCGAAGGCTTGTCAATTACTGTTCCTCAATTTATTTTTCTTTTTTCAGTTTCCGTTTTCTTCCGCTCCAATTTGAACAGAACCACGCGTCTTCGCTATGCTCGCCTAACTGTAAACTGTCTGTGATCTCCTCTTGCCTTGTAGCGTCGTTTCACTTCAACGCTCTCTTCTCTGCTCTTCTTTTCTTTTCTTTTTTTAGTTCGCCTTCGCCTTGCGCAAATGCAGCTCGCTCTCTCCTTTTTACGCTCACCATCGCTCTCTTCTAGTGCATGCTTGCATGTGTGTGTGTGTGTTTGTGTGCTCTGTGTTCTTACTCTCCCATTTTCTAGTTCTACTCGCATCCAATTGGCGTATTCGCCGCTCTCTCTTTATTGCGAACCATTGGAATGTGGAACTGCATGACATTGGCGTAGCTAAGGTGTGAGCAGCGCTATTGGAATCTAAGTGCAGTGCAGAAACTGAAGTTGAACCTTAAATGCCAATTGAAGCTTAGAAATGTAAACGTTTAAGATTGCAAGCGATCCAATTAAAGATACTTTACACAACTTGAGAATTATTGATAAATTTGCATATTCTTAAAAACTCTTGTGGGTTTCTTGGTAAATATATCAGAGTTTAAACATAATATTATTTCGATTTCTCAATTATTAATATGATTTTAATTTAAATAATATATTTTAATTGCATATTTTTATTTAAAAAGATAATTTATACAACAACAAAGGAAATACATGGTTTGAAGTATAGTACTCTCGGGTATCATTTAAAACTATAGCGTCCTTATTGAAAGATCTTCTTAAAATCGATATAAAGCGTGTTTAAAAGCACTGAAATAATTCAAATCATTTATTAAAAAAACTCTTCCTTAATTTTAATCATCTATCAGATAATCTTAAAGTATGCAATAAATTGACTATATATATAAATTACTATATTGACTATAAAGATAGTGTTAAAATCTTTTGGCTGTAATTAAAAGTTTGAATAAATATTTTCATGGTGTTATTAAAGAATTATTGATATTTCTATAAAGGATTATCGTTTTAAATCCTTATTTTATTTATTTATTTAGTCGACTACGACTTCAATAAGTACAACAATCTCCACTGAAATGACAAGAATCAACAAGAAGATGACACACCTCATTACCATTTCAATGTCTCACTCCCGCAGAGCGTGTACACTGAACAGCTCCTGCTGATGCTGCTGCTTCTGTTTCTGCTCCTTGCGCCGGCCGATAACAGTCAACAGTTAATAAATAGTCGGAAAAACCCAGATCTCAAAACCCAAATTACGGCGAATGAATTAACATTTAGCATTCATGAAAATAGGAAACTGTTGCCGCTGCTGGCGGCATTTAAACGAGCTGTTAATTGATTTAGTCGCTCCATGGCTCAAGAGAGCGGGTATGTAGTGTGGGGAGTGCGAGGGGAGTGGAGAGGGGGAGTGAATTGGGTTCGGTTCGTTTTGTTTCGGGGCCTTAGCTGCTGCCTGGCACAGTTGCTCACTGAGTGCCGCCATTGCTGTCAACACGACGCCGACTCGCGAGTCGCGACCGTGACGACGCATCGATGGCGACGCTCTCTCTCTCTCTCTCTGCGCTACGCTCTCCACGCTGCGCTCTCCAAACGCATCATTTGTTTTTCGGTGCCAAGAGATCGCGCAACGATTTAATCCCCAAACAGACACACGCACACAGACACACACGCACTCACACAGCTGCGGCGTACACACGGAGGCGGAGTTTTGTTTACATTAAACGAATTCTATTTGTCGAACACGTCAGGCACGATTGGCGCTGCTGGCAGCAACAGCAACAACAACGCACTTGATTTTTTTTTGCTTGACTTTTGGGCGCAATGCGCGAACTGAAAGATATTTTAATTTCGTTTTGCATATATATCACATTCAAATAATATTTCCAAGCACTTTTCACAGCGTTTCGTGGAATTTGCAGACAATAGTCAAACAACAACAATTAAACCACAGCATTTAAAGTCATTGCTTGTATGTGTGTGTGTGTTTTTTTGGGGTAATCTGTGACTGTACTTTGTATCTCTGTATCTACATATATTTTTGTATCTTAAACTCTTTTGGTTATTTTCCTTTTGGCCGCTGTGGCAAGGCCATAAATTATTTTTACGTTTGATTATTATTACTTCTTATTCGGTTTTTGCGCTCTGTTTTTCTTTTGTGCATACAACTGAATATATTTGGAATTTATTGTGAGTGAGGAATAAATTAAACAGGTTTCCCACCCCAAAACAGATCTGAGAAAACGCAATTTTCCATTTAACATTGTGCTGGATTAACGCTGGCGATTAATTAATTGCTCAGCCCCAAAACGACAGGAAATTGATTTCATTTTCTTAATAAATGACAAGGAAACTTTTACTTAGTTTCCACTTATTAATTAACGGAATGGGTTCAGAAATTTGTTAAATATCTTCATTAATTTCTCAGTCTTCAGAAAGCATTTTTAGAATTCAAATAAATTGCTGAAATTTGATTTTCGATTTTGAATTTCATTGGAAAAAACTTTTTATACGAAATCCAAATTAGCTCGACATGACATCCCGCCTTGGACTATACATATGTACTACACACTACCTACTACATATATACATATTTATAGCCTTCGATTCCAGTGCAAAATGCCACACAAGGCGTCCATGGAACGCGTAACGTGCGTCAGCTTAACTGGGTCAACAGTTCCGCCCAAAAGTTCTTGCCTTTTGGCACTGCTTGATTGAGTTGGTAATGGAGCTCATTGGCCACCGTTCTAAGTGCTCCTTGAGACGCCCACAACAAGCAGCGATTGCCGACGAGGGAATTCCCAAACAAAACTCGTCATCATTCAGTTTTTTTTTCAAGTTCAAATAATCATAATAAAGATAAGCATATACAAATAGCTCTATCTCTGTTAAACAACTGTTGCTGTCTCTATCGCACGCTTCTTGTTGTTATGGGCTTCTTGTACGGCGTTTGTTTTGCTTTTAATTTAATGTTAATGTTATTAAATGGCCAAATTGTTTACTATTATGCATGGTTTGTAAACAAAATTATGTATACGACGCGTCTGCCACAACCAAGTTGAGTTGAGTTGTAGTACACAAAGCGGCGATCCCATTGAATCACTGCAATCCCCCCTCTCTTTCCCTCTACCTACTTTACTCACTAGTTCCGTCTCTTTCTAATCGAAGAATACCAAACAACAGCAAATGCCGGCCATGGGCAGCAATTGTTTAAACTCGTGCCTCGTGTTGTAGTTTTAATAAACATTTAACAATTAAACACAACACAACACACATACACTACACTACTCTAAACACTTGATCCCCTTGGGGTTGCCCTGTCCCCTCTGAGTCCAAGTTGTATACAAGTTGGAGCTGCGGCGCATTTGTTTTTGCACACTGACCTACAACAACAGGCAAAGCAAACAATTGCAGCTTCCCCCTCACAGCCCCTGCCCAGTCACGCCCCCGTTTATTAATCCGCGTTGATCCGCCGGACAATAAATAATCAAATAGTCCAAAAATTCCAAATATTTACACAGAGTTTCTTCAGCCAGCAAATTATGCCGTCTAGTTTAACAATTTTCCTTCTCTTTTCACTCGCTTTTCTTTTGTTTAAATATTTAGATTTTGCCAATTTCTATGCCAACTGTTTCCACATAACTATATTAGTAAGTTTTGTTTATTAAATCCATCTCATCACGTGTTCCTACCATTTATTATTGCCAACAAAAATAAGTTTTCATTTTTTAAACTTTGGCCAGTTTGTTATGGACTTTTCCCACGGCTTTGGCTGTTTGTAAATATTTATAAAAATGCTTATAGTACGCTTCGGTTTTCCGTTAAGTGGAAATTACTGTTTGGATAAACTTTTGGTGACAGCCAATCCAGTACTATTGATCTAAACACGGAAAGGAATCTGTAAATAAAACAAAGGCATAGGTAGAATAAGAAGAAGGGAAATACTCGGCTAAAAGAAAAACACAATTATGACTCAAGTGTAATTAAGAAGAAAATATATAATAATATAAATATATATAATAATTATTTTAGATTTTAATTACATTTTTATCGCTGTACATATCATTTTATTATAGGATTTACATCTTTACCTTAAGTTCATTGTTTAAGAATGTTATCTTTAGTTTTGTAGTGTAATTTAAATACAACAAAATATTTTTATTTATCTATTTTAACTTAAGAATACGTCTTTTAACTAAATTAAATATTGTTATATTTAAAATATTTTATTTAATGCAGAAAGCTCTCAAAAATAATTAATTTCTTTCAAAAATGTTGAAATGTCGTCCCAAACAAACAGATTCCATTGCTCTTAAGTTTGTCTGCTTACAGTTTAAGTAAATTTATTTGATTAAACTGTGTTTTAAAAACATATGTCACTGTATTTACTTTAATTGTATTTAGTACAAATGTTTTAGATAAATAAAGTAATTATACTACTAAGGGCCATCAAATAGCCTATGCACTGCTCTCTTGAAGGGCGTCCGTCCTAACCTAACCTAACCTATTGAAATTATAAATAATTGTATCAGAACAAATTTAAATACTTCAGTCTAGTTTTATTTTAGCCGTTTCCTTGTGTTAGTTTTCTCTTGTTTTGGAATTTCCTGTATTTAAAATGGCTAGTTTATAAAATATTATAACAATTTAAATAAAAATTGTTTTCTTAATTAATTAACTAAATATTTTTATTTATTTAAAACAATTTATCTGAACATATTTCAGGCAAAAAGGTCTCAAAATCAGACATTTTCTAAAACAACTATGTATTTTTGTGCCAAAATATGTTAATATCTTTTAGCACGTTCGTCTGCTAACAGTTTTAAATATTAAGATACTTTATTCCATATATTTAGACGCTTCCTAGTGTTGGTTTGCTCTTGAGTCTGCAGAATTAGTCTATTTTACTGCTGCTGTTGCATGTTGCCACACCGTAAGTGGCAGGGGCGGCCATAAACACCTTGCCACACGATTACAATTTCAAAATGGCCGCTCGACTTTTGCGCAACAAGATGGCCAAGACAAGCGACGTGTGTGTTTAGGCCGCCAGCTGCCAGTTGCCAGTTTCCAGTTCGAGCTGTGTGCCATTGCCAAACTACTATGCAAACTATGGCATATAATAAAAGCTCCAGCACACACACACACACCCGCACACACACACGGATGGGGGACCCCCCTTGGATCGGTGGAGCGAGCGCCATTCAGCTGTCGAAACTGGCGCAATAAAATTGAACAATTTATAGACTTGCGATCCATTTGGTGCGCAATAATTGCGCCAAATTTACCAGAAATTAAGAGAAACGAGAAAAAATCACGAAGAAATACTTTTGAAAGGCCGCAACAACAAAGGCAAAGGCGTGCGGCATTTGAAGCAGAGTGAGCGAGAGGCATGCATCAATTGGTCGCAATAGGTCGAAGGGGTTGAATTGGTCGAACTGCTCGAATTGGTCGAAACTGACAAAAGCCATTTCCACTTGGCACTTGGCACTTGGCGAGTCTGTTGTTTAGCTTTTAGTTTAATAGCCGGTACTTAAAAACACGTTGACTCACAGCAGGCTGAAGTAGGAAGCAAGATGGAAGCTTTGAAGCAGGAGTGCACTACTGTGAGATACCCTGTATAAGCATAGGTTATAATCATAACAGTATTGACTACTTAACTGACTACTATGCAACTACTACTCAGCTTTTACTTGGGCATAACAAACCCCTTACACCCACCGCACACTACAGGGTATTAAATGAAAAACAGGAAATAGAACAGCAAGCAATAATCGTATGGAATTTTCGTTTGCTTTCAACGTTTTCAATGTACAATTTTGCAACGCAGCTCGTAATTAATTAATTACAGGTAATTTCGCCCAAAACTCAAGTAAAACCGCCCAAAAACATGCTGATTATGTGATAAATGGCGAAAGTGTTGTTGTCTACAAAACTCTCTTAGCCATGTGGCTGCAAGGGGAAAAATCGGCAGTAGAAAGAGTACAAGAGAAACATGTTAGAAGTGGGGATAAATTGAGTATACTTTTAACCTCACTAGGGAATACAGTGAAAGCTCTGCTCACGGACAGTCCCCTCAGCCGTATTGCTCCCTTAGATGGACGAATTTTATAGTTTTCAAAAAGATTTGTAAATTATTTTAATTAATTCAACTATGAATTCTTCGTTTAAAGATAATAAGTTAAGTGCATGAATTTTATAGTTTAATTTTCAGTAGAGTATTTCTTGCAGTGTAGCGCGTAGAGCGTGCAGCCAATCTTCGTTCCTTCGAACTTGTTGGCCATCTGTTTCTTCTCAATCGACGCGTATTGTCGTCATTGGAACGGTGTGGCTCTTCTGCTGCTGCTTCCTCTTTTTTTCTTTCTCTTCCTCTTTCTTCTGTTGTGGTTGTTATTGGGGATACTATGCTTGATGGTGTCGCTCACATTTTGTGCTTTGTTCTTGGCTTTTGTAGATTTTTATACCACAATTTCAGTGAATTTTTTATAACCCAACTGAACTTTGGCCTTCGAAAACAGCGCACCTGTGTGCCGTATGGACATGAAAAGTACAGAAAAAGAATTTTGAGAAAATAGACAACAAAAGTAGAAAACTGAGCAGCTCATCATTAGAGCCGCAGCTCAAGTGTCTTGAAGGGAGGCAGGAAAATAAATT
Source organism: Drosophila dunni (assembly GCA_018152125.1). Lineage (NCBI taxonomy): Eukaryota > Metazoa > Arthropoda > Insecta > Diptera > Drosophilidae > Drosophila > Drosophila dunni. The sequence goes on from JAECXC010000286.1 coordinate 6,108,767, forward strand.
TCAAAAAAAATACCAAATTCAAAACATGTAAATTTTTTGGTTAATCTGAGGCGACATCCCGACGCACCAACAACCGTCTAATTAGAGACCGTAAATTGAGGCGCTGACAAATATTTTGACATGGCGTCACCGATATACACATATATAAATTGTCACTGTGGTTCCAAAACCACTTGAAACTCGGACTTGGGTCGTCTCAGTCCCCGACAAATCGAGGCTAATGTGTGGTCGGCACTTGAGTTCCAGTAGCGGGCACTGCAACGGCTTCGTAGGGTCTGAAACCAGAGACACAAATTTCAAAAACACCAAACTGCAGACACTGTCAAATGACTATAATAAATTACTTTCAAAATGTTGCAATAAACATATTATTAAGTAAAATAAAACACAAAACAAAAGTAATCGTTGAAATCTACTTTAATCCTCGTAGTCCCAGCACACAAGGAAAATTTCAGTCATTTCATTTGCTTTCGGTGTAAAAATCAAAAAAAAAAAACTTTGAAAATTCACTTTGAATTTGTAGTTCTGTAACTTATTTCGGACTTGTATCAAAAATTACAGATCAAAAATAATTAAGAAATCAGAATGAACCGTTTACTAAATTACTCATTTCTACGATTGGGAGAGGCTTACTTGTCCGGTCTTCGGCGATTGAGCAGTCAGAAGAAGGATCCATGCAAGAAGAAAGAGGATCCTTGTAAGAAAAAAGAGGATCCTTGTAAGAAGAAGGAGGACCCTTGTAAAAAGAAAGAGGATCCCTGCAAGAAAAAGGAAGATCCCTGCAAAAAGAAGGAAGATCCCTGTAAAAAGAAGGACGATCCTTGCAAAACAAAGAACAATAAGAATGCAAAGGGCGCAAAGGGTGAAAAGGGAAAATCTTTATGTAGCAAAGGTAACGCCGACCACATTAAAGTCTCCTGGAAAACTATTGAAATTCTTTAATTTATTTTTATTTTCAGTACTCACACCAACCGCTCCGAAGTGCAACGGTAAGGGAGGAAAGGCGGCGAAGGGTGGAAAAGCCAAGAAGTAAACCTGCCAATAGGTAAGGTTTCCACCAAAGCAAAAGACTTTGTTTAGACTTCTGCAGTCTCCACTTGAATTTCTTGACCAACGGAAAGCAGCTTGGAAGACTGACCGCTTGGCGCCTGCTCTGCGTCTGCCAGAAAAGGGGCTGGGTAGTGCTAGTACACAAAATAGATCACAACATTGTTGTGCTGCTGGCGAAGCAACATGAATCAGCAGTAGTTTACGGCTAGCCGGGCATAGAGGCATAGAGGCACACAGGCACAGAGATCATAAAACCCCAGAACGCTCAGACATTATAAAGCCATAAAGCAACAAGTAAAATCGACGCTAAAATAGATGGATAGATGGATAGCTGGCCAGCAAAGTAGTAGGAGGTTGGTGGGAGAGGAAAAACTAAAGAAAACTAAGGAAGAAACAACCCATAAACCAATGGACATTTTATGATGATGCCACTGCTACTACAACTACTGCTACTACTACTCCTGCCAAAACTTTTGGTACACTCGCTTGACGAACTGACGAGCTAAAATCTTTGAAATGCTTGAAATTTTTTTGAGAAAAGAAAAAATTTGAAAAATATATGGAAACTTTTATACAAATTATTGCACGATTCTTGGGAAAAACTGCACTATGTCAGCTGGCAGGTGCTTAAAAGCTCCCACGTAACCGAGAGATGCGACTCTTCTCCGCATCGGCGATTTTCCAGTGCAACTTGCAAGCGGGAATTCATAAATTTTCACACCCAGAGCCAACGAGTTAATTTTTATGGCAATCCAATTGCACTGGCATCGATATTTGTTTCCTGCCCTGCCGCCAATGCCGCTACCGGGTCTGGACCCGTACCCGTTCCCATTATCCAAACCATTTCCCACACCCTTTGCCCTGCCCTTGCTGCAGGTTGCTGCCGTATGGTCATACACGATTTAGTTTTCCCCTATGCTTTAGTGTAAACAAAGCAATTTCTAGACACGTCCCGTGCACTTGTCGAGCAGTGTTCAATAGTTAAAATACGATATTTTTTCCACTTTTTTTTATGTTTTGCTTAGGTCTCGGCCCGATCGATCGAATCTACACATGAGCCGTACGTACGGTTGTTGCAGCCACATTTTAGTCTTCCTTTTCCTCGGGGTAATTATTACTTTTTTCCATGTAAACAAATGATGACGCTGCTAATTTTAGTCTATTTTGATTTTGAATTTGAATTTACGGCCCCATTTCGCATCAAGAATGACGAGCAATCATTAAAAACATTCAAATATTACAGCAATTCAGTTGGAATCGCTGATCAAATTATTGTTTAGCTAATAAAATGCTTTTGTTGTAACTGTGTGAGCTGCATGAGCATGTACTACGTCTAAAATCAATTAAAAGGATTTAAAATCAGCTTTGTTTATTTCCTCATAAAAATTTAGTATAAAAGGCTTAATAAACTTTAAATTGAAGCTTATTTCGTTTTACTGTGCTCTGGTCACACTTTTTCCCCCATTCCCTTACCAACTCTCACCACTGCACACTGCTTGTCTGCCAATCAGCAAGCAGTCTCTATCGTCAGCTTTGAAAAGTGCCGAAAGTCAATCGATCGTCGCAGGTGACGAACGATGGGCGGTCAAGGATCCATCACTACAGTGCCTAAAGTCTGGCAACTCCACTTGAGTGTGCAACTGCGTCGCCTTTGGCCCTTCAGTTTCCCTAAATAAAACGCTTAGTTTTTCTAATTTTACCACCGATTTTCCTAGCTGTTCAACCTTTCAACGCATAAAAAGTCGACGCGTAAAGTTTTCCAATCGTAATTTTTTTCCCGAATTATCGACGAAATTAATCTTAATCTTGAGTTTGCCCAAAGGCAAGGCAACAACACATGTGCCAAACGGCGTGTGTGTGTGTGTGTAGAAGTGAGCTAACTGTAAAAGTACAAGCATAAACACACATACGCATGCACGCACGCACACATGCTTGCACATCTCTAGTACATGCACACATATCTATTTCAAGGCCTTGGCGTCCTTTAACTTTTGTTGTTGTTGCTGCTGCTGCTGTTTTTGTTGTTTGCTTTGGTTTTTGTTTTCGTGCGCGCGCCGATTGAAGTTTGGCCGACGCCGACGTCGACGTTCGTCAAAATTGTTGGCATCAGCAAACGCAAACGGTTTGAAATTCTACAACAACAAAAACAACAAGTACAAGCAGCGACAGCAACAATGCTGATGATGATGCCGATGACGAGTAAGACAGCCGAGAGTAGCAGCAAAGAGAGTGAGAGTGAGAGAGGGGGAGAGAGGCTGACGGCATGCGCTTTGCATGCTCTGCTCGCTGCATTGCAACCTCAACGACCACCAATTGGACCACCCAAAGAGTCGACTGTCCGCGATACTCCCGTCTCTCTCTCCGTGCCCCTGCCTCTCAAGCAAACCCCCAAACCGCATAAATCCATATTTCTCTAGCTGCCGTTGCCGCTGCCAATGTCTTTGCTGTTGCCTTTTTACTTTTTACGATAAATTACAGCAGCATCAGAGCAAATGCTGCAATCATTCATTCATGAGGGGATCCCGATTTGCCCCTCTTCCATTGCTATACCATTCTCTCGGCTCGTGTAAACATGTGTAAATCATGACCCGTTGATGGCCTCCACGTAGACAATGTACGGTGTGGGGCTGGAGGAGTGTAGTATGGCTCAACAAGTGACGTGCTTCTGACAATAAGTTTTGCACTACGACCCTAAATTGTTCCTGGTATATCGAAAATTTAGCTTAGGAAAGCTGCACCAACCCACCCCACCCCAACCTCTAATCGTTCCACCCTACACCCCTTCGGACGAGCCGGAGAAATTTGTTCATCGAACTGTTGCCATTTGGCGCCGCCTGTTGTTGGCCGCCAACGTTGTCGACTGATTCTCATAATCATGAAGATCGCATTGTCCCACAAAAGGCAAAAGCAAATATTATTTATGCCTGTATGCAAGTGTGTTGGTGTGTGTGTGTTCGTGTGCTGAGAACTTTTTTTTCGGTTTGTGCCCACATTGGGCGAACTCCGTGCACTTCCGAGTCGCACACATATTTGTGGCCGTACATATGTGTGTGTGTTTTTTGTTTGTTTATACTTAAAGCGTTGTTTCAATAAACATCGCAAGGCAAAGGGCACATTTTTAATATTGAAATGTTAATACATTCCACAAATTGTGCAGCCTTTGCATTAGTCTCCTTGGTAACAAAATTTGCCAGCATACAAATTCCATTTGAAATTTGTATAGTGTCATTTACAAACATTATTTAAAAACACATTTTTATTTAAATATTTTAAATGGCATAATAAAACACCATACAGTTTTGATTGCAGCGCGAAATTTTGAATTAAAAAAAACTTAGTTCCATAGCAATCAGCAACTACATAAGCAGTCTGGCAACGCTATAACTGCTGCACAGTGTTGCCCATTTTTGATGTTGTCTTGCCGGGCGGCAACTGATCTTAAAAGTTGTGTAGCGCCACCTTTTGTTTGTTTAAAAAATCTACTCCACCTATGATTATACGCTGAAACAATTACTCGATAACGTAGTGGTGCAATCGATAGAAGGTACAAGCCAAATTCTTTTACAGTAAGGGTGTTTCTGAATATATTTAAAACTATTAAAAAAATATACCTTATAAAATAAATCAGAAGTGCCTGAAAATATAAGATATCAAAATCAAGAATTATATAATAAATTTCATATAAATCTATTATTTAGCGGCAGCGATAGTTTTGCAGCTCTCGACAATCGCAGTAGAAGTTAAAAAGTGATTCACGCTCCCGAACGGCAATAGCAAATTTACTAAAATTATTATAATAATTTGCATTGCCTCCAGACATAGCGTTAAAAAATTTAACTAACTGTCTAAGGCCGCCGCGAGTGATTTGGAAAGTGCTAATCGACAGTTCCACTGAGTCTGCGTCGCTCTAACATTGAGTGCGCGTGTGCATGTGTGTGTATGCGCCTGTGTGAAAGGAGGAGGAGAAGCGACAAAAAAAGTGTACAGACGACGCGCAGACGCAACAATCTGCAGTGGCTAATTAAAAGTACCGAAAAACGCGAGTGAAAATCATTTAATTATATCGGCGAAAACTTCGCCAAAAATAACAAGATTTAGTTTACTGAAAAAAGAAAAAAACAACAAATAAAATAACAAAATGGGTTGTGCCGTGAGTACAGCACGAGATAAAGAAGCCATCGAACGTTCGAAAAACATCGACCGGGCGCTGAGAGCCGAAGGAGAACGTGCCGCCTCGGAGGTTAAACTGCTGCTTTTAGGTGCGTTTCCAGAACAACCTCTCATGTTTATTATATTTATTTCGGGAATTCGAAAATGCGACGCCATCCACCAACACAAGCTAAAAAAAAATGCTCGTATATTGTGCACTCTTTTTACGTGGGGTGACTTTCATAGGCTTCCTATAAATTTTATAAGTAAAAAAAATGTAACCGCACACCGTGTTGGCATCAATTTATTTGTTGCTTTTTCAATTAAATGCTGTGATAAAAGAAGTTGCATTGAAACCCGATTCTCCATCTTTGATCGTTGTTTAGACATGATGCAATGCACAGTTGTACATACAAACGAATTACACATGTTTAATAATTCGATTGCGATAAGAAATTGAACGTAAATTGAAACCAAATGTCGAACTGGCGGCATCGGCATTGGCGGCGACTCCCGCAATTGGGGCGCCATCATTCGGTTTGCCAATGGAAACATGTTTGTACTGCAGTTCTTCTTGCCCACGAGTACATACACTCACACGTATGTATGTGCATTTGAGTGGCACTTGTTGTTGCGGTTGCTGTGAGAAGTGTGCATTGAAGCGTTGCCAGCGACGCCAGCATATCAACTTTGACCTCAACCACTCACTTGCAGAGTGAAATTAAACACCGCGTCGCTTTTTTAGCCGTCTGCAATTAAATTTCTATACCAAAAAAAAATTACAGACAACGAGAAACTGTATTTGAATGCTTCGCAAGCGCACTTTCATTCATTGCCATTCAATGTTTAAAACAATGAAATGGTTTTTTTTTATTCAACTTTCCAGCAGCAGTCGAACAACAACAATTCCTAGTACATAAATACATAACTAACATACACACGCATACATACTTACACAGTTGCACTTAACCGCTTTGTTAATGAAGCGGCGCTTCGTTTGCAGCTCGCCGATGACTCAAAAAAAGGGGCTTGTGAGTGTAGCAACAGGGGGTGTGAAAGGGACATTCGACATGCCTGGTTAATGATACCACTCGAGATGAACTCATAACACTCGACAGTCCCTAAATGGAATGTAGCTAGAAGTGACTCGAATTTTAAATATTTAAAGCAAGTAATTTATTTTAACTAAAACAGCATTTAATTGTGAGCTGCGCTTCCCAGCTGCTCGTTAAATCAAACAGTGTAGTGACATGTTCAGCAACTATGCGTGACAGTGTTGTTAGTGTAGTTGATCTAAAAACACCTTGCAACACTAGCTAACATTTGCTTGCACTCGTATTTATTTAATTTCATTTTACACATTTATCTGTTTTGACTGCTGCTTTTGGCTGCTGCGCTGCGCCTGCGTTGCGCTCTCATTTTCGCTGTCGCTCTCTCGCACTGTCTCTTTGCAGCTAGCCGACTCTTTCACGCATACCTAATTGGTCGGGGCAGCCACTTTTGTTGTTGCCTTTTACACTGACATCTAAAGTGGGGTGAACGATATTAGCGCAAATAAATGGCCCCCACATCAAATGCAGCTGCTTTGAGTGGCTTTGATGGTATGCGAATGTGTGTGTGTGTGTGTTTATATGTTTGTTTGCGGTTTGACACTGCTTATTGCGACATTTTATTGAGTATATTTAATAAAAAAGTTTTGCTATTGTTACTGTGGGTGTCTGACCATTGCCCCCTGCTCTGGCAGCAGCCTCTTCAGTTGAATTGTGTCACTTAATTTGTTGATGGCTTCAGAGCTTCGCCTTTTTTCATCAAAATATATCATGACAGAAAAATGTCTGGAAATTTTTGTTTTATTGTATTTACATAAGATTGCGATAGTCTCGAATTTCTCAACATGAGTAAGAAATGTACAAGAAGTGTATGTACAAGCAAATGAAATTAATAAATATTAAAGCACATGATGCCTTCCCATTACGTTTGGCAGTTCCACAGATAAACAATATTCAACACACACGCACACTCACACACATACATGGAGCACCCCTGAAACCCAACACGAACTGTCAACACAAGTAACTTAATCAACAATTTTTTAAGAATTTATATAAACTTAAGTGTGTGTATGTGTACATACATATATAATGTACTTTATGTGTTGTTATTGTCGCTTGGCGCAATAATTCATTCCACGCCTTATCAGAATTATCAATAAATGACCTTAGGCGTCCAATAATCAACAGTCATTTTCAACTAAATTATTATTTTTACTCGAACTCTGATTCCTTTAATTGGCTGACCATACAACTTGCGTATTAGTGCGATAAATAATTTCTGTAAATAGTTATTAAACTCACACACATAACACTCACATTTCGATTAATGTCGCTTCCACTTCCGTTGGCCAATTATGAAATGATTCTCGAGTGTGTTTATTATTTACTAGTAAGTGCAAGTACTTCCATTAATCTGCCTGATTAACACATTCTTCTCTCTTCTCATTTCTTTTTTCACACTACACTTATCTAAAAGTTCAGACGCCAACCGCTTGGCGGCGCCAATAAACCTCGATTACGATTACTCATGCGAGTAATAATCGAGCAAAATGCTTTGGAATGGTTTCTGCTTTCATTTGTTGTCATCAGATGTTTGCTATTTTAGTCACCTTTCATAAACAGATGTGTGTGTGATTGCCTAGGAACTGCAGTCATAGAAACGTAATTATCAATGTGTGATTTTGTGTGACACGCCTCAGAGTGACTCCCGTGGTGACGGCGAGAAGCTGCCTGTATATGTATGTATGTTTGTGTGAGAGAGTGTGCTAATGAAGTTAATTTTAATACCGCTGATTAACATGATGAGCGTTGTGATGATGATTATACGGTTGTTGTTGTTGCTGTTCTCGCTACTGTTACTTTGTTGTAATCGTGCTCAGACACGCTTTGTACTCACCGCCGTTTGATTCGCGCCTTTGAAATGTTCTCAGCTCTTTATCGTTCTCCCGCTCTCGCTCCCTCTCTCTCTCGCTGATCGCTTATTATGGCACAGTTAACGGTGCATTGATAAATGAATACACAACGCATGTTTGCCTATGGGAGAGTCTGTCTGTGTGTTAGTTGTTATTATTAAATTGACCTTTTTTCGCTATTGTTGGTCGCAAACTTCGAACATTTCCTAATTCGTATTCAGATTGGCAAGGGCCGTCATTATTGTAGACCAAGTTGGCCGCTTGCTTGACCGTCTTTTAAGCCATAACTTGGGGTATAACGACATTTTTGTTTATTGCTAAATTAGTGTGCATTGTTGGAGTTTTCAGTTCGTTCGCCAACAAAAGAAAACTTGTAGAAAAGGCAAACAAGCGGCTGAGTCAACTGCTAAAAGCCCTGTACTATGTACCCTGTATATGAACAACAAACTTGAGCTGTTCATAAATACGCCACTTTTAAACAATAACTTCTATACAAACCCAGCATTATTTGGCCTTTGACTACCCAGCAAACCCACTGTATTTATTGTCTTAGTACAGGGCCTTTAAAGCAAACTTTACTTAATATATCAACGTACTGTTAATGCCCGCTTTGGTGGGCCGTACGTTGGGACTTTGGGGAGTACGATAAGCGCAGCAAAAGTGAAAGTACAGCAAAAAAAAAAGAGACATTGCAATTATCTAACCATCAGTCGTCGTCTACGTCTTCACGTGTGCTACTGTCTGGGAATGGATCCAACCACACGTACACGTACACACACGTACAAATAAACAATAAAATAAACCGAAGAAGCAAAAATAGTGTTTTTAATGTTCCATTGTTGCAATCTTCCAAATCGTAAATATCGTTTTATAACTTTGCCAAACTTAGGTAGCTGAAAAAAAAACTAATGGGGGAAGTTATTGGGACATAGAGGAAACTAATAAACACGTAATATCATTTGTTATCTATTGAACTAGTTGCAGCACCTTCTATGTGGTCAACATGTTTTCAAGTTTTACTTTTTTTCCCCTACCATAATGGTATACACTTTAATCATGCTCAGCATTTTATTTGTTTACAACTTGTGTGCGGGGAAACTTTATGTTGTTTTTGATAACTTAAAGTGCAACGAACTCCATTGCATACATGATAATAAATGGGAATTTCTTGAGTTGAAAAGATATCAAAGGTAAATAGGCATAAATAAATTGGCAATCATCTTGAATTAGTAAAAAGTTAGCTGTGTGCACAGAGAGAAAAGACGAGTCATATTTGCTACTCAAATTAACAACAAAAAATAAAACACTTTTTATTTCCTTAATAGATTTTTGCATATGCTTTTATTAATTAATGACTTTCAAGTTACATCAATCAAACATACTCGATGCCATCTTCTATCCAATTTTTCTCGCTGTGTAACCATCTCAATTAGTTGGGATTACATGACGACCAGCGCAAATTAAGCTCGGGAGTCAGCGAGCTTTTTGGCCTTTCTTGACCCGCACAGACAATTGAGCAATTTGTGGCAACATCCATACATTTATTCATTCAATGATTCGTTCATTCATAGAGTCACTTACTCATTGTAAAATTCAATTCATGTGGAGCGTTTTACGCATGCCACAAAACAAAGAAAGGCAAATTTTCTTTTCCCCCTGAATGAACCCATTTCTTATTAATTCTTATTCGTATTGATTACCTTTTTAGGAGCTGGCGAATCGGGCAAATCGACGATAGTCAAACAAATGAAGATCATCCACGAGACGGGCTACTCGCAGGAGGAGTGCGAGGAGTATCGTCGTGTGGTTTATAGCAATACCGTACAGAGCTTAATGGTGATCATTCGTGCCATGGGTCGGCTAAAGATCGAGTTTGCTGATAATGGTAAAACCGATATAGCACGTCAATTCTTCACACACGCCTCGGCGGCAGACGAGGGAATTCTTCTACCGGAAATCGTCATGCTCATGAAGAAACTCTGGTCTGACGCCGGTGTACAGCAATCCTTTGCACGCTCTCGCGAGTATCAGTTGAACGACTCCGCCGGTTACTATCTGAACTCTCTGGATCGGATTGCGCAACCCAATTATATACCCACACAGCAGGACGTGCTGCGTACGCGTGTGAAGACCACGGGCATCATCGAGACGCATTTCAGCTGCAAACAGTTGCACTTTAAGTAAGTTACTTGGTTTAATTTAAGTTTGTTTAAATAAATTATTTATTTATATTTGTTTATTGCAGGCTCTTCGATGTGGGCGGTCAGCGTTCGGAGCGCAAGAAGTGGATTCATTGCTTTGAGGGTGTTACTGCCATCATCTTTTGTGTGGCACTCTCAGGTATGATACAGTTGGAGCTATATAAATAAAAAAACCTCAAATAATTAACACATGTTTACTATATACAGGCTATGACTTGGTTCTGGCTGAGGATGAGGAAATGAATCGCATGATTGAATCCCTAAAACTCTTTGACTCAATTTGCAATTCCAAGTGGTTTGTCGAAACGTCCATAATACTCTTCTTGAACAAAAAGGATTTGTTCGAGGAGAAAATCAAGCGATCTCCACTGACAATATGCTTCCCGGAATACACAGGTAAGAGCCCTGAAAAACGATAAAATTTATTACTTTATTTAATGTATACTTAACCTTTGTTTCCCTTAGGTTCCAATACATTTGAGGAGGCCGCCAACTATATACGCATGAAGTTCGAAAATCTCAACAAACGAAAAGACCAAAAGGAAATTTACACGCATCTCACCTGCGCCACAGACACGAATAATGTGAAATTTGTATTCGATGCGGTTACAGATGTGATCATCAAGAATAATCTAAAGCAAATTGGCCTCTTCTAAGAGTTAAGAAGCAGAAGCAGCTAATATGTATGATTCAAGTGCGTCTTAGTATTACAGAACAAAAAGGAAAAAACGCGCAAAAACATTTCCATTACATTATAATTAGTTAGTTCTAGAGAGAGACACCGAGAGAAGAGAGAGAGAGAGAGAGATACACATACATAGTCCATTATGTATAAAGTTAATACATACGTACATATGCTTACGATAACATTTTAAATGCTTTATACACTCTTGAGATAAACCTACATATACTATATATATTATATACGAACCGATTTTGTTGCCAATAGTCGTGAAGCAAATAACCAACTGCAATTAATTAAGTTGAATAAGTTTAATGACGTGTATGTATGTAATTAAAATAAACATGTAAATTAGGCGCCAGTAACTTGGTTAACACACTTGGTCAGAACAAAATTTGATGTGGCTAGCAGTGTTTGTAATGTGGCTAAAGTGCATGGCGCAGAATTCAAGGTCTTTCAACACTGTTTGATCCTTCCTCTCTCTCATTTTACGCCATGCATTTCGAAGGGCACGTTTGGCAACACTGTCGATAAGCCTGGGCCTAAATTTGTGTTTAAGCCCACTTTTTTTTACATTTAACTAGAAAACTTACTAATACTTTTAGTAATTAGTTTAAATAAAGACAAAACAACAACTAAAAAGTGCGTGACTTTGAGCGAGGGAAACAGATAAAAGGAGAATGTAGATATGTCCTTGTTTGGCAAGGGAAGTGAAGTGTGGTGAGTTCAGACAAATTCACCACGACGTGCCTTGAGCTTGTTGACAGTGTGCTAAAACACGCATGTTTTCCAAGAATTACTTCTACCGTTGCTCAACACTGTTACTCCATGTTGTGGGGAGTTTGTAGCTTTGTCAAAATTTCTGACTTCCTTTGCCGTCAGATTTTGTTCAGGTCAGGTTAGTGTTTCGAGATTTCCCAAACGTTTTTCGTCACAATTTTCTGGTTATATACAAGTAGCTCTGTTTAATATTGTGTAATACACGGGAATCCAAGACAAAATCGAACCAAGTCGAACCAAAAATAATAAAACAAGTAAATATGATTCGCGCTGTACTTTCGGCTAGCCAACGCGCTGCGAAGCTTCCCCACGCTGTGCTCCTGATGAAGAGCATGGGTAAGTCACCTTTCGCCATTCCCAACTAAAGTATGAAGAAATTTATATGGTTTCAAATCGCCTTAGATAATTACATGCTAGTGCAGAATAAGCTGCATCAGTCGCAGCTGCGTAGCCTTCAGCTCATGCGCTGCTTTGCCAGCTCTGGCGGCAGCGGTGATGACCGAATCAAGGGAGCCGCGGGCGCCAATCAGGGCGGTATCATAGGTAGCATTGGATCGCAGGCTACGATGGGGCAAGCGACTGGAGTTGGCGATGCGGCGACTGTTCAGCAAATGGCAGGTGCCACTTACGGCGCACGCAGCGATAAGCTGGACAAGCAGCAGACGGACGGTGCTACCAAGTCGGGCAATATAACATCCCAGATGCATGCAACAGCAACCCCAGCATCATCTACAGAATGTGGAAATATTGGCACTGATGAATGCAAAAGTTCCAAGCCGATTGGACAATCAACTAGCCGTCAGACTGGTGGAACGGTTAACAATCTGGCCGATGATGCGGTCAAGCAGCTGCAGGAAGCAGCCGCCAACCTGCCCAGTAAGGAGCAAATCGAGAAGTTTGTCTTTCGTGTCTTGGCATTTGTATACGACATCATCTACCTAACGGGCACCTGGACCATTCGCTTTGTCAACGAGAAGATCATAAAGAATGCCACTGTGAAGTATTACTGGCAGCGTTTCCACGAGAAGATGGAGCAGGCCAAGAAGGACTAGAGCTATTTCCCTCACAACTCGTGCGTCACAAATCAAACAGACATCTGTACACGCACACACATACATTCGCATACTCACACACACATTACACACGTACACACGTTAAACAAAGCTCATAAATCTCAAATTTCAAGATACATTTGTTTATTTATTATTTGGTATGACTTCTGTGTCTCCAGTTATTCAGCTTAAGGGCACAAAGCTGGCATAGCCATCCAGTAACTTGGCCAAATACTTAAGTATCTTGTTACGTGCCTCTGTGAGCTGCGGGAAATCGCTTTTAACTGGCTCGTACATATTGGCACAATGTGCAGTGCCTGCAAAAAAAAAAGAGAATGAGAATCAGATTTCAATATGGTTTATGGGCTCCACTCCAATTACCTTCAATGTATAAGGTTGGTGTCTTGGCGTTGGGGGACACGTAGAGTCCCAGTGCATGCCAGGGATCGATGGAGCCATGCACATACAGCACATTAGTCGTATTCGGTTTGAGTGCACCATAATATTTGTTTGTTTGGCGCACCGCCTGCTCGAGGTAACTGGAGTCCATGTGGTCTGAGAAGACATCCATGCACTGGCGTATGAAAAAGTCCAGTCCGAAGCGATCACCGAATGTATCCGATTTGTTTTCGGATGTCTGATAGAATCCAAATTCAGTGCATGTCTGATAGGTCCATTGACGCATTCCCTTCGCCGTCTCCGAGTCCCAGGAAACGTTCTTCATGTCCGCGATCATCTTGTCGTATTTGTAGTCAAGGCACTTGGACTTGGAATTCTCGAGCAGCAGATCATTAACGGCACCCAAACGGTTCACGGGCGGTCCCATTGTGGTGTTCAACATGATGTCACATATCTGTAAATATCAAAAGCAGAGATTACATAAGGAATACAGCCACTTTAAAGCTACCTAATACCTCATCAATGGTGATATTGGCATGGGGAGAATTGTCTTTGTTGTACTGCACAACGCCAGCAAAATTTTCAGCCAGATTCTGAAAGAAATTCGATAGGTCCAGTTCGTTTTCAATCGAATCTTTGAGTGAAGTGCAGGTTCTAAACAAAGAGATATGGGTTATTTGCAGCTGCAGGCATTGTATGTTACATACTTGAATTTGTCATCCAGACTGTGTTGTCCAATCCTGTGTTTCAGCAGAATCTCCACTTGGGCAAAACTACGCTGCACTGCCTCCACGCAGTCGGGCTTGTAGCTGGCCAGCGATGCCTTGACCACATCGAAGTATTCCGGGAAGTCCACTTGGGCCAGCAGCGGGCCACTTGAACTAATCGCGCCATAGATCAAATCTGGATACTTCTCTCTAGCCCAGGCGGCCAAAGAGCCGGGATAGGAGCCACCGAATGTAATCACTTTCTGTGTAGGGGCCAGATTATACTTGGTCCTCATGGCAACCACAAAGTTGGCCAAGTCAGCCAAGGCCTGCTCTGAGCTTAGAAAGGCCAAGTTGCTAGTGGACAGATCACTCGTTGGATGACTCTTGCCATAATAGCGATGCTCCAGCTGTATGCACAGGGCACCAAAGTGCTCGGCGTAGTGTATCCAGGCGCCCTCGTGCATCCACCTCTTAGTGGCCTCAGCCTCTCCACCGATCATCAGGAAAATCGGAGCATGTTTGTCTTTCCGATAATAGGCATCGTTTACGTAGTAACGCTGCTGCCAGGTCATGGTGTTATCAGCATGAAAGTGATCCAGTTTCTGCTCGAACCACAAATCTTCCGAGTCTTCCATTGTCCGCTGCATGCTGGGAATTTTACTGGGTGCACCCAGAAATCCACCTTCATGGCGACCATGACGGAAACCCAAACTCTCGCTCTGTGCAATTAGACAGAAGAGAAGAAAGCTTAACCCCTTCAGATTCTTGGTTAATCGCAACATTTTGCAAGTAATTCCAAAAATCACTTTGCTCGTCTCCCTCTCTCTTTTCCTCTCTTTCTCTGTTTTGTCTGCGTTGTCCGCTTTGTGTCGGGTCAGAAAATCTGTTTTATTTGATTAGCGCAAGTGCTGCTTGACTGAATAACTGTAAAAAATGGCACAAGAATGCAGCTTATATAGTTCTATTTATGTGCATATGTATATATGTAAGTACTTATGTGCGTATTTGCGTTTCTATTTCTTTATATTTGATTTGCTCTTGCTTACCGGCTGCGCTGCGGTGTTGCCACAATGTTTTAATACGCTGCGCGCGTACACAGAGAGCAAAGCCTGCACAAAAGTTTGTACAAAAGTAAAATAAACCTAATTGCTCAAATGTACACTTACAACTTAATATGAACAGTGACATAAATACAATAAAATTAGCTTAATAGCAAGTAAAGTAAGGTGCAAATAATGTGAAAATAATTAATTAGTCATGCGCATTAATTGGTATCTATTTAAATTTGATTTGCTTTAATATTTTTCTAAAGCACAACTAAATACTAAAAAATATGTCTTGAAGCTGCCACCTAGTTTGATTATAGTATAACGTACTAAAAAATAACAAAAGTGTGTGGTGCTGCCACTGTGTTGAAAATGGCACCCAGGCAACGGTTGCTTGATTTTCAAACAATAAACAAGCAATTGCTATATCAACTGACAACGACCGGCTTAAACACAACCAAATATAATCTATATAAATATATATTTTGATTCACTAAAATGTCGAATACAACAAAAGAATGCAAACAATTGCAGCCGCGTGCTATATTTGGCATCAATGGCAAGGTGGAGAACGGAGTGCGCCAGCATCCCATTACCCAGGCTGCGATCTTTCCGCTTGGCAACAAGATTGCCATTGCTGATTTCCAAAAGAATACCCAGGAGTTTGTGGCCGGACACACCAACAGCATTTCCTGCCTGGATGTGAGCAAGAGCGGCAAGTACATTGCCTCTGGTCAGATTAATCACATGGGATTCCGCGGCTATGTCATTGTATGGGACTACGAGACACGAAAGGAGATTGGACGCCACGATCTACACAAGGTTAAGGTGCAGGCCATTTGCTTTACGGCCGAAGATCGCTTCGTCATCTCGATTGGTGGCAAAGATGACGGCTCCGTTATTGTCTTTGATATGCAGACTTTGTACGTAATTCTTGTAGGTTCCCCTGCTCCTAATCTCCAACTAATCTTTCAGCTCACCCATTTGCCGTCAACCGGCTTCGCGTGCCATCTCCGGAAATGCGCTAACCGTGCGCCCACTGCACAACAATCCCTTCTTCTTTTTGACTGCCGGGGATCGTCATCTGCGCTTGTGGAGCATTCTGCGGGAGCAGAAGAAACTCTATGTCCAGGATGTGCCGCTGGCATCCAAGTCGCGTCAGTTCTACTGCGCTCGCATAGATAAGAACGATGAGTTCGCCTATTTGGGCACCGGCACCGGTGACATCATTAAGATCGTACTCAACTGCTGCGACCGGGACAACGTGACACGCCCGGGATCCTCCAGTGGCATTCTAGGCGCCTTTGGCACCCACAATCCTCGTAAGCCCACGGGACGCGACTGCAATCGGTATGTAAATGGCGTGCGTGCTCTGTATGTACTGGAGAAGGGTCGCTTGCTGATTGGAGCCGGAGATGGCGAGGTGCAGCTGGTGGAGGAGCGCACTGATTATCCGCTGATCAATTTCCGAGAGTATCCAGGTCCCACTTGGCCCTACTTGCGCACTGTGAAGAGCACACGTGTCTCCGGTCGCATCTCATCCTTTGTGCGGTCCACACCAGACAAGTTCTATATCTGCACGGACACCAATGAGATATACATGCTTAACATTTCCTCCTGGGTGCTCAAGCTGCTGCGCACCTGTCATGCCAAAGCCGTTTACTTTATCACGTTTCCTAAGTGAGTGGACTTTACTAATCCCTGCCAGAAATTTCCTTTTAAAAGCTTTAATTCTTTGCAGAAATTATGCCGCTGTTTTTGCCACTGCTGGCCACGAGAGTATTCGCATTTGGTCCTCGTCCCGCAAGCAGGAGCTGCTCCGCATCATGGTCTACAACTTCAACTGTGCCGCCGTGCGTTTCTCCCAGGACGGCACCAGCATCGTCTCCGTGTGGAACGATGGCATCATACGCGCCTTCACGCCCATGACGGGACGCCTCATCTATGCCATACCCAATGCACACAACAAAGGTAAAGCGTCACTCGGTGGAATCATGGAGTTCCCCTTTAAATAATCTACTTGGTTTAGGTTGTAGCGCCTTGGCTGTGGCATCCACGGGTCGTTTTATTGTCACGGGCGGCATTGAGGGCCAGGTGCGTGTTTGGAAGATAGAACCATATCGACAGGATCTGGTGGGCGTGTTGAAGGACCACTCGGGTCCCATTACCTCACTGGACATCAATTACCTGGACACGGAGGTTATCTCTGCATGCACCGATGGCTCCTGTGTCATCTGGGACATCAAGTGAGTACTTCAACTCCTGTTGGACTTCACTAATTTGCTCCTATTTGCAGTCGCATGACTCGCAAGCAGGTGGTCACCGCCAACACACAGTTTATGTCGGTCTTGTACTTCCCCACGGGCGTGCAGATTCTCACCTGTGGCTCCGATGGCCGCATCATCTACTGGATGGTCTACAATGGCGCTCTGATCCGTGAGCTAACCGCCTCCAAGAAGTCCTCCGTCAACTGTCTGTCCATGAATGCCACTGGCGACTATTTCGTCAGCGTGGGCAGCGATCTTCAGGTCAAGCTCTGGGATTACAACAGTGGCGATGTTGTGGGCGTTGGTTCCGAGCACGCCTCGTCGGTCATCAGTGCTGCCTACAGTCCTTGTGGCAAGACCTTTGTCACCGGTAGCACTGATGGTTCCCTCATCATCTGGGACGTGCCGCAGGATTACTGGGGCCAACCCAATCCTCCAGATGGGCCCAGTTACTCGCTGCCAAAGGCTGTGCCCAAGGGCAAGAGTGTGCAGGCTCGCGTGGACTCGGGCACACGGATGAAACCAATGCCGGGCGAGAACATCAGTGGGCTGCTCAAGGCCACTCCCAAGGATGACATCTGCTGTGTGGAGTGCCCACCGTGCGCCAAGAAGGAAGCCAAGGCCGGAGATCCTTTTGCCGAGTGCAAGATTGTGCCGGATGTGAGGAAGTGCTAAGACTTCCAGACGTTTAAATTTATTTTCATTGTTTCAAAGGTAGGATGCCAATAAAAATAATAGAAATTGGAAGTCCAGGCTTTTAGTTTTTTAGAGCTGCTCGGCAGTTAGAAGCCCAGCTTTCGTAATCTCCTAGTTTTTATATCTGATCTGTGTGCATAGCATAGGAGTCTCTAAAAGCTCCCACTCCGCTCGATAAGCTAGAATTGAATTCTCAGTCTTTTATTAAAAACATTGGAATTTGTTCTGTAAATTTGGATTTATTCCGGTGGCAAATCATCGGGCTCGTTCTCAGTGACAAATGTAACCTCCTGGGGCTTTTTCTTGGCTTCCTCCTTCAGTCTCTTCGCCTCCAAGGCCTCCAGTCGCTTGCGTTCCTTGGCTTCGGCTGCGACTTGCTTCTTCTCCAAGGCCTCTATACGTTTGCGCTCCTTTTCTTCCTCTGCCTTTCTCTTTTTCTCCTCCTTTTCTTCCTCTGCCTTTCTCTTTTTCTCCTCCTTTTCTTCCTCGGCCTGCAATCTCTTGGCTTCCTTTTCGGCTGCTGCCTCTGCCTTCTTGGCCTCCGACTCACGTTTGGCGGCCAACTTAGACCACTCCTTCTGAACGACGCCAAACTCTTTTAACCGCTGAGCACGCTCTTCATCTGACTCGGCCGGCTTGCCCTCGGCACCACTATCGACTTCATCTTCATATCCATCTGGTGGCAGGGGGTTCAAGTGGGGATTGTGGAAAGCCGAGCGATTGCCATCGCCAAAGTAGAATGGCTTGGAGCGTTTGTACATGTGGGGCCAGGCCTTGAATTCAGGTCGTTCCTCCTCCTTGTGCGAGGTGAACACAAACACCGCAATTAGGGCGACCAACGGAAACGCGCCCATCAACGTAATATTCTTCCAGAGATTGGCTTGATCATGCGAGTCATCTGCAAATTACGCGCATATTAATAAAATTACATTCTAGCTCTAACTTACGCCTTACGGTCGGACTTGGGAGGACACTTTGGAGGAGGTGCCTCTTTCCCACCACCGCACTTGGGGCTACCGGAAATTGTGGCCTCCTTTTTCTCCTCCTTTTTGGCCTTGCATTTAAGGTCAGTGGGTTCCTTGGGTTTCTCCTTGTCGCCTGTTATTCTTATCATTACTATCTAACTTGTATTTAATTTAATTTGCTCAACTTACCACCTTTTTTGCATTTTTCGGAAAAGCTGCGAATTCTGGGAGTTTTTGGAATTATTCGATAAGACATACGGAAGCATTTTGCAGTGTTTAATAGCTGTTGCATGTTTCTTAGTCAGAGTATACGAAATTTTTTAATAATTTGCCTGTGTAATAAAGTTTCTAAACTGAAAAGAAAGTTAAGCTACTATCAAAAAGAAAAATTCATCGCTACTCTGACTAAATTTTCGTTTGTTTGATTTCAGTTTAGCGCCAAAAGCTGTTAAGTATCAGTGTCGTCTATCGATATTCACTGCTAAGCTAAGCTGCTATCTAACAGCTGCGTAACATTTTTATGTACAAGTTTACAGTCCTAATTCAAAACGATTTTAACAGTATTTTTGCATTTTAAATACTCTAATTTGAATAATATATTAATATTTTTAAAATTAGATTGTTTAATACTAATAAAGCTCCTAAAAAAGCCATGAATGCATGAATAATAAAAATGTGAATTATTTAATATTATTATATTGGTCATCGTATTTGATTGTAAATTCAAATTACTTGGTAGAAGCAGAGTATTCTGCTAACTTAACATTGCGCCTGCAGAGCTCTTTTCCTTAACAGTCTGATTGGACCTTTTTTTAGCAGATGTTATTCGGACGCCGAAGCGGAAGCATTAAACATTTATTTGCATATGTATTGTTGTTGTTGTTTGAAAAAGGTTGTTAAACGTCAATTGGCAGTAAATTTGAATATTTGCTGCATTACTTAAATACAGTGCGCGTAAAAATCGATACGATTAATAATAAGAACAATGAAGGTTTGCTGCATTGGCGCTGGTTATGTTGGCGGCCCAACATGTGCGGTAATGGCACTAAAGTGTCCGGATATTACCATAACGCTGGTCGATAAAAGTGCCGAAAGAATTGCACAGTGGAACTCGGAGAAATTACCCATTTACGAGGTTAGTTATAGTTATGCCTGTTGTTTATTTTTCACCCATTGTGGACGGTCAAAGCAGGCGGCGGCCGCTGATCATGTGTGCACACGCAAACATATAGACAATTACTTGGTAGTGTGTGTGTGCTGCACGCACACAAACGAACAAAATGTGCACTGAAAATTTAAACAATGCTTGTGCGTGTGCGAGAGCGTGAGTATTATGTGTGTGTGTGTGTGAGTAGGCTAAAAATCCTAAACAAACAGACACATCAATCAAAGCTGCAGATACGAATGGGGCTGACTGTGAATACGGAATACCGAATGCTTTTTGTGAATACGTCGATGAACTCCTCCAACTCATGCTCATGTTTCAAGTAGCCAACAATCCAACCCTCTCCCGCTCAACCTTCCACTTCCCTTTTCCCCTTCTTCTTTCAATTCGACTCTGTAAAGTCAAACCAGTTCCCAATTGAACGAAACTGTTTGAAACTGATTTGTATACCACACGCACTGCTCTGCGGAGTAGCCCACGAGGAAGGGAGCGAGAGATGGAGGGGGAGAGGAAGGCAGCATACGATCATGAGCAGGTGCTTGACGCAACAACAACCACAAGTACAACAAGGTCAATGGTCAGTACATTAAACGTATAGCCCAAATAGCAACACAGAGTTCATTAGTCATTCATAAACAAAACACAGACTCATGTTTAATGTTTATTAGCAGCACAGAGATCTAACTACACTGTGCAACAAAATTCTGATAGGCGTATGGGGTTTTACAACTGTTGAATTTTCGGGGAACACTTATCACCCAATCTGGGTTTTGTCGCATTTCCTTCCGTTGGTGTGTCTTTCCCCACATTCCCTATTCCGTTTTATTTAGGTCTACAATAGCAAATCCTTATCAGTATTTTTCTCGCTTACACTTCTTCATATTGCGTCTTGTGAGCCAGATAAGCGATAAGCAGAAATACATACACGTTGCTATCCGCTGCCACATTTCCAGCTAAAACTTTACATCAACAAACAAAGTTGCAAAAAGACGACAATAAATAAATATTTATTTATAGTAACTGGTAACTAATACCGACTGTTCTACCCCAACTTCCCCTACAAAACTGCCCCACTCATTCCTCGTATTCTCGGCGTATTATCTGCTCATTAGGCCAAGGCAGAGTGGAAATTAAATTATTCATTTATTGCCGTTTTATCGCAGTGAAGAAGAAAGAAAAAAAAACTGATTGCATCATCAGTGCTGGCCATGCTTTAAGTGTGATTAAAAACAAATAATTATTAGACGCGAATGTTACAAACTTACAAACACACACACGAGTATGCACTTACCTGTCCATTCACCTGGTTAACAACTAAGACAAATTGCTTTTTCTGCTCTTTTTACCACCTCTTATCAAGAAGTGAGTAAAAAACTCATTTAATTTACATTTTCCCCAACTGCTTGAATTTCTTTGGAAACAAATTTTTGGGTTTTCACAAATCGCTGATCGATTTTGTTTATATCAGCGGTTTTTTTATTTATGGCTTGTTGATATTGCGAAATCTTTTCCAAATAAACATTTGCCTTTAACGTCTTTTTGTTAACAATTCGCTTCTATTTTTTTTTACTTGGCGTTTCGCGTAAACAGGTTCAATGGACCTCAAAAGTGTTCATTTAAATAAATTGTTTAAGTGCTAATTATGCAGCTAGAAATGCTTCAAAGTTGAAAAGAATTTCAAGAATCAATCAGGCAAGAACATGAATAGACAAAACTGGTTCAGCTAACGGTGTTTTATTTTTAACAAAGTTACATAACTAAAACCCACTTTTAACGCTTCTGTCTTCTCCCTAGCCCGGTCTCGATGAAGTGGTCAAGAAGTGCCGCAATGTTAACTTGTTCTTCTCCACGGACATAACCACGGCCATCAAAGAAGCCGATCTGATCTTCATATCTGTGAACACGCCCACAAAAACCTGCGGCAGTGGCAAAGGTAGGCACTATATAACCCCCTAAAACACCTAGATATATATGCTAACATGTTTTATTTTTAGGACGAGCTGCGGATCTGAAATATGTGGAGAGTGCGGCGCGTATGATCGCTGAGATTGCACAGTCCAACAAGATTGTGGTCGAGAAGAGCACGGTGCCGGTGCGTGCTGCGGAGAGTATTATGCACATATTGCGGGCTAACCAGAAACCTGGTATCCACTATGACATACTCTCGAATCCCGAATTCCTGGCCGAGGGCACGGCTATCAATGATTTGCTGAATGCCGATCGCGTGCTGATTGGTGGCGAGGAAACGCCCGAAGGTCATCAGGCGGTGGAGAAACTTTCGTGGATCTATGAGCACTGGATACCAAAGAAGAACATACTCACCACCAACACGTGGAGCAGTGAGCTCTCCAAGCTGGCAGCCAATGCCTTTTTGGCGCAACGCATTTCTTCCATCAATTCCTTGTCTGCCGTGTGCGAGGCCACCGGCGCGGATGTCTCGGAGGTGGCCAGAGCTGTGGGCCTGGACTCGCGCATTGGCTCCAAGTTTCTGCAGGCCTCGGTGGGCTTCGGAGGCAGTTGCTTTCAAAAGGATATACTCAATCTGATCTACATTTGCGAGAACTTGAATCTGCCCGAGGTGGCTGCCTACTGGCAGCAAGTAATCGACATGAATGACTATCAGAAGCGACGCTTCTCCCAGAAGATCATCGAGAGTCTGTTCAACACGGTGTCGGACAAACGCATAGCGATTCTGGGTTTCGCTTTTAAGAAGAACACTGGAGACACGAGGGAAACGGCAGCGATTACTGTTTGCCAGACATTGCTGGAGGAGGGCGCTAAGCTGGACATTTACGATCCAAAGGTGGAACCGGAGCAAATCATTGATGATCTAACGCATCCCAGCGTTACGGAATCTCCCGAGAATGTCAAGAAGGCCGTCCAGATCCACAGTGATCCGTACAGCGCTGTGCGTGCCACACACGCGCTGGTGCTCTGCACGGAATGGGATGAATTCGTGGATCTAGACTACAAACGCATCTATCAGTCCATGATGAAGCCGGCCTACATCTTCGATGGACGTAAAATATTGGATCACGAGCGACTGCAGCAGATTGGCTTCCATGTGCAGACCATTGGCAAGAAGTATCAGCGTGCGGGTCTGCTGAGATCCTGGGGCATTGTGCCACAACTGTAGGCGACGGCAGTGGCACTAGAGGAGTGACTTAACGAAAAGAAACGTAAAAGTAAAAGTGTCAAACAATTTCCAGTATTTACGAGACTTTAAAATTGTAAATATGCGTTTGTTTGTTTATTTGATTGTTTATCTTTTTATATACAATAATATAAATAGATCATGTATGAGTATTTCGCTAGAGACGCCTAAGTATTCCTATATATATTTCTATTCCTACAACCAAATGTCGTTCCAGTTGCAATATAAATATTAACATTAACCGTTGCAAACGGACAACCGCAATTAGATTTATACGTATCACTACGGAATTTCTCACTTCTGTACGATAATTACGATAATTAAACAAGCATTTACATTTTTTACAAAATAAAAACAATAATTCATGTATTTACACTCAAGTTTTGCTTAATTAAAATGGTATTCTGCGCACAATCTGGCGATACCAGAGAAATGAAGTAGCTGCCGATAAACTGAACCAAGTGATCAAATACGAAAGATGATCGTTGTGCAGGGTAACCCGTGTCTGCCCACCAATGGGAGCTCCTGGCACTGCTTTGGCATCGTACACGGCATCGAGAAACACGGGAGCGGCGTTGGTATCTGCACACATTCGAGGCAAGTCTCTATACAGATAAACCTGTCCACCTTTGTGATCGGGCGTGAATTGTGGACGAGTTTCTCCCTTGCGCACCACGGCAGTCAACTCCACTTCCTGCCCAATCTGACCCTGAGCACGCGTCTCGGGCTCCACTTGTTTGCGTGACACCCAGCCACGATTTATGAGCACAATGTCACTGCGGAGAAAAGGTGTTAATCGGTTGTACAGCACTTGGTAGAGAAGTGTTACTTACTCTCGATCGACCAGTTTGAATGGTGTGACTATGAGATAACCATTGCCACCGTCACGCTGGGAGAACAAACCACCTTGGGTCTCAACGCCATCGGGTCGAATGAGTGAACGTGGTCCCATTAGCATCTCCTTGTCGTGCAGGAAGTGACCACGTAGCTGAACCAAGCGATACTCCATTTCAGACAACTCGCTCAAGCTGTGAATGAAAAGGTTTAGTTTTTAAAAGAACTAAGAGTATACTGCTATGCTCACTCCTCTGGTAGTGGCACTGGTGACGATTGACGTTGCTTATCCAAGTCTTTGATGAGCTGCTCTTTCCAGATCTTGCGCTTCACTTGCCAGCAGCCCAGGCCAAATGTTGTGGCGGGTATGAGCTGCAAAAATTTCAGAGATTAGCAAATTGATTTGTTAATTCATTAGACTTGAACTCACGAGTAGAAACCAACCAAGCCCTGTGATTTTATCCTTGTCCTTGCCGGGACTTTTAATGCTCGTGGTGAACTCGACAGTCTTCGCCCGCTGCTGCGTCTGTTGTGTCATCCTCCTGCGAAACTGCAAACTGATGCTGTGACTCCTGCTTTCCACAACAGAGGGCAGGCATTGGCTCGTACAGATTTTCTTAAACACTTGAACATTGAGACGCAGCATTTTGTTTGTTTTTATTTATTTAATTTAATTTTTTATTCAGTTTAACGGGAGGATACGATTGTTTTCATAATAGTTTTCACGTCGCCGGCAACAGCTGCCGTCAGCTGTTCGGCTTGAGATCAGCTGTTTTTGCAGTCAGTTCTTGCCGAGTTGGCAGCACTGTCTGCTTTTGTAACATTGCGTTTCTGATTTAAACAAAATAAATTAGGTTTAAATAAAGCATGTTGTGCACACGCGCAACATCTCGGCTAGTTAGTGGTTTAATCACAGCAACAAGGGTAAGGGAGTACACCGTATTTTGAGATTTATGGATGTGCGGAACTTGCTGCAACTGCAACTGAGCGCTCTTATATAAACCCACACTGTTTTTTTTGGTACCTCTCAGGTGGGCCAACACACAACTAAACATCATGTGGCGGCGGTTGTGACAGCGGCCAGATTAACCGACCAATGCAGACTCTGCTCGACAGGCTCCGTGGTGGACAGTGCCGGAAAGGCATCAAAGCAAACAGTCGAGGATGGCAGCATATTAAAGCGTGTGTTGACAAAAGTCGGGTTTGCACCCAACGCAAAGGCCGTAAGATATAAACAAATTAGTCAAACATGTAAATAAATTATTAACCAAGGACATTTGCAGCGCCTTAAAGTAGCCAGCCATCTGCTGTACGAGAGTGTTGCGGACAAGATCAACTATGTGGCATTCTTTCGCGACTTTAATCTACCAAACACGTTCAACTCCTGGTTCCTGGTGACCGAACTGCATGTGTGGTTGCTTCTCATGCGCTCCATGGCTGAGGGCTCTGAGACGGGCGAGGACGGACGCTTCCTACGCAACTGTATTGTGGAGGCCATGTGGGGAGATGTCAATACTCGCGCTAAAAAGTTGGGAGTAAGTCTTAGAAGTGTGTATTGAAGGATTATGGCTAATATACATGGTTTTTCTTTCAGGCCAACAACCCATCACGCACGAGGCAACAAATCGAAACTCTGTCAGAACAATTTCAAGCTGCACTCATTGCCTACGACGAGGGCATTATGTCCGATGATCGTGTGCTGGCCTGTGCTCTGTGGCGTCGCTTCTTTGAAATGGAATGCAATGATTACACTCAGATCGAACGTCTGGTCAAGTATGTACGCAAGCAGTCTGTCATGCTGGATAGTTTAGAGCGGGAACAGTTCATAACGAAACCTAAGATTGCTTGGCATGACCTGGACAAGTGCAAAGTGTAAAATGTTCTTTTAAGTTTGTTTTATTAAAATCAAATTATATACAAGTCTATGTCTAAGGGAGATCTAACTAAACTACAAGATCGTCAATGGGTTCATCCACCAATGCTCTTAGCTGGCACTTCAGCACAAATGCCAGAATACGTCGCTCCGCCAATTTCCTGTGATTCCCCTGAAGTTGCCTCAGAATTTTGTCCATTTTCACATAATCATTGGCAGGAGAAGCACAAATATCGGTAATTTGCGGAGGGATTGTTTCCGCTGTGGATTCTGTTCGAAGTGGCTCCTGCTCCGCTGGGTTATCCTCCTCGTATATGATTTCCTCTTGCAGAATTTGATCATTGGACTCGATAATCTCCTCAATCACAAATGTACTGTCTGCATGTTGCTCCATCTCACTGACATGCATAACAACGCAATCATTATATGATTGCCAGGCTTCTGGATCCACCATAGACTCCTCCGGCAATGCCAGTTGCTGTGGCTGTATACTGGACTTGGTTTTGGACCGCTGCTGGGAGTCAGATAGAAATCGTAGACGCTCAAAATATGGCCAGGTGGAGCCGCCAGTTCTTCGCGACTCCTTGCGATACTGGTAGTGTAGATTATTCCACCGCATCAGGCAGAAATCCACTGAAAGGAAATGGAGTTTATAGTGGCATTCAATTGAACGGAGGCGTCCCACAGTCAGTTACCATGACACTCCATGATCTCTGCTATTTTTGACCAGATTTCTGTCTTAGCTTTCATCACATCATAGTTGGACAGTCCAGTCTGTCGTTTATAGAGCAATGTATTGGGTTCCACATGATCAATTAGCTTGAAATCAAATGGACGATTTTTCTTATAACTAGTGCGCATCTTTTTTGTCCAGAGTTTCACTCAAACCCTTTGGCAGTCAATAGTCGGAACTACAAAAGGAAACAACAGTTGAAATTTCAAAACATCCACAGCCATGAATTTTCAGTTACAAACATAAATTTGTTATTATTTTTATTCAATTCTCTCACTCAAAATAAAGTTCGGAACGTTTTTTGGTTCTCTTCTTTGATTTCGCATTTATCGGTTCTGTCTTTGGAGTCCATTTTCTGAGTGAAGTGCATAATCGAAAAATGTTAACCGTCAGCTGTTCTGTAAAGGCTCTGTTATAATTCGTCATTTGATATAAATCCGTTCGATATATCTAAATTTAGCGACTTTTTTGCACAAACAGTTAACGGCTGCATACGATTTTGTAAAAATTATAATTTTTTGCGTTTATTAACATTGGTTAACTTTTTAAATACGCAAAATACTACAAACGTCAGCTTTCGATAAAAACAGACAACTATTCACTGTTAACAACAGTTTGAAGGGTCGCACTTACTCTCAACGATTTCGATAACTAACAACCTGAAACCTGGAAAATTTTTAGGTGAAGTGAAAATTGCAAAAAAAGTGAAAAAGTTAAATATTTGGTAAATTTTTGTGCAATTAACGTGGTGGAATCAATGAATATGTAAGTGAACATCGTTTGCAATGGGGGCATACCGTATTTGTTGCATTTTATGCTTAATTAACGACATGTGTCGGTTAATGAGCTCAGGGGCCAGTTGGGTAAAAAAAATTGTCTCGAACTCTGGCTAAAAATCGATAATTCAAAATGGCAGAGAGTAGCTAGTGAAAATCACATCGAAAAGTAGAAAATAATTGTTTAGAACTGCTTCTGATGCTCAAAATTATAATTCATGGCTCACAACGCTCGTTCCAGGTATAACTGCCAGGTAAATCGTTATATGGGAGATGCTCCAGCCGGTGGAATGTCCAACAATCGCATGGGTGCAGGCGGCGGAGCCGGAATGTTTCAGCGCAATCGATCCGCTCCATATGTGCGCGGCGGACCCGGTGCCGGAGGAGGCTCCGGTGGATTCAATGGTGGCCGCATGAACGGTGGCCCAGGAATGCGCGATAATGGCGGCGGCGGCTTTGGTGGTCAGAATAACAATCGTACGTCGACTCATGGTGCACATTTGCCGACAATTATTTGGTCCGAAGTGTCACTAACGCCGTTCCGCAAGAACTTCTATAAGCCATGCGATTCCGTGCTAGCACGCACCCAAGCAGAAACAGATACATTTCTGAGCAGCAATGCGATCACAATCAAGGGCAATGAAGTACCCACACCGAGCATTGAGTTTGAGGAGGGCGGCTTTCCCGACTACGTTATGAATGAGATACGTAAACAGGGATTCAGCAAGCCAACAGCCATTCAGGCTCAGGGTATGCCCATCGCTTTAAGCGGACGTGATCTTGTTGCAGTGGCTCAAACTGGCTCAGGCAAGACTCTGGCCTATGTACTGCCGGCTGTGGTGCATATCAATAATCAGCCGCGCTTAGAGCGTGGCGATGGACCCATCGCCTTGGTGCTGGCACCCACACGTGAACTGGCCCAACAGATTCAGCAGGTGGCCAGTGAGTTTGGCTCAAATACACAGGTCAGGAATACGTGCATCTTTGGCGGTGCCCCCAAGGGTCAGCAGGCACGTGACTTGGAGCGAGGTGTTGAAATTGTGATAGCAACGCCGGGACGTCTCATTGATTTCTTGGAGCGCGGCACTACCTCGCTAAAGCGTTGCACTTACCTAGTGTTGGACGAGGCCGATCGCATGCTGGACATGGGCTTTGAGCCTCAAATACGCAAAATCATGCAACAAATACGCCCTGACCGTCAGGTGCTCATGTGGTCGGCCACATGGCCAAAGGAGGTTCGTCAGCTGGCTGAAGAGTTCCTCAACAATTATATACAGGTCAACATTGGTTCACTCTCACTGAGCGCCAACCACAATATACTCCAGATTGTTGATGTTTGCGATGAGTCCGAGAAAATAGTCAAGCTAATACAGTTGCTGACCCAAATCTCTAGCGAGAATGAGACAAAGACCATCATATTTGTCGAAACTAAGAAGCGTGTGGATGAGATAACGCGTAATATATCCCGCCAGGGATGGCGCGCTTGCGCAATTCATGGTGATAAGTCACAGCAGGAGCGTGACTTTGTATTGTCTAGTTTCCGCAACGGACGACACTCCATACTGGTGGCCACTGATGTGGCTGCACGCGGATTGGGTAAGTCATATGCTGTAGCATTTTTTGCGCTTGCAGTTGGCTAACAAGCTGCGCCTGTTGTCTTTTTTGATGCGCTCTCCATAATAATAATAATAACCAATAACCAAGCAACTATTGCTGTGGATCAACAACATGCCCGAAAAATAGGCCAAATGGTTTTTCATTCATTATTTTGTTGATTCGTCGTCGTCGTCGTCGTCTGGCAGCAGCAGCGACTGTCAGCGATGAATCGGCCAACACCGACCAAGTCTCCTAATGTCTCTCTCTCAATCTCTCTATTTATAACTCTCTTTTTGTTCTCACTGAGTCGCAGAGAGTCGCTCTCTCGTGGGAGCGAACTTTGACCTTTGCGAGTTATTTACAGTTTAAGTTGTGCATTGCATGTCTCTAAACCGTTTTCTCCCAAATCTTCTCCAGCTTTCGCCCGGGGAAGCATCCAATAAATTTTTCTTTTTATTTCATGCCCTTTTAAGTTCAATTTTCTTTTATTTGAAACGAAGAAAAGTATTTATAAATGAAATTAAAATGGTGTGGTCGAAAATAATGAGGGGAATGTGTTCTCCATGCATTTTGCTGGTTATATGATGTTGTTTCTTTATCTATATATATTTTTTTTTGTATATATACATCTATGTATGTATCTTGTAACTTGTGTATCTTTTGGTATTTTGTTGGCCTCCATTCTATTATCTAAATAGTCATTAGTTGTGCCTCGTCAGAAATCACATTTTGAGTATTATTACTAACGTTACCATACGCAATTTGTTGTCAGTCAAGGAGTCAATGGCTTAGCAAAATCCGATAAATAACTAATATAATAATTGAATTAATGCTCCAAACCATCTGTAGTTTGATTGGAAAGTTGTGCTGGAAACGGTTTTTATCAGCTGCTGGAACTCTTTTTAATATCCTTCTTTTTTTTTTGTTATCGGTAAAAAAAAATTAATCGTGCATTGAATTTTGCGGCCAACAAGTTTTTGACTGATGCTCATTTATTATTATCAGTAGCTTATTTGTATTTACCATTTAAAAAACAAAGAAAAAAACAAAACAGTATTATGTATTTTATATATCGTATTTTACTTCGATCCTATATGTATAAAACCTAAATTTGTGTGTGAACAAAAATATCATCAGCACTTTTTGAAATGGACTTCGATTTTTACATGGCAAAAGTAAACAAAATGAAACGAAACAAAGTTTTAAATGTTAAAAAAAAGAAAGTTATATACACAAAATAGTTGCAAAAAAAAAGAGAATATGAAAAAAGTTAAAAGAAAGTTAAGCTTTATATACTTACAAGGTGAGGGTTGAATTCTTAAGTTTTTAGCAACGCGGAACTCTCATCACCTAAGCTCCGCGGCTCCAGGCTCAACAACAGACATCTACAACAACAACAACTACAACAAAATAAAAACATCATCAACAACAACAACAATAAATAAATAATAACAACAACAGAGCTGTAACAACATTATTTACGTAAGCCCTATCTAATATAATCATAGATCGCACACGGGGTAAGTACTAGGATAATTTTGAACCAATTCTCTCGCTCTCACTACTCTCTCTCTGACTTACCCTCTCTTTCTCTCTGTCTATCTCACCAACTGAGTTTTCCTCCCACCTCTAACATAATCCTAACAAATTTTGAAAATTTATCCTAGCACCCAACTAATCATAACATTAATATTATTATTTTTAATATAATTATATAATCTTTATCTTAAGTTTAATCAAGCCGTCTCTTGTATGCATTAAGCTTAAAAGTATATATACCACATAAATATATATATATACTTGTAAATGAAAAATGATTTGTGTATTTAAAAAAAGAAAGAAAACCAAAAGTATAAGAATAAAAAACACAAAGGTCGAGGTCCACATTTCTGCAGTATAGAAAAAACATATATCTGTTTGCCAAAGATGTATAGTTGTTAATATACGCTAAATAGTATTGATGGCGAAATTTTTGTTCAAAGTACAAAACAAATTAAACAAGAAATTACAAAAAAAAAAAAAAAAAAAAAAAACAAAATAAAACTAATTAATATTAAACATAAAAAAGAAAACTAAAAGCAAACAATTAATGAAAAATTTATGAATTAATCAAGTGCTTATTTAAGTTTAGCTTATCAATCAATCAAAAAAAAATATCAAGCAAAAAAAAAAAAAAAAAATATAATTAAACACACACATAAGTTTCTGTTTTTGTTTATAGTTCTTTTGAAAATATGTATTCGCTAAATGTAGAATTGCGTTAAATGCTTGTTAACATATTGATAACTTCTTCAATTTTCAAATTAAATTCAAATCATAACAGACGTTGACGATGTCAAGTTTGTGATCAATTATGATTATCCTTCGAACTCGGAGGATTATGTGCACCGAATTGGACGCACCGGACGTTCAAATAATACGGGCACTGCATACACATTTTTCACGGTCTCGAATGCCAACAAGGCCAACGATTTGATCCAGGTGCTTCGCGAGGCCCATCAGGTAAGTGTGCTGAAATGTTCTATATAAATTGGTATTAACTCTGTCTTCACTTTTAAACTACAGACCATTAATCCCAATCTAATGAACATGGTTGCCAGTGGCGGCTATCAGAAGCGTGGCGGAATGGGTTATCGAGGCAACGGTGGCGGCTATCAGGGTCGCAATCCTCAGATGGGCAACAACTATCGCAACAACAACCAGAATAACAATCCTATGCATCGCAATGTCAACAGCAACAGTGGCTATAATGCTGGAGGTCCACCACGTTATGATCAAAAGCCGACACGTAATTCACCACCTGCTCCGGCTGCTAGTTACCGTCCTCCAGGCGGTGGCTACCAACAACAGCAGCAGCAACAACAGCAACAGCAGCCGCCACAACATCAACCGAATGGAGTGCAATTCTCTCGTTTCAATCCCAATGCGGCTTGCTTTGAGCCAAAGACTCAGCCACCAAATGTGCAGCAACATCCGCCACCACATTTGGCTGCAGCTCAGGCAGCAGCGGCCAATGCAGCAGCCGCCGCAGCGGCAGCAGCTGGTTATGGTTATGGTGTCGAACAGAAGCGTTCTCGCTTCGCCTTGAATTTCAATATGCCACCGCCACCGCTTCCCCAGCAACAGCAGCAGCAGCCACCACAACAGCAGCAGCCACTGCATCACCCACAACAGCACCAGCAGCAGCAACCGCCGCAGCAGGTGCCAGTTGGTGGTGCAGCGCCGGCAATGCCACCGGCACAGGCCTATGGACAGTATACAAGCATGTCCAGCAGTATGGCGACGGTGTCCTTGAATGGAGGCGCTCCTAGTATACCAGCCAGCGCATACCGTGCTCCATATGCGATGCCGTATGTGATGCCGCCACCACCATTACCCGTACAAAACTAAACAGTAAACGCCAAATTGTATGAGCTTAAATTAGAGGACCTCAGTATTATAGTTGTAGGTCCCAAGGTTTTTGCTCTATTGTAATTTCCTTTCCTACTCATCAACAGGCTCCACACACAGTTACACTGACACACGGACACAAACACACACACAACCACTAACACTGAAACACACATTCACACATCGGCGTAAGAAATTTCTACATATATATTTATTTCTATATATATATATATGATTATACTTACGACCTTATTGATACACGCTGGAGTCCCAGACTTGTGTAGATCTCCTCCGCCCACACGTTAGCAATATAATATGGTTTAAATTGGAATCAAATACGCTTACTATTTGATAAAACAGAACATAAGCAAACTCTAACAAATAACTCTCATTCAAACTAATCTCTGTACACGTATAGTTGCTAGACTTGAAGTCCTACGGGGCTCTCGTCCCACAATTCCAATCCAATCACGTCTAAAAACAAGGGCATTATTCACTTGCCTGCTCTCACTGTTGGCATTTAATAGCATCCGTACCCGAAAAAATAGCGTATTTGATTTCTGTAATTATTCTCGAATATTCGATCCTATATAGATATAGATATATTATGCATATATATAGATAAATGTGCAAAATTAACTATTTGCAATGCTCCAATTTCAAAATAAAACTAATACGACACGGACACACAGACAAAAAACAAATGTCAATTTATTAGAATCAAATGAATATTAAACCATATTATGTAACTAGTCTAATTAATTGCTTAGCTGGAACATACACAACAACAACAACAACTACTACTACATGAATCATAACAACAAATAATTAATGAAATGAATGTACAATTCCATTAAATGTAAACATATGAATTGATTTACAAACTATGAATAAAGGAATTAATTAGACGTTGCCGGTGTTTTGTTTTAATACTGATTTTCAGGTGGAAATAAATAATTAATTAAATTATATTTATATCTAGGAGTGTCTAGATAAAGATTTTAAAAATTATACTCAAAGCGTAATTAAACTTTTTAAATAAA
Organism: Drosophila dunni; assembly: GCA_018152125.1. Classification (NCBI taxonomy): domain Eukaryota; kingdom Metazoa; phylum Arthropoda; class Insecta; order Diptera; family Drosophilidae; genus Drosophila; species Drosophila dunni. The sequence continues at coordinate 6,142,293 of JAECXC010000286.1, forward strand.
ATGCTATAAGTAGTATGGTTTTACTCTTAATACCTGCTTTGTCGACCTCCTGCAATGAAATCCAACTAAATTTTCTAAACTTAATTGATTTGCTTTTATTTTCAGTTTTAAATATATATTTTATATAAGAAAAAACTATTATACATCCAAAATTATCATAATAATAAATAGAACTAAAGTATACAAATATTACTAGACAGCGTCGTTTGCCATTGGATCCATTTGATCGATTGGATCAGTTATCCGTCCATAAAACCAACTCACATTGTTCCTACATATACGTGTATATGGATAGATCGTGGTTAGATCTCCCTAGCTCTTTCAACACTTCCGGTTCCAAAAGTTGTTTATCCTCACACATTTTACGGAAATAAGTTTTCAAAATTACACAATGATTATGAGATTATGACTAACAAAATTTGTGAGAGAATGTAGAAGTCATTTTCTGTTTTCTTTTGTTTGTTTGTTTGTAATTTGTTTATGTGATTTCCTTTTGCATATATTTATGGTACATATACATCATGTTATACTCGATCCTAAAACTATTTGTCTGGCGCATTCTAATCTTTCAATCTTCCGTATTTCTCTTAACTTTTCGTCTTGTTTTTATTGGCTGTCGGTTGATTACATACTTGACTTTTAAATTTGTAGTTTATAATGCATTTAATTTGTTATTTGTTTGCTTCGCAAAGCTTTTCCTTTTAGTAGTTGTTGTAGTAGTTTTTCTTGGTTTTTCTTTTTGCTTTCTTCCCATTTTGGGGATTTTCTACCCGTTTTGGTTTGGGGGGAGGGCGGGAGACGAGGACTGAAACATTGAGTGCAGTTTTACAATTTTTTATCGATTTTCTTCGCATTTTTTGTTTGTTAGTTTTAATTAATTTAATTTATAATATATATATAGATTTCTTGTTTAATTTCGCTTAATTTTTGTTTTTTCTTTGGCGCAGTTGACTAATTCTGTCTGTGTGTATGTGTTTGAGTGTGTGTGTGTTAGAGTGTGTTGTTTTTTGCTACGGTTTTTGCTTGCTTTTTACATATATAGATATCACGAGAGTTCCTGCGAGAACTGGGTCTCCAGGGTGGGTCTAGTTCTAGTTGGATTCCGGTTGGGATTGCGTATCGGTGGTCCAGGGCTGCCATAGCCCGCCGCATACAGCTGCGGGCACGAGTCTTTAATGAGTTCCTGCGTCTCCCTCAGCTGCCGCTGCACTTGTGGCGCCAATCTTTGCACACTGATCGCCGGCGGGAACTTGTACTCGGTTGGCGGTGCCGTCTATCAGTAGAAAGTTTGGGAAATTCATTAATATTGGTTTAAGAATAAATACTAAAGATTTCCTGCGAATCCTACCTGCACAGCGTGCATAACATCGCCGTAGTACGAGCCCGTTGGATGTGGCGATTGCTGCTGCTGCTGCTGGAGTTGCAGCTGCGTCTGTTGCTGCTGTTGCGACATTTGTGGCTGCAACAACGGTTGCAACGCTTGTTGTTGACTTTGGCTGTGTGGAGCGGTTTGTGGTTCGTAAGATTCGGAGGCGATGGGAACTACTGAGGTCGCTGCCTGTCCAGCGATTTGAGGGGCAGTGCTCGGTGCGCCGTAGTAGGACAGCTGCAATGGGGCACGTCCGGCTGTGGCGCCAGCGCCATTTAGGAAACCCGTTACTCCCGTCTGCATCAACGGAGAGTTGGCGGCAATATACTGCACAGGAGCGCTAACTGGTGGCGCAGGTACCGCGCCGTACAACAAACGTTTGGGGCTAACACTTTGGGCCTTGGCGCCTGCAGGCAGCGACAGTAAATGACCGCCATAGGCAGCCAGTTGTTGCTGCTGCTGCTGTTGTTGTTGTTGCTGCTGCTGGTGCTGTTGCTGGTACATGACGAGCTGCTGTTGTTGCTGCTGCTGCTGTTGCTGCAGCTGGGCGAGCTGTGCGGCCGCCGCTGCGTTCGCATTGGACGTATTGACAAGATTGGCATCGAGCTGAGGTAACAGAATAAGCTGTTGTTGCTGATAAAGATTGGCCGCTTGATGTTGCTGTTGTTGCTGCTGTTGTTGTTGTTGCTGCTGCTGCTGTCTCCCCGCCAAGACGTGCTGAGGTAGATACTCCGTCGTAGGCATCGTGTTGCAAGCCGAAGAGGGCTGCAGCAGCAGACTGCTGCCTGCACCGCCTGCTCCTCTCGCTTTCAGCGGCAGCTGCACCTGCACCACCTGCCTGATGGGCGTCGTCTGCAGCGATCGACTGGCCGAGGAGCAAATGGATGCTGTAAGGCTGGCGGACTCCCAATGCTGCACCAGCGCATTCAGTCGTGCCTCCTCCAAGGCAATTTCCGTTTCACTGGCTGAGTCATAGTCCGGACCCTGTAATAATAATAAATTGAGTTAATTACAGTTGGAAAGAATTATTGAGTGCTTACCTCATCGATCTTCTTGTCCAGCATGCGAAAGAAATTCTGTTGGCTTGATGATATTTCTCTGCAAAGTGTAGGCAGTTTTAGTTGAATGGAGTGAAAAGGGGGTGGTGGATGGAGTGGGTGCCGGAGATTACTTACTGGCTCTGTAACAGTGATAGGTTCTTGGCACGCAGCAGCGATACGGCCACGTCCTCCTCGGTGTCCTGTATGTCCTTATTGCTTTGCTCCTCGCTCTCGTCATGCTTTTCGCGCTCACGTTGCTGTGCCTTCTCAGCGTCCTCAATGTGGCCTTCGTCCTCATCCGTTTCGGCATCTGAGTCGGCTGCGTGGAGCACAAAGAGATGGGAAAATGGGGAGAGGGGGGAGTTAGTAACATGTGTATAAAATGTAACTAGGCATCAAGTTTTGGCAAACTAGTTGCAAACTTGGGCAATAAAATGCCATAAGTGTTGTAATATGTTTGCTTCTTGCCCGTGAAATGTCACGAAGTACACTTTGAGAAGTCGCAAAACAAAGTGCCCGATAAATATCAATATAAAACTACAGGGCTACAATGGAGAGAGCCTAGAGGTGACCCGTACCTTTTAAAATGCCAGAAACTTGAAACAACCTTGATTGGCGTTTATTAAAAAGTTTCTGGCCATGCCTTCAACCGAGTTTCATATGCCTTATACACCCCCTTACTGCTATGAGATACAGGGTTAACAAAAAATGAATTTAAAAGTTATGAAAAATTTGATTTGAAAGTTATCGCAATAAGATACAGACTACAAACAGTCACTCCTACCTCTTGGCCTTTTTAAAGGTCGTGTATTTGTGCAATTCTTCTTAAACTTGGCTAAAACGGGCTATGCATATTAATGCCAATTTGGCATCCGCTACAAAATATGAATGAAAAACTTTATAATTAATCTAGCTTGGTCGAAATGTAGAAGAAGCAGCAGGAGCATGAAGCTCCGAGGCTGACAAAACCTTAGGCCCACAGAATTTGGGTCGTTTATGGCACAATGGCGCCTTTGTGTATGCTACACTTTTGTGTTAACCCGTTTTGAACGAAGCTCAAACACACACACGCACACACAGGCATTCATACATAAATAGAGGCAAGACTCCCAAGGGGCCACACCCACTCAACAGCTACGCCCACTGCAACAACAAGTTGCCTTTTAGCAGTTAATTACACACAAACCTGAACACATACACGCGTATACGCACACAGAAAGAGACTGAAAATGGGAGAGAGAAAGGCTGCGAAAAAGCAACAACAAGCACAAAGCGAAAGGCTCTCGGGGCACTGCCAAAAGTTTGAAATGTAGGCTACAGCAACACTTTTTTACATTTTTAAACGTGTATGCGTGTGTGTGTGTATAATTCGCACACACACAAGCACGCGTAATATTTATAGTATGCATGTTATAAGCCTAGGTCTACGTGTCTGCGCGTGTATAGTCAGGCGAATGCACGGCGTAAGCCTTGATGCTGACATATTAATCAATGATGTCCTCATTGTGAAAACAGGTGGCTTATACACACACACACAATGAAGTGCTCACACATACTTGCATACACTCAATTCAGTATTCACGCACACACAGCTGCGGGCAAATTGATGTCGTCATGCGTGTAAGCTTTTGTTATATACATACATGCAAATACATATTTACATGTATATGTATATGCAAACAGATACAACACACTCACACACATACAGTGGGGATTCGCTTTGAAATAGTGCCTGCTTACCATGTCCTCCTTTCTTGCCGTTTGCTTTACTCTTCGATTTCCTGGGATATAAATGTATTTTGCTTTGTCCACAGCCCATTTTCTGACTGTGCTGCTGCGACTGCGACTGCTGCTGCTACTGTTAACGGCGACGCTGGCGCTGACGTTGACGTTGAGGTTGCCGTTCTAAGTTGTTTTTGTATGATTTCAATTTTTTATTAATTTGTTGCTCGACACGTTCTGCGTAGTCTGCTGACGACCTGTATACATTAGTATATACATATATCTCTTTCTCTGTCCCTCACTCGCTCCGCTTCTCTTTGTCTCTCGCTCACTCTCTTTAGCTCTCCTGCATGTTCGGATTCTCTTTTATTTACGTTTTTGTCACACGTCTCGGTGTGTTTCTTTTTCTTGTGTTTTTATTCAATTTTCACTAATTTAACTATGTGTGTAAATTTAATTTATTTGATCTGCAGTTGTTGTTGCTGCCACTACGAAATCACTTTTGATGCGACAACAAAATAAATACAGTAACAACAACAACTTAAACTGAGAGAATGGAACATTCCACCGTTAGCCACTTGTTCAAGAATTTCATTTGTCGACGTGAACGACGACTTCTTCGTTGTTGTTTTTATACTCTCTGCAAGAGTATATTGGGTTTGTGCAAAGTATGTAACAGGCAGAAGGAGGCGTGGCAGACCCCATAAAGTATATATATTCTTGATCAGCATCACAAGCCGAGTCGATATAGCCATGTCCGTCTGTCCGTCTGTCTGTCTGTCCGTCTGTCCGTCTGTCCGTCTGTCCGTATGAACAAACAGATTTCAGAGATGGTAAGAGCTACAAGTTCGAGCTTGGTGTCAATCGATCACATATTTAGTCAGTCAATACAAGAATCTTTTTTTTTTCGATGCCACGCCCCATTCGCCCACAATGAGCAAAAAACTAGACACGCCTCTGAAAAAATCGGTGTTTTCGGCGCATATCTCAATAACTATGGCACCTAGGATCACCAAGTTTATTATGGAGTGTTCCTAGCGACAGCATAAATGTATTGGCATTTAAAATTTTGGACTGCCACGCCCCTTTTTCCCACAATAAATAAAAATAATTCCCAATAATAAACAAGAAAGCAAGAAGCGTTACAATATTGATAATTGAGCGCAATATCACTACTGAGTGCAAGCGAGACAGAAACATACAAGCGTCAAACGTTTTCTCTGCTTGTGTGGCGGCAGCGCAGTCGGCAGTCGCTGGCCGCACCGAATACACACATACATACGTGTATGAACACATATAATGTCAAACGTATGTGTATTCGAATACAAACAAACAGATGTATGTGTGATTATGCTTAGATTGTTTTTGTTTCAATGTGTTTTAATGCAAGTACTAGAAATTGTAATATCTTGATACCGATTTTAATAATAATATCGGGATTAACATGCAGAGAGTATTATACAGTCGGGCGTGCTCGACTGTACTTTTCTTTCTTGTTATTGTTGTCATCGTCATCGTCGTGCGTAAAACGCCCACTTCCCCCCCAGGCCGACCACCTACCACTACAAACCAAACATATTAACGCAGAAAACTTTGAAAAGTAGCGGAAATTAACTTTTTACCTTGGAAAGAACGAACACACCCGACCGACCGTTATCCGTGCCGCCCCCTCGCGCACTGGACCACCTCCAGAACGGAGCAACGCCACCCACTGAAAAAAAAAAAGAACACACTGACCAACCACTTGTTTCGCTCTGTGTGCGATAAATTCACTTAGCAGCGCCAATTTGTAAACATGCACGGCACAGGACAGTTACACAGGGCGGCACAGAACCATCAAAAGGGTTTGGCCAGGGCTGCAACATTTACTTTACTCGCTTTTCTCTTCTTTTTCGTTTGCTTCTTCTGTTGTGTTGTGTTGTCCTATGCTGCTGTTTCTGTTATTGTAGTTGTTTTTGTTCAAGAGACGCGCGCGTTTTACAGCTTTCAACACTCGCGTGCTTTGTTGTTATTCTTGTTGTTGTTGCTAATTTAAACAAATAACAATAATAAGCACAACAAATAAATGCAACAAAAACACTTGAATTATTTTCAATTATATTCTCACATTGCGGAGAGCTGAGCAGAGCAGAGCGTTGACCAAAGCAGAGCGTCGGACTCTTTTTTCGTTCACAGTATTGCTTATAATAGAATAAACACTCACACACACACACACTCACTCACATATGTGTACACAAACATATAGACAGCAGGCTGGCGAATGAGGCAGGCAGCGAGGCGCCAAACAGCCGAACAATCGTTTTGAGAGTAAAGAGAGCAAGCTCCAGCAAGCGCTCTCTTCTGCTGCGGCTGCTGCTTCTTCAACCTCTGCTGCTACTTCTGCTTGCTCCTGTATGCGTTCAAGTGTATGCCTGTGTGTGTGTTTGAGTGCGCGCTGCGTGCGAAATTGATTTTTCTATTTATAAAAAAAAAATCAAAATATATCTGTATTTTCGTTTGTTGCGCGGCGTTTTTTTTTTATATGAAATCTTATTTTGGTTGCCGCTGCCAAAAACATAATTTATGTTTTATTTATGATTTTCGTTTCCCATTGGCATTTTCTTTAATATTTTGCCCATTTCGACGGTTTTCTTCTGCGTGTTTTTATAGAAACTTGTTTGATTTATACGCAGCGCCACTTGGGCACACACTCGGCCTCGGCCAGCGTGTATATTCACCATCACAATCACGTTCACATACAGAATTCACATTCAATTTGAGATTTGGGAATTCTGGAATCAAATTCGAGAATCCGGAAACATTTGTAAGGCGGCACGAATTCCGTGCAGCATTTACCGCTTACTTTTATTTACACATTTATTCTAAAGACTAAAGGAACTTTTGCGCATCAGTTTTCAGTTAATATTTACACTCGGTTCTTTCATTTTTATGGATTTTCTGCGGAAAACTCGCCGAAAAAGTTTTAGCTGCGACGCGACGCTTCTGTGTGGAATTTTGTATGCTGAAATTTATGCTGCCTGACACTCCTCTTTGTGTCGCACAGCACTTTTGTGCTTTTCTCATTCGGCGCGTCTCGACGCGCTAACACACACATACACAGAGCGCCGGAGAGACAATAAGAGAGAGAAAGCGGCGAACAATACTGAGCGTAAAAGAGCGGAGCGCAGCTTACATACCAGCACATGCGAGAGCTTTCATGCTCAGCACTTTTTTTGCCATGTTTTGGGGTGGGTTTCGTATGTGCTCACATTTTGGGGGGTGGGGGTTTGTTTTCTTTAAAGCTTTCAGCGCCACAGGGCATGCTGCTCGAATAAAAGCTTCCGTCAGAAGCAGATAATTTATCTGAACTTAAAGTTCGTGATAATGCGCCCCCTGCACGCACTAAAGCTTCGAGTTAAAAAGTGCTTAAAAGCTACACAGAGCTTTTGGTTGTGTGTACTACTAAAGTGGTTGGCAACGCAAGCAAGTGCTGACTTAGCTTGTTTTTGCAACCAACCACTAAAAGCTCTCTGAATTAAAATCTCCGTGGAGTTTTAGTACTACAAATTTTAGGCGTCCTGTGGACAGATAAAAAATCTTTATGCTGTCATGTTATGCCTCATTACTTTTCGCAGTTATAGAGCGATGCTCTACTTCCGCCCAATGCCAAGAACTACCCTCTCATGCTATTTTTTTTGGGTAAAACTCGCCCTTAGCTGTAAAAATATGGGACATGTTTGGCCATGCCATTATGCGAACTGGCCATGTGAATTTATTGCATAATAATGAAGTGAGAAACGTTACAAATCAAAACACTCGACAGCATCGAGATAAAGTTTTGTTGCGGAGTTTTTGTTTTCGGTCTCCAGATAGATCTATTTTTTTTTATCATTATAATATTTTTGGGGCAGAAACACACGCAATTCATGTGCATTTGTCAGCCGCAACGGAATTGAAACGTTTGCTCTTTTATTGCCATGGACGTGTGCCACGGACGACTATCCTGACAGGGGGTGGTAACTGGGTTCCGGGGAGAGGTCCTAAATGGTGAGAAAAAAATATGACATTGATAACAATGAACGGGAAGTAATATACAACAAACGCGTAACAATATCCATTATGTTGATCTGCCCGAATTCTCGTGTTATCCTCAAGTTATTGACAATGGCATCAGAAATGTTGCGAAGTTTTAATCTGTTAGTGTAATATATGGAGCTATCAATGCTATAGGGTTACTTAAATTAAAATGTAAAAGTTATAAAAAATAGTTATTTTAGTGTTATACTTTAGAGTTATAAATAATCAGTGTCTTACATGAAAACTCTCATAGTTTGATTCATTATAAATTTTATAATTGTTTGTTCATATTCATTTAAATTACTATAATAACTAAGATAGATTTTATATATTTTTTTTTAATTTGAATCGAAATATGTTTTTCTATAATTTCAGTATATGACAGAGTATATAAAATAGTTTACCTTTAAAAATGTCTTTTTAAAAAATAATTTTTTACCGCCTTTGAGCCCTTTTCCAACCCACTTTCCGTCCAATCCTTCAGTAATCCTTATTGGCTACCACAAAATCCAATTCCGTGTCGCGATTATCGAACATTTTGTGGCGCTCTCAAAGGGTTGCAGCCCTGTCGGTGCCAGGGAACGGGATCTGTTGGCGTTGATTGTGGCAACATATGTTTCTGTCACATTCCGAGCGTGCAACAGTTTGGAGATTTGAGTCCTCTGTTACCGCAGGACAGACAGCCGTCATGTCTAGCATTTAGGCAAATTTTCGCACTGTCAAGCGCTCCCAGAGCTCAACCTCAACCCCAAACCCCCCAGAAATTGTCAATAATTTACATAATTTTCAACGATTTTCCGTTGTTACTCGTTCGCTTTACATTTTCCGCATTTCCCCATTTCCGTGCTGTTTCTGGTGTGTTGATTGGTTTGCTGCTGCTCGATGTTGTGTTGTTTTGTAAGAAATCACAGCAAAACGATTGCGACTATCATGAAAGTGGGCGTGCACCGCCTCAACGCCCCTGCCGCCCATCGCCTGTGCGCCACGTGACCGCACGCGTTGCGTTGAATTTAACACGCGCGAAGTGGCGGCCCCTGGGACGGCGGCGGCGGCGTCGACGCTCGGGAGGATCAGACGGTAGCCTGGTTGGCTTTGGTGCTGACTTTAACCCTGACTCCGACGCGGCTTTGGCTGCTATTCAAATGGGGTGCGGTCGAGGATATTTTTTTTAAAAAACATTTCTGCTGTTGTCAACGGGGACGCGTGCAGCCAATAAGTCCCGTTGTCCCGTAGTCCTGTAGTCGTGAAGTCCTTCATCACTTCCGCTTCAGTTCAGTTCCGTGATTTTGCACAAATAATGTTTTGATTGCGTGGCAGCGTGACGTGTAATTATTATCGCCACACACCATCGACAACAACAAAGCGCCACAACAAGCACACACACACACACACACACACACACACACACACACACACACACACACACACACACACCATCTTCGACTGTTGCTGGTCTTGGGTGGGCGTGGCTGCTGATGCTGCGAAAAATTGCAAAGCAATTAAAATGATTTGCCAGAAAAAAAAGTGGCAACAAGCTCATAAATTACTTTAATTAAAACCGCAACTGCGAAACTTTTGCTGAGCAACTTCCTTAAGGACACTCTTGAGCAAAAATCAGAAATTAAAAATTTTTCAGCTCCTGCCACAATTTATGCAAATTATGCGCCAAAGCAGCAGGAAAAATCCTTTTTGGCAGTCCAATGTCAGAAATTTCATTAAAAACAGCGCCCAAAAATCTTTGATAAAAATTAAAAACTTTCCATTTTCTTTTTTGTTGGACAATTGACAGCAAATGCAAAGAAAATGACAGCGAAAAAGAGAGAGAAAAAAAGAGAGCAGAAAAATAGAATATGAAATCGTGAAACAAGGAATTAAAACAAGCAATAATATGAAAATATTATGACAGCGTCGGAGTGGTGGCAAAATATTTAAATATGGCCAAGCTGCCATTTTCCTCTCATCTTTTTGGACCCCGTACTCTAAAAAAGAGTAGAGGGGTCTACTAGGTTTGTCAGAAGCGAAATATGCTTAACAGGCAGAAGGAGGCGTTTCCGACCCCGTTAAGTATATATATTCTTGATCAGCATCAAACGCCCAGTCGATATTGCGATGTCCGTCTGTGTGTCTGGCCGGATGAACACCTCGATCTTCTAAACTATAAGAGCTGGAGACACCAAATTTCGGAATGAAAGTCCGTCTGTATGTCAGGCAGGTTGAGTTTATTTTAAATTTTTGCCACGCCCACTACCGCCCCCTCAACTATGATAACTATCCTCACCAAATTCGGATCAGACAACTATGGCCTATCGGAAAAAAAAAAGGAAATTCGTATAAACTCATGTCGGACGACTATATCCCATAACTCTCATAGGACAAATCGCTTAAAAATTTCTGATGTTTGTGGAAAACCTCGCTTTCGAAAGAGTACGGGGTCTTTTACGGTCGGCTCACTCCACTGTAGCATTTCTTGCTTGTCCTCTCATCTTTTTTTTTTTGGTTTTTTGTGGAGCATCTTCGTCATTTCTGGTAATTTTAATGCGTTTTTCCGTCTCTTTTTTGGGGCTCCGAGCAGGCAGCGAGTGTCCTGGCCATGTGTCCTGCTGCTTGGCGCCTGCTTTGCATAATTATATTCATTGAAAACTTATTTTCTTCAACTTTTTTTTTTTAGCAAAGAAAATATTAAAAAATCCGAGTGCTGCGCTGAATTGAGTTACAGTTAAGAGCACTTGCATCGTAGGGGAAACGAAACTGTTTTCACATTTAATTGCTAGGCCTGCGATGAGCCGCCTAAATGTCCAGCACTCGTAACTCCTACTCTGCCCCCTTCCAGAGACATATCCCCTCTCCTAGCCCAGTTGTTGTCCAAGCAAACTCGTTTCAATGGCGTGGCCCCGACCCCAAAAAAAACCCAACGCGCGGAAGATGCTGAAGTTGCTCGCGTCTGCGACTGCCACTGCGACTGCAGAAGACGATGAAGCAGAAAGCTGAAAATACAAAAAAAAAATGTAACATGATTTAATGACATGAATTATTTATGAGTTTCCTGTCAATCAAAAACCACGTCAAAGCATTTTGATGGCGATGTCAACGCGCCACTGAGCAAAACACACGACGTCGCTGCACATTTGCTCCAGAGCTGCGCACGAGAAGATCTCAGTTGTCTGCTCTCAGATCTCAGTTCTCAAAACTCATGCCATGCCAACTGAAACAAAGTAACAAAGAAATTTATATACCAAAATAAATAGCTAACAATTGAAATGCAAAGATATCATGTACAAATGTAATAATATATAGTATATTAATAAATATACTAAAAGTATATATAATAAAAGTATAGAAAGTTTAGGAAAGATTCGATTCTTTTGCCTTGGCAACAAAAGCTACTCTGAAATCATTTGAAATAATTTAATTAATTATAATAAGCCAAAAAGGTATTTCATAAGCAAGTTGGTTAAGTTTTCATTAAGTTTTTGACTTTATAAAAATTCTAAAAATTGTTTAAGAAAAGTTAGGAATTTTTTGGAAAGTAATTAAAAATCTGAAATCAACGTAGGATAGCTAAAACTATAAATAAAATGATGATTAGATTATGGAATGAATTTTGACAGAGTTGTAGACTTTCAAAGGTTTTAAAAAAGATCTCAAGTCTGTGTGAAAACTAATGATAAGTGCTTCGAGAATAATCAGTAATCAAACCAAACCAAAATACAATATCCAATTAGAAGGGAAACTGAATATTTCTATAACCAAATCGGTTGAGTTTTGAGTAAAAGCCGATTTTCACTAAGGGTGCGTTAGTGTTAGTGTGAGTAAAATTGGAAAAGTGAGTAACTTTTCATACAAAATTATAGGCAGCTGTGAGTACGGAAGTTTTCAGCTTTAGAAACTAACGGGTGACAGAGAACTGATAGTGGAAATCGTCTATAAGTTATCCACTTTCAAAGTTGTAAAGGAAAATAGTGATTTTTAGGGAAAAACTCACAAATCAATCAAAGTTTAAGTGGAGAGTATTAATCACATATATAATATAATCAAACTATAATTAAAGTTACAAGTCTGTCGGTTGAGTTTTAAGAGATACTGCCCGTTACTGCTATGTGTGCGTACCCCTTACCGCAACCAATCACGTACCCTTACGTATTTATAGATACTTGCCCCAGATAGGAATATGAATACGCCAACAGCAGCAAATGATATGCTAATTCAGAAGCTTTTTAATCAAGGCCCAAAGCTAAAGCCAAAATGCTAAGGCCAAAACCAAAGAAGCGTTTTCCTTTCCTTTCGTTCTTTTTTCTTTGTTTTGGCATTTGCATTTTGTTTACTGTTTTTTTTGGCATTGTTTTCTCTAGTGCTTACGCACTGTGTGTGCGTGTGTGTGTGTGGTGTTCCTCCAAGCGAGTGCTTACTGTGCTCTGTGCTCTACTCGAATGAAATCAATCATGTAATTTATGTTAGGATAATATGCCCTGCAACAGTCGAACCCCTCGACAACAGCACAACAAAATAAGAATGGACTGTCAAGAAATAAATATTTAACAATAATTGATTTAAAAGGCGCATGCAAATTTGCCACAGCGAAGACAACAACGAAGGATAAAGGACTCGAAAGGACGAAAGGCGCACGAGTCGCAGTTTTTTAAGCAGCTTGGCACGTGGGTAAAGCGACGGCTGCTCTTGACGGGGTCCTGGCCTCCGTCTCGAGTGTTTTTTCTTGCCTTTCAGCCCTGGTATTTTTCACAGGCGCTTTTCTTTTCCTTATTTCCAATTTCCTTGGCCGCTAAACAAACAAACCTGCCACGTCCAGCACCAAGCCGCTTGCTGTCTCTTTTAAGCGTGAAATTATATGAAATATCCTTTAAAAAGCTTTTGATTTTGCTGCCTCTCAGCGCCTCTCAGCTCTGCCAGTGACTAACCAGGACTCGGCACTTCCCAGGACATGCCAGGGACTCTGTATGCAAATTCATCTGTTCATCTGCTTAGCGTTAAAGTTGTTTTCTTACTTACTTCAGCTACACTGACAAAAAAGATGGAGACAACTGCTTAAAAGTTTTTTCAAAAACTTTTTTCGCAACAGCATAACTTGGAAAGTCAAGGAGCTGGCTCGACCTTATGCACATTTTAGATGTCTGGTAGTACTGGATGTGTCTTGGCCAAGTTTGGTTTGGATCGAGCTACTATAGCATATAGCAGTCATAGGCCAAATGGGCTGCAAATAGTTGAGTTTACTACTAACTAAAATCATACACTGAGTATAGATCATGTTTCTATATATTGACATCATAGTTGATCCAGCTCATACAACTACAGTGAAAGTTCTACTCGCGGACAACTCCCTCAGGCGGACAGCTCCCTTAGCCGGACGAATTTTATAGTTTTTCAACATGATTTTTATACAAAATCTTTTCTCTTCTTCTTCTCTTAAGCGGACCAGTCTCTTAGGCAATCAAAAACCCTGGAACCGTGGCAGTCTGCCCAAGGGAGCTTTCATAAAGATTCATACACACATACATACATATCCTTTTGATACCTTAGGTCGAATCGGTTATTTGTCATGACAATTTGTGATTTATATGAAAAATTACAGAGTTGAATGAGCGAACTCACCCAAATTCACACATTGTATGTAAATCGAGTTAATTTACAGTGAAAGCTCTACTCGCGGACAGCTCCCTCAGGCGGACAGCTCCCTCTGGCGGACAGCTCCCTTAGCTGTACGTATTTTGTTGTATTTTTAGTATGATTTTCATACAAAATCCGTTCTCTTAGACGGACATCTCCCATGGGCGGGCAAAAATGCTGGAACCTTGGCTGTCCGGCTAAGGAAGCTTTCACTGTATAACCATATCACATTTGGTACCGATAGGACAACTATATCATATAGCTCCCATAGCAAAAACCGGTCATAAATTGGCAAGTGGTATGCACAAGTTTTGGTCAGTGTAGAATAAAAGTCTGGTCCCATTTGCATGCCTTTGTCTGAAGTTGACCTCGTCGTTGTCATCCACATTGGTGTTGTTGTTGCTGTTGTTGTTGTGAGTGCGTCAGGTGTTGTTCGCAGGATACTAATGCGCACTGTTAACGCTCTTAATGGCATAGACAAGCTGCCTTTGACTGCATAATGGAGTTTGCCATTCTTTAGCTGTAGCTGTAGCTGTAGCTGTATCTGTATCTCTTGCTCTAGCTGTAGCTGTATCTTTTTACTCCTGCTGCTACAAAGTCCAAGTCTACTCAGCTGTCGCCTGTCAGCTGCATTCATTCACCTGCTCTCTAATGTTAATGACATCTCCTGGGCCAATGCATCAGACCATTTTAGGAGGTCTTAGACAAAAACTAGCACAACTGCTTGCCAGCCACGAGTAACAAAAAGAACAAAGAGAAAAGGTAAAGAAAAATGAAAAAAAAAACTGAGAATTAGCATTACTTCCGAGTGATCACAATCTGCGCATACTAATTGCTTGCTGGATTTCATTCATGGGCAATCATTGAGTAGTCGACTCCAAACTTGGCATTGCTGAATGATTCTGCTGTGATTTTTTCCAGCCTGTCTAGACGAATGTCTCTTCGCAACGTATATGGCAACGGCGACGTCTCAGCGATTCTCAGCTCAGCTCAACTCTCTCTTTCTCTGCTTCTCTGTCTTTCTCCTGTTTCACGGGAAAGGTGTACCCTTCTGGCTTCTTATGAAACAGCAATCATTCTCATCACTGTTGTCGTCGTCGTCATCGCTGTCGTCAGTCCATAAACGGAGCCAACTTTTGCCATTTAAGGATACCAACTCTGTGCACTGTCATAACTCTGGGTAGGCGTACCAAGAGTTCCTTTAAAGCGCCAACATTTAACTCAGGCTTTAAGGTGCACTATGCCTCTTTGGCCACAATGCTCGTTGTGGTCAAAAGCAGCCCAAAAATGGCACAGACGCCGCAGCTTCATGACGCGCGTTGGGAATATCTTCTTGGCGTCGTCATACTTTCGCTAGAGACAGGCAATCCCAGGTTAGGTCTCATGTTCCATTCCCATTCCCATTGCCATTCCCATTTCCAATCAAATCTCAGTTCTTCGTTCCCAGCTCTCAGCTTTCAAGTGTCAAGCGTCAATTGGCGTTGAAGTTTATTGCCTTGGCAGCAATTAAAGCCATTTTCGTTGCGGTTTTTCGACTGGGACTGGTCTGGGGATTTGGGGCTTGGCCAATGTCATTTGATTTTTGATTGGCTGTCAAACGCAATTGATTGCAGAATTGAATTATCAAATTAGTGCAGACAACTGAGCTGATTCCTGAAAGGAGAACGCAACGAATCGCCTAATGAATGCATAAAAAATGTAGATGAAATATATTTATATGACACACGTATATAGCTCATAAAAATTTGACATTTAACAATTAAAAGTTTCGTTAACAGTTTTAAAATTCTGTTGGTAGTTTGGCTGAGTTTTTAAGGAACTCTTGGTTAAGTTTTCGGTACTAAACTGATAAAAAATATGTTATTAATCCAATTGTATTAAACTTATTATAATTATAGTAATTTTTATATTTGTTTGTCATTAATTTAAGCTGGTATTTAGCTAATTAGAGGGTGAATTTCATATAGTTATATAATTAGTATAAAGTTAAAGTAGATAATCAGTGACTTATATAAAAGTGTAGTGTTTTTTGGGATACTTCAAGCAAACTTGCTGATTATGAATATACAGTGAAAGCTCTACTCCCGGATAGCTCCCTCAGGCGGACAGCTCCCTTAGCCGGAAAAATGTTATAGTATTTTAGCATGATTTTCAAAGAAAATCTATTCTCTTAGGCGGACATCTCTCTTGGGCGGACAAAAATATCGTGATTATCCGGCCAGGGGAGCATTCACTGTAGTTTCTTATAATTTTGTATCAGCTCTTTACTTACTTGTTAAGCAACTTCTATATTTATCTCACCCATTTTTAGTAAATACTTCAAGCTCTGTACTTTAAGTCTCTACTAAAAATGAAACTGCTTTCAGCTAATTTTAAAAACTGCATTTCTTAGCTTATTTTCAGCTGCTTTTCGTCTTATTTTTCGATTGTTCCGAGTCAAATTATATTAGTCAAATTTGGTATCCTTCATTTGCTTTACTGCAATTTGGCTAAGTAAGTTTTTATTGCTGCTGTTTCAGCTTGCTACACTTTCCACTTTGATGCTTTCCCTACTCCCCCCACACACCTACTCTCCACGCCCACCTTATGGCTGGCGGTGCTGTGATCCTTGCATAACTCAAAGAGAAAAATTCATCACCGCAATATGTGCAGCACATACAAGAAAAATGTACCAAGAAGACCAAAAAAAAGAAAATATAGAAAAGTGGCAGCAAGGAAAATTGTCATAAAGGTGCAACTGACAGTGGAAGAAGAAGAAGGAGTAGGGGAAGAAGAGGAAGAGGAGCTGCGAGGAGCGACTCGTAAATTTCAATTTATATGCAGAATGAGCAGTGAGTAAAAAGGCAAACACACACACACACACACACACACAGACACACGGTCTATGTATGGCGAAAAGTGTCAACGTTATATTTTCTCGAATTTTCCAAGACTTTTTTCTTGATATTTTTATTTTTATTTCATTTTATTTTATTTTGTGTGCTCGGCGACGCAAGTGGAAAACGCAATTTCATTAGACAAATTGAAAAAAATAAGTGCAAGGCAGCAACAACAACAACAGGAGGATAATATACACAGCATAGAGTGCTATAGGGAGTATAGTTATAGATATATATCTGTATCTGTAGCTATGTACTTATGGCGTCTATATGAAGTGAGCACATAAGCCAGATGGAAGCCATGTTGTGGCAACTGAAGTTTTTCCTTCGCCGGTCTCCCATTCGCTGCGTTTATTTTTGTTTGCTGACGCGCATACGTGTAGGAGTCCCCCCCATACACTCTCCGCCCGCTCTCCCTACAGCACAGTTATGTGTAATTCCACCTCGCCCCTCTCGGAGGGCTGCCGGATGCTGCGCGCGCGTTGAAAATAGGCGGAGACTTAGCGACCAACGGCGCCTTTCACACTTCCCAAACCACACACACACACACACACGCACACACACACACAAGGAAAAACAAAAAAGAAATTCCAAAAAAACAAGAAAAATGCAACCGACACTGACAGCGAGTACCGTTAGCTGAACTCGGCAGATTTCGCTTCGTTTTTACAGCTTTTTTCGCATCGTCGTCGCTGATTGGAAGCTTCGGTTTTTCTCTGCTCGTTTTTTGGGGCGGAGCAAAAGCTCAGCGCACAGTGGCGCCGTCTGCCACTCAAGGGGGGTTGTTTTGCTTGTATTTTTTTTTGAGGGGGGTTCGAGCGGCGCTTGCCTTTATTGAGTGGGTAGCAGCTTATAGTATACCAATTCCCCGAGCAGCCGTTATCATGCCCACGAATCCCTCGGTCAGCTCACGTGCCACAGGTATGATGTCCTCTGGTGGTAGTAGGAAACCCAGTTCACCCTTATCCCTCAGCTCTATGGTGTAGGGTATAGTTATGTTCTTCACAGCATAGGCCCATTCCTTACCAGATCCCGACACGGCATCTAAAATTGTTTAAAGAAAACGGTTCTAGTCTTTCAAAAACTTTAAACTCAACCACGTTGAACTTACAGAGTGTTGAAGCGCTTGAGCCATAGGTAAAAACAGTTCCATAGCGTCTGATGAGCGCATCGGCAAAGCCCTTGGCCACGCCCATCATCTGGGGATAGTGATCGGGGAATTCATCCTTCGTATGACCCCAGGGAGAGAGCACGTACTGTCCATAGGAGTGCAGCGATATATAGATCTTAATGTGGCCATCTGGTATCGAGGTGTTTATGTATTTGGTCAACTGACTAATCTCCGGATCGGACTCTGCATAGGGGCCAGCATAGGTCTCATCACACGGATCGGCTGAGGCGCCAATCACTGCAAATGGCAAGAACAATTTCAGTAAATTTATGATAATATTTAGAGTAATTTGTTAGTGAAATATTTTTATCAGTTATCAGCTCAACCTCAACAGCTTTCGAGATACATCCGTGCTACGGGATGGAATCAAAGCCGACCTACGGCCCATGTATTTCGGTGCTCTCTTGGCACCAACAGCCAATCAACCTAACCTATTTGCATATAGAACTAATTAATGACTCCTAAATGACTCCTATCTGACTCCTATCTGACTCCTATCTGACTCCTATCTGACTCCTATCTGACTCCTATCTGACAAGACTAGCAATTTGAGCTGGATTATTTTCGCACCTATTAATTTGGCCATTATTGTCAGGTAATCTTTTAAAGCCAGGTAGTGCAACGGTCAGTCAATGAGTCAATCAATCAATACTTGTGTCAATCAATCAGTAATTAGTTTGTAGGTAAGTATTAAGTTTAAGATTGCAAGTCATTACATCATATTTAATCAATTAATAAGTCTTTCATACGTAATCGTCTGCCAATTGTTATAAATTATAGATAAAGCTTCTGTACTTACTCATCCAGCGATAATCAAAGTTGCGATTCAAATCGGTGCCAATGCACTCGCCCTTGGGGTCAGAGGGCAAACGAGACTTGCGCCAAAGGCGTTCCTAGAAGGCAATTAAATAATTATGTTTACTTTTGGGCTTTTTGCAATTTCTGCAAATCGATAAGCCTGAATGACGAGTCGTAAAACTGGCGGTAAGTGCGTGTAATTCGGATACAATCTAATCTATTATCGGCTGCATTTGATGGTCAGTTGAACTTACCGCTTCATGTGAGTAAACGAAACCGTCAACGTTCAGAACGGGTATGATGTACCAGTCCGTATTCATGGCGATGTCCCTAATTGCCGGTTTGCGAGGCACCAGCAGCTCATCGATGAAGTAGGTGATGGTGGCGGAAGTGATCCACTCACGTGCATGAATATTGGACTCAATGAAGACCGCATCGTTGCCTTCCTTGTAGGATATTTTAATGCCACGTATGATGCGACCCTCGTAGGATTTGCCTATGCTAAAGGGTGTCACGATATCGGGATAACGTGCCTCGATCACATCCAACCAGGCGTAGATCTCGTCCAGCGTGTGGTACTGTGTCCACTCCATAGAACCCGTGCGTTGCTTGGGACGCTGTTCATCAATCAGCGACTGCACGTTGTCAATCTTTACGCTGTAGTTGAACTGATAGTAGGACAATAGTTGCTCAAAAGCCGCTTGACTCTCGGGGGGCAACATCAAGTCCGAGAAGTCGCCCAACTGACGCGCCTCACGCCAGTTGCTCAGCTGAAAAAGTCGCAGCATTGTCAGTGGGAGTTTCTGTAATAGGTTGTTAAGTTATGCCCACCTTAAGCGCCTTTCCCTGTGTGTTTAGTAGCTGCAACTGCTCTACATTCTCAATTTGCACCTTGTAGAGCTTGTAGTTATCATAGCGCACTTCTGCCGCTGTTTTAGCCAGGCTAACAGTGGCCAAGAGCAGCACTAGCTTTAAATTCATACCTGTCGATTCAACAGTTCATTCACAACTGTCTATTGGCTCAACTATGTTTAATTGCTTGTTG
The DNA here is from genome assembly GCA_018152125.1 of Drosophila dunni. Classification (NCBI taxonomy): domain Eukaryota; kingdom Metazoa; phylum Arthropoda; class Insecta; order Diptera; family Drosophilidae; genus Drosophila; species Drosophila dunni. Next base: position 6,161,992 of record JAECXC010000286.1, read on the forward strand.
ATTAGGCCATGTTATCGCTGGGGTTTAAAGAACATCGAGTAACTTAAACAATTGGACTTTTATCTAGACGGTTTTATAGTTGAATTTCTTTATCTGGCACAGTGGGAAGTTTTGCACAGCAAACAAGACTACTTGTAAGTGTCTGGTAGTCGGTACTTAGGCCGTCTCTCAACTTTCCACATAAATTTTGTGCAACGCCAGCCCATTTCATTGTAGGTCATTGCATAATAAAGTTACCGCCCCGAAGCACATAAATTTCGCCGCTAAAACTGTTGGAGATTTGAGCCTTCACTTTTTTGACTTGTCGCCGGCATTAGTGCGAATTTTTCGCTTAGGCCTTTTTATGCCGAGTTGTGTCCTGTTCGGTCCTGTCTTGTCTTGTCTTGTCCTGTGGCGAGTGCTTAAAGGACTTTGCTTGGTCATACTTTGTGTTGTAGTTTTTTTGTTGTTGTCACCGCATGAGGTGCGCGAACGTGTGTTTTTTATTAACCGTTGCGCAGTGTGAGGCTTATAAATGTGGCAACTTGAGCATCTTCAGAGCAGCCGCTTCAAAGAGGCTTTCGCAAGTCCTGCTCCCCAAGGAGTAGCCAGAAAAGTAGTACTTCCGCTGACAATTGCTATGCACAGGGAGGGTAGGACATAAGTTATATATCAACGTGTTTTTCGATAAATTGTATAACTTGCTTAGATACCTTTGAATTTAGTGTTCAGCAAACCTAGAGATTCTGGCTATTCAAAAGTTAGTATTTGATTTTAAAAGTCTAAAAAGTATATAGCCAGATTAACTACCGTATTCTAGCTGGAGTTATACCAAATGGGTCCACTGAAATTGTACATCATTTTGCTGAGCGCCAGTTGGGCGATTAATCTGAAGTTTCAGCTCTCGACGGTCGTGTTACCTTCAAAGACGGACACGAGTGAGTTGGGCGTAGAGCTGCCGAATGTATGGACAGCGTTTGTCAAGGCCAATATCTGTACGCTGCCGGTGATGTATGGCTACTACTCCAAGTCGCGTGATGTGGTGAAGGGTATGCAGAGAGTGCGTTGTAACTTTAACTGGGTGTACTTTCTGCCGTACCTGATGCACTGCGTCTATTGCCTCTTAATCAATGTGGAATACTTGTGCAGGACATTTGCGGTACCTGCAGTGCTGATGTCTTGCAATCTGCTTGGAGTTTATAGCAAACTGCTGCTGATATTTGGCCTGGAGTTCTGTGGCCTCGTCGAGATTGTGGTGATAATGTTAAATTGGGCACGCAAACTGGTGCAGGCGGGGGAGTTGATATTCTAAGGTAAAATTATCGCTGCAGCTTATTTGATTAGCTTGCTAATTGCCAAAGCAGGCACCGACTCGCACCAATAAATTCAAGCACATTAATTTCTTATCAGCGCATTAAAGCAGGCAACCAAGTCGGATTAAAGCCGTCGCGGGAGAAGGAGGAGAAGGAAGCATGGCGAAAAAGTTCCACAAAAGTTTCAACACCTTTACACTTAACTGGGGGGCCGGAGCAGGTGGGCGTGTGGAAGTCGTGTAAAAAGTTTTGTAACCAAAGGAAACTCAAGGGTGCGCGTGCGATAAGCCAAAGCTGCATTTTTAATTGGTCAGACAGTCAAAGAAACACCGCAAACCTGGCAAAGGATACACTCGAGCGTCTTTAAGACAAGGACTCTTGTTTTTAGCCGGATGCCAGCCTTTAAAATGTCATAAATACTCCGGACAGCCGCTTCCTGTCGTACACTTTTTTCCACTTCTTTCGTTAATTGTAAAAAAAATAAAAAAAATCTTACAAAACGGCTAAAAACATTTCACATTACATAAATCTGCGCTCTGTGCTACTTAACTCGTGGCTGTTGTTTCTCAGGCGGACACGGCGTATGCGCAATATTTGCCGCTTGCGAGGAAAAAATGTCAATGCCGGAAAATGTTTAGCATTCACCTTTTCCTACCAACATGTTTGTGGATTTAATTAGCCTTAAAATGTCTTACAAAATGACAACTTTACATGCCATGCTGGCGTAGGGGCAAGGATAAGCCATGGCAAGCTACAGCAAGGACTCGCTAGGAAGGAAGTTGCATGTTTGCTTCAAGTTCAATTTGCTTGCCTCAACATTTTGGCCAGCTCAGACCTATGCAGTTGGCCTAAAGTGTGGTGTGAGTTGGTAGCAGCATATGAAGGACTTTCTCCTTATGATATATGTTCAGGTATTTACTAAATTCCGGCAAAGACTTCCGCTGCTCAGCGAGCAAGAAACAAGTAAAAAATGTTTACACTTTTTATGTAATTACCTTGAGTTTACTTAAAAAGTTGCTGTTGTAATTTTAAAAGCCTCTATTTAAAAAAAAAAACAGTGGGATTAAGAGGTTGAGCTACTGAAAGAATTTAGCTGTTTGAAAAAGATTTTCCTTAAGAAATTTTTGTTAATTGGGTTTTAAAATCATGTCTCTTTTATTTTTAATAAATAATTATAAGAGGAACAAAATCTTTTAATTAGGAAATCAGAAGGTTTATACAAAATACATTAAAGGCTCCCTTGACCGGACAGCCACGGTTCCAGTATTTTTGTTCGCCCAAGGGAGATGTCCGAAAATGAGCAGAGATTTTGTATGAAAATCATGCTGAAACCCTATAAAATTCGTCCGGCTAAGGGAGCTGTCTGCCTGGGGGAGCTGACCGCGAATAGATCTTTTACCGCATTTAAATAACGTGTCAAAAATTCATAGAATGAATATAGAATATTGAAAAGGCAATAAAGATATTCATTGTATCTATTTAAACATATTAAATATAATAAAATTAACCTCAAAGAAGGTTTTTAAATAAAATAATATTAAAAAATTTATCTATTTTTATGAAATAAAAACTTAATGCTTAAGAATACATCTTACTATGGAAAATAATTGTAAAAGTAAAACTATTTTAAAATAATTTTGACTTTTTATTGCCTTTTTAAAACTCTTTGGGAGTATATTTTGCCATAGTTCTCACGTGCTCTGATTTAAGATTAACTCCATAACAAAACGTATTTTTTTGATTAATCGTTCAATAGTTACATAAATATTATTAAAAGTATATTTAAATGAAACTTTTGCGAGTACTGTAGTGGCTTTCTACTCCTCCCTGCTATCCCCATCTAACCTTAGTATCTAATTTAGAGATAACTATGTGATTATAAAGATAGCAAATGTTTTCCATATAACAATTGGATAATTGGCAAAGTTGGTAGCCCAGGGCACCACCTATCAGTTTGGACCCACTTGGAGCACAGCTAAGTGTTAGAAGTAGCTTGGGACTTGGCCATGTTAGCTGCGTGCTCTGTGGCCATTCTTCATTAATGAATTGTGGTTATTATCTTGATAATTATGGCTTTGCCTTGTGTTAGTTTGTGGCTTGTGGTTAATTAAGGCCAACTTGTAGTTGCAGCAAAATGTTCATGCGTTGCCACGCCCCCTTACGCGCTGAGGGAGGGGGTGGGGTGGTGATAGGGGCCCATAATTAATGCAGCTGGGCACACCTGTTGGCTGTGCTTTGGCATCCATTTCTAATTGCCAAATATGCACCCTCGTGTGATCCAATCTCAAAAGAACAAGTGCCACTTGGCTTACCACTCGTCTTGATGATGGGCGTGTGTATGGCCAGGGGCGTGGCACATTGCCGTGTGTCTCTGACGGCGACGTGTTCAATAAGCGATTATTTTTTCAGCTTGAAAATTCTTTGTGCCGTAAATTGTGTTCACTCACATTCCTGCTCCTGTTGTTGTTGTTTTTTACTGCTCCTGTTGTTGTTGTTGTTGCTGCTGTTGTTTGCTCTTCAGCGTCGCTGCTGGCAGCTATTATTTGTTAAATGAAGCGATTTGTTTGTTGTCATTATGCGGCGAAGCGTTAAAACATTTTCGCTTTATTTTTTCTACGCTCGAAATTTTGTTTTTGCTGCCACACAGAGTGGGAATATCTCGCCAAATATATACTCCATATATATTTGATATACACTTCTCAGCCCAAAGTGGTGGCTTTCCGGCACACACACACACACAGCGCACGGCACACACCTTGTGAGGTGTGAGTGGGTGGTTGGCTTTTAAAAGTGGTTGTGGATATGAGAATTCTAAACAAACTGCGGCAGCTGTCGAACTGAATTGTGGAAGTACTTTCCATGCCTCTTGTGCTCAGATTAGCAATATAAAACAGCGCTCAGATCAAAGCATTTAAGCGTAGTCGAAGTGTTTAGTACAAGTTTTAAATTTAGGGAACTTTGGAGTTTCTTTAGCTTGTAAACGGTGTTAATTTTTTGTACCTTTCTATGATTATGATTTGCAGCTCTACCTTTCTGTCCCTCTGCTTCTCCTCTAATTAACTTTAACGCTGGCACCTCTCTTTGCGCTACTCAGTTGGATTATGTTTTGCAGGTTTACTTCCCACTCCTTCCCTCTCTCTCTCTCTCCCTCTCCCTTCCTCTTTCTTCCTCTGCTCCTCCTTGTGTTTCTGATTAACTTTAACATTGTCACCTCACTTTGTGCTTCTCATTTGGACTATAATTTGCAGTTCTCCCTCTCTGTCCCCCCCTCTCTGTCCGCCCCTCTCTCTCTCTTTCTTTTCCTCTCTCTTCGTCTGTTTTACCTTGTGTTTCTATTGAACTATTACGTTGGCACCTCTCTTTGCGCTTCTCATTTGATTGACTTGCTTGTACCTTTCTTTGTACCTCTCATGTAACTTAGTTCTCTGTTATATGTTATGAAACTTCTCTTTTCATTCTTCGCCTCTTTTTTGTGCCTTTTCTTTCACTTCTCATCTATATTAAAGCTTGCAGCTCTCTCTGTGATTCTCATTTTTCTTAGCGTGAACAAATCTCAGTCTGAACCTCCTTTTGCGCTGCTCATTTGATTAATCGCTTGCGCCGCTCTATGCGCTTCTCAGTGCCTTGGCTGCTTTCCTCTGCTGACATTTTAGTCGTGGGCTTTGCATGCCCAACTCAACTCAACACAGCTCAAACATCAGACATGCATGTTAAGCCTTTGTCTTGGCTCTTTCTGCTTCTTTCTGTTGATCTCATGCCACCGTGGGCGTTGTCTCCGCCTAATCCGCTTTTAAAGTAAGTAACAAGCGGAAAAAATAAACCGGAAATCACAAGTCAAGTTGATGAACTGTCTCTGTACGTTGTCAACGCTGTCATTGTCGTTGTTCTTGTTCTCGTCTGCATTGAAACCAGACACAGAACTACACACAAAAGACATGGCACCTGCAAAACTTTGCAGACACATTTACAATGCCCCCAAAAACGACCCAAAATGCCTTTTTTACGTGTAGCAGCTGCTGGCCCTCCATTTTTTGAGATTCACGCATTTATTTTGCATTTTTTATTTGGCCACAACAAAAAAGAGACAGAAATCAAAACATGCGCGCAGATTTAAGCAAATATCCAAAAAGGACTACAATTTATATACCAAACAAAATAAAAATAAAAAGAAAGAAACTGAAACGAAACGAAAAGATTCAAGTTGAAACCAAAATCCCTGGGACAAGTTGAGTTGAGTTGGTTAGAAATATTTTCGGTTGCCTTTCGATTTGCCTGCGTTGACATGACAAAAGCGCAGATCTGCATACATTTGCATGTCATTGGCCAACAGTCAAACCGTCAACCGTCAACGGCAAAACAGTCAACAGTCAATAGTCAAACAGTCAACGCATCATCAGGCAAGGACACCGAAATCCCCTTAAGACATCGGTGCCTAACATGCCATTGCCCACGTTAACAATATGTTAAGCTGTCTTTGCCATGCCCCCCACCGCCCCTCTACCTTAGACTGTCTCCCCTGCAAGTCTTGGTCTCAACGAGTTAATCGCTTAATGTCGTCTCAGCTCTGGCATCATTTGTCAGTTGTCCATGGAGGATTTTCTACTTGTACTCTTGACATTTCTTGGACTGAGGCATAATTGTAATTTGTTTGGAATTTAACAGCAAAAGTCGCCAATCGACAGAACCACCACCAAACCACCAAACCACTGAGCCACCGCACCACCGCACCACTTAAAAGTCCCAAATTTATAGCCTGGCCATTAGTGACTGTCCGAAATTGCTTTTGGCCAAGTTAATGTCCACTACTTGACCACTGCTATCGATAAGCGCTGCTTCTGTTCGCACTACCCGAGAGCTAATAAATATCAAAAGCACCCTGGAGGCAAATATTTACTTTAAAATTGAAACACATTCTCCCTTTTTCCCACACACACACAGCAACCCCTTCTACCTCCTCCCTCCTTCTCCCCCTCTGCCAATATTTGCTCGAGCTGCGTAAGTGCGTGAAAGGGTAAAAAAAAGTACAGGGGATTTAAAAAAAGAAGTGGCCTTTAATGGGTATCGCTGACTGGTCTAAGCTTTGATGTTTTCCGAGTGTTTCCTTTGCTGTTGCCACCCACCAATATCTTTTTCCTCTAAGCAGATAGTAGCTGCCTCTACTCTAACGGTCTCTATCAATAAAACGACGTTGCACGCAACTCGAAAATTCAATTTGAAGCTATTTCCCAAATTTTATTGCTGGATAAATTGTTTTTATAGGCGCTTTTCTCTTCTCCTCCTCCTTCCACTTTCCTAAAATATTTGCTGCCGCACTTTAATTTCTTCATTTTCATTTTCATTCACATTCGCATTCTTTTTGTGCTTCCCTTTTGTATTTTGCTTGTTTCGCTGTTTGTCTAGTTTTATCTGATTGCCAGACCATAAAAATTAACAATTAACACAACGCTTGAAATGCACAATCACAAATCGCGGCTTACAAAATTGCCGTAAAACGAATGTAGAAGGAAAAAAAAAATAAATTCCGCTAAAGTCTGAGGGCTGGAAAAGTAGAAAACGACTGCTAAATGCTCTACAAAATAAAGCTCCTTTAAAAATTAAAATTTAAATTAAAAAAATCATGATTAAAATACTTATTTTTTCTTACGTTCTACTACTACTACTACTATTACTAATATTACTACTACTTCAACTACTACTACTACTACTACTATTACGTAAAACTGTCACTAGTACTAATACTACTACTATTACTTTTACTTTTATTACTACTACTGTCACTATTTCTACCACTTCTACTACTATTACTAATATTACTACTACTACTACTACTACTACTACTACTATTACTATTATTACTACTACTGTCACTACTACTACCACTACTACTACTATTACTAATATTACTACTACTACTACTACTACTACTACTACTATTACTATTATTACTACTACTGTCACTACTACTACCACTACTACTACTATTACTAATATTACTACTACTACTACTATTACTATTATTACTACTACTGTCACTACTACTACCACTACTACTACTACTAATACTACTACTACTACTACTACTAGTACTACTACTACTACTATTACTACTACTACTACTACTACTACTACTACTACTACTACTACTACTACTACTACTACTATTACTACTACTACAACTACTATTTATTAAATACTTTTTATTTTGTGTTTTCAGCTAGATTTTAAAATAGATTTAAAAAAGTTCAAACATATTTCACCTCAACTTATTTTCCAAATTTCTGTTACAAACGTTACAAACAGCTTTACCAATTCAAACTACTCTTTGTCATAACTTTAGCTGTCCAAGCGAGCATTGTTATGAGTCGAAAGACTGGCGGCCAGCCAAAACGGACATTCCGGACAAAAGGGTTATGAATGTGAAATTGTCATGCAAGAATTAGCCATGTTTTATGTTATGGCCACAATGAGAAGAGCCAAAGCGACAACGTTACAATTGTATCTGTATTTTTACTTTTAATACTTTGGCTTTTGAGTGTTGGTGTGAGTGTGTTTTTTGTAAATATATTTGCCTTATTTTTTTGTGGCCAGTCGTCACGTCAGCTGACCTAGGCAGGGCTCTTTTTATTGCTCTATTCGCTGCCGGTTGGCAATTATTTGTTGGGGAATTCTGAAGACATTGCTAAATATTTGCGAACGCTCAGGAAATGTAAACATTTAGTGTAGTTTTGCACGGTTGCTGGTCCTTGGAATTTGGTTGGGTCTTTAAAGGGTTTTTGGGCTTTTGGTTAGTAGAGAAAGTAGCCATCTCATATGCATTCATAACTAACAGCATGTAAATGCATTTTAATGTGAGCAAAAATCCAATTTAAATTCAGAGCGATTCTTTTTGCAGCTCACAGCATGCAATCACAAAATTAGTTGACGACGAGATAAGAATTTTAGTGCCAGTAACAAGCAAAAGCAGCTGAAAAGCGGGGGAGTAGGAGGATACCACTCCCTACTAAAAGGAAAAACGAAAAAAAGCAAAATGGAAAGAGAAAAACAGGAATATAATGCGTATGAATCAACGAAAGAGACGCAGCAAACAAATTCCAAATAAGTCCTGTGAGCGACGTGGAAAATTCATTTGACAAAATGCACAAAAAAGCAATTTCCAAGCTGCAGACAAATTGAAATATACTACGCCGGTGAGCAGGTGGGCGGTAGTTTGGGGGCGTGCCATTGCAGTGACAGTTAGGTAAATAAATATATATACAGTATATATACAGTGGGGCTCTGTGTAGTACATAAGCAACGGCGACAATATCCTCGCACTCGTCCAGCGGATGCTACGAAGATGCAGCCACCACCTAAAAGTATGCTACGAAAATAGTCGAAGCAGCTGCCGTATGTGAGAGCTCCTACAGTTATCTCTGCGTTTGTGTGTGTGTGATGGGCGAGCTTTCAACTGCGTGTGCTTGTGTGCGTGTGTGTGTGTGAGTGTAGTGTGCGCTTTGCCATTCGCGCGCTGAAAATAGGAGGAGCTCCAGTGCAGAAGCTTTCCATGCGCAGATGCCAATGTCATAAATGAAATAAAAATAATGCTGAGAAAATATATATAAAAAATATTTATTAAAATATTAAAAACAAATATTTGTGTAAACAATGCTTTAAACGTGGCCTCTACTGGCTGTTAAATGTTGAAATATTATGTTGCTTACTTTAAAACAGTTGCTTTAGGTTGGTTTTCAAGAGAATTATTTGCAAACTTTGCGTTAAAAGAGGAAAGTAATACAAATTAAAAATATATATTTAATTTATTAGTGAAACTTTAAGATATGATTTAAGTTTATTTTGCTGGATAAAAATATGTAATATACACAAGCTGTCTTTAGTGTGGTCAAAAACAACATATTATCATTAAGCTTTATGAATAAGCTGTACTATTCCCTGTTTTCCTAAAGGGTTTTTTTTAAAGTTCTAACTTTATAAATTTTAATTTAAAAATATTCCCATTTCCCTCAAAAATTCTGTAACCGAGTCTGCTAAAGTAGTAAATTAAACAAGCGAATTATAAACTAATTTGAAAAGCAATCTTTTAATTGTTGGAACTATGTATATCTAATATTATTCCATTATTGCTTAAATTGTCTTATTAGAACTTTCTTTCTACTGTAAAAAATAAATAAAAACAGCTTTAAATAATTTTCATTTCATGTTTTTTTCGTAGCTTTAAGGCAACTGTTTTGGGCTGTCAGCTAACCCTTTTGTGTGTAGTTGTTACATTTTTTTAGGGTTTGCCCCAAAAGCAACTAATGCGAAAAAGGCGGAGCTGCTCCTTTACTGCCTCGTCTGCTGCTACTACTTTTTTTCTGGGATGTTTTTGGAAAATGGCAAGCAGATGTTGTCGAGTTTGTCGTTGGGATAAAGTAGGCGTTGTCCGTCGGCAGCCTTAAGAGTCAGCAGAGAGAGAGAGAGAGCAGTGCCAACCCGCTGTGATATTTATCTTTAACTATTAGCACAACAGTCAGACTGGGGAGCACTTTTGGCGCTGACTGTGCATCCGTTGGCACAACAGGCCGTTTAGCGCCATTAAACAATTCCCGCTGGCTCAGCGGCATTCACGCGTGCGCAAACGAGTTTTCCAAACTGCAATGAGCTCTGTAGTTGTAGTTGGCTACAGTGAAGCACCAGTGGAGCACCAGTGGAGCAGCCAACAACAATCAGTCGATTGTCACAGATATTTGTCATGTTTTTTTTGTGTGGTAGTAACTTTCCCTGCTGTTCTGATGACCAGATCTCGACATGGTTAGCGTTCCATTGTAACTACAACGTTGTAAAAATGTCAATTGTCTGCCTCACCACTGCCCTCTCCACCACTCCCTTCTTGCCTCTCCGACTCTAGTAGTGCCTTTTGTGCTTAGTGGACTCCATGTTCATCGATCGGATTTCATGTAATTACATTGTTCTCTGATTCATAATTAATTTATTTTTATACCCCCTACAACACCCCTGCTCCCTCCTGCTGCATTTTTGTGCTCTTCAACTGATTTTTACATGAATATCAAGTCGAAGTTAAAGCAAAAGCTAAAGGCAGCTGGAAGGAAGCATATGTTGTTTTGCTCACTGGCAAATCGAACATTGATAGTTTCTGAGTGATGATTTAATGAGGCAAACGTGGCATGTTGTGAATGAAATCAATTTTGTGAATGTCCAGAATGACGGCAGCCACTCCAAGACCCAATCGCGTACAAAAACTAAAACAAAAACAAAAGAAACAAAAACAATGCCATGTTGCAACTTGCCACATGATGAAAATATCTCGAGTATGAAGTGGATACATTGGGTGCAGGAACAGTAGCTTCGCATAGCTATACAATCCGAGTATCAACATTTCTTGGGTGTCGTAATGAAGCTTATGAATCAATGCAATGTTGATTGAACAGCTACCAAGCAGCGGCAGTCCTTATTAATTAATCATGGCCGAGAGTGGAAGTTGCGGAAAAAGTATTCTACAAACGTTTTACAGCATTGAATAATTACAGAAATATTTAATAAAGTACATTACTTGTACCAGAGCATTAAACTGGCATTTTATTAAATTTAGAACAGTTTTATAAATTCCATTATTATTTTGTGTTCATTTAAATTTAAATTATTATGTTTTCGCATCGAATCAATACGGAAAGGTTTAATCAATTAAATACATTTTTTATATAATTTTTACTTTAGCTTTGATTAATCCTAGAAATACTGAGTTGTTGCCATTAACTTATAACTTTATCTATATAGTTTTATATAATTATGTTTAATGTATTACATATTTTTAAAATTTTTTAAATATTTTTAAATTTGGAAAATTAAAAACCTTTTTAGACCACGTCTTAATAAGAGCACAGGCGGTCTATGATGTTTACCACTATGTGTGAATGGTAACACTATAACCTCCTCACCTCCTCCAATCACCATCCTCACCACCTCGTCTCATCCGACAACTATATCTTAAAGCTCCTATTGGACAAATCGCTCGAAAATTTATAATTTTAATAAACGTAAGCACGGTAGAAGGAATACGGGGTCCTGTACAGTCGGTTTGCTTGACTGTACCCTATTTTACTTATTGTAAAATACGTTTTTAGTTAGCATACATATTTTTTTTACTTTTTATAGCAACCACAAGTTTTCTGATAAAAGAAACTTTACCCCAAACAAATCTGATCTATTTGCAGCCACAAAAAATCACAGACAACGCACGACTTGTGATTGACAAATTAAAGCGGATCAGAAATCAACGACTCGAGATGTTTAGCATAAACAAAATAAGTTTGAAAAAAGTGTGAAGCCCTGGGAACCAGCACCCAAACTCCAAAGGAGTAGCGAGAAGTTTTCAAACTCCCCTCGTGTCTAAAAATTAATTAAAAACATCAACATAACGCGTTGAGATTTACAAATAGAAGCGGTGTCTGGTCTGGGCTGGAATTAGTGTAGATAATTTCACAACGGATTGCAGTTGAGCCTGTAGACGGTAAAAGGATAAGGGAGTAAGAGGAGGGGGTGGAAGGGGTGTGAGTTGGATGCTTGTCGCACCTTGCGATGGCTTGATAAACGACATTGTGGTACGCAGTCGAACCGCAAACTGAGTCATTCATTCATGGTTCACAGACCTCGAACAGGACTCTAATCAGCAACCCTTTTAGTGTGCGTTAAGAGAGGCGAAGGGGGTGGCAGAGGGGAGGAAAAGCTGTAGAAATTGGGGTACGCAACGAGCGCTTATTTCATTCTTATTTTGAGAGTTTTTTGTTGAGTTTTTTATTTGATATGCAGATTCCTGACATGGTCCTCGGCTTGGAAATGGATGATGATGATGATGTCACCGTGCGGTTGATAAAACGCTTGACTGATTACACTTGTATCTGTTTTTTGGTCCTCTATGTGTGTGTGTGTGCCAATATGCTGAAGGTTTTTAAATTGTTGACTCCCTGCTCCTGTTTGTGTCCTGCGAGTAGATTGTGCGCTTGTGATAAATTTGGTTTATTGAAAGGCGTCAGTGCGTGAAATGATGTGTGTCAATTGCATGAGTTCCCTGTATAGCCCCGCACCGAGCCTGAACTAGTCCCTGTACCTATTGCCGGGTCGAAGTTCGGCAGCCGTGAGAGTTTTGGGCTTTTGTCGACTGTTGAGTGTTGAGTTGAGTTGACAGCGATTATGCAAATGACCAAAGAACTGCATTAATTCGCAAAGGTGAGGAGAGAGGGGGAGAGAGAGGGAGTTAGGCAGCGGGAGGGAGACGCCGACTTGAGATCTATTCATGCCTCGGGTTTTGTGGCAAACTTTAAAATCATTTGCATTGCAACAATTGCAACGAACTCAATTTATATGCAAAACTCGCTCTTAACCGCAGTTTATATATATAAATTTATAAATTCCTTACTCCGTTTTAATGAGCAATTAAAATTTAATGAAGGGCGCTACACATATGTGCCCCATTTCGATATCGCCCATTAGTGTTAACACGCTGTCAAAGTGATTTCAATTGTGGGTGTGTCAACCTCCCTCGCCCCTTCGACTCATTTTGCTACAAATCGAACTAATTTATTGTCGTGTGCGACGCGTTAAACCGCAAATTGCTTAACAAATTGTTTTTGTTAATTTCGATTGGAAATTTTTGTTTAAAACTGCATTGGCAACAGCTGCTCGAGGGTTGACTTTCGACTCGTTGTCAAATCTGCACCTCAATGGCTCATTGAACACTGTCCACAGTTCGACTTTCCCTCTCTACTGTTCCGTCTTCCCCTTTGTGCCGTTTCCCTTTGTTCACTGATAGACTGTCAATTGTTTGACCACCTCGAAGGGTGCATCATAATGTGACCACTGGCCAGTGACCAACAGCTCTCTGCCCTCTCTTGGCACTCTCCCCCGACTCGTACTCATTAAAATAATTGATACGCTTGTCTATCGACGCCTCTACAACAAATTAATTGATCATTGCCATTGGCTAAACTGAGCTCAGCTCGCTGTCTGCACGATTTGATTTTATGGCCTTGCTCAGTTAATTAGTTAATAGAATTTTCCACAATTTTCTTTAATTTATACCATATGATAGCTATTTTGGCAATTTTATATAATGTAGCTCGTAAAAGGCTCGTAAATTTGTTGACAACTCAGCAATTAATTTATAGTTGTGCGTATAAATGAATTTGCTGGCGAAAAATAACTTTTAAAATTTAGTTTGATTGGGAAATGGCATTTTTAGATATACCAACGGAAGCTAGTGTAGGAGAAATATTATTTTATTGTGATTAAAGAAATATTTTAGTTGAAGGTTACTTCCCAAATGATGTACGACATTTTAATTTATTTTTTTTTTTTTTTCAAATTTATTTTTTTGTATATATTTAATTATTGATTTGTCAAAATTTTGATAAATTGTCTTAAAAAATTTAATAAAATTATTTTTATAATATTTTAGATAAGCTAACTATTTAAATTTTAAAATTTATTTTTTCAATGTTAATTTTTAAACACACCAGAAATTTATTAAAATTGCAAAATTTAGTTTTAAAATTTAAAAAAATACGTTTATTTGGATAAAAAATTATTTGAAAATAAAGAAAGATATATTTAAATGTGTATTTTTATTTAAATTGTGCTTAAAACAGTTTGTTTAAATTAATATTTATAGCTGATAACAGAGATTAATTGGCTTAAAATAATCTTTAAAACTTCTTAATAAAAAATGTTTCAAGTTTAATATTTATTTATTGTTACTTAAATGAAAAGTTCTCAACTTTCTTGTTAAATTCCAATCTTCCATATAAGCTTCTACTTAATAACAGTTCATTTAAGGACTCCCAGTAATCGTGTGTATAGATAAATCTTTTTTAAAAATGTTAAAATGTTTAAAATCCATTTATTTGGATAAAAAACTCTTAGAAAATAAAGATAGATATATTTCAAATGTGTATTCATATTTAATTTGTGCTTAAAACAGTTTAATAAAATTATATTTATAGCATATAGCAAAGATGAATTGGTTTTAAAACCTTCTCTAAAACTAAATTTAATATCTATTTGTTGTTCCTTAAATTAAATATATAAATCAATTCCCAGCTTTCTTGTTAAATTCCAAACTTCCATTTAAACTGCAAGTTAACGACAGTCCATTTAAGGACTGCCAGTAATCGTGTGTGTAGATAAATCTGTTGATACTTTCAAGGCGAATGGGACAATTTCAATGAAATTATTTAAGTTTTATGTCGGCTCCAGTCAGTCGCTTGTGAAGAAAACCATAAAAATTCGCTGCTTTTTAATCTGCTTTTGCAATTTGTGTGCTTATCAGTTGCGTGTAATTGCCACATAGAAATTAACAGAGACAGAAGCTAAAATGGCGCTGCCAATGACAGCGAAGACAGCATGTGGGAGGGGATGGAGAGAGGGGAAGGAGATGCGCTCAAGTGGCGAGATAAAAGCTCTTGAGCTGAGTTAATGACTTACCAACTCAGTTGGGGGCGTCGTCAACTAACTTAAGACGCCATTTTTATAACTGTTGTCGCTGCTGGTGATTCTGCTGCTTCTTCTTCCTCTACTCCCCCTTGCACTTCCTCTTAATCCTTGGTTGTCTTGTGTTTCTTTAGCTGATGCTGTTTCTGATTCGGAATTTTTGTGTCCATGTTTCCAAGTGAGCGTAGCGAATGTTTTAATGGCGACGTCGCGACACTTGAGTGCAGCCAAGTGGAGAGCAAAGATTGGAGCGTCAAGAGTGGAGAGACAGAGAAAAAAACATAAGGATAAGTATAAGGATAAGAGGGTGGCCAGCACTTCAGAAGCCAAGAGCTGCAGTGGAGCACCAGCTAGAAGCTCAAGTGTGGACAGCATTGCTTTGATTTTATTTGCTGCTATTTGCTAATGAAATCACGTATGCCACGCCCCTCCTCCCCCAACATATATACTCAGATTTGCACATTTATTTCTAATTTGAATTTTAATTGCATCAATTCGATGACAGAATTCTGTATTTTATATCAACACACACATCCATCATAATCGATCAGGATTGCTTTGGATTTGTGCTCGGGATTTGCTCGATATTTTCTATAAATTCCTTTTTGAGCTGATGTGTGTGAAATACAAATCCCAACGTGATGATAAATGCGTTTCTAAATGCATTCTAATGTGAATGGGAATGTCTTGATGATGCTGATGGATTTCAGTCTCATCTCCAGCTTCATTTTTGTTCGTGATGTGTGTGACCAAAAAGGCCCCAAAAAGTGAGCTATGCTTTTTTATCACTGCGTATGTGTATGCGTGTGTCTGCCTTTGTCTGCCTTGAGAGCACTCAGCACTCAGCAACTACAGCCAACAGCCTCCAAATTTATTTGCATTTCAAACTTTTGTTGATGACATTTTTCATGAAAATTTTAATGTTTATTTTACATTTTTTTTCTGGGCTTAGACACCTGTGAGTGAGTGTGTGTGTGTGTGTGAGTTGTACCTGTGTCATTCGCATTTGGGATATTAATATATGCAGACCCCTGGCTTTTAACACCAGTGTAGAGGGGGCGTGGCAAGCTGCCCGTTTGTAACTCAGCCGCAAAACTTTTTCATATACGAAATGCGTTTCGTAATGAAAGTTGAGCTGCCAAAGCACTAAAGAGGGACAGGGAGGGGCAGGGAGGCGCCACACACGTTTTCAATATTCATGTGCCACAAAGTATATACACACAACTGTGTGTGTGTAACTCCGTGTTTGTGTGTGTGCTATGTAAATTCAAAAACGTGCAACTTTTTTAACATTTGTATGAATATAATTTAGAATAAATTTTGGGCTGGAAGCAAAGTGAGCACAGTCTGAGAGGCGGAGCGGGAGAGGGGGAGTGGCATGCATGTGGCTGGCAAAACAAATACATTAAAACTCCATTAAAATGACGTCAGTGGAGAGCTGCATAATGGCCAGCACCGAAAAACGTCTCCATATTAAGATCTTTAGTTAAATTTCGCGCTGTTTGTGCTATTTTGGCTAACTGACAGCGGCTACCAAAAAGGACTTCCAGGGGGTAACTTCCCCTTGGTCCTTGTCACAATTATTGTATAAATTAACGTCACAAACAAATGTTACAAATGCCGCCAATGAAGTGGAATGAAACGCTCCCCTCCAGCACATTTGACAAGCTGACATCCCTGACCGCAAATGTGCCTAATTTTTCGTTGTTATCCTTTGTAAGGACAATCGCTGTCCTTGCCATGAGGCATCATCTTCAAACAATGCGTAAAATTTAATGCGCCTCTTTTAAGAGAAATCGCGACAAGTGATTTTCAGATTTACGACTCCAACTCGAAGGGTGTCCTTGTGTCTCCCGAAGTCCTTTCTCTGCTAAAAGCACTCGCTTTGTGTCCTTTTTTGTTGTGCTAATGTGTGGCGTTTTTATGGCTCGCAGCAAATTTGATTTATTGCCAAAAACTTAGCGTCGAGTTGTTCGCAAAGTTGTAAAAGTTTCTCAACACCGAGTTCATCTTATAATTGATGCGATTTGCGGTTCATAAAGTGCAATTGTCTGTAAACCTAAATCCGAAGTCGGTGAACACTTTAAACATATGCGAGATTTTTGCTAGCGAATTCCTGTTTCGGATCTCAATAGATTTCCGAAGTTGTTGACAGGCCAAAGTTATTCAGTGCTACTACCTTTTAAGTAATTTGTTTTGGTAGAAAGCAGTAAGATTGTTAGCAGAGGTAGGTGGGAAGAGAGAGACTGTAAAAAATAGCACATTATGTGCCAAAGTTAAGTCGCCTTTTTAGCATGGAAATTAAGCTGTAAACACTGATGTTGATAGTCATTTTATGTAATTAAATATTGAGGATAATGTCGGAGAAAAGGGCTTAAATTTGTAGTTTAAGTAAGAGACAGCTGATTTAAAAAACTGAAGTAAGTTTAGTAAAGTCCTTTCAATTTTTTTTAAAAATTGTGGGGTTATTTTTATATTTTAATATTTTTTTTTTAGAAAATAATTAAATTATTATTTTAATATTAAATCAAAATATTTCTGTCTCAAAGTAAGAAAAAGCAAATTTATTTTGTATTCTATAATTTTTAAAATATTTAAATTAAATGTTTAAGGAATGCGCATACTTTGTGAAGTAGTAAATGTTATCAATGCGATGATTACTATGTAACCCGAAACTATTTTAATTTAAAAGCACATTTGTTTAAATTTTGTTAAAATAAACTTAGTTCACATTTTCTGTTCAAACCTTAGAGTCTAGACGTCGGCTTTTGTCTCAAATTAGCTAATTTATTTTCTGGATTATACTAAATTAGATAATAAATATTTTGAGACAAAAATTCTTTACTATTATTTAAATGTTATTTATTTACTATTTATTAAAAAAATTTTTATATATATGAAAAAGAATTTTTTAGGGTAGATAAACAGTAGTGCAGCTACTGTTTATTGAAAAAGTAGTTGCAAAATGTTAACTTGTCTTAAAGATAGGGATAAAAGTTGAGTAAAAACTAAAATGTAAATTTAGAATAAATAAAAGTAAAGAATTTCTGTCTTAAACTATTTAGTATCTTATTTAGTAAAAGGCAAAAAATAATTTTGCCATTTAGAAACAAAAACAATTTTAAAGGAATTTAAATTTTAGTTATTACTCAATTTTTATTCATTCCAGCTTTCAGAAAAGCCCTTGAGAAGGTGTTTAAATGCTCAATAGAAAATAAATACACCTACTCTCTCTTATCACACCTATTTTTATTCACAGTTTATTGATGTTTCCTTTAGACTGCAAAGAATTTTAAAAGAAACAGCAAAAAAAGAAGAATTAAGACTTTTATGCAAGTCATTGTCAATGCCATTCCAATTTCAATTCCAATTCTCGTTCTGATCCCAATTCTTATTCCCATGGCAGGCGACAGAGACAGAGAGAGAGAACGAGTTAGAGTGAGTCTTAAAATCGGCCTCATTAAGGTGACCCAAAGTGTCTCAAAGTATGCAATTTACATGCAGAGAAGGCCGCGTCCGTTAAGTGCCATAGATACGGACGGATACGAGCCAAAGCCACGAATGTTGACCAAAAAAGTCAATAGACCATGCAAGATAGCAAAAGTAGCAGCAGCGAGTGCCAGTGGCAGTGACAGTGGAATTCTGGCAGTCACTGTGGCAGGCAAACATGAACTCACATGAAAGGTAGTCAACCAAATGGCGAGCGAATTATGTTGTTTTAGAGAGAGAGTGGGGAGAGGGAGACAGGGGAGTTGTGAGAGGGAGAAAGCGGGGAGTAAAGAGAGCCACTGTAGAGTAGAAGACTTGTAGACTCGTAGACTGAGGAGATCGTTGCGGGCGATACATAAAATTTGAATGCGTTTTGCATACATTAACCCACTGTTGCCCACTGTCGTCCACTGTTACCCGCTGTGTGTTGGGGTTGTAGCCACGTTAACGGTCAAGCCAAATACCTTTATTAAATTTTATGATTATTGGCTGCAATTGAGCAGCCGCCTTGGGAATGTGTCGCTGGCAACTAAGAGCGTTACCTCATATGCCTTCCCTATCACTACCTCCCTCTCTCTCACTCCTTTACTACTTTCCTCTCTTTCACTCCTTTGCTGCCTGTCTATCTGTGTGTCCATCTCGTTTCCCTTCGATTTCAAATTGAAATTTTATGCACAACGAAAAGTGGCAGAAATTCTCACGCGTAACTGGAGCAGTTGGTGGCTGTTTTGTGCACTCCGAGCCAGAGCTGGAGCTGGAACTGGTACTGTAGTCAGAGTTGGTTACAATTTGTGTTCGTAATTCAATTTACGTTTTTGAAATTTTAATTAACTTGCCAACTCGAGTTTCACTGGGTGTCTTTCTCTCAACTACACATGTAGTGACTGCTCTTGTTCACAGACCTAAACCCAAACCCATGTCCAACTCATACCCAACGCCCCACGACCGAGTTTGTTTGTATATCAATTACCAGTCGCTTAATGCGCCACAAATTGAAACCCATTAAGATTTTATGTGTCGTGTTTTTTACTCACTTTAGTTTTGGGTTTTTGGAAAGGTTTTGTTTCCTCGGGGCACGTTCCGGCAGCTGACACACATCAATCAGTTTTTTGGGCAGTGATCTTCAATCTTCTATGCCCAATTCTCCAATTCTCCCTGCCTCTCATTAGGCATGCGGTGTGGCGCTTTTGACACAAATTTGTAGCTAGATTTAAAGATACGGCGACAAAATGCAGATACAGCTACCAACTGGACAGCTGCTACCTTACTGTGTAGCAAGCAGCAGTATTGGAAAATTAATTAGAGCTGGACGGAGGTACGTTGGGGGGGCTCTGGGTGGGCGTGGCGCGTACGCATCGCTAAGCAAATTGAAGGCAAAAGGAAATGGCAACTAAATAAATTTATTTGACTGCAAACTTAAAAGTTGTCCAGCAGCATGACAGGACGCACACGCCCTCACCGCCTACCGCCCCCCCAGGAGGCAGCTCCTTGTTGTTGTTGTGGCAGCTTCGTTATGCAAATCTGTCGACAGCAAAGCGAAGCGTAGAAAAAATGAAGGAAAAAGCGGAGAACGCGAGCTTAAATGAAAATTTTGAGCAACGGGCTATATAAAATACTATATAGTGTGTATATGCAAATTGTATATAAAGAAATGCCAAAGACAAACACAAATACAAACAACAACAATTTGAGACAAAGACGTTTTTTTGTGCTCTTCTTGCCGCGGAATAAATAATAAACGTAAACGAATTAAAAACGTTGCCAAACGAACTGTCCAACATTGGATGAGTCCCTGAGTCCTTCACTCCCCCAGTCCTTGAGTCCCTGAGTCGTGAGTCTTGAGTTTTCGTTAGATCAGAGGGAACACCACTGAAAGCAATTTCAAGTTGATCCAAGGAGCTGCCCCTTCAATATTGACGGGGCCATCAAAGTTACTCCTCTTCCTCTTTTGGCCACGAACTGGTTTTGTTTATTTTGTTTATGGCAGACAAAGTTTATGCGCTTTTCAATTAGTTTTAATTGAAATTCCCATTGATTGGATGCCTTGCCTTGACTGGGGGAAGAAACAGTTAGTAAGAAAAGTATATTTGATTTTTTGGTGTAATTAAAGTTGGATAATGGCGCTTAGATTAGGAAGAAAGGGGTGAATCGTAGGAAGAGTAGTGACAGTTTTTGAATAAGTAGTTAGTAGTATAAGCTTGAGCTTAGCGTTAATAGAGTTACTGAACTAGTATTCAAAAATTTGTAAATTGGGAAATATAGAAGTAGTAGTAAAAAATTTACATATAGTAGTGGCAATTTGTAAAATGGTAGTAGGTTTTAGTGATTTAATAATAAATATTCTATAAATGTTACATAAATTCAAAGGTCTTTGTAGAATTTAGTGAAACTGTAGCATAAATAGTAGTGGTTGTGAGAGGAAATATGGAAATAGTAGTGACACTTTTAAAAATAGTAGTAGATTTTTAAAGTATTGTAGTAAATTCAGAAGCTATAAAGTATTTCCAAACTTTTAAGTTAATGGAAATTACAAATGAGCTTCAGTATCATTTTGAGCCAACGGCTTGAAGATTTTTGAAGAAATTAATACGATAAAAGTCACAATATTAAAAGCAAATTGGCAGTATTAGGAATGTTAAATTAATTATGAGCTCTGAAATACTTAATGACTTGCAGCTTCTACTTTTCTGATAAATATAAACATATTTTTGAAATTTCTGTTAAGCTAAAGTTTTCTCCCTTTTTCAGCTAGTTTTTAATGGTACCAACTTGTCAGATAATAAAGCCGTCTGGGCCAGAACATTATCTGCTGGGTAAGTCAATTCATTTTAACATTTTTTTACCCACTACCAACTAGAAGGTGTGGTAGTGGAACTTCCTAATAAAGTTATTTCCATGCAGGAAAAACTGCTAACTGCGGTCTTGGCCCATTTTCTATTGGCCGCTGGACAATAAGAGAAACAATATCGGAAAGTGCTTTCGACTTGCATTAGTCGAAGATTTTATTCAATTCTAGCCACACAAAAACAAATAAAATTTATTTTTTATTTTCCATTTTGTATTTTTTTTTTTTTTTGGCCACTTTTAGGACATAAAATAAAATGAAATGATGCGTTGAAAGCGACGCAGCCCCGAAGCTACTTTCAGCGCAAGGACTTTGGATTGGTATTGCCCTCGAGTAGAGCGGGGAAGGGGAAAGGGCGGGGGAGGGGCGGCACGGTCATGTGTGGTTGGTTGACTGGACTGGGGGCTGGGGGAAGTTTTTGGTTCAATAGACAATACACATGCCCTTTCCACACACACACACATGTGGATGTGGCCATTTGATGATTTTTGCGTCACCGTTGGTCAAAATCATTTCGAGCGCAAGCAACTGGAAACTGTATAAAAATAATGAAAAGAGCCAAAAAAAAAGAGAAGTAGAAAAAAAGAGGGAAGAGCGAAGAGAGGAAGGGTGGTGGGGGGACAAAAAGAAAGAACTTGAAATAAATGGTCAAAAGAAATAAACAGTCCCATAAAGAATAATCATTCTGAATTCTGCTGAATTATGCATGAGGCAGGCAGAGTGCGCATCCCTGGTTACCCAACTGGACGCCACTGGAGCAGCGTACATCGCGGGGGGTACACATATGCGAAAAATACCCAGTGTGTGCTGTGTAGTGGAGTGGAGTGGTGCGCTGCGGTTCTGCCAAATAGCCAAGGAGCAGCATCATTTTCCTCTTTATTATCTGTTTGTTTAGTTGTGTGTGCTGGATTTTTATCAGGCTTCTAAGCAGTTAGTTGAGTTAGCAGCGCCAGTGGGTGGGGGCGGGGTAGCAGTTGTGGGTGTGGCAGGCGGAGCCATCACCCGTGGTGCTGCCACTTGCCAAAAGTCACCAGCGTTCGCATAATTTTCGATAAAGCTTTTCGCCAAATGAAATTCAAGTGGTTACACATTTGGTGGGGTCTGCTGGCACCACACCCCCTCTCCCCCTTTTCGGAAACTTATCCTAGCTGTCCGTTTTTGGTCGGTCATTTTTCTTCTTCTTGCCCCTGCCACGCACTGATGTCCACTGGCCATTTTCATTTCCACATTATGCGGCATCTCATTATCTTTGTTTGCTTCTTTGCTTGTTTGCCTGTTTGCTTGCTTAGCGCTTTGTTTGCCATTCCATTTGTTATTGTTGCTTATTTATTGGCATTCTTCTGTTTGTCTCTGATAACAATAAAATAAGGTAATGCCTCTTGCCTCAAATAACTCTCACTAATCGTATGCACAGCCTCAGCTTTCATTCTTCTACTGCTCACCACAATATAAAGTGTTCTAATGATCAGATCTTATGCAAGTTAAAGTCTGTTACAATCAAGGCAAAAATAGATTTAGTTTAGTATGATAGTCTAGTCATGCTACCCTGTAATCTTTTCTGTCTTGATCTCATGCCTGCAGGCGCAGCTATTGCATCAGATTCTTATCAGTTGATCGGTCTGAATTGATCAAAGTCGCCAAGCACTTTAATCACACAACTCATAAACACGCTGTTCGTAAATCAAAACAAATGCATATTATATAAATTTATATATATATTGGTATAGTTGTGGGTATTTGTATACACGTGCTAATAATAGACGACTTCCCATTGGCTATAAATCGATGCAGTGCCGTTTGTTACTAAGGTATGTGGCTGTCTGCTATCAATTACAAGTGTTAAAAGTTCATTAAACAAATGGAAATCAATTCGTAGAACAGTTAGCTGTAAAAACAATGAGCTTTACTTATATATAACCCTTTAAAATTTAACTAAAAAGAAGATTTCCCCTTTCAAAAACTTTTCTATCGTTAGTTTACCTATTTTCCTTAAGTTTTATAGGGCATACACTAGTCGTTGTTTCGGTTCGAGCCTTTGGTTTGTTTTTGTTTACAGCTTTGCTTGATTGAAATCGTGTGATCGTCTAGAAATATCGCTGGGAAAATGCTGCAAAGTCAATACTTATCGTGCTACCCTCATTGACTTCACAGGGGGCCTATAATATTATATGTACTGTACATATATGCCAGATAATGCCACTGCTCCTTAATGAGCACATATATTAATTGAGTATTGTAATTGACTAAAGGAAAACAAACATTAATCTGTTATTGTTTACGCAAGAATTGCGTCTAACTAAAATGCGTCAATCAACGCATTTTCCAATCGAGTGATAAGACTGAACATAACAATGTTTTTGCTGCACTGTACAAGAACAGTGGTGCAAGGTGAGTGAACTAGTCGAATGAACTCTAACTGATTTTTGAACGAAGCTTTCAATTTCGGGGATTCGATTTATTGGCCAAACATTGCAATTGTTTATTTATTTATTTATGCTTTTGTTTGCATTTGCTGCCAAGAAAACAAAATCAGATTATTTTGCTCTGGTTGTAGATCGCAATCCAACGATTGAAAATGCAATCGTCGCAGTTATCAGCATCATGTTTGTATACTGCAAATAAACATTTATATATGTCTGATTCGTATGGGGATTCGATTTTGGAGGCCCTTAATTAGCCGCGCTTGTAACTTGAACGCTCACAATTCCACTGACATTCGATCAATGCAGATGTGAAGCGCAGAATTTCTATTCAAATTACTCAACTCGTGCTGTTCCTGAAGTGTCTCAACTAACAATTAATCAAATTTCTTACGCGTGCACAAATAAACAGTTATTAACATGGCCCAAAGTGACTGTGGCAAGTTTTGTGGTAAGAAAAGGCTGAAAAAGTGTTTGAATTGTTAACTAATTTGGATTATGTCTGTCAGATGCCGTTGCGAACACGTGTTGCCAAATGGAAACCTTAACCGTTTCCAGCTGCCACAAGCCAAAAGTATTTCCCGATAAGATTTACAAATCGGTTCAAGCCAAAGGCGAAGATGTCACGGGCATGACGTGCGAGTGCGGCGTCTTTGGCGCCATCGCCTGTGGGGAGTATCCGACTAATGTGAGTATGGGGTGTATTTAATTTAAGGGGGTATATTGTTAGCCACACACGATGCTTTTCAGTTCAATGCCATACTCAGAATGATCTAAATTGTACCTCTTTCTTTATATGTACTATACTTACTATATGTATATATGTGTAGGTATATTATGTGGATCGTATTGTCTGTTACTTATGGCTATAGGTATATATGTTATTACTAGTAGTATAAGTAATTGATAGAGTGATTTAAAAAGTAAAGCATAAGCAAGTTTACAAAAGGTTATTTATATAGTAATTAAACTTTTATTTAATGGTTATTTCTTAATAGATTTTTATTAGATCTAAAAGCTTTAAACCCGAATTGAACTTGTATTTAAAGGCCTCTTTTAAGTAATTATTTAATATTTCTATATATTTTATTTGTATGGAAATAACATAAATAAATTTTTATTAGAACTTAAGCTTCAAAACACAATGACACCCAAAGAAAAATTTGTAGATAAGAGCATTAGAGAACCATATATCTATTAAAATATGTTTAATTTTACCCCCTCATTTCTTAAATTCATTTCTATAAATGTCTTAAAAATGTAATAAAAATTATTTAGAAGGCTGTGAAGTTCAGAACAGTTTTTGAACAAGACATTCATAATTTTTTTTAAGTAAATTATAAAAAATTTATTTCTGCTTACTTTGTTAGCAAAAGTTTTAAAAAATCTCGGCTTTTTAAACCGGAATTGGAACTAGAAATTATGTACTCCTTTAAAGCACTCTTTCTATTTCGAAAACAAATGGTGCGATTTGTAATAATCTATGAATTTTGTATTTATAGTAAGCTGTTTTAAAAATAGGCAACCATTTTCTTGCATACTATATATATATATATATATTTTTTTTACAAACAGACAAAAATATTTATTTAACAGCGTTCCATTTTTACAAAACTTAGAAACACAAGCATGACTTCTGTGACTGTTATACTTTATTTATATAATTTAAATTATATAAATATAGAAAGAGAATTAAAATTAAATAAATATGGTATATAATTTTATATGTCTTAATTAATTAAATAAATATAGTATATAATTTTAATTCTCTTTCTACACATTCCAAAAAATTCCATAGGGTTTTCCGCTAATCAACTGATTAATTATTTGCTGTGAAGTTCACATGATAACGCATTCCCCATTATGAGGTTATAAACCTTATTTTCCCCTGAATTAATTGCTATACTCTTCTATATGAGCTGTTGTCTGCCAGACAGTGTGACTCTCCTGAGCACACTTGCCATGTGCAGAGACTCAATGTAAGCTGATCGCAAGTGGGTCATTAGTAACTTGGCCCAAGCTGAGGCCTCTTGATGACGTCAATGACAAACAGCAGCTATAATCTCCACTGCGGTTGTCATCGCACATAATCAGTTACATTATTTAATACAGTATTGATTGCCTTATTAGTGTTGTTGTTGTTTGTTGTTTGTTTGTAATGAAATGGAAAATAACAGAAAAACACGAGTCGAGGGATGGGATCAATTCGGTAATGACCGATTAAGACGGTAAACAAACGTGTTCAGCTGATTAAATCAAGTGTTTCCTCAATTGCAGCTCGACGTTGCACAGATGATATGTCTGGGATTGGTGGCACTGCAGCATCGTGGCCAGGAGTCCGCCGGAATCTGCACCAGTCAGGGCAAGAGCTCCAAGAACTTCAGTGTGCACAAGGGCATGGGAATGATCAACAATATCTTCAATGATGAAGCCATACGAAAACTGAAGGGAAATCTGGGCATTGGACACACACGTTACTCCACAGCGGCTGCCTCGGAGGCGGTCAACTGCCAGCCCTTCGTAGTGCACACGGCCCATGGAGCACTGGCGATCGCCCACAATGGGGAGCTGGTCAACTGTGAGTCCCTGCGACGCGAGGTGCTGGAAAGGGGCGTGGGTCTCTCGACGCACTCGGACTCGGAACTGATTGCCCAATCCCTGTGCTGTGCGCCTGAGGATGTGTCCGAGCATGATGGACCCAATTGGCCAGCACGCATACGCCACTTTATGACCCTGGCACCGCTGTCCTACTCCCTGGTCATCATGCACAAGGATAAGATCTATGCCGTGCGTGACTCTTATGGCAATCGGCCGCTGTGTCTGGGCAAGATCGTGCCTTTCGATGCGGGACATGCGAACATTGAGGACAAGTACGCCGAGGGTTGGGTTGTGAGCAGTGAGAGCTGCGGTTTCCTCTCCATTGGAGCACGCTATGTGCGGGAAGTGGAACCTGGAGAGATCATTGAACTCTCCCGCAATGGTTATCGCACAGTGGACATTGTGGAGCGACCGGACTACAAGAAAATGGCATTCTGCATCTTTGAGTACGTTTACTTTGCACGCAGCGACTCCATGTTCGAGGGTCAAATGGTCTACTCCGCGCGGCTGCAGTGTGGCCGCCAGTTGGCGCGGGAATCCCCCATCGAAGCGGATCTGGTCAGTTCAGTGCCCGAATCGGGTACGGCAGCAGCTCACGGCTATGCTCGAGAGTCGGGCATGCCCTTTGGCGAGGTGCTCTGCAAGAATCGCTACGTGGGACGCACTTTCATCCAGCCCTCGACACGTCTGCGTCAACTGGGCGTGGCCAAGAAGTTCGGTGCTCTCGCCCAGAACGTAGAGGGCAAGCGCATTGTGCTCATCGATGATTCCATTGTGCGTGGCAATACCATTGGTCCCATTATCAAACTGCTACGCGATGCTGGAGCCACAGAGGTGCACATCCGCATTGCCAGTCCACCGCTGCAGTATCCCTGCTACATGGGCATCAATATACCCACACGAGAGGAGCTCATAGCCAACAAACTGAATGCCACACAGCTGGCCAACCACGTGGGAGCCGACAGCTTGGCTTATCTCAGTGTGGAGGGGCTGGTCAAAGCGGTTCAGATGAACAAATCCCATGAGAATCCCATCAAGTCGGGCTACTGCACGGCCTGTCTAACAGGAGAGTATCCAGGAGGATTACCCGAGGAGCTCAGCTGGTAGACACCTCAAGGATTCTAAGTTTAAGTTTAGCATTTAACTTTTCATCGACTTTAATTGATTATCTGTTAGTGCATCTAAAGTTCATTTGAGCGCAATTTAATCTGATTAAATTAAAAAACTCATTAAGTTAGCAAAGGTTTTTAAATAAATAATTATTTAGTTTAGCAGGGGGTATTTTTGGTGTTGAGAATCAGCATCAGTTTCTATGCAAAGTCAACTGGGTGGGGCTTACCCTTTGGCGATATCGGATCGGAACTTATATAATGTATATATATTTGCTAGAATATTAAATTGTTGTTAGGGAAACTGGTTTTTTGCTGCACTTATTAGCCGATCTAATATACAATATTATTTTAATTTAATCTGGCTTTAAAAGTAGGTAACTGTTATCGGAAAACAGATCTCTAAGTTTACTTTGTACTAGTACTAGTACTTTTACTAGTACAAGATAAGTTTTCAGTCATTTAAACAGGCCGCAAATAATGAACAATTTGTTAAACATTTAGTTCAAGTCATTTAATTTATACAAATTTTATTTTAATTACTTAGACAAACCGAACTGACAACACTTTATAGAAACTATAAAACTATAAATCACCCACTAAATCTAAAAACATGATTAACTATAGTTAGTTCTGTAGTTCAGCAGTACAGAGTTTTGATACTACTGAAACAATTTCCAATAGGGTATGTGCTATACAACTAGTTAGTACCTTATTGTACTTTAGTTAGATATAGTCTTCCCTTTCATGTAAAGTCTACTCCTAGCTTAGCAGCCTTTTAAGCATCTCAGCTGTTGAGTGTCTTTTTGGCAATGGGGGTCAAAGCGCTGAAAAGTATGCAGCATATTCTATATGCAAATGCAAATAATTATGAGTGGTGGGCTGTTTGGAAAGGGGAGGGAGGGGGACATTCTGCTACGAGGGGAGCCGTTGGATTAGTCTGCATATCGCGTGATTATTTCGAAAACTGTCTAATGCCATAACTTCAATTCATTTCAATTTATATTTCGAAACTTTGTTTGCCAAAAAGCGGGCAAAGTCTCTAGAGTTCCGGTTATAGCCGCATATCATACAAAATGCTAATCATATGACGCTCACTCTCTGTCTCTCTGTCTCACTCGCTCTCCCTCTGTCAGTCGGAGGGCGTTGCAGTGTCTAAAGCGAGGCGTTTAGGGCGTTTAATCCTGCGGAAGATGTCCTTGCGGTTATGTGGTGTTTTTCTTTTTCTTTCTTCCTTTTTTTTCCTTTCTAAGGTTTTCTTTTTTTTATGACGCGCGGGGCTCTGAAGTCAACAATGTCATCATTATTCTTGAATATTGTGTTGTATTTTCGCAAACAATTTCGCTAAGCTGCGCTGCGCTGTAGAGGAAGGAGCAGGAGTGCTGTAGTCCTCTAGTCCTGCCCTGGAACTGCTGCTGGTGCTGGGGTCTAGGGTGGGAGGAAGCACGCGGGATGTGCGACTTGGCGCTCTGGTAATGACATGGAGAAGAAAATAATATGCGCTGTCATTGTAACTCGCTTGATTAATTCTTGTGTAGGGTGCTAAATGGGCAACATTTGCAATGATACGGAAACAGTGAGTAGAAAAGTTTCTTAACACTAGATTGGATAACTTAGTTTTTATATATTTTAATTTCATATAAATAAATTTTATTTAGTGATTTAAAATTACAAAAGAAATTTATTTATATTCGATTTGAATTTTCACTTAGTTTTCAATAAATGTAAAGTGCTGTTTACATTTTTATCTAGTAAATCTATAAATTTAATTATTTTTGCTTAGTAGCCATATAAAATAAATATCCTTTAACTAACAAGTATAAAAGGAATTTATACATTTTACACTGTTATTTCTTCAAGTTGCATTGTTTTAATTAAAAACTAATTATCTATTTTTACCGTCTTATTATTAAATTCTTATAAGTTCTTATTTTTCCATAAATTAATTTCGAAATTAATGAATAGATACTTAAACTCATACTTGTAAGTTCTCTTTTCATCAAATAAGCTTTTTTTCTAAAAATTCGGTTCACATTTTAATATTAAATGTCCTCAGTTTACGCCAGCAAAAGACTGTAGATGACTTCCTGTGCTCTGCTAAAAATGTCTCTGCTTTTTGTAGCGCATTCCTAAAGTCGTTGTAGTCGACTGTTTGATTTTGCTGTCATTTCCCGCTTACCCATCTCCGTACAAACACAAGTGGCTACAAAAGGAAATGACGCTGGCAACATTGAAAACAGACGCTGGCACTTCGCTCTGACACAATCCACGCCGGTTTCTGCTACAAGGATATGAAACCAAACCAATACCAACCAAACCAAACCGAAGCGAACCGAACCCAAAGCAAACTAAACAGGGAGAAAAAATACTGTAGCCTGCTTATGTGCGCCGTCGATCACAAACACACACACACACACAGAAGGGCGGTGACAACTAAGCGGAGCCATATTGCCAGTGTTGCCATCTTCAGTGCTTCCTTTTTGCCTTTGCCGTGCCACAAAACATGCTTTAAATTTTTTAATAACGCCGGGCTACAAGAGCGCTGACGCCTGCGTCCGGACTCGGCTCCGGCGGAGGAGTGGAGGAGGAGGAGTGGAGGAGGAGGAGTGGAGGAGGAGGAGTGGAGGAGGAGGAGTGGAGGAGGAGGAGTGGGAGGAGTACGATGTGTTGGTTACCCTGTCATGAAGCTTCCTCGTCTCCACCTACCGTTCCACACCCACTTCCGCTTTCGTCATCGCCATCGCCATTGCCCGTTGTCGTCATTTGCACAGAAGTTATGTAAATTAATGTTTACTTAAGTTCCCCATGTTATTTCTTCGCTTTTTTTCCTGTTCTGCACTTGCACAGTGTTGCCTACTTCAAAAACAAAGGCAGACAGCCGAGCCAGTGTTGGAGGGGGCGTGGCTGCGGTAACCGTTGAAGGTTAGTGCCAAAGCAGCGGTGAAAAAAAATTGCAATAAATTTTGGAAAGTTGCTTCTGCAATTTAATAAAAAGGGAGCAGTAAAGAGGGCTAAAAGGGGGAGGTGGGCTGAAAGGGGGAAGGGGCACAGCAGCATCATATAAACAATCAAGCTTATTATTGAGTCAAATGGCCAAGTAAATATTTTCAGTGCGTTGCTGTCTGTGTTTGTCTGCTAAATTATGGCCAAGTAATGCAAATGAAATGGCTTTAGCTGATTATATGCCACTCCCCCTGCCAACTCCCACCCCATAAACTTAATTTAAATATCGCAAATGTCAAACAGTTGAAATGGAACGCAACAAGTTGTCTAAAATAGGCTAACAAAAGGCCAGCTCAATGTCCTGCTTGGCCCAAACACGCAAACGTGTCTCGCATGCTAAACAGACTACAGTATGCACTGGCTAAACGGGAAACCAGCCACAAACGAAACGAAACGAACTGACAACAAATCAAATGTGATTTTCTGCTCAATGTATTTTTCGGGCAAATCGAGTGTGTGTCCGTTTGAAAAGTCCTGGACAGCATTTTGCAGTCAGGACATCCTTTTCAGTTCATTAGCAAATCAAACTTCCGTCTTGGCCCGGCCAAGATATTCATAGTGTGTCCCCAAAAGGACCAATAAACAAGCTGCCTTCTTGGCCTGGCCAAAAGCGAATTTGCATGGCCCTTAAGCCGAGTACAAGTAAATTCTCTTGTTAACTGGTAATTTGATTTAAAAGGCTTTTCTTGACCACAACATGGGGCCTTTGGCTGGAAAGTGACACCAGCAGAGACAATGGAGCCGGGGAAACTAGAGTTTCTCAATCATTTAAATATTTACATACCAAATCAAGTTAACAAAATGATTAATGTGGTGCCAAAGAAATGGAACTTAGAGTGGTAAGGGAAAAACTTTAATAAAAAATAATCAAAAAATTTAAAAAATATTCTTACAGTTAATTAATACAGTTAATTTATGAGCTGCTTCATGCTTCACTTACTCAAGTGTCATTTACATAAATAAAATTATACCATTTTTATTTGTTACAACAATTCAATAATTATTCACAAGTGTTGTTTATTTTATTGTGTTTTTCGTCTCAACAAATTAATTAAATTGTTAATTGTTGGTTAAATGAGCCGATAATGCAATGAGCACAACAAGCATATAAATTGTATGCCTTCAGGTGCTTTGCATTGATTACAACTTGTAATTAAAATAAAATGATTAAAATAATAAAACAAACACAAAAAAAATAGCACCAAAAAATTAAACCAAAAACTTAACCAACGGGAAATTGCAATTTACAACACGGCACCCAAGACAACAACAACAACAACAACAGTAACAACTATATAAAAAGCGTATAAAAAATGGAAAAATAAATAAAAGTACACAAACAATTTTCAGTTGAGCGACCATGTAGAAATTCGCAATGGTAGACAGACTGAGACTCCGACTCTGACTACGACTACGAATCCAACTCTGACTGCGGATGTTGTTACTATTGTTGTTGTTGTTGTTGTTGGCTGGGTATCAGGCACACACAATGAACAAGCGACGAGCGTACACTGAGCGCAAAAGTCTAGTGAGAACTCTGCATGACAGCGATCGGCGCAAATGACTTTGTTTGGGTTGAACAATTTGCAGAGTGTCCAAGGAAGTGCTTGGGCCGACGATTAAATACCTTTGCAGTCATGCGTCTTGCGTTAATTTGGTTTCGATCACGATTGGTAACGATTAGAAATGCATTTGGCGCGAATTTGGTTGAAATCGGTCAAAAAACTCCGAAAATGTTCATACAAAGCATTTCAAACGCTTGTTCCCATGGGAGCTATATGATATAGTGGTCCGATCTGAATACAGATCTGTACCAAGTTTCTTTAAGCTTAAAAACTGAGAGACTAGTTCGCATAGAAACAGACGGACAGACAGACGGACAGACGGACATGGCTATATCGACTCGGCTGTTGATGCTGAACTAGAATATATATACTTTATGTGGTCGGATACGCCTCCTTGCGTTACAAACTTCGTGACATAAACAATATACCCTCTGCAAGGGTATTATAATCTATTGAGCGTACAAATTTGTAGATTAGAGATGAACGATCTCCTTGAACAAATCATTTTGGTTCCTGTAGAGATCAGTCAGTTACCAAGATCAGCAGCACAAATGGTATAGTAGAATGAAACAAATATTATAAATATAAAAGTTTAGCACATAACTGTAGCCTTCGGGCTACGCGATGATCACTTAGACAGTTGTAAACATAAAATGATTTTTTGTAGAGAAACTAAAATTTTTGCAACTTAAAAAAATTTTTAATCAAAACAGCTCTTTATCCTAAAAGGTTTAGAGCACAGATCGCTTCGTGTGTAATACAGATTTTATTAAAGGTCACCCGGCAATATTAACAATTAACTACTAAAGCCATTTAAATATAAAAATATAAGTTAAACTTTGTGGAAATGCATAAAATGCTTAAACGGAACTAGAAAAAGTCAGCAATCCCTGTAACGATCCTTTGCATGCCTACTCCTTCTGAACAGCTTGATCAGCCTGATGATGATTGAATGCTTAAACGGTTGTAGTCACCTTAGAAACTAGATAAAGTCAGCAATCCCTCTAAGGATCCCTCGCATCGCTACTCCTCCTGATCAGCCAGATACGCCTGATTATCCTGATGAGCCTGCTCTGCCATGCGAACCACATAGGTGGACAGTGGCGAACGAGCCGTTGGACCGAATCTTATTTTGGCAACAAAGGTCGGACGCTCTGTACCATTTGCTTGATCGATTTTGTCAACTTTACGCCGACACATGGGACAAATCTTCTTCTGTTTGAGCCAACGAACAATGCACGTCTTGTGGAAAACATGTCCACATTCTAGCACCTTGCACTCATCATCTTCTGTGTCCTGGCCCGTTCCTAAGCAAATGGCACAAGTGTAGTCAGTGGGCACAGGTCGGTTAGCAAAGCCGAAGCTCAAGAAACATTCCTTCTTTCGAAACATTTTAAGCTATTTGAGAGCTCAGCAGATAATATGTAGTATACGAATATATATATTTAATCTTCTTTAAGAGATTTTTGAACTTTATTCCTTTGTATATTTATGTGACTCGTTTTATGTTCAATGATTTCTAGGCACATTTGATGTGAGCAAAGGTTTGTAAATGTATTTTGTAGTCTACTACTTTTTGAAGAGTAAATCATCGCATTCTTTACCCGCTTTTTCTCTCAGTGTAACAACATAATCAAGCACACGCAATGGGAAGCACAGCAGCTGCACTACAGTCGGAAAATCAGCTCCAGGAACTGGGAATAAAACAATCAAATGTCAGCCAAAGCCCAGTTCAAGTGGCAGTTCCAATGGCAGTGCCAGTGCCAGTGCCAGTTCCAGCTCCAATTCCAGCTGCAGTCATCACGCTTTGTCACACATCTGATGATGTTGTTCATGTGGCTGTTGTTGATGGTGGCCGGAAGTGAGTTACCCCCAAAATGGCGACCCCGTGCGTTCAGCAGCTATTCTTTGATTGTTGTTGCATGACACTAGCATCTGAGATTTGCTTTGTCGCTGCACGATTTAATTATTGTTATTATCTTTGCTACAGGGCAGCGGGAGCAGCGGCTGACATGTGCTTTCAGAATTGGCCAATGTGGCGGGAAAATCACTCGACGGCACGCGATGTCAAATGGATGCAGTTTCCTCTAAGGCCCCCTCCGCACCCCCTTTTCCCACTTGGGGGAGGGGCCTTGCATTCTTTTGTGCAATGTTCATGCATATTTATTAAGTCGACGCGCTTTTGTATTTATTGTTGTGCACAGTAACTAACTTTTCATACACACTGTATATAATGCACTCAATTTCCTGACAAACTCCGCCCCTACCCTACCCCTCCCCTTCCCACTCCCACCTGCTCGTCGCCTGCGGCTTCATCTCGTTTCTCTCTGCGTGCAAAGCACAAAAATTAAATTATTTTTAGTTCATAATTATACCCGTTACTCGTAGAGTAAAAGGGTATATTGTAATCGTTGGAATGTATGTAACAGGCAGAAGGAGGCGTGGCAGACCCCATAAAGTATATATATTCTTGATCAGTATCAATAGCCGAGTCGATATAGCCATGTCCGTCTGTCCGTCTGTCCGTCTGTCCGTCCGTCCGTCCGTCCGTCCGTCCGTCCGTCTGTATGAACAAAAGGATCTCAGAGACTATAAGAGCTAGAAAAATGATAGTGGTCGCAAATGAAAGGTACAATACCCAAGCAGTACAAGTTTGTTTTTGTTTTTTGACACGCCCACTTTAGGGCGTTTTATTTGCATATAAAGGTAAATGTACAGGTAAACGTAGAATGTTTTAGTATAGAAAACTTTTTTGTTAGCTATGCTATCTGAACCAAATTTACACGGAATGTACATATCTAGGAAGTACATGAATTGACCAAGTTTGATTCAAATCGGACAACTATATCGTATAGCTCCCATAGGGCCGATCGGTCAAAAATACGCTCCAAATATGAGTTAGTATGAAAAACTTTTTTGTTATCAAAGCTAGATTAACCAAACTCACACAAAATACATGTGCCAATAATATATATATACTGACCAAGTGTGATCCAAATCAGACAACTATATCGTATAGCTCCCGTAGGGCCGATCGGTCAAAAGAACACTCCAAATATGAAATAGTATGAAAAACTTTTGCGTTAACTAAGCTATATTAATTAAACTCACACAGAATACATCTGGCAACTATATATAAATACTGACCAAGTTTGATCCAAATCGGACTACTATATCGTATAGCCCCCATAGGAACGATCGGTCAGAAATACGCTCTAAACATGAATTTTTATGAAAATTTTCTGTTTGCCAAGCTATCTTACCTACCACCATTGCTAATAACATATTAAAACTGAGTAACGGGTATCCTAAAGTCGCGGGGCGACTATAGCATTCTTTCTTGTTTTAAATTATAAAATTCAACTTCATCGTTTGACGCGCAGTCGGAGGAAAAAGTTGGAAAAGCTGGAAACGTGGCAACTTTAGACAGTTTTCTCTGCCCTGCGGTCGCGTTGTCTTTCACTCCCTCTCGCCACGCCCCTCCTCCCTTCTCTATCGCCCTTCCTCTTCACAAATGCAATTTCAGAACATTTTTGGAAAATATTTAGAAAATTAACGCAAAGTTGTGTAAAATGTTTCGTCTACGCCACGCTTTTAGTTTATTTTATTCCATTTAAAAACATTATGCAAATTCTCTCATTTCTCATTCTCTCTCTCTCATCACTCATCTCTTTTCTCTCTCTCTCGCTTTTACAATTTGTTGTCTCTTTAGTTACCGACAGTCGCTGAATTAAGGAGTGTTTTGAGTCTGTGGCTTAAATGATGGTCACTTGTGTGGATAACAAGTGTAGAGAATGATTTTTAACCACTGAACAAAAATGTTGTCGAATAGAAAAAGTGGTTAAATGATGTTTAGGGTAATTTGTGAGTTTGAATCAGTAATCTATAAGTACTAAAAAAATTAAATATTATTATACTTTATTATTTTTCTCTAAAGTAAATAAATACATCATAGTCTTAAGCTGTTTCCTAATAAAAATATGAGTGGATTGAACAGTTTATTGATCTTTAATTAAATAAAATTAATAAAGCTTTAGTTCGTGAAATTTTCTTATTTTTTTAAACACTTTTTTATATTTATTTTAAATATTTTAAGCATTAATATTAAGTTATGTACTTCAATACTAAATAAAAGAAATATTGTTATCTTTGTATATTATTTAAGATAAAACTACTCTAAGTCTGTCGTAGTAAATATCTAAACTAATAAATTAAATTGCCTTCGACCGTTTTAATTTAGTACAAAGTTCAGAAACTGTTAAACTATTCTGAAACTGTTTAAATAAAATAAATAAGTCTAAGCGTCAAACAATAAATACTAAAAAATAATTAATAACAATATATACTATATAATAATTTAATATAAAATACAAAATATAATCTAAAACTTTAGTTAAGATGTTTTAAAAATATTGCCATGCATTAAAAATTTCTGAAACAGAAAAATTGGTAAAATCATTTTGCCCTGCTTTCCGCTCATCGCACAGCAACGTCCTGCCCCGAACAGCAGTCGATCCACACTAATTCCACAGGAACTCCAGCTAACTCCACAAGTGTGGATGGAACTCCCCTGCATGCAGGTCCCTGTGGCTCCCAGCACGCATGTCCTTAAAACACAGCCATTGAATTGTGATTTTGGGGAGTTTGTTGGGTTTGTGGCTTCACTAAGGCAGCGCCATCTGTTGTGTGTTTTGTGCATAGTTTTTGTTGTTGTTGCTGCCAACAAATTGCATGTTTAAATTAAAAATAAACTGAAAACAGAAAACAGAGAGAAAAAAATGAAGGCAAGAAAGAAATCACGTAACTGTCAAATATCTCATCATATCTCATTTTATGTTGATCGACTGTGGGAAAACTTGTGCGAGAGACTGTTGTTGTCGCCTTTGTGTTTCGCTTTTGAGCCAAAAACAGATCTTGGCTGACAGATAATGCCGCAAATTCACACATGTCTGCTAGATTATAATGCGACTCGGTATTTTATTTTTTCTCATTTTATTTTTTTGATGGAACTCTGTGAGTTTTCTGCTTTCTGCTTTCTGCTGGGTGCGTTTGAAGCTTGTCAGATTCTTTCTTTCTTTTTCGGCAGTCGGAGTCACGTTAAGTTGGATTTTGAGTTGTGACTCAATGAAATCAGTTCGTAGAATTCGAAGAGAAGATTTTCTTAGAGGTGTCAGCTTTTCTTAACTGCTGGAAACTTTCGCCAAAAGAAAATGTTGTTGGGAAATTGTTTGCATGTCTTGGGGATTAGCGCAAATCGCATTTCTAATTGGACAACTTTGCTTATCGCATTCCCAGTCTACCGCGAGTCTTCTGGAAGTCTTCTGCCAGTCTACAGCTCTATATCCATTAGCCTGGCCATTTCAATGGAATGCATGGCACGCTGCGCTGAGCAGAGACAGAGATCCGTGGAGCGAATCATAACCGGATCGGAGCGTGAACTTAAACCCAAAATTGCAGTGTGCCTGCACTGTAGTACAGTGGTCTCCGCCTTGGGCGCTCACTGGAGCGCAACGTGAGCCCCGTCGCGACGGCAGCATTATTAATGGATAGTTCCAACTTGGCTTAGAGCACTACGAAAATTGAACGCTGCAAAAGCTGGCAAAAAAAGAGGGAGGGGGAATAGCGAGATAGATCGCTGATAGCCACGGTCAAGTTCACGACGTCGGCAGCGTGTCATTAGCATAAAATTGAAAGAATATAAAAAAAATGTAACGGATCTCAAGGGATCTAAAGTTGGTTACGCTGTCGGCAGCGATAAGCATCTGAGTAGAAAAAAGGACCCTAAATAGTTTATTGATATGCTACTTGCAGGCAACACACACACAAACACATACAGTGAGCAGCTAAAAAGGATCTGCACCTGCCTGTGACCTTCTTCTGCGGCTCCTACCCAGCGCCGCTCTCTTTTCAATTTGTAATTAAGGAGCAGCTCCCATGACTTGCACTTCTCGATCACCTTGAAAGTAAAAGTCACCTAAATGCATTTTAGTATGTTAATCGCTTGCCAAGCAAAAAATAATGGAAACAACTTTGCGGGCTAAAAAAGCATTAAATTAAAACAAACAAATAAATGAATAATAAGCAAAGAGAGCGCACCGCCAGAGAGCGCCAGCAATTTGCATAGCACACACCGACACACGCACACCAACGTACACGATCTTCGACAGCAGCCAGAGCGATGAGCGTGTGAGAGCGAACGCAAGAGAGAGCGCACTTGACTAACAGCTGATCAACTTTATGGCTGTGCGCGCTCTGCTTTAAGTTATGCTTAGATAATTTTAATGGGCATGCAAAGTGTTTATTAAACATGGCAACAACGTCACATGCTAATCAGACAGCTCGTTTCCAGTTATCGTTACACTTTTTATGCAGATGAACACACACACACACCACACACATATACAAATTTGAAATAATTAGCTGCAGTGTTTGTTTATGTAATTAGTCAGTCACTTGTTTGTCATGCAATACAAATTCAATACACTTTTCAGCCTAAACATGTTTTTTGGGCGCAAAAATTCAAATTTGAAAAATTCCACGCGTGCGAAAAAAGCTTTGAGACAGAGTTGAAAATCGTCTTAAAGAGCGACAGCGTCAACCAGCTGGCTTTGCGCTCTTCTCACACTGGAAGTGTGAGTCTGTGTGTGTGCGTGTGTTCGTCTGGCTTTGTGTTTGTGAGAGCGCACGTCGTGTTCTGTTTGTGTCTCTGTCTAACAGACTGTGCGATGGGCGTGTCTCGCACTCAGCGTCGGCGTATGGCAAATGCGCAGTCGCTGCGCTCTGAGAGTGGGCGTTGCCAGTTCGACGCAGTCGCAGTGCAGCAGGTGACTGGAACGAGTGAAACGACGCTATGTGTGCTGCATGCATGCGAGCGGGATGGACATAAACAAAATGGCTGCTATCATTAGCCAACAGACGATAGATGGCGCCAGTACCGGCATTTCGTAGCCAGCTGCTATTGCTGCTGCTGCTGCGGCCACTGCAGCTGCTTGTGTTTTGGCCCATTCGCAAACTGTAAACTGTTTGGCGCGCTCCGCTAAGCGATTTGGGTTAGGAGTGTCGTCACCGTCATCGTTCCGTACTGCACAGCTCGCCGCCCAGTTCTGCGCTCCCCGCTTTTCCGGGTCTTTTAGGCGCGCATTTCCGTGCCGTGCACCAAGAGAGTTGAACAATTTTTCACTCGAGCACAAAATGCCGCCTTGCCGATTTACACGCCACGCTGACCAAAGGACGAAGGACGTTGCACGTTGCACGAAGAAACGGAGTGCATTTTCTGAGACAGGAGCAAAAGGGATCTCAGGATGTGCTTTTTTTTGTTGTTGTTGTTGTTTGTTTGCTGTTGGTCTTGTTCATCTGTTGTTTGCTGTTGCTTCTTTCTGGTCTACTTCGACTGCTCTTCTTGCTCTGCTTCCTCTTCTTATTCTACTGCTTCTTATACTTGACAGGGTCGAGGGTCGAGGTGTGCTCAATAATTCCAACATTGTTGCCATAATGAAAGCTTTGCTCTTCATTTAAGGGCAGCAACACAATGTGCACTGCACTCCGATTCCTGCGTCCGTGTTGAGGTCCTTTTTGTGTCCGAGACTCGGTAAAACATGCTTCCTGGCATCGTCGACAGAGACAGAGACTGCGACTGAGACAGCGACTTCGACGCCACGCAGCAGTTTGCGTAATAAAATTTGCATAATTTTAAATGTGTATGTGTGTGTTTGTGTGGGTGTGTGTGTCTCGACTGTCTCGCATATCCTTGCTGGCATATCCTTACGCATTGTCTGCCGATTGCTGCACACACAAAAACAAATGAGTCTCGCGGCGAAACGCAAAAAAAAAGCAAAATTGCAGCAAAACTTTTAAGGCTGCTTTAAACCGTCAGCACCAGAGGGCGCTTTGTGTGTGGGCGGGGGATTTACTCAGCTAACTCGACTAAGTCTTTAATTTAGCGTGTCTGCTAAATGCTAGCAATAACTTACTTAATAAATACTCATAAATTAGAAGAGAATTATTTATTAAAGAAAAATAAGTAAACAAAAAAAAAATTATGAAACAGTGGAAAACCTTAATTCGACTTAATAGAAAAACACGCACGACAAAACATCAATGTTTATTTAGTTGGCGATTTATAGGGTATAGTGGGCAGTACAGAAAAGTGTATAACGTGAATATTAAGAATCTTTTTTATAAGATTATAAATATTTGATAAAATTTATTCTATATTTTGTTGACTTCAAAAATTAATTTTAAAATTTATTTAATGTTTGAAAGCTGCTTTAAGTAGTGAGTAGATGGAACAGGTATTTAAAAGTACAAGTATTTATTAATGAATGTTTTCTAAAATAAGAAATTAAC
This sequence comes from Drosophila dunni, assembly GCA_018152125.1. Classification (NCBI taxonomy): domain Eukaryota; kingdom Metazoa; phylum Arthropoda; class Insecta; order Diptera; family Drosophilidae; genus Drosophila; species Drosophila dunni. The sequence goes on from JAECXC010000286.1 coordinate 6,202,138, forward strand.
TTTAGAATCTTTAAAAAGTATTTTAAAAACATTTAAAATTTATTTAAATTCAAAATTTTATTTATTTATTTATTATTTATTATTATTTATATATTTATTTATTTCTTTTCTATTATTTTAAGCTTTACATTCTAAGTTGACATTTTGAATTCTTCTAATTAATTTAATTTAGCAGTTTCAGACATAATTTAAGCCATAGACTATATCAGTATCTTTAAGTAGTATGTGAAACATTTCATTAGATTTTGGTGCAGTGTATTTAGAAGTCGTTTCTATAGTTTTCCTCATAATTTTGCGCTTTGACGTGATTGCTCGTGTTGTTTTTGGGACAAACCCATTTATGGTGCTCATTAAATGCGCTTATTGGGGCCATCAAAGGGAAACAGGACAACAAACTATAAAACTCTAACCCCTTCAGCTGATTTGCTTACCCCGTTCTCCCACTCTCCTCCCCTCCCCACTCACTTTCTACCCTCCTACCACTTTTTCCACTCAGAGGAAAACGCGTCATTTTTTTTTTTTTTTTTTTTTTTTGTTATTTTCTTAACGTTGTGCTAAAGTTTGGGTTATATTTTTCATAGATGTGGTATCTTTTTGTTGCTGTTGTTGTTGTTGACTCTTGTTATTGTTATCAACATTAAATCAAAGCACAAACAACAACAAGAACAACAATTACAAAAGGCTTTAGCTGCTGCATAAAAAAGAATGAATGAATCGCAGTATGTATAAAAATATCTGTATATTTGTATATACATATACTATATATATACTCTCTATATATGTATATCTGTAATGACCAAAAAAGCGGGCGAATAAAGCAAAAAAAGAAAGGGAACAGAAAATTTACAATGTCGCCGGTTTCCGTTCCACGGAGCGGTAGCCCAGGGACGGTGTGAGGGGGGCAGGGAAAAGTGGGCTGTGTGCTGCCCATGGTAGGCGTATTTTGGGGGGCGTGACGTCGCGTTGCGTTGCGATGGGTTTGTTTTTTTTCGCTGTTTTTTGGCTTTTTGTTTTTTGTTGTGGCAATAAAATACATCATAACGGTATCATAAGCGAGCGAACAAAGCGAAAGGCGATACACACACACATATAAAGCGAGCAAATACACACACACACACACTCGAAAAGATATAACAAAAAGGCAACGGAAAAAATCAGTGAAAAAAATCCATTTGCAGGGCGGCGGCGAGAAAAAATATTCAAATTTTGTTACGATGCGCAAAAACAACAACAATAAAAACAACAATAAAAGCAACAACAACAAAGGCAACAACAAGCACAGTGGGCAAAAACAAAGCCTAAAAGAAACAACAGAAACAGAGACGCGCTATTATGACAACAACAACAACAACAACAACAACAACAACAACAACACGACGACGACAACAAAAATAACAACGACAATGGCGGCCACCGGAAATAGTCACACACACACACACACTGGCAGGCAGCTGTGTGTGCGAAAGGGTTTTACGTACCGTTAGTTGTCCCTGGTCGCTTGTCTCTTGTCTCCTGTTTGCCCTGTTCCCCCCCCCTTCCCTTAACCCCACCACCCCTTTAACCCCTTCTCGCCTGCATGTCCTGTGCGTGCTGCAGCAAATAAAATATTAAAATTGGTTCAATGAATTTCAATAACAACAACAAACACGAAATCAAAACTAAATTTCGCTTTATTGATAACGAAACATACAAGGTAGCACAGGGGCGTGGAGTGGGTGGGCGTACAGGCATGTGAGAGGGGGGAGGGGAGCGGGGGAGGGAGTTGCCGGATTGCGTGTGTGTTGTTTGTGGTTATGTTTTATGGCCCCCAAAACACTTGAAATATGTGAGTGTTTGACGATTGTGCGAAGGCAGTGGCGTAGGCAAACTAATAAAGGGGGCAGTGGAAGAAATAAATATTTAAGTTTTATGATTAATATTTACTTACTAACAAACTTACTGACTAAATAAAATTAAATATTTTAGTTGTAGATTTAATATGTACTTACTAACAAAAGAGTTAGAGGACACAAATTTAGAAAATTATTTTAGTATATAAAATAGTAAATTTTCAATATAAACCTATTCATTTTCAAACCTAAACTGTTGTCAGAATAAATTAAATATACACACTTTACTATTTATATTAAAATTAGCAATCCAAGAAATAAATCAAACATCAAATGTATAAAATAACTAAAGGAAATATTGGAGTACATATTATATATATTAGTATATATAAAGAACATACGTTTATTCCAAATTTTATATATATTAGTTAAAGGTCCTTATGTTAAAGAGGATTTATATTTACAAAATGTATAATTATTATTAATAAATCTTGAAAAGCATAGAGCTTTATTGAGAATTCTTGAATATATTGGGTTATTTTTTACTTTTAACTATCTAATATATTTTCTATGTATTTTATATTCTCTGTCCTCTACTTCCTTTATTTCTTAAATGCATTTGATAAATTTATTCCATTGGTTTTAATATTTTTCCTAAACAGTTTTCCATTCAACACCCCCTTAAATTCCATTCCTCCTAAGCCACTGCTTCAACAAATGCATACACATGCTTATTGATATATGCGTGTATATGTGTAGTACATGCAGATACAAATCTGTGTATGTGTGTGTGTGTGTTTATGTGTGTTCCCAGCAAAATGTCTTTCAATCTTAACCCTTCCGTAGTCGTGCGTGCTTAGTTCCTACCATTTGGTTAACCTCTACAACACTCTCTGTCTCTTTTACTCCCTCTCTCTCTCTCTTTCTGTCTGTCTCCCCCTTTCTCTGACTGTCTTCACCCCCTCGACAACAGCCCTGTGTTTTATCTATCAACTGATTTGCATGTTGTGCCATTTTATTATTACATTGTGCACTTTCTGGCAAATCGATAAAGTGCGTTGATTTGCCAGAGAAATTAAAGAAGAGGAAGAAGCAGCAGAATTAGAAACACAAGAGAAAAGAGAAAAGATTTGCCTTTGTTTTTGTTGTTGTTGTTTTAATTCAAGGAATCGCTCAAGCTAATCGATGATTAATAAAAAAAGTTATAGATATGCAGATAGCTAGATGAGAGTACACTGTTAAAAATAAGCAGTTTTTACAGTGAAATCTTTCTTTAAATTAAAGTGAATTGGCCAAAAATTAAATAAAAAATTTTAATAAAAAGTTGTAAGGTCTTAATTTAATAACAAATCTATAATAACAAAGGATAGTCGTCTTTTTAAAAAATAAATAATTTAATGAAATTTTAAAATTCAAAGGGCATTGTTAAGCTGAAATATAACTTGTCGGGTGTTAAATATATTTGGCATATTAAATATTATTAAAATGGGTCTATTTTTTTAATTTGCTTTCTAATTTAATTCATTACTTACTTTATATATTCATTATTTTCTATTTCAATCCATTTACTACTAATTCTTTAGATTTTTTCCCTTTTTAACAAATTTAATTAAATTTTATGTACTAATTTTAACAATAATTAATAGTTTTACTATAAAGATTTTAATCCTAAAATTTTCATATATGCTTATCTTTAAGATGCCTTTGCTTTCTATATAATCTTTAACGCATAATTGAGTTTTTCAGCTGATAGTTCAAAGCCTTCAAAGCCTTTTTTCGAGCAGTGTAGTCGAGTGCGTGTGTGTATTAAGCATACGCACAGTGGTTTTTCTATTTGGCGACAGTGTCCAAAACAAACACACACACACGCACAACACACACAATATGGCAACAGCAAAGTTTTGGGGCTCAACTGGAAATACCTACAGAGTCTTAGGGGAAGGGGCTGCGAGGGGAGTTCGAGAACAGGACAGGCAGACGAACGTGCGGCGTTTTGCGAGGGTTGAAAGGACATTCACACACACACACACGCACGCACATTGGCAGCGACAAATAACAAACAACACTGGGGTGGGGTAGGAGTTGGGGAGGGGGAGGTGGTGCTGGGAGCAGCTCCCATCGGGGGAATGTCGCGTATTTGCATGGAAAGGTGCTCCCACTCCCAAGTCCCCCGCTCCCGCTCCCGCTCTTACAAAGTATTCAGAGTTTATTGTATGCGTGAATATTCAAATACTGCGTGAGTGTATAGTGTGTGTGTGTGGGGGGTTTGTGTGCGTGTGTGTGTGTGTGTGGGGGTTGCCACAGCAACAGGAAATAGACGCATGCGTATTGCTTTCATAGTCGTTTTTTTGCTGCTGCTGTGGAGTGTGTGTGTTTGAGTGTGTGTGGGTGTGTGTGTGTGGACAGCCCATTGGGGAGCCGTGCACGTTTGGCCTGCGAAACAAAGCAGCGCCAAATAATAAATAATTGCTAGTTGGCATTGAGGTGTAGCAACAATAACAAAAACAGGCACAAAATGGGATACCCCAATGTACTGACTGCCCCCAATCCCCTCCACACACCTCTTCGTCCCTACTCCACTCCCGCTCCTTCCGTTTCCGCTTCCTTATCTCCCTTCTTCCCTTACTTCATCGCCTGTTTTTACTGTTTTTCCTGCCTTTCTTTTCTCGTGCCATTTTCTTAATTAAAGTTAAGAATTTTCCTAAATTTGCGTTTGATTGAAAAACCTACGCCACACTCGGCGTATACTTAATATGCCAATAAATTGCTTTAACTTATCGATTTGTGAACGCTTTAAATTTGGCTTAAAACCATTTGTTTTGTGTGTTGTCATTTTAAATGCCGTGTCTGTCTATCAGTGTGCCAAAAACGGGGGGTGGGGGCAGGAGTGAAAGTGGGAGGGGCCAGAGGGCGGTGCTAGTTGCAACCTGTCTACATAAATACTGTCTGCGATAAGGCCTTTGTTTTTGTCATAAATCTCATTTTATGATGAATTGATATGAAAGAGCGACTGCAGCCAGACACAAATTGGATACAAGCACACACACGGACACCCACACACACACACACACTCGAACACCCACCCACCTACACAGGCAAGCAGTTGTGTGTTAGAGGGACACATTCGAGGATTGGTTGATAGACAGCTGAGTTGTTGTTGATTTGCGGCTTTTGTTTTTGGCTGCAGTTTCATAGTTTCATAGATTTTAGAGGGGGTAGGTGAGGAGTAGGGAAGGAGTAGTTGAAGTGAAGCATATGTGCAAAGGTGCAGCATTAAAATTTAATTTGAAAACATTGAACGAACTGAATTATTTGCAAAATGACGGCTGCTTAAATTAGCAGCGACATTAATTAATAATTAATTGCAATTATTTGATAGGCAAATCAAACATTTTTACTAACTAACGGTTAAGGAGTATTGGAGGAGTATTGAAATGAGTTTGTTAGGCGTATACCAAATACCAGCTTATTACTTTTTTTGCTTCAATGAGTCCTTATCATATTATTCTAGACTATTACTAAATAAAATAAATTGAAATTTTTATATTTTTATAAGAAAATGATAAGCATATCTGCTGGTATTATAACTGACAGTTTAACAAATATTTAAATAATTTTTAGGTTTAATTTTTAATATAAAATTAAGCTGAACAACAATTATTGTAGTGTCCTTACAGTACTTTTACTTCTTTGGTATTTGTTAACTTCAGCTGATTGTGTGTTATGAATATAAGTATGATTAAAACTACTCAGATTCTACAGCGACTACTCAACACTTCTCAGCTCTTCTCAGCTCTTCTCAGCTCTTCCCAGCTCCTCCCAGCTCTTCTCAGCTCCTCTCAGCTCTTCTCCGCCCTCCTTAGCTCCCCTCTTTAGTTCCTTCTCCAATCACAATTGAGATACAGTTGCGCTTTTGCAGTGGCAACTGTTTGGTCTGCATCGAATTCCTTTTCCTGTTGTACATCAAGTGAAAGTTATGCTCTGAAGCGACACGGGATAATGTCTGACTGTTTGTCTATGCTGCTCCAGCCGAAGGCGTCTCCCGCCATGTTTGTCTGCCAGTCTCAGTCGCAGTCTGTCTCCCTCTCTCTCTCTCTCTCTGTCTCTCCTTTCACGTGTCTGTCTCTCTTGGCTGTGTGCATGCGTTTGCACCTAATTTGCATAAACGCTCTGGCAGCGACAACGCCGAACTTTTGCCCACATTGCACAAAAGAAAAATCCTCGAGCGGGAAATGGTAGGGGGAGGGGTAGGGGAAGGGTTGGGGGACAGCAGACTGAAGACTGGCTCTCGTCGAGCAGCGCTGAGAAGCTGGCAGCGAGTCGAGTGAAAAATGCTCAAACTTGGTAACCAAGTTAGCGCGTTATTTTAACATTTTCCGCTTTGCCTCATCCGCAGTCACCTCCCTTGCCCCTCCCCTGCCCCTCTTGGACGCCCTCTGTGGTCCCTTTTGGCCTGTTTGTTCTGGGACATTATTCAAAGGAGTTGGTACAAATCACAGGCAACTGAAAATTATGATCGATGTGGCAGCAGCCGTTAGCCAACTCAAGCCCTGTCTTGGCCAACTTACGAGTGTATGCGCCGCTTTGTCAGGAAATTTGTTAAGTTTTCCGATTGCAGTGCGTTGATTTTCCCAGATTTTCCACATGATAAGTGGCCACAAAGTTTGCACAACGCAATTTTTAGATTTCTTACAGTGTATTTAGAGATTATTGTGATGAAAGGATTTTTAGTTAAATATTTAGAAGTATATTAAAGTATTAAGTATAATAATTTAAAAAGTTTTTTAGTTTTAAAGGTTGGTGTTAAAATTAACAAATTTTAAATAGATCACTAGAAGCAACTAAATGTTAAAATAAATAAGGTAATTTAATAAAATTTGACTAAAATACAGAATTAATATTTCTAAAAATAAATATTTTTCTGTTAAAATTTAGTGAGTTTAAGCAGCAGTTTAAGTGCTTACACCGTCATTTTATTTATGTTACTGCTTATAAAAAATCTTTCTAATTTCTCCATTCAGTCATTTATTTAGAAAATTCAAATAAATATGTTTAATACAAACAATTTTTAATACAAAATTTTGTCTTTTAAAAAATTGTGCAAATGCACAGAAAGTTTGTACATAATTACTTATTTTAAGAACTGAATTAAAATAAGTTTAATTGTATGAATTTTAAATAATTAAACTTCAAAATTATTAAGAAAAATAAAAAAAATCGTTAAACAAAACTAAAAAAATTTTTTGGCTTTTTTAATTTTTTTTAATCTTAAGATTTATATTGATCAAATGTTTTTAAAGTTTATTATTTGTTTGAAATTTTTGTATTTAACTTGTATACTTTCAAACTACTCTTCTTTTATAAATAAATTATTGATCTATTACTAACAGTTACAGCTGAACTTGGAAATTACCTTTGTGACTTGAGTCAAAGTTTTCCCACTGCTACACAATTTCCTTCACTTTCCCGGCTTTTCAAGCCATCAACAATTCATGCAAATTGCCTAAGGTCAAGAGCAAAGCTGCATTTCTTTCTGCCCCTCCCCTCTCTGCCAAGTGTGTCTCTCTTACTCTCTGTGTGTGTGTGTGTATGTAAAGTGCATAAAAAGTTTCAATATCAGTGGGTCACATGCTCGTCTGCATCACTGATGAGCCAGAGACGAGCCTCCTCCATTGGAAACGATGCCAACGACTTTGACTTTGGCTTCGTCTTCATCTGCTCTCGCGTCACTCTCTACCCCTCTCTCTCTCTCTCTCTCGCTCGCTGCCAATTCGATATTAACAACAAATTATGGCTCGCTCATAAAATCGCACAATAAACAAAAGCACAAATTTCCTACATGTGTTTGAAGAAAAAAGAGGAAAAAAAATACACAAATGAGTCACAAAAAAAAAAGAGAAGTAAATTTTCTGCAATAAAAAGTTTTTCGTGATCTACCTCAACGAAGGAGGCGACTGGAGACTTTGGTGTCTGGAGGAGACGAGCTGTGAGTGTGTGTGTGCAAATGAAATGGAAAGTGGAGCATACCGGGATGACACTCGCACACCAGTGTGTGTGTGTGTGTGTCTTGTGGGGGTTACTGAACGATACGCTGAAGGCATAAAAAATCAGCTCTCTTGTAATAATCATAAATTAGTTTATGAGTCGTCGTCAGAGTCGCGTGCGCGTAACCTTGCCCTTCCACACACACACACACACACACACACACACACACACGCACACATGGACACTCAAATGCAGCGACACACACTCACACACACATGTAGAGAGTTTTATATATATTTTTGCGATGTTTTCGTTTCTTTTTATTTGTGCACACTGTTGAATTTTAACGGCTGCTGCATAAAAATGGAAAGCACAGCGGTGTGACAGAGACAGACATAGAGACGGATACTTGCCGTGCTGTGCTGTGAGAGGGAAGATAAGCAAATTTGAAATTCTGGAAACGCAGCCGTGTGAATGTCGAAGTGGAAAATGTATTCGAAAACAAATTTTGAATTACAAATCGACGACGACAGAGTTTTGTGTGCTGTCTGACGATGACGTCATCGAAAAGGATGCAGCAAGGACAACTGTGGCAAGTAGCAGCAGCAACAACTGAAACAACAACAACAACGACAACAAAATTTCGCACGAGTTTTGCATTTGAATTACGAGCAACGAGTTTCGCTAGACGAAGGTCCTGTATCTACATGCGCATAGCTAAGTATGTGTGTGTGGGTGTTGGTGTGAGTGTGTGTGTTGCCAACAGCTGATTATTGTTTTGAACTCAACTGTTAGCTGTCTAGCATTTGGACAACTTAAGATCTGCCCGCATTTTAATTGCTTTTGCCAATTTTTCTTTTGTTTTTCAGCATTTTGACACCCTTTAAAAATGAACTGCGCAGTCGCCGTTCGCATTGCACGACAAAATGGCCGCAAAGTTTGTCAGCCAACTAACGGTAAATTGCGTTGCTGCCAACAGCAGCACATAACGGTTTTCAATTAAGCCAGACTCGGCCGAATTCTCGACTTGTCTTGCGCTTAAAGCCGCGAGTCTTTAATATTTTTTGTCGTTGTCTAAAGCGACTTCCTTTCTATCGACCCAAAATACACACAAACACATAAATGTACGTGTGTGTGTGTGTTTGTGTATAAAACACCCACTTTCATCATCATTGGCAAGTGGAAAAGCAGTGTCGCTGCGAGGATTCTCTATTTTGTATGCCAAGCAGCGCTCACAACGCAGTGCGCGTCTGGAATACAAATGAGGATCGCTTTCGTTGTCGTTCTCGTTCTCGCTCTCGTTCCCTTTCTTGTTGTTGTTGCTTTTGTCGTTGTAGCTTTTGTGGCAGCATTCGCCATTGACAACCAACGATACATACACTCAAACGCACAAAAATAACACACATGCTAAGAGAGCGCGCCAGAGAGCGAGTGAGAGAGAGCGTGATTGGAAGCTTTTACGGGACTCGCTTTATTTTGTGTATTTGTTTTGCTTCTCTGCTCTTTGTTTTCTTTTTCTGTGGATTTTTTCAGCATTTAGTTGCTGTGTTTTTGTTGTTGTTTTCGTTGTATTTGTATATCTGTGTATTTGTGTATTCTGGGATTTCAATTGGACGGCATTGCCCGGGCACTTGTGCATCAGTGTTGGAGTTGAACTAGTTCTGTAAGGAAAGCTTAAACTATTTTTAGGAAAATTTAACAACTGTTATAAAGTTTAATTAATTCTATATATATTGAGATAAATTATATATTTATAATTAAGCTATTAATTGAATGGGAATTATTATATTTAATATTATATTTTATTTTTAGTTCAGATTTGTCATTGACCCAACCAAGCAGAACGGTTTTTTGAGTTTAAATGTCCAGTTAAGTTTTTTCCTTTTTTAAAAGAATAGTTTAAGTTTCATAATAGTTTAAGCATATTTATATACTGCTTATATCTTCTGCAGACTTTTGCTCAAAATCAAGTGAGACATACAGCACCCAATTGATAAATATAAATGCCTATTTAGTTCCAGCCTTTTGTGTACTTTTTTCTGCATGTAGTTTGCATTGGACACACACAAGCACACACTCACACATACTCATACGTAGCTAACTCGATGGGCATGTCCATGGTCACTTCCTGACCACACACATACACCCGAACACACACACACACACGGATTGCTGCTATCCTGTGCCGAGTTCGCCTCTTGATTTGCAGTGTTTGACAAGCAAAAATGTTGCTGTTTGTTTTTCGGCCACTGCTCGGCCATTGTCCAAAAATTGAGAGAGGGGAAAAGAGAGAGGGAGTGGTAGAGAAAGAGAGCCATACTGATAGATAGATTGACAATGCTCGCTTTCAGCTCGTGGGCGACTCAGAAGTGCGAGCCTAATGAGCCAAGTGCGAGCGTTGACAGTTGCCTGATAAGCGTAAAACCGTAACGAATGCCAATGCCTAACCAGGACACGGAGGACACACACACAGTAGACGTAGGACACGGCTCGAAGGATAATTAAACGTGAACAGTCGAAGCGTATTAATCATTTAATTTACTCCTTTCACGGCAAAAGCCAGCTCGAGGCACTTGTCTGCGAGCGAGTTAACACTGTAGTCCTTAGTCCTGCCAGACAATCCTTTTCACGTGTCCTCGCAACCCTTTCGTGTATTTTCCGAGCTTAATTCGTTCAGGCATGAAATTTCCGCGTGCGTAGCCTTACACTCCCCCACACAGCCCATTCCACGGCAACTCCACGCCGCCCACCATTTTCACTGTTGCTTCATTAAAATAAATTTAAATAAACTACGCGATGAGTTCTTGTAATTATGAAAATAATCTATATATAACTGTAACTATATATATGTAAGTTTTTAAGCTGTAAAAGTTTTCGCTTAAGCAGCAAGAAAAGCGAGGAAAACTCAAGGTCACGGGGAAAAGTTGGTCAAAAGTTATTTGGACATTTGTGCGAAATGTTTGCATTAAAAGTCAATTAATTAATTAGTATAATTTAAAGAGAAAGTCAACTTATAATTGTAGCGTGAGTCAACCCTGGTTTTCGGCTATGCGCAACCCCTGGTTACGCCTAAAACGCTGCAATACAAAATCGATGACAAATTGCGGACACGTTACGCGTAGTTGAGCTCAAGACGAGCGGGATTTGGGCACTGGGTTGGGCCAAGGGCTAAGGGGTATGTGTTTGGGTACGGCGTGACTGCTAAATACGCTGACAGTGCTACCCCCGCTACCAGAGGACAACGGCAACAATGGGAAGAACAAGAACACCAGCCACCCTGACAAAGGCAAAGTCAGGCCAAAACAACGAAGGATATATCAATGGGCAAATTAAAATAACAACCTAATCATCGTTTTAAGACCGCGAGAAAGGCGACAACCCAAAAGCACGAGGGGTAAGTTGTGGGTAGGGGTGGAGGAGGGGGTGGGTAGTAGGGGTGCAAGGCTGCTAAATGAAACGGCAAGGCCTTTTGTCAACGCTCAACGCTCAACGCTCAAACGCTGAACATCCCTTTTTCGGTACACTTTTTCCTCTTTTTTTCTGTTGCTGCTCCTGCTCATCGCTTGTTGTTGGCATTTTTATGTTCCGGCGTTTGTTCCGCCTTCTGTTCCTGTTTCTGTGCCGCGCTGCTCCTAAACAATTGCCCAAAGTGTTGGAAGTCAAACGCAAGTGCTGTCACCCACCGACCCGCCACTAATGCGTCCGTTCTCTCTCTCTTACTCTCCCCTACCCCTCTCTGTCTCTTTTCGACTGCATCTCGGAGAAACAGAGCAACAGCAGCAGAGACATCGAATTGCTCCCTTGTGACAGGCCAATATAATGCGCCACGGGGCGAACTGTGGGTGAAGCACAGAGAGAAGAGAGTGTGGGAGAGAGGGGAGGAGAGCGGGAGGGTGTTGTCTAGGGGGTGGGGGTATTAAAGATGGGCAGAGGAAGCGATTGCATAACAGATTGCTGCGCTCATATCAAGTTGCAGCCGTGTGCGTCTTCCCCTACTCCCTTCTCCTTTCTCCTCTCCGTTCTCTGTAGTTTCTCTCTGTCTCTGGCTTACTGATACGTATGATGGATCGCCTTAAATACCTTTAAATTAAAACGATGCGAATGCAGCTACAAAATGAGCTGTGGGAGTTGGTGACCCCCTTTGACCCCCTTCTCGTCCCTCTGTTTCTCTCTCTCTCTCTCTCCCACTCCTTTAACTTCAAAGTATTTTGGGCTTCATCCACAATTTCTCTTTTAAATGCGTTTTAATTGAACGCAGCGTGATGCGCGCTGTCCAGAGTTTGTTCTTCTTGCTGTGGAATGGAGCGAGAAGTAGTCGTAAGGATATGCCAGAATGTGAAGAACAGTGTAGTGTACCCACTGCCAATGTCCCACAGCTCGCCAAATAAAAGCGGCTTTTGAAAACCAAATTTTGATTATATTCGAAACTTTGCTTAATCATTTTATTGCAGAAAGATTTAAATATAATTGATATGAACTGATTGATATGGTAGGTAATTTAGAAATATATACGGTTGTAAAGATCTTGCTGAAATTTTCTGTACTTTCCTGAAACCGCGGAAGGTTCGAAAAAGAGCCAGCAATTAAAGCCCTAAGAGGAATACTTCTCTTAATGGGTTTATGATTTTTTTAAGTAAATATATAATAAGCTTTTTTACTAAGTATTGGGAAAAAACTAATATTTTGGTAGCATACAAATTTTTATTAATTAATTTTAAAAATCAACCCAAAAGCTTATAATGTCTTTTCCTTGGACTTGCTAATAAACTCTTTTTGTATATAAATGGTTTTAATGAATTTAGTTTATTTTTTAAGTTCGTTTAGCAAATCAAAATCCCATAAATTAAATTAGAATAAAATGGAACAACTTGGCCTAAAGAACTCCAATAAGCTCATTGAAATAAGCGTGTTCTTAGTTCGCTTAGGTTACTAACTAGTTTGTGATAGAAGTTGTTATAATACACTCTTCCTGTAACCCGCATTGTGGAGCACCGTAGGCATATCACTCATAATATCGACATGGACAACTCTAAATATGATAGTCTGTTGGACCTGTCAAATGCGCTCCATCTGACTGTCAGTCCGTTCGTCTGTCTGCCCGACTGTCTGTCAGCAATTGAGGCAACCTTTTTTTGTTTGACACTAATCAGATTAGTATCGCCAACGCGATGTCATATAATTTTCGATGCGATGCACATGCGAGGCCGAGGCAGACGCATCAAATTGCAACACGGCTACGACTATGAAGTGTATCACAGCGGACAAAGCCACCCACAATCACACCCACAGAGCCAGAGTTGCCACCCATGTGCCCGTTTGCAAATGTTGAACGCTGGAATCGGAATTGGTATTGGAAATGGGCATGGGATTGGGATTGGTAGTGGGATTGGAATCGAAACAGTCTTATGGTCTGGGGTATTGAATAACTGACAGACTGGCAGACTGGTAGACTGACTGAATGACTGTTTGACAGACACTGATGTTGATGAATATCAAGTGAATCCTTTTGTGACATCAAAAAAGGCCTCCCGCTGGGCTGCCTGCGAAGCTTTAAAAAACCTTGTGGCAGCGAAAGTGACAGCGACATGAGCAGGGCAGGAGGCAGGGAGATGGTCAGGGAGAGTAGGAGAGAGAGAGAGAGAGAGGGGTACTGAATAAGGGACAGCAAAAGACATCGCGGACTTACTTAGCCCACAAAATGTTCAGATTGAAAAACGCAAAAGTTGAGATATATGCGAAGGGGCAGATTGATTGCGATTGATAGCGTGGGCAAGTGTATAAAAAACTAGACAGCAGATAAAGAGCACAAAGCGAGGGAGCAAGAGGGGTAAAGAGAGGTGGGGTACGGCCCAGAGGGTAGACTTGAGGTTAGGTTGAAGCACAGCCAAGATGCCAGATAAGACAGCCCTCGTTTCAGGCTGGAAATAGACAGCGAACAAGGACATGGAAAATTATGAAAGTGTTGGCGTAGAACAAATCGAATTAGACATTGTGTAAAAATGAATCCATGGCCAACACTCGCAGCAACAACAGTAAAAAACGAGGCCGCCATTAGAGCAGGGCTGAGCAGGGCTTCGGACTTTGTTGGTCAGGGATCAGGGCAGCGTCTAGGAGCTGAGAAATCGAGGGGGAAACGGGGGGAGCTAGCTTCTGTCTGTGCCATTAGTGCGTGTGATTTCCATTTCATTTCGCTTCGTGACAGTTGGCAACTCCAGCAGATTAAAGGCATTTCCCATCCCTGGCACGCAATTCGCCTGAATTATTGTTGTCAGCAACCAGCCAGGACAAAGAGGACAACGAGGACAGCGAGGACTGCGAGGACATCACAGCCAGACAGGAGCGAGAAGGCGACATGCGTCGATGATACGCAAATGCAAACAAACAGTGAACAGCGTACAGTGAAGCCACCCAATGTTGAACCAGCAGAGCGACAGAGAGTGCGAGGGAGCGAGGACTGTAAGGCATGTGCATAAGGAAGCAACAACCAGTCGCACTTCCCTTACTTTTCCACACGAAATCAGCTGTGAAAATTTTGAAAATTTTCCACGAGGATTTTCGCGACTTTTTGCGTATTTTGCATCAATTTTTATCAGTTGGCATCACCAGGCGTAAGTTGGGCGGGGGGGGGGGAGGGGGAGGTGCAGGGGGTGGGGTAAGCGAGCCACGTTAATGGCAAATGCGTAAGTGGCAAAAAGTGGCAAATGCGACAAATGGCGGCGACGTCAGTGTGGAAGCTTTATGCCAAAATACCAGATGAAAGTGCTCATAGGCTGACACCCAAAGGGCGGGCAGTGTAGCGCTGGGCGTGGCACATAAGTGTGCAGTGTGTTGGGTAGTGTGGGAGGTAAATAAGTGATGGATTTCCGAGTTTGGCCAAAAGCAAACAAATGTTGTTGGCACTTGTTGGTCGAGACAAACAGTTTGAGCTGCAAATAAAGTAAGGAAATAAGTTTGTTAACTTTTAGTTAGCCTAACTAAAATTAATCAATAACTTATTGAAATTTAAGTCTACCCACTGCACTCTTTAGCCCTTTTAACTGACACTTTTTTAACTAATTTGACTGGCAACTGTTGTGCAAGAATGAAACTAATATCGGCACTTGATTAATCCAAATGAGGCCAATCATTGCGCTCTAATGAACCAAAACTCGACCGGCGCACGCACCAGTCGTACTCCCCTCGAAAGTAATACAATCCAACCCAAAACTCAGCCCACTCGCAGAGCCATAATATTTTGGGAAACGCCTTTGCAGGCGTGTTAACCCTTTTATCCCAAGGGGGTGGGGCAGTGGAGAAGCGGAACTGAAGTGAAATAAAGTAAAGTAAAGTAGAGAACGCACCGCAGTTTGTTTTATGAACATTTGCGTGTGAAAGTGTCGATATTTGGGTGACTCTGACTCCGAGTCTGTCACTGCGGAAGTGGCTGTGAATTTGGATGTGGATGTAGATGGCGACATCAGCTTCCTCGTCTGCCTTTAATCACGTGGAAAGGCGCGAAAAGCGGCGCTTAGTGTTTGCCAAAAGCTCAAGCGCGTGCGAGCAGGGGCGCGGAGAAAGGGGAACGAAGGGGGTACGGTGTACCGTTAGAAGGGTTGCTGGTTGTAGAGCCCGTGCTGCTTATCATTAATCATTAATAATGAAAACGACGGCGTTAAATCTAGCCGATGTGCCATGCCAAATGCTGGTATTTCATTCACTCAATACGAAACGGGGTTGAAGGTCCTTCGGCAGCATCCTTTTTCCTAGGTTTGCTGTGACGAGCACAATTGTGAAGTACCTGTTAATGGGCACACTTGGCCAGAGCCAAGTGCTGACTGTGTAATTTGACCCGGGGCTATAAGTTACGCAATTGTGTGCACTTCAAAAAAGCGCAAATTGCACAACAGCGCCACCTATGACGGCTGTGAGCACTACGCGACATGTCATTGAAGAACTGCTCGACTTTTCTTAGTGTCTTAAAAGTGAAAACTCCTGTGGGAAAGTCGGAAAATTCTCTGGCACATTTGAGGCGCGTAAATGAGTCTTAATGCGTTTTTCACGCAGTCTGTCAGGCAGGCACAAAAAAAAGGGAGCAACCCAATGAAAAAAGGACATACAGTTGGCCAGTGCATATCAAAGCTGTAGAGCTGTTAACGTGGCCAAAATAGCAGAGGGCCTGGCGTCAAATTCAATTTAGCATTTTTAAGTGCGTTCGCCTTTGATCAGCGACAATCGAATTTGCAGCAATAAAATGTGCGAGCACATAACGAGTGTCCTTGTTGCCGAATGTCCTGTCAGTCGGACTTTCGGACTGAGCGGGAGGGGAGTGTCCTGACAAACTGATTACGCTTGCCGTTTGATCAGAGCCGTAGCAACTGTGACCAGTTAACCGAGTGTACTCCTGTTCTCTCCTGTCCGCTCTTGTCCTTGCCTGTCCACATTCATAAATATTCAATCCCATATCGAGCGCACAGTTCACTCGGCCTACTCAAACTTCTGTGCCCATAATTACGAGCAGTACACTCTCTCTATATATATAAAGATATATAGTATATATAGCCGGTAGGCACAAACTACGTATGCGACTGATGAATGTGATTGCGAATGCGAATCCTAATGCCGAATTGGAATACGTTGAGGACTTTGTCAACAGGAGCGACACACGGCTCATTGGCTGCCTTTAGCCGCGGGCCAAGAATCGAGCACAGATGCTGACGATGCCAAACCTGAAAGTGGCGGTAATTTGGCAACTACTCTTGGTCTGGTCTACACCCCTTACTCCACCCCTTGCCACTTCACTACACTTCTCGGCACTCCGCTTAAGTGGAGGAGTTGGGAGGAGGTGCCTGCATCTTCGACATCAGCGACAATTGACAGCACAATTGAATGCTTGAGTTGTCGCTGCGTTCAACTGGGCTTAACTGAGTCGAGCTCCTCTCTCTCTAATTCACTCTCTCTCTTTTCCCTCTCCACACAAACTGTGGCAATTACAAGAAGTGCTCCAGAGTGGCCTGGATTGGCCCAGTTTTGCCCTGAGGTTAGCTTGGAATTCGAATTCTATGCCAGTTGTAGACAACAAGCAGCTTCATTTATACCCTTTAAAATAGACACGTGTGGGGAGGAGGAGAAAGGGTATATCAGCGAGGCTCTGTTAACTGCAGTTGTGTATAAAATAAAAAATATTAAATTCACAATTAAATAATATTTTTTTCACAGAATTATGCTTAAAGTTCTTAAAAACAGATTAAGGCATACTAAAGAATGAAAAAAAGTTGTTGAATTAAATACTTTTCTTATTCTTATTTCATTTTATAACTGAAAATTTATTAAATTGAAAAGTGTTTTAAAAATTTAATACATTTTTCAAGATTTCTAGTCTTGTAATCCTTTTGAACAATAAAAACGATTTTATCAGATTAAATAATGATTTAAAAAAAAAAATAAAGGTATGATACATTAAAAAAACTTTTTAAATTAATAATAAATAATTAAATTAAAAAATTGATTCATTTTTAAAAATAGTTAAAATATTTCACAAAATTTTGTACATCAATTGATTACAATTATATGATTAGTTTTTAGTCTTCAGTTGATAAAGAGTATGAGTTAGATAAAAATTTAATTTTATATTATTATTTTTATTATTATTATTAAATAATATTGTTTTTAAAAACTTTATAAATGTGTAATAAATTTAATTTAAATTGAAAAAATTAATTTCATTTAATTTGGGCAAATAATTACTTACGTTATCTAAAAATTTGTTTTAAAAATATATATTTTTTGTTTGCAAATCGTTAAAAGTTAATTATTAATTTTTAAAGTAAAATGTTTTTAAAAAATATGGTATATATGTATTTATCATATCCTATTAATAGTTTATGCAGAGAGTGTATTTTAGTTTCGTTTTGCAAAAGTTCCCACTTTTTTTTGGGAATTTCATGCCTGTTTTTTGCGACAGATGTTTGGCTATAATGGCAGCTCCTGTCACGACTTGGCCTACAATATTTTGGGCTATTTGCTTTCACGTGCATAATTATATTGCAATTATTTATTAAGTACACAGAAATTGTGATCGATCACAGCAGAGACAGGGACGGAGACAGGGACAGGCACTGAGGGTGAGGGTTAAGGTTTGGCTCCTGGCCAGAGGCTGTGTATGGTTGAGGGCGGCAGAGGCGGCCAATTTAGGGGGTGTGGCAACGCATATGTTGAAGTTTCGTACAGATTTTGGGTTTGGGTTGAGTTTGGTTTGGGTTTTGCGAACAGATTATGAATTTCTCATTAGTTGCCGCTGTCAGTCGAGCCACCTACGCGACTGTACTGAATGTCCTGTGTCCTGATTGTCCTGTGTCCTGCGTTTTCTGATTGTGTCCCAAAACTGTCGCGTGCATGAGCTGATTTTAATGAAAATTCCATCTGGAATAGTTGCGAGGCCGTGACACAGCAGACACTCGCCGGGAAGTAACAAAATCTGGCAACTCAGCGTATTAACTTCCGATTAACTTTGGCCGGTCAAGTAACCCCTTTTTGTGTAGCTGCCTGACTATACCAAAATCGAAATTCATCTCCCAATTCAACTGGCAGCTTGTGAAATTTGCCCAAATTCGATTGGCAAAATCGTTTAGTGGACGTCGATGACTTTGACGCGGGAATTTCAGTTCGTCTCAGCTCACACACTGATGGACCTTCTAATAACCGAGTGTGTGTGAGTGTGTGTGGGTGTGTGTGCTGTGAAATCTCGGTGTGTGCGTGTGTGTGGCACCCCTTTGTGGCATGTTTGTCAGCAGTCCGCCCAAAAATGCCAAATGCGAATCCTTTTGTCCTGTGCTGTCGCCGAACGAAGCAATGCCTGTCACAATATCCTTTGGGCGACTGTCAATTTTTTGTTGGTTTGCCAACGATGCCAACCAAAATTGAGTAGCGTTTGCTGCCCTCACGCATGACACAGCTACAGCCACATCCACAGTCATCGTGGTGGCGAAGAAAAAACGGCAGAAAGCATCAAGGACATGGCCAAAACGGATTGCAGTCGCAGTCTCAGTCGCAGTCGCTGTCGTTAATCCTGTGCAGAGGCAAGTGGCACGCCTGAACGCATTGCCAAAAGTGCACATTTCTGCAGAAACGATTGCTGCGTAAGGACATGCTACGAAAAGGATACACAGCAAGACAGAGACACACAGAGAGTGGGAGACGGAGACAGCAGATAGCGACCAAAGGCAGATGTCACAATCGAAATTGAATTAAAGCGCAAAGTAAGATTGATTGTCTGCAGTTCGCTGAGGTTATTGCGTGCCTCAGGGCATCCAAAGGACTCTATATATAGAGTTATATGTATATGCCTTATGTGCCAAGTGCATATCCTTTGAGCATTTAGTTTTAAGCGCCTTTGCCACGCTTTAATATGACCAGCTTCGCACATCCTTTCGCAGCAGCTTCTTCTGTGAGTCCTTTGCCGTCTGCCTGATTAACATGCGCCAGTGCCAATTCGGGCAAATTGAATGGCGTAACGCAGCTATCGCGGCAGGATCAAAATTGTATTCATAGTAACAAGGAAAAAGGAAAACTAATAGAAAGTACAGTGGGGTAGTAACGACAGTAAAATACGCTGTGCCAAAGGTATGCACTGGATTGCAGTGACGCCATGCATTCTCTGTAAAAGTATGGAGTTCTGTTTGTAGCATAACTTTTTTGTTTCTCGGCCGATTTGATTAAAAGTTGGCGAAACGCTTTACAACACTGTTTACTTAGTAACTCCCTAATATGAAAATGATTCGTTCAGAAATAAGGGCTTAAAGCAGTTTTCAAAAAATTTATTAACAATTTGGAGGCTTTGGGGGAATGTCAGCTCGAATAATTATTAAACAAGTTTTGTATAAATAAATCAGGTATCAGGGCTCCAAATTTGAAGCTAGTAGCCACTTACCACTTTATAGTTATGCACATTCAGACAACAGAGGTTAACAATTTTATGTGCCTACCTTTAACAAACTTGTAGTACCCAGCTTACTGGGTATAGAAAAGTAGTTTTGTTCGCCGAACGCACAACGCGGCGACTGTAAATCGACAGCAAATTTGGTTTAATCAGCGTACGGACGGACATAAATAGGCGGAGGTTCTAACGGACAAGACGAGGTCGAAAGACGGCTCCAGTCGAAAATGCCGAAAATTCCCCAGAGAAATTGAAATTGAAACGCTTGAAAAACAAATGGCAGAGCAGCAAAAACAAAGACGGAACTAGCAACGAAGTGTAGGGAAGAGGAGAGGAAGAGCAGAGCAGATGAATAAAGCGGTGAGGGCAGTAAGAGCCGCCTAAATTAGACGGTGGACTCTTGGCTCAGTTGGCTGCTGTAATTGCACTAATATATTTTTATTGCCAGCACCCACACCTCCTCTCTCTCCTCTCTTCTCACTCCTCTCCCTTCTCCTCTCCTTGCTCTCCCCAAAAATCTCTAACCCAAATCCATAGACAAGACTAGACTTTGAGCTGGTGGAACGGAAGTAACTAAATCATCTTTGACGATTGCGCCTTTGCCACAACCTACCACTCCTCCCATCCCCTCCTGCCTTGCTCTCTTAATAAACATAATTGTGCAAACGGAAACGACCATGAGATATCCTCTTTTGCTCTCTTCCTTGCTGCTCTGCACTTTTGCATATTCATTTGGGAATACCATTACTGCGTGGGGGTGATGTCGAATACACGCCCACCTTCAACCACCCGCTGGCAACTTATGACAGGCCATAACCATTTAGCAAGCCAGGGGCAAACCCAGGGCTGCTCACAATGATCATAATGGTGTACAACAATTTCGAAACAATTGATTGTGCTACAAATGCCCGTTTATTAGTCGATGTTGGTGTCGGTGGCGGTGTCGGTGGCGGTGGCGGAGTTGGTCTCAAATTCAGTACTGCTGGGATATCGCTATCAGTGGTCACTTCGCTGCTCCCTCAGTGAACGGCAGTTCCGCCAGGTCGTGTGTCTTGCCACGTGGTAATCATAATTAATGGCCAATGATACTATTTGGTCTTGGCCCAGCTCTCAACTCTCAGCTCTCGTGGCCCTTTTGTCTATCCGCCCAGTTGGACGTGGGAGTTACTAAGTTATGTCTCTCGTAGTGGGTGAGATTTCTCTGGTTTATGTGTCTCGGTCTTATCGCGGTGATTTTTCAGCAATCCCCGCTTTGAACACTTCTGCTGTCAGCACAACTTAGTCGAGCTTCGCAATTGAAAGGAATTACTTAAATTAATCTAAATCACAAGGCAAGTGTTGGAATTAAGTAAAGCGGTAAATTATTAAAAGCATAAGGAAGAAAAAAAGATTGAACTTAAGAGGTTTTTTAAATATAACTAAAAATAATTAATACAAGTATAATGAGACCAGACGTTTATGGACACTTTAATCTGTATTTCGGGTCTTCCTAAAGATATCTTCATAGGGTCTGTCTGTAAAATAATTCGAACTTTAATTTCATTTCAATCCGTCATCTAATTTCCTCCCTCCCCTTTTTTTCCTACCTTCAAAAGGGCTTTTCACTGTTAAACCAAAAGCAAATGACATTGTTCTTTTACTTAACCCTTAGCAATACCACAATAAATCATTTTTAAAAAATTCTTAAATTCTGTAAAATTTTATTCCCCCCAAAAAAATAAAAAAGAATTTTGTCAGTTATTTGTGAGACGTGTGAACTTGACTTGCGATTGTTAAGCAACTGGCAACTGTTGCTGTTGTTAAGGTAGAGTCAAGCCAGCATCCATGAGTCCAGCCATCCATCCACCCAGCCATCCATCCATCAATCAATGCGTATGTCAAACTGCAAGGGAATGTCAGCGACAAATGTGGCAATCTTCGTTCAATGCCAAAACCACAAAAGTTGTGGCCACAAATTTTAGAAAGTTTTCGTTTGTGGTCAACAGAAAGAGCAGAAAATAAGTGGTGTATGTAGTGAACATTGGCTATAAAGATAATAAACAGCAATTGGTAAGTAAATAGGGGAACAAGCCACGTTTAAAGCCTCATTATAAAAGCTGGCAACACTTAGCGCCAGCAGAGCATCTTCAAGGCCTTGTCTTTGGTTTAGTCTTTTGGGTCTGGAATTGGGTTCTGGCTACAGTTTGTGGCTACAGTTTCAGGTCTTTGGATCGATTGGATCTCATTTCGAGTTTGGAGCCTGCTTTTGTTGGCTGTGCACGCTTTTGGGGCCCAGCTGCAATCGCGATTTGACTTTGTAGCTCGTCGGCTTTAATTATGCCCGCGTGGTGTTAATGAGATCTTTAGGAGTTTGCCGTCCTCCGACTGAGACTGAGACTTCGACTTCATGGCATGCCATCGACTAGTTGTTGTGGCTCAATCTGGCAACGCTTCTCCTCCTCCCCGCCCCACTTCCACCCCTCGCTGCTAAGTGGCGCAAGAGTTTGCGTGATTTAAAGGGCTTCATTAAGTTCGTGAATTCGACTAAATCACGCGCTGCAATGCCGCAACTGGGCGCATGTCTTGACACCCCGAGCCACAGAGCAGCGCCTCTGGGCCGGAGTCAGAGCCAAGTTTAAGCATTATATGGCTGGTCGATAAGCCTTGGTCGAGTACTGTTCGAGCCTTGGCTGCTTTCCACTACCAGCAACTGGCAACAACCAACTAGCAACTAGCAACTACCAACTTGCAATGCTACGCACTTCCGATCTTGGCCAACACGCCAGGGCAGGCCAACTTTAGCTTGTTGGCCACAAATTCTTGACCATTTGACAGCTGACGATTTATGTGCCTGCTGTGAGCCACAACAGTGTCCCTCTCACCCCTTCTCACCTGTGGCGACTTCTGACGAGACGTCTGTGATCCGAGCTGCGACTTTGGCCTGTCTTGCTGAATATGACAAAAGGCGATAAGATCGACGAGGCCTTGTTAGGACTCCAGTCCAGTCCAGTGAAACCTTTCGTATTTCGTATTGTTTCATCAAAAACTTCACCGTTATGCTCATTAAATCTGCAACAAGCAAACCGTCCAAGCTCCATTGTTTGCCAGCCATTCCGGCAATCAAAGCTTGGAGTAACCACCAAGGAAAAAAAAGGAGGAGAACAGCACATTTTGGGCTTTAAACAAGCGCTTCCGGCGTTCTGCGAAAAATGCGCAACCAAAGGCAAAAATCAAACCGCAGAAAAAAGTGCAGGAACGTAAAAAAAGGAGTGATGAAAAAAGCAGTGGAAGTTGTGTCAATCAATAGGTTTGTGCAGCTTCAGTTCCTACTCCCGTTACTACTCCCTTTGCTACTCCCACTACCGCTGCTACTCCTGTTCCTACTCCTGTCGCTATGCGTCCTGCATGTTAATGTGTGTGTCCAGCACAAATAATACAACATAGCATCTAGACTGAGCTCTAAAGAAATCGATATTGAGCTGTGCGAGGGATTCTTGGACAGCTCCCGACAATGTCACGCGTTTAGCTTGATACTGTAGTGCCCTTCCTACTCCTCTCCACTCCTCCTACCTCCTTCACTGCCTCCTGTTAGCTTGTCTGTTGATTTTATGTGCTCGCTTGGAATTTGTAAATTTAAAATGCTTCAAATGCCAGTTACCCCAACTATCCCCCCATCCCCCATGTGTGAGCATTTTTGTAAGTAGTTGGTGTGAGTGAGGTTAGGTTGAGCTTTGACCTGCTTAACAGCTAAGCAGCTATCAGTTTGAGCTAGTCGATTACTTGTTTACCAGAGCCAAACAACTTAACTACTTCTGCCGTCGTCCAACTTTGATTGCTATCGAGTCCAAAGCGAATCGAAGACGAAGTCGAAGTCGGTGGAAAGTTTGGGGGCAAATCAACTGTTTATTTGTCAAATACGCATTACACGCAGCCAAATGCCAAGAGCAACAACAATAAAAGCACAAAATACTCTTAGACTGGTAGACAACAAACACACACACTCCCACACACACACACACACTCGTCCTTTGAGTCAACAAATAGACAAATAGCTGACGCTGCACATATGTATGTGCCTTCCCCGCTCTCCTACGCCCCGGGGTAAACACCCCCAACATCAGTCGATATACTCGTATATAAATACATTGATATCTTAGGCGTTAAGTCCAACTAAAAAACTGACCCCCAAGTTTAAGTGTCCCCATTTCCTTTGTTCGACCCTAGCGCTCTATAAACAATTTTCACTTTTTTTTGTAGCTTGACCTGCTCCCCATTTCCAACCTAGGGCAGGGGAGTGTAGAGGAGGAGTGAGGGGTATTCCTTGGGGTAGCGCATTTGTGCTGCACTTATGTCAACCTAATGAAGATAACAGCATAATTTGCCAAGTTTTTTCTGAAATGGGTATTCGCACACACTCCTTACTTGAGATGAAATCAAAGCTCAGGACGCGTATTGGAAATTGATGTCACAATTGCTATATCTGACACGATTTTGTGTATGTTTCATTTTGGGGGAGTATTTTAGCACGAGTAGTTTTATGTTATGTGACCATCGTGTGATTTGTCTCTGGTCGAAACTGCGTTTGATAGCGCAAATCTGTTAGCTGTTAAATGTTTCTAGGGAGCAGATTCGGCTGTTTGGTGAGTGCGTTGGGCTAACGGGGGCTGGGGGAGTTGGAAACTGGAGAAAGTGACAATTGAAATGGCCTAGCAAGAGATGAATCAAAGTTGGAGTGATGTCAGGAAACGAAAGCTGGTGTATGCTGTTTAAGGAAGTCATTGCGATAAGTAAGGAATTAGTAGTAATTCAGAGGTAATCATCTTAAATGAAGAGATTAAGACTTTAGTATTTAAATTGGTATTAAAAATGTTTAAAAAATATATTAAAATGATTTTATATAGTATTGAAAATTTATTTCATTATATTTTTTTTGAGCCATTCCCAAGAACTCCATTTATACCCTTTAAAAAAAAGAGGATTTTTAACCTGCGGTTCAAGTATGGGGTCTAAAATGCATAGTGTAATAGAATAAAAAATTAATTTAGTTAAAAATAAAAATGTTGGAAATATATATTTCAAACAGAATATAATTCCAATTGTTTGACATATGCTATACAAGGGCTAAAGATGGGAGTTTTTCTTTTAAGACTTAACTTGTTCAAAATCCACAGTTTTTTAGACATTTTGGACTTTTAATCAAAAGTACGACAGTGAAAAAATTTCATTAAATTTGTTGTGCCCTTAAAATTTCAGCAAGTTTGCACTAAATTAACCCATTGTTGCCTCTTGACTTATTTGCGGAGCTGGGAATTCATTATAGTTAGTTAGTTTGCTAGTTTGGTTTGCCGTGTATCATGTTTTGGGACTGATGATGCGATTGCTTCCATTCTAGCTTAAAATTTTTGGCTATTGTTCGCATGGCTTTCACCTTAGCCATATTCATTCATGGCTTGTACATAAGCAAATTTCTGCTGACAAAACACAAAATCTCGAGAAATCGAAGTAAAATGTTGCTTGGCAATTTTGCTTGTTGTTCTCGTTGTTATTTTGGTTGTTGTTGTTGTTGTTGCTGTTGTTGCTGTGAATGTTGTTGATGGCATCTTCGTTGTTGTTGAGCCAATTTACTGACAATTTCCAGGCACTCTGCTCAATCTAGTCGAGGCTATGCTTTAGTATATGTATATGTATATACACATTCATTTATATACGTAATACGTATATATATATTTGTGTTCGTATATATACGTGTAACTGCCATGTTGATGATGACGAGCGAAAGAAAGAGCTGGGAGGAGAGAGGGAGAGAGAGGGAGAGACAAAGGACAGAGCAGACATGGCACATGCCTCATCCCAACACGCCCACGTTGACGCCTTTGTTAGCTGAAATTTAATGAAGTTGGTTTAATTGAAGTATGGCAGCTCCCCTTCCTACCACTCCCCTTTTGGCCATACACATTGTTGTCTTTGCCTCTGGTTGCTGTTGACTGTTTAATTTTACAAATTTGCTACGCAGACAACAGAATAAAGCATTTTTGCCCTGTGCCTTGCATCCTTTTGCATCCATTTAAGGCAACTCGGTTGACTGTAGCCCTACACGCCCTCCCGCCCCTTCCTTACCTGTTTGCCTCCCGAATGAATCGATGTATCTGTATCTGTATCTGTATCTATGTGTCCGCTTTGCCGTTAAGTGTGACAGTAACCATACGACACACACGCAAAATATTTTCACGATTTCATTCTCTGTCATTTACTGCGTTCCACAGTGCGCTTCAAAATTATTCTCTGTTTTTTCTTTAGGTTGAGAAAAACGTGAAGAGACCCGCTGGCCAAGGCAGCCATACATCCAGCCATCCAACCAGCCATCCATCCTGCTGCATTCAGGCATCCAAGCAACCAGGCATCCATCAGTTTCACTTATTATTGACGCCAAAAATGCGGACAATGCTGACAAAATGATACGAGGAGGAGTTGGAGTAGGAGAGGGAGTAGGAGAGGGAGTAGGAGATGGAGTAGGAGAGACAGTAGGAGAGAAATGAGCAGAGGAACGAGGGAGGAAGGAGCAAAGGAACCTGGAGGAAAACGAGGAAAGGAACATGCAGGGAAGCGAGGTCAGGCACGAGGATGAGGACGTTCCTACACGGATGGTTTGAGCCAGGCTGATTTTCTGCAACTGAAGCTGAGGCCAGAATGGCCACAAAGCATTTGCTGTGACATTCATTAATTATTTTATATGGAATTCTACGCATTACCACGTACGAGCTGGCGACATCAACATGAAACATGTCTAGGTACCAGTTGCAGTCTGCAGTCTTCGCTCTACAGTCCACAGTCTACGGCCTACGGTCTACGGTCTGCTATCTACAGTCTTCATTCTATAGTCTGCAGCTCAGACATTGGCTACATAGACAGCCATTTAGCCATATCAATTAGAGGCAACATTGCTGTTGTTATTGCCTTTACTCCAACTCCACCTCCTCCTCCAACTCTAGCACTGCTGCACTCTGTCCATTGATAACCAAAAACTTGAGGCTTGAAATTAACTTGGTCATCTTGCTGCACTTGAGGGCCAACAGCATCGAAAGATGCTGTCTGCGCCACTTGCCAAGCTGAGGACTGGGCTCGTTTTGTCTCTCGTTTCTCTAGTGGCTGAGCAAACAGCTCAAACAACCGACGACCGACAGCCGACGACCGACTACAACTGAGTACAGCAAAACGGCAGCCCAAAGCAGCCAACAAATGTCGGGATCTTGTCGAGAAGTGTCTCTGTCTCGGCGAGTCACTAAATAAGCACTTTTAACCACTGTCGGGAGTCGAGAATTGTATGTTGGTAGTACGCAGTTGGCCAACATTGAGTCATCAACTGACTGAATGCAATCAAATGCACTCCAAACACAAGCTCGAGGGTCTCAAGCAGAACAGTGTGCAGTATCCAGAGACTTCGATTCAGCTTCAACTCCGGATTCAGATTCAGAAAGTCAGACAAAAGGCGTGTAACAAATATTAACAATGAAAATAATAATAACACTCTACAAACTTGGTGAATGAACCGAACGCATCAAGATCATTTCAGAGTGTGCACCTTTTATCTCCCCATCTCTCTCTTTCTTCGTCTCTCCCTCTCTTTCTCTCATTGCTCTGTGCATGAGCTTGCAGTTATTGTTATTGGCGTCGATCGAACGCTTAAGGACTGGCTAAGTAAACACGTGTTAATGAGTGCCAATGGCAACTAGAGACGCCACATTGTGGCACGTTCTGGGTGGGCTGCCACAGCGGAAGTTTGTCGTCTGCTCCGGAGACTTCTTTCCTTTCGAGAGGTAACAGAGACTGCACAATGGTTGCTTGATAGAGGCCATTGGCCATACACTTACTACCTTCTGCTCTTACCAAAAACATAAAAACTGCGTAATATCACTCTCTTCCCTTCTCACTTTCTCTGTCCATTCCCATTCCCCCAACATCCTTTGGACTCTTCGACTTTACACTTCAAAAGCAACTTTTAAGTTAATAAATTGTTAAACTATTTTTAATAGCAGTTAATTTTTTTTTGTAAAGTTAAAATAAAAATATAAATTTAAAAAATATTAAAAACATATTAAAATGAAAAATTGTATGAAGTCATTAAAATAAATTATGATCTTTAATTACTATTTTTTTATTAAATCAATTTATTAAATTTATGAATTTATTAAATAAGAATTTAACTTTTAATATTTTTATTAAAGCAGATAATAAAATAAAATTAAATTCAATATTAAACTATATTCAAACTATACATAATATTCAAAATATATTCAAAATCAAACAAGCAATATTAGAAGAAATTCATATACAATTATGTACATAAATTAGAAGTTGTGTGTGTCTTCAAAACTATATAATTTTTTAACTTTTTTTGTAATCTCATTTAAGTTCATAATATTAATAGTTAATTTATTTTTTATTTTATTTTATTTTTTTTTTTTTTTAAGCTAAGTTGTTAATTCATAAAACATTTTTCTCTACTTTAATTTAGTGTAAATATATATATTTATATATAAATTGAAGTCTACATAAACTATACGTTTTTCTTAAGGTTTTAATTCAACCTAATTTTGAAGAGTCTTAAGCTATTGCTTCTAGCAACAGATACTTATTTTTTTGCAGTGTAGCCAACGAAGCATGAGAGCCCGAGTTTTGGGGCAACAAAACTCGCCACAGTTATGAAACATGTCGCAAAAGATTCCAGCGCTCGAACAGGTAATTGGATTGACACTTTTGGGTCTGATGGAAGCATTGACGAGGAGCATGAGAAGGAGCGGGAGTGTGTAGCGGACGAAGATGACGACAGGATGAGGTTGAGGATATGAGAATGACGATGGCGTCCTCGCCTGGTGGAGAGTTGATGAGGCCTCCACTTTTCGGTTGGTGGTTGGTTTGATGATTGCGTTAGTTGCTGATGACTTGGAGTGGGGGGAGTGGGAGGGGAGGGTAGATAGGCGGAGTTGCCTCGCGGCCAAAGAACACTCCCCAAAAAAGCGACTGAAACCTTAGCTGATTTTTCGGTGCGCGACTGCTTTGAACACATAGTTTTGGAATCTTCAAAGTTGTTCGAAATAATTGCTCTACTTTGAGTTGTTACAAAGGGGGTAGTCTAGGGGCTGAAACACCCTGTATGTCTAGTGCTAAGGGATGCATGTTTGTTCAATCGCTTATTGTTTTAATATTGTGATTAGTTTTTAATTTGCCACTAAATATTGACACAGCGAAAACAGAACTCAAATCTTGACACGCGGCGGCTTTAAAGGGGCGTGGCACTCTACATATTTCTGTACATTTTATGTGTGGAATATTTTTGCTGCGTGACAGCGCAAACATGCAAAGGATTTGCAAAAAATAAAATAATAAAATAAAAAGACTACAGAAAGAAGTGGCAGTGATGCGATGGAGAGAGGGGAAGAGAGAGAGATGGCTGGATGAGGCAACACTTCACAGTGGACAAGGCCAGAGGGGGCCGTAGGGGAGGGAATCCCCTCTAAGTCCGGCAATTTGTCCATTTGCGTCGCTCGCTGACGACACTTTTGCATTTGTGAATCGGCGGCCAAGCGGAGTGTCAAAATTTATGGCGATAACTGTCGATAGTTGCCACATGTTTGTTTCAATGTTGCTCAACAGGCGCCCTGCTGCTGCCAGCTACTTACGTAAGCAGCCACAACAACAACAACAACAACAGCAGCAACAATTCAATGTTGCTGTCAGAGCTTTAGCCGATCCCCGCTAGACGCCAGCACCAGCAACTCAGTGACTTAGACATAGACAGACCCAGAGTTAGAGCCAGTACAGCGCCAGACCTGGGTCCAAGCCAGGCCCAGTCGACACTAGTCAGACAACCATAGAGATAAACAGCAGCAGCCGTGGGTTGTTGTGCCTGTTGTTGTAGTCAGTGTTGTTGTAGTTACTGTTGTTGTTGCTTAGTTGTTTTTGTTGTTGTGTTGCTGTTGTTGCAGTTGCAGTTGTGCTTGTGAGAAATGAAGGTCAAGTTGCTGTCGTTGTCGTTGCCGTTTGACATTTCATATAAACTTGTGCACAAAATCAGCTAGTTAAATGAAGAAACATGGCTGCGAAAGACCCTGTACGGTATCATATAAACCATAAATCAAGGGAAACTCTGAAATAGAAACGTCTTGCACAGAAATTAGTCTAAACTTTAATTTATAGAAGCTCAAAACGACCTGTACTTATATGGGAAAGGCTGGTATACAACCAAGTACACATTTTGTCAAGGGTTTTTGGTCCCTGTAGTACTTCAGATGATGACATATGTTTACTAAATCTTATAAACTAATGCTAAATTTATATATACAAATAAATATACAATTTTCAATACATCCATTCAAGTGACGACCCTGTATGCCGCTGTCTTGCCCTTCATGAAATGTTTAAACATGTTCCCAAAAAAACTCCAAACACACAGAAAACGGCTATGATAACGATTTGTGTTTACTTTATTGCCTTTGCCACGCCCACTATTGTGATTAAAATATTAATACGCCACTTGTGTTTGATATTTACAGGGTCTACTAAATAGTTAAACCCCACAGTCGGCAATCGGCTGCAGTTGCGAGTTGTCTAATGAGAAAATATTTTAAACGTTTTACACGCTTCCTTTGCAAATTTTTGTAAAGCTTTTGACATTGAACGTGACATTGTTGTTGTTGTTGTAGTTAATACTGTAGTTGTTGTTGTTGTTGTAGTTCTTGCTGGTTTTATTATATGTAGCTCAGCTGCAGCGATTACGCGATTTATATAGTCTTCGCTGTAAAGTACTTACACATATGAGTAGCTGCATTCCATGAGACGCGGAGTTGAAAGAGCAGCGTTTTGACTGGCAATCTGTTGAGAGCACTGTAAACGTGGCTAAGACGGGATGATGGTAGCTTGGAAGAATACAGGAAAGAGGGAATAAAGACGGTAGTTTAAAATTTGGCCATAACTTAAACCTTTAGTTAAACTACAATTAAACTTTCACTTGGAACAATTCTTATTAAATTAATTTGCTGGATTAATGAAGGAGGTTACTCCCACTGCCCATGTATTCCTAGCTCCAGCTGTGCAAATTAGACAAGACATTGGCCAAGTGGCACTCAATCACCTGGCGTCGCTTGCCTGGGCCATTGAGAGGTCAAGGGGCATGGGCTAATCAGCTGGTTAGACCATAAATAAATCAAAGTTGCTGGGGAGCATTCCATGCATTCAGTCATAATACCAACACTTGCCACTTGCCACTTGGTACGAAAAATGCTAAAGATATCCAGAAATTACGTCTTTCATTAACTTTGGCCAAAGGTCATTAATTATTTTGAACTTTGGCTTTGGCGGTCAAGGCACAGGCTGTGCCTAATGAGCATAAGATGCGGATGCGATTGAGCTGGGAGTAGTAGGAGTGGCAAGGGGGAGTAGCAGTGGGTGTGGGAGTACATATCGTGCATATTCTGCTGTTTGAATTAATGTTAGTTTTGGTCTCTTAATTACGGTACGCGCCCGTGCGATAAACCTTATCAATGTCGTCCCCTCCCGTCTCACCCCCTACGCTCAACTTGCCTGCTCATTGATTTATAGTGCGCTATATGTTATTTATATCTTACGTGGGCCTTGTAATCGACTGGGCGCTTACAATTCGCAGCCACTGTGCTGTAGCTTGTTCGCGCACCGGGGGCGGCTTAGTCAACAGTCAACAGTTGAGAGAGCGAGCGAAACCTGTTAGAAGTCGGCGCAGTTTCTCATGTTATTTATAGCTAATTAATATTACTTATAAATGCAATTCTATAGTTTTCTATATATACAACAATAATAACAACTATAAATAACAATAAAAAGTATAGAAAACTAACAAACCATTAACAATAACAACAGTCACTAACAAAACTATAGTTAAATAACATGTTTGTAGTCACGCTGCAAAAAACTATCTATATCTGAAATATCTTCCTGTTTAATCACACGATAAATCATCTTTCTATATGCTATGGCATTTTATTGTCTAACTGTGCTGGGAAAACAAGTTCCACATTCAATGTGAAAATTGTTTAAATTAAATGCACAACACGAAGCGAAAGTGAGCTCTTCTATGCGCTTCTCAGTGAGTTTACAATTATAGTAATAAAATAATTTGTTTAGTTTTTTTAATGAAAATCCATTCCACTTTAGACTACAAATTAATTGAAGTTTTTTTCAGAAACTTGTAAACTGGTTTGTTGAAAAGTAACGACTTTTATTGATTACCCTTCGAGATTTGCTATTTTTTCCCCCTTTTTCCCAAAGTGCATACGACCCTGTGGCTACAGAGAAACCACATGAAAGTGTCTGTAGTTTTAGCGCATTTAATACAGCTTCCGATTTAGTTGGTAAACAAAGTACAGTGGGCTAATTAAACGAAAGCTCTGACAGTTCAAACACCGATTGTGCACTAAACTGCAGGCCAAACAAATAAATATTTGAGAATTGTGAGCTGCAAACAACAATTGTGAGCAAATTGTGGGTGAATTGTGGGTGAATTGTGGGTGAATTAGCGTTGCTTCTAGGCACAAGTGCAAATATTTGAAAGCAAACAATGACGACAATTTGGGCATTGAAAAATGTAACAGATTGTGCTGAGCAACACCTACGGCAAAGTAGGAAGTGTAGAGTCAACCCTCGGAGGGGGGCAGGAAGTAACTAATTTGAGCAACCCTTGTGGCAACAACACCTTTCAAGAAGAACAAGAAATAAAAGTATAGAATAAAATAAAAGGCACTGAAAAGAGAAATTGAAGTTGACATGTGTATCCTTTTCATTAACTCGCGACGCGCTGCGTTGCGGTGGTGTTGGCGGTGGTGTTGGCGGTGGTGTCCATGCAATTTCAAAAATCCAAAACCAAAAACTCAAAATTGAGTTGTACAGACGTTGGGCGTAGTGGGAGTGGGAGGCTGTCAGTTCGAGCTGGCAAACTGATGTGCACTGACAGCAGCGTTTCCCCCTCTCTACGCCCAGTTACCACCCCCGCCCTGTGCTTTAAAGTGTCTGAGGTGGGTAGACCCGGGCAGGGTAGGCATATTTGCCATTTGACGACCGCAAATTTGATTGCATTTCATGGTTTAGTGGCGCGTAGCTACAACAAACCCAGAGAACAGGGCAGGCAATTGAAAGCCAAGCAAAGCAACCACCGTGCCACATTTATTAAAACATAATTCACCAAATTTCCACCCGCATCGGTCTAAGCCCAAGCCAAAGCCAAGCCAAAGCCAAGTCAAAGCCCATTGGCAATCAGTGGAAACTCCATACAATGCCAACATCATTCTGATGTTTAAAATTTGATTTAAACACTTTAAATTGGATTATGCTCTAGGCAAATTTCTTTGACCGACACAACGTAATTGCAACATTGTGTCTCTGTGTGTGTGTGGGAGGGTGTGTGGGTGTGTACTTCGGCATGTATGTATGCCCGGCATAATGACAGACCTCATCTAGGGTTTTAGGCAGTGTAGATGTAACAGAAAAAGCGTCGCTCATAATGACACTTAGTATGCGGCATGCAACATGGCAGCAGCTCAGTCACGAGTCACGATTCACGAGTCCAGGACGGCCATCAACGCCATCGTCGACATTCGCCGCATGCATTTAATTGCCAAAATAAAAACACACGGGGCCAAAACCACACACAACACACAACACACACACAACACATGAAAAAAGAAAATGTGAAAAGCCAGTGAAAAGCGTGTACAATGTGCGCATATAGGAGAACAACATAAAGTAGAGCTCGCAAGGCGACCCAAATGCATGTGACACGCAAGGGGGTAGGGTGAGGGGGGTACAGGCAGGATCAAGGAGCAGCGATGCCTTGCCTGTGAGAATCCACTCGAGTCAATGACGCGTCAAAGTTGCGACGAACGCGCGCGCCTCGCCAAAAAGTTGTAAAATTTTACATGGCCTCTCACACAGGTGTGGAGAGGGGGGCACGAGGGGTACGACTACACACATGTGCGCTTAATTGCATGTACCTTGGGGTTGGCATGCCAAGAAATGAAAACCAAAACCAAAAACTGAGCACACGACACAACTCAACTCTCGACTTGGCTCATAAAAGCCAGCCGCAGAAATCAATAAAGCCAAGGTGCCACCTGCCACACACACACCGCAACACAAGGGGGTGAGGGGGGTTAATAGGTGTTAGGGGGAGGGGTAGGGGTAGGGGTGTTCTAAAGTTTAGAATGTACTTATTTCAGCCACAAACACGCATTATGGCCACATATCATGCGGCATTGCGACGTGCCGCATTGATGAAACCAAAATCAAAATTGAAACTGAAATTGAAACCAACTCGAAATCAACTTCAAGTTGAACATTAACTGGCAGTCAAAAGGTTGTTCAATTAACTATTTAATCGAGCTTTGAAAAGTGCTTGTCAGTTGGCTTGTCAAGAGCCATTTTGTAAACAAACAAAGCGACCAATTATGCGCATGTAGATACACTGCAAAAAAGTACAGAAAAAAGATACTGAAAAGCTTTCAAGTTATGATAATAAAATAGGAATTTAAAATAGGTGTAAGTGTGTGTGTGTAAAGAGTTTAATTTTAAACACACCTCGATTTCTTGATCACTTTAACTACTTCTTTTTGAGCAGTGCACTAATAGATGCGAAAATATCTTATAAATACCACAGAAGCTGATGATGAGACTGGCGACTGTCTGGCGTTGTAATTTTTTGACAGATGCCAACCGTTGACTTGGAGGCAACTGTAGACAAGGCCAATTGGATATTAAAAACTGGAAAACTGGAAAATTGTCAATTGACAATTAGAGAATGGAGATTGTTGACTGGAGAGAGCGTTGAACACGTGCGCAAACTTAATTAAAACCTGTAGAATTTTTACAGTCAGCTATTTTGTGGAAATTCCAATTTTCCACTGTGAGAACGAAAGGATTTGTGTGTTTGTCAAGGGGAGTGAAGGAAAGGGGAAGTAAAGGCTGCTAAGTCTGAAGGATTTTCACTTTCAACTCTTTAAGGCGACTGTAGCATTTGGCGAAGCATCAATAAACGCGATTTTTATGACTCGTCCGGGCTTTGTTAATTTCTCAGGCTACAGTTGCGTGACCAAAGGACTCGCTAATGAAGACATTGCGTTGCCTAAAAAAGGGTTAGTTAGGATTGTGTGGAGGTGGAGAAAGAGGGGGGGGTGTGGAAAGGGGCTTCTCTGGGTTAAATGAAGTCGAACTGGCGCACGAAATGAATTGGCGGCGTTTGTTTTTCCGGGTCTTAGCGGGCATCTTCGATGCGGCCATAAATTGTGCGGGCTAAGACGCAGCAACTGACTTTAACCATGGCTAAAACAGAATTCGACAATGGCTAAGGCTCATTTGGTTGAGGGCTTTGTCGTGCCATATTTCTTATGGCACTTGACTAGCTAGGGCAGAGGGAGTGAGCGAGAGAGGTGGAGTTAGAGGGAGCGAGAGAGTGTGAGATAGAATTCTCGATTTCTCGTTGCACACAATTGTTTTAATTTCGCTTATTGTGCTCGAGTCGCTTTAATATTTTAGGATTTGCCAAAGCTGTTTATACCCCTTACTGAGGGATGAGGGGTATATAGGCCTAAGATATTCAAATGTTTTAAAATTTGTAATCCCCTTGAAGTAGGCAACACTTTTTAGTTATTTTGCCTGCTGCACTACAAACTGTAACTTGAGTAATGGGTATCTGATAGTCGCACATCCCTTAGTCGAATTTAGTGCCTTTGGAGTCAAGTGAAGTCGAGTTGACTCGACTCGTCGCTGTTCCCGACATTTATTACGCATATCGTTTGCCTTTCTCTCGTCTTTTCCGCTGCTCTATTAATGTTTAAGTGCCAGTGCGTCCCTTAGGCTGACACACACACTCGCACACACACACACACACACACACACACTACTCGACGCCTTTTGTTGCTGTTTTTGATTTGCCTGAAAGCCTCCACATGCCACACAGGACTCACTTGGCATCGGCCTACGAAAGTCGAGCTCATATTTCGTTTTGGTTCCCCCGGAATTCCCCTTTGCGTACGTGATCAAATCAACTTGAAAGGATAATATTTGCCGCCTTGTGTTGTGGCTGATTCAGTCGCTGTTGCTTCACCTCTCTCCCCCCTTGTCCCTTTGTCCCTCTTCTGTTTTCCATATCCCATATCTGAATCTGTAAATGTGTATCTGTGTATGCGTTGGGCCTGATTGGCCCTGACTGTCTGCAAAAAGGGCTTTAAGCTGCAATTTATTTACGAATTTATTCATATTCACACTTGCAAATGAGTGAAAAAAGGGCTGTGCTTAAACTATGCACGCACTCAAGTGAGCAGGGTGAGAATCGCAGAGAAAGGCGCACTTTAATGCCAAATCAAAGGCAAACAGATGTTTGGGTAGGCAAAAGGCTGAAAAGGAGGAGTAGTTGCATTAAGGAAAGCAAATTTAAGGTTAGTTTTCAGTGCAGAGAGGTTAGACAGTGTTGCCAGACTTTGCAAAGACTTAAATAATCAAGTCGTAAGGAAACATTAATGAGTTTTATTAGGAAAAAGTGGGTGAAATGGAAGAAATGTAAAAACTAAAAGCCAAATAGGTTAAGAACGTTTCCCACAACTATTTAAGGATTTTGAAATAATATATTCTTCATTTATTAAATTTTAATGCAAGCCTTTTAACTTGTCCATATTTATATTAAATGTTAACTTTATTCGATTAAGCTATTGTTCAAAACAAAACCGTCTAGACACAAAGCCGCGTTGGTTTTATTGTAAAAAATTGTAAACTCAAGTCGTAAATGGAGCGTATGGTAAGTTCATATAAATAGACCCTGTCGTCCTGCTGCTTAAACATTGCTCCCTCGGTTGGCCTTCGGGCACATGTCGCACTAATCCGCAAGGACAATATTGAAAAGTAATAACCCACAAAAACAACACACACACACCCACACACACACACACACCCACACACACACAGACACAGTGAGTGACAAGGGTGCAGGGCAACCGCAAGTTGCAAAAACATTCAGCTATCTTTTAGACAGAGAGCACAACGACTTTAAATCCTTTTAATTCACGACAGGCGTAAGGATAAAACGCAGCCAAAGGAGCAAAAAAAAAAAGATAAAGGAGAGCGGAGAGCGGAGAGAGGGAGGGGATGGGAGAGGCAGAATGACGCACGAATTGATATCGAAGGCAGAAGAAAAATTGGGCATAAAATGCGACAGGGAAGCATAACACAAAATAAGATCACGTAACTGGCGAACAGGAAGGAGATTGAGCCCCGAACAGAGCAGAAACAGAACAGACCCAAACCCAAATCCACAACCAAACCAAGTGTAGGCGCAGGGAATAAAAAAGGCAGCAGAAATGTGTGGTGTGTGTGCGAGTGTGTCTGCCCGGAGGCGGACAGGGACAGCGAATTGCAGCCAAAGTAACGAGGCAGCCAGAGTCAGGGACAGAGTCAGGAACAGGGCCAGAATCAGTCTCCATTCGAGCCAGAACTACAACAGAGTAAGTCAATTTTGACCGCGGGCTATTGCGATAGCTGATGAGCTCAAAAGGCAGCAGCCAGAGGAGGAGTAGCAGGAGCTGGAAGCTGGCTCAGGAGTAGGACAAGGAGCAGGCGGAGTCGACTTCGCAGCGCACTGCAGTTGTATTGATTTCCCATGAAGCAAATCGCCAGGGAATGCGACTGAAAAGCAGTTTAAACTTTAAGTTTTTTATTTGCAACTGTTGCAAAAACCTTGAGGAAGGGGGCGGGTGGGCAGGGTCGTTGGTGCAAAGGGGTTGCCAGTTGATCATGATAAATCAATGCGTGCAAAACGCACACGTACGCCAAGAAGAAGCAGCGAAGTTTGCCACTACACACACTGAGAAGAAGAGAGCGAGAGAGAGAGAGACAGAGAGAGCGAGAGAGAGAGAGAGAGAGAGATAGAGAGAGCGTGCCGAAACGTGACGCAATTTACTGCCAGAACTTGACTTAAGTTCCAGTGTTGTCGCCCCAGCCAAGTGGCCCGGGTTTCACCCTCAAGCAACCCTGCTTTTTGGACGTCTCTACGCTCTTTTTTTTTCTTTTTTAAGAATAACAGTTACAGTTATTTTTTTAAGGTTTAGCTTAAGCTTTTGTGTAAATAAACGACCGCAGTCGTGCCACCACCAACAACGCCGACGACGACGAAGGAGAGGCAGAGGGAGAGGGAGAGGGGGCGGGGACGTAGACGTAGACGACGCCTTAACTTGGCCTCAACTCGAGTCTCGTTTCGGGCAATTCATTCATTCAATTTACGCGACACCCCCTTTGTATTGAGGCATGAGTCGTGCCCCACCCCCTCCCCCTTTACACCCCTATTGCCCCTCAAAGTATGCTATAGCCAGCAATTTATATTCAACTAGAAACATACGAATGTTGAGGCTATGCCCCGATACATGTGGCACATATACACCGAGTGTGGTCTCATTTTAAAGTTGACTCGCGCTTTAGCACAAGTGCGCTTTTGACTGGCATTTTGCTGGCCACTGTTGCACGTGCAACGTGCCACAATTGCGGACACGTG
Source organism: Drosophila dunni (assembly GCA_018152125.1). Taxonomy (NCBI): domain Eukaryota; kingdom Metazoa; phylum Arthropoda; class Insecta; order Diptera; family Drosophilidae; genus Drosophila; species Drosophila dunni. The sequence continues at coordinate 6,240,398 of JAECXC010000286.1, forward strand.
TGTTTTGATTTGCAGCGAACGCTTTGCGCTAATGCTCATCTCTAGCCAGGAGCGGGACAGGAGCAGGAGCAGCCGTCGAGGCACAGTTGGAGCTGTATTGCCTGCCGGGCACATGATGCAGCATTAAATTGCCGCATTGTGTTGCCCGGGCGGGGGGGATTGGCTTCGACTCTCGCCGTTTTTTGCTTCATAGTTTATTTTATTTTTTATTTGATTAGCTTAGCGCACTGAGCAAAAAGTCCTGCGGCGACGTGTGGCCGAAGGATTTGATGAACGGCAGTTTCCTTCTCTCGCTCACTTGATTAGTTGCCCTCACGCCACGCTCAGTGGGCGGGGCAGCAGTAAGAGCAGTCGCCGAGCTGCTTTTTAAGCTTAGTCCTGTCAAAATATTTTTAGTCATAAATTCTATTTCCTAGCTCAAGTCGAGAAATGGAAAGCAAATGAATTGGAACGCAGAAAGCGCAAAGAAATTCAGTTTGGGAGGGAATCTTCATTAAGCGCAGGATAAGAAAAGGGGCAGTCAGGTAAGGAAGAGCTTTTAAGTAGTATCTATCTAAAAACATTCTAAAATTGAGTACTGTCAGTAGTGTAAAAGGGAGAGTGATCGACAGCTAGATAGGCGATCTATTTAAGCTCTTTTTCAGCTACTCTTTGTAGGCATATAAACATACTGTAGTCTATAGTACCTATAATAGGAATAAATGTCCCTTTATTGGCTAAAATGATTCATTAAGACCAGACAGAAACTGTTACTGGTTTAATGATATTTTATTATAACATTTAAAGTTTATTCCTCTACAAATTTATACTCGTTTAAAACTTTTTAAATACTTGAACTATTGATTTAATAGAGTATAAACATTATAAAGAATTTATTGAACTAAAATCTCTTATTTTGTTAGCTTCGGCTGACTAATACTAATCTGCTTGATTGATCTGTTGATTAAAAAACGAGCCCAATGAAAATTAATTAAAATATAAAAAATAATTATTATAATTATTTAAAAATATATACATATAACATATTAAACACAATTATAACATACGATTAATTTAATTTTCAGCTTACACTCAAGTAGTCACCAGGCTGAACTTTATTAAATTGTTTTTTTGGATACCATATTTGAGCTCTTAATTGATTACCTTTCAAATATTAATTTAAGAAATCTGTTAGCCTAGTTAACTTTCTATTTGGCCTATTATTTGCCCTCTGAACACTTCCTACACCCACACAGCTTCCTCAAGCGATTTGTTAGTTGTACCCACTAAAAGAAAAACATTTGTTAGGTCAGTGAAACGGTAGTTGGGTCAACGAACTTTAACCATCAAGCGAGTTAAACACTTGGAACACCCACGGCATTTAAATTGACCAAACGTTGGATTATTTTAAGCGCCATTTAATCAAAGCTTGCAGCTTTTGCTTTGTATTTAATTTGTCTTGAAATTAGAATTTTAAATGATTTTCATGTATGAGTCTGAGTTTGGTTTTGTATATTCAACCGCAGCAGCAGCGGCAGTGGAAACAACAACAGCAACGGCGACGGCGACAGCAGCCAGAGCGACGTCTGTGACGTCACCAGCATAATATCCAAGGCATATGCACGTTAATTATACGCCATGTAGTACGCTCGCCATTAAAGTATTGCCGTCTCACTCACTGAAATTATTAATTTTTGTCTGCACGCTGTCTGGGTCAGCAGCGTTGCCGACTGAGCCTCAGCATAATTTAATTTTGATGCACGTTGCCAGCAGACAAGCGAGTGAGAGAGAGACAGAGAGAGAGTGAGAGAGATGGAGCAGCGCAGAGTCGAGAAAATTGAAATTCAAATTTCAGTGGCTGCCAAAGCATTTCAGTTTTTTTTCTTACATTTTTTTTTTGCAAAAAGCGTGTGGAAAATGAAAATTTAAATGCGCGCCACACATTCTGCAGTCGCCGTTGCCGTCGCTGTCGACGTCGGCAGCGAATGTTGTTGCTGTTGCTGTCTTGCTCGCACTCGACCGGCCACTTAAACTATTCATTTATACAAATTAATTCAATTATGCGTATTACGTACGCGCCTGTAAAGCGCAGTCGCCGGCATCGTTCCCTCTGTGCCCCCTAGTGCCCCCTCTTCCTTTCTCTCTCTCTCTCTCTCGCTGGCAGTGGCCCCTTTACAATTTCTGCTCGCGTACAAAATTTCACTTTAAGTTAATTGTTCAAGTTCAAGTTCAGCGTAACATAATAATAATGCCACATATTTACATACACACACACACAGAGTCGGTACACATACTTACCCAACAGACTGTTGCATTTTCAGCTCAGAAAAAACCAACACAAAATTATAATAAATTATTATTCCTTTTCGTTTGATTTTTATGCAGATTTTTTAGGCGTTTGCTGTTGGCGGCTTTCAAGCCGACTGCTCACCACTCAGCACCCACTCCTCGCTGCTCGCTGCTCCACTCTCAGTTCCAGTTCCGTTGAAGGCCTGTAATTTGTTTGTTTATGTTAAGTTGTTGCTCTTGTCATTTGGATTAAGTTGCCGTTGCCGTTCTGTGATTTATTAGCACTTCTCTCTCGTCTTGATTGGAACTAATACTCCCGAGCAGATTTTGTGCATATTTTAATAAATGATTCGCACAGCACTCGCAATTGTTATTAATTTATAGCGTTTATGCGACAGCTTAACTTGTCAATTCAGCATGAATTTTAGCTGATTTTTAGCGTGATTTCTGCTTAGCTTTTAAACGCTTTAGTTGTGCAATTTTCAATATGTTCAAGTGTCAGCTAAATGCGGCATTTCCTGCCAACAGCCATACGCGACCACCCGACAGCAATTGGCAACTTGCAACTGCAACAGGGAAACTGCAACTGGGAAATTCCCGCGGGCTTTTGCCAGGCAATTTGAAAAGCGAAATGACGACGACAACAGCAACTACCAACAGCAACTACTACCAACGGCAACAACTACTAGCCATATTGTAGACCATTTGATTAACAAATGGGCTAAAGCAAACGAAATTGATCGAAATTTGCCAAAGGAATACATGTCGTTGCAGCAGGATCAGCAGTAGGAACAGGACGAGCACTCCAAGTAGCAGACAAATGGAGTACTTGCTGGCCAACTTGGAGACCAAAGTAAATTATGGCAAACAAGTTTTGGCCGGCGGGCAACAATTTTGTCGCTGGCCAGAACTACAAGCCAGGCTAGATAGAATCGCTGTTGGCCACAGCAGTGGCTGCAATGTTGTCGCCAGGAACTACAACAACAACAACAACAACTACAACTAAGACGTCTTGAAAAGATTGCAGCAATTAACGCTAATTAAATGCGCTTCAGTTTATGTTTCATGTGGCGATATTTCAGTTGTCTAGCGCGATAATTAAATCGCCGGACATTTGCATAACAAATTTGCCGCGAGGCGAACAAACTCAGGCCCGCAGTAGGTTCCAAATCGGTACGAAATCGGAGCGGAATCGGAGCAGAGTCGGTTTTGATAGCGAATTGGGTTCAAGTCCAAAACATTTGTTTGTCTTACGGTCAGAGCGGCTAACCGGTGTGCAGGGTGTACCCACTACTGCGGGGTAGCACCGACTAAAGTTTCACTTTCACTTGGCCCGCCAGTTTTGGCCAGAAGCGAAACTTTGTTGGCACTTGGCAACATCCTTTGCATACGGAAATAGCAGCACGACGACGACACATTGTCCTCGATTCAACTCTTTTGCTGAGTGGCTGCCACTGCTGTTTGGCGGTGCTGCCAACCTGACCGAAATTCCAAATCACGAGTAGAGTGCGAGCGAGATAGCAGCTGTGATGACGTCGCTGGGCGAAGCGAACGAAACGAACGCCGCTTGCATTTCAAAGATGGATTTTAATATTCTGCATGTGTGGAAAGGTCGCTGGCCGTACTCACTGTCTCCCTCTCCCTCTCACACTCTCGCTGTAGCTGTCTAGTCCTGTCCGTGTTGTTGCTGTATTTATCCTACTCTGACATGCTGTTGGCCTCTCTGCTGTTTTATAGTCTTCCTGCTCCTTTCTCCTCCCTCCACTTCTCCCTTTTTTTATTCCTGCGTTTTTTTTAGACGTCACCTTGATTTTGCTGGCAATGACCATGAATATAGATGGCAAAGCCATGTGCTTTTAGCCCACTTTGCATGGACATTTGAGGCGCACATAAAATGCTTTGAGTAACGAGCTATGCGCATTTTACAACACATTCTTTAAGCTCTGGTCAACACTGGCAGCGGGGATTATGCTACTCAATTTGTTGCTGTCATTGTTGTGGTTGTTAAATTTTGATTTGCAAATATGGAAATATGCACAGAGCAGAGCAGAGTAGAGTAGAGGACAGGATAAGACAGGACTGCACAGAACAGGACGTGTTTCAACAGGACACACAATAAGAATCAGACCAAGCGGAAAAAGCACAAAATTAAACTTAAACGCTACAGGATGCACGGCTGGAGGCCGACAGAGGAGAGGGAAGGAGATGTGGTGAGAAGGAGAGGAAGAGATAGGGAGAGAGAGACAAAGCCGCACAGTGGTCAGTCCGTAGACAATGCCAGTTAATATATGAAGATATAATAACTTCCGGTAATTTCAATTTTATGAGTACGCTTCAGAGATGTCACGTCAAGCTTTTGTTGAGCCCTCAGCTAGTGCATATATCACTAGGTTTGGGGGCAGTGGCAGGAGAACGGACATCAGCTTTAAGCCCGACAAAGTTTAAGGATATAGGCAAATGAATTGCTTAGCGTTTTGGGTTTGAAAAGCGTGAAAAATTGTAAAAGAAGCAACAAAAAAATGAAGAGGAAAAGAAAACGAAAAGTAGAAGTAGAAGAAGTAGTACGATAAGGAAAATGGAAACTGCACATGTCAGAGAAGTGGGCGGTAAAGGGCGAGTGGGTGGCATGACGAACCCAGGTCGATGGCTGTCAGTAGCAAGTCAACTTCCAAGTCATTTTTTTGCCACTGCGCCTTTTGCTGGCACGGCTGAGCCCAGAGCTGGACTGGGGAGCGGGACAGGGACTGTAACTGGGACTGGGACATTGTAGAGCTTCTTCAGCGGCTACGGCGGCTGCTGGCTCGACACTAAGAAGCAATAAACCTAAAGGGAAATGTAATAAACGAGAAAATCTTGAAAATCTTGTACGTGACCAACCGCACCAGGGGTGCACAGACACACACACTGAGACAGGGCTAGAGCACTAGCTATCGGGGTTGCCCTGGCATTGGAACTGGAACTGAAATTGGAATTGGGACCGGGATTGAGTTGGGCGGCAAAATGGACTTTTACTGAGCAGGAAAAAGGAAAAACAACGGCGGCGGAAGCATTTTAAAGCGTAACAGGAAAAACTGAAATTCAAAAAAAAAAATATATATATTACAAGTAGATATGTGTGTGTGTGTGTGGTGTATTCCTAATCGATAACGTATGGGTGTAAGTGTGTGTGTGAGCGTGGCGAACGTGTGGTCCACAAGCGTAGAAAGGGGGAGCGAGGAGAGCGAAACAGTCAAAAACAGAGCCAAAGTCACTACTTAGACACAATTTGGATGGTTATGGCAATGGCACTCCAGAGACCATACCATGCTACCAGGGCCACCGAAATCGATTTCAGTGAAGCGTTTTAGCCCAAAATTCTACGAATGAATTTTGTTTCGCTTGGGCGTTAAACAAACTTCGCTTCAGCATCGCTGATAAGCCAAAGACGAGGCCAGAAACTTGTAGGCCAGGACCAAGTCGAAGACCAACTGAAAGTCTTACGTGGAAATCAGCAGCACAACTGACTGTCTTGGCCATATGGCTGACTGGCTAACTGACCAAGAGACGTTTTAGCCTTTTAACAGTGATTTCATTTTAATGGCGTGACACTAGACAACAACAGCAGCAACAGGAATAACAACAAGCTGCTGCAACAAGGCTTAATTACTCAGTCGGAAATCGGCCATCGGCCAAACAGCCAACAGCCAACAGCCAACAGCCAGTCAACGGCAAAAGGCCAACGGAGCATGGCCCAGAGCAGCGATCGGCTGGAACACCCAGGCAGGATCTGGTAGCTAGCTGATGCTTCCACTGAGATTTGCATTTGGACAGTGGTGTGTGGTGTGTGTGCATTCCCCGGCTGCCACTGTAGACAGTTACAGTAAAAAGCATTAAACGGCCATAAAAATTGTAGCCAGGCTTTGGCTAAATTGTCATAAGGCGATTTGTACAATCGCGGCCATTAAACTGAAGCGCATTGTTAATAAAGCGTAAAAAAAAGCTAAAAAACTTTGCATAGAAAAAAACACAGAGAGAAAGTGGGAGAGAAAAAAAGCTAAACAACTGAGAAAACCTCCCCAAACAATTCTGCTGTGCGACAATTTTAATTTAATGATGCGGACTTAGTCCTTGTAATGGCCGCGTGTCCACGTCCAAATGAAAATAGAAATAAAAAAGAAAATAAAAAAAGAGAAAAGAAAAAACAAATAAAAGCATATGGAGGCGCACTCGGTCTCAACAACGGCAAATTAATTTAAATGATTTTTATTATGTCATTGCGGAACTGAGCCAACGAACCCCCGACCCCCGGCCACGCCTAGACACAGCGCAAATCCCTCTAGCCCCCCAAAAAACAGTATTTGTTTAGCCTAAATGGGTGTAGGGTGGGTAGGGAGTGTAGGGAGCGAGGAGCGAGGAGCAGCTGAATTTTGGTTGCTTGTTTGCCCTTTAGCTGCCGCAGTAGCTACGAGCGGTAACGAAATTCACGGTAGGAGATAAAAATGTACCGAATCGAAGCGACGATCAACAACCCGAGGAGACTGCGGAACAGCCTCAGTAACAGTCCCAGTTCCAGTCGCACTCCAGAGACCAGACACCGAGCATGCCAAGCAATTGGATGCACTGCCGAGAGCGTTTAAATTTGGACTGGAAAACAGCAGCGACTTTTTAAATACACTACCAGGCAGAGGCTTACTTACACAAGTTGGGAGGTCGGGAGGATAAAGAGTAAGGAAAATCTTCCGTTTTCTTCAGTGATTGCTTAGATTTGTGTAATTATGATTAAACATAAATATTCTGAATTAAATATGATTAATTAAATTTTCTAACAATTACTAACTTACCAACAAAGTCACTCTTCGTTTATACCCTTTGTAAGTGTAGAAAAATGCGCTTTGCTTACGGGTACAAAATGCAACGAAACTGAGACAAATGTGATAACCACGCCGCGATATAGGAGAGGAGAACTGAGCTTCAGAACCCAAAGACACGACGCCAACGATGACGCAGAAGAAGGTGAATGGAGTAGGGAGTGGAGAAGCAGAAGAAGCAAGAAAGGACGGAAGGGGAGTCAGAAGGAGGAGCACGAGGTATAATCATTTCATGCACGGCCACTGAGAATTTATTGTCGATTTCGTTGAGGTGTATCGACAACGCAACTGCTACTGGGCACAGAATGCAGTCGACGAGAAGGAGGAGAGTGGGGGCTGTAGTGTAGGGGACTGTAGGGAAACCAGAAACGAGCAACGGACGCTCCTTGGGCTCCTATCGGGCAGCGTAAATCTGCATCCCAAAAAAAAAAAAAAACAGAAACTTGTGCTGAGGTTTTAATTTGTACGCCGCGACTGATGTTGTTGTTGTTGCAGTCGCTGGTTGCTGCTCCTGCGCACAGTCATCGCCACCGCCACCGCTAGTGCGGCACAAAGGCAAGAGGTGATGAAGTCAGTGTGCCTCGATTCAGGCCTCTTCCCAATCCTCTTCCTTTTCCTGCTCTGCGCACAACGTTTGTTGATGCGCGCACTGATAAGCGGCTCGGGTCGGGCCAAGCGGTGGCAAGTGGCAAGTGGCGGTGACTCCAACTCCAACTCCAACTTCAACTCCAAGTGCAACTCCGACTTGGAGCTGAGTTTGCTATTCGGCTTGCGGCTTCTTGGCATGATAAAGCCTCCGAAAAGTGTGGATTATTTCATTTTGCAACGTTTTGTAGACACTTGCCGCTGTGTTGCACAGTCTCCTTGCCACAGCCCTGTGTTGTTGTTGCCTCCTCAGCAGCTGTTGCTGCTGTTGTTCTGCGGGTAATGAATAAATTTGCGCAATTTGTTAAGTGAATTCCTTTGTAGCGCGATTTTTTATACGAATTCGTTCGTCTTTCCAGTGGCGCTTTCCACAATTGTCGGCTAAGGGGGGCGTAGGGCGGTGCTTGCGGCAAGGGGGCGTTGGGGGCAACTACTTTGAATGCAACACAACAAATGTGCAGCGATCTTGGATGAAGGAAACTGTCGGTCATCTAAGTCATCTTTATAAGAGAGGTATGAAAAACCTATAAAAAAATCCGTTGAGATCTCTAGAGGTACGAAAATATTTTATAATTTATTGTGGATCAGTTTTAAATTTATTGTAAAGAATTGTTTAAATAACTTTGTTTTTTTATAAAATATTAATTATAGTTGTTTATTATTATAATAATTTAATTAGATTACCTCTGAAATCACACATCTCCACACACCTATTTACCCGATAAAACAGTAAACACACCACACTCTGATAATCACCTCTCGGCTCTCGTTTCTCCAGTCGAGACTTAACCCTTGCTTGCACTTCCCATAAAATCTTGGCACTTCCGGTTGGCAGCAACACACACACACACGAGGCCAAGCCGGTTGCATTGAATGTTCGTTCTTCCTGCAACAATTTCCGCTTTGAGTGCACCAAAGTTGAACAAATTCAAATTAGAAAATCCCAACATAAATATCTAGGCATGCGCATAGTTCGCTTGCTTAACAATAGATGTCGCTGGCTGTGATTGCCGCTCCGTGACGTTGCCACTCTCCCGCTCCCTCTCCCTCTCCCTACCTTCGCACCTCCCTAACTCGCTGAAATACTCACACGGAAGGGTTGCAAAATGCACCCTTGTGTCGGTTGTCTGTCTGTCTGCCTGTCTCTCTGTTTGATTGTCTGTTGTCTCTCTTGCGAGCGGTGTGTGTGTGTGTGTGCGAGTGTGTGTGTGATTTTTGCTGGAATTCAAAAGATTTACAAATACTTATGCACTCCTTTAGTTGTTGCGCTTCGACTGCACTTCAGCACACTGTGCGCCTTTGAGTGCAACCCTCTGAAGAATCTTTCTGCCTCTTACCTCTTACCTCGTACCTTTCCCCTCACTCCTTTCACCTCGTGTCACTCTTCACTCTTGTCTAGAACGCGCTGAACCAATAAAAATCTACGTCCAAGTCATTTTTAAAGCAGATTCTTGTAGTCAGCAGAAAATTGTTACCTCTTCACTTTGGCTCACTCGCCTGTTATCCTTTTGAGCGGATTCGGGGCACTGCTTCACCTTCTACTTCTTCTTGATTTTACAGCACCCCAGCGTCTTGCGTGGCAGTCGAACCTGTGCTCCAAATGTTTGTTTTGTTGTGTTCTCCACACTGTATTTGTCTTTGCATTTTTACAATGCTCGATTTTTGTTTATTTCGCTGACGAGGCAAAAGACACAGCCGAGAACGCCATGAAATTGTCAATAAGGAGGAAGGGCAGAGTGCGGAGAGTGGAGCGGAAAAGTGTGGGCATAAAAAACACAAGCGGAGAGGCCAAAGGACTCACCCACATTACGAGCAGTGTGGATTTTTTATGGCGGCAACCACAGCGAACCACTTGAGAAAGGGTTTACAGCGTTGCTCCGTCCAGCTTCCCTCCTTCCTCACGCCCTTCACTCCCCTCTCCCTGGTTTGCTGCTGTCATATGCAAAAATCGAGCAAGGAAAGGGGGACGGCAACACTTTTGATAACATTTTATTACAACGTACTCGTAGGTGTGATTTTTATGGTTTTTGCTATGCTCAACGATTTTTTTATGTGCCCATCGGAAAAATCTTTGTTTTTCCTCCAATTCTTCTGCTTTTCCTTTTGGTTATTCCTTTTGTTGTCTATGCTGATTGCGTTGGTTTTCCTGCTTCGCTCTGGAGCATGAGGCAAATGGGCTGATTGCCATTTTGGGGAGACAGGGTTAAACCAAGATGCGCAGCTCTTTTTGATAAGAACACGCTGATTAGAATGCGAATAAAGTGAGTGGAGAGTTAAGGGTTAAGGAATTAAAGGTTAAGCGTGCATTTAAGGGCAAAACTATTAAATGAATGTGGGTCTAATTGATTTTTAACATTGACTAATTCAGCAAACTCTGTATTAACTACAAGATAAAATACATATTATATTAAACAGTGAAAGCTCTACTCGCGGACAGTTCCCTCAGACGGTTAGCTGCTTTAGCCGGACGAATTATATAGCTTTTCAGCATGATTTTCATACAAAATACCTTCTCTCGGACATATCCCTTGGGCGAACAAATATTCTGGAACCGTGGCTGTCAGGCCAAGGGAGCTTTTACTGAATTTTCCAAATTTTAAAATATTTTATTACCATCACAGTAGGTTTTGGACCACAATTTGTTCATTCTTCTTATAAAAAAACATCTTTAAATACCAACAATCAATTTAACCTATCAATCAAAAAGCCTATCAATTTATTTTTTAATTCTACATCTTTTAAATAATTTTATTCTTTAGCTTCTCTAAGTTCTAATCACATATATAAGTATATAAAAAACTAACGTTATATAGCTTTAGCTTTAAGAAAAACTTCAGCTGTTTTTACTTCAACTTTGCACTGAATTACACTTCCCATAGCCGATCGCGCATTATGCGATTATAGACTCGGTAATTTGTCAGATCGCCTGCACTCTATTTGCTAATTAACTGAACAATCAGACAATAAATCACTTGCAGCACAGACAACACAAAGTCGAACACAAGATCCCAAGTCAGCAGTGTTTTCCAGCCACTAAATATTAATATCAATATGAATTTTACAGTTTTTCCACCTTCGGTGTTAGTTCCAGCTCTGAAATACATGCAATTTACTACTGTTTTTTTTCTACGATTTCGTTTGTGATTTTTTCACTCCAAGTTTTTTAATGTAGTCAAGAAAAAACAGAAAACCGACAAGCGACTTGAATTATTCATACGCGAGATACAAATAAAAACCAAAATAAATTATAAAAAAATTGAAGCAACAGATTCACATCAATAAAAGAGAGAAAAAAAAAAACAAAGAGAAACAAACAACTAATTATTCATTATTATTGTTATTATTTGGCGCATAAAAAAGGCGTTTTACCAATAAGCCATGCCCACTGAGCCACTCCTTGGGTGCTCTCTAGTTTAGTGGGTCAAGAAATCCAGTTTATTAAAATTCAAATTAATACACACAAATGACGTTTATGGTGCATAATAATAAGCCGCTTGCTGCTCGTTGGTGGCGCTAATGTGGCCCAGACTCATCTGGCTAAGGATCGGAAACAGAGAGAGAGAATCAGGAGCATTAGCATAAAATTAGAATTTGTAATTGCGGCGACGCAACAGGCTGAACGGAGAGCAGGACAATCGACTCATCTGCCCCTTTGTGTGGCATGCGTCAAGCGCTTTGCTTAATTAAAATGCAGACCAAAAGCAGAGAGAGACGGAGGGAGAGAGGAAGAGAGGGAAGGTAGAAGCTGCGCCTGCGCGTAAGGACAAAATCAGCTTTTGAATTATTCAAATGGCATTGCGCAGCCTTTTTGGCGTGTTGACTCCTTGATTATGCGCATAATTTGGACTGCATGTAGGATTCTATGGCGTTTATGTTATGACAGGGCCGCAGACAGACGCGCGTCTAAGCCAGCCACATAATTAAGCCATAACAATTAGCCGCAAAAGACAAAACCAGCTGGCCAAGTTGGCAGTAGGAAGCACTGGAGGCGACTCCGCCCGTGGCACTTAAATCGAATCTGATGCTGCCACTGATTCGATTTCCATGGCATTTTCAATGACAACGCGGGAAATGGCTGAGCATAAACTACGCCGCCAGGTAAACAAATACCAACAAAAAAAAAGGGTAGTCTCAAATGGAACTAAGCTCAAAACGCTTGTCGCACGATGGTATTTGCATGTGTAAAGTCATAAATAACGAGACAACATAACACTTAAAGCACACACACAGCTACACACACTGGTACACACACACAGCACTCAGGAGCAAAACCTTATCGAGATGCGATATATGACAGTGGCTCCCAAAATGCATGAGCTATGAGGACAAAGCAGTGGAGGAAAGAGGAAAGAGCTTTGTTTTGGGGCAGAGGCGTGGCAGGGGGATGGGTGGGTTAAGAGGGCCTGTAGTTGGTAGAGAAAGGCAACATATCGTAGTCTGGCCCAAGCTTATCAAATGCAAAATAAAAATGAAAATGAAAATAAAAATAAACTGAAAGAAGACAGAGAAGAGAAGCGAAAGAGAATTTATTTCGGTTAGAGAACTTTGCTCGCGGGTTATGCAAAAATTCGCAAGGACTCTAAAAGGTGGGCACAAACTGGTAGCATAAATAAAAATAAGTAACGAGCGCCACACAAATTGATAAAACAGTGAAAAGAAATTGCCGCACACACACACACACAGCCAAACACAATCAAAACACAATGTGCGCAAAAGAGATGGAGAATGAGAGAGCATGCTCAATAAATAGAGAGCACCCGAGAGAGATAGAGTGGGAAATTATTGAACAAAAGCGTACGGCACAAAAATGTTTGAAATTCAATTTGATAAGAATGGAAAAATAAAATTGCGCTGTGGTTCGAATTGATGAATGCACTGCAATCGAAATTTGTAAATGATAAGAAATAATCAGAGATTGAAATCAGAAATAAAGTGAAGGAACTGAAAGGAAGCTTTTTTACAGAGGAAAAATGTGCTAAAATTGAAAAATATAAAGAAACTAAATTAATAAAATTTCTATTAATTAATCTAATAAAAGAAAATGTTAAAAGATTTTAAAAATAAGACAGACATCAAAATAAAATATATTACCATTTATTCTAAAGATTTTATTCCCAGAAAACTTAAAGAAATTCTTTAAGAAACTCTTTTCCTTTTCCTCAGATCCTTCGATCACCACGATCTGCGTACAGTAGGGCACAAAAGTAGCCTGCCCAAATATGTGCAGGGCACATGAGTTAAACCCTTTTTGCATACAAGCAGAAAACACGGCAACAAGAGTAGCAAATGGCAAAAATTTGTAACTGCCCCCCGGTAACAACAAGAAAAACCAAATAGAAGCAAAATATTGAACAAAAAAAAAAGTGAACGGAAAAAAGAAAAGGAAAAAAATTGAAAAAGTAAAACTGAAAATAGAATTGGAAAATAGAAAACTGGCAACTGGCAACTGGCAACTACAACAATGCTACGACAACGTCAGCGGCATGGAAATAAATTAAATTTTCTAAACGATTGTTGCGAACGGGGGCAAAGCACCTAAGGCTACTACCCCGCCCCGTGTCCTGCACCCTGATCAGCGCCTAACCCTTCTTAGCACTCAATAGTTGGCATCACAGGTTCACAATGGGATTTGCATACGCGAAAATGTGAGACCACCAAGTGTTGAGGAAACGATGGTTTGTTCAAGATTTCCTCCTTGCTTCCTTTCACCATTTTTGGCGACAGTCTCGAATTACGCATTGCGAAACATTTGGATTGAAGACTGAAAGCCGTTTCAGGCCAAATTGTGTTTTGCATAAATTAAAAATTAGCGAGGCGGATGCCTAACCCTTGTCGAATTGGATTGAATTTGGGCATGGGTTTGGATTTGAGTTTGAGTTCTGGGTGACGCATTTATGCATAAATTAAGGATCAATACCGCGACTGGTCACAGCCCTCCAAAGTTGCCTTACATTTGCATTACAATTGCGCAAATTCCTTGCCAAAAAAGACGCGAGCTGCGAGTTCCTGCCTGGTAATAATAGGTCATCTATTAGGGGCTGCAAATTTTCGCTAGCTGTTGACATCCTCAAGCAAAACAGAAGATGTTGGAACAACCCTTAAGACACCTCGCACAGATTAGTGTTGAACCCGACCCCTGCCCCGACCCGGTTCCGATCTCAGCTCGATCTCTGAGTCGCCTTTGATGTCACTTTTTTTGTTATTTATTTCGGGGCAGCATTTGATTTGCATGAGAATGAAGAAAATTGATATTTGGTCTGGTTGAGTTGTCTGTGCTGCAGCGTCTTCCTTCTCCCTTTGCTCCTAGACGGTTTAGGGGCGCACGTGTATGGCCAAAGGGTGCTAGCTAGGAAGGGTTGCTCCTGCTGAGGATCACCACATATTGTGAAAATTATGCAGATGAAGGCAGTTGAGCAACCTTTTCATTTTGCCTGTGCGGAAGAAGTTTCGGTTAATGTTGAGGATGAGTATTCAAATGGGTTGAGGGGCATCTTCAGACGAAGGAAGATCGCAAGGGGGTTGCTGAGGTAATTTGCCTACGTGGCAGATAGGGACCTAATGGGATGACATCTGTGTGCAAAGGGTTTTTTTTGCATATTATTTAATTTTCCCAAGCCTCTACCTTTGCCAGGACTTGGCGAGCGGGCAAAGGGTTAAAGCGATGTAGAATTTTCTTTCCCATGGAAATGCGCTAAGCACAAAAGACAATATTGATCGTATATTGAAGAATCAATCAACTATGTTAAATGAATTTTTACCCTCCATCGGAAATCTTCCTTGAATTGTCTTTTGCATTCGAAAATTTAAATTAATGTGAAATTTGAATGTGCAAAAAAATCCAATTTATAGCAAGCGTACCTTGATCGAGGTGCGATCAGGGATGCCAAATGACAGATAGTTGTTGGGACAAGGATTTGCCAAGGATGCGCAAAGGAGACTATCAGTTTGTAACGTATTTTGAGTGCAAAGATTTCTCACGCTTTCAAGGCGCACAAAGTTTACGCCAAAAGGGTTGCAACCCTTTCGGTGACGCCCCCGCCTACAGTACAGCATCCCCTACCGCTCCCCCACTCCTTCTCCTGCTCTGTCTCTGCACGTTGCGTGTAAAGTCAAATAAAGCAACAAAGGCAAATAATAATTTAAAAGGTTTTGTTGACGTTTCGAACTGTTGTTGACTTTGCCGCGCGCGAACCAAACAGAAACACAACAGAAATCAAACAGTCGACATTCTCGTGCTGCCCAACCACCCGCAACCACCTTGGGAGAGGGGCAGGGGCAGGGGGACTGCCAGAGACTGTGCAAACAGAGACAGCGCTGCAGCTCTTCTCGAGAATCACTGACTCCTGACTCTGCCATTTCGAGTGCTTCATTATGATTATTTGCGGTTAAATTTTGTGGCGCTCTTAGACTCAAATAATGATTTGATACGGAAAGGATTAAAATTAAGCACAAACTTTGTCTGCCTGTCAGCGAGCAAGAAGACGAGGAAGAAGTTGCGCATTTGTTGATTAACTTTTTATTTGATTTATTAGCGCAAACAAAACGCAAAATGCTTTTGCGCGCCGCGTATTTCCGCTCGGGTCATGAACTCTACCAACCGCCAGTCTGACTCAATCTCTGCCCCAGCTCACCCCTTCCCCCTCCACCTTTCCCCCCTTAAACATTTTAAGCCAGGCCAAGTGCTTAGCGCGTTTAAAGTCGCGTAGTAGTTTAACGACAACGACGTGTTGCTGGCACACGCAGATTTCTATCTCTAAGATACAGATACTTTGAGTACCTACGCGCACTGACTACCTCGTACCAATGTGCGGGTGTTTTGCTAGCACAAACAATTAGCAGCTCTCTCGTAACTCAGCTAATACACACAGTCAGCGTAGAAATTGTTGGTAGAATCATTTCTGGCTCGAAAAAGTGAAAATTATGTAACCACTCGCAGTGTAATCAACATTCTGTTTATTATTTAACAAAGTATCGTAGGTATTTTAACAAATTTTTAGTTTAGAAAGTCGATAGAGGTAAGTTAAGTGTATTATAAATATATATTAAATTTTTGGAAATAAGGAAAACTGTGAAAAGAATTAAAATTTGTATACCGAATAGACATAGTAATTAAATTTTAACTCAAATAGCATTCTTCTATCAAATAGGTTGAGTTCTGGCAAACTTCTCGACTATCAAAGTATCCAAAATTTGCTTAGGAATATGTATGAATAATTTTTGATTTATTGTTAGCAAATAAAACTCAGAAATCTATTAAAATTTGAAAGAAAATTAGTATTAATGGAGACAGTAAACGTTATCTGACTTTTTGCAAATTGCAGACTTTTAAAATAGATCTAAGGCTTTAAACAACTCCTAGTTTATATGTGAAACTAACACCAATAAGCCACATAATTTAGTAACAAGCCTTGACTTTAAAGCATAAGTAACCTTTTATGTATATCCAATGATCTAAATTGTTGTTAATACTACTACATTCGTTGTTTATTATTTAATTTCCTTATATTCCCCGTATTATTTGCTGTGTAATAAAATTTGCAATCAATTTCTGCAACTTTCTCGCTCTTCTCAGATTCCGCTGTCTCCACTTTACCCCCGCCTGTGCTCAGGTGGGTGTCTTACGCACCCAGAAAGGTGTAAATCATGATCATGTCAATCAACAGCGCAAAACACACCTCGACTCCACTTGGTTCAGTTTGGCTTAAATTCACTTTTCATTCACTAAAAGGGGCACGAGAACCGCAAACGCAACAAGATGAAAAACTGTTGCAATTGTCGCGCCTACTTAAAAGACGCGTCTGCAGCAAGGAGGAGAAGGAGCAAAGAGGGGGAAGGGGTAGGGGAAGAGGAGCAGGCGGCAGTTTAAATAAAGCCTGGCTTAATGATATCCGTTTGGCAAGGCTCGTCTTGGCCCGTGGGCTGAAGACTCAGCAGACAGAGCGACCGATCTTTGTGAATGAAAGACAGACGACGATGATGATGATGATGAAGGCTTGTAATGAAGCTGCTCATGAGCATGGGCATGAATATGGGCATGCCCAGGCCCAGGGAGGTGCTCCAGACTCATTCATGAAGCTCACCTCAGAGTAGTTTTGTGTGTGTTGTGTGTGGCTGTAATCAGTCCACGCAATAAAATTGTTTGCAAGCCTGGTCGGGTTCTTTTTATTGGCATTGTCAATGCGTTGTTGCTGTTGCTGTTGTTGTTGTTGTTTTGGCTTTAAAGTTTTGTGTTTTTTGACAGCTTTCGAGGTGTGTTTTTTAGCCGGCTTTTGCCAAGATCTTGTCGCTGTTTGCCGACATCGCCGCATTTTCCTGCGTGGCAGTCACTCAAAAGTCTGTCGAAGTCGAAGTCTCAGCTCAAGTCTCTGTCTCCGTCTCAGCCTCAATCTCAGTTTCATTCTGTGTCTCAGTTTAAAGACCGTACCTCAAAAGATGTCAATTAAATTAATTATTGTTTCGGAATTCATTTGTTTCATTTTGTTGCCTCGTTTAATGCAATGCAAAACTGTTGCAAGCCAACTCTGTTCTTGGCCAAAAACCCAACACCTTAGCCAAGCATATATCTACTTTATTTTGTTGGCCAATTTTGTGTGTAACTTTCGGGTTGAGCTGAAAAGTATGTCAAGCGTTTGATACCCGCGTAATTCTTTGTTTAATTAATCGCCAGCCGCTGACATGTGGCTGGTTCCAGTAGAGCAACCCAGAGAGTGTCGAATTCAACGAGGGGTTGATAACAACTTTACCAGCTTTTGTAGCCTAAACAAGTCGGCTAAGGAATACACTTTAAATTGTATCTTTATCTACCACCTTTGGGTTAGATAAACCCAATCAAATCACTCGCATAATTCAACTTTATGGCTTAAACTATGATTTGTATCTTTGTTTTTGGTAACAGTTGTGTTACAGTGGCTATGCCCTAAGCAGGCACTGTAGACACTGCGATAGGGAACGATAGCACCGAACTCACTTTTACCACAATGACACATTTTCCGGCCCTGTAGGCGCGATATGCGCATAATTAATGAGCCTTTTATGGTTTATTGAACCGCAACAGCAACAACAAGTAGAACTAGATGAAGTAGAGGAAGAGCTGAGGGAAGAACTGAAAGAAGAACTCACGTTAACACGAAAAAGTCATGGCTATAAGTTGGCAGTTGCTTGCCATGATAAGCTGGCCAACAACAGCGGGTTGCGCTTGGCTAACTTCTTCTTCTGGCCAGGCCGAAAACTCAACACAACTAAAATTGGAGACTTCAACTTGGCACTTGACGGGGAAATTTATGTAGCCTCCTTTATGGTTATTAGTCTCTAGGTTTTTTCTGTTTTTCTTTTCTATTTTTTTGGGAGCACAGCTGGTGCCATGCTTGCTGGGAGTAACTGTTACAGTGCTCAGCTTGGATAATATTAGTTAGGCACAAGCGACGCCAGACAAAGCTGCTCTAATTGCTCTAATGCGACTTCCTCCCAGTGATGTCTCCCTTTCTCCCCTTTTCTCTCTGTTTCTCTGCGCAATCTCACACTCCCACTAGTCACTCGCTTTTCTCTGATTTACGCACTTGCTCGTAACTTCTACGAGCCATTAAAATTAATAATTTGCCAGCGAGATAATCAACAATTTTTATCAGCGCTTAATGAGAGCACAGGGAGTGAGAGGGAGCGAAAGGGGGAGCGGGAATTTTGAATTTTAATTTCAAGTGTTTTCTGAAATTAATTTCTGCATGCAACAAACCGCAACCCTTAACCTTAACCCAACGTAGCTCGCTACCCCTGCAACCCTGCCACGCCCCCGCCTCGCTTGGGTGTTGGGCGGACACTTGCAGATAACGTCGATTGTTGTTTTGTGTTGTTTCCTTTTGTTGCTGCTCATCATCATCATTTTATTTCATTTTATTTTTCCATAAATAAACTGCGTTGATTGTCGTCTCCGTCTGAGTTTGTGTCTCCCCCTTCCTCCCTCCCCTGTCACGTACCCAACCCCCTTTAACCCTTGCCCTTTTGTTATGGCCAGCCCCTTGAGTGCTTTTAAGCTGATGTCGCTGCGTTGATAAAACTGCAGACACAGCCCTACAATGAGCAGAGCACTCGTTCCGGACTAAGATGCCGGTTACGGGTCTGAGTCCGCTCCTGGTACCGGTAGACGCAACATTTACGGTTACGCTTCGTATCTTTCAAATTGTTGCCAGTTGCCTGATTGTTGATGGGCAGCCAGCGGCAGGAGGCGTGGCAGTGTCGCATGTGTGCTTAACAGACCGTTTGCCATTTTTGCATACACACACAAGCACACACACACACACTCATAGACACACACTGATTATATGGCGCCCACACACACGCATTTAATTGACTGTGGACATGTCGACTGTGGTGTGTTTATGGGTGCAGGTTCAAAGGATCTGAGCTCTGGGTTTCTGTAGCTCTGACACTTTGGGTTCGGGCTTCGGTCTCGGGTTCGTCGCTGCTGTGATTCCTGAGGTTTCTGTGTGGTTAAGTTTAAATACTCGACAGCCATCAACAGCGCATAAAACATTTAACAATATTATTACAAATAATATTGCACTCATTCGAGTGAGTGTCGAGTTATGTGCGAATGAATGAGAAGCGTGCGGCGAAAATATCATTGCATATCCACAGGCGTTCACCCGTTGGGTCAGTCGCTGAAGTGGAGGACTAGAGAGGGTGAGTGGTGTTTTAATTAATTTAAAGTATGGGAAATTTAAGATCTAGTAGAACTTTTGGTACGTTTAATTACGAGTAGAAACTACAGAGTTTCTTGCTTATATAAAATATTATTTAATAGTTTCTTTGTGTTTTTATGAATATTATTCTATCATATTATGTTCCATAATTAATTTATATTATATACTTTAAGCTCTTCTAAGCAAATGTCTATTAAGAACTTAATTTCCTGCTAAAAAATTAGAATGAAATGAAATGTAATGAAGCAAACACGTTCCCACTCTCCGCTCCGCCCACCAACAGCCCAGCACAATTACCAAAGGCACCGCCAAGGACTACAAAAAGCGACACCACGACGACACCACGATGTCATAACGCTCCATGGACAACTTTAGCGGGTTCAAGAGAGTCCAACACCAACTGAATTGGCTTACGCACGTCCGCAGTCGGTTCAGTCATCTCTTCCTTACATCTACGCATAACTACAGTGAATGCTCTTCTTTTTTGTAGTTGTCCCCCAGTTCCTTTTCTCTATTTCTTTTTGTTTCGGGCCTTGAAATGGGATTGGGTTGGGGAACATGTCAGTGACAATCGCGCAAAAGAGAAACCTTCAACGACACGTAAAAATTAAAACACCAACGCATTTATTTTTTATGAAAGCCAAGCAGAAGCAGAAAAAAACCATCCATACATCCATCCATCTATACATCCATCTATCCATCCATCCAGCTGTCCATCTGTCCATCCATTCAACGATGTGTATTGCATTTTGCTTATAATCTCTGCTCTCTTCTCTCGTTGGGGCGGGAATTGTGGAAAAGGCATTGTATTGAGTGCCACTAAAAATGTTGAGAAATGTGCGAGTGCCAATGTGTAGAAGTGTGTGTGCGTGTGTGTGTGTGTGTAAGACGGAACGTAATTGTTGTTGTTACGTACAAAGTCAACGCTCCTTCTGTGGCAGCACGCACGTTTTTCATTCAAACGGACGGAGGTACAGTCGGACGGACAGACGGACCGACTGTTGCTGGCGGTTCACTTTTTTCATTTTACGTATCAGCGCTCATCGTTGACAACAGCGCACGAATGAATGGCCCAAACTCAGACCCAACTCAGACCCAAACCTCAATCCCAAGCCCGTGTACCTTTGCCAGTTTCCGATCCCATGGACATGGAGCAGTAGCTGGAGGCTAAAGGGAGAACTCACTGTACTGAGTCGCTGCTGTCGCACAGCCGCAAACCAAACCGTTGATCACGTTTGGCGCAGGCTTCCGGTTAATGTGAGACAAGCCACAGTCACAGCCAAAGCCATAGGAGCAGTTATCACTGACTGCCTTTGGTCATACAGCAAACTGACTGACGACTGTCAGACAATACACTGAGAGAAACTGAAGTAGAGACAACAGCTGATTAAAGGAAGCAAACTTGAGTATATTAACTAGTTTATGATTCAGAGAAGACTTCAGTTCTAAGTGCTGTGACTTCTGCTTAGAAGGAAGCATTGTAGTTACATTGACAGACCACAAGACACTCTTCGAAAGTTAATAAAACAACTAACAAACTAATCTACCCGATCTTGAAACTATAAGAAAGTTGGCCAGAATATGTACCCCATTTGAGATAATTATTCCCTTAGGCGCACCGTATACACCTTAAGCTAAAACTATTTCTTTCTGCCAACTATTTTCTCTCAGTGCATTCAACTCCCGCGCACGTTGACGGATCGCAACGCACGCGCGTCTCCATTGCCAAGTGTAAGAAATTAAAACGTTCCCAACTTGGACTTTGTTTGGCTTGCTACGTGTTTGGCAACCGGCGACGATCCTCAATTTATTTATTGTATTTTTCTAGCTATTTTTTTCAGTATGTGTATTTCTGTTTTTTATTATTTCTTATTCTTCTTTCTTTGTTTTGTTGTGTCGAACGCGGGGGAAGTCATAAATTATGTAAGAGTGCCCCCTGCCCCCCCGCTCTCCACCCCCTCACGGAGAATCTTGCGCTGCCTCTTCTTTTTATGAGCTGTTCTTTTCATACGCTCTGCTCTGCTCTCTGCTCTGATCTGAGGTAATTGCAGCTGCACGGTTTCTTATCAATCAGCAAAGGGTCAAAATTGTTTCTTTATTTATTTTTTTTGTTGGTCAGCTCGTAAATGTTTTTGTTTCGGGAGCTGTTTACGACACACGACGACAACAAATGCTCTGACGACAACTTGTCTATTGCTCACAATGAACTCGAGATACAGATACAAATGTATCTGAGAGTCAAGCAACTCGCAACTCGCTGCTGATAAGACAAAGCGCTGCAAAAATATGCAAAACAGACAACTCTCTGACGACTTTAAGGCCTGATAAGACACAAATACAAACAAAAAGACAGCGGCAAACAAAAGAAAAACATTTAACAAGTTGCACAAAACATTTGCAAAGCCCCCTTAGGGCGGGCTGGGGGTGGAGTGGGCGTGACAGGGGGGAAACTGGTGGGCAGGGGGAGCACAGTAGCGACTGTCAAACAACTTAAAGTCTCATTTATCATCTGGAGTTCGCAGTGTGAACTTTAAACAAAATCAAAAAACAAACACACACTTAAACACACACACACTCACACACACACACACACATCCCAAAAAAAGGAAATTGCGTGAAAACTCATAATTTTTTGCATAATTTTTTGACTCTTGTGGATTGGGCAGAAGTTTGCGGGGTGTGGCAGTGGGCAAATGAGACATAAATATTGAGTCGCTGCCAAGACATGACCTACAGCAAAAAACACTGATCAACAAGTGGCACACACACACACACTCGCACATACAGACAGTGAGCACAGCATAAAAATGAATCGCAGACAAGAATGAGAAATCCATAAGTCAATTTTCAAAAATTATGCAAAATTATTTAAATTGTGACGACGACGTAGCCAAAAAATCAACAGGAGCAGCGTCTCTCTCTCAGCCACTCTCTCTCGCTCTCTCCTTTACTACCCCTCTCTCCCACTCCCTCTCATGCGCTGTCTCTGCGCTGCTCTGCATGCAAATGCGAAACGGAAATGGCAAACAAACCATAATGTGACGACGACGCCGGCTGCGAAGTCGACGTCAGCGCATAAGCAACAACTTCCGCTGCCAGCGTCAGCGCTGCGTCGACGTCAGCTTCAGTTGTGCCAAAATGAAGTTCTTCTTCTCTCGCTGTTTTTACTGTTGTTGTTACAGCTGGAATTTATTGCGGCTCTTGTTGCTGTCTCTGCTCAGTCGCAGCCGCTGCTCAGTCGCTGCCTCTGCCTCGGCTGCTGCTACTTGGCTGGTGAGCAGACAAAATCGTATGCAAATCAGTCGCCGCTGTGGCAAGCAAAAGTTCAGCGTACGCTTAACTTTCAGCCGACTAAACTGGGCATGCCCCCTCTTACCCCTTCCCCTAAAAACCCCCTTTGCTTACCTCAAGCTCCCCGCCCCTTTTGGGGGCAGGCAGCGCGCATGAGCGCCGACATTGTCTGCCTCATTTGCGCCAATTTTTCAGCATAAAAATCGGAGTGCAAAATAAAAAGTTGACGCCTCAGCGTTGTCCCCACCCCCCAGTGGGCTACCCCCTCTTCCTCCTCCCCGTTTTTACTCCCTTTTCCTTGCCTGCCTCATCTACTCTCTCCGTTCGTGCCACATTTACATTTTTTACTGCTGTTCAACTTATTTTCGCATTTTGTTGGTTATCTCTCTCTCGCTCTCCCGCTCTCTCTCTCGCGCTCTCTTTCTCCCTCTCCTTCCTCCTGTTTGTTTTTGCTTTTTTTACATCGATTTTGCATAATTTTTCAAGGTCGTCAGTCGACGGCGGGTGTTGCATACATTAGCATGTTTGCCGACGTTGCAAGGCGTCTCGTTGCCAGTTGCCAGTTGCCAGTTGACGGTTTGTGCAACAAACTCGACAATCGCTTCGAGTCCCCACAGCAGCAAGTTGAAGTTGTTGCCACAGTTTTGCATAGTTGGCATATTAAGCAAATGTTATGTTCAGTTTGTTGATTTGCTGTGATTGCGGCACCGCAACTAACAGCGACTGCGGCATGTGGCAAGTCGTCTTGAGTTGTTCGAAAAGTGAAAATGAATTCTAACGGCATGGACCTAAATTTCACTACTTACTAGGAAACAAAATAGTTTAAAGAAGCTAAATGGAGTTAATTTAACTAAAAATAAATTATAACAAATTAAATTTAAAAAATAAAAATAATAAAAAAATAAATTAAATTTGAGTTACTTTTTGTTAAGAAATAAATAGGTGTATAATAACAAAGTTTGAACCTATTATAAAATCTGTATTCTATGTTCTCTTATATCCAAGTATTTAATAAAATATCCAAAACGAATATATTAAAATTTAAAATTATTCTGTGTTTCTGATGTATAGAGATATTTTCGAGTATAGAAGTAATGTTAAAAAATTATAAACTTTATATGTTCATTAAAATAATGAACACTTTTATAAAGACCTTTTAGTCAAAATTGTGTGTCATTTTAGAGTATTCATTTATATGATATTTTGAATATGTAATTTATAATTCTAAATATATATATTTAATTTTGACATTAAATTCAACTTAGACCTGACTTTATACCACATTCTATATCGTCTTTAAATATACTCTTAAAATGATTTTTAAAACAAGACAAGGCCATGAGAAATATCTTTAATTATTTGGACTTTCAAACTTTATAAGGGTTTAAACTTACAGTTTGTAATTTGCACATTAAATTAAAGGAAATAAGGTAAAGGTTAATAATAAGTAGATATTCGATAAATTTCCTATAAAATCCTTTATTCCATTTGCTTCTAAAACTTCTAAGACTTCTATGTGCTGACACTGCACACACCGTTTTCAGAACTAAATTCAGTCTCAAATAAATTCCTATCTTACGATCTGTTAATCTAGTCAAATTATAGAATTTTCGTGTTTTTTCTCACACAATATTAATAAAATATTTAGTATATTAAATTGATTTGTTGTAGCTGCTGTTCTTGTGGCTCAGTGGCTAGTGGACTGAGTGTGTGTGTGTGTGCCTCTGTGTGTGTGAGTGTTGTGCCTGTTGTGGCTGTTCTGGCTGCATTTCAAAAACCACTTTGATCGCCAGGTGCGCATTGAAGTTGTTCTGGTTCTCCTTGTTGCTAGTTTCTGTGGCAAATAGTGTTCTCGTTGCTGTTGTTGTTGTTGTCGTTGTTGTTGCCTACCTGTGATTAGAGGCAAAGAAAAAATGAAATAGAAATAAATGCATGTATATATTTTGGAACCTTGTTAAATGTCACCAAGTGGTATGCGACCTGAAATTTGATAAATCGCCGAAATGCGTGTGCGTTAAGCGACATCAAGATCGGCAGCTAATTTGCCGATATATACACATAACTTAGTCTTATGCTGGCAATTTGTGGGCCTTGAGATTGAATCAGTTAAACTGTATCAATAAATGCAACCAGTTCGCAAAAGAACCAGTTTAATTGACTGCGCACAGAACCAACTAACCAAAAACCCCATAAAAATAAACTCACAATTCTAAGTGCAATTTCTCTGCGCTGACAAAATGTTATTAATTGCACTAGGAACAATGGGTTTAGTTTTCTTGCCACTACCAAATCTTTAGGCCAATTCCAAACTCTGTGCCTTGCGTGATTTCTGCTGAACGCCCGCAAAGTGCTAATAATTGGAAGCCAATACTGCTCCTAAAGAGCAGACAATGGAACACGCCAGATTATTATCGATCAGCAGACGGAAAACGATAGCCAAAAAGAGGGAATGGGGAGCAGGGAAGTGGTAAAAGGAAGCTGCAAGGACAGACGCACCTTGACCAAAAATAAAAGTAAGAAGAAACGTCTGCTTATTGCCCGGCAGCATAACAAAATAATTTGTGTACCTGTGTGTGTTGCTGTGTGTGTACCTGTGTGTGCTCCCCGTGTGTTTGTGTCTACTGCTCAAGGTGTCCAGGCTGAGGTGTCTTTAGCTACCCCAAAAAAAGTTCAATGCTGTTCACCTTTGTCAGCGTTCAACTGAGCGCGTAAATGCCATAAAAATTGTTTCAGCCACGGTAATTAGTTGTTGTCCTGTTGAAGTTGCAGTTGCCGTTGCCGCTGCCACTGTGGCAAGGTGTTTCTTACCATTTAGCCCTCTGGCTCTTTGCTGCGCATGCAGCGATCGGAGTGATCGTAGCGATCAGAGGTTGTAATTCATTAACGCTTCGTTGGCCGCTGACACGGCGAGAAAGTATGCGATGTTTTTTCTTATTTTTCTTTTATTTTTCCTTTATTTAGACCATCTTTG
Source organism: Drosophila dunni (assembly GCA_018152125.1). NCBI lineage: Eukaryota > Metazoa > Arthropoda > Insecta > Diptera > Drosophilidae > Drosophila > Drosophila dunni. Next base: position 6,266,116 of record JAECXC010000286.1, read on the forward strand.
TTATCAAGGGTGCACGAGGAGAGTGCAGCTGCCAATTGGTAACAGGTTCAAGCCAAACGCCAGTTAGATGTGGAGTCTACAAGAACTAGAATTTAGACCCTTTAGGCCTTAGTTTGGCTCAAATCAAGCTGGCAAACAAATCAAAAGACTGTGAAAAGTGAAGAACTGTTCTTAACTGACTGATGAAGAAGAAAGGGCAGAAGAAGCAGCAGACTCGTACTAAAATTCCAATGAAAATCGAAAATGCCGACAACATTTCAAGTGCGAGACTTGGAATTGTCGTGTTAGACTTTCAGGCATTTCGAATGTGGCCAGCAGCGCCCAAAGATTCCAAGCTATTTATGAAGAGCAAACAGAGACCGAGGAGTTGGAGGAGCTGGAGAAACAAGAGAGCGAAGTGAGATGAGAGTCTGGAGATGTGAACTGAGAACTGAGCACAGAGGACGGAGGACGGAGCGTGCAAACAGTAATAAAAACATGACGACAACAACAGCAATTTAAACAGAGGAGAGCAGCAGTGAAGGAGTGTGAGAGAGAGGGGAGAAGGGTAGAGAGAGAAAGAGAGACACAAGCCAAACGTGGCCAGAGCTGAGACGACATAAAAGGTCAACAATTACTTGGCTGTCTATATGCCTGACTGACGAATTGTTTGGACTGTCTAAACTTTGGCTACCAAAGAGTCTAGCTCGACCACAGCGAAGACATCGACAATAACGTCAACAGCAACAACAGCAGCAACAGCAGCAACAACAGCAACAACAGTAACAACAACAACAACGACATCGACAACAACTGACACAGACGACGACGACAAACAAGGCCCAAACAATTGTCAACGCTCTCGACGAGCGTTTAGAGCAAATTGTGGGCCATGTTGTAAGTTGCCAGTCGAAGACCCATTCAGAGAGTGCCCCGCCACTCCGCTCCCCTAGGCTAAGGAGGTGCAGAGGGAGGGGGGGCTGCAGTTGGCAGGCACGCACATGTAAACATCAATAAATCAATTAGGCAAGCATTGGCAATACAAGCCAAGTGAATGGTTGCCAAGCCAATAGAGTCGGAGTAGGGACGTGGAGGGGAACGCAGCGGCAGCTGTGGAGGCTTCGTTGAGAAGCTGAGGAATTCAGCGCCAATCGTAGTCAACAAAAGTGTGACAATATTTCCATGAAATTGTTCATTAACCGCTTGGCACACATTGCACTTGGCCAGCAGCTTCCCAAACCCAAACCGAAACCCGAACCCAAACCCAAACTGAAATCCATCAAAAACCTTTCTCATTTCCATGCCACAACAATTTCTGACAAGTTGCAACTTGCAACTGCTTGCACACTAATTGCTTGCATCAATAGTTGCTGACATCTCTGGATGGAGTTCGAGTTCGAGTCGGAGTTGGAGTTGGAGTCCAGCGCCAGCCTCGCATTATTTCATCGGAAGCCTCGCATAGCTCACGTTTGTCCGACAATTCAACGGAAGTTCTTGTCCTACCCCCCTAACCCCTGTCCCCCTTCTCCTTTCTACCCCTCGGTGCAGGTGTGAAGATTAGTGCGCCTCAAAACTGATGCATTGATACACTTGCTAGAATTCCTGGAATTCTTTCTTCTCCGCTCCAAAGTAAACCCATTTACAGTAACTTGGCATTTTGAGGAGGAAATTGGAAATCGTGTGGTGCCAAAGGTGTGTGCTCAAGCAGACTGTGTGGCGGGAGTGATTCCAAGGGAGAAGGGGAATTCTTATTTAACAATAGTCTTTATTTAATACACTTAACTACTAATTTGTATAGCTTAAACTGTGTAGATTTCTGTGTTTGAAACTACTAAGCTAATTTTAATCAAGGCTTTACCTCAAAATACGCCCTGGCAATCCCTAACCGTTAACAGCACTCATATCAAGCTTTTGTTTTATAGTTGGATCTAAAATTTATAGAATTTCTACTCCGTTATCATAATTTTCTACTACTATTTTTATAATTTATACCACTACTTTTTTAAATTCCAACATTTTTTACTACTTCTATAGTTTCTACTACTATTTACTACTATTGCTGCTCTAATTTGTACTATTACCATAGTATCTACTACTATTTTCATATCTACTACAATTACCAGAATTTTTATATTTTACTTTCTTTTTCTTTTCTATATATATTACTACTATATTCTACTAATATTTTAGACTTTATAGTAATACATATTCCTACAACTAATATTAATGTCTTTTCCGACAACTATTTCTGCCCAGTGCACTCTAAATTAAACTCCGTTAATAAAACACATGTCCTACTAAATTTATTTACTATTTCCAGACCGCAGCCAATACCGTAAAATTTGCCTCTTATATACAGAAAACTAATCGTCTTACTGTAAGGACTTTCCTTTCTGTAGGTCCAACAAAATCAGCCTTCCCCCATTGGTGAAAAGCGACAACAGCGTCTGCTTCGATAACAGTTCGATAGTAATGGCAACACTCCTTTTTTGCAGCAACACACAATGGCTGCCTCATTGCACCTTCCACAGACGAAACATGTAACAAAATCAAAGCGCAAAATGACAGCCGTAAAAATTATAACAAAACTTCTGACTTTTCTGCGGAGAATGAAGCGGGAAGCGGCAGAGGAGGTGGAGGAGGAGGCTATGTTCGTTTTGCCAACATTTGCAGCCAATCAAGCGGGCCAAAATCAGACAGACGGAGTATAGGCCAGAACAGGCGAGGCAACACCGCGAACAACAGCAACAACATGTGTTGCACATTCAACGCTCTCGTATTCCCATATGCCCCAGGGCTGTTGCTGCTGTTGCTGTTGTTGCTGTTGCTGCTGTTGTTGCTGTTGCCGCTGACATGTGGTAACGCGGTTTTGGTTTTGGTTTCGGCGCGGTCTTGTAATGCGTATTCAATGTTCCCGGACCGAGAGACAGACACATAGACAGAATGACGGGCTGACGGGCCGAGTCCTCCATTCTGACCCCCAGACGAGGCAGGACACACAGAGTTGCCACCGCTGTTGCTGTTGTTGAGTTTACCACATTATGCGACGTTCGTTGTGTGGCATGTCGCCTTTGATTGAGTTTGAGTTGAGCCTTGCCAGCTTTTCACGACGCGTTTTTGACATATCCTTCTCCCACTCCCCTTTTCCCTCCTCTGCTGATTTTCCCTTGTTTCCCCCTTTTGGCTGGAAAAACTTTGAAGCGTGTTAAAATGTTTGATTTTGTCCGAATGTCAGTTACAGCTGTTTTCCGTGTATTGCAAGTTTCTCTACCGCTTGATGGATATTTGTTTTGCACAGTAGCTAAACCTATGAGAATTGCAAAGAGAGGCGCGTTAGTATTATAAAAGATTGTTATTTTGTTTAGAGCAGTGTTGGGTATTACTGAGAGTAGATTTAATTAGCAGTACCCACCAAAATGTGAAGTGCCTTAATGCTGTTGGCCACCATAAACTGCAGATACTTTAGCGGTTTTCTGTTTTGCATGTTTGGCGTGTCCTTTTGAAGTGGTTACGCTAATGTTGGCCCTACTCACCACAGGAGCACTTTTATTGGCTAGCCATAGTTTGACTGGGTGTTTGTCTAGCGTTAATTTACGACAAGCCCTTTTTGGTCATGGCTACTGCACTCGGCTACCCCGCTGCCAACTGCAGCCAGATGCAAAGCGGTTGCCATGGATTATGGCCCAAAAAAGGAAGGGAAAGAGGCAGGAGGACAACAAGAGGAACTGCTGAGTGCGTCTGAGTGCCACCTGATGTTCGTGGTCGATAACGATTTATGACACCAAACAGCACAACAACCAGGACACCCTGACAGACGGCGCTTGTTGTCAGTTTGACATTGCGAGTGTCCTTTAGCTGGATGCCACTGCAACCACAACCACCAAGGATATGTGATCGCGTCTTAGATGCTTATCGGGCAGGAAAGAAGCAGGCTAAAGGGTAACGCCGTTAACGGAAGTCTATTGGGTTGGGCCTAGACTTGGCCTGGTTAGTCTGAAGGTTAAGCAGGTGCATCTCACAAACTAGACGCTGTCTGCAATTACCCGACTACACTGTAATTCAAGTCATTTAATTTAGTCTACACGACTTGTCAGCGTACATTCCATATAGTAGAAACATATAGCCAACTGGTAGTCGACAGTTTCAAGCCTTATCTTCAGTATTTTCAGTTTTTTTTCTCTGCTTGACAATCACATGGAAAATTCTTTTCGCAAACAAGTTTTACCCGTTTTCAGAGCACTCGGTGGCTCTGTGTGTGGGGCGCGAAATAAAGTAAATAAATTTATTTATATATAAAAATATATAACTAGGTATATTTGTGTATAGAAAAGAAACCTGAACTCGCTTGATTTATAATGGAAAACATGAAAAGCTTTGCCGGGGGAATTTTTTAGCTGGAAAAATCACAAATATTTGTAGCGGCTTAATTAAAAAGCATAAATTACAGTACTCGACATATTAGGCTGACGTTCGTGCCTTTCCCCCTTTCTAATTTTTCACATTTTCCTACAGTTTTTCTCGCTCTGCTCCTCTTTTTTAATTTTTCTTCATATTTTATGTCTCAATTTTTGCCGAACAGCAGGTGCAAAAATGTGACTTGGCCTAAACCAAACGCTAAGGTTAAACCTAAACTCGAACCCTTTTTTTTTTGTTGGGTACTACAATTTGCCACGCTGCCAATTCTGGGTACTCCCCCCGCCCACAAGTCTCTACAGGGCACTATAATTAACAGCTGTTGGCTGGACCTTCCTGCAGGGGGAGTGGATCGGGTTAGGGTTCGTGGTCGGGTTCGGGGTCGGCGTCGGGATCGAGGTAGGTATTTTTTCGAGCTTATTCTGGTCGTTCGACAGGCGACTGCAGCGTAAAATTATGCAAATTTCTTTGTTGCTTTGCGTGTCAATAAACAATTTTTGACCTACATAATTATGCCAAATGCCGTGCCATGAAAATCTCTAAGCTCAACAGGAGTAGGGCAGAAGGGTCGCAGGGCACAGCCTGAAAAAGGAAGCCAGCAAGTGGCATAATTATTTAAATTATGAAGGACGAAGCGACGTCGTTTCTAGGGACGAGTACAGGGAGGAGTACGACATCGACGCGTGTTTCTCGAGTGCCAAGAAAAGAAAAAAGAAAGAAATGCAAATGCGACTTAGTTCCGGCACAGCTTCTATGCTTTGGGATTATCCGACGAGACGCTGATCTCAATTTGCATAATTATTGGACGCCTAGCGAGACGACTTCTTTTTCAGGTTAACCCCCTGGGCAACTGGCGGCGTCTAACGATCCGTTTGATCGGTCGGTCTCTCAGGACTTGAACTTGGATCCCCAAAAAACCTAAGAACTAAAATAAAAAGTTGTACCTGCTTTTGGCCAAGAGAATTTATGGGCCAAGAGCTGACATGCGTGCAACAGCCAACGAAATTGGTATAACATTCTATTGGCTTGGAGAAAGGGGAGGGGAAAGGGAAAGGTAAGAAAGTCAAACACTTTTCTACTCGGACTTTCTCCCAGACTCAACTCACGGCTGGACACTTTTTATCCATTATGTTTTTGTCTCTTTGGAGTTGGAGTTTTCTTAGTCAAATTGTCCATAAATTTTCGACTCGACGCGGCTTTTTCTTCGGCTTCTTCTGCTCTTCTTCTTCGTGATCGCATTGTAATCGCAGGGATCCCAGGGTCTGCCAGATTTCTGTACGCTGTAATGGACCATCGTGAACCGTCGATAAAGTCTTTATTGATTTGTGACCTCTAATAATAGCGTTTAGCTCAGCTTGTACCGATATCAATGACCTTTTTTCCCTATCTTGCTCTCGGACCCTCTCAGCGGTGTTGAAATCAACTTCTAAGGACTGCGACCGACAACGCATCCCAAAAATGTATAAAAAACTGTAGACTCCATGCCCAAGTTAATTATGTATTTGGGTCTTCAGACTGTGTCTAGTTTTAGCAGGTGTGGCTAGTGCTTAGTTCGTTCTAACTACTCATGAGTAGCCCTATCAATTAGCAAGCTGCGTTTCTAAACTAGTCACACTGCAAATGGCTGACTCACAGCCAAAGCTATGAATCATTTGTAGAGTGCAAAAAACTACATATACTATATAGTATATACTAGATATGTAGGTATGTTTAAGCGTTAACTTAAGTATCCAAGTATCAATAGACGTTTTGATAAATGAGCTTAGATGCGATGTATTTGTTTTCGGTTTTCGGTTCGGGCCAACAACACAGGCAGACGAACAGTCGACCAAGTCGAAAGCATCTCAAAATTCCACAATCAAATTGGCCGGCAGCTATGGGCCAAGCAAATAGCAAATACAAAGCTTAAAACACGCAATCAGTTAACAATTTACAAGCACGACAAGCGATTGCTCTATAAATTCCTAGAAATGCTGAGGAAATTCCCGGAACTACAGAATTTCCCAACAACCCGAACTGATTTGTATGTTAGTTTTAAAACCCAAGAGTGTCTTAAATAAATATTAATAAAAATAAATGTGTAAGTGGGAACCCATAAACAAGAAGTTATGTTAATAAAAATAAAATACAAAAAAATTTAATAAATTTTAAATTTCCTTCTTCAAATTTTTCTTCCTTTTCTCCAACTCCTAACTCCCATTAAACCCCCTCATATAGTCCATATACCCCACATTATTTAAGCTCATAAACGTAGCGCTTTGTTTTTGGCACTAGTCAACGCTGTTGGCCAGATCAAAGTGCGCTGTCCAGCTTGACTTAACTTGGCTTGTAGTTAATGATAGCTCCCCGTTTGCTTGTTTGCTAATCAAAGATCGCAGCTTCTACAAAACAGTTAGCAGTCGTTTCTACTTGGATTTGGGGGGGTTTTGTATTTTAGCCGCTTGAGTACCGTAAACTATTTGTCCAAGTTTCAACTACAAGACTTGATGGTCTGTTGGTAACCCAACTCACTAACTCTCTGGGACAGTGGCTTCTTGACGTCATCAGCAACTCTCTTTTGTGTGGTTGTGTCTTGATATCTGCGCGAAATCAAATGCCATCGAGCCACAAAAAACTTTCGATCGAATTTTATGTATTTATTTCAAACCCAAAATCAAGAAAAACAAAATAAATAAACGACGCAAAAACAAAAGCCAGAGACGGCGACGGAGACGGAGACGGAGTCAAGTCGGAGCTGGAGTCAAGTCAGGCCAGACAACGGCCAGCGGCAACGCATCAACAACAACAACAACAACAACTTGACTGGAAACCTGAAATGTCTCAACACTTGGACCTCCACTGAACACCAGCAACAACAGCAACTGATCGCTTCGATCGAAGCGTGCAATCGTCTTACACACACACACACACACACAGACAGACACACGCACACCTCTACACACACCTGTACACACCTGAACGAGGCGCGTTTCTAGTCGCGCCAAAGTAAAGGTCTACCGGTGGACATAAATTTAGCTGTAATGCGACAGGTGTATTTTTTATCTATGGAACGGCATAAAACGAGCGACGCCTCAGTCGCTGTCGCTGCCACTGTCGCTGCCTACGTCGCTGTCGACGTCACTGTGACTGCGCATGTGCAACGCATTCAAACTTTGAAATAATATGTGTATAAAGATTGTTGTTGTTATTTGAATGTGAAATAAATTCTCGATGGCTCCAATGTGGTGCACATTGTGGTGCCCACTGTGCAGTCCGTCCCACTGTACCACTGTCCCACTGTCCACCCAACTGTCGCTGCTGAGACAAGTTGGCAGCGCTGTTGTTGTTCATCATAAACAACTTTAAAGCCGATCAAAGCTTCGTTTGCTTGCAGTTTCCATTATTTACCCACAATAGCCGTTGATTAAAGCGTTTTTATTTTTTCTTTTTTCGTTTTTGAAATCTGTTAGTTTCCGTGATGGCGATTTGAATCTACTCCAAGTTATTGCACAAGCATTCGATTAACCGCAGCCAAGGACAACGAGAGAGAGATCTCACAGGTGTGTAACCGGTGATAGCTGATAACAAATCAAACAAATCAGCTGCTCGCTGTCAGCCGACGAGTGGGAATGGATCACTGCGGAAATGTAACTGCCAGTTTTGAAAAACCAACTTTAAATGTAGATTTATTAATAAGTTATAGTTAGTTACAGAATATATAAGCGAAGGAACTTAAGGAAGAAAATTTAATTAAAACATTTAATAATGAAAACATGAGTAAAAGGTGCAAATCTTTGAAATTCGTATATTTATAAAGCATAATTTAAACAGTTAATAATTTTTTAAAGTTATTTACCCACATTTAAAGCAGTTTCTTAGTATAAATCTTAACCATATAAATTATAAATAACAGAAATTAACACCTGCGTTCAAAACAAAAAAATTTCCCTTAGTTTCTTAAACATTAACTAAATATTTCTGATTTGAATTTGTCATTAAAGTAATTTATCCACATAGCATTTAAAAACACTTACTGAAAGTAACTAAAATTCAAGACAAGCCAATCATATAAAACCAAGTTATATGACAATTTCTTCCTATATTTTATTGTAATAATTAATTAAACTATAAATACTTTTTATTTAATTTAATTTATTAGTTGCTCTTCACGCACCACCGTTGCTAAACAGTCACTGATCTGCTGCAATTTTAATTTTTTTCGCATGCTGCATTGTGATATTATTTGCAGATTATAACTAGATAGTGATTCTGTTACATTGGTTGCTTTTGTTTTGCTCTTCTTTTGAGATAAAGGTAAGCTTACGCAGAGTTCGAATTAACAGTGGTAATTTTTTTCTTATCTCTTAAGTTTACCGTTTGAAAAAATTACTCATATTGTTGTTGTTGGAAATAGAACAAAACTTTTTTTTTAATAGAGAATAAAATTCTCCTTCACACAAAATACATTGGTATGCGTTCTCTTAAGTAGTATTGATAATAAAGAGTGCTAAACATTGCGCACAAAAAAAAACCGTGTTGGAATTATTAGTGGTTGGGGCTCGCAGTAACAAAATCTGATATTTGAACATATGCGATTTACAAGCTGACAATAATTAACCATAGCAAAAATAAATATATAAAAAAAAGGAGATGAATTGAGAAAAAGAGCTGGCTACTTAGGAGAAGTGAAGAGAGTACGACATATGTCTAATACAGGAAAACTACCACCAGGAAGCACTACTAAGCCGAGAGTTAAAAAGAGACAAAGAGAGAGCGAGAGCGAGACAGGGCATAGAGCACCACATGGGTGTATTGATGATGGTTTATGTTGAGCAGGAAAAAACCCAAAAGTAAACACACACAATTTGCGATTTTTATTTGCAATCAATCATAAAATAAACTGCCTGTCGTTGTCTCGCTCTGAATCTCCCTCTCCCTCTCACTCTTTGGAGCGCATTGAAAGACACAGAAATGGAAACAAAGGGAGCGAGCGTGAAAATGCGACTAAGGCGTGGAAGTGCGGATTACCGCAGTTCGCAGCATGTGATCGATCGCCTGACCAGCAGCCAGGACAGGCACAGAGACTGGGAAGAGGAGTAGCAGGAGGAGAAGGGTAGGGGGACAGGCCCAATAGATGCCGCATGTGACACGTTTTGCTGCTTAAGCCGCAACGTTGGCGGCACAGGAAGTGTGGCTTGTACTCGACTTTTGTGGCCCAGAAAATGAGGAGCCAAGACCGCGTCGGACATGCAAATGCGGCTTAATTAACTTGTTGCACGTCGCCTCAGTTCGCCTCGAAGACGACACGCATGCGCACTCTACAAGCGTCCACTGTCTACAGTTTGCTGTCTCCAATCTACAGTCTACAGGGTCTACTACAAGCACAGGGGTCTTTGAGTTCATTGCAGCCTCAAATTGAGCCAAACAAAACACAAAACACGGCCACCAAATCAGCGCCAAATTGAAGACGGCCGCACAAGGTGTCCACTGGAGTGACTCCAGTCCACTGCAGCCAGAGTTGCCAACTAATTTCCCAAACTGTTGCCTCATTTACATTTTGGCGCCAGTGTCTTTGGGAGAACTTTGCGGATTGCGGATTCCTTTATTTTTAATTAATTCGATATCACAGTTGCGTTTTTTTTTCGGCTACTGGTCTTTACTTGAGCTACCCTTTTGGGCCCGTCCGATGCGATACCATTTGCATTTGGACAGTAGACACTCAGACAGTTGGACAGAGGGACAAACCGTTCAGACCGTTCATCGATACGAATTTCATTCAGAAATAATTTTTATGTCCAAATGTTGTGAGGTTGATGGCGGTTTTTTCTGCTGCTGTTTTGGCCTTATCCTTTTGCACTTCATTTGCATAAACGGCATGAAATAAAATCAACAGTTGCAGAATCAACAGACAACAGACAGAGACAAACACGGAGCGACAAACAGACGATCGGACAGTGGAACGGTGGAACAATCGTACCCGTTTCCAAAACGACACTCGACAGGTAGCAGATACCTGACCATCAAAAAAACTACAAGAAACGCAAATAAAAGAGAAAATATAAAAATAATAATAAAAAACAAAATTGTGTCGCATCGCAGCAGATAAAACGATTTTGGCTGCGAGTTGGTTGGTAAATAACTGGCTCAGATTGCAGTTGTTTTGCATTCTTGGCTTCTGTTGGCAGCCCGATTTGATGGCCCAGATTAGGCAAATGTGGCCAAAACACTTCAAGTCACTAATATGCCATTGGCAAGTGATTATATGCATATTAAATTACGAAAGCTATAGCTCAATCAACACGTTTAGTGATAGCAGTTTGGATTTGACTTTAAGGATTTAAAGTTAATTTAAAAGACACTTAAAGGAGTACTGGGGTCTAATGGGTTTTACTTTTCAGTTAAGTTATAGTTTAGATTTAGGGAAAATTTAGTTTATGAGCACTGTCTTACTTTTGGCATACTATGTACTATTACTTCTCGGTTATAATACTTAACCAAAATCAGAACTGATTGGGTTAAAAAGTTCTTATAGAAAACTTTTGGAATATTTCCTATAACCCAAATTCTTAAAATCTTGGTATATATAAAAGTAAGTGTGTCACTTTACAGTAACCTATAGTTCCTTACTTATGATTCCTTTTTAAAGAGTCATTCAAACTATTTAAAATAATTCAAATTATATTAAAGCTATTTAAGTCATTATAGATATTCTTTGTAGTTTAAAATAAATGTTTTATTTATCCGACTCCCCTTTCTTAGCATTATTAAATGAAACATTATTTCCTTTTCAAAATATTTTGCCAGCTTTCTGTAAACTTAATTCTCTTTTTTAAACACTCAAAACCCCATTTCCAACCGCTGTTAATCTTGCTTGTACTAACACGTTCACAGAGCCCGTTGTCTTTGCTCTCCAGATTAACAATTAAGAAATCTCTTTGGCTAAAAACAGACATGCTCAGTTGGCCACAGCTACTGTGAGCTCTTTGGGCCCAGCATGTGGTTGCCTCTTTGGCTGTTAATTTACAACATTAACACTTACGATTCTCTTTTTTTCTGCTTTTTGCCAGGCATAATCCTGGCACTTTTGCTACCAAAACATGAGGCATTAGCACAAGGTCTAGTCGTAGGACCCTTGCGGCCCAAACACAATGATCAATCAGCCCTGTCAGGCGACAAGAACGGACAGTGGGACAGACAGTCGGACAGAGGGAACGTTCGTTCACCGCAGGAGGGCGTGCAAAAGACACGATCACGCCCCTTTGAAGGGCATGACGAGACGAGGAGTCTATGTGTAGACCACAAGATGATGGCAATGCCAATTAAGGATCCGTCAAATGGGCTAATGTGTCAATTATATGGCTTACAGTAGCCAGTCGAGGCAAGACACGGAGTTCTACAGAGACAAATGAGGCGATAATATGGGAAAAGAAAAAGAACTCGAAGAAAATAAAACAAAATTAAAATTTCAAACCAAATTTCAGTACTAATTCATATGTTCCCCTACGTATCCCCCTACGTATCACGGCGACAGTAACAAAACGATCTTTGCTTATCAATCTTATTTGATCAAACGATTCCATTTCCATATAGACTCATTAAGTTGAGAACGGTCAACAGGTTTTGGTTTTGGCCAGCCATGATCTTCCCAAAAATCATGCTCGATTTCCACGAAATTAATTTTCTCATGATTCACTTTCAAGATTCAAATAAAAATAAGAAAACGAGAGTTGAGCAGAGAACAGTAGAGAAGAGCAGAGCAGAGCAGAGAATTGAGAGAACTGAGAATCTCGGCTACGTGTTGTGCCTAATTGAAATTGATTGTCGAGTGATGGGCAAACAAAGCCGAGTTTAGACAAGTGCAGTGGTAGCGGGGCATAAGGAATAAGGGGGAGAGGGGAAGGGCAGGGGTAGGGCGAGGAAGGGTTGGGGTAGCAGTAGACGAATAGAAGCTGCTCATCTGCGTCGCTTTTGTGGCACTTTTAATTTCTATTACGGCAAGGAAGTTGCATTTAATCAGCTGAAAGTCTCGAATAAGAGCAGTAATAAAGTTTCAAATCAAATTTTACCTTTTTGTTACGGATTACTTGATCTACGTATAGACTTTTTATACTAATATTTTTTTAGCTAAAGAATTCTGCTTCACTCAAATATTTCACATTTATTTATACTATAAAAATTATAATAAAATAAAAAAAATCTACAATTTTAAATACTTAATTCAAGTCCACTAACTTTAAAGACTCCACTTACTTATAAAACTACAGAGTCTTCATACACTGCGTCCAAAAACATAGTCAGAATCGTAGTCATAGTCATAGACGTAGACAAGTAGCTGGCAAATCAGCGCGTATCTGTGAGATACATAAAATATTGCAAGGCAGCACGCTAATTTCGTTCGCGTGTTTCCTCAAGTGGCAGCCACTGTGCCACTTGCGGCGCGGCAATCGCATAAATACGAACACACACACACAAGCACACACACACACACACATGCAGCTGTACACCGTCCAAGAGCTTGAGCTTGAGTTGAGGCATTTTCCCGCTGCAATTTCCCGCTGCGCTTTGTTTGCTCATTGGGCGCATCCGTTGCCGGTTGTGGGCCTTTTGCCCCTCCGCCTCTGTGCCCACTTCCCACTCCCCACTCCATTCGCCTGCTCGTCTTGGACTTGTATCAGTGCTCATTGTTGTGTCAATTGTGTCGTGGCTGCATTTGCTGTTATTTGTCATTTTGCCGTGCAAAAGCGCAAATCTCAGACATTGCAGTTTATCAAGTCATAGGCAAAGATCTCAACTCAGCGAGAAGAGATCACAAATGGGCGCCTGCATCTCCTGCTTCTACTGTGACCCAAACTGGGTCAGCCAGCACTTAAGCAAAATCGTGCGTCCATCTCTCATTGGCATTGGCTGCCACTTGAGCTTGTTCTCCAAGCGGCTACAGCTGGAAACAAGCTAGAATAAAGCAAACTGTGTACTGCTCCGCCTAGGTTAAAGAGCCGGCCTAATAATAGACCCCGCGACTTCGACACTGGGCGCACAGTAGCCCACAACAAATCACAAAATCGTTTAACAATAATTTCATAACAGGCAGCGTTACAGAAAAACCAGCAGAAAAGGCTGCACAAATGGGCAGCAGCAAAAAGGGCAACTGGAATCGTTCACGGAGTCAGCGTAAAATTATAGCGCGATCACTTAACTCACGATCGCGATCAGTTGGGGGCATTAAGATTACCGGCTACTGCCAACTACCAACTGGCAACAGGCAACTGGCAACGGAAGCTGCATTGGTAGCTGCCCGTGAACCTGGCTAACAACATTTGAGCCTGATCGCCAACTGATCAGCAATCGCCGTTCTCTTCGTCGTCATCGTCATCGTGTATTCGCCGTACCAAACGCACGAACAGGCTGCTACACTGTCCAAAATAGTGTAGTGTTAGAGGAAAAGCATGGAAAAATTTTAGAATTATATTTATATAATATAAATTATTAATTAAATATAATTTTAAACTCTTGAAAAACTAATTAAATCATTTTTTATACATAAAATATTTATAATCCTTGCAAAAATTTTTTGACGAAGGTTTACTCCGACAACTTTGCCTAATAATCTGGGTATCCAGCACTTGAACCATTACTTAATTTCAGAGGTTCAATACTAAGTACAGTGCACTTTATTTTGAGCAGTGTACTCCAACTGTGCTGCTGTGCTGCACTCCACTCGTTGAACATCTTTTGGCGCGTCGTCCACGCGAAATAATTTTTATTGAATAATTTTTCATTATTTTTCGTTTGAATTGAGAGGCAGGCTGGACTGGCTAGCTAGCTGGCTGTCTGGCAAGTCGAGAGCAGGCCACAGTCTGAGCCTGGCCAACAGTGGCTGCGGTGGCTGCTTCGGCTGCGACGTAACCGTCAAAAACAATAAAGTCCAAAACGAGCGAACAATGTAAATGGCAAGTCATGATTTTGCTGTTATGCGCTGTTAAAAGGGGGCGCTCGACGTTCGACACGATCAAGAACAAAACCCAAAAACTCCTAACCCCGAACCGGGAATCGGCTACCCAAAAACCCAACAAAAGTGTAGCCCTCACTGGACAGTGTACGTCTGTCTTGCAGTCCGTCTCTCTGTCTGTCTGTTTGTGTGTGTGTGTGGAGGATGCTACCGTTGCTACCAACGCCAGAGACAACGACATGACCCAAAACAATGCGCTGAACAAAACCAAAAGAACAACAACAACAACAACATGGCCAACAACACTAGCAGCCAGAATACTTTACTCATACTTTATGCCCAAAATGCGCCTGGGCCTCGATCAATGCAATTGTTTGCCCCTTTTAGTCAAGTTGCGCACTTCATAAGCAAATACAACAAAACCGAGAAACCAAACAGAAACCCAAATAAAAATAAAAACAAAACAGAACCAAAGAAACAACAAAATAGCCAGGGCCAAAAGGCAAACAATGGAAATGGCCACAACCCACGACGAGTGCATCCAAAAAGGAGCGCAGAGAGGGAGGGGAAGAGACGAGAGGTGTGGGGGTAAGGCTACAGAGATTGAGTAAGAAACTTTGGCACTTTGATTGCATTGTCCATTCTCCAGCCCAAAAGAGAAAATTCAAATAAAAAATGCTTAAAACAGTGAATGGAGAAAAAGGAGAAATTATAGAGATGCGTAAGATTCACACAAAAATTGCTGAGATTTTTGAGTGGAGATTTTTTGGCAAAGAAAAATGTTTAATTATTTAAATTTTTGCGGTATAATAGAATTATTAAAATATTATTGAATATATATTGAAATAAATATTGTAAATAAGTAAAACTGTTTAATTTGTTGAGGCCTAAGCAACGTTTGGTATTCGTTCAACAACAGAGCAAATCGAACTAATCATTGTCTGCATAGTTTTCTTATCAGTAAAAGTAGAACTCAAAATGTAAACAACAAAACGTTCACCTCGCTTATAACTGTAATTGCTCTCTTTGCTTTGAGCATATGAATTTACTGTGCATGTAACTGTAAGAAGATAAGCATTGACTGATAGTTGCAATTTGATAATTTCCAAATATTTTTGCACAATCGTGTATAGGAAAAAATAATTTATAATAAATTTGCGTGGTCAGTTTTCCAATCACAAATTTTGGCAGTCATTTTAAAATATTTTAAAACATATTTTATATAATATAAAAGTTAAAAGAGAAATGTTACTAAGCAAGTTTCATTTTTATACCCTTGCAGAGGGTATATGGTTTTTGTCACGAAGTTTGTAACGCATTGAAGAAGGCGTTTCCGACCACATAAAGTATATTCTTGTTCAGCATCAACAGCCGAGTCGATACAGCCATGTCCGTCTGTCCGTCTGACCTTCTGTCCGTCTGTCTCTCCGTCTGTTTCTATGCGAACTAGTCTCTCAGTTTTAAAGCTATCTTAATGAATCTATTAACCAAATTAACGCAATATATATGACTGCAAGGGTAATTAATCTTCGGCGAGCCGAAGATAACCGTTTTTTCTTTAAGAATCGGTGCTATGTATCAGCTATATATAGCTCCCTGCCATATATCTGCTTGTCACACTGAATGTTTTAACACAAAAGTTTAAGAAACAATTGCCAATTTGTAATGAAAGTATTATATGGAATTTCTAAAAATAATAATGCATAATTATGCCCATTGTTCATTTGTTTGCATTATAAACAATTTAAGATAAAAATTAATATTTTAGATAATTTACGCTCGAAACAAAGAAATTGAAAACAAGACTATTTCAATTGTGGTCCGGTTTTAGCCAAGACGCTGGCTTTTTAGCTCTAACTGAAACTGAAGCCTGTTTAACGTAACTCAGTCGCATTTGAAACACTGACGTGTTTATAAAGCAATACTTTAGCCAGACCGCCAAAACAGCCAAAACACACACACAAAACAGTCAAAACTCTTTGACCTTGAAGACGAGCTGCGAATCTCTTGGAAATTTTGAACATTTGGAACGGACATTTCATTCTCAAAACGTGCACAAGAGTTGCAACAATGAAATGCGGCGACAAAAAAGCCTGCTCCTCCCCCCTCTATCTTCCTGCCACCAACCCCCTCAAACACCCGCTCTACCCACTACTTGCAGAGCCGCTAGCGGTACCGTTTAGTGCGCATGCGTTGCGAATGGCGGCTGCGTCTCAAAGTGAATGCCGCCACCGACAATCGCAGAGACTGAAGACTGGGGACTGTAGACTGGAGACTGAGGACTGGGGACTCGATACGAAGGCAGAAAATTTACGCGTGTGCTAAACACGAGACTTCCACGAACCGTTCCAACTCCAGCTCCGATGCCTTTCGGCCCTTTCTTTGGCCATGCCGCAAACAGTCACAACAGACATTGAGCCTGTCTTTCTTATTGTTTCTAAAAATGAAAGAGAAATTCCTCAAAAAAATGTATACATTTCAGTGCCCAAAGGATTTCTATTGTTCAAGTTGTGGACTTTGAGACACGGCGACATTCGTCAAACACTTTTTGCCAACAAATCGAATCGAATCGAAAACGACAATGAAATTCTTTTCACTCCGTTTGTTTGTTTACCAAAACAGATACATCTGCCAAACTAGCATCTACCCAAAACTCATTAAAACCTGGCCAATAGACATTCCAATCAGCCGAGATCCGTTTGACGTTTTTAACAACGCTGCTGTAGGTTTATGGACTTTATAACGATTACAACGCGAAGGTCGCTCATTAAATGCGAAATAAAATTGGTATAAAAACATCAAAATTGGCTCGAAGCAACAAAAACTGAACAGAAAGACACTTGCGTGATCAGCTGTGGATGATCGTTAAAAGATCTCTCCTCTTCAAGTGTTGGTTAGCACGTTCTTGGGCCAAAAGACACTTGACCCCAGTTTACTCTAATAACTTGGTGGTAACTAAAAGCTCTCTTCGAAATGGAAACCAAAATTAATACCGTAGACCGATCTTTCTGTGAGACGAACACTGCACACTATAAATCAAATACCAGCATCGACTCGCACAACACGAAAAACTAAATCAAAGTGTGCTTCGCCTCAAGATTTCACAAAACAAAACAATACAAAATAAAAATACAAAATAAAAAAACAAAAACAAAAATAAAGAAACGAAAATAAAAACAAAAACAAAACACACAGCAGCACACGCAGCTCTGGAAAGAAGAAGAAATATTTTTTGAACGCCCCAAGCGCATCTACCAAAGCTCACACGCAGTCATAGATACAGATAAGTACAGTGTGCACTCGCTACAGTGTGCAGCTATAAACAGTAGGTATACATTTAAAAAAAAGTTAATAAAATAAATTAAATATAGAGAAATAATTACTTTATGAAAAAATCCAGCCATTGAAAGTTTATTGTCATTGGTCTTATTTTTAGACCCCGTAATCTAAAAAACAGAGTAGTCTATTAAGTTTGTCCGAAGCGAAATGTGAGCTACAGACCGAAAGAAACATACCCGACCCCATAAAGTATATGGTATATATTCTATTAAACATATTTTATATTTAATCGGTTATTTATTGTTATATGATAAACATGTTTAAGGGACTTTCCTTTAATAAACTTAAAAGAATAAATTGATTTTTAGGGTAAATAAAAATTAAATAATTTGGTTTTACTTTTAGTATAGTTTTTTTTTTTTATTTCTATCAAATTTAAACATTTCTAATGATATTATAAATTTAGCTATTTAGTAATTTAAATTTTAATACAACATTTTCTATAGTCAGAAATTTTTGGACAATTTTTAAAGCTTTTTAGACGCTTTGATAAAATAAATGGTAGACTTTAATAATATAATAATAATAATAATAAATCGCTAATTAATTGTTTGTTGACCTATAAAATTTTTACTTCCAAACTGTCTGTCGCTCTTAGCCTATACCCGCTGTACTTGCCTTATAAGTGTCTAGTCTGCATCTCTGTGTGTGTGTGTGTATAAATCTTCTTTTAATTTGTGACAAGATCAACAAGTTCAAAGTTGTTTCAATCAATTGACCTCGCTGCTCCCAGAGGCTACAAATATTGTAACAGATCAGTCCAAATAGCGCTGGCAGCGACGCCAGCGCCAGCGTCAGCATTGGCAGCGACTGCGACAGCTGTGACTGCGTCAACGTGAAACTAACAAAATTATAAGCAAAAATTTGCGCAATTTCATCATCATGATCGTCATCGTCATCATCTTCAGCGTGATCAACGTGATCATCGTGATTGTCGTGAGCAAGTGCACGTGCCACACAATGTTGCATTGTCAACGCTGCAACGGATCTGATCGGATCGAGACACAGATCGCAAACTGCATTTCATTCGTAACTCAGATTTAAGCATCGGCTTGAGCTTATTATTCAATTAAATGGACAGATCAGCGGCAAGTGGACTACGAGTTGAGCTGAACAGAGCTCAGCTGCATTCAGTTGAATGCAGTGAAAGGCCATTGCGTATACGCCGCGTTGTGTGTTGTGTGTTGCGTGCAACCTGTCCTCTGCTTGAAACAGACCCATTAACCCAGTTTCTTTACGTGTGACTCTACGCAGTGACAGTTTGCCAGTTTGTCAGTTTGTCAGTTTGACCGTCGAATGTTGTCGCTTGTTGCTGATGCTGCTTTTGTTTGTCTCAATTTAAAGTTCAATTTCATTGGCCCTCATCGTTGGCGTTCAAATTGATGTGACAAACTCGAAAAAACTGAAACGAATCCCAAACGTGTGGGTCAATGAGCTCAGCTGCAGTTGCTCTCTATATCGCTCTCTAGACAAAGATGATGATAATGATGTTAGTGTGCAAAATGCGTAACACTTGCATAAAAGTTTCAAAAGATAAATTGCTCATGTGCTGGAGAAAGTGTTGTTTTAATCACATGATGTCAATTAAGTGGCTGAAAATTCATAAAAGTGACAAATATGTGTACTTTGGATTGCAATTAATTTAAGAGCGAATTTTCTGGAATTTATTTAGAGCATTTTAAGGCACACAAAAGTGTTTATAATAATTTCCAATAACTATTTAAAAAAGAGTTTTGCCAAAATCTGTTTAAATGAATTTATTGGAATTTTTGTAAATTATTTATTTAGTATCAGACCATGCAAAGTGAACATAAGAGTTTAAAAATTTATTTTATGGACTTTTTTTTTATATTTAGCTAACAATTTTTCGTTTAAGCTTTATATAAATTTAGTTAGAACTTAACTAAAATTCGCTCTATGCCATAATTAATCATAAAGTCTTATAGAAGAAACTAATTTTAACTGTTGTTCATTCACACTTTACAGTTCTTTAACATATTTTTAGTCACAGATTCTGACAAAAAATAAAAGGAACTAATTTTTGTATTAATTAACGTTAAAAATTTAATTTGTTTAGTTAAAAAATAATTTATTAAATTTAAAAAAAAAATATGTGTTCCCTTTTAAGCTATATCTCACTTACTCAAAGACTCTTTGTTAAGTATAGGTATATCCCAAAATCTACAAGAAACTCATTGAAACTCAAAGCTTTTAATAATTTAAGGTCATACTCGTTATTTTCTTACTTCCT
Organism: Drosophila dunni; assembly: GCA_018152125.1. Classification (NCBI taxonomy): domain Eukaryota; kingdom Metazoa; phylum Arthropoda; class Insecta; order Diptera; family Drosophilidae; genus Drosophila; species Drosophila dunni. The sequence continues at coordinate 6,286,023 of JAECXC010000286.1, forward strand.
TATATTTTTCCTGCCATAATTTATCAGCTGTTTGCTGCTTTTGTGCAACTGACACAAAGAAAGTGTGAACTAAAAGGATTTATACTTAACTCTCGATACTTTCCTTTAACTACCTCAACTTATTTAGCTTAACAATTTACCAGTTTAACCCCCTTGTGGGCTATGTGAAATATATGGTATATTTGTGCATTTTAAAGGAATCGCATAGAGCATTTTATGGGCTCATTAATCAAGTTGCACTGCACGCAACTAAATAACTGAATGGCGTTGCATGCAACATTGACGATGGTCGGTACAACAATGCGACAGCTTCAAAATGGCGCCCAAAAGCACACACCACAAATTTTATGCAGACGATTCACCCGCTTGCCTCCCACACGCCCCGCCTTGCCACGCCCCCAACTGGCAAACACACACACCCACACACACATACAAACACTCGCTGAGAGAACGCCATAAACTTTAATGCATAAAATATTGAATTTTTGCAGACGGATTAACCTTGACTTTCACTTTCACCACACGCTGTCGACGCAGACGTCAACGCCAACGTCGACTGAGACCGAGACCGAGACTGTGACGGAGACAGAGACAGAGACGCTGCCGTCGGTACAACGTCACTTAGCTGCAGCCAGCGCTGTCAAAGGATATAACTTTGACTGGCGCGACAACAGCAATACAAATGTAGCCAGTCAGAGCGAGAGAGGAGAGGGTGGGGGGGGGAGAGGGAGGCAGAGTGGGGTAAAGCGAGTGGGGAGCGAAGGGAAGGAAGGGAGTGAAGAGCGAGTCTCGCAGCAGTGAGCAGACCAGGACATTTGTATGTACGACTCGATGCGACGACCACGACGATGACGACGACTGCGCCGGCAACAGCAACACACACACACTAGACACATGTGTGTGTGAGTGTGTTTGTGTGTGTGTGTGTGTTCATGTAACTGGGCTCTCAACTCTAACTGGCTAAATCCAACTGTTTGCTTCGTCGTCGCCGTCGTCGCTGCCTTTTTTGTATGCCGTGTAGCACTTCAAACATTCGTCCTTGGCGGCGAAACGAAAAATGTTCCTTTTTTGAATAATTCATATCGTAACAGGACATTCAAAACACACACACACCCAAACACACACACACCCAAACACACACACACACAAACACTCGCCGTGGAGCGATGCAATCTGAATGCCAAACAAGCCGAAAGCCGTGCCGCCAAAAAGGTGTGACTATCTTTATATTTAGTATACAAATACAGATAAGTTTGGGTGTGTGTGAGTGTGTGTTGGTTGTGTGTTATGGTGTGCTGTGTGTGTGCTGCTTTCACATGTTGCTTGTCAAATTGAGACGCATTGTGAGCAATTAAAAACTGCAGTCGCTGGCTAAAATAGTTCAGCGAGCAAAAGTTATCGATAAACACACAGCGAGGAAGAAGCAGCAGCAGAAGAGGCAGAAGAAGAAGAAGCAACAACTTCCGGTTGCTATTTGGTATGCAGGATGCGTTCCACACACACACACACACACACACACGCCGACAGACAGAGCAGGCAACGACCTCGTTACGAAAGTGGAGCTCAATTGGGTAGCAACAGCGTGAGCGAGCAAGAGAGAGAAGGAGAAAGAAAGATAAAGAGAGACAGGGTGTGTGTGAGTGGGACAGCACTACACTTTGACTGGCTGCAGTTTTATTTGTTTTTTTCTCGTTTGTTGTTTGTTTTTTTGTTGCTGTTTTTACATTTTTGCCCTCCGCTTTTATTGCTGTATTGAGTGTTGTCTCCCCTGTCTCCTGTGTCCTCCTGCGGTGTCCTGCTTTCGTCCTGTGCCCCCGTGTGTGTAGGTGTTGCGTGTTTGCGCATTTGAGCATATGATTAAACTACATTTTGGTCTGCGCTTTTCCCCGTTTCCCCGTTTTCCCGTGTCTCTCCGTGTGTTAAACAATGCAGCCGCACAGCCAAAGGGTTAACGACACCTCGACATCCTTGTCGCTCTACCTGTCACAAAGACACCTGCCATCCGACACTCGCTCTGAGATTGTTTGTCGCTTCACCCGATAAGCATCTAGTGCAGCAGGTACTCCCAAAATCATTGTCGAAGACGAAAACAGTTACAGGTTTCTCAGGGCATGTTTTCCTGGGTGTCATTGCGTTCTCACGCAGTCAAATAGGTTTCTCTTTATGTAATACCGTTACTATATGTTGTAATAATTGCAAGTAGTCGGCGAAACACCGTTAAAGGATTGACAAAACAGTTACACACTTTTGGCTGGGAAGTATTCATTGATATGCTTGTGAATCAAACTTGGGTTAATAGCAATCTCTGCTGAGTGGGAAAACTGCTTTCAATAATTAGAGCAAACTGTGGGAAATTTTAAGATGTCTAAGTAATAAAAGGTTTTTTTGTAAAGAGTGTGTTGTGATCGGTTGGGATAGATCGGATATTGATAGATAGCAAATGTCTCAATCAGCAATTACTTATCAGTCAAGTAATACGCTGCCAGTCGGGAACTTTATTATAAAAATCAATATAATAAGTATAAATATAAATATATTTAAAAGATATATATTTAAAATCAATCTTTTAAACGTCATCTTTGAGTCCTGAAAATAAGAAAAAATAATCTAAAGATAATGTGTAGAAGTAAGAGAGTCAAAGCTAATTTACAAGAGCTCTTCTTTCTGTAGACTGCAGATTAAAAACATTTTGGGCATAGTCCAAGCTGGATCTGACTAAAGTAATCTTCTTTGTAATTAGATAAATAATAAATACATGAAATTTATCAAGTAAATTTTTTGAGCAATAATAAGAAGTCTAAATAGTTATGTAAATAGAGAGGAAAAGATATAAATTTTTAATTCTCTCAATCATCGCTAAAACTGAAGCCTGCCAGATGTTAATATTATTTAATAAAAGAGTATTCCTGACAAGTTTTAAATAAGTTTTAATAAATACTGCTGATGAAACGAAATGGAAGACAGTTTTCATATGATTCGCTTTGAGATCAGGAGGTTCATCCACACCTAGAAACAAATCAAATTTCCCAGTTAGATTTTTAAACCACTCTGACTAGTATAAACCTTAGTTTAAACATGGTTACTTGTATACAAGTCTAACTATTTGTGTACCTAAAACTGTATACACAAATGTAGCTGAATCTGTAAATGTATCTGAATATCTGTGTGTATAAAAGAAGCTCCATAGATATCTTGGATAGCTGCCCCTCCCTTTGGTATCATGGTCGCATAATTTATGACATTTTTGTGCGTCTTTTGTGTCGCGCTTGTATTAAATTTTCAAAACGAAAAAGAAACAAGTCCAAATCCAAGTCAAGTTGGGTCGGAACGGGGTCGGATCGGTGTCGTTTCGGAGTCGGATCGGATCGTTTGGTTTTGTGCTTGGGTTGGGGCAACATTTGGCTGTGATTTCCACTGCGAGGTGCTGTAATAGCCGCTCCATAGAGACGACGACGAAGACGAAACCAAATTTAAAACACACGCACAACATCTAAACTAAAGTTGGATGATTGAAACCGAGAGAGAGAGAGAGAGAGAGAGAGAGGGAAGGGGTGAAAAGGGAGCGGGAAAGGGGAAAATAACTAAGCGACGATCATTTGGATTTTCGGGGTTTTTTTCGCTTTCTGGTATCGATTTTTCTTCTTCTTGGTGTCTTGGCCCTTCTGCTTTGGAGTAGAGAATAATAATAATAATAATAAAAATAATGATAAGGTTGACCTGTTGTTAAAAGGCATTGAATGCCCTTTGGGTAATAATTTATTAGTGGGACACAAGCGCGCTTAGATTCGGCTTGTGTTTATTTATTATTATTATTTTGGTTTCCCCCCCCTACCTAAGAAAAAAACTTGTTTTAAGTTATTGGCTGGCATAGTAGGTAGAAGTATCTTGGCCAAAGACTCAATGTTTGTTCGGGCCACTTCTTTGGCGTTAGCGTCAGAGTTTTGTTAGTGAAAGCTGGCAAGACTTTGGTGCACTTTGTGACGATATCACATATCGACAGACAGCCCCGACCTCAGTCTGATATATAGCTTAGATACACACTTTTCCCACACCTGTGTGTGTAAGGGACTTGATCAAATTGGATCGTGTGACAAATACAAGTAACTAAACTATACAACTGGCTTAAAGATCTGTGATTAAATGCATTTAAATTGTCAAGACAATAACTTGTTTGCTGATTTCTTGCTAAACAAACGTTTAGAGGCAACTACTAAACGGCATTAAGTACGTGACACAAACTATAATTGTTTATAATTAAGGGGAAAAAATAGTAGTAGAGTTTATAGCAAATTAATATTAAATGTTAATTAATAATAAATATTTCAAGATAAGCAGCTGACAAACAATCAAAATTAAACACTTGTTTGCACAAAAAAATAATGATAAAAACTGTGTAGTTATTCCCTCAATTAGCCAACAAATAATTAACAATTATAAAATAGCAACAAATCGAAAAATCCGAGCAGAAATGCAAATAAATAAATGCAAAAGCGTGACAGCAAGAGAGGGAGAGAGAGAGACAAAGTGAGTTAGAGGGAGACGCATATAGCTATCCATCTGATATCCAAATTGAGCTGATAATTATTCACTTGCTGACGCCCAAACTGACTGGCCAAAATGCTGAACTGACTGAGAAATCATTCATTAAAAAAATTAAAACAAACAAATAAACATGTGTTGTCTCTGTGTGTGTCTGGGTGTGTGTCTGGGTGTGTGAGTGTGTGTGCTTTTATTTATACAAAAATTAAGAAAATAAAATATACAAGAGAAGCGTGCCGTGGCTGCGTGTATTGCTTAAATAATTAATATTTTAACACTTGCTCAACGAAAAATTTTAATTTGTCTCAACCGGAAAAAAAAAAACAAAACAAGAATAAAAGAGAGTAAACAACAAATGAATGTTGTATTGTATTTTACATTTATTATAATAAATTAACTTGAAAAAGGCATAATTGCTTTGAATTCGTTTTAGACAAACTGGCGCCAGTGGATCAATCACCAGCAGATTGATTGAGATGCAAAGCAGACAGGCCAAACTAACAATAAATAAGCGCTATTTATTATACAAAAATATCATTTAAATATTATCAAACTAATAACTAATTGTGTTCATATAAATAAATAATTAAATACATTTTATGAATAAACACTGTCAATCATTGTCAATCTTAAAACACTTAAATTTAAAGTCCAGCCATTTATTATAAATAAAATGTGTAGCTAGGCAAATAAAGCTGTTTACTTTAATTTAAACAAATTACAAGTTTAAGTGCCGCTGTCAATCATTATCAATCAGCGAAAGCATAAATTGATTCTACAAATTAAATAACTTTTGCTACTATGCAAAATGAAATGCGTAAGTAACTGTATTTATTTATTCGCTTTTAATTATTATGCAAATTACATACTTGATCAATCATAATCAATCATCATTAGTTTATAATGTGAGCTAAAAACTATGTAGATATGTATAGATTGGTATGTACAGTCGCAACTACCTCGGTCATATGCATAATTTTGAATACCTCAAAACGGAAATGAGCTTCATTACCAAAACAAACAGAGAGAGAGGGGGAGAGGGAGAGGGGGAGGGAGAGAGGAAGAGAGGGAGAAGGGGAGAGAGACAGAGCCAAGTTAAGTTGCTGACCAAAAGACGATTGATTTCGATAGCAATCGGGACTGGGATTTGAAACTGTAACTGAGCCTGACTGACCAACTGACTGATTGACTGACTGATTGACTGTCTGATTGAGTGGCTGGCCGACTGACTAATGTGTGTAGTTTTGGGTAGATAACAAATGGAAATGAAAATGGAATTCAAATACCTGTTTTGCCGTTTAATTATTTCGTTTGCGTATTTTTGTTTTCTGCCTTTTGAGTGATTGTCATTAATTAATTATTTTGTGTGTTGGCCAAGCCTTAGCGCAAGTCTCCTTCCCCACTCTGCCCCTCTCTTCACTCGTTTTTCATTCATAAATCCAGCTAAGGCAATGGGCAAATTGAATTGTTTTTTAAGTGCATGCTTTGCCAAAGCATCTGAAGGCATACCAAAAAAAGAGACGCGGACTGCGCACGCGCCCAGTCAGGAGTGGGGAGGGGCTACAGGGGGAAGTGGGGAGCAGACATTGTCGATGATTGCGCAAATTGCACCTACACACAAACTGAGAGAGAGAGAGGGTTCAACCAAGTGCGTGGTACTTGCAGACAATGCCTGAAAAAAGACGCAGGCATTCATCACGCAGATCAGTTTGAGGCACACACTGAACACTGCACACTGAACTGTGCCACAATTTGTGGCACACACTGTGGCATGGCCAAGACAGCTAAGACGACAAAAGCCAGTCAATTTTTCTGCTGCCAACAACACAAGAAAATTAGTTGGCAACGGGGATTGAACTGAGTCTGCAGCTCAGACTGAATCCGAGACTGCAACTAGACGTTGCTGTGGTTGTTGTTGTTCCTCTTGTTGTTGTTGTTGTTGTTTGCCTGGCAGCGCCATTGGCATAAATCACTTGACAGGAAGCGTTGCGAGCCTTGTTGCGCCCACAACACAGCACAACAACATCTATATGGCCATTAAAAGACGTTTGTTTGTTTGTTTGTTGGTTTCTTGGTTTCTTCGGTTTGTTTTGTTGGCTCGTTCATTTGGCTTTTTGCATTCCACACAAGCGGACGAGGCCATTGCAAATTGAAATCGAAATCAGTTAACTTAAAGCAAACGAGTGCAATGCTTCAAACACACAAAACATGGAGCCAAAATAAGTAAAAAATAAATAAATAAATATAAACAGCTCGTCAGTCAGCTCATCATGTTGTGGTCGCGCTTTAGGCCAACTTGGCCTGATCCTGGCCCTGGCCGTGGGTCCCAGCTGCGTAAGTGGCTCTGGTCGGCCACAAGCCGCAGCTGTCTCTCTCTCTCTTCCTCCTACTCCCTCCTTCTCCTCCTATTCTCCTTCGTGTTCTGCACTTTGACTTCACTTTTACGCAAGGGCAAACTGGACACTGGACACACGCAGAACTTGCAGCTCTGTGGCGCCCCCAGAGACGAGCAGCAGCTCTGAAAAAATGCCGCACAAATAATTATTTCTCTTGGCCATATTCGTATTTGCCCTCTGTGTACAGTCAGTTTTTTTCTGCTTTGAGCCACAAAAGCATTTTAAGGGCTTGGCCTTGTTGTGTGTGTAGGTGGTAGTAAGTGTGTGTGTGTGCGTGTGTGTGGGAGTGTGTAGTTATAGTTATGAATCTGTTGAGATTGTGAGCAGAGATCTGGCATTAAATGGTGTTATGTGTGGCAGACAGCTGACTGAATTGAAAAACTGCGACAAATAGTTTAAAAAATTATGAACAAAATTAATAAAAAATAGTATTAAAAGTAGTAAAAAAATGAATTTAATTTTAAATAAGGTTAACTAATTACTTAATTAAAATAATGCTGGAAATATTATTAAAAGTTTAAACACAATTTAATTAACTTTGTAGCAGTAAACTCAGTATTTCAAATGGACTTGCTTCAAGATTTATTAAATAAGTTTGAAGTAAACTTGTGTTAAAAAAAAATAGTTTATTGTTTAATTACAAAATATTCCTAATATAAAGAAAAATAAGTTCAATTAAGGGAATCTTTTGTAAAATATATACGATTAAACAAATTGTTTCTGTTAAAGAAAAGTCAAAGAAAATTTTTATAAAAAAATTAAGTCACTCTAAATTAATTTATATTAAGCAACATTGTGAAAGGAATTCCAAATATAATATTTACGGAGCTAAATATAATTTTATTTTTTATTATTAGTAATTTGATGAATGTTTTCTGTGGGATTTAATTGTCTTCTTTAATACTACTTTATATTTTTTTTAGAGTAGTATTAAAGATTATTTAAAATCACAAAGAAAACATTCATAAAATAATTAAATTATATAAAAATAAATGTGGGAATTATCTATGATCACTTACACACTTATTTAACAAGTCTAAAGTGATTTACTAAATTGTGTTTTACAAACGTTTAAATCACTTAAATTACCGCCCAGTTGGGAAGTACTTTTGATCACATAAGAGGCACACTTCTAATAGGCTTTTAATATCTGGAAACGTATACTTTTTGATAAAACCCACTGAACTATAAGTTGATAGTTTGCTGATAGCTGAACATGTAGCGCTGTAATTTCCATGACATTTAATGGAAATTTTAGGTCATCCCGTACGATAACTGGCTAATCGGGGGAATGTACCGAGACATGTCCAGAAAAAATAAATCAAAACAAGCTGTTAATAGCTAGAAAGTGGGTGTAGGGCAGCGGATTATTTCACGGGCTTTCCAGCCAATTAAGCGACCGATTAATTATCACAGCACTTAGCATAGATCGAAAGCCGAGTAGCGAAAAAAAGATAGTTTTTTATCTATATATATTTTTAGCTGGGAATCACGTTTCATTCCAAACTAAATCTATTTATAATGCCATAAGCAATTAGTCTGACCGCAGAACTTTTCACAGAGCTTGACCACATTTCCAGCTAATTAAAGAGAGTGTCAAACAAGTTAAAAAATCAGTGGCGTTTTTTGTAGAGTTTTAAATTGCGCATACGCCGTGTGGCACAGCACTAAACAATGGCAGGCAGCAAATTAACGTGGCTCATTTGATGGATAATTACAATCTAAATGTTTGCTATAAGTACGAGGCTTATATACATCATAAAGGTGTGTGTGTGTATGTGTGTGTCTGTTCCTCAGCTGTGTTGTTATTACCTGTCAGTAATAAGTATTTTGCATAATTTAGGCGTTTAAAATCGATTACCCGTGCACAGCGCAGTGATCTGCGAAAGAGACAGAGTGGGAGAGAGAGTGAGAGAGAGGGAGAGGGAGAGCTTGAGTGACTGAGACAGACTGCAGCCCCAAAACGGGTGCGCTGCGCACGCGCCTCTTATTACACCACAACTCATTTGTGAATTAATTTAAATTTTTCTCAAATACGATCGTTATTCTCAATTTATTGCCCACGCAGCTTTAAGTTCCAATCCCTTTCTCACCTGGCTACCCTCCCCCCTCCCTCGGCACCCCTTCCGTTCCCCCTGTCAATCAAATGCGCCATAATCAATCAACAGACACTTGGAAAACTTCTCAGTTTGTTGTGACTCGCTGCTGCAGCTGAAACAAATATGCCACTAATTACAGTCTCAGTCTCAATCTCAGTCTCAGTTTCTCTGTCTTTATCTCAGTTTAAGTCTCTGTCTCTGTCTCTGTCTCTGTCTCAGTCTCAGCGCGTCTCTCGGTTTGCGGCTAAGAATGCCAGTCAAGACTTGGCATTATGTACATTATGTTCATTATGCAACTTTCAATTCACAACTTGCAACCCAACCTTTGTGCAATCATTTTTTGCGCCCTGTACTTAAATAGCAGACAGGGTCGGTTGTGTCTGCTTAAATTCTCAGCTGTCTACAGAAAAATCTTACTTAAAAAATCTCTAAGTAGCAGAAATTTCATATATTCTAGAAATGATAATAATATGCCCTTAAAGCTCTCATGATCAACACCCTTCCAACCAATTTTGAGTAGAATTAGACAACTATAACTATACAGTGAAAGTTCTACTCGCGGACAGCTCCCTCAGGCGGACGAATTTTACAATTTTTTAGCATGATTTTCAAACAGAATCCTTTCTCTGAGGCGGACAGCTCCCTCAGGTGGACAGCTTACTTAGCTGGACAAATTTTATAGGTTTTTAGCATGATTTTCATACAAAATCCGCTCTCTTGGGCGGACATTCCCTTGGGCGGACATTCCCTTGGCGGACATTCCCTTGGGCGGACCAAAATACTGGAAACGTGGCTGTCTGGCCAAGGGAGCTTTTACTGTAGTTTCCATAGAACTGATAACAACTACAGGGTCCACTGCAGTCGATCAGCTGCAACCCAGCATTATCTACTAGCTCTACTGTTTGTTGCCGTTGTCGTCCATTGTTTCGCCGTGACTGAGTCGCTGTGAATCGCCTTTTTATACACAATTACATTATTTATCGTTTAATTAACTCAACCCGTAATTATTTCAATTAAAAATGCTGCTCAGTTGGCGCTGAGTAATGCACACGGCTTAAGCTCGGTCTAAGGCTGACTGAGAAATACCCGTACTTGCAAAACGGCACAACTGATTTCAAATCAAAGACAACAACAGAAACTACAATTTCAAATGTATTTCAAACGCTGTTGACAAATCGTAACTCAAAAAAAAAACAATCGGCAAATTAGTGGGAGCCCCAAAAAGACAAAAAACCGATCGAATTTGTTTAAATTCGATAAGCCATGGCCCAATCAGGGCTGGGGATGGGACAAGACACTTGTTACCAGAAATGAATACTTTTTCTGTTTGTTTCAAGCCAAATCATCGACGCCTTATCGAGTTGGTAATTAAGCCGGCTCTGGGCTGAGAGGGCTAAGAGAGCTGGCTAACGAAGCGCCAAGCGTCTTTACATATGGCCTAAAACTGAAATTTATGATATGAGCTAGTAGCTGGAGAGCCCAGTTTAGATCGCACTGTGACTTGGTCATGGTGTTGATTAGGCCCGCTTAGAGAGCCAAAGCCAGTTGGGGTCAGGGCACAAGTGTCACAGCATGGGACAGTGGGAAGGACGGAGGGACAGGGGGACAGACAGCGCTCAATGACGTTGCCGCGGCCTTTGTGTGTTGGCCATTTGCCGCCATTTGGCTGTGAGTTTTTCAGCTTTTTCGTTTTGGCCTTTTTGTAAATTTATGTCTCATCGAGTTGACAAGCTAAAGAATGGCTCTGCCCAACAACAACAACAACCACGAAAGATTTCAATAAAAAGGCGTACCGCTAAATTCGAAAGTTACATTTTTGGAAATTGGAAGAGTCAAGCGAACCAATCTGTATCTGTATCTAAGTCTGAGTCTGAGTCTCCGTCTCAGTTCAAACCAAACCCAAGTCAAGTCCAATTCCAATTCCAAGTCCGACTCCGAATCCGATTCGTTTGCCATCAGGTTTCTTTCTCATTAAACTTTTGTCTGCTTTTGAATTTAATAGATTTTTGCTGTTTTTTACGAGCTGAGCTAAAAGAAATATATGTATATATATAAACACATATACTAAGTTTAGTATACAAATATATTTAGTCTTATATAAATGAACTAGAAGTCAAGTTCTTTTTATTTTTTTCTGCTTTATTTTTTGGCGCGCCCCGAAACGTCGCATAAATTTGCAATTCATTAACAGATTTGTGCTTAATTTTTTCAACTTATTACCAACACACACACTAACACACACACACACACTAATACACACACACTAATTTGTTGCTGGCACATCGCATAATTTATGCGACAAGTTCTACTTTTATTTACGTGATTGGGATTAAACTTTAATGGGTTCATTGATTGCCACAAAACACAACATTTTTCTTCAGTTTTTTCTGATTTCAGAATTTCTTTTTTTTTTTTTTTGGTTTGCACGTGGAAAGACATGAGTGTCCATCAATGGCCACCCAACAGTCTAAAAGCAAAGTGCTTAATAAATTTGTTAGCTAATTTTGTTAAATGCAATAAATTTCAACGAAAATGTGATACAAAACACAGCAAGAATTAATGGTAGATTAATTGTATTCCTGCAGCGGGGAGTTGGCTAAATGACCGCCATGTACGCACATTTGCTTAACACTCACAGCAGATACCCTGTAGAGTTAGAGGTAGTACTGGGTTGTGATCGTTTATTTTATTAGAATATTTTTTTTTTTATTCAATAAATTTGATTTTAAGGTTAAAGTCCCAAAGTGGTGTTTAAATAATTTTAGACTAAGTTTAAAACTAAAAAAAATAAATAAAAATATTAAAGCAGTAAGAAAAAAAATAAAAACAAAATATATAGATATGCCGATGTATTTTTTTAACTCTTGATGTTATAGATATATATTGCCAGATCGTTATACTTCTATCCATGATACAATAATAAGTATGATACTGTCTGTATTATTGTATGTATCACACTTCCATCTCTATGCTTTTAACATAACTCACACTAAACTATGTTAACTAACATAGCTATGTTAGATGCCTTAGGTATAGTTACTCTCGGAACACAACAATTGAATATTTAAATAAATTAACAATAGAACAAATAAAATAGTTCCCTTTAAAGAAGACTAAAGCTCCGTGGATCGTACAGTCACGGATCCAGTTTTTTTGTCCGTCCAAGGGAGATATTTGCCTAATAGAACGGAAAATCAAGTTATAACATTCGTACGGCTAAGGGATTAGAGCGTTCACTGTATAAGTTTATATATTTAACATTTCTTTACAATTTTATATATAAATTTTTCATTAAAATAAAACTGTTTTAAACCAAAGAATATTTTATACAAAATTTCAAATTTCCCCACACATTTAAATTATTATTCCATCGACTCCACAAAACCCAAATATGTTAGTTCCAGTCTCTAGGGTATTTACCGAGTCGTGTATACTATTTATTATCAATTCGCACTTGTTAGTTGTTCAAGTTGCTGCAGTTGTTCTTGTTCTTGTTGTTGTTGTGGTTGTTGCTCTGGTTGTTGTTGTATTTGGTGCGCATAAAACAAACTACATGTGTAGCAATAAAAGAGCTGGCCAAAAAACAAAAAACAGTCGAAAAAGACACTCAGTTGAGCCAATAAAAACAACAGCAACAAAAACGAGCCACAAGCAGAGCAAACATCAAACACGATTTGCTCAAATGTACGCAATTATTTATCGGAGCCGGAGCCAAAAACACGGAGCCGTACGGAGACGGAGTCGTAGTTGGAGTTGTAGTTGGAGGGGGAAGGGGTAGAGGCAGGGAGTTATAACTATTGGAAGCTGCAGCTGAGAAGCCGTGAACAAGCCTCGAGTGGAGTGGAGAAGGAGAGCGGACAGTGGAGAGTGGAGATTTATGCACTCTGGCAGGACCCTTTTGTTGGCGTTGCTGCAATTGAGTAGTAAAAAATAATTTCGCCTTATGAGATTTATGTGGCTTGTTTGCACATTTGATGTACACTGGGCCAACACCTCAGCAACACGGCCAACAAGAAGATGCCACAGGCCAGATCAAAGCCAAATCATGGTCAGAAAACTGAGCTCATTTGAGGGCGTGGGCTGCCACTGGACTGGCATATAAATCGCCCTAAATTCATGGCTTAAACGCTTAGAGAGAAAGGGGAGAATGGAGTAAAGTGGAGTGGAGTGGAGAGAGGGGGGAGTGAAGAGCGGGGAGAGCGGGGAGAGCTCTCTGGACACGCCCTACTTTCTATTTCTAAACGGCAGTTTCGACAGCCAACAACTTTCACCCAAAAATGTCATCGAATTTTTGGAGATTTTAGTACAATTTCTTATCAGTCCAAAATGGGGAATAAAAACCGGGTCTGAAGAGCAAGTGGCACTCCGGAATTAGTACCTCTAATGGACGTCTAACGAGCCCATAAAATATAAAAAATACGTTTAAAAAACAACAACAAAATGAAACCCAGTCGAGTTAACAATTTCGTGCAATTGCACAAATGTTGACTAGAATCGCAGTTAAACCAACTGAATAAAAGCAAATAAAAAACATTTTTAGTGTCTATAAAAAAATACAAAATGAAAGAGTAAATGCAAATGACTTAACTACGCACACTTAAGCACTAATTAAGTACTAATAATTGTGCCTAATTTATGCAAATTTGTGCAAATAATTAAGTTAACTGCTCAGTTTAACTCTTTTTCAAAATGTCTTTAAATAGCAATTGAGACCATTTTGGTTGATATAAACAAATAATTTAGAGATGAAAATGGGTACTTAGAAATAAAATTTAGAAGCAGATTATAAGTAAGTAAAATAAATAAATAAATACATTTGTAATCAGTAAAAATTTTGATCAGTTCTTGTACAGAGCAGAGTTTTAAACAGCCAACAAAATCTGGCCTTTGTTGCTCTGGCTTAACACTTAATTGTTATTTTAAAATTAAGTCTCTGTAACAATTAAATAAATAAAAATTAACAGCCAAAGTTTGTTTAAAAATTTTGTTTATACAATATTTTAATATTAATATTAAAGTAAGTAAAAGACGACGAGTGCCTTCTAGAGCGCAGTTTCCATACAACTTCCAGGCAGTTTTCAACCGAATTGCGCTATAGATACTATAGAATATAGTTTTTCGATGCTGAGCAGACTTGGTGAAGATCTTTTTAAGTGCGGCGTTTAAATATTTTTTTGTTTTTTGATGAGACTAATTATTATTAAGAGGTTTCATTTAAATTAACTTAAAACATTGTGTTGATATTCGCGGCAATGAGTCATTATTAATAATAATTAAAAGTAAATAAATTTTAATTGTGAGTCTTTCAAAATGATGTTAAGTTTATAAATTAAAATAAAAATAATCTTTTAAAATTAATAATAAAATATTTTAAACACAAAAATAAATTAAAGTTCTTCAAATCTGCCCTAGAACTCAAAAAAAAACTTCACTGATTTTTTTATAATTACCAAAGTTAATAGTCTATTTAAGTTAATAAATGTTTTGTCTGTTTTACTTAACAAATCTAGTTAATTGTTTAAACAGAAAACTGCTTTCTCGTGCCAATTTCTTAACGGTTTCCAATCAAATATTATTGCCATAATTTTGTCTCCAAAGCGAACCGTTTAAACGCTGTAATTAAGGCTTCAATCAACTAATCGCAGTCCCAATAAGCGAATCATATACATTTAATCGATTTTAAAGCGTTCATAAAATCAACAAACAAATGAACATATAAGTATTACAGAATGATATTCAGTTTTAAACTTGAGTATTATTTTATTAGGGGGAGGAGTGAATGGAGGGGACTTCGAGGGGGTCTTGGAGGGGACTTGGCGGGTGATGTGCACAGAGTCAAGCGCCTTTTGGTTGTTTGTTGTCTTTTGGGTTTTTGGATTTTTGGATTTTCGGTATTCGATTTTCGATTTTGGGTTTTTGAGTTTGGTTTTCTTGGCAAACGAAATAAAAATCGGATTTTTATATCGTCGTTGACCTTCGTCTAATAAGATGGAAAACAACAAAACAAGAAAACTAAAAAAAACTTAAACTTTAGCTAATGAAAGAAAACAAATTTATAGGCATCATAATTATGCGAAATTTCAACGCAACTGCGTTATCGAAACACCAAAGAGACGGAGGACGGAGGGACAGACAGACGGAGGGATGGAGGGACTGACGGACGGACAGATGATAAAAGTTAACTAAAACTTAAACTTTTGTTGTGTTTTTTTCTATTTCTATCAATTTTATTTTATTTTATAGCCAGAGCTAATGGTAAATTATGAAGACAAGAGCAAGTGGAGTGGGGAGCGGGGAGGAGAGCAGAGCCAAGAGCCATAGATGATAGCCGTTTGGGCCAATCAATTTCTGGTTAATAAATTTTAGCGCAAAATTGTCAACGCTACAAGACGACAAGGTATTTACGATGCTGTTGTTGTTGTTGTGGTGAAATTATTGTTGTCTCTGCTCCGTAGGTTTTTGCGCTTCGGTTTTTTAGCTGTTTTTTTTTTAGCTGCTTTTTTTTGGCTTATTATGTGTGTTGTGAGGCGTTTCGGTCTCCGAGCATTTCGAAAATGGCACGTGCGCCTGTGTCAGGTTTTTAACGATCGGCTAATTTCGTTGTCGTCGTCGTCGTTGTTGTCTTGGTCAACTAGCTTAACTTGGCCAACAGAGCGCTGGCCATTTTGGCCACGCAGAGTGTCTGAAGCTGAGCGAATCTGTCGTATCTGCTAAGTGCTTTTTGAGTTGGTCTGTGTTTTTAATAAATTAAGTGACTACTAACTAACTAAACACACACACTAACACACACACACACTCCACTCAGCCAGACATTCATCAAGCCAAGTCAATAACTAAAAACTCGGCATCTGGAATGGCTAAAACAAACCTCATCTATTTTGGCCGAAATGTAAATGCCTAAACAACTGATGGATTGATTTGTCGACTCTTTGATTAAGTTGTTGACCCATTCACTAGAATACCGCAACTATCAGTTTATATTATTTCTTTTATTTTCTACTCTTTTTTTCAGTTTCGTCTTCAACTTCGTTTTGGGCTTGTCAAAATTTGCATTCAATTGGCCAGGCCAAGAGCACACTGACAGCCCGAGCTGAGTTGGTTAATGAAGTTATCTGCCGTGTTGCGATAAAATATTTATGATTTAATGGTTTGTTTAATGAACTGATTTATTCGACTGTTTTATCTATTTTATGTAGTTATTTAATTGCATCTATAAATTATTTTAAGTAACTAAATTTTGAGTGACATACATTTTTTAAGGTATCTACATAATTTATCTAAAATAATTTAGGTAAAAAAATTAATCAATATCTAGCTGAGTTAAGATTTAAAATTGTTGTCTTAATTTAAGTTAAATTGTTTAATTAAAATATATAATAAATGCATTTTAATTTAATTTATTATATTTAATTTATTACACCAAAATTTTAATAAATTAAAAAAAACGTTGAGTCAAAGTAAAAATTAAAATTAGAATTAAAAATAAATTTAAAAAAAATTAAAAATAAATTATAAATAAATAAATAAATTAAAACTAATTAAAAATTTTATTAAATTTAAAAAAATACGATGAGTCAAAGTAAAAATTTAAATTAAAAATAAAATTTAAAAAAAACTTAAAAAAAAAATAATTTAAAAATAAATAAATTAAAATTAATTAAAAAATAAGTGAGTACCAATTTTTATTCATTTTCTAAATATTTCGTGTCTTTTCTAATGAAATTAAATTATAAAAAAATTATTATAAAACTTAATGGTAAAGCCGGATTTTGTTTGTTTATTATCAACCCATAAGCTTCAATAAGTTCCCTAAAAATTTGCCTTAAAAAATGTTTTCTTTGAGGAAAATATCTCGAGAATTTACAGCTAATTTCCCGTAATTATGACTCATCTTTAACTAGTTTACAAAATAAAGTTCTAAATATTTTTAGCTGTAACTGTGACTCACTACCAAACTCAATCTGAATCTGAATCTGATGTGATCATCAGTGATTTACAAGCACACCTCAAACACACACACCCCAAGCAAATCTGCAGGTTTCTCAGCTTCTCTTTCTTCAGAATCAACTGCAGAATTGAATGAGCTGAGAGCTGAGTTGGTGAATGACTGGACAGCTTCCCCATTCATGCCGAGGAACTGGTAGCCAATTGTCTGCTGGGGCTTATTGGCGCCCATAAAATTGGTCAACGATCGCTCCATTAGCCCCAAGTCGCAGGCTCTTCACCTGTCCGATCTGCCCAGCCCCTTGGAGCTGTTGTAATTGTCAACTGGCACGATCAACAGCTCATCAGGCTCTGAGGTTTGGAGGCTTGTAGCCATTCGAGTCTTTCGGTTTTCCTACGTTTCCAGCTCACCTGACAACTCAATAAAGAGTGGTTTACACCTGACCACAGAGTTACCTGTACTGCCCTCCTCCTACTCCTCTCTGCACTGACTTCTTTGCATGCTTATTGCCAGTTTTGATTGCAGGCGCTTCAGAGTCCAGTCCCAGTCCGAGTTCCAGTGCCAGTGCCAGTGCCAGTTAAGAAGGCGTTAAATGCATGATTTGTGGCCACAGTCGGTTAATGGTAATGAAGCTGATGGTCAGTAAGCCAAACAACCGAACAACCAAACAGCCAAAAGCCAAACGAGCTGACGTCTCTGCCCATCCTCGTACGATTTGGCATTTTATTTCAATTAAGCCGCTTTTTTTTAACGCGAGCGAAATGTTTTTTATTTCTGCCTTTTTTTATTTACTGCGCTCTCACGTTACTCTGCAGACCCCAGCCAAAAGGAAGCGGAAATGAACAGCAAGTACTCAAAAAACGGCTAAATTGCTTAAGACTTTTAGCTGCATTCAAAGCGTTCTAAGTGCAGCACTTGTTTAGTTAGCCACTAGTTAGTACAACTGTTTAATAAGTGAGTAATCACTGCCTCTAAATTGAGCGTTCAATTAAGTTTCGATCGATTGCTAATTAATCAACCAAATAAAGTAAAATTTTATGGCCTTAATGATTAAATGAGGTAGATCGTACATAGAGTTGCATGTCAGCTGGTAATATTTGCAGCCTACTGAGGTAAAGCTTAAAAGCTGTAAGAAATTTTACTTAATTAAGTACTTAATTAAGGAAAACATTTTTAGAGTGTAAGGGTAAGCAATTTATTTATTTTAAAGTACTTTAAATAATAGAGAACAAGTTTGAAAAAAGAATTAAAATAAAATATTGATTTAGTGAAGTTTATAGCTTTGTATTACATTATTTGTTAGCTTTAAAATATAAATAAAATTATATATAATATATTTTACTAATTCTAAATTTTAAATGCACCTTTTTAAATGCTTTTTTTAGAATATAATATTGAAGACTTTTCATTTTTAACTATTTAATAAACTTAATTGTTCTCTTTATTGCTTGAAACCACTTTATATTTTAGATAGCTTAATATTCTATATTTTTTACTCCTACTTATTTTTGTTTACCATTTAAAATGCTTAATTTAAAAAAAAATTAGTTTGAACACATTTTTTAAGTACTTAAAAAATAAAAGGTATTTATTTGTGAATAAAAATAAAATTCAGAATAAAATATAATTTACCTGTCTTAAAGTTATAGTTAGTAATGCATAGCTTAAAGTTTTTGTTTTAACTTTTCTTTTAGCCATTAATTGTGAAAATTTAAAATTAAATATAAATTTTAATAATTTTTAATTTTAATAAATTTTAATAATTTTTAATTTTAAAAATTTTTAATAAATTTTGAATTGTTTGTTTACTTTTAAAAATCGATTTTAATCCAACTAATTACAAAACTTAACTGTAATTAACTAACTAATTGATTTATGTATTTGAAACTCAGTGACGTCATAGCCAATTTGTACAGAAATCGCGCACTCTTAGCTGCCAATAAGTAGACACAGTGCCTACCAACAAACAGTGCGCGAGTACAGTGAACACCCAGGGGCGTCATGGTCGCCATGCAATTTGTAGGTCAAGTCTGGTTCAGGCCACAGCAGACAGGGTGTGAGGAGGGAGGCGGGAGAGGAGAGGGAGTGGCCGCTTTTCATGGTGTGTGTGTAGGTGTTGGTGTCGCCGCCGTTTGCAGCATAAACTGCATAAACTTTTCGCAGCCGTCAACGCGGCTGTAGTTGTTGTTGTTGTTGTTGCTGTTTTGGCCAACCTTGTGCAACTTTTCAGACAGCTAAAGAAACTGCAGCAACAATAACAAATTTAACTGCAGTCGACGGCGCGACAACTACAACAATTGCAATGCTTTTAGCTCTTAGCTTTTATTTTTAGCTTTGGTTTTGTTGGCTTGGCTTTGGCTTTGCTTTTGGTTTTGGCCAAATCGCCAAATGGCCAACTGGCTGCCTCGGCATCATAAAATTTAATTTCCTGCGCTTAAAGCTGCCCCAAATATGCCTCGACTTTGAGGTATGCCCGTCCAATTGCCCCTCCGTCTCCCACCACGCCCCCGCTGCTCTCTCCCCGCCCGCCCTTCTCCTCTTGGCCGCCCACTCGCACCGTTTTAATTGCGCTTTCATTAACGCGACTTTGATTTATGGCTACCGCGTTGCCAAAGGTTTTATTTTTCCAACGATTTCTTTTGCAAATATTTAAACATACCCCTCCCGCTCCCCCCTCCACCCCACTCTCTTGCCCTCCCTCTCTGCCTCCCTCCCTTTCTATTTGCTGTTTGCGGTGTTTGTATTGGTTTTTGACGCTGTGCGCTCCGAGAGCTTTTTGTTTAATACTTTCGGTAGTCAATTGGCCCAACAACCACAGCCACCGCAGCCACCGCACCAACCACAGCAACAACAACAACAACAGCAACAGGTAATTGATCAGTCATTTACAAAACTCCTGTTGGCTGTTGTTGCTGTGAAATTGTTGACTTTAGTGAATGAATTAACTGATATTTATAGCTCAATGATGAACTATAGTTTTTGGAAAGTCTAGACGCTTACCTATCGACTGCTCTTGTTCAACTCAAGCCAAAAGCTTTAAAGCTGCTTAAAAATATAGCCGAAAGCAGCTTAAACAAAGAGAGCTGCTTAAAAAAAGGCTGCTTTAAAAACAAATTTAAAAATAATTTCTATAAGGCAAAAAATGTTTCCTTTCAGTGGGTCAGGAATTCCCAGAACCCTAGGCCTACTTTTTTTTTGTATTAAGCTAATTTTAGACTATACAATTTTATAAGTTCTTAAATGATTTCAAGAAAGAAAAGTTTAAGTTAGTTAATACACTAATTCTTAGTGCTGTATTACAAACCTGAACCACTGAAATATACGCTTACCTGTTCTGTAATAATTTCCATGTTGCATATAAATCTAGGCTTCAAAAAGTGTTTATTGTAAATAATATTAATCTTTGTAGAATATTTATATAGTTTTTCAAAACCCAAAACCCAAACCAAAAATACTTCTATGTAAAAATAAAATAATTCTTACAAAATAGCTTTAAATATTTAATATGCATATTAAACAGCTGCTTATATTAAATATATGTTTTTTTTATACTCTCTGCAAGAGTATATTGGGTTTGTGCAAAAGTATGTAACAGGCAGAAGGAGGCGTGGCAGACCCCATAAAGTATATATATTCTTGATCAGCATCACAAGCCGAGTCGATATAGCCATGTCCGTCTGTCCGTCTGTCCGTCTGTCCGTCTGTCCGTTCTGTCTGTCCGTCTGTCCGTATGAACAAACAGATTTCAGAGATGGTAAGAGCTACAAGTTCGAGCTTGGTGTCAATCGATCATATAGTTAGTCAGTCAATACAAGAATATTTTTTTTTTCGATGCCACGCCCCATTCTCACACAATGAGCAAAAAACTAGACACACCTCGGAAAAAATCGTTGTTTTCGGCAATATCTCAGTAACCATGGCACCTAGGATCACCAATTCTGGTATGGAGGTTCCTATGGACAGCGCAAATGCATTAGCATTTGAAATTTTGGACTGCCACGCCCCTTTTTCCCACAATTCATACAAATAATTCTGAATTTTTTGCGCATTCGTTCATGTAGTACAGCATTGTAATTGTATAATTCGAGTGGAGGCTAACTATATAAAAACTATTCCTGAAAGGTGCATTAAAATCGGACTATAAACAAGAAAACTAGAAGCGTTACAATATTGATAATTGAACGCAATATCACTAATGAGTGCAAGCGAGACAGAAACGTTTTCGCTGCTTGTGTGGCGATAGCTCTGGCCGCAGTCGCTGGCCACGCCGAATACACACATACATACATATATGCATCATATATTCTTAAACGTATGTGTATTCGCATACATACAAACAGATGTATGTGTGATAATGTTTAGATTGTTTTTGTTATACTCTTTTCAATGTGTTTTAATGCAAGTACTAGATATTGTAATATATTGATACCGATTTTAATAATAATATCGAGATTAAAATGCAGAGAGTATTATACGGTCGGGCGTGCTCGACTGTACTGTTCTTTCTTGTTTTTAATTTAGCCACTTACAAATTGAGTAAACTTTTATGATTTGTTTGCCAATCTCGAGAGCTGAACATATTGAAACAGCTGCTTGGGGTCAGTGGTCAGTGGTCAGTGGTCGGTGGTCAGCTTGAGAAGTTGAACAAATGTAAATAGTTAAACAGACGCCTCCGCTGACTATCGACTGACGATTGTCGACTATCGATTGTCGACTGTTTGACGCCATATGAAGGAGAACGGCGCTCAGCTGAGCCAGGTAGTAAACAGGGGGGAAGTGGTAACTGCATGTAGATGCAACGCCCACAAGTTGCAGCGCAAAATCGAATATGCAAAAATTAGAAATGCAAATGCAACGCGAACTCAAGACGAGGCAAAGAAAAAACATTGTCGACTTTGTTGTTGTTGCTGCCGTTTGATGATGCGCATGCGCAGCTCGAGCGCTTAAAACGTGCGGCCACGTCAAAGTCGACGGCGACGCTGACTGCGCAGCGAGCACGTGCGCACATGCACAGCAAATAACTCGTCCGCGACTGCAGACGGGAGCCTGCTGCATCCCGCTCAAGAGCGCAAAAGAGAGCAGCAATTTGGGAGAGCGCCAAAGAGAGTGCTGCCAACTCTGTTCGTTTGGAGGCGGGGGAGACAGACAGGGAGCAAAGTCCGGAGTCCGGACATGCCAACATGCTCAACTACTTTGTTTATTAATTCTTTTGCGCATTTTTTCGCGCTTGGCGCGCGATTTGTGTTGGTTTTGCCGCCGGCGTCATTTTATTTATTTTGTTTTTTTTGTTAAGACTCTTTTTTTGCCAAGCTGGCCAAGTTTATTGCCGGTTTTCATTAAGAGATTTATTGCAACAGCAGCCACAGCAGCTGATGCCTGCACTTGACCGAGAACGCCTTTGGCGTCCATTCACGGTCTGCGCAATAAAAATTTAAATTTGAAATTCTATGCTGCACTTGCTGCGACTGCGACTACGACGTCGTCGTCCAACTCCGGTTGCTGCTGCTGGCAGTATTTGCATTGCGATAGCCATCTACTGAGCTCTGGGCGACCTTGCTGTCTTCTATTTGCTGGCCAAAATGTCAAGCGCCGCCCGTCGACAGACGCGTCGCTGTGTGTGAGAAAAAAAATTATTTTTTGGCAGCGACTGTGTCTAACTTCTCTCTGCTCCTCTCTCCACTCTCCGCTCTTCTCTTTTCAGCTCTTATTTATGCGTTAAAAATGTGCGCAAACAAGAGCGCAAAAGAAGCAGAAAAAAACAGAAAATTATTATGAAAGCGCACAAAGTGGTTGGCTTTGACACTGCCGATCAATGATCCGCAATCCAAAATCCACTATCTACCATCCACAGTCCACTATTTGCGATCCACAATCGCTGCAGCTGCTGCTGGACATTGCCAATTGCCTGCCAAAGTCTACAGCGCAGTTGGCAACGCTACAGCTCTGCATGTGTGTGTGTGTGTTTGTGTTGTTGGGGCGACAGCAGCTTATAAAGCCATTAATAACCCGCGCATTTTCAACAGTTAACTCGAAACTGCACACGAGACAATGTCATGGTTCATACATCAATTGAGTCTGCTTATTAGAGAGGCGCATGGGGAGATGCAGAGCGAGAGCGGGAGAGCAGTGGAGAGTGCAGAGTGAAGAGTCAAGACAGTGTAGCGTGGAGAGTGATGATTGCGTGTTTACATATCGAATGTGAGTTTGCATGTGTGCGTGTGTGTGCGCTTTCAAAGAGGGCAGCTTAAGAAATTACCTATAAGAAGAAAGTGCTAGCAAAAGTAAAAGGTGGGTAATTTTTATAAAATTAATAAAATAATGACAAGTTTGTTTAATGATTAATGATTAGATACATACTTCGAAAGCATACAAATATAATATTTGTATAGAATTCTTACAGTTTACTTGTTGTACATTTTTCCTTACTTGTAGTTCAGCTTTCAGTTCTCCAACTATAACTTCTCAAACCGCCCTCTCACCTGCCTATACAATATCTCAGCAATGTTCCTTATAAAGCATACCCGCATTATTTGTCTAGGTGTCTGCTGATCAGTTTTGTTTGAGTGCCTCGCAGAAGGTGTCGTCTATCCCCGCTCCCCCCACTACTCAGCCTTCCTTGTCTCACTCTCCTTCTCCCTCTCTCTCTATTGCTCGCTCATGCTTTGATTGCATTTGACAAGAGTCAGCGCTTAATTCGCTAGTGGGTGTTATTTGTGGGTAGTTAAAAAATAAAAAATATAAAAAATGTTCGTCACGAGAATTCGACGCATTTGAAATTTGTGAAATGTATTCAAATATTGTGCAATGCGTTAAAAGGCCATTAAAGTTTTGTAATTAGTGTAGATTTGTATTTTTGTAGTTCAACTAATTTTGTTGCTAACGCAGTAACAAGAGTGAAATAGTTCATAGACATAAAGACAGAAAGAGAAGTAGAAAACAAAACTCGGTCTCTATTTTTTTTAAGTTTTCTTATCTTTTGTTTTTCTATTTCTTTTTTTCTGCTGTTTTTTTTTTTTTGGAACTGTCGCACACGAACGCACAGCGGCGAGAGAACTTTAAAAGAAAATGAAAATTCCCAAAGGAAGCATAGATAATGAGCACAACACCAGAGCCCAGTGGATATTTCCCCAACCACTGGAAAAACTCACCCAGTCGGACACACACTGGCAAGCAGACAAACAGACGGAGAGACGGACAGACGCTCTGACAGTTTGACAGTCGCTCAGTTTGTCAGTCTGTCAGTCCGGCAAGTCTTTCTGTTGGTTGGCTGCGCTCTTGGCCAGTTTGTTGGCCGCTTCTGTCAGCCATTTTGCCAAGTCACAATGGCAGCAGTAGCAGCCGCAGCGACTCCGTCCGTCCAAGCATATTGCCATTGTGCGCTCTCCTCCGCTGCCACTTGTCTCTCAACACGGCTCGCTCTCTTCTTACCCTCCACTGTCCCTGCCTCCTACCACCGTCTCAGCCGCCTCTCGTGTCGTCATTGCCAGTCTCTGCTTTTGTTTTTAGCCATTGTTAGTGAGCTCTGCTGCCGCTTTTGCAACATTTGAATGATTCTCGTTGGTCGTGTCAGTCCCACGGGTAATTATTGACACGGTTGTATGCACGCAGCCCAAAAATACTGCCACACACACACACACACCCATACACCCGAGGAGAAACTGAGCTACAACAACACAAACACGCGAAATAATAAAAAATAAAAGTCGGCTCGAAATAATAATGAAAATGTCGGCAAAGGGAAATAAGTGGAGAGTGTAGTGAGGGGGAGGGGAGTAGTGTAGGGAGAGGTAAGGTATTTGGGGGCGGTGGATGGGGGGCGTGCCTTCGATACACCGCTCGCACTTAACACGCACGCCAACATTAAAACCAATGAAAACTACAATTTGCCAGCTTAAATTACTAATTTTTTATACAACAAATACACACACATATATAAACATATATATATTTATATATAGACTTATATATAGCTATACTCCGGTTGGGTAATGTGCATGCTTTTGGCGTTTATAGCCTTGTGGAAAGGGTATGGAAACTATGTCATTGCGTTTGCTACTCCGCCAAGAACCCATAAAAAATAACAAAACCATTTCTAAAAAAAATACTTTTATGAATTCATTAGGCCAATGACAATGAACTGAGGCAATAATAATGAAGTATTAATGTCTTGGCAACTCCTATTTCTACATCAGGTGCTTGAGTTTTGGTAATTAATCAACCTTAAATTGCACTTTTATGAAGACGGTAAATCATTTAACATTTAACATTTGGCTAAGAATTTGCTAAAAATTAGCAAAGATTAAATATTTTTTGTGTTGTAGGAATAATTTTGTAAGTCTCTGTAGGTAAAAAACTATGTAATGAGTTTATACTTAAAATTAAAATGAAGCTAGAAATTGCTCTACTTTAATAGTTTAAGTAAAACTTATAATAAATAAGTAATTAGAAAATTTTTAAGCTAATTTTCTAATATTTTCTTTTATGTGGGAATAATTTTGTAATCCAGTTATCTTAAAATAATACTTATAGACCATATTCTTAAAGTATTTAAAAAAATGTATATACTACTTATATTAAATTAAATATTTATAAACTTTTTAAAATAATTTTAAAAAAAAATAATAAGACCTACTATATAAATATTTTATTTGTATTTTGTCGGAATAATTTAATAAGTCTGTTAGCTTTAAATGTTATTTAAAATGTATATTTATAAAATATGCTTATATTTTTATATTTTTGTAATAATTTAAGCAAACAATTTAATAAATAAATATTTATATATTTTTTAAATATTTATAATACCACATATACAATTTTTAAAAACTCTTAAGCAGAAAAAATAATTTGAAGCAATTGTTATAAATATTAAAAAAAAATCTTACATTTATATAACATTCTTACATGTTTTCTAATGAAATAATACTACTAATTAAATGTGTTTTATAAAAAAAATATGTACATTAAATAATATATATTAAAAAATAAAAATATATTGCTTACCAAAAAATATATTTTTGAATAAATAACTTATATTTTCAATATTTTATTCGCCAATTAAATAAATTGTATTACTCTTTAAGTATTATTAAAGCGTATTCGCATGTCGTTTTGTTCTTAGCTCAAATACTTAAGTAGCTGAAATTGTTATACCGTCCAGGGGCAGGTTTGTATCTATGTGGGTGTGTGCCGCCCATGTGTGTGTGTGTGCGTGTGAGTGTGTGTGCTGTCAGCAGCAACCCCAAAAAGGCAGGTGGCACACACACTCACACTCACACAAACTCGTTTATGGTTAGGCTCTGTGCACAGCCATGTTTCTTTTCATAGATACAATTCTGATAGCATTGTATATATGTATATGAATACTATATATTTATTATAAACCCGTAATTAAGAGATCCGACTAAACATATTATTCAAGTGCACAAAGCGCAACGCGAGGGTGTTGGAAAATTACTAAAATATATAGTAAACTATTTGAGAGACACAGGAAGGCCCCTAATCAAACGCGTGGCGAGAGTTCAAATTAACAGAAAATAATAATAAAATTAAAAACGAACAAATAATAACACACGCTGATTTTTATACTCTCTGCAAGAGTATATTGGGTTTGTGCAAAAGTATGTAACAGGCAGAAGGAGGCGTGGCAGACCCCATAAAGTATATATATTCTTGATCAGCATCACAAGCCGAGTCGATATAGCCATGTCCGTCTGTCCGTCTGTCCGTCTGTCCGTCTGTCCGTCTGTCTGTCCGTCTGTCCGTATGAACAAACAGATTTCAGAGATGGTAAGAGCTACAAGTTCGAGCTTGGTGTCAATCGATCACATATTTAGTCAGTCAATACAAGAATATTTTTTTTTTCGATGCCACGCCCCATTCGCCCACAATGAGCAAAAAACTAGACACACCTCGGAAAAAATCGGTGTTTTCGGCGAATATCTCAGTAACCATGGCACCTAGGATCACCAATTCTGGTATGGAGGTTCCTAGCGACAGCGCAAATGCATTAGCATTTGAAATTTTGGACTGCCACGCCCCTTTTTCCCACAATTCATACAAATAATTCTGAATTTTTTGCGCATTCGTTCATGTAGTACAGCATTGTAATTGTATAATTCGAGTGGAGGCTAACTATATAAAACTATTCCTGAAAGGTGCATTAAAATCGGACTATAAACAAGAAAACTAGAAGCGTTACAATATTGATAATTGAACGCAATATCACTAATGAGTGCAAGCGAGACAGAAACGTTTTCGCTGCTTGTGTGGCGATAGCTCTGGCCGCAGTCGCTGGCCACGCCGAATACACACATACATACATATATGCATCATATATTCTTAAACGTATGTGTATTCGCATACATACAAACAGATGTATGTGTGATAATGTTTAGATTGTTTTTGTTATACTCTTTTCAATGTGTTTTAATGCAAGTACTAGATATTGTAATATATTGATACCGATTTTAATAATAATATCGAGATTAAAATGCAGAGAGTATTATACGGTCGGGCGTGCTCGACTGTACTGTTCTTTCTTGTTTGTTATAATTTAATAAAATATGACATGAAGTCGGTGCATAAATAAAAATATATTTGCAATTACGCTTCTGTATTATCAGAATGTGAATAATTTGCTTGTTTACATGTAGGAGGGGGTTCCCCTCCACCCCTCACGCACCCTCTTTTAACCCCTTTTCCAAACTGGCTTTCAATTATGCGCATTTGGAATTTGTTTGTTTTATTCTGCAATTTATTTTAAAAATTTCTTTCATTTTGGATTTTTTTTTTTTTGGCTTTCGGCTGATGCAATTTTTATGCAAAATTACTAACCGATTTCTCAAATAATATTTGCAAAATAATATGCATTTAAATTATGAGCTTAATGCAAATATCGTGCAAATAACCAAATTAGAGCCAAAAGGGCAATGAGACACAATTTGACACTTTAATGATTTTGTTTTCGACCGAATTCCGATAGGGTATTATCGGTTATAGTACCCATTAACCGATAATACAGATGGGACCCCCGTGGATTGATTTATGTGGTGCACTACACGGGGAGAAAGAGGGAGAAATAAATTCAATTTAAAACTAAACCGATTAGGATCTAATTAAATAATTTTCAGTTATAAAAATTGTGTAAAAATTTATAAAAAAATATATGTATATAGTTCGTTTTGAACTTCCTTATCTTAAAAAATAAATTTTTATATCAAAATAAAGCAAGTACTCATTCCTTTCGCGCTGTGTAAAAACACTGCCATAAACAACTTAACGATATTAATTAATTAATTAAATAAACGTAAATCTTTTCAACTCTTTTTATTTATTTTTTGGCTATAATCAAGCTGAAAGCATCGTCAATTCACCAAGGCGTTCGCTGCATCCCGTTTAAGGTCCTATAAATCGACTGTTAACAACAACTTGCATTAACGATCTTAGCCATAAAAAACATATACATAAAAAAACTGTAACTGAATGCAAAAAACAGTCACAGCAAATTAGTTAATTGCAATCATAATACGCTCACTTAATTGTTAATTGCTTTGCGAACACTTTAAAAAACACAATAATTATGGCAACCGATTGGGCACCGTAGCGGTTAGTATCGGTTATCGTTAATCGGTTAAGGGGCGCTGTAAAGCTAATTAAAAAATAATAATAAAAAATTGCAACCTTTTCCTGCTAAATAAAATAATTTCAGTTTTTGTTTTTTTTTTCGAATAATATTCTTTTTTATTTTTTTTTTTTTTTTAAGTTTTTTGTTTGTATTTGTTTTCTTGGTTTTTAATTTCCTTGTGTAGGTGTGTGTGTGTGTGTGTGTTTGGGGTGTGTTGGTGTGTGTGGAATGTACCGCTTTGTTGACTTGGTGCATCCATTGTTTTCTTTTTTTTATAGCATAATTTATTATACAATTGAGGGCATGGCTTAATCTTAAATATTCTGCATTATGTTCATTATCATAATCATCATTGTGTTTATCATTTCATCATTATCTCATCTCATTCGATGTCGATTGCGATTCGATTTAGTTTTCAACATACCAAAAAGTAACTAAAAAAAATTAATTTACACCCAGAAAAAGTAATAAAAATAAATGAAACATTTTTTGTGTGTTTAATATTTAAAAAGTTCTGAAACTTTCGGTCTTTTATTCTTTTATACAATAAAAAAATTAAAAAACGGCCGCTGTTATAAAAGTTTTCTTAAAAAACACGAAGCACGTTTTTTATTATTTTTTACTAGATTTTTTTTTTGTTTTTATACACATCTATTATTTTTGCTTGAAATAATTTCATTTCGTATTTTATTTTTACATCGATTTTTATATATTTTACAATTTAGCGTTTGTTTATTTGATTAAGATTTAGCTATGTGTGTGTTGTGTGGGTGTGTTGGTGTGTGTGTGTGTGTTTTCGATTTGCTTAAGGAGAAAGTACAGTACTTACTAAGTAACTAAACTTCATGTGCCTAATTTATTAAATTAATGCCTAGAAATTACAATTTATTTGTAGTTTAATTTTAATTATTTATGAATTGTTTTTGTGTTTGATTTTTCTTCATTTACTTTTGTTTTTTGCCATTTAATATATTTATTAAAAAATCTACAATTGCATTTAAAGCTAAAAATATGACTTAACTGTACTTTTTATTTACAGATTGTTTTGTTTAATTTTTTTTTCCTTTTTCAATTTTATGTTTATGAATTTACTTTTTGCGCCGCGCATTAAATTCTAAGTTCATTTCAATTTGTTTTTGTGGTGTTTTTTTTTATAGTTTTAAGAGTACGATCTACTGGCTATATACAGTATATATGTAGCATATACTATATAGTTGGTATATATAGTCTAAAATCCCTAGCTATAGAACCTAGAACCGAGAGTCTTGAGCGCTCGCTACACATTATTAAACATTAATTATTTCATATAGTACATGTATTGTTTTTGTTTTTGTTTTTATTTATGTGTTTTTTAATTTAATTTGTTTATGTAAAACTGTGTGTAGTTTGATTTAGAAAATTTACCTTTGCTTGTTGGTAATGCAGCTGAACTCTATAGTTACAATTTTAAGTAGTATTATTAACAATTAATCTTAACACTTTGTCGCACTTCGAATTTTAAAACAACATCACTTTTTTCACGTTTGATTTGCATTTTTTAGTTTTTAGTTTTTAGTTTTTTGTAAAATTGTTTAGAAAGTTTTGTAAACTTTGGATTTGAAAACAACAAAAATGTATATAGTCTAAAAGAAAGTGGACATGTACAGCTATATATATAGAGGTTTATATATAGTCTGTAGTGGGTTGGTTCAGATATTTGTGTTGGTTTTCCTGCTGCTCCACTGAATCCACTTTTGAAAATATTTTTACTTTTTTAACACAGATTAATGCACTGGTAGAACGTTGAGGGAGGAGTGGGGCGTAGGGGGGCGTGGTTGGGTCCCTTTTTAGAGGTACTCCCGCTTGCATATCGGCCACCCGTTCAGCATTGTGTCCTAGGAGGACTCGTAGCCAAACCAAGCGGCCGACGTATGCTATTCCGCACCACCGCCGGCAGCGCCACCGCCACCGCCGCCGCCAATACCGCCAATGCCACCGCCACCACCACCGCCGCCGGCCGCACCGCCAAAGCTGTTGAAATGCCGCACAGCGCCCGGCGCAGCAGCGGCGCCAAATTGTAGGCTCAGCTCGAAGAGGCGACGCGCGTGCAGCTGCTGCTGCTGCTGTTGGTGGTGATGATGGTGCGGATGTGTGTGCGGATGCGGATGCGTATGCGGATGCTGCTGATGATGATGATGATGGTGTTGGTAGTGATGATGATGCTGATGCAACGCTGCCGCCGAATGAGCATTCAAATTCAAATGTCCACCCAAAACACTTGAGGCCGCTGCCGATGCTGCTGCCGCTGCCGACGCCGAAGCCGACGCTGACGCCGAGCCTGGCGAACTGGCGCCCGGTGGCTGCAGCGTTAAGCCGCTGTTGCTGCTGTTACCGCCCGGCGACAACTGTGAGCTGTTGCTGCCCCCTTGCTGCTGCTGCTGCTGTTGCTGTTGCTGCTGTTGCTGCTGCTGCTGGGATTGGTGCTGCTGGGCGTGTGGATGCTGCAGCTGATCGCTGGTGTGGAACAGATGTGGATGATGCGCGGGATTCAAGTGTGGATGCTGATGTGGATGGTGTGGATGGTGTGTGTGCTGGTAACGCATGGGATCCATGTACATCGCAGCTGCTGCAGCGGCTGCAATGCTCGAGGCCTGTTGCTGTTGTTGTTGCTGCTGTTTGACCTGCTCCTCGCTGCTGTTGTTGTTGTTGTTGTTATTGCTGGTGTTGTTGTTGTTATTGTTGTTGTTGTTGTTGGTCTGCGCAGCGGGACTCTGCGGGGACATGACTTGTCCCTGACTGGTCATGGTCACCGAGGAACCAGCACTGGAGGAAGGCGTATTGGGCGTGTGCTGCTGCTGCTGTTGTTGTTGCTGCTGCTGCTGTTGCTGCTGCTGCTGCTGTAACTGATGTTGTTGTTGCTGCAGACCATTGTTGTTGGCAGGAGTGGACGCAGCTGCAGCTGAGTTCGACTCCTGGATTTCTGATTGCTAGTGAGCCGCCAATTGGTGAGCCGTCTGCATGTTCTGTGGACTCAGCATGGGCGGACTGTGCGAGTGGGAGTGATTGCCCATGGGGCTGCCGTGCATGTCGTGGTGCGAGTGGTAGCCACCATGATGCATATGACCCGGTGGCATGCCATCCATCATATCACCACCCAGCGTATTTGGCGGCGTCATGCGTTTCTCCTTCTGCCGCCGATTGCAGAACCACACGCGCACCACTTCCTTCTCCAGCTGCAGTGAATCCGCCAGGGAGGTAATCTCCTGTGCGGATGGCTTTGGCTGCTTATGGAAATGCTGCTCGAGGGCGCCCTTCACGCTCACCTCGATGCTCGTGCGTTTCTTGCGCTTGCGTCCCTGCGCCGCAATCTTGTCGATGCTCGTGGGGGATCCCGTCGTGGAGTCCGCCTCCTCCAGCCATTTCTGCAGCAGTGGCTTCAGTTTGCACATGTTCTTGAAGCTCAGCTGCAGTGCCTCAAAGCGGCAGATGGTGGTCTGTGAGAAGACATTGCCATACAGCGTGCCCAGGGCGAGACCCACATCCGCTTGGGTGAAACCCAGTTTGATGCGTCGCTGTTTAAACTGTTTGGCAAACGCCTCTAGATCATCCGATGTGGGCGTGTCCTCCTCACCGCCGCTAATCGTATCGCGATCACCACCGCCAAGTCCACCACCGCCACCGCCGCCCATGTGATGGGCGTGTATGTGCAGCTGTGGCGACTCGCCGCGCAGTGCGTGATGCAGTGGCGCCACCTGGGCGGCATGATGGGCCGAGTGATGGTGCAGCATGCCGTTCATGGCCGCGTGATGGTATTGCAGTGGGGAACCGCCGGTGCTGCCGTAGTGTCCCGCGTGTGGGGCATGCCACGCGGCAGCCGCCGCCGAATGGGGCGAGGCCATGCCCTGTTGGATGCGCGTCTGTTGGGACAAGTGTTGTGACATCTCCTGCTTGACGGAATCAACAGCAGCCACAGCTGCAGCGGCGGGATGATGATGTGTCGTATGGTGTGTGGGCAGTGACCATGGATCCGGATGCAGTGCACTCCAGCTGCCCAGTCCCGAGCCGGGCGTCAAACCGCCCAAACTGTTGCCTTGCCCCACACCGCCGACACCGACACCGACGCCCACGCCCACACTGTTGCCCTGTACCTGGCCATTGGGCGAGGGTGACGATGGCAACTGTTGCTGATGATGCTGGGATAGGGAGGAGGCAGCGGCTGCCGCTGCTGCCACAGCGGCATGATGATGATGATGATGTTGCATGTACTTCATCTCGCCCGCATCGGCGGCAGAGCGGGGCGATGAGGTGTGATAGCCACCGCCGCCACCGCCACCGCCGAGTGCCATGTCGAGATCACCGCTGGGCGGTGTCATGTACGAGGTAGCGGCCATCCCCACCGCTCTGGGGCTGTGCAGGCCCTCCACGCTGGCGGGGTAGGGCTCCAAATTGGGGCTCAGTTTAAGGACCTTGTAGACCGATCGATCGAAAGGAAGACCTGGGTCCCTATGCTCATTCCACTCGAACCTTGAGGCAACCGTCTTGAAGTCTTTTACTGGCAACGTGGCGGCGATTAAAATATTGCGCGTGGGCGTGGCCTCGCTGGGCGGCCACAGACGCGTTCAAGTCAACACACACACAGTCGCACACTCGCACACACACAGTGCTTGCAACAAGTTTCGTCACCGACGGCGCAATCAAAAATTTAACTCAAAATTTCAGTTTATTCAAATTAATTGCACTTTAATTTTTGTTAAGTATCAGCTGTGCTATCGTTATCGTTATCGCTGCTGCTTTAAATCACTTGGCACTTTATTCATTTATTTATTTTTTATTTCGCTGCGTTTTGTAATTTTTTGCTTTGCGTTGATTTTTCACTTGTTTCAGTTGTGTTTTTTTTTTTCTTTCCTCGATTATTTATTTTTTATCTTCGTCGTCGTTTCGTTGTCGCTGTATCAAGTCACAACACTCATCATACTATAAGTATTCAGCTTTGAGATTTATTTTTGTTGATTTCTTCTTCGTTTTGTAAGATCAACACAACACACGGAGTTTGAGATTTGAGATTGAGACGGAGACTGCGAACTGAGACTGAGACAGAGACTACGCCGCACATAAGCGCACATTAAGCACACAGAGAGACGGGCGCCAGAGACACACACAGAGCGAAGCGAAGCGATGCCTATTTGGGACAAATTCACGTGCAAACTCGTAGAGCTATCGAAGTGAACTAACGTCATGCAGCGGCCAAACGGCGCTACGTAGACGGCGCTCTCGACACAGCGACAGCACACGCACACAAACAGCCACACGAAACACTGAACACACACGCACACACTCTCACACTCGGGGCGAATACTGTAGCTTGACGAAAACCAGTTTTCAACCCGTCTTCCAATACGCCATGCGCGCAAGCGAGACGTAGTCAGTGTTTAGTATGTGAGCGCATGTCGTGCGAATGAGATGGCTTGTGAGAGCGTCGTGTACTGGAAGTCGACTTGCGCTCTATTGGGCTCGCTGCTGCTTTCCAGTGACGCCCACCAAAAATCGGCAGACGACAGACGGCAGCCAGCAGCTCACTCACTCGGCATTCCCATGCAGAGTGACATTTTTAATTGCCTACTCTAGCCACAAGGGAGAGCGAGAGCGCAAGAGCACGCACTCGCGCTCACGCTCATCGCTGCTCTCCTCTGCTTGTTGTGTCGCTGCAGAGCTTTTGCAAAGGACTGAACTGAATTCAGGAAGCTTTGTTCAGTTCGCTGTCGCTCTTTGGGCTGCCAACTTTTGCTTTCATTTTGTTGGTGTGCGTGTGTGCCTGTGCCTGTGCTTCTGCTACTGCCTGTGCCTGTCCCTGTGCTTGTGCGTGAGTGTGAGTGTTTGTGTGAGAGAGAGTGTGAGTATGTTTGAGTTGGGCGTGTGCATTTGGCACCACTACAATGGGCAATGGGCGGGCAAATGCAACTGGCAAAACGGACAAACTGTTAAACTGATAAACTGCCAAATGGACAGTGGACAATGGACAACGGTTAACCGAATAAACAAAGCTCACTACTGATACTGATACCGATACCGATACTATATCGCAGCCTCATCTAACGTGTCCAAGAACAACTGTAAAATCAGTCCGCACATTAATTGAATTGTATCGCGCAGCCAATAAAATTTGCATGCAAATGTTAAAATGTTTCAATCTTCGTCCAATTTTGATACGTTTCGTTTCGTTCCGTTTTCTGTTAATGTTTTTGTTATGCATATTATCTCCCTCTCTTTCAGTTACTTTCAAAGAAATGTCCATTGTTTAACAAACAATTTAAACTAAACCCCGAGTGTGTGTGTGTTTTAAGCATTCTCTTGGTCAGTTATTGATTTCCAAACATTTTATTGATTTTCTTTTGGACGTTTTACAGTATTTCGCACAAATACTCAACAAAATTTACATAGATACGTTTTGGATATGGAACAAGTCTCTTTGTCGTTTTTGACATCTTTGTCGCCTCTTTCTCTCTGTGTAACAGGCATTGTTCCTCCTATTTTGGCTGTGATTTAATAGAGCGTCGATGAAAAACGAAAAAGACCATGGAACATTTGAGTCTTTTGTGTGATTGTGCTATCAAAGTGCCAGAAATTGTGGCCCAAATGTTGAGCAACAGTTTGCTACACTTACAAACCCAAGGGAAATAAAATTTAAAATAATTTTATTATCGAAAATATATAAAAAATTAATTTAAATTGTAGTTATTACAGTTATGTGAAATAGGCATTAAATATTACCACTTTTATCAAATACTTCAAATTAATCAAATTTCATAATTTTGTCTTCCCTTTTCTGTAATTTAAATTAAAATTCGCTACTAATAAGCACACATTAATGTCTTGTCTAAGTTTTTAAAGGATTAACAATCAATCAAAATTGTAAATGAGTTAACTTAAAATAGATACTAACAGCATTAAGTTATTAACTGTGTTTAACAACCTGTTTGATTTGGTTGCGTCTAGACAGCTCTTTCAATATGCCAAAAATGTTATCTTTGCTTTAAACTTTGTGCCACATTATGATGTTCTGTGCACGGCTGTCTCGCTCGCACTTGTGTGCATAAATCTTGCGGCAGGTCAAGCGTCCAGGTTGTGTCAAAAGTTATGCAAACTAAGGTCAACGCCATCAGCAACAGCAGCAAAAATAACACAACAAAACAAACACACACAGCCATACACACTCACACACACACACACACACACACACCGTCAAGTTCAAGCATATTTGCATTACTTTGTTTACAATTTTGTTGTTGTCCTTTTGGCCACACACTTGGGCATAATTAATAAGCCGCAGTCGGAGTCGGAGTCAAAGTTTGTCACTCGACAGCAACAAACGGTCCTTGGGCAAAATTTACATGATAATTAGGCGTCCGCAGCCACAGTGAGTTAGAGCGAACGGGAGAGGGAGCGAGGTGACGAAAAAAAAAACTGTATTTAAATTTCAAATGTCGAAAAAATCCTGTTTATTTCACGCTCTCCACAGTGCAGGTCTCTCACACCGTCGCGCTGTCCCTCTTCCTCTCACTCGCACGCTCTGCCTCTCTCTGTCTCGCGCGCTGCAGCGGCGTATGCTAAATGCGCACGCGTCGCGTTGGTTTTGTGGCCATGAAAGGACTTGTTGCATAATTATGCGAGTAAACATGCACAAAAAAAAAAAAAAACAGAAAACGGAAAAAAAACCAAAGAGAGCGCGCAAAAAAATAACTAAGCGTTGTGTATTTATGAATGAAGATCTCTCGCGCTCTCTCGCTCTGCCGCTGCCGCTCTCCCGCTCTGCCGCTCTCTTGCGCTGCCATTTGGCGCCGTTGATTTTGATGATAATGAGCTTGATTAGCATTTTGACTGCATTTTTTTCTCCGCTTGTTGCGACTCCGGTTCGAGTTCGCTCTCTCTCGCTCACACCTAGCGCTGTGTGGCCGGCGCACTTGCTTTATAATTATTAGCATAATTTTCTTCTTATTTTGCATTAATTTGTGTTTCTGTTTGTTTTGTTTATTAAGCAGCAACCTCCACAACAGCCACATAAATAGATATATTAAAATACTAATCAAAAAGGAACAAAAAAAAGAGAGATATAAAAAACAGTTAGAGACAGTTGGTGCGAGTGCGAGTGGGAGAGCTGAATTTGCATCTGTTTTGGTAATTAAAGCGCCATATAATTTTGAGGCATCGGACATAAACTGGTCGGGTTTAAGCGCTTTATTTATCGCCTCGCACAATTAAGGCAATGCGCGGGAGGAGAGACTTTTAAGTGGCTCATTGTTGGGTTATTAAACTACACCTAACACAAAAAACAGTCAACAACAGTAACAAAGTGTACAACAAATACGATAAGAGCACAACAACCACAATCAAGTGTCCCAAAATGCACACAAATTAACCTAGAAACGAGTGTGTTCAGGAAATTCCACACTCTAAGTGGATTGGGCCATAACAAAGAGTTTTTTATATGTGTTTAGATGGGTAGCCAAGTTAGTGACAACCTTTTTATTTAGTGCTCTAAGTGTGCAGAAATTGTTTAGAGCTGTTTTTATATAATTTTTTTAAGTTTTTGAAATATTTGAAATTAAATTTAATTCAACTGGGAATTCAAAGTAAAATTCATATAGAAAATTCTTCAGAAAATATTTACTCTCATAACTCACTTAATCGTAATGAAATAAGTGGAGAA
Source organism: Drosophila dunni (assembly GCA_018152125.1). Lineage (NCBI taxonomy): Eukaryota > Metazoa > Arthropoda > Insecta > Diptera > Drosophilidae > Drosophila > Drosophila dunni. Next base: position 6,323,311 of record JAECXC010000286.1, read on the forward strand.
TTGAGCTCTCGTTTGCACTGAAGACATACTTCTTTCAGGTATTTCCCTCCTTAATTTAATATTAATACCCAGTAAATTTTTTTTTTAAGTTTCCACACTAATTTCTCTTAATTTAGTATTTTTTAAGTACCAGTAAACATTTTAATACCTCCAAACATACGCCCAATTAAAGCAGCTTCACTTTTAAGTACTCTAAAATTAGCTAAATTATTTTATCCACTCCCATCTTCTTCTGCATTCCGATAGATACCCTTTGCATGCCTAATCCCTACTTAATATGCACTCCCTGCACCCCTTCGCCTGCTGCTTTGCAAATAATCATTTGCAAACAAAACGTTTCATTAGATACGTCAAAATTCAGCTGCAATTTGGTGTACGGCCCGAATGCAAAAGATAATTTTCAACCCATCACAAAGCAAACCCATCTCAAGGCGTACAACGCAACCGATTTAGTCGGTCAACTCTTTGCTTTTTACCATATGCCCAGCGACCTACAAAAAATTGCGCGCCAAAAAGTAAAAGATACAAAACACAAGAGACAAGATACTCGAAGAAGAGGATGAGTTAAAGGGGTGGGGGGAAGATACAACCCCTTCGGACACAACCCCTTTTTTACACATCTTTTTCTTCAGTAGGTTTCTATTTTTTTGGCAAGGTCAGGCTCACGTAGGCAAATTGCATAGGCAAATGTGGAACTCGAACTTCAGTTACCTACCGCTCCCCTTCTCCTCTCCTTGCCCTACCCCTTCCACTGCCCTTCTTATAAAGTTGATGCAACGAACCATTTATCATTTTTTTCCTTTCGGTTTTGTTGTGCGATTTTTTGAAGTTTGTGCAATTTTGCGATTTTGCATGCAAGAGCCGTTAAAGTCTGTCTGCAATCAGGAAACAGGCCGCTTATCCTTTGGCCTCTATCCTTTCACTTTTCTCTCTACCTAGACACACACGTACAACCCTACAGTCTGCCAAATTCCTACACACACTCATCGCCTGTCATATGCAAATGAGTTTAGCTTTAAAAAAAATAGAATAGAACAGTTTTTTTTTTGTCGAGTCGATTCGAGTCCCGCCAAAACATAAAATACGCAAACGGAGCACAAAATGGCAATGGTTATAGCTATACTTAGGCAGCCCTGTCACCCCCTTCCCACCCTGCTCCCTATCCTTTAGCGTTTCCTTCGCGCAAATGCATTTTTTGGCATTGAACGCGCAACGCGACGCGACGCGACCCGACGCACAACTGTCAATTGAGACCCGCAAACAGCAAAGGGCAAATATGCAAATTAGTTAGTTTTTTTTTATTTTTTATTTATTAACTAATTTATCTCCTGCGCCGCTGTGTGACACGCTAGCGTCCCAGAGGCGAAACCCGCCAGGGTCGTGAATTATTGGCGAATGGCAACAACGGAAGCAACAACAACAGCAACGGGAGAAAAGCGTTGCAACACCTGGATACATTTTTTATTTACCGCGGTTTTTTATATTGCCCCCACCCCTGGTCGGAGGACAGCGAGGTCGCTAAATAGCTGCTTAAGTAGTTGATATGAGCAGCAGTTGATATGAGTATTGTCCTTTGGAAGAGTTAAAGTTTAGTTTTTTTAAGTTTTATAACAGAGATCTTGAATTTCTTCTAATAGATATAAAATATATATAGACATAGATATAGATATAGTACACAAAAAATTAAAATGAAGTTAAGATTGACGTTAAGAAACCTAAATATAAAAAAAATTCCTTTTGAGTAACGTTTCCTTTTAATAAAATGTTTAGAAGCATTTATAAATTATAATTATGTAACTAAACTATATGTAATTTACAAAATATGGTGTGAGATATAAAACTTAATTCTTAGCTGACTTTGAAAATAAAAACATATGTAAACGTAATAACATTTGTTTTCATTTTTAAATCAGCTAAGAATTAATTTTTAAATATTTATATATATTTTGATAGGTTTCTTTTAATAAATCGTCAATCATACCGATTTAAACCTTTAAATTCAGTTTTAATTTAAGCCAAGCATATTTTTTATTTATTACCTAAACATTTCTTTAACTATACAGTTCAGTTTATAATGTTATAATGTAGATAAAATATAAACTAATATACAAAACTATTTTTTTAATATTTTAATATCAAACTTGATAGACCCTGGACACTTAAAAGCTGAGAGCATTTTATTTATTACAAAAATAAGTTCGATAACGTAACCAAACTTTTATTTTAAGAGTTTTACTAACAATAAAATGCGTAAGATGTATAAAACAATAAATTAATGTATTTCTATTAAACTAAAGCATTTTCTGCTTTCCAATAAAAAGTTTTCTTTGGTATAAAACTCACTTTCATGAATAAAACTTGCATTTGAAGAGCAACGAAACCAAAAGTTCAAAATGGAAAATAGAAAATTGAATTATTCATTAAAACATTAAAGAACCATAAAGATGCGATTTGTGCTCTCACTTTCAGGCATTAATCGTTTAGAGACCAAACCCAAATACAAACCCAAAGACAAAACCAAATTGGAACTCTAAAACCTAAAAGCCATTCGCATTAGCATTAAAACGCTTATGGATCATCGTTGGGAGAGCGATAGAAATTAAAATCCTGTTCACACCCACTGAAAGCGACGTGGTTGTCAGCGCGACAGGAAATGCCGGGGACACAAAAAACACTAAAGACAATAACAAAAGGAGAAAGAAGGAGAGAAAGTATAGAGCAAAAGAGACAGAAATAGAGAGAGGGAGAAAAAAACATATGTCAATAAAAATCTTTTAGATATTCATTTGCATAATGCAGTCAAAAGGGCAACGATAGAGTGTTCGCTGCTTTTCCTGTTGTCATTCCCTCAGACCCAGCACCCAGAACTTTTCCAGGTGAGGGCTCAGTTCAAGCGACATAAAAAACAAGCCAACAGCCAACATCAAAAAGACGACAACTGCAACAACTACAACAAACTATGGCACGCATGTTTATTTCCTTCGAAAAAAACGAAAAAAAACAAACGCGTCGATATGATATGCAAAAGGAAAACTGGAAGGGGCCCTGGCCTTACACTACCAGGGGTGCATATCATTAGTGCTATACTATAGCTGTGGCTGTGGCTATGGCATAAAAAACTGGCACACATTTTCCTCACTGACACTTTTTTATGAACTCTGCTCCTGTGCCGATTCCTGTTTCTGTTTCAGTTCCCGCTGCTTCTTCTTCTTCCACATCAGAGGCCAATCAACTCTTCCAACTAAGTGGCTTCAAATGTATGTGTGTTTTTGTCTTATCGGAAGCGGAAGTCCACCCTTAGCCCTTAACCGTTAACCGTTAACCCTTGCCTTAGCAGAGACACGAACCCGCCTTGTGGTGAATTTAACCGTTTGCTATAAAGAGCAGAGAATACGGAATATTTTTATAAAAACAAAACTAATTTAAAAGCATAGCAATTTTTTTTTTTTAAATAATATAAACAAAATCTTAAATATTTTATCCTTACTTATCTTTCTTTTAACTAAAATACTCGCCTGTGTTATAGTATTTATTATTTTTATTATTTAAATATCAATAGAAGCGCCATGAATTCTAAGAAATTTTGGAAAATTCTAATAATAATAAAGCTATATAAATGTCAAATTAATGCGTATAACTAGAAAGTGTTTTACAAAATATTTATCATATTTCTTAAACGGATACTTATAATTTAGTTCTTTTAAACATAAACATTTTATCAAATATAAAATATTTGTTTTCGAACATATTTATAATGAAACAAAAGTTTTTTTTAGTTATTTTAAAACAGAAATAAATTTTATAAGCCAAGCTACTTTAAAGTTAATTTTTATTAGAATCTTTATCATATTTCTGATACAACTTTTGTAGTCTACATTAAAAAGAAATCGTATTATGTATCTTAAATTGAATATTGTGTTCTTAGTTTAATTTCGATAACATATTTATTATTATCTACAAGTCAGTGTGAGAATTAATAATAATTTAAGTTCAAATTCCATTGGTTCGCTTTAATAGTGCAAGGTCGTTTCCCAGCCGGGGTACAGATCTCCGTCTGTCCGGAGTCCGATCTCGCAAATTGTTAATTTGCGAAAACGCTACGTATTATAAAATATAAATTATAAATTTATGTAAACTTAATTGTCTTAAAAGAATTTTAATTGATTTACAATAAACTTGAGCAATAAATCTTTGCCGACATCAATCAAAAAATCGATTTAAGTCTCAGTATTTCAATCGATTTAACTGGCTTATTTTCCAGCTGTTGACCGAAAGGATTACTGGCTACAATCGTTAAACTGCTCCTCGATTGCATAATTTGGCCAACGCCTTTTAATTGAAACATAAACGCCATTTTTATTGCAAAAACGCACGCGCCAAATGATTGAGGCATTTATTTATCGTAAAAAAACAAAGAGCAAAAAACCAAAAAAAAAAGGAGAAGAAGAAGAAGCAGCAACGCAATTTGCGCAGAAATTGCAAATCGGCCATAAGACATAAATGAAATTTTTATAATCGAAACGAGACGCTGACGGAGGTCGCTTATCGGCTGCGCATGCGCCGAATTTTAGCGTCGTTTTTAGCCGTTTTTTAGTGGTATTACTTTTACTGTTAACTGCTGACTGCTGACTGCTAACTGCCGACTGTTAACTGCTAACTGTTATTGTTATTAAGTTTTGGGTACAGTGACAGCTGCCGACAAAGCCAGATTTCCAGATTTTGACGCCCGACTTGAAAGGATATAGCGCTTTGATCTCCAGTCGGCAAAAAACGACTCAAAGGACAGATCGTCCGATCAAACGGGGGTGTATATACAGCACGTGCACGTCTCTCACTCACTCTCTGACTCTCTGGGGGCGATTATTATCTGCCGCTGCTCTTGGCTTGCTTTAATAAGCTCTGGAACTGAAGCTGCAAACAAAAAAGAAACAAAAGACTTAAGACACAAACGCGTTTTGAGCGCTGCGCGCGCGATGCTTTACACCTGATAACCAAAGACGACAAACGCATCGACAACGCACAGGACTGCAACTTTGAAATGCTGTAGCTCTGCTGCTGCTTCTGCTGCTGTGATGTAATCAGTGAGCAGTGCTCTGTTCCTCCGCTTACTCCTCCCCCCTCTGCCACTCAGCAGCACCTCCGTCTCGCGGTACCTGCGATTTGCCGTACGTGATATTGTTAAAAGCTTTTAATTGAAGTCATCTTCTTGCTCAAAACAGGTAGCTGCCTTTGGAGTCTCTTGTTCGATGTCGAGCATTTTTATGATTAAACTAATTTTTCTTATAGCAGGTGATGTGGCTACAGTTGCCCCTGCTGCTCTGACCACTCCCCTAACGCCTCCCGCCAGCCAAGTTATTTTAATAAACTGCGCTACGTGCCAGGCATTCTGAAAGACGATCGGTTTCAATTTTATATTATTGTTGTGGCAGCCAGCGTTGCCGCTACACTGGAAGAAATAGGTTTAATTTGCGGGAAATATTTCAAATATAAAGAAAATCATTTTAGTGTATATTTTTTAAGATTTAAATAAACAAACCTTTAACAAAATTTATTTACCAAGTTCTTATAGCTAAATTATTGCAGTGTAGTTGCTTTGTTGCTGTTGTTTTTAGATTATTTCCCGCACTTGTAAGTGTTTGTCAGTAGGGAGTGGCACAACAACATCCAACGAACTGACCAAAACCGCAACGTGATCATTTAACAGTAGCCAACGAAACGTCTCTCTCATAACAGCTAAAACACTGAATCAAATATTTTAATGGCAGACATAATGAATCGGAGTTACCAGTAGCTCTGAGCAGTGAAAGAATGCTATGGAAAAAGCTGTTAAAGTGATAAATGTAGCAGTTGCTAGAACTGTCTGTAAATAAATATTGTATGCAAAGTGTTCCCGGTATTTTAGTTAATAAAATAGCTAGGGTTTAAATTTAAAAAGACTTATGTTAAAATTATTTTAAGTGCAACTTTAGATACTTAAATGCTTACCAAAAATTATTAATTATGTATTAGTAATGATTTAAAATATCTACACATACCTTTAAAAAACGTACTGAAACTGTCTATAAAGTAGCTGCACTACATCAGCTATATTTGACTTATCTTTATGCTTATATCACCACAGAAGTTTTCAGCTCTTTTTAGCCCTAAACTTATGAGTCAATTTTCGTGGTTTCCGCAGGACTCTTGCGTATACGTAATGCATATGATTAGCAGCTCAATTTCGCTGGCGGCATTTAAATAAAGTTGTGAAGTAGCGCATTAAAATAAATAACAGACACTTGTGCAGTTTCAGTTCTTAACGTTCTATGGATTAAAATCAATGAAAATTTATACATCTCCATGCGGATGCTTATGGATGCTAGCCAGCAGCCAGCAGCCAGAACAGGCCATGACTTCCCCATAAGATACAAAGATGCAGAGATACAAAGATACATGCTATAACTATGTGCAAGACCATTTCATTTTTCAACAATTGACCAACAAAATACGCCTCAATAATCAGAAAGGGGGCGTGTCGGCAACTAAAGTAATGAGCAGTTCGCCACGCGCTCCTTAAAAACGATTCCATGAATGTGAATGCGAAAACGAATACGAATGTGAATGTGAATGTGAATACCCAAAGGGCCGCAAGGCAGCTGAGCAATGAGAGGAGCCAGCACCAAAGGAGCCTGTACTCGAGCCTATAATTATAATTGAAATAAATTGATTTATTTGCTTTGCCAACTCGCATAAAGCCATAAAGAAAAATGGCAACAATACAATTCAATGCATGGATGTTGTAGTTGTTGTGTGTACATGTGTGTGTGTGTGTGCTTGTGTTTAATTGTTGTTATTGGCCTGGCTGGCCAAAAGTGTGCCGCTGGCCAAGTTATTGGCCCAGGCTAGGCAACAGCCACGATGACGATGACGACGTCGATAAGGTCATGAGCAAGTGTCAATGCAGCGCATAAATTATGAAACGGGGCGTGGCAGTGTTGAAGGTGGTATTGGCTTGAGGTAGGACCGGGGGTGGGGGACAGGCAGTTGCAGCTTAGATAAATGTTGCACCAAATGGTTAAATGTAGGCTTAAGGGGCACAACTAGCAGCGTGGCCAAAACTAGCAAAGGCTGGCCAGAAATGTAAAAGGAATCGACAGAAATTATACAAATAAATTTATGTCAATTTTAAAATCTTTTATTGAAAAGCTATAAGATTTTAATTTATATATATTAATCTTTTGCTACTACAAAAGTTTATTGGAGTGGATTGAATTTTTTTGTTTAAATCGGAATGTATCTGTAGCCAAAACAATTTTTTAAAATTAGAGAAGATAATTTTGAATGCATATTTGTGTATTTTAAATATTTTAAAATTAATTTAAATATTTTAAAGATAATATATATGCACACCAGTTTAATTCTCTTTAAATTAAATCTGAAAAATGTGGATATATTGAAATTTCTATAACATTTATTTATTCTTAACTAAACCATTGAACTAATTCTTAAAATATTAAAGAAAATTCTTTTTTTTTTTTTTTTTTAATTGTTACAGAGAATTAATTCTAAAATAATAATTTAATGTAAAGCCAGAGCAACGAAGGCCTTTAGGCAGATATGATAGAAAATGTCTATAACAATCCATACAAATGTATGCAAAAATGTATACAATTTAGTAGCTTAAAAATTACTTATTTTCCTTAATGAAAAACTGTTTAAATATTTTTATATTTATTTATTTTTATATTATTTTTATTTAATTTAATTTATTTTATTTTAATTTTATTATTATTTTGTTTCTATTTTATTTTTATTCAAACATCCAAACTAACCTTTTTTAATACACTTTAATCAGCTTTAACTGCTTTTATATTTAATGTTTATTAGCATAACTTAGTTCATAACTATGCTCATATGCCATCTGGTTGTTTGTTGACTCATAATTCATGCTCTCTGCTACAACACTGGCAACAAACAGTAGAATCCCCGTGAAAGCAGCCAACAACTGCACCTGCTGCCTGTTTTCAGCTCTCATTTCTCAGTTCTCAGTTCTTTCCCCACTTTCTGTGTGTTCTCCCACAAAAATTCACTTGTGTTTGCGCTGTTGTCAACTACAGTAGCTTTTGTCTAAAAAATAAAAAGAGAAATATAAAAAAAAAAAAAACCTTTTGTGGACACCGTTGGCCATTCCTCAAGCCCCGATGTGCGACTACGATTCCATGCCAACCTGTCTCACATTTCAAAATACATAATTAAGTATGCACAGCGAGTTTGTTAGATAAAAATCTTAAAAACCCTTAAAAAGCTTTAAGCGCCTAAGACAGAGAGTCCAAAAAAAAAGAGAAGACAACAACAACAGCAACTAGTGGAGGGGGCAAATACTTGATGGATAACTTGATGAGTATCGGATAAGTTTTGTGGGGACTTTGTAGCACAGCATAAATGTGAGGCGCGTATACATAAAATAGTGGAAAGGCAGCAACAACTACAACAACACGACACGTAGTCGATGTATGATACGAAAAACACTTTGGCGACAATCATGGGAAAGATTTGGTTTTTGGATTGCTTTGATTTGGAATTGGAATGGTTTTTGGTCTTTGGTTTTGTGGCTATCAAAGTGGCCATTAAACGAACGGCCCAAGAGGTCAGCGCGATAACGAGCGAAAGCTAAGGTGGTTCAGGTGGTTTGCTGGTTCAGGTGGTTTACTGGCCGTTGGTGTGGGCTAACATCGTTTAACGAAGTCGATTTGTAACACGGAGCTTTCACATGTGTCTCCAAAAATCGAAAATACAAAAACTTAAAAACAAAAACAACAAAAAAATCTGTTAAAAGTTTTTAACGCAACGAAAATCAAGTCCGCAACAAACAGAAAATCAATAAAGTTCCCAATGCCAAATGAGGTAGGGAAAGAGCGGGAAAGAGAGGGGAAGAAAGAGGGGGCAGATAGAGGGGGCCAGAGAGTTGGGGACAGAGAAGAAACTTAATTAAAAGGTCGCTGTTAATGTTGTTAATTTGAAAATATTGTCGAAGGAAACGGCTTACACACTCACACACACACACACACACACACACGCACAACACAAGACTTTATCACTGGGGACAAATACAAAAGATTCAACGTTATAAAATCGTAGAGAAACGCCATAAAAAACAGCAGCCGTAGACGTAGACGAAGACGACGAAGCAAACGCAGCTAATTTTTATTGGCTTGCCTAGCTTGAAAAAGGCTTAAAGGCGCTGACAGACATCTCGGCGGGATCTGGACAGCGGACAGCGGCGAGCGCTCTAATCAAGCCAAACAAGCAACAAGTTATCAAGCCAAATTACAACAAAAACGGCTAGTAAAACAAAAGCCAACAAATAACTAAGACAACTCGAGTTTCTGTTGGTGACAACAAGTTCGTTGCTTAAGTCATTTGTTTCCCATGGCAGTTGCTCCAAATCTGTGGCTTAAATTCGGTGTAAAAACTAAATGCTGATAACAAGTCTCCCAAGTATTGATAATATAAGCAATATTAGTGAATGACATGTAGATAACTGACTACTAAGTCATGCACTAAATTACTAAGCAAACAATTTTAAACCAATTGTTTTTTAATAGGAAGGAAATTTTATTAAAATATTTACTGAATTAATTTTGGACACAAGAAAGTTAAGTCAACAAAATAATATTTACTTTAAACTACAATAAAACTAAATAAATTTTTCTTGAAGGTTAAAAAATAGTTATTGATTCTGAGCCCTCGTTAAATTCATCAGATCAATTCAATCAATCCAAAATGTATTATTGCACAATAAATTTGTTAACAAAAATGTACGAAAAGCTCATCACTTATGCACTTAAGTTTCAAGTTAATTTAAATATTTATTAGAAACAAACATTAACAAACATAATTTTATTAAATATTTAGACACACTTGTTCTTTAAATTTTAACTATATTATATTTACATAATAGCTATATATAAATTGCTTATATTTTACATATTCTATGCAGCAAATGCCGTTCAAACGCCGTCCATTTTGTGCGGCAATGGCCTTAAGAAAATTTCACTGAATTTTCAATGCGTCGCTCGATTTCCTCAATCAAAACGAAGGCATTGAAACGGGCAGTACAACTGGCAACAACTACAACACACCGACAAACTTCAAATAAACACAACAATATAATGTAATAATAATCATAATAATGCACATAATGCATATAAAGAGAAAAGAAACAACAAAAACACATACAAAAAGAAGGCACAAAGGGGGCGGGCGGATTGGGTCGATTGCTGCGTGGCCTCGCTTGGGTTTTTGGTACGCCCGAATGGCGTTGCACGCACACCAGCAGCGCCAAAACACACACACACCAACACACAGTAACACACACGCACAGGCAGTGTAACTTCAACCTTCAATTGTTGTTGCTGTTGGGTAGTTGCTGGTAGTGATTGCTGGTAGCTGTTGCTGGTAGTTGTTGCTGCTGCCTGTCACGAAACGTTATTCGTGCGGCCATGCGAGTTCACTGACTGCCTCCCAAGTGCGCTGGTGTGTGTGTGCGAGTGTGTGAGTGTGTGGTGTGTCTTTTGGTGCTTTTCATACACATGGCTGTTGTTGTTGTGGCTGTGCGTTTGCTTTGTTTTCATTGCTCTTTGCCACTGCCTATAGCGGCCATATTAACATGCCCCCGAGTACAGTTTGCACCTGCAGCTACGTCAAAATCGTTAAAAAACACAAATCACACAAAACACAAAACTTTAACGACAAAAAGGTTCTATTGCACGTGATTGAATCGAGGCACAATTAGAGAATCCGCTCACGAACGCAGCAAACAAGAACGCCAACAAGCAAAAGACATAACTAAGCTCCACTTAGCCAGAGAAAGGCCCAAAGAGAGAGGCGGAGAGAGGGAGAGTGGGCGGGTGACATTGGGTAATAGAGCAGTTGTTGTGCTTAGAAATATTTGCAGCTAGGCGAGTGCTAATTGATTGCGCACACAATAATATTTTTTGGCAAATTGCCAACACTTTAAACCAACAACAAAAACCGTCAACAATTCATTGCCAGCCGACAACAACAATGAGTCATTACTTGTTATGTTTTCAAAAGCAAAGAAAAAAAAACTTCAATTGATTTCGCCCACTCAACTGAGCGCTCTTGAATTGTTTTAAATGTTTAAATAAAGTAATCAGCGAAAGAAAAGCTGCAACTCGTTGTTGTTGTTGTTGTTTAATTGCTGCACCGCATGCAACAGCGCCACAAAGCGCAGAGTGTGAGAAAATTTCCAGAGTTGCTGCTGTTGTTGTTGTTGTTAATGTTGTTACATTTGTTATTGTTGTTACTGCCGATGTGCAATTAAAAAAAATATGTATATAAATTCGAGTGTGTTCATTAGTTATTGTCTAATTGCTGCATATAACGAATGCATTTCATGTATTGCGAAAGCAGAGAAAATAAAGTTAAAAATAAAATACTTAATCATTTGTGTCTTAAAACCAACTGAAAAAATTTTATTAATAACTTAAATAAGCTAAGAAATTTTCTATTATTTTATATTCATCAGGTTTTGGTATAAATACTTTAATTTAATAAAGGCTTTCTTTTAAAATCCCCCAAATTAACCATCCAATTCTCTTGGGTCTTGTCTACTCTTCAGTGTACGGTGCTTTGATTGATGACTTCCTCTGCTGCTGCCCAACTGCATCCCTAAAGCAACGCAACCCGCTCACAATTAATTGACGCCAGTGTTTGCCATTTTATGACCAACAATAAAAAAAAAGGAGCAGGAATTCTTCGACTTTTACGAGGCTTATCAGGCGCAGCACATTTGAGCTATCAAAGTGGCAGTGCCACTGCGACTACACTGCAAGAAATAACAGCATTTGAAAGCACACACTGTTTACAAGCACTACGGAGCCCTTTATGAAAAGAATACTACCATATGAAGAGTTTAAATCTAAATACAACTAAGCTATACAAAGTAAAGGTTGTAAATAAATCATAAAAGCTGGAAGTTCTAAAGGACACAATTCTTTAAATGTCTGTGTTTAATAACAATTTTATTTTAAATAAATTAAACATTTATAAATATAAGTCAACAATTTACCATAGCTAATTCTTTTTGTAAAAAGTTTTGTTATTAATATTTGATTTTAAATAAAATGCAAGGAATGCTAAACATTAATTTTAATTTATTATAAGGGCATTGAAATTTACTAATATTTTTTAAAGTAGCTCTAAAAATTAAACAACTACAATAACTGATTTTATACATTTTTTTTATCACTAAAATTTTCTAAAATATTTTTTTAAATTAAATTTTTATTTTTCGATTGTTATTAATCATGTGGAACTCGATTTTTTGTACTCATTAGTTGTCTTTTCAGCGCTTCCTAGTGTCAAATCTGTTAAAATTACTTAAAATCTAGTAATTTCTGTCAGTGCAAGGGTCATAAAGCCGGCGTGCAACAAATTGAGTGGCATGCAACTGTGCGCCCACAAATCTTATCCAGCAGATGCACAAGATAATGTCAGTGGCCGATTCGAGACAACGACGCTCAAGTGTTAATCTCTTTGCTTAATGTGCGAAAAATGTGCAAACATTGTTGAGTGAGTGGAGAGCAATGAAATGAATTTTATTTTCAATTTGGCTGCACATCAAATCAAAGATGCCCCTTTGTGGCAGTCTAAGCAAAAGTTGCCACATTTTTATGGCACAGGTAAGGCTAAGGGTGAGGGTAAAGGGCAGGGGTAAAGGTACAACTACAGCTACAGGTTGCCACTAATTAATATGCATGAACTGAGACTTCCTCTGCCGTACACTTGGGCACGTTTTGGAGGCATTCATACAGTCTATATCTTTCAGCTGGGATCTGGGATCGGGGATCTCTGCTTTATACTTTATTCCTTTTTTTGTTGCTGGTGCTGGAAGGAGGCGTCGTGCATTTAGAACTCAATTAAAAAGCGGAAGTTTTTACGGCATCTCCAGCGCCTTTCCCTCTCCGTATCTTCTCTCTCTGCCTTTCTCTGCATCTTTCTCTATCTCCCTGTGATTATCCACGCCCTTGACAGACATTCCAGCGGCATAAATCAGCGTGGCGAGCAGACAAGCGAGCACATATCTCAGTAATAGCAGCAATTGTTGTCAATTTGCCACAAAACAGGCGCGAAAATGCAGACATAATTTTGATTTTCTTGATTTTTTGTCTTTTTGTTTTTAGCTGTGCAGAGCTTCGCCCCGTTTGCCAATGTGGTTAACACACCTTGACAATTGGCTGAATTTAAATTGTTATAAAAATAGAATATGTCCCAAAACACGCGCCAGCAGCTAAGCAAATCAACAATGCAGTCGAGTCGCTTGGCAAGTTCGTGTCTTAAGTCTTTTGATTTTTTTCACTTTTTTTTTAGCTTTGCTGGCGGCAATGAAAGCTAGCATTGCACTTTAGTCCCAGTATCCCTGCCCCTGTGCACGCCCCTGGCCCTGTCCCTGTGCCTGTTACACTGTCTGCGCATGCAAACTGCCATTAACCATTTTGTGCACATATTACAACAACAACAAAAATTAAAACGAAAAATACTAAAAATGATAAAATGTGTACCACGCACAACACACAAAGCTCTTAAGCGGCACAACACACACACTCATGAGTTTTGAATTTATTTATGTCGGCAATTATTTTATTTATATTGTCATTGCACACACTCAGATACACACACACTCACACACACACTCCGTTTTTGCAGTCTGATTTCGTAGTCAAAATATGTTTTCAACTTATGATTTGCCACTCGCTTCTGTTGTCGTCGTCGCTGTTGTCGGCGCTACTGGTTTTAGTACCGCCAAACAGACGACAACAACAGCGACAGCACAGCCAAAAGTGACACAGAACATTGGATGAGTTACTTGGAGGTGGTCGTTTAATGGCGGTTAGTGGAGACACGTAGCAGCGCCGTTCATAGATTGTTTTTAAAATAATATTCCAGCTTGATTTGGCATATAAAATAGCAAAGGATAGATCAAATTTAAAGTGTATTTTACTATAAAGGGTTAATAAATGTATCAATAAAATCAATACAAAATAACCCCATAAAAGTTATTAAAATGTAAACAGACGATTTTTTTAACCAAACTTTTTTTTACTTAAGTTTTTCGAGACTAAATTTAAAGTTAGTTTTATTTGCAGTATTTTGAATTTATTTTCGTAAGGTTTACGACAAATTTCAGACAGTTTCATAATGGAGAAGAGCAACTTAGTAATCAAAAAATAAAACGTATATAAATTATTATTTTATCGATGCTTTCATTTAATTTTACATTTCATAAACATTTTTTTAATACAAAACAATTTTTTATTCTTTGATCTCTACATAGAATTTAAGTACTTTAACTTAATTCCATATTATTACTTTACTTTTCTCTATCTTTTGTTAATAAAAAGTTATATCTAAACACAAACATTAACTGCATAAGCGGCATAAGCAGCTATAAGCCTCAAATCTCTGTTTGGCAACACACGTCGTTGACGTTTCTTGCATTCACGCCTCCGCAAATGTCATCAACAACCGTTGACAGACAACGGACGACAACAACAACAACTGCGAGTGGCTTTTTGGCCATGTCTCGCAACTGTCACCAAATTATGCCCATCAACAGCCACAGCAACGGCAAGAGTACCACCTCCAGACAGCAGCAACTTACACTAAACAACAGTAGCCCGGATTCGATACGCTGCGAGACGAAGCCCCAGACCGAACCGAACCCAACGACTGAACAACAAATAAATTTTTGAAGCGAAACGCCAAAAAAAAATAAATAAAATAAAATAAAACGCATTTCAAATTCAAAACGCGATTTCTGCCGAGGTTAAACTATTTTATCATTGTCACAAACGGAATTTTTCACCAGCAATCACCTCGATCCGCCATCCACCTGCCCGCCTCCCTTCCTCCCACCTGCTGGGCAATGGCCACCGTTTGGCGATGCGTGCGAAAACGCAGCAACCAAAACAACAACAACAGCAACAGCAACCGATCGCACTACGTTTTAGGGCGTTTTCTGGCCACGGTTTTCTTGTGGTCTTCTCATAAGTTTTGCGTACGCAGACAAAACCCAAGCAGGCGGGGCGCAGAGCAGCTGAAGGGCAGCAGGGGGAACTGGGAGAGGGGAGTGCGAGACGTTGACAGAGACGAAGTGGAACTTGGTTTATATCTCTTCATTTGCTGGCCCGTTCAGTTATTTATTGTATTTTATGTTGCTGTTGTAGTTGTTGTTGTTGCTGTTGCTGCCGTGTATTGCTGCCGTGTGCTGCCGTTGCCGTTGCTGTTGCTGTTGTTTAATTGAAGGCCAAGAGCTGACGCATTGCTGCATGCATGGCAAGCATGTCCTGGTTGCAATCGCAGCTGATGGCCACTGTCCGCTGTCCACCGTCCACTGTCCACCGTCCACTGACCAGACATGCCCTTATTTGCGCTGCCAGCCAAAACGACGAGTGCATAAATTAAATAAACAACATTTTTTATACCCTTGACACAAGTACAAAAAGATATCCATAGTTTGCTTATCAACTGCGTAACTGCCTAAAACAAATAATTTACCAAAAGAAATAAAAACTTTAAAATACAAGTAACGAAACAGTGAACAAATTTAAGCTGTTTTTAAAGAAAGGGTAAAGTTTTGTATAAACTAAAATTACAATAAGATGAAGGATGTCTTTAGTTTTTGTCAAAAGCCGCATTTGGGTGTAGCTAAATCTTGCTTCGATAAATTTTAATTTTAATTTAATAAAATAAATTTAAACCAAATTTTTTTAAATTCAATAATTCAAAATTAAAACTTTTCACTGAGCAATCATAGCTTAATGATTTAATACAATTTAATTTTATTTACATGTAAAATATTTATACATTACATTTACAAGAATAAATGAAGAAATTGTGATAGGTTAATAATTATTTGTACTACAATAAAATAAGTAAGAAAGGCTACAGTGGAGCTAGCCGACTGTAAAAGACTTCGTACTCATTCCAGTGCGCTTTTATCCATACAAATTTCTATATTCGACCGATTTGTTCTATAGGAGCTATAGACTATAGTTGTCCGATCCGAACCATATTTTGAATGGTATTGGTATTGGAATGGTATTGAATGGTATTGGATTTGCCCTATGGAAGTAGTAGCCGTAGGCTGTAGTTGGTCGATCTGGATCAAAGTTTGTGGAGTTATATCGCTAGATCGACTAGTCAGTTGATGCTGATCAAGAATATATATACTCTAAGTGGTCGGAAAAGCCTTCTTCAACTGGTTAGGCACATTTGGCTTCTGACAAACTTAATAGACCCGTCTACTCCTTTTTAGAGTACGTGGTCTAACTAGGCTTAGTTTACTTGCACTAACTTCAAAAGAAAATGTGAATTACATTAAATTATTCTAAATTACATGCACTCAAAAGTGCCATCCGTTAAAAATTATTTATTTAAAAAACAAACCCACAGAAATATATATATAAAATGTTAAGAAATAAAGCTAGAAATTTCCACAACAAGTCTCAAAACCTTGTAGAGTATTTTTCCTGCACAACTATTTGTTTTTGGCATTGGATATCTGATTTTGGTGTGAGTGCTGTGGAATATACAACATTTTATATACATATGTATACATATAGTATATACGTCTTTGAATGGTGTGGGGCAGCAGAACTTGCGCAATCGAATCGATCAGTTTGGTTCCGATCCGATCGGATTGGATGGCTACTTAGAATATGTAGCAATTGTTTTGACATCCATAAAACATGCGCTCGATTGGCCTCCTTAGGCAAGCGTACACGTAGTAGCTCTAGATCATGCAAATCGCATCCGAAATCAATTAAAATTCAACAGCCAGTCGATAATCAAACTTGGGTATCCAACAACTTTAGGCTGGCGGTGCCAAATATGTCGTTGTTTTTACCCCTGCCCCGTTCAACGCCCCTCTGTGAAGAAGGAGATGAAGGGAATGGAGAAACAGTCAAGAGTTCTGATAACAATCTTTGCTACTGACACTTATATAAGCAGTCAGCATCCGACTGACTGACAGACATCGATCAACGACATTAACGCTGCATATATTGTCATAAATTACAGAATGGTTTCCCCTCCCACTCTCGCCCCACACCCCTCTTCACACCCATTAGCCCTTCCTCTGATCTCAGTGCTCGTTGTTGTTGTTGTTTGTCAGGCGATAAGCCCAAAAGTCATCGCCATTTAAACCAAAATCAGTTGATGCTTTAGCTTCTGTTTCCCATTCCACTTCCACTTCCAACACCCCAAAGGCTTCACACAATCAATATCCACAATTCTCATCCATAATCCAAGCACACACACAGTCCACAGCACACACACAATCCACACAATCCACATCCCTAGAGCACATCAGATACGCATCAACGTTTGGCTAAACGCTCTCCACTTTGGGTTTGTTTTTTCTCTCCTTTCAGTGTCCCCCACTCTCTGTGCCCCCTTCCACCCCTCTCCCCTGCTGTCTGTCCCCTTTGTCCCCCCACTTCTCTTGTAAGATCGATATGTTAAAAACTGCGATTAAAATGCGACAACCGACGGCTGCGTCTGCGTCTGCGAGTTGTGACAAACTTTGATTGACATGGCTTTTGTATGTTGGCAACAGCATTGCCAACCAATCTCTGACGAATCATCAGTGGGGATAGAGGGGGCGTGGCAGAGGAGTAGCTGCAATTGTTGCAGCTGCACTCGGAGAAACAAAGACAGATGCTATCTGTGCTGCCGAGTACCGCGAGTGACCGAGTAATTTGAGTGCTGCGTTCGCTGCTCAACAAGCGATTTAGGTAGATTATAAAAATATGGGATATAGCTTAGTTATAGCAGTTTAAAAAAATAATAATTCAAAGCTTTAAATATTTAAAATATATGTCAATAACCCATGATTAGCTAGTGTGTAAGTTATAATGTTTAATAACAATTTATCTATGCTCTTTCATGTATTGTCAGTGGCATATACTCATGAATTATACCCAACATTTATTTTAAGTAACTATTTCAATTGCTAATAAGCTGAATAAATATTAAATGACTTTTTCCTTATAAAACGTTACGCAAATTAAACAAAATTAGTTGATATCTCTAATAGTTTGCTCTACAAAGTATGCTATAAATTAGTAGGTTTTAAAATACATATTGGTTGTTATCTGCTCAATTTAGAGATTACATTGAAAATTATTGAACACATGTCTGAATAAAAAAACAATTTTATTAACACTAAATTCATTCGCATTCCCACTCAACATTCCCATTTCAATTATACTCAATTGTATATAACTATAGGTAACTCTCCAAAGCTAGTAAGTAGTTAAGGGGAGCCTAAAGTCTGTAAGCATATTTTTAGGAATTTTTTATTGCTAGTTATTTTTAATGTTAAAATATTTTATTGATTACAGTATTGTAAATTAATATCAAAACAAAATTTGACAGTTTTTTCAAGGCAAAAAATTAATGAATAATTAAGCCGGTGGAAGAAAATATTCCGAGACGTATTGGAAAAAAGGTGTTTTACGGTGGACACTGTCAAACTCGAAGAAACTTAAGAAAACAAATTTCAGCGACAGCCTCCAACATTTCACACTTATTTATTAAATTTAATTTAACCTAAACCTATTTAAGATTTAAGTTAAAACAGATTTATTGATTAATTTAGATAGCTTCTTCATAAAAATTCAAAAAATGCTTAAAAGACTTACCCAAATCTTAGATAAAAACCATTTTAAAAGTTGTCTTCATTTTTGCTAGCTGGTAACTCAATTTCTGTGTGTAAACAAAGCCGCAAGCAGACCAAACAAAATATTCATAAAATAAATATATTAAAATAATGCACAGATTGCAAATCGAGAAGGTTGAAAAAGCAGCAACAACAACGACAATCAACTGGGAAAACAAAAGCAAAGTTGGCAGTCAACAGGCATAAAAGTCGTGATACTAACAAATTTCATTAATGTACAACAGCGGCAACAAGTTGCAACTCGACTCGACTTGAATCGACGCGATGGCAACTGCAGTTTCAGTCTCTGTCCCAGCCACTGCCACATCCTCATCCGAAATCTCCTGTAGCAGCATCGGCATTGGTTACGGTGATTCCATTCATAAAATGCTCGCAACTCTGGCATAAAAGGCAGACGCGTCTGCGGGGAAATGGGAGTTGAAATGTGGTGGCAGAGGGGGGTAGAGGAGGGGCAGGGAAGGCGCATCGGAGGCATGCAACAAACACTAAGCGCATTGCATGATTTTGCATAATTTTATGTAAATTTTCGCAGGCGGCTCAAGACGCGAATCGCGACTCTGCGCAAGCGCAGACAATAGGGCAAAGGCGGGGGCGTGGCTGGCACAACTGCGCCTCGCCTCGCATCGCCTCGACAACATGATATATGCCACATGATGACCACGATCCAAGCAGCAGCAAAACCAATGCGGCAAACAGTAGCAATTGCTTTTGTTGTACAAGGACACGATTATGCGCAGGATTCAGTCAGAGCAGGATGCCGACTAAGAGAAAGAACTAAACTGAACTGAACTCAATTTATGCAAAGTGCAAAACGTGGCTAAACTCGAAACAGTAACAGAAACAACAAATTTTATAAATAATTTTGTCTTTTTTTGTTGTATCTTCTTTCATTTTGTATCTGCAGAATGTGTTGCCAAAAAAGATACTTCGTTTTGAAGGCGCAGAAACATGCATATGACAATGACAAGCAGCTGGAATTTATGTGCAGCCCAAGGAATACAAAATTATTGTTTAGGGCATATCGAAACAGGCAGCAGTTCCGCGTAACACGGCCAAAACAGAATGTGGGCAGCAGCCCCCGCACACACGTTCCCACTTCACCCGCTTCGACGACTGCACAGTGGAACAGGGAGATTTGTATAGGCTGATACCTAAGAAGCTTTTTATGAGTCTTCTATTAACTAAATACAGACTCAGCTGTTTAAGCAGTGTTTTGGAAATTTAGAATAGTTTTTTTAATTTATCAGTCTTTATAAAATATAATAAATATTCTGTTTCACATAAATTTAAATTGTTAAATTTGTACATAAAATAGCAACGTAGACTGCAGACTATGCTAGGTACGAAAGCATTACTGATAAAAACATATAAATTATAGAAAAATAATACTTTTACTTTAACAAGAAATTTAAGTAAACTTAACACAGAAATATTTGTTTGAATTTTTATTAAATTAGCCCAAAAAAATTTTTTTTTTTATCAAAATTAAATATTGTACAAAATTGTTTAATTTTTTTTATAATAAATTATATATTTGTGTACAGTATGGAATTTAATTAAAAAATTAAAAAGAATCAATATAATACAGTGGCGAGCACATGTGGATACATGTTTTGATACTATGACTTTGAGTATCTGTAAAACCCACAAAAATGCATTAATCGATTCCAAATTTTTAACAAAAATCCACAAATAATATATAAAACGAAAAGCAAAAAATTTCGTTCATTATCATTGAGCTAAGGATCAAATAATACAACTAAATTCAATCCGATTATTTCCAAGCTTTCTTTATATATAAAAGCCAAACTTTGTTGATTTAAAAAAAGACTATTAAAATAGTTTGTTGGAAAGAAAAAATTCTATACACAAAAAAAAAAAAAACTAAGCTTTTAAAAAAATAACCATACATATTTCCAACAGTAAGTAATAAGCAGAGAGTGTTTCATATTTTAAATTATATATAATGTAGTTCTAACCAATGTGCCTTATTGTAGTGCTGCGCTGTTCCTTGAATTGCAGTTGCCTCTGGTTCAGTTAGCTGTTTTGTTGTGAGTCTGGACGTCAACGTCAAGCTGGAAGACGAGTGGCTGCTGCTGCTGCTGTTGCCCGGAGGCAGATCCTCAGTCTCAGCCTCAGCTTCAGCTTCAGCCACAGTTTCTAATCAGATTCAGATGTCGTCGAAAAATGCGCGACGCGCTGACCATTTTAGCCCCCATTGGAAAGCTGGCCAGCTTGGCGGGCGCGTAACACGGTAGTAGCAGCCAAGTTGGCTTGGCTAACAGAATGACGAAGTCATAGCCGCGATGCGATGCGATGCGTCAATTTTAGATTCAACAAAAATGATTGCAATGCATGTTGGCTGCCCAGGAAGACAGACAGCGGACGAGACGCGACGGACAGCCAAGTCAAGACATTTTAACCAGTTTTTGGCCAAGCAGTTACAAGCCAGGGAGTCTCTGAGCCAAAAGCCAGTCGGGCAGTCAGTGAGTCCAACAGTCCAAACAGTTGGCAGTCGTCTGTCAGGGCAACTTGTGAAATGCCAATTTATTCGTTAGCAAATATTGCATCTGATAGAACAACAACAGCAAGGGTAGGGACAGAGGGGGGTAGGGGGGTAGGGACTTAGGTAGGCACTGATAGAGGGAGCAGGTTCCCCTACAGTGCCAACTGCAACTCGAAGTCTGCTGTGATTTGAGTGCCAGTGCAACATATGCAGACATGACTGCCAGGACACAAAAGCCCAAGGAAAAAGACGGTCTTGAACCTTGAGGCTGCTGTCTTCAGTCTACAGTCTGCTGTCTTCAGTCCTCAGTGTTTAGTCTTGGCCCTGGCTACTGAATCATGTGTAAAAATCTTAAGTGCAAACAATTGTACGCGTTTATCGTGTCTCTGGGGCGACGACCACCATTGAAGCTCGAAAAAGCTGAAAGAATCTTCAACTAAAGCGAAACTAAAGCTGCAGACAACTGGCTCATAGAGGGAGAGAGACAGCGAGAGAGTGAGTGAGAGGGAGAGCGAGCGAGAGATTCCGTTTAATTAAGCGCGCTTTTTGTGAAAATTGGTTTAAGCATTTTTTGGAAAGCCCTTAAGGTAGGCCCAAACTCACTACAGCGACTCATCGATCGATCCAACGATCAATTCAACGATCGATCGGCTTTTGCCAAAATATATTTATATATACTCGTATATGAAAAATGTATCCATCAAATTGATCAAAGCTAATAAATCATAAAATGCCACAAAGAAAATAACATTTTTTTAGTTTTTTTTTTTTTTAAGCCAAAGATGCGCAGAACTTTTACTGGAAATTGCCCGCGGGAGAGAGAGGGAAAGGCAGAGGGGGGCAGAGAGGGGAGAACAGGCTCTCAAATTAGTTTTTGGCGTTCGTCGTTCGCAGTTCGATGTTCCCGCTTTGAGTGCTGCTGACTGACCCAATAATTATGCCCCTTTGTGCCTTAAGAAACCGAGAGTGAAACCTAAGCCAAGATACATTCTATACCGTATCTATAAGATACATTTTTTTATTGTACGCCCGCGGCTTGGAAACAAACATTTTTGCTTATCACTTGGTTACTGAGCCAGAAGTTTTCAATGTAGACAAAAATACTATGTTTAAGGTTTTAGAGTTCAAAGCTTGATTAAAATTGCTAAAGATGTGACTTTGTATAGAAAATATATGTATGTACTCGGTTTAATATAAAACAAAATTGTAACTTTGTAGATACTTAGTTTGAAGATTAATTTAATTCTAGTCTGTGTCAGATTTGTAATACTTTGTCAATTTTAATTTTAAATATATAGCAAAATAACTCAACTGTGCTAAGCTTGTGAATGAATCTTCAGATACTTTTACAAGGTCCCAGAGAACAAGCTCTTTAGAGAAATTGGTTTGTGTTAAGTTCTTGTAGATGTTTATATAAATCAATTTAATAAATTGAAGCAGTACTTTAACACTTCCAAAAATAAATTTATTGTAAAAAAGTATATTTAAGCTCTTTAAAATTTCTCCGTATTTCAGAGACCAAAGTTTCTGTCTTTCATGACCATTTTAGTGCCCCTTTCTTAAGTAGAGTGTATCAGCGCTTCGTTTTAAATTAATTTAATAATAGTATTTCATTAGACTTGTTATTTCTCTCCACAAAAATGCCCAAAATTGTTGGCCAAATAATTTGTGTATTGTGGTTTATAGCACGCGACACAGAAACAAGCCAAGAGAGAGAGAGGGAGAGGGAGAAAAAGAGGAGAGGCAGAGCTAAAGCAGAGGAGGAAGATATGGCCCTCAGGGTTAAGTGTCACACTGGGCTTATGTCTAGACATCTTCTATGCTTTCGAGGTGGATTCCAATCCGTATCTCAAACTGATCAGTCTAATCAATTTTAAATGTGTTTTTGCGTGTCAATCGCTTGTTTGCGTGTCGACTCTTATTGATATGTTTAAATTGTTGTTGTTGTTGTTGTTGTTGTTGTTGTTGTTGTTGTTGCAGTGGTGGCAAAGGCATTTGTTAATAATTGGCTGCTCGCCTTGAGATTTGATTGTTTTGAGTGAAATTTATTTGATTTATTGCACAAATTATGGAAAGTTTCTCAAAGGGGCACTACGAAGTAATGCCCCCAAAGGCCCATTTGATGGGTATTATACAACAACAATGAATAAATGCAGCAATAACAACAACAGCAACAACAGCAACTACAACAAATGTCTACTTTACACTTGTCGCTGACGCATTTTACCAATTTGGCACGCTTGACCATAAAAAATGGTCCGAGCCATTTGGCGAAAAAAAGTGTGAAACTGCAAATGGCGTCGCCTTGGTTAGTCAAGCTGATTCTCCATCCCCGGTGCAAGCCCGCTTCCCCCCCTCCCACCACTCTTGCCATTCTTGGCCAACTCTGGCTCTTGCCCCGTTTGGCAAGGCAACGATTAGCATAGTTGTTGTTGGTCAGCCACTTGGACTTACTTATTGATATAGATACATTTATATATATATGAGCTGACAACTGCATTAGGGTTGTGACTGTGACTGTGGCAGAAGAGGGGCGTGGCTAGCGACAAGTCGGCCACGCGCTAAACCGGAAGTTCAACTCATTTGGCCAGCGGAAAAGCGGAAGGATTTCTTTTTAAGCGCATCCTGGACACACGGCCAAGTCCCCGAGCGAGCGACCCCAATCGACAACTTCATTTGATATATGTTTGTCGCTATTTTTTGACTCTATACTAGATTTTTTGGTCTTTTTTTAAGGGAACTTCCTGTGCGTCTTTTGTTTGCGGCCAAGTGTAATAAATTTGAGCGAAATTCGCATTTTAATCATCACACGCTACTAGCTATCAGTGGAACCATAAAAAAGCAGAGACTTTATGCCACATACGTATTTACTTGTATAATTAAAAAGCCAACAAAATAAAATAACTCAAATCAAGTCGAAAAGTTACGATGCGAAACAAACATAAAACTCTCCGAAGAAAGGCAGATTGTAAACATTATGAACCAGTCCGAAGACACCCCACGCAGTGCCACCCAACAAAAGCAGACAGATATAAAATATATATATACACGTATATATACAAGACTACAACCAATTGATTGGCTATCTGCTTAATTTCTTTCATAGTTGTGTTTTTATGAGCCCAACTCTGATGTCGTCTGCAATAAAAGCAAATAAACAATAGATTGTACATTCATAACGAGTGATGACTGTCCTCAGTCCTCTGTCCTCTGTCTGTCTGTTGAAAGTTTGATGAAGTGAGATTACGACCAGTTATGAACAGAATGTGGCCCCTAAGAAGTGGCAGCATTAAACATCGATTTGTAGGCATCGTAAAATCCATAAGGATAAAGAAACGAATCCAAATTCAAATTGTTTATTTTTATGTTATTAATTGGGCGGTAAACTACTGTTTATATGATCAATTATTTAAGGATAAACCACTAAACAGGCATAAACACTCAACTCAAAGGTTTTTATGGCTCAAAAGGGATTACAATATGTATAAGTTTTATGTAAATGTTTATGACTGCATTATGCATGGCATAAATGATTTAAATATTTATTAAATGTTTATACAACTGTTGTTTTATAGACTATAAAGAATTATGAATTTAATAAGCAAAGTATTTTGAAAGCAATAAAATTATGGCTTACAAATTTACTTTATTACCTAACTAACTGAAAAAGTAATGAAAAGTTATAGAAAAATATTGGAAAATGTTTACCTGATTTATGTCGAGTTTCCTTTACAAAATAACTTAAAATCCCCTGAGAGACATAGTTTCCTCCACCCAAATAACAGTACAATGCAGCACCTTTTTCCCAAGACGCCGTTGACACGTCTTAAAACTTTATAGAGGATCTTAACACGCCTACGACCGCTACGTGATATATCTTTATAATCCTCCAATCATATAATGATTGTCACGCACATCCTTAACACTTGTTCGCGTGAAAAACCCACAGAAACAGGAACAAGTATTTCCACACATTGTTGGCATTGTTTTCCAGCTAAAACGGAAGTCAAAACGGTGTGGTCACGCTATAATGAACAACCACAGCTAATAGAGACTTCACGTAGTTTTCGTATGTTTTTGTTTTTGCCCAAAATTGAGTTATGAGCCAAAAGGACAAGAAGTCAAGTAGAAGATCGATTACGATCAGTTGATACAATGATCATTTACAGCCCTAGGTCTCTGTGTCCTTTCCCAGGAAAAACTAGACAAGTGTGGCAAGTGTTACAGGTAACAAATTCTGGGAAAGGACACGGATTAAGAGTGAAAGTGTGAGATGTTATCCTGGTGGCGCCTAACGGTGCCACAGGTGAGACCAGGGGAAACAACTACGCAGTACACACCCAAAATTTAGTAGTAATAATAATAAATATATAACAAATATATATTACTTGCTCTGACTTTTAATGACAAATCGGTGTACGAGTATATATAATATTCAAAGCACGCAAAAATATTTTGTGGGTTTGTTGTTTTACGTTGTGGGACAGTTTGCATGACTGACAAACACATATTTGTGTGTAGTATTTGTATTATTGATTACCTACCGAAATTGGCTCTTTAAGTTCATGATTTCTGTCATCAGTCAGAGAGACGGAGAGTCAACGAGTCAGCCAGTCAGACATTAGACATTGTAATGCCCCGATTGCTCCCTGACTGCCAAAGTGCTAATTTGCATTGGACTAGGCTCAGGTTCGAGTTCGGGTTCGAATTCGGGTCGGGACTTGATAACAGAGAACGTTCGATCGCTTCAAACTATAAAGCGGAATATATTACAAAAAAGCTGCGTTGCGCAAAAAAACAACCCAAAAAACCAAAAAAAAAAAAAGAGGAGGGAAAAAAACCGAGAGAAAAAAACACCCAAATAGAAAATGAAATAAAAATAAAAACGCGATCGTCAACCAGAAACAGAAACAGAAACAGTAACAACAATAAGAATAAACAATATAAATGGCCGCATCGGAATTGCTAATTTGCTATTGAGTTTGTTTAGCTCGCTTTAAGTTTTGTATGGTCTGCGTGTGTGTGGTGTGTAGAGTGTGTGTGGAGCTTGGGTTTGGGTCTGGGTTTGGGTTTGGGTCTGGGTCTGGGCCGTGGGCCGTGCACTGCGAACGCATTGGGTTCCTGTCTGTCTTTAAGTCGGTCTGTCTGTCAGTTCGTCTCTTCGCCTGTCCATTTGTCTTTCCGTCCAACTTTCTGTCCGATTGAACCGCTGACGACATTTTTGATTTTTGTGCGACATTTTTGACATGCGGATGTGCCATGTTAACGAGGCAAGACTGTAAGCCTTTATATCGAGCAGTATTTCAGTGGAATTTACTTAAGATTGTTTAAAATGTTGATTTTAATATTTGGGAATTCGATTTCACTACCAAAATAAACTACTAGTTGGCTAAACTAAAGATAAATTATTTTTTAATTATTTCTACCTTTCCCAAATTGAAGCTCTACCTTCGTTCCCCTTTTCCCCCTATAAAAATTCCATACTCACAGCTGCAAAGCTTCAACATTTTCAGTGCAGCAAATTCCGAGCTGAGCACAAATCCTTTTGGCATTTACAATAAATTGAATTCGACCAATGCTGTTGCGGTCAAGTTGCCACAGCAGCAGCTCAACCCCTGTCAGTACCCCTTCCACTACCTCCGTACCATTTGGCAATCAAAGTTGCAACCAACCGAAATGCTTGAAAACCGCAGGAAATTCGTCGAATTTGCCATGCGGTAAACTGGTCTCTCAGCTTGGCAAAAAGGATGCACAAGGAGCAATCCTTGCTGGCAGTGCCACAGCCACTGCTACTGCTGCTGCTACTGCCACTGCTTCAGGCCATTGTTTCTGCAACTGTGTGCCACATGCCGCTCCCCCTTCCCCTTGCTGCTCGCCCAACTTGGCCAGCATGCCGAGTGCGTTGGCGTATGCATAATTGATGCGAATGTTTGCGGCTGGTTCCGGGCTTAGAATCCGTAAACGTTTCTCATAATTAAGTCGCACACAAACCTTGGCATTTCTTTCCCCAAAAAAAAGTAGCCAGGCTAGAAAAAATCCTTGTCGAAACCAACAGCCAACAAAAAAGCAAAGTTCATTGCAAAAGCAGAGATTCTTGTAGTCTAGAGATTAAAATACAGCTAAGCCACAATATAATTTGGCAGCAGTACAATATTTTAATTTAAAATCAAACACGATAAACTACTTTATATTTTACTATCCTTTTATTTATTTTTAGTGCTCCGCTTTCAACTGTCTTTTTTTACAGTTGGCTTTTATGATCTATCTTTTTTTCCAAAATATATTTGGCGCCATTAAACCATAAAATAGAAATGCACAACAGCCCGCAGAAATTTTACAATGTTCAATAGTTTATTTTTGATTTTTTATGGTTTTACCTCAAACGATTCTTTCTTTTACCTGGGCAATAAATTAATCAAAACTCGAACTCGAGTGTGTCCAGTTTGTGTTGTAGTTTTCTTTGGAAAATTGCAGCTCACACCTACAACTGCACACAGAGAAAAAGATCTGTAAATGATTTGTTTGACAAACAAACACAGTGGGACACATAAGTCTTGGCCTTTCGCAGAAAGGTAGCTCCGATCGCCTATCAGTGCAAATGATCGAACACACCAACAAAACGAGGGGAAAAAAAAGTAAAAGGAAAAGGGAAAAAAGTAAAGAAGGTTGTGGAAATTGCAGTCGAAGATTATCAGAAGTCGCGAAGACAAGGAGAGTTGCCAAGAGACACCAGGAGACACATCCGCCTGTGTGGCCAGTCGAGTGGGCATCATTAACCTTTTAAATGCCAACGAAAACAACTCAAAAGTAGACGAAAAGGGACGACAGTTGAGGCCTCTGCAAATGTCAAACGTCATCGAACTTATTGATGTTTCTGATGTTTGCTCAATACTCGTTAAATTCCTCCAAAGATCTTATTAGGCAGCCAGAGTACAAAGGCACAAAAGTACAGCGTAGAGTTGTACAAAGGGGTTTTGCCACACACAAAAGGACGACACACGCGCTCACCAATTAACACACACCCCCAATTTAAGTACGGGTATATATAACGTCTGTCATCGTCTGACAGGCAAGTCATTGCTCAATGAGTGCGACGGGGACTCGGTGTCAATGAATAGGCAAAACAATAAATGGGAAAAAGGCTGTGTAATTCAAACAAAACGGTTCACGTTTTCCCATCCGATCAGATTGAGCCGCTCAAATGACAAACGTCTCACAGGCTACTGTCGAGCGAGATGGCTGTAAAAGACCGTGTAATATAAAGACATTTAAGCAAGTTTGGCAGAAATTTCCAGCCTAATTCAGTGGTGCTAATGCTAAAAACTCTGGGAGCATGCACTCGACGGAAACTAGTGTCAAATACTGCCTTTTACTCTGACTTTCCAATTAATTTTATATACCCTTCTACTTTTCATATGCACAGGGTCGAATTAATAGCAATATGTTCAAGGGAAAGGGAAAAAATGTTAAGGGAAATCGTTTTAATTGAAGAGCTGTTTATACTCCCCAAGTTGTCCATTAATGATTTAACGCACTGTATGTATATATTAAGCATTGATAACAGATAAACTTAACTTTAACAAAAGACTAAAAATAAAGCTGCTTAAAATGGCTACCGTAACAATTACATTCAAATGTAAATGAATACGACTGCTTGCAAACTGCTTTACCCAATTGTAAGCAAAAGCAGTGCTTCAACTCAGCGACTGCTTGCCAGCGTTCAACATACAAAAGCAGTTCAATGTTAATAACATAAGCCGTCACTGTAAAGCCCAATTCAAACTCAACCATTGCTGTTAAATTAAAGACAACCAGTTATTACGTAGTTTATAAACCGTTAAGCTCAAAAAGCAATCATTGAAATGTTTTTGTTAGTTTTATATACTTTTTTTGCGTGACTCGTAAATAGCCTTCATAAATATAGGTAATAGAACTAAGCTGTTAATGGCTTCACCTTTGAAAGTTTTCTGCACAACGTCCTTGTCTAGTTTATCTAGTCTATTGCGGCATTAGTCATACTAGATCTTAGATAGTGCCTACTGCAACATCCTGCCGATTCCAGACCAAACAAGGCAACAGCTTAACAATGCAACAATGCCGACAATAAATTCCCATGACAACCAAGAAAATTCCGCCGTTGTTGTTTATTTTCGAATACGACGCAGTAGAAACACAACAAATGTCTGCCAAAGACAAACAAATTTCCCAAATATATAATTAATAATTAATAATATTTAAATAACGAAGCGGAGACAAACAAAAGCATTGTAAAATGCGTCAGTGTACAGACATTTTATATACGTAAAAATTATCAAACTTAAAATAGATATCTGTAAATTAAACATAACAAAAACAAAAAGTGTACAGAACCATAACAATGCCAACGATTCCGAAGCGTGCTCCCATGGGCAATAAGGGCTCCGGAATGGATTTCCTTAGCACCGGAGTAACACGCACCGAAGTCACCGAGATGCAACTCAAATGGCAGGACAAACCGTGTCCTGCGCCGCCCTGCAAACAGGCCTTCTGGTGGGCCAGTCAGCCAAAGCCCGTCAAAATCAAAGGTTGTCCCAAGTAAGTTTGCATTGATTTCCTCACGGTTGGTTGTCACACACACAGGCACACGCAGACAAGTAAGTCACCCAATTGGTGGGGTCAATGAATCCGCTAAAGAAATCGAAAGTTGGTGGCTACAAAAATACTGTCAGTCATAACTTGCGTAAATAAATTATTAAGCCAGTGCGAGGAATGGGATTGTGTGTGTGTGTGTATGTGGTCAGATAGAAAACAATGGGCCAAGCACGCAGTCTCAAATTAGTAGTAGCAGCAGTACACTGAGAAAAACTTAAGCATCTGCTTGTGTGTTTTTAAGTTAACTTGGACCACCTGTGAGTGAGTTTTAACTTGGTAAATCACTCAAAACTTGCTTAAATTGAAATATTATCCATTTAAAAGACTGACTTGCACTACTTTTTCTGTCAGTGTACGAAGCTATAGTTATTGTTAAGCGCTAAAAATTCAAATTGACGCAGTTCATAAACGTAAACGTCGTAAAATGCAAAAATAGACAATTTTTGTACATTGGCAGAATTGTCCTGGGTCACATTAAGGTCAATTTATGGATGTTTGATGAATGTGAAGAGTATTAAAACTACTGACACAATTTCGGCAGCTGAAAACGTGTTGCAAACAACCACTTATTAATTTCCTAATTGGCTTAAATGTCAGCTACTTTCGAAGTTAGTTTATCTATACAATTACAATTGCTATATCAGAGACGCGCCTTTATCTGGTAACTGGTGTTGCTGTGAAGTGGCAATGATTTCTCGATAATGTCAACACCCTAGCATTACCTTTGACCTTCGCTTGGCAAACAAACCGTTAATTTCCAAGGAACAAACCTCAGTTGCTTCATTAATTCCGCTTATCAGTGACACAAGTCGTTTTTTTAGTAGCTAGCGGGAACGTACAATTGACCTTGGCAATTGACATTCGGTGGACAATTCCAGGTAAGCGACAAACACCTGGCCACCCACCTCAATTTCAATGTCAGCTCGAATGCGTGAAGTCATCTTTGGGAGCAGGGGCAGCGGGTTTTAGCGGTTTTCTTTGTGTTTGGCAGGAAATGCGCCACTTGACACAAAGAGCAGCTTTGGACTTTGGCAATTTCAAGGACGCGTACAAGGTGTCGGAGTATGGAGGACAGCCAGGAAACACTTTTAATTGGAAACACACTGTAACACACACAGTCACACAAACAACTACACACACTTGGAGTCAACTGCTTGGAATACATAATGCGGCATGCAAAAGGCTTTCTTGGTAACGCGAATTTGGCGGCATTTCAATTGTACGACCAGGTAGTTAATTGTTGGTAGAACACTGGTGGGAGTCCACCACGCCCCCACCACCATGCTGACAGCTGACGGCTGACCATACGTTGGCCGAGCAGCGGCCGAGCACGCCGAGTAAGCCAGCCAGCCGTACGGTCATTTGGCGTTCGCTAGCCGAACCGTGCGGTACAACGCGTGCTCCTTTTGCGGCCTCCGTCCGAGCAGGACAAAAGGGGCAAGCAATAAATATTGATTTAGTCGTTTTCTTCGTGTGAGTGTCGGAGTCGCGGAGTCGTTTGTGTCGTGGAGTCCTCGAGTGTTGCAAAGTCACCCAAGGCAGTCATATCATGCCAGAGTCGAGCAACAGCCCCAAGCAGCACATGAATCCAGAACACTTCCCAGAGCACAATAGACCGGAGCAGCGAACACAGAACTTTTCCTTCGCCAGCAGTTATCCCTATGCACCAGGACGCAACACTAGCAGCAGCGGCAGCACCAGTAATCCCAGCCAGAATCTATCCACTTCTTACAACGTTCAACGCTACCAGAGTCCCTACAATTTCCAGCACGTCGTTACCAACGCCTTCTCGGTGCTGCACAATTCCGTGGAGTTGGATTACGACACTAGTTCACATAATCCGAAACCAAATCAAGCCATCGTGCGTCCCATAATACGTGAACCGTTGCTGGAAGATGTAGAGACACGGGCGGCGGCAGGTGCCACATCGGGTAATCCACCGCTGACCACTCGATCGTTTTTCTCGCGGAGCACACAGGAGGTGCGCAGCTTTGCCGATGAGCTGAGCCAGAAGCTGCGTTTCCTGGCGCCGGAGGAGAACTACACACGCGCGGGCAGCGGTCACAGCGGTGGTACTAACGTCACAGGTGCCTGGATCAACGACTCAGCGCGACAAATGGATCGTCCCAGATTTGAGACAACAGTGCCCACGGGCATCTTTTTGCCACCACCGCACGAGCTGCAGCTGCTGCCTGCATCAATGTTGCGTCGCCATGTCTATGCCTACTCCTCCTATCCCATGATCTTGCACAACTACTACAATGCCAACAACAACAACAACAATAATCAGAGCAACCAGAGCAACTTGAACAAGGAGAATCGCACAATGCCCGTGGCTGAGAAGGAAATCAAGGCAACTCGTCAGATGGGAGTGCGTGCCACAGCTGCAGTAGCAGCTGCCACCGCGGCCGCTGCTGCCACTACCACCGCTGCTGCTCCAGCAGCTCCTGTGGTGTCCTCCAAATCCAAACCAGAGTCACAGTCACAGTCGCTGGCCGGTGGTCTGCACATAACCAAGGCGCAGTTCCAGCAGCAACTGCAGCAGCGACGCAATGGCGAGAAAAGGTAACAAAGAGCTTAGCAAATGTGGAGTGACACCGACAGAAAGAGACTCTGTACTGGCATATCTTGCGTTTGTTCTGACAGCGATGTGAGGTTCAGGTCTCTAGCCCTCATAGACTCTGAGTTCTAGCTGTGTAGTTAGCGGTACTTGAACTTCAAAGTCTATACTGATCGGTTTTATTTAGGGGCTAGTTTTGTATGAGTAGTCTCAGTTAAATATTTAAAACTGTCACACATTTACCCAAACTTCTGGCTTATATCAACTACAGGGACCCTTTTTTATCTGAAATCCCCCAAAGAGAAACAATTACAAAGACATTTCTTCACGCATAAAAGAGGCTACCGCACTCTACTTCTAAACCCTTTGCTCTTTCAACTACAGGGTCTAATAACACATTAAAAAAAAAAGCCCACACTGGCCAAAAAAAACACCATCCCAAGTGCCAAAGTGGGCCAACAACGCGCTGCCCAAAAATATTACCATAAATTCAAATGCGCGTAAGAGGGGCAAATACTTATTTTGGTTCAGACCGGTGGTGTTGGGTGGTGGATAGATGGAAAGGGAAGTTTTGGATGGTTGACCGGTCAGCTCTCGCACCACCGCGAATTATCGATTGCTGCGTCAACAATTCAATTAGAAATGTGCTTTGGATTGCTTTGAAATTTTCAACTCAAATGCTGATTAATTTATTTAGCTCGTTCATCCTTCACTCGTTTCCACATGTGTGGAAGGACAACGACTTCGATAATGGCAACAACAACGACTTGGACATCGCTATTTGCCATGCAACGCGCCATCGTTCCCCATGGAGATTCTTGCTTCCTCTTTATAGCCAGGGTTCTTAAATAATTTAAATCAAGATTTTGTTGCCACTAAGAACCGCAAAATAGAGCGACTTTTGTCGGAAACGTGGCTTAAATGTCACATATAAGAAGCAGAAATGTAGGCAACAACAAGCGAGTGTGAATTAAGGCAGCAGGACAATCGTACTACTTACATATATCCATATGGCATTGGTATGAAAAAGTAGTAAATATTACCGGTAAATTTACTCGTATCACGTATAGTATACGGGTGTATCACATATGTACATGTATTTACCTGAACAACTTTTGCTGCTGTCTCATTTACAATGAATTGAAGTTTCGTTTTTACAAATGACCTCAATATATGGATTTCGTTTCATTAGCAATTGTTATAAAAAAGCATTAATCCTTTCCACTATACCTATTTTATTTACCTCTAGAGCTTTGGCATAAATTATGGCTATACTTTATGAACTAAGCTTAGTTTTCGAGAATTAATTGTTATCTATGTGAACTAAGGGCCACCAACAAAGGGGGTGCGGCTTAACCTAACCTAATGTGAATAGTCATGTTGATTAATCAATGATCTCATTATTTTAATAGTTATCATGATTATAGGAATAGATAAATATTACCATTATTAATATTATAATTTTTATAGTTATTATTATTAATATGATTATCATTTTCATCATTATTATTAGCATTATTGATGTTAAAGGCTTCAAAGTATTTTTACCAGCACAAGTTCTATATATAAAACATAATTATACAGACATATTTTTACCTTACAATGACCTCTTGTTAGTTAAAGTTATATATTTATTTTTGACTTATGGCCAAAGCAAATGGAAACTATTTAAAGTTCCTCCCCAAAAAGTATTCCCTTGGGAAAGCTTTGCCTAGCTCCACTCCTATCTGAGTCGTCATTTTGGTTGATTGCCTTGTTCGGCAGGACCCAGACCCAGAGAAAGAGAGAGACACAGATAGGTGTATGGAGTAGCAGACAGTTGGCTGGGAACTTCAATGTGACTTCCTGTTTGTGGGCCAGTTTCTGCGCCAACAAGAACCGTCTAAGAAATTTGCATAGGTCACGAGTTCAGGTTCCCAATGGCCAAAGGAGTGCAATGTCTGACAATGTTATATATATGTAGCTGTAGCACAACCTTATACCTATTTCTAATCCACTTCACATGCATATACATATATAAATTAGCAAGTCATAAATAACTGACCAAACCGGGAGCATAGCTGGTGAGGAGCAGCGAGGCAGCTCTTAAAGTCATTGGCCAAAACTGACTTTAAGTGTGTGCTTTGAAAGCCAACTTGAAAGTGGGCTATACAACACTCGGTTGACCCAAAAGTGTACTGAACTTAGCGGAAATTGATGCAAATCGGAGATGTCTTGACAAGCATACGCCCCGTTGCACAAATTTGATGTTTATCGCCTTGAGAGTGCAACAGATTTGGCCACGGGGGTGTTTTAGCTGCTTGACGTGCCTTAGGTGTTTTGGGTGTTTTATAACTGGGTCGAGGTTTACTAATTGACTATTTTTAATTTATTGCAGACTTGTCGTACCGCCTCCAGAGCCCTACATGAACATGATGTACGAACGCCGCGTCATAAAGGGCAGCAACTTTGGAACACCGACAATGATTGTAAGTTCGCAAATGGGCTGAAACAACCCTGACCCATGACTAATCGCTTTCCTGACTCTTACAGACGGAGGTGGATCCGTTCGACAAAGCTGCGGAACTTCGACGCCGTAATATGCTTCGCAAGCGATCGATGCAGTGCCGCAATCAGCGCAATGTCCTGGGTACACCGCCGCCGGTGAAGGGCAGAAAACACGAAAACATACAGACGGAGAAATATTTAGAGAAGCTGGTACAGCGTCCACCAGAGTTTACGGTGGACACACAGACGGACTTGTTTTTGGAGAAGCCACCAACACCGCCATATGTGCCCGCCAAGGTGGGCGTCGATGTGGGCACCGAGATTGGTGACGGCGAGCTCTTCCACTTTGACGCCGAGGCACAGCCCATCATTGATGTCCTAGTGGATGCTTGCATAGAGCAGAGCATGCTGGAGGTGGCCCACGAAATGGAACTACAAGCATTGCGCCGCAAGCAGGAAGAGTAAGTCAATTGTCGTCAGTTAAACTTTGTTATGAAGATTAATCATTCCTTTGGCAGATTCCTGGCTCAACGGGAGGCAGAGCTGGCTGAGCTGCGTCGCTTGGAGGCGGAGGAGCTGCGCTTGCAAGCTGAAAAGGAGCGTCGCCTGCGCCAAGATGCAATTGCCAAGGAGCTGGACGATGAGATGCAAAAGAGTGTTACTGCAGCTAAGCTACTACAGGGACACATTGCCAGCCTGGTGCCTGAGGTGCTGGAGAGCATTGAGCCGGCCAGTGATGCCGTAAAGAAGGAGCAGCTACTCAAGAATGTCTGTCCTTGGCTATCGGCAGAGGTGGCCCAGGAAGTGGGACACATTGTGGATTCGCGTGAGATTCTAACAGCCATCATTCAGGAGATTATCAAACAGCGCGCCACGGCCTACATGGGCTATAAGGAACCCGAGGCGGAGCCATCGTCGTCGTCTGGCGGCATTTGTGAGGAGGAAGGATGCTTGGACGACGGCATGGAGACGTGTCCCTGTGAGCCGGAAACGGAAATGTCCGACTGCCCAGAGGCATTGCCTTCGCCACCGCATCTGTAAAGTATGGGAATTAAGAATAAAATGCGATATGATTTGGTTAAGTTATGTTTGAGAACTATAAGGCCCACTAACAAATCCAATGAGCCGCTTTGTCTTGTGTCTGGCAACATGCGGGAGTCCTTTATCCGCTTGTTGCCAAACACAATAACATAGACGCCAAATCGTTGCATCAAAAGTAAGCAAATATTGTTAAAGATTTATGTTTTACGCAAATTATCAACAAATAAACAAAAAAGTGCAATTGTACACAAAATTAAAAGCATTTTAAATAAAAATCCCAAACTGCGCAATAGTATTGCGTCAAAATAAGTATTTTGGTATTTTTTGGCTTGTTTTGTGGTATTATAACCTTTACCGCATGCGGTCACACTCAACGAACTAAACACAACATGTCGAAAATATTTACACCCACAAATCAAATACGCCTTACAAATGTTGCCATTGTAAGGCTTAAAAAGGCCGGCAAGCGTTTTGAGATCGCCTGCTACAAGAACAAGGTGTTGTCCTGGCGCAACAACAGGTGAGCAAAAGGTGGACAAAAGCAAGTAAAGCACATGGTTTCATGCTAATTTCACAATTAAGCGAAAAGGACATCGACGAAGTGCTGCAGACGCACACAATATTCACAAATGTGTCCAAGGGACAAGCAGCCAAGAAGGAAGAGCTGCAGAAGGCATTTGGGGCCAAGGATGAGACCGAGATTTGCAAGGAAATCTTGAGCAAAGGTGAGTTGCAGGTGTCGGAAAAGGAGCGACAAAGTGTACTCGACTCGCAGCTCAACAGCATTGTGAACAGTGTCGCTGCACTTTGTGTAAATCCCGAGACACGACGCCCGTACTCAGCATCAATCATTGAGAAATCTCTGAAGGACGCACACTTCTCCGTCAAGATGGGCAAAAATGTGAAACAAAACACACTGGAGGCCATTAAAATACTACGCGAACACATGCCTATTGAGCGTTCGCGCATGAA
The DNA here is from genome assembly GCA_018152125.1 of Drosophila dunni. NCBI lineage: Eukaryota > Metazoa > Arthropoda > Insecta > Diptera > Drosophilidae > Drosophila > Drosophila dunni. The sequence continues at coordinate 6,360,256 of JAECXC010000286.1, forward strand.
GCTGCGTGTGACTTTTGCTGGTAAGGAAGGCGGCGGTAAGCTAAAGGAATCTGTTGTCAAGCTGGCCAATAGTGTGGAGCACGAGGAATGGGAAGATGCCATGCTGCACCTCACACTGCTAATCGATCCAGGCCAATATCGTGTCATTGACGAGCTTGTACGCAACGAAACCAAGGGCAAGGGTTTGTTAGAGCTGCTGGAACTCAAAGAAGTCGTGGAAAGCGATGAACTGTTCTAGTTGTGATTAATAATTTTTATACGAAACAAAATTGCATATTTGATACTGTTAACAAAACCGAGAATACATAAAGATTACATTGTTGAGCCTGGAATAGATGGATGAATCATTTGCGCTTCTTCAGGTTCTCAAAACGACGCGACAGCTCATCGAAATCAATCTCATCATCGTCTTTCCGCTCACTTGGAGCTGGGACATCCGGTAAATCATTGGGTACACTGGGTAAATTGGGGAAGTCCATGGACGGTGGCGGTGCAGTGGGATTCTCTGGTCCACCAGGTGGCAGCTTGGAACGTGGTTGTGGTTTCGGTTTATTGGCATTCTGTGAAAAGAAACAAAACGAAAATAAGAAAAACTTTATATAAAAGGTGCTATGAAAAATGTAGCGTATCTATGTCGTCGGTCAAGTGCGAGTAGCTGACCTGCAAGTTCACAGGATTAATCGAGGTATAACGTGGCGGCGGATCGTGCTCGGGGCGCTGTTAGGCAAAAACAAATAAGAGTTCGAAACCATAAAATCGTAAATAATAAATAAACAGAAAGTAAAAGATATCAAAGCAGCGATAGCAAGCAGGGGGAAAGACACGACGACAATGACTCATGGGATTCTCTACACTTACACAAAGACATCACAGAATATAGACATCGGAGGGAGTTAGAGAGACAGAACGATGTATTTTAAAGTGAAGGGAGGAAAGAGACAATAAGCAAGTTAGTTTTGGACCAGGTCCAGCGTATACTACACGGAGTTGGGGAAGACCTACCAAAATGTTCTCCTCCGAGCTGCCAGAACCATCGGGCCCATCTGGACTGCCTTTGGTTTCATGCTGTAAATGCCCAAATCATGCAGAGACATGCTAATTACAGCCAAGAACTTCTACGCAAAAGCAATTAAGCTAATTGTTTCTACTTACGTTAATGAAATTCGTATTCAAATCCTTTTCCTCGGCGCACTTGCTCTGCGAGGGAGTCTCATGCGGCGGCGGCTGATTTGGCGGTATGTTATAAGCAAATGGCGGCGGCGGTTGAGCAGCAGCTGGAGCGGCACAAGCTCCACCACCTCCGCCTCCACCACCACCCCCAAAGGGTGGATAATTAAATGGCTTATTGCTCGGTGGTGCTGGCATTTCGGGCAATTGTGGCATTGCCGGGTAGCCAATGAAGCCCATTTGGGGAGGTCCTGCTGCACCACCTCCGGAGCCACCACCCCCACTGAGATTATTACGATCCGACAAATCAATTAGATGTGCCTGCTGATCAGGCTTCTGTTCCTCCTGCATAACCTGTGGATCCGGCTCGAACTCAATGTTATAGTTCTTCGCAATGGCAATCAAGTAGTTCTCCACAAGCAACTTGGGCGGTGCCTGCAATGTCAGCTTATGCATGAGTTTCTCCGACACATAATGATCTCCAGTGGCAGTGCGGGAGTGTTCCCCGAATTGTGGACCATATTTGAGCACAAAAATGTCAGAGATCACCTTCAGCTCCGCAACGTCACTCTGCAAGCGGGGACAGACCCACACCAGACTTGACACGGGCTCGGCAATGCCAGCGTCTAGTTCCTTCATCTGCTGAATGAGTCCAAAGCGAGCGAGGAGAAGATCGCAGTACATTTCCACAATTTCCATGGCCTCCACCAAATAATCCTCCCTGAAATTCGATACCATAGAACCCATCTCCGATTGGACAAAGGAATTTAAGATCTTACCGTATAATGTGTTCCACTCGGATGCGTGCTCGCTCCGTCTTTCCCGTGGCCAGATAATCTGCGATTTCCTTGCGAGATTTCTGTGTAATCTCAGCTTTCTTTTTTTCCAGCAACTTGAGACGATTCTGCGCTAAACGCAGATTTGTCTTCAGTTTGTTATAATTAGGACCGCTGGAGAACATTCTGCCAGCTGTTGCTTTTTTTAACTGGTTAGTTTTCTACTATAATTTAATTCTTCATGAGTGATTCATGCACAAAAGAAAAACAAACTGAGCGTGTGACGTCACGCGCAAGTGCTGCCAACTAGCACGTCAAGAAATAATTTAATTTTACCTCAATGGATCGTGTATATTTTACAATTCTTTAATGGGGACTTAAAGGTGGTTATTAAATGTAACAAGCCAATTGCAATTAAATATTTACTATCTGAATACATTTTTTTCCCAGTTAGCGCTTGTTTTTATGAAATTAAATTTACAAATTACCAATTTTAAATCCTACTATACATATAAGACTTGCCAACTCGCTTCAAATTTGTCGTGCCTAAATCTGACCAAACTACTTCATTGTGTGTTGTTGCTTCATCTTCCTCTTCAAAATAATTCGCAAGAGCTGCGCGCTCCTTTCGCGCTGCACAAAACATAGTTCAAACTGGCATTAAAACAAACTTTAAATAAGAATAATTCGTGTGCATTAAATGCAGTTAATAATGTGGAAAATGTGCAATAAAAATGCAAATCGGTCACGTTCGCGATTACCCATACAAAGTGTGAAAATAAAGAAAACTCCAGTGATAAGTGGCTTTCAGTCATTTAGTGGTACCACAAAATTCATTCAGTGCCCTACATGTCAAATAGAGGTACCTCACAATATTAGACGGAAACGAGTCAGAGGCAAACGTCGATAAAAGTGCAGAACAAAACGCAACGCTGAAAATGTTTGTAAACAGCTGTATGAAAACAAAACGACGACAGATGGCGTTGGCAGCCCACTGGCATTGTTGGCATTGCCAACTGCAAGCAAACGCCATATTTGATTCTGCCTCGTCGCTTTGCTGTTTGTCAAAGAAAGCGAATTTTCATACAATCTCAAGCATATTTTAATGCTGAGATCTATTTTAACAGAAATTGCGAAAGAAAGTAAAATGTTTCGATAGCTACGTGCGTGTGCAAGTGTGTGCGTGTTTTATATTGCAAGTTGTAAAGCGCAACAGCAACAACGATTGGCCAAGGCCCAAAAAGGTAAAACGGCGATACGAAAAGGAAAATTACGCTGCTGCCTTACGGGGCATGTGACGTCACAGACATACGCGCACCAACAGCTCACACATATCTAACTGTAATAAGTATGGGTCTTAATTGCAGCACTTGCCATGGAGTACATCATTGAAGATAGGGACATGAAGCCCGTTTATTCGGATCTGCAAGTAGTGCAGGTACCCCACGATGAAGTTGGCGTAAGTTAATCAGCCAACGGCAACAACAACAAAGACACCTTGTGACCCTTAATTTTTATTTTTATACCTCCCCTGCACCCGTTAGTCGCTTGTTCTGCAGGATGATCAGCAATTGGTGTTCAATGATCAGCAGCAAGTTGTTTACCAAACAGCCGCCCCCGCTCAGTACCAACAACCACAACAGGCGGCAACCGCAAGTCATTATATTATTGGTCCCGAATTGCAGCAGCAGCAACAACAGCAGCAGGAGGTGCAACAGCAGCAGCAACAACAACAGCAGGTTGTTATGCATCATCAGCATCAGCAAGTTCACTATCAGCAGCAACAAGATGTCCAACAGCAGCAGCAACTGCATCTAGAGCAGCAGCAGCAACAACAGCAGCAGCAGCAACAATATGTACAACAGCAACAACAACAGCCCGCCATTCAGCATACTCAACAAATCTACTATACATCGGATCAGGTGCTGCAGCCCAATACAATAGTCCAGCATGCCTCCATGCAGCAGCTGCAGCAACAGCAAAAGAAGCAACAAGTACTGCAACAGCAGCAGCAACAACAACAACAATACCAACAACAACAACATCCCGCCTATCAACAACAAAGCGCCGCCTTGGTGCAAACCAGTCCACAACAACAGCAGCAATTGCTCCAGAATCCACAGCATCAGCAACAAACATTGCAGCTGCAAGCATCGCCCGCACAGCAACCTCAACAACCGCAGCAACATCAGCAGATCGTTTACCGCATGACAACGACTCAGCAGCAACAACGACAGATAAGCGTAAGTATCTAAATGTAGCTAAAAGAGCAGTTTTCAAATTTATAGAAATAGTGGAAGTTCATGAATATTTATTCATTTAATAAATTATATATTTTATTAGATTTGTATACCAATTAGTTTGTCATTATTTAAATTCAAATATTCTTTGAACTGTTCTTGATTTCTATACATTTTTAAAAGCAAATTAAGCTGTGTAGAGTTAGCTAAAAATATTAGAGATATACGTAGTTAAACTCTGATCTTTAAAAGTCATTAAATACGCCAGTTAAAATAGATAAAGAATTTATACTTTAAGACAGTTCTGAAGCAAGAAAGATAAGGGTTTGATAAATATGGATTTGAATGTTCCAGATAAGACATTGTCAAATAATCTATGTACAATTGGAAGAAATTATTAGATATAGTTAAATTCAAATTATTAAACCACTAACCATAGAACACACAGATGCGTTAAACTCAAGATTTTTTGAAAGCAAACGCTAGCCTACTCATTGACCACTTTGCCACTCGCAGCATAATGAAACCGATATTACTCCGATTCAAAAGTCAAAAGTCTGTAACTGATTTTCGATAAATTTTTAAAATTCCCAAATATCTACTTTAAAATGAACTATAACAGTCGGTATGTTTACTAATAAATACCTACGATTTCGGTGTTTTGCAGCAAATGCTAAACAACACGCATGTGATAGTCCAACAACCCACGGGACAACAAGTGTTGATTCAGGCTCCGCAGCACCAGGAGCTAATTATGCGACAGGCGACAGCAATTCCACAACAGGGTATCAATATACATTCGTACAACAATCGAGTGGTGTACACCACATCACCCCAACAGCAGCAGCAGCAACAGCACGTTCTTCAACACGTACAACAGCAGCAACAACAACAGCAGCAGCAACAACAACAGCAACTGCAACTACAAGCACAAACCGCACATCTTGTGCAGACACGTGTGGTGCCACAGCAAACTGGCAACGTTGTGTATCAGCAAGTGCAGATGCAGAAAGCTCCAATGCCGCAGCAACATCAGGAACCACAACAGCCACAGGTTGTGCAACAGCAGCCACAACTAGTGGTGCGTTCACCATTCCGGGGCAAATCTCCACGCGGTGGTGCCGTAATAGCCAGACATCCAGCTGGTACAGTGATTGCCACAAGAGCTGCAATGACGCCCACAATTATGCGACCGGCGAGACCCCGAGGAGGAGGTGTGCAGACCGTTGCCGGCGTCGGTGGAATCGTTAGGAGTGTGCGTCCACAGGGAGTGCGTCCCACACGAACGCAGCTGGTGGTGCAGACGAGTGCAGCTGGCGAGGGTCAAACGATGCAGATTGTGACCCAGACACAGATGACCAAGCAGATAACTATTACGAATCTGGGACAACCGACTGTAACGGCTCCGGGCCAGCAGATGCAGCCACGGCACATCTATCGGCACGTGGTCAGCGATGCCTCCGGTAATCCCCAACAACAGCAGCACCAACAGCAGATGCTGCTGATGCGTCAACCTGTGCGCTACAGAGCAGCAGTGCCTGCGCCCACAGCGGTCGCCCAGGCACCCAGTAATAGTGGAGGCAGCACAATGGGTTTGGATTTGGAAGAACGCATACAGGCGGCGGTGGTGAAAAAGGAGCAGCAGCAGAAGCCACCAGCGACCATGCCCATGCAAATGCCAGCGACAGCAGGTAATACCACGCTGACCACCTACTACCAGCCTGCCAACAGCAGCAGCGAGGAGGACCAACATCAGCAGCAGACACACCCACACCAACAGCAGCAGCAACAACAGCAGCAACAACAACAACAACAACAGCAGCAACAACAGCCGGGAGTACGCACAGCAAGTGGCAACAGCATGACTCTGGCGGAATTCAAGAAACGCCAAACGTTGACCAGTTCACCAGCTCCAACGGCCACGGCGGGGCTAACAGCGATGCGACCACAACCAGCAGCCGGCACACTCGTGCGACCAGTGCCAAAACTATCGCAGTCACTGCCCCAACAGCAACAACAACAGCAGCAGCAGCAACAACAACCACAGGCAGTGCAGCAACCTGGAAACGTTGTGGCACCGCAGCGCATTCTCCAACCACAACAGCAACAACAACGTGTCCATGCGGCAGCTCCCACGCCCCCGCAAGCGTCTTCGGTGCAGCAGACATCGCACAACAACTACGAGATTCACTCACAGCACGTGCTCAACAATCGAGCAGGACAAATCATTGCGGATCGAGATCGCAACAGTGCCAAGATGTTAGTGATACTCGCCTCAGGAGAACAGCGTCTTATCACCTTCACACTGCCTCGGGAATCATGCACGGTGCAGGATCTGCTGGAGCAGGTGAGCGTGCCATTTGACAACAGCACCACCATTCAGTGTGTGGAGCATCGTGGTGCCAATGTGGATTTCGTGGTCACCGTTGGTTTCTCTGTCAACGAATCCGCCAGCGAGCTCATCTCCCGTGCCGAGGAGAGTCTGCAAATGAATCGACAGCATGAGAATGCAGCTGCAGCAGCGGCAGCAGCTGCTGCAGCATCCGCCGCAGCAACAACAACTACAGCAACACCAACACCAGCCTATACTCAACAGCCAGCCAGCAATGCCACAACTGCAGCGGATCAGCTGAAGCGAGATCCAGCGACTGCCACTGCCTCCCCTGCTGGAGCAGCACCAGCGGATGGACCCAAGCTAATCGATGGCTACTATGCGGTCTGTCATGCCTGCGGCTTTACGGGCGTAGATCATGCCAAGTGTGAGCGCTGTCGACGCGTCTTCCAAGAGCCTCCCAAGCGCAAATCCTACGTAACCAAGCCAAACATAGCCACATCCTCCCTAACCAGCACTGCCTCTACACCCGGCGGGGAATTTGGGGTCCGCAGCCGACAAGCAGCTTAAGCGGGAACCAGCGCGACTCAACAAGCTGGGCACCGTTGGCGCCACCTATGTGGCGGGGGCGGGTAATGTGCGCAGCAGAGGAATGCCTATGAGAGGCGGAAGAACCCGTAGTGGACGGCGAGTGGCAGAGGTGGATCCTGTGGTGCTGCTGAGCAGTGAGGATGAAGCCGATCAGGACGAAGCAAGCGCCGATGGCAACGTAAGTAACACAGAAAAACCTCGTTTAATTATTGTATAAATAAAATTTGAATTGCAGTTTAATTCAAACAATGGAAAGCGGAATGCGAATGGAAATGTGAATCAACTGCCTGCTGCCTTTGCCTGCGAGCCCATGCTGCCCGAAGCGGATGAGGAGGCACTCTACAAAGGTAAGTCGTATTGACATTTAGTTCAAAATTGATTTTATTTGTTATAATGTGACATTTGTATTACTGTGTATATTGATGTGTGTTTGTGATTTTGCGTATGTAATGCAGCCCTGTGTCGTTTAAATAGCTATGTACATGTCATGCCGTTAGTTTTTGAGCTGGCAACGCCGCTCATATACAATAGTTCTGTGAAATGTCAATAGAGGGCGCTTCATCACCACGCCATTTTTATAAAAAGAGAGGGTTAGAAGAAGAAGAAGAATTACCATACAGCGTATGAATTTTGACAAGTTGCGAGATTGTTTTGCATCTACGCAAAATTGTGATTTTTAACTTAATTTAAGTTATTTTTAAACTATTGTTATAGTTTTTTTTTTTTGAATGAACAATAATATAATGGACGATGATGGTAAGTGGGCAGCGGTAGTAAAAATAAATTTGTGAGCACAAAAAAAATGTGACTTTGACGCCACATGTGTTGTCTCGACATAGAAATTGTTGAAAACAAATTAATATTCAAGTGTAATTAATGTGTGGAATTTTACTGTGCACGTTTATTGTAGACTTTGTACGTGGAGACGTAACGGAACAGTCTGATGCAGCCGACGGTGAAGCCTTCACCACGGACCTAAACTGCAAATGTCTGCGTCTGATGCCGTATCGCTTCCAAGTAACTGAACCGGTAAGTCCCCGCCCAAATAGACGACGTCTACTTTTTGTTGTTGTGCCTGTTATTGTAACGTTTTCCCATGCAAATACAGGTGAGCTTCACGTCAAAGGGTGTACGCATAGCTGGAACTTTAGCGGATAAGGATGAAAAGTTTGTACTACACATATACAAACGCGAGGTTATCAAGGTTATTGCACACTTTGCCAACTCGGAGCAGGCGCATCCACTGGTCACACTCTACATGCTCAAAACATGCGCCCAATATGTGAAAACGCAGCTGCAACTGCCCGATGATTCGCCCAGTGATCGTAAGTAAATTGATACATTTTTAACAGTCAGTTGCTTACATATACTACTCTATTTCCTATAGAATTCGCTATCAAGTGGCACAATCACGAACGCCGTCTTATTCTGCTCTTTGATACGATCAGCATATCGGCACGCGAAACCATCAAATCCATGTTTAGCTTTGTGGATGAAATCTCCACACGTGACGCCGCTGAGATCTTGGAGCGTATTGCTGACTCGGATCGCAAGGTGCTGGACAAGCCAACACAGTTGGCACCTCGACAACTGCGCCCCGATGAGCCCGTGAGTCTTTTGATGTATCCACCCAAGGGAACAGGCGGCCTGTGCATACGTATGGAGGATTATGTCTGTCTGACAAAGGAATCGTATTTGAATGACATCATTATTGATTTCTATTTACTCTGGCTGCGGAACACTCTCATACCGGAGGCACAACGTGATCGCACCCACATCTTCAGCACGTTCTTCTACAAGCGCCTCACGACACTGACACGTCCGGCGGACATGAAGCAGACGGCGGCACAGAAGCGTCATGCGCGTGTCCAGAAGTGGACCAAAGTGGTGGACATCTTTGACAAGGACTTCATCATTGTGCCCATTAACGAGCAATCCCATTGGTTCCTAGCCATCATCTGTTTCCCGTGCCTCAAGGGTCCCGTGACCTATGATACCAATCAGCCCGTCGAGCCACAGCAACTGAAGCGTCCGCGTGGCAAGAAGGTATCGCTACAGATTGGCAACACCACCATCACACCGTTGTCTAAGCGGGAGTCGGTCACTCTGCCGGCCATGCCTAGCGATATTTGTCGCATTGCCGACGACGAGAGTGAACGCGACGAGGCTGAAGGAGATGAGAGTGATATGGCCTCCGAGGATAGTGAGAATTCGAATCAAGCCATCTCCAAGGATCCAACATCAGCGACTCCGACGCCCTCGCCGGCTGCAGCCTCGACAGCGACGGCTACGCCTTCGGGTCCCGCCCGAGTCACCAACGAAGATGTGCCGGCTGTGAAACAACCCTTGATACTGATATTTGACTCGCTGGCGGGAGCATCGCGTAGTCGAGTGGTGGCCACTCTCCGGGATTATCTCACATGCGAGTACAAGGTGAAGAAACCGGATGCGCAGGCGCACGTGTTCAACAAGGACAACATGCCGGGACATTGTGTAAAGGTGCCACAGCAGAACAACTTCACCGACTGCGGCCTCTATTTGCTGCAGTATGTGGAACAGTTCTTCAAGGATCCCATCAAGGATTACAGGCTGCCCATCAAACAGCTGACAAACTGGTTCGATTTCCTCACAGTCACCAAGAAGCGCGAAGATATCGCTCAGCTTATTCAGCAATTGATGGATGAGAGCAATGCGCACCAAACACGCCTGATTCTGCCAGTGATTGAGTTCCCCACACTCAATGGCCAACTTGTTGAGTATCCCGAGGAGACGGAGAGCGCCGAGTTTGAGGAGGAAGAGGGACATGATGAAGAGGAGCATACCAGCGATGTGGTAAGTTAATCCCCGAAAGCAACCAACTGAAAGTGGTACTAAGGTTTATTTTATTTCAGCATGATGACAGCGCTAATACAGAGATGGAAGTAGATCCCACAACGGAAGAATTGCAGTCACAGACAGCAAAGACCACAACAACAACTTCAGGAGCTGGCACAACAACAACGGTGACTACAAATACCAGCAACAGCAGCTCCAATGTGATCACGGGTACCACAACCACGACAACAGCACGTCGATTTGTCCTAAAGCGTCGTCTGCAGAACGGTGCTGCCTCCAGTCCTAATGGAGCTGGCGGTGGAGCAGACAGCAGCAATGGTGGCACTCAGCTGATGCCACAATTGGTCAGCACACCCGCCCTGAGCAGTGGCGGCTCTGCTGCTGGTGCCCTCATCTCGAACCGTGTGTCCAGCGTTGGTGCTGGCGGCCTTAAAATCCGCAAGATCGACCCGTAGCAGTTGGGGCCGGATCCGATTGCAGATATCCCTCCGTTGCAGCTGCTACAGCTGTTGCGTCCACTGTAAATAAATGCAAAATGATTAATTTTACCATAACCAAACCCCCCGCCCACAACACACAAATACACATTTCGTATAGTAATTTAAGTTTAACACTCATCAAATATAAAAAGGAAACTATATAAAAGAAAAACTGCAAGTGTTTATTTATTTGGGGCTTTAACGGAGTTTCTGCTATTCTGCAATTAGTTTCTAATGTCTGTCCCCGGGGGCCCGCCTACGCCTGTCGCCCAAGAACCAGTTTGCGGTTGCCATGTATGCTAGAATAGTTGCCATGTATACACGCTACCGCCAGCCCACTACTGCTCATGTACGCTATATACATGGTGAGACTCCCGGAGTCATTCCCAGCTGCATTTAATAAAACATTTACAAATGCCCATTTAAAATTAAATTCGGATTAACATCGATTTTAATTGGTCAGAAATGTAATTATTTAATGCAAATTAATGTTGTTTTAAGTACGCGTTTACCCCGCACTTGCTGCCATGTAGCTAGCTGAGTTTACATGGCACGCTACATGGCGTGCACACAAACACACAAACACGCACTCACATACACACACACTGAAGCACGCACACGTCATGTATTGTTCGGCCTCAAAAGTTGGGTTATGTTTACATGTTAACAGCGGGTGGGCAGCAACAACAAAGCAGTCGAGGGTCGAGGGAAGAAGTCCAACGAATGACGTGCACAAAGCGGACCGACAAAAACCGCTCACCCTTCTCGATTCAAAGCGCATTCTGTGCATTAATCAAAACGTGCGCTTAAAATTATCTTCAATAGTTAATTATTATACAAAATTGTTTGCGGTTTGTTTGTTTTAAAGTCCAATTTTGTAAGTTTTAATTTAGAATTGCGGCTGTTTAGTAAATACCGATATATCGATAGAAACCTATTCTCATTGAACAGAAATATCGATATCACTTTGAATTGAACGAACAAAACAATACTGGCGCGCATTTTTTAAATAAATTTGATTTTGCGTACAAAACCTAATGAAATTTAACTTTAGACCCCGTAATTATAATTATTAGCGTTGCTACATAATAATTAACAAGCTTAAGCAGGCTCCCACTCTCTGCGCTAATTGCGCTCAGAGATCTCTGCCGCTTGTTTGTGTGTTTGTTATCGGACACAGAAAATTCATATAATCAACTTTGAAATTCAAAGTTTGAATGCTCATTTCTCAGCCAAATGAAATGAGATTTGGAAAAGCGTCGCCTTTTTAGACTCTAGACAACCAGTAGCATCGATTCCGTGCCAAAAATCAAATTTTTAAATTCGACCCCATTTTGACAAATTTTGCAGTGTTACCCCTTTGCATTTTTGTCAAAAATCGTCGAAATTTAAGATTGCGATGTTTTGATGCGAATCGATAGTCCTAGTCCTCCCGAGTCCAAAAAGTCATACCAATCGAAAATCTGACTTCTGAGTCCCAAAATATTCAACTTCAAAGTTGCATAGTTTTGACTCTTAGACTTAACACTGAACAATAAAGCGTTCTTCCAAGCTTTATGTTAAGAAAACATTAAAATATTCTTAGTAACTCAATCACACAGCAATCAGTCAAGCTAAAATAGCTTTAAAATGGCTAAACAAGCTACACTGCTGATAAGCGTTGTCGGCCGCTCATATAATTTTCATATGCCGCCCGAAAGTATGCTACTCATATGCCTTTTCGGTCCACGTACATAATTTTCATTCGCCGCCCGAAAGTATGCCATACAATTTTAGTATGTCGCTTGCTGCTGATTCTGATAGCCTGGTGTTTCACATAAAGAAATCTTCGATTTTGCCCTTTCGCGGATTTTTTTTTAATTGACCTCTTCGATCTGCAGTGCCCAAAATCGTTAGAAATTCTTGCTGAAATACCAGGCACACAGAAAGATCAGCAGGTCGCTATGCAAAAATTATTTAACATTAACATTGAATTAACATTAACTGTTAATTAACAGAATATGTTAATTAACATAAAAGGTTAATTAACAGAAACTGTTAATTAACAGAAACTGTTAATTAACAGAAACTGTTAATTAACATAATATTTTAGTTAACATAAACTGTTAATTAACATTAACATTGAGTTAACATTAACATTGTTTTAACATTAACATTGATTTAACATTAACATTGAATTAACATTAACATTGAATTAACATTAACATTGATTTAACATTAACATTGAATTAACATTAACTGTTAATTAACAGAAACTGTTAATTAACAGAAACCGTTAATTAACAGAAACAGTTAATTAACAGAAAATGTTAGTTAACAGAATCTGTTAATTAACATAAACTATTAATTAACATAACATTGATTTAACATTAACATTAACATTGAATTAACATTAACTTTTTTCTTAATCTGTTCTCTTGTAAATTCTGTTGTATCTTACTGTGGATTTCTTTTCGTTTGAGAATTCAACTGGGAATTTGCATATTCCAGCTGTAATACCAAGCGAACAGAACTTTCAGTAGATCTCATATCCAAAATTCAAACTAAACAAACTGATATCAGAGAAAGAGCTGTGGTTACAGAGTCCACACTAACAGAGTTATCGTGACCAAATTCACACTGTAGGTGAATGCTACCATTATAACAATCCTCGCCAAGCTTGGTCCGGATCGTACGACTATAACCTATATCTCTCATAGTTCAAATTGGTTGACAGTCGGCTCGACTGTAGCCTTTCTTTGTCACCAATCCCGTAGTTGTCCAAGAAGCACAGCCAAAGTGTTTGCCGTTCAATTTCCCATATAAAAATTTATATACTTTTTAATTTTCCCGTCGAACATTATTTAAAGTTATTGCACTCATTGATTTTTCTATTGTATTGTTTTTTAATGTACTTGAATAAAATAGATTATAGAAATATCAAGAATAAAAAATAAATAAATATATATGCGGTTTTTCCAGTCTACAGTTTAGATTCAGTCTTAGTTCGGGCGATCTCCAGTAGCTTCAGTAGATATCGCTTTAATACTGCTCCGATTTCTGCATATTCCACTCTCTACTTTCCGTCTGCTGCGCCTGCAACGAAAAAAAGAACAAAACAAAATAAAAAGTTCCTAACACAGTCCAAAGGTCGTTTTCATGTGTCGGTCAACAAGGTCTCGGGGTCGTTTGCTCCTGAGTGGAGTTTGTTGTGGCAGTGAGTTTTCTTTTTAGTAGAGAATTTTATGAGGCTTTTTATAAGACTTTTAAAGTCGAAAGAGTCGTGGGGATGGGATTAGAAGATTTGCAGTAAACGGTTTATATTTCTTGAGGTGTAAACCAAAGGGTTTAAAAATTATTTAAGTTGGGAGTTGAAGTAGCTGCCACAAAAATTGGTACTGTTCAGTTCAAGAGTTTAGCTAAACTTTGAATAGTTTCAGTTCTGGTTTTTATAAATTTCTTAACAGTTTTGGTTCCTTCTGTATGGTAATTATAAATTGTGAATCGTATAAATCGATTTTGTGCTGGAAGCGGGGCGATTTTCAGGGCGTGAGGTGGAGAAGAAATAAACTTCAACTCCATTTAGCGAAAAGTTCGATATGATTTTCAACACTGCGATTTGCGCATTTGCTGCCATTGACAAATAAGTCCAACTCTCGTTTGGGGGGTTTGAGGGGGGAAGAGCACAGCACAGCACAGGGGGCGGAAGCACACACACGTGATACGCACAACACATACACAGATCACTGCTTCCTTATAGATTTCGAAATATATATTTATATATATAGTATATATATATATGTAAATAGTTAGTTAACGTTCTTGTTGTGTAGGTTTTGTTGTGGTTGTTGCTGTTGTTGTTTGGTTTGTTTTGTTGTAACGTCTCTTTTGATATATTAAATAAAGTTCACATTTTGTGCTTGATATATATTTCTTTTTTTCTCTCTTTTTTTGTATTTTCTTTTTACTTGTGTTTTAAAATATTAATTATCTTTTTTTTTTTGTTTTTGTGGTTGTAATTTGCTTATTTTGTAAGTTTGTTTTATGTTTAATTTATAGAACTTTCTTCGCATGACAGAACGCTAAGCAAAAGAGAGTGAGAACAGAGCGACAGACAAAAAGAGAGAGAGAAAGGGAGAGAGTTGGAGTGTTGTTGTTGTTGTTGTGTATAAGAGACGAGCTGTCCATACGATAATTCGGTGTCCCGCTGCTCACTTAGATTACGATTGCGATTACGATATCGGTGTCGATGTCGATAACGATTGCATTTGAGAGAAGACTTCAATCTTTCTTACTTTCCTTCTTTTCATTTCTATTTTTCTTGCGACTTTTCGTTCGTTCACACACGCGAGCGATTTTTGCCGACACTTTTGCTGTGCATCAATCAAACTGGATGTGGAATTTTAAGGAGTAGGATTTTCTTTTGTTTTCTTTGTTGTTTCGCGCACTTTTCTAAAAACACCCCGTGATTAAAAACAAATACTCAATTACGACACACTTAACGCCTGGCGTCCCGATAGCTGCGTTGACCACCACCACGATCGCCACGAAACTGTCGCGAGGATCCACTGCGATTGCCACCACCGCCACCATAGTCCCGCCTCCGACCACCAATGGAACTGTTGCTATTATCCCGATTGCCAGCGCTGAGTCCGGAGACTGTTGCTCCTCCTCCATTGCCGCCGACTGTATTGCTGCTGCTGCCACTACCACCGCCATTGGCGGCTCCGTACACTGGAAAACCGGGTGGTGCTGCCACTGTGGGCAGACCCGCGTTCTTCCAGGCCGCAAAGTCCTCATAACTCGGTGCCTTGTCGAAGCCCGGCGGCGGTGGCCGCATTGGCTGTGGTGGCGGGTAATCCGGTAATGGTGGTGCTCCGGGTCCATCATAATATCTCACCGGTGGCGGCAATTGTTCGTACATCGATGCAGGAGCGCCAGGAGGCAGAGCACTGCCAGCTCCCGGAGCCGTCGGCATTGGCAGTTGGCCAAAAGGTGGAACAAATGGTAACGGCGGCAGTTGGCCATGCATGTTTCGGATGTAGTCAGCCACGTAGGCCTCGGCGGCAGCTGCTGTGGACATGTAGCGTTCCCACGAGGGCATGCCCATCTCAGCGGACGCAGCTGCACCACCAGCCATCTGCCTGTAGGGAGAACCACTGCGCGTGAAGCCACAGCTGGAGGACATGCCCATGCCCATACCATGCTGGTGGTGATGATGATGATGGCGATAGGGTCGCTGATGCTGGTGATGATGATGTGGTGCGCCGCCATGACCATAGCTACGCTTGTGTCGCATCGGTCCCAGCTGGCTATTGCCTCGTCCGCCGCTGTGTCCACGAGTGGACAGACTCCGTGGTGCCTTATAGATGACATGGATGCCCTTCTCCCGCATTACGCGTGCCGTCTCCTTGGACTTGCGCAAGATGGGCGTCAATTCAATCTGTTCATCCTCGGGGAACAGACGACACAGTTCTCCACCGATCTTGGGTTCAATCTCCTGACCATCCCGTCCAATCTTCACTGGCTTGCCTTCGTTCCATGAGTTGTGCAGATGCAGGGTGGCGTTGAAAGATAATTCCTTGCGGCAAATCCAATCCAGTTCGATGACACCACCCAGTGCTTTGGGTGAAATGCTCGGTGGCAACACCCAGGCAACTTGGGGTATATCTCGCCGGGAAGGAGCTGCCATGCGAGCGAAGCCTGCAAATTTGCCTGTGAACAGATACAGAGATTAGCTGATCCCTAAGAGTCCCGCATCCACAGCTAGAAACCCAAATCTTACCGCTTTCGTTGACCGAGAAGATGAGAAGCACGTTTCGGGCCTCCTTGAAGGCCTGATTCAGATTCGCATCGTTCTGTGGTAACGTGGCCCAGACGCTCTTGTTCTTGGACAACTGCACGTTGTCGCTGTTGTTGGACTTGATGAGAAAGAATCGCGTGTCCCGGAATAAATAGTTCAATTTGGTCATATAATCATATGACTTCTGTGAGCTATTGCCACCGGCATCCTTGTCGGGTGTGGAGCTCTTGGAGCTATTTGCCTTCGCTGCCTTTCCACGGGCACTGCCATTTCGCTTGTGCTGTGTGCCCGAATCCGAGTCGGAGGATTCACTGTCAGACTCCAGGGCAGGCAGCACTGACGGTTTCTCATCCTCAGCATCGCTGATGTCGCTCTTGGCACTAGCTGCTGTGCCTGCCGTGGCACCTGCTCCACTGCCAGAGCTTAGGATTGAGCTGCTGCTCTTCTTGGAACGTGACTTTTTGTTGCCCACTTCGCGTTCCTCGGCGTCTTGCGACTTAGAGCTGGACTTGTCGTCTGTCTCGTTGGACGCCTTCTTGGACTTGGAATCGCTGCCGTTGGATTTTTTCTTTTTGCCATTGACCTCGCTGGGTGATGCGGAACGCTTTGATGTTGATTTCTTGGTTGACTTACTCTTGCTGCTAGTCACTGCAGCTGTGGTCTTGGTAGATGTGGATTCCTTGGCTGCCTTGGTGCTTGATTTGGTCTTGGTCAGGCGCTTACTGCTCCTGGACGAAGGTGCCGTGCTTACCGAACTGATGCTGGGCTCAGAGTCGGAGGCTACAGATCCGCCTCGCGACTTGGATGCTTCACTGCGCGTGTCAAAGGAATCGAAGTCCTGCAGCTCCTCGGCTATATCCGCTTCGTTCTCGTCCAGACCGAGATGTACTGCGTCTAAATCGGCCATGTCGCGCATCAGCAACTACTAAAAACGTACGTAGTAGTTGCGGTACAACTTTAATCTGTTTGTTTACCTCACTAACTTTGCTTTCTGCTTCTTGTTCTTCTTCTTGTTGCAGTATTTATTTTTTTCTTTATAGTACTACAGTTTACTTGTCGGCAATTTTTTTTGTTCCTCTCTATGGGATTCGTTCATTGAAGCGTGTGGGAGTGAGACAGCGTGTGGAGTAGCGGAAATAGACATAGAGAAGAAAAAAATGCCAATCGATTTAGCAAAGCGAGAATCTGCATAACAAAAGTTGTAAAACACACATACAACTTAGCACTCACTGCTGCCTGTTGCATGCAAATAACCTGGCAGTCTTCTGTTTTATTTATTACACAAAATTGGACAATTTTGCACTGCGTAAATTTATTATTCTTTAGAACAAACCTTACACCGATTTTGCGTCAACAGATACAAGAAACCAATGGCGGTAGAAGAGTGCGGCTATATGTTTATAAGAAAAATGCAGCGTTTCGTTGCCTCTTTACATAAATACATAATTTATTATCGATATGCATTTATCGAATATGCTGAGCAGTTTAAAAATTAGTTATAAGCGAATTCATTTGTATTAAGGTTGGATTAACAAAAATGATTTATTTGTTTTTATTAATTATATAAAGAAACCTGGCGATAAGTTGGTAAAACGATAATTGCACAACAAGTGTTAAGCCCGCGTATCGATTAGAGGTGGAGAACTATCGATAGCGGGTACCATCGATTTTCGACGTTTGTTTTTTGAACATTCGATAGTGACGATAGTGGCATCGATTATTCTCCACCTATAGTATCGATATAATTGTGCTGGTCTTTTTAATTTCGGAGTCTAAACTCGCTACGAAAATTTGCCGACTACATTATTTCAAAAGTCTCTGAATAAATAGTTTTTTTTTATTTTACAATAACATCTGAATAACAAACTTACAATGTCTTCTCGCTACGATCGTGCTGTAACTATTTTCTCACCCGACGGACACTTGCTGCAAGTTGAATATGCTCAAGAAGCGGTTCGCAAAGGCTCAACAGCGGTTGGTGTTCGTGGCGGTAACTGTGTCGTATTAGGCGTTGAGAAGAAATCAGTTGCGAAACTACAGGAGGACCGCACAGTGCGCAAAATTTGCGTTCTTGACCATCACGTTGTAATGGCATTCGCGGGCTTAACTGCCGATGCGCGTATTCTGATTAATCGTGCCCAGGTCGAGTGCCAGAGTCATCGTCTGAATGTGGAGGATCCAGTGACCCTCGAGTATATTACCAGATATATCGCACAACTGAAACAGAAGTACACCCAGAGCAATGGTCGTCGTCCATTTGGCATTTCGTGTCTTATTGGTGGCTTTGATGCCGATGGTTCTCCCCATCTGTTCCAGACAGAACCTTCCGGCATTTTCTATGAATACAAAGCCAATGCCACCGGACGTTCGGCCAAAACTGTTCGTGAATTCTTTGAGAAGACATACCGGGAGGATGAAGTCAGCACTGAACGTGGTGCCGCCAAATTGGCCATTCGAGCTCTGCTTGAGGTCGCACAGTCGGGACAGAACAACCTGGAAGTGGCTATTATGGAAAATGGCAAGCCACTAAAAATGCTGGATCGTAGTGTTATTTTGGAGTATGTAAACATTATTGAAAAGGAGAAGGAAGAGGAGCAGGAGAAGAAGAAACAGAAGAAGTAATGACTAAGCAGCGGGCGCGTAACTTTATAATTGCATTTTTTTGTAAAGTTTTCAATACTGTCATTTGAAAAGCTAAAAGGAATATGTATAAAATACATGATAAAAGTTCGCAGTTCTGTTACTCTTGTTTGCTTATTTGTGGAAAACCGTTATGTGAATTCAAATTGTTATTGCTGACGATATATTATATATTAGATGCAAATAATTATATATGATTATTAAGAGACTCATAATATGAGTCAACAAAAATTACATTGATTCTCTTATATTAAAGATAATAATTATTATTTATATGGTAATATATTTTCATACAGGTTTAAGCAATGATAAATATAAACAACGCTAGCAATTGCGTGTGTTTGAATGCTCGTGCATGCAAGTCCTCACGACTATCGTGCTGCACGTATCGATAAAATCGCAACAGATGTTTTTATCGATAGCCCGCATAAAGAAAACAAAGAAGAACAAGCAAAACTGTTGACAGAATCAGAAAAAAAACAATAATAGAAACTAATTAAAGCTGTTAACGCACGTTAAACACTAAGCGCAGTGACTCACTTGAACGTAAAAAGCTCTTCATTATTATTGTGTTTCACTCGTTCTTATCACAATGGCAGCAAAGACACAGAAAGAAAACGAACCACCAAGCTACGAAGAAGTCATGAATGCAAGTGCGCCGCCATATCAGGGTAAGTAAATGCATGTAATTAAAAAAAATAAAAGCAAATTGAAAGTGAACTATTTTCAGATGCCAGACTCATAGCTGGTGTGCATCATGGGCAACCGACGGCACCGCCTAATATGTCCACCTACGGAGCTTTTGAGACAACTCCCGTTAGCATTGTGGTGCAGCCATCGATGCCAGCGGAAATAATTGTGATTGGAGGTTGCCCGTCGTGCAGGATTGGCTATCTAGAGGACACATTCTCACCACTTGGACTATGCTGCGCCATCTTCTTCTTCCCCGTGGGCATACTCTGCTGCCTGGCGATGCGAGAGAAGCGCTGCAGCAACTGCGGTGCAACGTTTTAGGATTTGTTATCAGTTATCGTGAAACGCTCTCTGGGCGTCTGATTGGACACACATTGGACTGTTTATGTTAATTTTAATTTTTTGTTTTAAATTTAACCACACGCACTCGTTAGCTGTGTTAATTAATTAAACTTATGTATACTCCAAGTATGTAAATATGGAATGCTTGAGACACTTTGGCATCGCCCCTCCATCTTCGATCCTCGCCCACGAGCTGATTACATTCCATCAGTTTGTCAATCCATCGGTTCAGCAAGCTCCGAGCTTAACTTCCGTTTCATTTAATTGGAATATAATGGAGGCGGCTTTAAATTACGCCGCTTGTTTGCCTTTTTGCGCATAAACATTTTTTTTTGCCTTAAATGTAAACAAGTGCGAGGCACACACGACTTAAGCATACCCTGTAAATAGCAATTAAAATACAATTAAAGAAAACTTTTTGTTAATTCCAACTTGAACTTGAGTAGGCGCTAGGAACTACTGATATACCCTTTGTGTTGGGCTGTACAGGGCAGCAAGTAGCCGGCTTGACTGACTAATCTTCAGACTGCAGTCGTTAAAGTCATGTCTCCCTGGCTGCTGTGCCTACACATCCTCGCAGTTGGAATTCCTGCTACCCAATGCCGCTATAATGTCGTCATGGTGATCTTCGATGATCTGCGTCCCTCGCTGGGCGTGTATGGCGACAGCTTGGCACACACACCGCATCTGGATGGGTTTGCCCAGGGCAGCACCGTCTTCACACGCAGCTACAGTCAGGTGAGCGCATGATCCAGTTGGAGTAGGAGTATCCTTCATAGAACTACTTTTATCCACAGCAATCCCTGTGCGCTCCCAGTCGAAACTCTTTGCTTACTGGCCGACGACCGGATACACTGCATCTGTATGATTTTTACAGCTATTGGCGTAGTTTCGTGGGCAACTTTACCAGTTTGCCGCAGTACTTCAAGGAGCACGGATACTATACGTACGGCTGTGGCAAGGTCTTCCATCCTGGCACCTCCTCTAACAACACCGATGACTATCCCATTAGTTGGTCTGCGCCCGTGTTCAGACCCCGCACGGAACAGTTCATGAACTCACCCGTCTGTCCGGATCATGGCGGCGGTGTGCTTCGCAAGAATTATCTCATCTGTCCGGTGCAGCTGCAAACGCAGCCGTACAAGACCCTACCGGACATTGAATCCGTTGCAGAAGCTCTGAGATTTCTTGACTCCCGCAAGCGCAGTCGTCAGCCGTACTTCCTGGCCGTGGGTTTCCACAAGCCGCACATTAATTTCCGCTTTCCTCGACAGTTTCTGGATCACTTTCCGCTCGAGGAGTTCTACAACTATACGGTGGATGCTGTGAAGCCGCCGGATATGCCCGATGTCGCCTGGAACCCGTACACGGATGTGCGTTCCCGCGACGACTTCAAGCACCGCAACATCTCCTTTCCCTATGGCCCCATCTCGCGTCTACAAGCGGCTCAGATCCGTCAGGCTTACTACGCCTCCGTTGCCTATGTTGACGATCTCTTTGGCAAACTGTTGGCCCACTTGGATCTGGAACGCACCGTGGTCGTGGTGCTGGGTGACCACGGCTGGTCGCTGGGCGAGCACGCCGAGTGGGCCAAGTACAGCAACTTTGAGGTGGCCTTACGAGTGCCTCTCATCATAAGGAGTCCAGAGTTTCCCTTGAAGCAGCCACGTCGCTTGCACGGCATCACTGAGCTGCTGGACGTTTTCCCCACCCTAGTGGATCTCGCTCATCTGCCGCCACTGCCCATGTGCAACCGGAGCAGCTCCGAGCTGGAGCTGACCTGCAGCGAGGGCAAGAGCTTGTATCCACAGCTGCAGGGCGTCGGATTGGGTGAGTGTGACATCGTGAGAAACTGTAAACTATGTATTAAGGGGGACACTCTCATTAGCATTGTCCGTTTATGAAGGGTCTGAGCGAGGATTTAAGCAGCGCATGATAAATTCCCGTCTAATAAGAGAAATTTTTCCTCTATTTAAATCATTTTTTCTCCTTCAGCCGAGGACTACTTCGCCTTGAGTCAATATCCACGTCCTGGCATGCTGCCCACCAAGCATCCAAACAGCGATAAACCCAAGCTGCGTAATATCAAAATTATGGGCTATACGCTGCGCACCGATTTCTACAGATACACGCTCTGGGTGCGATTCCACGCCCACAACTTTAGTCGTGGTGAGTTCGCACATACACAAATCTGATTAGATAAGTTTATGCTAATTAGAATCCAATTGCGTAGACTGGCATCACATATATGGAGAGGAGTTGTACGATCACCGCCTGGATGCCGGGGAGGAGTTTAATCTGGTGTCGCTGCCGGAGTTCAATGTCATACGTCATAGTTTACGTCGTCAGCTGATTGCGGCCGTTGGCTAAAAAATGTTCCCCCCTTTTTTTAAGTCGAAGTTAAGTTATAATAAAAAATCCACGACACCAATAAGTTAACTCGTAGTCATAATTGGAATTTAATACATCCGGCTTGACTGCAAGCCTAGCTGGAGTTGGGTGTGTGTGTGTGTGTAATGTAATTTTTTGCTCCCTCCCTCTGCCCACTTTACCCGCTGTTCGTGCTGCGCATGCGTGACTTGTGTCCATTGCCTTTTTGGCTTCGAATTTTTGTGAATGAAATTTTTTCTCACTGAACGTTGGCGTCGCTCGTCGTCGGCGTTGGCGTCGCCGACGCGTTGGTGTTGACAGCGTCGCCCAAGCCAAACCGCAGCCACAGCCAAAATAGCTATAGCCAAAGAGGGCAGCTTTTAATTTCACTGCAGCTGTTACCAGGCGGGTGAAAATATGCTGGCGACTGCGCTGCTCTGTCGCTCTGCTGAGTAATTAAATCTGCAGTCAAACACGCATCGCTTGATCGGTCGCCCACCGCTCTCTGCGCTCTAAGCAAGCACTCTGCCAGCGCTGAAGCTCTGTCGCTCTGCCGCTCTCTCTCGCTTTTGCTCTCTCCACACATACGCTCGCAGAAGTGCATGTATTTGACGTGGGCCGTGTGTGTTGGTGGCTTCGCTTTGGCTGCATGCATGTGCGTGTGTGAGTATGTGGGGTTATGCGTGTGTGTGTGTGTGTGCTGTATGACCATATGGGCTGCGTCTTGAGGTGATTAAACTGAATTTTGGCAGCACTTTTACCCGTATCGTAGTGGTATTAGGCGACTGTGAACCACATTTAACGCTTTGTGGCTTTGCAGCCAGTATGGGGGTGTGGCAGCTGCCATAAATTGCAGTTGTTTGTGCCCACTGACTAAGCCATAAATTTACAACAAAAATTATGTTATTTCTAAGCTTTGTCAAACTTTTTTAAACTATTCAATTTACTGTAAGTTTTAATGTACTTATTAAGTTGTTAATTTTAATATTCTATAATTTATTTTATGTTACAAAATCGATTGAAATATGTGATAAAATGTCTTGAAACTGTTCTACTCTTGCTACTGCTTAGAAAGCTCTAGCTTTGACATTTTTTATCAACAGCGATGTATTTAGTAGGTTGTGTATCTTGTAGATAGACAGGCCTGAAACCCAATACAGCCTACAAGCCGACAAGTTACTGGAAACCACTCGCAAAAAATGTGAATACTCGAACAACTATATTGTGAGTCTAAGTGTGTGTGTGTGTGTGTGTGTGTGTGTGTGTGTGTGTGTGTGTGAGTTTGTAGGTTGTGCTGCTTGTTGTTGTTGCTTATTTCTAAGCTAATTCAAATGCGTGGGCATCACAAACGAAATTGCAAAATCTGCGTAGGCTGTGTGTGAGTATGTGTGTTTGTGTGTGAGAGTATACTTGTGTGTGTTTGGCTCGTATGGTTCTCCATTCTCCTAGCTTCATTCTTACCTACGCAACTGAGACAACGCGTCGTCCCGCTGAAGTTCTCCACCGCTCTCGCTCTCGCTCTCTCCCTCTGTCCCCACCTCTCCACTCTCGCTCCCTTCGCCTTTCCCCCCTGTAAAGCTTATACCCATAAGCAAAAGGCAAAAAATGCTAATTTTCGTTGACATGCCATAGTTTGGCTAAGGCTAATGACGAAGGTTGTTTGTTAGCTTTGTCAGTTGATTTAATTTTTCTTTTATTTTTTTCTATTTTTTTTTCCTACTCTTTTCATAACTGGTTGAATGTAAGCGAGTGCGACAGAGACAGCTGCGAGGGCTCCAAAATTTCTTTTGACGGAATCTCCATGAATTAATATTAACTTGGCTTATGCCCAGCGATCGTCATCATAATCATTATCATTATTATCATTCTAGCCTCTCTTCAGGTGTCTGCCACTTTTTATGTTTTTTCTCCTCTTAGGGGCACTAACAGATGTCAAGCTGTGTCAGCCACAAACTTTTGCCTGATTACTTATGCTGATGAGTTCGAAGATCGAGCAACCTACTAACCCCAGTTAGGCGTCTATAAAGTCTGCTCTAACCATGTATTTAAGCAGGAAACTGATCTTTTGATCGATTTGGTTTCATTTGAGGAACAACTTGCCTTCAATGTCAAGGCCTGATCGCTTCATCAGTGCGTATCACCGCCAACAACAACAGCAAGAGGTACCACTACTACTACAACAACAGCAGTTTGGCCAACAATGGGATCTGGCCATAAACAGCGACGACAATGCCAAAAAAGAAATTGGTCAAGTAACAAAAAATTTTGAATGAAATTCCAGCGATTCAGACAAACAACAGAATGAACAAAAAATAAAAATAAAAATGAAAAAAAAACAATAAATGAAAAAAATTATAAAGAAACGAGAAGAACAAGTAAGAGTGAAGTGGTGAGGAGTGTGCAGTGACCAGCAGATACCCAGTAGAAGGAATTGTACAAAAAATGAATATATAAAAATATATCAAAATAAAATGACAAAATTAAACAAATAAAATTAAAAAAATATGAAAAATTCTTAAACCAAAATTTAGGAAAAGTTTTTTAAAAAAAAAGTAGTAGACTTGTTCCTATAAAAAAAATATTTTTTAAATATTTGTAAAATAAATAGAATAATAAATTAATTAAGCAACATAAAAGACATAAAACAACCATTTAAAACTGCCTAACTTCAGAAAAAAAAAATAAAAGTTATGCAAAAAACATTTTTAAGCTTTTAAAATATGAAATATATTTATTTTAGTATTGGAACTTCACACAAAAAAAAATTATTAAATGTTAAAAATTATTTTAAAGTTAAAAAAAAAATTTTTTTAGTATAAATTTTATATACAAATTCATTTAAGATTAAATAAAAAACTATTTTTTAAAAGTTTGTATTGCTTAAATTTTAACAATTGTTAACACATTTTTAAAAGAAATTTCTGAGGAAAAACCTTTACTGAGCCCTGTAAAAAAGAGTTTAAAACATAAATTAAATATAGCTATCTTAATAAACATTGCAGGGTATCTAGTTAGCCCACCTCTTTTTAAGACTCAATTATCAGTGAAGAAGATTCCTAACCCGCCTGTCTCGTAGCAACAAAATAATTTATTGAAATTCAAATTTATTACCTTCAACTCGGGCTTGTCCCCAGCTTGGTCAAAACTCGCAGACTCTCTGATTTTTTTTTTTGTATTTTTGGACAGAGTTTTTCCCGTTTTGTATCGTTTGTGAAGCAAAAAAAAGGAGAAGAAGCAGAGGAAGAGGAGGACGAGGAAGCAGAAAAGCAATTCAGCTGGAATGCAACACATATGGCCCAAAGCGTTGAACATAACTAAACGAAACAATCAAGAATGAGTGTAGAAATTCCAGAATGAGCCCACGCAGTGAACCGGAGGTAGGGGCAGAGACAGGAGGGTATCTCGGGTCGAGGGTACCCCAGGTATTGCTGTATGATCAGCGTTTAGCTGAACGGATTTTGCTTCTTTCATTTTTTTGTCTTTTTGCTGACTTTTTACATGTGGCATAAACAAATAAACGCAACAGGAGCAGGAGTAGGAGTAGGGCCAGGAACAGGCAGAGGCACAGTCACAGGCACAGTCAATGCGGCCAAAAGGTACGGCCAAAGGTATAGCCCGTACGGTGGAGTGCAGGCGCACTGACCAGAGGCAAATTATTTGAAAAGCAATTCAGGCAGCCGCTGTAACGCGTGCTAAACAAGTTTCTCGATCGTCTCTGGTCTCTGGTCTCCGATCTCCAGATCTCCAGTCTTTGGTCTTTTGTCTTTCAGTTTTGTCTTTGAGCTCGTGTTGCTCTTTTTTGGGCATACCCTTTAGCGGGAGTAGTATAAATCTGACTGGGCTTTGGCTAACTTAGTAGGGAAGGAACTTGATGTTTTTATAGGGAGGAAGTCTTGGCCTAACTGAATAGAACTGAGTTCTTATCATTAGTATAGCTCAAACATCTCTATAAAAAATCATTTTTAGTATGGAAGCTATAGGATAAAGTTGTTAGATTTTTAAAGATATAAAATCATTCTTTATATGGAAGCAATGGGTTAAAGTTAATTGATCTTTAAAGATAGTCTTCTTCTTTTTAAGTATTTCAAGAATATTGGTAGAATAATGTCTTTATACAAAGAGGTTTTAAACATATCACAGATAAAGCAGTGGATCTGATCTCAATGTTATGTTTTTGGAGTATTATTAAAGAACACGCTTCTTATAAAATTCGTGGACTGTCTGCTCCTACATTTAAGTACATACTTTCCGTACAACTTTATTAAGAGAAGTCCTTGAAGTTCTGGTAGTTCATTTCTTGAAAGTATCACATTTTTCTTATGGCTACTATATGATTTAGTTAGCCTCTCTTTAGAGTTAAACGAAGCTTTCGATCTTATGGTATCTTTATAAGAAATTGTTTGGTTTTAAATATTAATTAAGCAGTGTTACCCTAAAACTTCAGCTTCATAGCTGTATTACACATACTATTTAAGCTCTGATGTGCCTTCTTCTTTCCACTTTTTAGACCCCGTACTATAAAAAAGAGTAGAGGGGTCTATTATGGTCGGCTCGCTTGACTGTAGCCTTTCTTACTTGTTGTTTTTTGGGCTACCCTAAAGGGGCTAGAGGTTGAAGTTGAGTCGAGCTTTGTCCACAGTCTCTCCTCCGCTCTCTTTCCTCTGCTGCCTCTGCCATCTTCTGCATAAAAGACATTGAGAAATTGTTGTGCCTTCTCCTCTGCTGCTGCTCCTTTTGAGCCAAGTTCTCTTCTTTCTTCTTATGATTATAAATATTTATGCCCCGCTTGGGCCAAGGTACGGTCGTCGTCTCAGTTTCTGTCGTTGTTTTTAGGGTTCGCTGCCTCAATTCAAATCGTCGACGAAATAAAAATCTCATTTCTACAGACAAGAGCAAAGAGATCGAAGTGAAACCGTCTTCCACTCCCACTCCCTCTTCCCCTCTTCCCCCCTTCTCCACTGCCTCACACTCCCTCGCTTTATGGATCCTATTATGCGTTATTTACGGCCAAATAATTCAAATTAAGCAGCTTGAATGCGAGTGCGCATCTTCGGGCATCTCGGGGATATCAACACCAACAATGGATCCAACAATGGAAGTCGGGAAAAGGGGCCGCGTGCCAAAAAAAAGAGAGAAAGAAAAAACTTTTGATTATGAACTTCAATGGGAAGCAGTTCCTGGAAGCGTACGTCTTGAGCACTCTATAAAACCTCTAGCTTTGGTTTGTTTTTCTTGCTTTCGAGACTCTGTAAATGATAAAGTTATAAAAGAGTGTTTTAAGTGGATTAAAGAGTGTAATAAGGGGAATAAGAGTTGAGGAAAAGATTTTCTGGACTTGGTAAAATATATATCTGCCTGATAAGCTTTAGAATTAGCATCTTTAAAGAATTATTTATTACGTAAACTATGGAATCTAGCCTTCAAAAATTTCTAGGTAGGTCTTAAGCACCTTAACCCTCCTCCAAGCTTCTTTCCCTGTTTCTGACCTTGAATAATATATGAAAAATATATATCTGCCTGATCTTCTTTAGCATCAGCGTCAATAATCAAATATTTATCTAGTAAACTATCAAATCTAACTTTCAAAATTGGCTAGGTAGACCTCCAATGTACTTCCTCTTGCTCCTCCAAGCTCTATTCCCCGTTTATGTCCTTAAATAACCTATATCTCCATGATCTGCTTTAGCATCAGTGTCTATACAGCTCTGTGCAGCTCAGAATCAATAAAAGTTAGCCCCCCAAATTGACAAGTTTCGCCTCTAAGGCGCTTTTCTTGCATCTGATATCGTGATATATATCTCAAACCCTATCTTTAAGGAATCGTTATACTATATCATACAGTGACCTACAATAAATCCTTTGAAAATTCCTTTCGTAGTATAAGAAACTCGATGATTTTAATAACTTTATTATTTATAAACGCACCTACAGGGTCTTTTGCAGTCGTTGCGCCTTCTGTCTCCTACTTATGATTATTATTATTTGTGTTGATTTTTCTCTCCGATCTGATTGCATTATCAGACTAAGTACCAAGCGATTTTGAATCTGATTTCGATTTCGCCGTCGGCTCGTGCTGCTGACGTTGCCAAAAAAAGAAGGAAGGAGACGGGAAAAAAGAGGAAAAAGGGGAGAAAGAAAAAAAGTTTACAATTAAATGATTTAAACAATGTTTTTTGGCCATTTTACGCTTTACGTTTAGTTTACTGTTTACGCTTTACACCTGTTTGAGTTCAAGCTATAAATACCCATGACGTAAATAAAGATACACTGATCAGCGCTGATCCCCTCTCTTGTGCCTTTCTCCCTCCCTCTCTCTCTGCACTCATTTCTAAATTTGTACTTGCTTCCACTTTGACGACGTCGCTCTCTTCTGTCTGTCATTTTCCGTTTTCTAATTTCCATTTTGAGTACGAGTCGCACTCTAGCAGCAGAGTACGGCTACGCATACAATTATTTTCAATTTTCAATGTGTTTTCCCAAATTTTTCACGCTTCAATTTAATGAGCATTTTTTTGCTCAGGTAGCCCGTTCGAGCCAATTGCTGGCGCCAGTTTTTCGCCTAAATGTTATTCGAAATATTTGCTGATGGGCATTCTCCTCTGCTGCTTCTTCCACTACTTCTTCAACCACTCTTTCTTCATTATTGCTTTCTTCTACATTGTTTCGTTTTTTTCCCCCGATTTGCGGAAAATTTTGCACTTCGTTCGTGTTTTGGCTGTGAGGTGTTTAAATATTGTGAAAAGTTTGCCAGTAATTCTCGATCTCAAAATAGTTTTCCACTATTGGGCAAATCTTGTGTGAATCGGGGTATAAAAGTGCCCTAAACCCTATTGAAGGTGCAATGACAAAGGTCAGTGGTAAAGTCTGTAAACTATCGACAAAAACTCAATACTTTGTCAAACTTCAGTGCCTTTAAAATTCAACAAACAATTAAAAATTAATTATAATTTATTGCATTTTATTGTTTATAGTTTGTATGCGGATAAATAGTCGTATGCTTCATACTTATAGTTCGTATTCCATTCGCATAAATCTTTTGTTGATATCTTTGTGCTTCAATAAAAATCACACACATCGCACTGCATTTCCAATGAGCGGGGACTGCGAGGGCGGATCGAGGCGTTTCCTCAGCCGATAACAACTAAACATGTTTAGTAAGTATAATCAGGCACACAAATACATATATATGCATATATATATTTAAAGCGTACATACATAGTTTTGCAAGTGAATATGCATGTTTGCTGTGTGTTGTAAACAGCTGGCAGCCACTGTTGCACACTGAGCTGTTGTTGTTGGTGTAGTGCCAGAGCACGGGCCATGCGAGCATAGGGCAGCCATTTAGCATGCCCATTTGAGTAGGAACAGTGAGCGCGAATAGTATAGGAACAGGTGAAAAATTAGTTCAGAAAAACTAGCCATAATATATAAATGATATGATAAACTAGATTTAATAAAATCTTTTGTAGTAATAATAATAATAATAATAATAATAATAATAATAATAATAATAATAATAATAATAATAATAATAATAATAATAATTAATAATAATAATAATAATAATAATAAAAAATAATAATAATAATAATAATTAAAACTATAAATATTTAAATTTTGGCAATAAAATTAATAATAAAAGTCTATTTATTATTAATAAAAGTTCCAATAATAATTATCTTGGTTATGATAGTAATTTAAATATTCCTTTTCATTAATAAATTATTTATAATTTTTTTGGAATGCATAAAATTATATTGTTCATAATCGAATAACGAAAATGAAGACAACAATAAATATAATATGTTAATTGTAATAATAATTAAATAAATATATTAATATATTTCACATACATACATATGTATAAGCATTATTTTTAATAGTCCAATTAAAAATTTAACAACTATTATAAATTACTTAAAAAATCATTTTGTTTTAATAAATTTTTATTTTTTGTGAAGGAATCAAATAAATTATATTATGTTTAAATAAGAGATTACTTTAATTTGTACATAAAAACAGAGTGAGAGGTTACTTTAGTGGCTGCACTGTCTGGCTAAGTTTGTGTCTGTGTGTGTGTGTGTTTGCATGCATCTGTGTGGCAACCACTGCAACAACAACAACAAGCAGGATAGCATGGGGCTGATTGCTGCTGTTGTTTCTGTTTCTGTTGTTGTTGTTGTCGTCGTTGTTGTCGTTGTCTATCTTGTGGATTGATGGCAGAGCCACAAAGAGGAAGTGCTCTTCCGGTCTTACAAATGAAAATATTTATTTCTCTTTTGTTTTTTTTTTATTGCTGTTTGTTTTTGTTGCTGCCGCTGTTGTTGTTGTTGTTGTTGTAGTTGTTGTATTTTATTTAATTTCATTTTATGAATAGATTGCGTTACGCATACAAAAAAAAGGGCAAACGGCAAATCGGCGATGCCAAGTGCTTTTGAATAAGCTTTGCAGAGGGACGGACGGACGGATGGTCGGGCGGAAAGACAGGCAGTTGGACAGAGGATGAATGAGCCTATGACTAGAGCTGGTGTGTGTGTGTGGTGCGCACCGCATTGAATTTGACGTGTAACGAACTGAACTAAACTAAACTCTACCTTGCGTATACGTGATGTGTGTGTACAGATATTTATATGGTCTGTAAATGCGATTTATTTATTAGCACCCCACAGCAAACCATAATCGCAACTATTACTTTAAAAAAGTGCCGCTGTTTATTTGGATAAACATAAAGCCAAGCGACACAACACACACACACAGGGAAACCTACTCGATTTGAAACCAAAAGCGAGTAATTTGATATTCAGTGAGCATCTGCGCAACAACAACAACAACAAAACAAGTTGATTTTACAATTTGAACATTTACATTTCCATTTGCATTGATTGTGCATGATGAATCTATGTGAGTAGACAATACATACAAAGTATGAGTTTGTGTGTTAATCACACACAACATTAAGGGAGTTCCTGTTTGCAACTGTATGTGTTTAGATTTTGAATGCACTCAGACACACGCTGCGTATACGCAATCATTTCCGCTGAGCAGGGCGTGGGGACGGGGTTTCCTTGCTTACAATTTAAAATTTACAGTTAGCAAAAGTTAATTAAGTCGGATATTCATGTGAAATTCGGAGAAAATTATGTGGCATGGCTGACTCCCAAATTGACCCCAAGAATGCCATGCTGAGTACAGGGTGTGTGTGCGTGTGTGTGTGTTTCTTGCTTTGTGACTCAACGTACACTGCGCGGAATTCCTTGACCGATTTGATTAATTAATTAAAGCACAACCCTTTTGTGTCACGCTTGATTCCAGGCAGTGTGAGTAGGGAGAGGAGCTAAGAGAGGGGAGGTGTCTGCCAAAGTGTCGGCATTGTCACTTTCAAATACCCGTTATGACATTTTTTAAGATATTTGGCGACCTCTCGTCGTGAACTTGAATGAGGCAAGCAAAATAAATGAATCATTTGTTAACTTGAACTTAATACGCGTCAATAAAATTACATTGTAAATTGTGTTATGACAAATTAATCCAGAAATTTGGTATCTGCGGCATTTTTCAACGGAAATGAGAGCAGAAGCAGCTTTAAACTTGATATTAAAATTTTTTTGGGCAGTGAGCAGTGAGTAATAAATAAAGGACAAAAATAAAATAAAATGATAAATTAATTTTTAAAATAATTTTTTTACTATAAATAAAGTAAAGTATTCATAAACCAAACTTTTTGTAACTGTGGCTTACTATAAAGCTTAAAGAATAATATTCCCCACACAAAAGTGTATAATTAATCAAAAAAATAAATCATTACAATTTTAAAAACCAATAAATTTGGTATTAAAAATTAAAAAAGAGTAAAGAAAATCCCTTCTATGCCAGCTATATCAAAACTAATTCGAGTAGGCCTTAAAATATGTCTGCCTAGTAAAAATTTACTTAAGAAATTTGTATAATATAATAAATAAAAATAATAAAATTAATTTAAATCTTAATGATTTTATATTTAAACTGTTTTATTCCCCCCATTTTAATATAAAACTGTTTACAAAACAAAGTACTTAGCTTAAGCAACCCTTTAGCACACCTTTAAGTACTTACAGGGTATATGAAGATCAACGTGCTACAACAACAACAGCAAATGAACTTTTAATGACCTTAAAGGACGCAGCAAAAGTGTTTTGTGATTTTTCTAGAAAACTGAAAGCAGCAAAAAGAACAACCCAAAAGCAGACGCAGAAACAACAGCAGAACCAGCAGCAGAAGCCGAAGCAGAGGCAGAAACTGCGGCTGGCGGATGCACTGGCAGAGGCAAACAGAAGCAAAGCAATGGCAACAAGAAGAAGAAGAGCATAATAATAAGTGCAGCACTCGAATGAAGCTGTTGCTTCCACTCCACCAGCCCCTGCACAAATAACAACAACAACAACAAGAACAACAGGAATAAGCAGAGCAGCAACCACAATGACAAAAACCAGAACGAACGGTCAGAAAGAAACAAGCAATTCTTATCCAAATGTGCCGGCAGTGAATGCCGCAGTCGCAGTCGAAGCTGAGACGCAGTCCCAAAACCCAAGCACAAACCGAGACCCAAAGCGCTGACTGCGACGCCAACTTCGCTTCGAAGCTTGAAAGCAGCGCAGAGTGTCGTGGAATGAGAGTGGGGAGAGGAGAGCAACAAACGATCAGGTTGGCGTTGTTGTTGCCTGCCTGTGGAGCTGCGTAGCTACGTTGCGACGTCGCCGTTAGCAGCGACAGCGACAGCATCAGCTTCTGTGACTGCGTCTGCGTCTGCCTCTCCCATTGTCGACCAGTTTTTGTTTGCTTCGCTGCAGTTGCGTCGCACGCACTAAAGCCGATGATGACGAAGTTTTCTTGTATTTGGTTTCTTTCTTCTATGTGTGTGTTTGTGTGTGTTTTTTTCTCCAGTTTATCCAGCTTTTATTTGTGTTTTTTATTATTTATCATTATTATTTTTACTAGAGTCATCGTTCAGTCGCGCACACACACACACACTCACACAGAAAGTGGGCTACCGTGCTACGCTACGCTCTCGTTCGTACACTGCCCGAAATACCACAGCGCTTTCATGCTGCGCACGCGCTCTCTTAAATTGCTGCAACGTATCGCTTTCAAACACAAACAAATAAGAAGCATCGAAGCTCAAATCAAATAAACATATGCAAATTTAAGTTAAGGAATGTACGACCTTTGGCATACACTACACATGTCACTGACTTCATTTTTGATAGTTTTTGGTTGCAGTGTATTTCGCTTTCGTTGAACTGCAGGCACATGTTGCTGCTTGTTTGTTCATGCGCTGTCGCCCAAAAATAAACAAAAGTTAGTTTGGTTGGAAAGTAAAGTGTTTGAAGGAAGTACTGCAGTCTTACTTTAACAAGTTATAAATATTTAATAGAATACTTGGCATGTTTTAAGACTTTAGCTCTTTATAATGTATTACTTTGAGGATTATTTGGTATTATTACTTATGTTAACTATACCTTATAAAGTTTTTTCTTAGCACTTACTCTAGGGTAGCTCTTAGTCTTGCTTTTAGTTGAACTTTTTAGTTTATTATTTATTTATTTATGTATTTTTTTTTGCGTTGCATTCTGAAACGAACGATACGAAGACGGAATCTGTTTTAAAGTTTGTTTATATGCATGTTTGATATTTTATTAACACCCAGCACACACACACACACACGCACACACACACCAGATTTAACACGTGTTGTGCTTAGGGTCTGAGTAAATTGGGTATGAAGAGTGTTTTACTCCTGGCTTTGATTGTGAGTCAAAGGCAAAGAAATTAGGCTTGTAGTGCAGTGTATGTAGGGGAAAGAGAAAGAGAGAGATAGGGAGACAAAGAGCGAATGCGAGAGAGGGAGACCGAGAGATGTGTGTTATTTTTAAAGCAAAGCTCGACAGGAATGCAACAAATAAAACAAACTTTATTTCTGTTTCAGTCGCTAACGATTTGAGAAAACACAGCGAGTAAGAGAGACAGAGAAAGAGAAAAAAGAAAGCGAGTGCTAGAAAGAGACAGATATAAACAGAAACCACATACCAACTACAATTATTTGCTTAAAGATTACTTGGCTTAAACACTAGTGCGGTGTGCAAACACATCTCGCATACATTGTAGCGTACAAATCTCGCTCTCTTTCGCTGTGCGTGTGTGTGTGCACGTCGCGCACTCGCATGACCTTGTGAAGGATGTAACTAAGAATGCGCGACAGTGCCTCGAAATGTATCATCGTCAAGCCAGAGCAACTAACCAAATAAAGCAACAGTCAGTCGACAGTCAGTCATAAAAAGCAGCGACCAACAGCGAGTCCAAATTGGACTTGGACTTTGCTTAAGAATGAACGAAGAAAGCCACAAACTCAGATATGGCTTTGAAAAAAAAAGTGAAGTCTTCTACGTTGAGTGCGTTTCCGCTACTCAGCAAACATCATCATGATGAGCACGCAAAGAACATCATAATGATGTTGAAATGTTTAAACTTTAAGCGGCACACTCACACGGCAGCCACATAAACTGCCAACGCCATTTAAGTCATAATTTAAGCCACATTCCAGACGTGATCCTTCACAGATTGCATTGCGTGTTCATTCGTGTTTCTGTTTCTCTTCTTCCCTTTCCACTTTTCTACAGCATTCATAAAATCCCATCTCGAACAGCAGCAGCAGCAGTTTTCAATGCATTAAACAAACTAAAGCGCTCTCCCGCTCTCTCTTGCTCGCTCTCTCTCTAATCGTAGGAGTATGCTGCTAAGCAAAGTCTAAGAACGCTGTCGCCGCATATAATTTGGCACATTAACAAGTCTCAAATTTCGCTCTCTTGAGTTATTGTTGTTGTTGCTGCTGTCTTTGTCCCATCATTCCCACGCATCTGGGCACGTACGAGACTCAAGAGAGTTCTGTAAAGTGGAGTGAAGTGGTTGCTAAGGCTACATGCACACACACACACATGCTCAAACCAGATCTGTAGGAAACAAATGTCAGGCATTTATGTTACAACTCACTATGGTGCATGTGGCTGTTTTTCTGCATTTAGTTAGTGACTAATGAATTTTACATTTATTTTCGATTTAATTTTAGTAATATTATTTTAAGATAACATAAACACATTTCTATAATGTTATGCGAGTGTGCATTTTTTTTATCAAAAGTAAGTCTATTTTAACAACATCACCAATTCCATAAAATGATCAAACGCACCACAGTGCAATTGCCAGCTTACGATGAATCGACCGAAATATCCGTTAAGCGTTCGCTAAGCGCTGTGCACTGCACGCATGCGCAGCGACTGCGACTGCGACGCCGAAAGCGACAGCGACTGCAACGTCGACTGCCTGCAGTTCTCTTTTGTTTTCATTTGTTCGTTTTGAGCATGCAAAAGGAGCACATGATTTACTCTTGCATCCTTTCAACTCTTCAATTCGAGCAGCAGCAACAACAATCGTATCAATCACTGACTGAGCATTAAGGGTAGAAAGCTCTCTTCAGCTATTGTGCTCTTCTTCTCCACCGCGCAGACACACGTTGTAATTAATTAAAGAGACGTTGCGGTCGCTGTAGCGACTGCGACGTAGGCGTCGCGTTACGTTGTCTGTCCCGTTGTTGTAGTAGGCATATAAAGCTTAATTAAAACAAATTAAAGTGATTGCCATTTAGTTTGAGGTTAATTGCATTAAATGCGAATATAAAAGCAGCATAACCCAAAAAGTTACTTTACTTTTTTCAAAAATGACACAATTGCAGAAAAGTTTATGTCATTTAATCGGTGCTCTAGAAGTTTAAAGTTCTGCTTAAGTCCTGTAAGCTGTGTTTAGTAATGACAAACTTGATACAGGTTCTGATAGGCTGATAGGCTCTGATCTTGTGCGTAAATATGGGTTTAAAATTGCTTTTGCATACACTGAAAAAAATTTGTAACTAAAATAAAAATTCTAAATAGGTTATACGTCTTTCTAAGCAAATGAAACTATTTAAAGCTTTTATTTTATAAAACTCTAGTTGAGTAAACTTCCCGACATCTTCAACTAACCCAGAACTGCTTTCGATTTCTCGCAGTGTAGTGTAATTGCAGTTTGCATGTTCTAAGGCACTTTAGCCCCATTCCATGGCATCTTGCAGCTTTTCACGTTAGAAACTTATGAGCATCTTGTCAGCACATAAATTCTCATTATATGCAACAGTAGAGCAGCAGAGAGTACCCCGTACAGTGAGCACAAATTGGACGACGACATGGCCCGATGGCACTGAACTTTTGTGCTTAATTTTTGTCAATATATGCCCAGATATGTATACATAACTATATCTATGTATGATGTATATGTATGGAAGTTGGAAAATTAAGCATGCCAATATATCATGGCTTTCATAATAGATACATTTATTTATTGCAGCATAATTTATATGCAAATTCGAATTGGGAGCTAAGAAAAAAAAAAAACTTTATCTATTTGTAGTACCCTCCACCGCCAAACCAAGGGCTGGAGGGGAAACGCAGGTCAAACTGAAGTCGAAGTTTTGAAAGCCGGATGAGCATTAATTGCGTTGATTTTGATGTCGGTTTTTGTGTTGCTCAGTGTGCAGTTGTCGCGAGTTATCGACGCGTGCTGTTGTTGCCCTTGTTGTTGTTGCTGCTGCTGCTGCTGCTGCTGTTGCAATCGCAGCTCTGGCAAAAAAGCTGCGGGCTGCAAATGCGTGGCTGGTTCATTGGACTGCACAAAACACTGCACTACATAGCAATACAATGAACTGCACTACAACGAAATGAAGTACACTACCTTACACTACACCAACATACACTAGACTACACAGCCTTTTGTATTGTATGGCTAGTAATACAACATAGACTGTATAACTAACGACCCTACACTGCACTACATTGTACTATGCATGACTAGTCACACTACCCTACAATACACTAAATGTATTCTGTTGTTAGTTAAACTGTCCCACATTTAGTGAGTAGGTTAGAGAAATCACACTACACTATAAACATTCTATAGTTAGACAATTTACACTACACTACACTGCATTACCCTACAAGCTAGTGCCAGTACACTACACTGTACTACTACATGTTTTGCATGTCTAAATAGACTATACTGAACTACAAATATTTTAAGGTAACTAACACTATACTACAAGTATTGTATGCCTAGTGAGACTACACTACAGTAGCACACTACACTACAGTACACTACACTGCATATTTTTTAGGCTAGTTGCACTACACTACACATCTGAACTACTAAATCACACTGCTATACACTGCCCTACACTAGTTTAACTTAGTCTATACTACCATACCTTAAGTATTGTGTACTCTGTTACACCGACCTTCAAGTACTGTATGTTAAAAACACTACACTAACAAGTAGTGTATGGCTAGTGACACTACATAAATGCTGTGGTTAGTCGCACTACCTTACACTACACTACGTTGCATAGGTAAAAGTTTCAAACTGAAGTCGTCTATATGATGCTGTTGCTGGCTGTAGTTGTTGTTGTTGTTGTTGGCTGGCTGCGTGACTGTTGCTTCTGCCTGTTGCTGCTGCTGTTGCTGCTGCTGCTGCCTTTGCAGTTGTTGTTGTTGCTGCTTTTTTAGACACAATTTCCGGGTCATTGACTTGGACTTGGAGCATTTCTTCATCGAATTGCGTATGTAACTGCAACTGTGTGTGTGAATGCGTGAGTGTTTGTGTGTGTGTGGGGATGTGAGTAACTGTGTGTGTGTGTGTGCAGCAACACGATCAATAAACGAGACAAGCCAACAGCAACAACAACAACAAGCCACACACAACGACGCTGAGCTAGAAGAAATACGATAAAATAAGATATGCAAGCAAACTAGACTACTACATACCCTTCATAAAAGATTGTACACTAAAAAGAGTTAAAAAAGCATTTAAAAACTAAAATTAATAATTAAAATAACAAAGATTGCATTTATACAGGGCAACCCAGAGTCTAGCACACCTACGCATTTCCCTATAACTTTTATTAGCAAAGAAATACCCAAGTACAAAAAATATGTAAGCTTGACAGAACTAAATCACATAAGCTTTCATTAACGGCCAATTCATGAATTAAGCTCAGCGTGTAAACCCAACGGTGCAAAATCCTTCAGTTTGCAGTTAGTTTTGGTTTGAGTGAAGATGGGCGGTAGCTGTTGTGGTCATACGAACGGGGCGTGGCAGCGTTGAATGCTGATTGTCGTTGTAGTTGTTATTGTTGTTGCTGCTGCTGCTGCTGGTGGAGGACGAATGCCGTGTGCAGTGCAAAGCCAGAAGAAAAAAAACAGTAAACGAAGCAGTGCAAAGAGAAAAATATCACAACAACAAGAAGAGCGACAGCGACTGCAGCAGCAGCAGCAGCAACAGCAGTGCAGCAGATAAAACCACGCAACCGGCAACTCGATGCCAACGACAGCAGAGCGCTGCTCCCCGCTCACCACCTGCGCAGCTCCCGCACTCAAAAGAGAACCTGATCCCTAATGGCCAGTATCAGGAGAAGACGCAGCCGCTCTCTTAGTCTCTTTACAACGCACTGCTTGTGTGCGTGTGTGCATGCGTTTGTTTGCATGTATGTACGTGTGTGTGTGTGTTTGTGGAAATCAAGTGTAGCAAAGCAATGTGAAGGTAAAAGAATAAGAGCAGCGGGCTTGAGCAAGACGCAGAAGAAGAAGAAGCAGAAGTAGAAGAAGAAGAAGAACAAACGAGAAAGAAAATATGTAACCAAGAAGATGGTGTGTCAGGTGGGCGACTATCAAATACCCTTTTATGTTACTTTATTAAGTAAAAATAAAGTTTTAAGTGATTAAAATAAAAATTTGTATGGGGAAAACGGGAGTGAAATTTATTAATTTTTAACTAATTATTTTAAATTAATTTTTTAACTTTATTAATTAATTTTAAGGGGTTTCTTGGTTAATTCGCCAACGACAATAACATTTTCTAGGGTATGAAAATAAAATGAACGCGTCACGGAAAACTCGTTAATGCAGGCGAAGATTTCACTTGGAGGTCGGTCTACCAGTGCCAGTGCCAGTCCAGCCCATGCCCGACCAGGCCAGACCAGACCAGAGCCGAGACCCACCTAAGTCCCAGGCATTTTAATCAGCGTGTCGCATAATTACCGGATGCTGTTGAACGATGCTGTCGGGACTGAGAGACTGCGACTGGGACCGGCACTGGAATCGGGAGAGACTGGAACCCAACGCACATGCCAAGCGTAGAAAGACAGAGATGGAGACAGATCGAAAGAAACAGCAAGATAGTGAGCGAGAGAGGGAGAAGCGGGAAATGGAAAGGGGAGAGAGCGGGAGGTGGATACACGCACACACACACACACACACATGTGCATACACGAAATCATAACAAAAAATGATGGATGAATTGTCGCGCTGCTTGACTCCAATAAAAATAACTGTAAATGCTGCTAGGCCCCCGAATGTAGAATGTAGATTTCAGATTTCTAGGGGGAGATCAGCAGCAGTCGGCAGTCGTCGCCCTCATCGTCTCTGTCGCTGCAGCAGCCAAATTAAAATTATGTTGCATGCTCAAAAAAAATAAAAGAAAATAAAATCCAAAAAAAAAACAGGAAAAAATATTCTAGTTATCTGCGCAGAGACTTTGGAAGAGAAGTGCAGTGAAAGTTGCTGCGACCGTCTGAATTCGAAGTATTGAAAATATTAATAGAACAAACTTGTTTTGACGGAAATGCACTTTACTTTATTTATCATAGTCCGGCAGAGCGCGAGCAGAGCAGAGCAGCGCAAAGAGCAAAGTGGCGTGGAGTGAAGAGAGTAGCGCAAAACAGAGCACTGCGTAAAGCGCAAGGCAGCGCAGACCACTCCAAGCAGAGCAGCGCTGCGCTGCGTTGAGCACTCTAAGCAGAGGCAGCGTCAGAGCAGCTGCTGCTCGATTGGGATGAATGAAGCAACATGTGGAGAGAGCGGGTGCAGCATCCTAGCATGTCGATGATTCTGATTCAGATTCTAATTCGTATTTTGATGTTTATGCGTGTGTTTGTGTGTGTGTGTGTCGTATGTGTGTGTGTGTGCAGATAGATGGCCGGAAAAGATAAAATATCGAAGCAGTTTTTGGTTAGAACCGAGTGCAATTATGCCTTCAAAGATTAACTAAGTTTAGTTCTTAGAGCAAAGCACTTTGATATATAGCTTAAGGTTATATTTTTAGTATATTCATAAATAAATATTTAACTTCTAAAGATAAATATATATAGCTAAAAGTCTTAACATATTTTGTTCCTAAGGAATTATATGAATTATGATATTAATAATTTTAATTCAATAAACTCCTGACTTACTAAATGTTACGACAATTATAATTGTTTTAAGACCCCGTACTCCAAAAATGGGTAGAGGGGTCTGTTAAGTTTATCTGAAACGAAATGTGCGTCACAGGCAGAAGAAGGCGTAGCCGACCCCATAAAGTATATATATTCTTGATCAGCATCAGCAGGCGAGTCGATATAACGATGTCCGTCTGTCAGTCTGTCCGTCTGTCTGTCCGCTGTACGGATGAACACCTGGATCTTCTAAACTATAAGAGCTAAAGACACAAAATTTGAAATAAAAGTCCGTCTGTATGTCTGGCAGGTTAAGTTTTAAAAGTTTAGTAGAAGCTACGAAATTTTTTATTTGAATTGAATTTTTATACTCTCTGCAAGAGTATATTGGGTTTGTGCAAAGTATGTAACAGCCAGAAGGAGGCGTGGCAGACCCCATAAAGTATATATATTCTTGATCAGCATTACAAGCCGAGTCGATATAGCCATGTCCGTCTGTCCGTCTGTCCGTCTGTCTGTCCGTCTGTCTGTCTGTCTGTCTGTCTGTCCGTATGAACAAACAGATTTCAGAGATGGTAAGAGCTACAAGTTCGAGCTTGGTGTCAATCGATCACATATTTAGTCAGTCAATACAAGAATCTTTTTTTTTTTCGATGCCACGCCCCATTCGCCCACAATGAGCAAAAAACTAGACACACCTCGGAAAAAAACGGTGTTTTCGGCGAATATCTCAGTAACCATGGCACCTAGGATCACCAATTCTGGTGTGGAGGTTCCTAGCGGCAGCGCAAATGCATTGGCATTTAAAATTTTGGACTGCCACGCCCCCTTTTCCCACAATACATAAAATTACCTCCTTAAGCCTACAGGCATTTGTTCATATAGTACAGCATTGTAATTGTATAATTCGAGTGGAGGCTAACTATATCAAACTATCCTAAAAAGTCGCATTGAAATCGGACTATAAACAAGAAAACTAGAAGCGTTACAATATTGATAATTGAACGCAATACCACTAATGAGTGCAAGCGAGACAGAAACGTTTTCGCTGCTTGTGTGGCGACAGCGCGGCCGTCAGTCGCTGGCCGAATACACACATACATATGTACATGTATAAACACATATAATGTCAAACGTGTGTGTATTCGCACACAAACAAACAGATGTATGTGTGATTTTGCTTAGATTGTTTTTGTTTCAACGTGTTTTAATGCAAGTACAATACATTGTAATATATTGATACCGATTTAAATAATTTAACCGGGAAAAAAATGCAGAGAGTATTATACGGTTGGGCGTGCTCGACTGTACTTTTCCTTCTTGTTTAATACCCAAAATAGGTTAACAAATATTCCGTAACCTCACTGATATCTTTGTTTAGTAATCTACACAAAAAAATATTAATATTACTTTTATCTATTAGTAAAGAGTGAAATATATATTAGATAAAAGTTCTACTAAATTTAATAAACTATTAGTATCAAACCTCCATTCTTGGCTCACCGAGTTCTATCCGTCACTTCCCCAAAAGTCAAAAAATCGACTAAACTATAAAAACTTGAAGATTTCAAAGGCTTCAATTAAGTGCTTGGGCTGTAATTACAAATGTTTTTTGTCAACAGCTTAAGGTTTAATGCCTAATAGTTTAGTTTATAGATACATACAGCCGTAGATACATTTTGTCAGAGACTCGAGACACTTGACATCATCAACAATGCTCATCACAGCTGCCCCGGGGGCTCAGATTGGGGCTCAGTTTGGGGCTGAGGCTGTGACTGTGACTGAGGCTGTGACTGAGGCTGTGACTGAGGCAGAGTCTGAGGTTTTGAGCCCTCAACGAATGTTGTCAAGGTTTATTACAATGTAACCACAAAAGCCTTTGGCATCAAGCGGCTGTCATGAAATATTAGAAACGCCAAACGCAAAAGTGCTTAAAACAACAACAACAACAACAAAAACAATAGGAAAAGTTGTTCATGTTGCACATGTTGTTGTTGTTGTTGTTGTTATGATTGTGATTGTAGTTGTTGTTGTTGCTGTCGAGAGTGTAGCCAAAGTTCAAGTAAGGTTGAAACCATTTGTCGGATTAAATACGCGCCGCGGTAATTATGTGCTTCGACTTGAAGCAACATGTTCGTTGTAACATGGCACACACACACACACACACACACACGGAGACAACAAGGCAAACAAACCGACAAGATCCGATGGAGGTACCCTCCCCACCCCCTCCCCCTTCCTGACCGAAACAAGTTTCCAGCGTGGAAATTTGAACAACTCGATGCGATAAGAAAAACCGCAGAAAGTGTCAAATGAATTTGTCGGACCGAATCGGACCGAAACTGGGAATATGGACACCGAAAGTACAAATTGATAGTCTCCGCACATAGCACTGCCCACTTCCCCACCCCCCCAATCCTCCCACTCTCCTCTCCCATACTTCTGCCAGCTGTGTTTGCACAGGTACGTGCACAGGTGCTTCCGTTTGTGGGCCGGATATGCGTATTATGTTGAATTTCACTTACACCTGTTGCAGTCACCCTCTTACCCGCCCTCCCTCTCTCACTGTGTCCCTCTGTGGCACCGCAGGAACATCAAAGACGCGCAGTGCATACAAAACTCAGAGAACTCAGAACTCAAAACCACAACAACGACTTCCGCTGCAGCGCTGCGACTGAGACTGTGACTGAGGCAGGATCAATCAGCGAGCGAGTGCACCTTTGTAGCTGGGACCTGTTTTGGTTTTTGAAAAGGGGATCTCGATCGACGATCGCATCGAACATCGGGAATAAAGAATGAGTTGGCATTTTTAGCCCAACTAACAGATGGTTAGTAGGAGCTTATATTTCTTTAAGCAAGTAAAACTAAAAGTTCTGTATGGAAGCTACATGAATTTTCTATTAATTTAATTAATAACTACAAAGAAGATTAATTTTTCAATTTTATATATTTTCCTTTTCCGAAATTTCATTTAATTTATTAACTCCCAAAAAGATTTTTTGGGCATAAGAAAGTCGATTAGCTCCACTGTGCGGTTATTAAATTTTCTTCCTTCTTTCGTTGAACTTGCCAACTGATAAGATCGAATAACGATCACACATACTTGTGCTTGCATGTGTGTATGTGTGCTCATCTACCTCGCTTCCTTTTCCACTGCCTGCCCGCTCTCTTAGTCGCGCGCTCTTAACACGCGAATTCGTAATAATTTCATTGATCTGTCATACAGGAGCTTCCAGCATGTCTGTCTGTTATACTTGCATGCAGCTGCAGCAGAGCTTTCAAAGCACAAAGAGACGTGTGTGTGTGTGTGTGTGTATTTGTACTATGCACACTGATAACGCTTCCTGGCTTCGTGTTCATTTTGAGCAGTCGATTAATGAAAAGTTCACCTTCAGTCGCAGTCGCAGTCGCTGCTGGCGCTGGCATCGCTGTCACTAGAACAGCGGTAATTTTAATGCAGGCATCGAAATACAACAAAATGCAGTTAGACTGCCAATCAAATGTGTAGAGGAAATAGGGTATGCCGCGCTGCACATGCATAAGGACAGGAAATGACCCCTTGTAAATGCATGCATCGCTTTGAGGCGCATATCTAAA
The DNA here is from genome assembly GCA_018152125.1 of Drosophila dunni. Classification (NCBI taxonomy): domain Eukaryota; kingdom Metazoa; phylum Arthropoda; class Insecta; order Diptera; family Drosophilidae; genus Drosophila; species Drosophila dunni. The sequence continues at coordinate 6,404,425 of JAECXC010000286.1, forward strand.
CTTCAACGAATGCATATGATAATAAAAAAACTTATTCAGCGATTTTCTTTTTAATATGCCAGACACATGTTTCGGTCTAAGCATTTTCTATGGAAACTCTGGGAAAGTACCCCCTCCAACCCACTCCCTACCCACATTGCAAGCCATTTACCATTTGTGGCACTTGGCAACCGTTTTGCGGCAATAGTTTTTATTATTTTTGTTTTTTTTTCTTTTAGCTATTTTGTCGCTTTGTTCGTCTTATCAACTTCATTCATTAGAGCTGTCAGTGCACAGCACATATATGCAAGTGTATGTGTGAGTGTGTGAGAGCAAACCAGCCATTACAGACTTGCATGCAATGTACTCACTTTGTTAAATATAGCACACTTCAATAAAAAAAAAAAAAAATAAGAAAGAAAAGGAAAAAAATGCGATGGCAACGTTTCAGTTCGGTTTCCATTCATCAATATAAGAAAGCGACCCAAACTGTGTCAATCAGCAGCAGCCGCAGTCGCAGCTGCGCAGTCGGCGTCGCAGCCAGCGCGACAGCAATGGTTGAGGCAAAATACCAGTTTTGAAGCGAATTGGCAGGTCTCGTGCGCTTATCAGACCCGTTCGCCATCTCAGTTTGTTTGTTTGGTGTGTAGTGTGCCGCTGATTACATTTATATACATATTTTTTTCTGCTTACTTACTTGTTTCTTGTTTTTATTTTTTGCATAGGCAAAAGGTGACCCGACGAACTGTGAGGCTATCAGCGGCGACAAACATGCACGCATACTAGCACCACACACACACACACACAAACGCGTACTCACACTTACACTCGCACTCACACTCACACTGTTACACATGGACTCTCTTCAGTTTGAGCGGTTGGAAATTGATGTTAGTTTGCTTGCTTTGACTGACCGACCGACCGCGCGAATTATGATTGAATAATGTGCACAGCACAAACAAGCGAGGGTCGTAGTCGACTTGCCAGTCAATTATGCAAAACGGTTACTGCACTTTGCATTAATTAACAGCAAGAGCAACAAGAGCAGCAGCAACAACATTTGCAAACTCTCTTCGCTGCGGCTGTCACACAATTTGCACGTGTCATGCTTTGGGCTTTAAGCTTAGCTTGCAGAGTGAACAGCTGTTTGTTGTGGAGTCGAAGACAGTAAGAGAGTGAGAGCGCAGGCATTGGGAGAGCAAGAAAGTGCCGTTGATTGTTGTTGTTGTTGCTGTAGTGGCTGTAGTTGCTGTTTGTGTTCTGCCTCCCTTCCAGTTTGAGTGAAATATTTCGCAGTTAAATTTAAATTGAATGTGTGTGTATTTGTTTTGGTGGTCGCTGTGTGTATGCGTGTGTTTGTGTGCCTGTGTGTGTGTGTAAATGTATGCTTGCAACATTTTAAGTAATTTAAAAATAAGTGCGCCGACGACCGGCGGCCCCAAATAGCATCCGCGAAATGCAGCAGTAGCTGAGCAGCGCAGCAGCAGAGCCAGCCGCTGTTTGTCGTTGGCTGTTGTTGTTATTGCCACTGGATAGGCACAAACACACACAGACAGGCCATGTGATGCGTTTGCAGCATAAGCAAATGAGTGAGTGCGCAAACGGGATGGGAATAGAGACATACACACACAGAGGCCGAGATAGAGGATTTGGGGTTGGGGGCCGCAGTAGCAGCAGCAGCAACAGCAGCAGCAGGCGGGTCTCCGGTCGGTCCGTGTGCGCGAGATAAACAAACTGCCAGTTCACTATCAATCAAATACCGGAAACAGCTGCTTTAGTTTTATTTTGCCATAGCCATTTGGCACAGCAACACACACAGACGCAAGTGTGTGTGAGTGTGTGTGTGTGTGTGTGTACACAGAGAGCATCAAGCGGCAGACAAGACAGCAGTGACTTAGGCGACGGCTGCAACGTCGTCCACGTCATCGTTAGTTTCAACGTGGCAAGCAAACATATGTACATATATCTGTATAGGAACAATAAAGAAAAGACGCGCTTTAATCTGTATTTAGTATTATATGATTTTTTTTATTTTGTAGTTTTTAACGGAACATACATTCTAAAAACATTACATAAAGTTCGTCCTGCTCAACGGTTTGGGTTTCCACATCATCATCAATCCTCCTCGACTACTCAGTTTATTTAATTATATTAAAATGTACAAATAAAATAAATATTCTTTATGTATATAGCTTGTATGTATGTATTGTATGTACTTGTATTTATAGTGCCTTAGATACTAAATCGTTTTTTGTTTCCTTTTCACTTAATTCCTAATTTATTATTAGTTTTTCTTTCAATGTTTTTTTGTCCACTATTTTTAAGGAGTTTTTGTTTTAGTTGATTTTTTTTGTTTTTTGTTTAATAGTTAGTTAGTTTAGGTTGTATTACTACTACATTATTACATATACATTTATAACATATGGTAAAATGTTGATTTCCATTTTATTTTTTATTTTATTTTTTTTTTAGAAATTTACTTGGTGTTTTGCTAATCGGGTTTGGTTTATCTTACACATAATTCTTGCTGCATTTAGTTAAGATTTTCTTTCAGTGGAATTTTTTGTGTTTTTTAGTAATTTACTGCATTTATTTACAATCCAAACAAAAATTCAAAAATTAACAGTGATAACAATTCGTCATATAAAATACATTTATAAGAAATTCACTTCCAATCTCTTAATTGTTTTTTCATTTATTTTTTGTATAGTAAAATTTATGTTATCAGTTTTTTCGCTTATTTTCCTGTAGTAAAGTAAACGTTTTTTTATGGCCAACTGACTCTAGGTGCCCAAATCGCGCATTTAGACCGATCTACACATGTATATATATATATATAGGTTAATGCTCTCAGACACACGTGTGTATATTACCCATTAAATTCGTACTATACTTTGCGGTATATAATATTTTTAAGGTGTGCATAGAATTTTCTTTACATTTTTTATTTAAATTTTTTACTTTACAACATCAAAAATGGACTGGTTTTGGTATATATCTTATAGATTTTGCCTAGACTTTGTGACTGTATACAAGTTGGAGTTCTCTGGTTCCCACAAATATATTTATCTAAAAATTTCACTTTTTTTATGGATTGCAATTAAAGAATAAAAAAATTCAATTCAAATGGAATTATTTATTTTTTACATAATTTTTTTCTGTTGTCTTCCAGCTTGTCGAAACATAAATAAATGTTAAAAAATTAAAACATTCGTTGGAAAAGTTATAAAAAATGATATTGTTAATGCGTTTTTTGCTTCGCTCGTTTCAGTTTCAGTTTTTTATGTTTTGTGTTTTTTCTTTTATTTTAATTAATTAGTTTTTTGTTTTGTTTAAATTAAGCGAAAATTATTTTTTAAATAACATTTCTAATAATTAATAATTATCTGTTTGCAGTCTTTGGTTATTTATTTTTTCTTTTTGTTTTTTTCCTTTTGTTTTTTTCAATTATTTTTTAAACATTTTTTTGTATATCATTAAATCATACATTAAATATTTGTATATATAGGCAAATATATATTTAAGTCATACATTTAATATTTGTATATATAGGCGTATATACTACATATAAATTTCGCTCCCCTCCGCTCCTCTGCCCACTTTCCCCCCACTTCTGTGACGCGTTTTTTGGCACTGAGCGAAAAAACGCGCACGAAACGCGCCGGAAACGCGCAGGAGTCGCGCTGGAGCCGCTTCGGAGTCGCGCCCTCCTCTTAGTAATCGGAACTGGAGTCGAGCAGTCGTTTCTCTGGCGTCAAGTCGCCTTTGCGCAGTATGCGACTGGCTGCACTGCAGCCATGATCGAATCCCTTGCCAGCGCCAGCCACGCCCACACCATTCTGTGCGCCTCCACCCTGTGTATCGCCTCCAACCAGACCCACGCCACCGCCCAACGCTGCTATGGGCAGCATGCCGCTGTTCACTCCTCCACCGCCCACGCCAGCTGCCCCTCCTCCTACTCCCCCGCCATGCTGACAGCGACAGCCGCGTCCGGCGAACCGCGCGTAGCACTTCTCGCAGAGCTTGATGCAGCCACGCATGGGCCAGTAGCACCACAGGCAGGGCAGCACAATGGACAGCGCGCCCAGCCAGCCCCAGCGCTGTGTGCGCTTGTACGGTCCACACGAGCAGGGATTATCCACACACGGTGTGCCAGTGCCATCATCGCAGTCCATGTCATTGTCTCGCGCACAGTGGTAGAACAGCGCCTTGGCGCAGCACAGACACGAGGCATAGTCAATGATGGACTCGGCGCTGCACAGACACGTCTTGTTGCAGACCCATGTCTGGGGCAGCGGACGTGGACTTTGGCACTGCTCGCAGCGGCAGAGCCCACAGTGTGGACAGACAATGTTATTGAGCATCGATGGATCACCGCCCATGACAATGGGCGTGCCCAGCTGTCCACCTGGCTGCGTTTGCTGCTGCTGCAGCAGCTCCTCCAGTGCATGCATGTGTTCCTTGCCCGACACTGCTGACGGCTGCTTGGTTATGGGCTGCGCTGTCGCTGCCGACGTCGCTGCTGCTGCCGCTGCCGCGGTGAAGCCGAGTGCGTTGCGTGGCGGCGCGGGGGGCGCCAGTTTGGAGGCGGGTGCTTTGGTGTGACCGTTTTGCTGTTGCGCGGGAAGTGTTTGCAGATGCGAATGTAACAAGCCTAAGCCTAAGCCATCGATGCCATCGATGCCCGACGCTGACGTTGCTGAGCCTGCAGCCGCTGTCGTTGTCGTTGTCGCTATCGCTGTCGGCGTCGCTGTCGCCAGTCGATTGTTGTTGTGATGTGCAGCGACTGCGCTGCCAGCGGTCGAATGTATTTGATGCAGTTGCTGCTGCTGCTGCAGTTGCTGGTGATGCTGCCGCTGCGGCAGCAACAGCAAATGATGCGTCGTGGTCTGGCCATTGTCCTGCTGTCCAGCGGGATGCTGACTCCTTGTCGCATGCTGCAGGGGCGTGTCCACATACTCGTTGGTGAGACGCTCCGATTCGGGTCGCGGTTGCGCCAGCGTGACGGGGGAGGCGGGCGCCTGTACAGCCGTTGACAGCAGTGACACGGGCTCAGCGCTTTGGAAATGACTAAGGAAGTTGTTGTTGTTGTTGTTGTGGTTGTTGTTGCTGCTGTGACTGCTGCTGTTGTTGTTGTTGATGCTCAGCAGCGGCAGCGGCGGACGTCGGCGCGTGAAGCTCGAGGTGGAGCCGTTGCTGCTGTTCGCCGTGGCCGTTGATGAGGACGCGTTGCTGCTGTTGCGACTGAGGCTGCTCGGTCGCTGGGGCAGAAAGGTCAGATGATGTATCTGATAGTCGTCTATGTCCGCTGTGGCGGGTATAATGGATATAATGTTGTTGTTGTTGTGGTGCTGGTGTTGGTGCTGGTGCTGGTGGTTGTTGCTGCTACTTGTTGCTGTTGTAATACTAGTATGATTGTTGTTGCTGCTCTCACTTAACGCTGTTGGCTCCGGCGCCCTTGGTCGATGCACGCGCGGTAGGAGCTTTGGGGGCCGGGGTGGCGCCAAGGGATCGCCGCCATTTCTGCGATCCATGTAGTGTTGTAACCAATACCGTCTCCCTCTCCCACTCCCTCACCCACTCTCTCTCTCGCTCTCTCTCTCTCTCCTACTCCCACTCCTCGTCTAGGCACTAACTTTTCTAGCTGCCCTGCTTGCCACGCCTTCTCTGTGCCGCCTCCTCCTCAATAACAGTTATAACTGTCGCTGCTGCTGCTGCTGCTATACCCTCGATAATTGCTATGCCCGAAATCGGCTCGATTTGCCTTCATCCTAGCACGTTATTCGCTTCTCGATTTTCCTTTCCTTTTCCGCTCTTCTTGTGCGGCTTTCGCTTTCCTTTCGTTTTTCCAGCGCAGCGTCGTTTGCTTTCTGTAAGAAAAATAGGAAAAAACGGAAAATTTGTTAAAAATAAAGTGCAAAAAGTTTTTACTTAAAAAAATTAGAAACTATCTTATACACTGCCAGAAAAAAGTGTCTTAAACTAAAGCTTTTCATGCTTCAAAAATGGTAAAATATTAATTTTGTTTGAAAGACAAACTTAAATAGATTAAACTACAGTGAAAGCGCTACTCGCGGACAGCTCCCTCAGGCGGACAGCTGCCTTAGCCGGACGAGTTTCATAGTTTTTTGCCTGATTTTCGTATAAAATTCGTTATTTTGGGCGTACATCTCCCTAGGACGGACAAAAATACTGAAACCGTGGCTGTCCGGCCAAGGGAGCGTTCACTGTTTATATATTTTTCAGTTCATAAATCTATGCACTAACACATTGAGTGCTACAACGCAGGCTAGTGACTAAAGTATCCTCTCTAAAACTGATTTAACAAAAAAAAAAAAAAAAAAAAAAAAAAAAAAAAAACATTTCAGAAAAAAATATTCTTTAAAGACGTTTTTTTAAGGAATGTTTGTACTTTTTAAAATTATATTTAACGCCTTAAGTCTTCATTTTACTACAAAAACTTTGTTAATATTAAATACAGTGGAATCCGGTTATAACGACACCGTCCGGTCATTGCGAGGAAAATTCGATGACTTGTTTGGTCCCCATACAAGCTTTTCTTTCCTTGCTCGTTTCGGTTAAAGTGTCTACCGGGTATAACGACGTAAAATCTTCTGTCCCTTGAGCGTCGTTATAACCGGATTCGACTGTATATTTTTTTTAATACTTTTTTAACTAACTTTTTGGTAGACAAAACCGGTGGAAACTTTATTTAATCACTTAGCTAAGTTTTATTTAAGAATAATTTATTTTTTTAAGAAATTTCATTTTTAAAGACTTAAATTTTTAAACCAAAAAAAGGTTTTCAAGTTCAAGCTAAACTTTTTTTTTGCAGTGCATGCTTGAAATTTATCTGCAATTGCCGCCAAAAGGCACGTACGTGGGGCAAGCTAGCACTAGCTCAGCCCCAGCCACTCCCCTAACCGTACCACTGCCGGCCATGCCCCTGTCCCTGTCCCACTCCCCTTCCCCCAACCCCCTCCGCTGCCCTTGCAACATGGCACGACTCTGTTTTCGCATTTCAGTGCCAAGTAAAATTATCTTATTTGTTGTTTACTATTTGTTATTGTTTTTATTGTTATTGTTATTGTTATTGTTGTTATTATATAGTTAAACATTTTGAAAACTTTTCTTCATACACAGATGCGAGTAAATTTCAATGTTTGTAATTAATTTCTGTGCTCTGCCATAAAAAGCAACAACAACAACAACAAAACTAGAACAACAACAACAACAATTAACTTTGGTCAGCTCAACGCCCAAGAAGACGGTCAAAATCTTTGGCGTGACTTTTGTGTAAACATAAAATAATGCAAAGCTTTTTATACCCTAGGTTGGCTAGAAATACTTACTAGGGTATATCGAAGCCTAGTTCGTATAGTTTCAAGTCACAGCTTGAGCTTGCTAGTGACGTAAGTAGCTACGTTTGTCTTTAAATTCAAAGTAACTTTTGTTCTGCACACAATTACAGGGTATCTGCTATACCAGCACACCTTGTTTCTGACACTCATTTATTTATAACCATTTTAGTTGTGTCTTAATTACGCTCAAGTTGGAAAATTCTACAGAATTTTGTGAAATTTCGCTGCTGACTCGTGTTAAAAGTCAAGTTTGGGCGCATAATTTCAAGTCAGACTGTGTTCCTACTGGGTCATGTTTGTGTAAAAGGGGTGTGAGTAGCCATGGCTTTGTGCTGTAGGGCAATTCGACGAAAAAAGCGCTAAAATAGCTAGACAAATTAGCTTAGATAAATTTTTGAGTAAAAAAAAAAAAAAAAAAAAAAAATTATTAAAAAAATAATAAAATTTTTAAAATATTTTTTATAAATTTGTGTAATATTTGTTTAATTTTTAAAATAATTTATATAATTTAATTAAATATATTTCCATAGTTTTTATTATTTTTTAGCGTTTCTTCTTGAACTTTCTGCGTACTAAAAGTGCTAGATCGGCACAGCGTATAGACATGGATAAATTGAGATATAATTGTATATATGCATATATGTTTACACATAATTAAACCCCCGGCACGAGTCACAAATAAGGAAATACAGGAAATTAATAAGCTACAATAATAAAAATAAAAAAGCGCAAAAATGCAGAGAATTAAACGAACTTTATCTATAGCTGACTATAGCTGTATCTAGCTATATCTATGCATATATGTGTACAGTGAAAATGCCGATAAAGAACGCACAAGTGTTATTACTGCTATTAAGTATTATTAATAAATTCTGTAGTTTACAAAATAGCAAAGTATAAAAAAAGCAACAAATGTTCTAAATCGATCTATATAGCAACACCTTTACATAAGTATAGCTATAGCTATATATATATAGATGTATGTGTGTGTGTTTGGTATAAAAATTAACACAAACGCCCACTTATTGACGTCATGTCCGGTACTCAAAAACAATTTTCGAGAATGACCACAATTGAGAAAAACAAAATCGAAATAAACAGCCAACAGATGAGGAATGGCTTTTTGGCATACCAAGTTGGGTGGGGGTAGTGGGGGGTAGTGGGGGGGGAGGGGCCTCTTAGCCAATAAGCAGAGCAGCGCAAAGTGAACGCGGCTAAGAACGAAACGACGTGTGTTTTCCATTTTTGCCTTTTTGCTGTAAACGTGATTTTTCATTTGATTTTTCTTTCTTTCTCAATTTTCCCTCCGCTTTCTCCTTTGCCCCCTTTTTTCACAGCACTCAAATAGAATTTTACGAGCATTATCAAATTATTTAGTAATTTATGAACAAATGAGCAAAAGTATAAATAAAACACAAACACAAATACAAATCCAAATCCAAATTCTTTTCGCTACTATAGAATGCTTCAAATGTAAATCATTTAAATAAATAGTAAACATTAAGCTTTAAATTAGACTTGATTGTATTTAAGCTACCTACAGTAGAGCGAATTTTTATTGAAATAAATATTAAATTTAGTGTTTAGGAATTTAATATAATTTTTATAAATTATTTAGATTATGAAAACTGAATTTAATAACTGTATACACTTCTTTATGCATTTATTAAGCTTATAAAAGTGTTTTTATCACCTACAAAATTAATTTATAAAATCTATATACAAATTCCATAGACAATTTAAATAAAATAAAATGTATTTAATTTTTAAAAACTATATAAAAGTGATTTTTATCAACGCTGAAACCGTTTTAGAGCAATATATTAGCTCAATTTCATAAAATAATATTTATACATTTTAAAAACAGTTTAATAATGTATTCTTCGAGCAACAAACATTATGTTATTAAAACCTGTATTTCATTTTCAATTTCATAAAAAAAAACTTTATCCAAATTATCAAAAGCAATTTAAAGTGTTTTTTGAGTTTTCAAATTTACTTATACACTTTCTTGGTTAATACTCGCGACTGCTCTTATTTTGCGTAAATAAATAAAAAAAAATTTAACAATATAAAAAAAAAATAATTTATTTAATAAAAAGTCGTATTAGCAAACATATATCATAAATATTTTGCTATTTATTAGATATAAATATATTTTAAATATTTAACTATTTAAATTGTGTAAGGAATTTTTAATGATTTTTATAATAGCCAAAAACTATATAAGAAAAAAACTGTTTTATTTTATAAGTATTTTGTTTAAATAAACAAATTGTATACATGTTATATCAAATTTTAATGTATTATTTAAAAATTATTTATTTTATATTAATTTTATATTAATTATCTTTTTAACTAAAACCAATAGAAAAACCACTTATCAAATCACTTATCAAATTTCTAAGTAGCCTCATATAATAATAAATGATTTTTATAAACGCCCAAAACTAATTTTATAAAAAACTGTTTAATTTAATAAGTATTTTGTTTAAATATACCAATAGTATTTTATATAAAATATTAATTGGCCTTTATAACTAAAATCCATAGAACTCAAAGCACTTTTCCAAGCAGCCCCCAATAATAATTATGAATTTCCGCTTTGTTTACACAAATTTTCGTGGCTATCTTTTTTTTACACAAAAGCAATTAATAAGTTGTCGATGAGCAAGCAGCCACGCCCTAAAATCAGCTTCTATTTGAATCGAAAAAAAAAATGAAAATAAAAATAAATAGAAATAGAAATACAAATAAAATAAAGCAATGCCAAGATTTTCGATTTCATTCTTAAATTAATTGGCACAAACAACAACAACAACAACAACAACAACAGAGTCGAAAACACGTAATTTAAAAAGATTTTTCTTATTTTTAATTGCTTTAGAAATTCAGTATTTGTTTTTTGCCGCCAACAGTGCGAACAAAGCGGGCAAACTTTGACCTTGGAGCAGAGCAGAGTGTAGTGTAGAGTGTTTAAGTGTAGTGAAAAAGTGCTGCCAAACAGTCACTAGCGTGGCTGTTGTCACTAGTGTGGCTGCTGCTCATTCAAACGAATTTGCAGCATTTGAATTTGAAACGTTTTCATTAATAAGTGAACGCGGCGTCGCTAGCGCCGCAAAACAAGTCGCAGTTGGCGTAGGCAGCGGCAGCGGCGTCAGCGTCGCCGTCAGCGTCGCTGTCAACATTTTTTTCGCCGTCTTCATTGAAACGATTTTGAAATGAATTCGACGCATTTCTGTCACTGTATTCGTTGTATTGTATTGTGTTTGACTGCGTTGCTGTTGTTGTTTGCTGTGGTTGTTTGCTGTTTGCTTGTTTGCTGCTAGCGCAAACAAGTGTTTCAATTCAAATAGAATTATTTAAAGCCAGCGACAACAGATCGTTGCGCTTTTGAACGTGTTTATAAAAATAAACGCAGGCAAACAGGTTCTTAACTCGTTGTTGTTCACTTGGCTAATAAGCCGGCTAGGGATGGAGGAGTGCTCCCCTCACAGGGGCGCGTCCCATTGCCATTTGCACACCGCATGCCTCTCACCCACCAAACAATATCGTATTTAATTAATTGCCTCAAAAGAAATGTCAGCATGACCCAATTATCATAAAAACAACAATGCATAAAAAACACAGTCCGTTAATAACATTCATATTTTTATATGCAATAATTAATGGCACATTATGAACATTTAGCCAAATAAAAATGGGAAGCTGCAATTACCGACAGCCATCAAATAAAACCCAATAAAATGGAAACAAACACACACGTAACAACATTATTATAATAATCATGATCATGATCGTTATGGGGGAGCAGCAGATTTAAGTGTTGGGGAATTTAATAACACAGAACATAAGTAAATACATAATATTAATGCATTAATTAAGTAGTTTCATGTATAATAGAGTAAGGAATTTTAAATAAGAAAAAGAGCAAAAAATAAGTTATAAAATATAAATTAATATTGAGCAAACAAAGCAATAATATCTATATTAATACAGTGGAATCCGGTTATAACGACACTCAAGGGACTGACGTTTTTACGTCGTTGTACCCGGTAGACGCTTTAACCGAAACGAGCAAAGAAAAAAGCTTGTATGGAAACCAAACAAGTCATCAAATTTTCGTCGCAATGACCGGACGGACGCTTTAAGCGGTGTCGTTATAACCGAATTGCACTGTATATACATAAAAATTAAATAAATATTTTATTTTTTATTAATATTTTTATTAGAGAGTAAGAAAAAGAGCAAAAAAGTAGAGAGAGAGTTACTCCATCTAATAAAAATGTTAAAAATTACTCTCTAATAAAAATATGAAGAGTAGGAAAAATAATACTAATTTATATAATTTAAATACCAAAAATTAAACGCTTTAAATAAATATACTCTATTATTTCTCAAGCAATCTTTCCATACATAAAATTGTTATTTTAAAACAAATTAAATCATTGCATAATATTAACACATATCAATACCCAAATTAAACAATTATAAAACCTATATGTGTTATTAATATTTTATTTGCAAGAACACAATTTAAGCAATTTTAAATATATAAATGACCTAAATTAATATTTTCTAGATAAATATTTAATTTTTAAAATGAAGTACAGTGAAAGCTCTACTCGCGGACAGGTCCCTCAGGCGGACAGCTGCCTTAGCCAGACGAATTTTATAGTTTTTTAAGCCTGATAATCATACAAAATCCAATTTCTTAGGCGGACATCTCCCTTGGGGGAACAAAACTACTGTAACCATGGCTGTCCGGCCAAGGAAGCTTTCACTCTATATTACTGTGCCATTTTCCAGCACGTGCCAGAATATTAAATAAATGTTTTAATGAAGTTTAAGCAACAGCAATAATAAATAAATCAGTATGTAAATAAATGAAAAATAAATAAATTTGCACTTGGCATCGTAAATACACACATACATATATAAATACACACAATTCTGCTGATCAATCAGTTATAAAGCAGAGTCAGCAGTTTGACTATATATAAAACACACAAATAATTTATATATTAAGCATTTAAAACAGAGCTGGCCGTATTTAGTTGAGTTTAAACTTAAGATGCAAACAAAGTAGAAAAGGGGTGAAGAGAGGAGCGAAGGGGGAAATGGGGAAACGGGGGAAAGGCAGAAAAGGGGACACGAGAGATTTATGCTGTAGAAAATATGTTGCCTTTAATGCATTTTTGGCGCGACGACTGCTAAAAATATGTGCGGATATGCCTAAAGCGCGCGTGCAACAGATGCAAAGATACACAAACAGATGCAGATACAGATGCTGAGATACAGATACAGAAAGCGACAGCGACAAATGAAAAACCTACACAGGAAACACTAATGACTGCAAGACAGAAGAAGAGCTGAGTTAACGGGAAAAGAAGTGGCAAAAAAACGGGCGAAGAAGTGGAGAAAAAGAAAAGCAAAAGAAGCAGGGGAAAACTGGGCAGGGAAATCAATCGGAGAGGAAGGGAAAGAAGCAGAGCAGCAGCAGCAGAAGAGCAGAGAACACAGATCATTAAACTGAAAAGTGAAAAACTGAAAACCAGACAGATGAAGCAGAAGAAGAAGCAGAAGAAACAGAGGAAGATGAAGAGGAAGCAAAAGAAGTTGTCTTAAAGGCCATATGTTGTGGATTTGCAGCTAAAGGGCAGCTAATAGTTTTCAAAGCAAATGAGCAGCACATGTGGCAAACACACACACACACACACACGCACACCCAAACACACACGCACAACCAAACCCACACGCACACAAGCTACAGCGTAAAAGATACTCACGCATGCGCGCATCTGTAAGATACGTCTTACAGTCGTTCAGTCGCTCGCTCTTTCAGTCTATTTATTGCTCATAATGAATGTTCATAATGAAGTTCATTTCTTAGCCTTTTTACGTTCAGTTGGTAGTAATCATTGAGGCTAACTTGGCTGACGAGCGAAGCCGAGCAAAGCAACGCACAAGTAAAAGATACAATCAACAACAAATGAGGCTGACTCGGCCAAAAGCAACAACAGCAGTGTAAAACTAGAAAACTGTTGTTGTTGTTGTTGTTGGCAGAGAAGCCCATAAACTACAGATGATCGACCTCAAGATCTGTTGAAGTCGCTGCTATGTATCTGTATCTGCGTTTGTATGTGTATCTGTATCTTTAGCTGCAACTGCCGCTCTAGCCGTGTCTGTGAGTGCGTCAGCTGGTGCATTAGGCTCTTGGCTAGGTAGCCAACATAGGCATAGGTAGTTTTCAGGTAGAATCTCAGCTACCAAACTGAGTTACAGTTAAGTGGCAGCCAGAAAGGAAGCTGCAACATTTGTTCGCCGAGTGCGTAAGTGTTGTTTCATTGCTATTGTTGTTGTTCCCACTGCTGCACACCTTTCTACACATACCCTGTGTTTTTGTTACCCTACAAAACAGATGTTTTTACAAATTTTCATTCAGTCTGTTGGCCAGACCCAAAAACTTAGTGGGGAAGTTTCTGAAACAGCAAAAAGGCCACAGATTTCAAATAGCCACGTTTGTCTGTGAGTCAGGCTTTCCCAAGTGGAAAAATGTCTAAGGAAATTTTCCTTAGATAGAAAACATGCGTAAAAAGATAGTTTTGTATGAGTTATAAAATTTAAAATATAATTTTTTTTATATATAAAATAGAAGAATTCAAAATATTTAGTGTTTTACATAGACTTTGAGCTGTTATTTTCATAAGAAGATTTGGAAATTTAAAATACTTAAAAAAAAAATACTTTAAAAATATATAAATTAATAAATTTTGTTCATTACTGATCGTTTAGATACGTTTAGAAGCAGTGGAAAGTCATAGGAGGCTGAAAATTGTACAGAACATGTCTTAAATAATCAAATTGAACCTATATATCTGAATAACTAAAGCATTATAATTACGTTATGATTACTACACTAAAAGGCAATTCAGGTTACTGACTAAAACAAACTTTTAGTAGTAAATGTACTACTAAACATAATTTAAAACCTCTTAAAACTAAATGTACTACTAAATATAATTTACAAAACTTTTCACGACACAGCAAATTATTAATAAGTTTTCTCTATTTTCTATGTGGCTGGAGATAAGAACTTTCTTTTCGGCTGGCTTAGCTGTGGCTGGAATTCTATTTCTATTATATTCCGACCACGTTAATTCCATATTTATTTTTAAACCCTCTTCTCAGGTCACTCCACCGCTGCCTCTGCCTCTGCCTCTTTTAAGCCAGCAACGCCCACAATTTTGCCAATCCCCCAACAACAGAAATAAAACAGAACTGAACACTAATAGAGCCATCCACAAACATAGAGAAAGTGCGAGTGGGAGAGAGGGAAGGCGTCTGAGTGAAAGAGAGGGCAGCATATACATAATTTGCTATATCTAATTTTCGTGTGCTGTTCAAAAATTCCGGTCACATCCTTACACGCGCAACGCCCACGCAACGTCGGCGTCTCAGTTGGCGTCGCAGTCAATGCGAGCGTTGGCTGCGCAGGCGACAGCTGCTTCACTGCCTACAAACGTAGCTCTCTCTACCCCTCTCTCCAACACTCTCTCTCTCTCACTCTGTCTCTTTGCCTCTCGGTCAACATAGACAACAAAAAAAGTTGAAGAAGAAGACAAGAGAATACGCCAAAAATGAAATAAGCGAAATTCATGACATGCTGATGATGACGTCAATGACACACACAGAGCGAAACACTCACACACGCGCACACACATGGATACACGTGCTAAAAGGAACGCAGCCAGCACGTCTGCTATCAAACATACAAACACACACGTACACAAACACATACACATGCACACTCCCATGCAAACATACATTAATTTCTGCCACTTATAGAATGCCAATGCTACCAAAATAGCAACAACAACAGCAAGCACAAGCGCAAGTAGGAGCAGAAGAAGAAGAGAAACAGCAGCAACAACGACAACAGTGACAACGACAGTCTTTTTTTGGGCTCACCACCCAAAAAGAAAGAATGAATTCACATCAACCTGACCCGCCTTAACTTGCCCTCAAGTACACACACACGTAGAGACACTCTCTCACGCACACACCCCCTCACACTCACACACATAGACGCAGTGAGCGCAGACACAAACAGCTGAGCGGGCAAAAAGTTTATGAAAGCATAGAAACAGGCGCGTGACTTGAGGACAGCACTCACACTCACACACAGCACAGAAACAAACGCACGCACACTTGCACACTCGCTTACACTTAAAGGAGAGAGTCACAAACACTTGACTGTCTACGCTATGCTATTTTTAGACACACTTTTTGGGCACAGTTAGGCCCAACACTCCTCTCTCCCACACTGTCATTCGCACTCTCCATCTCCCTCTCTGAGTGGCGTTTAAAGTAACAGGACTCTTACAGTCGCGTCTTAAGCTAGCAGGGCAGCTCCCGCTAAACTAACCGTAGCTTAGCTAAACACTGCTTAGCAGCACTTTACTCCTTACCAACACTTTGACCATCCACATCAAAGGTTGCCATTCAATATTCAGTCGACAGCTTCTTTCTATCTATATTTTTTTTGGCGTCATTTTGAGACTCGCATTCATATTTATATATATTTTGCTATCGTTTCATTGACGACAACGAATTTGTTTATATACGACTTTATTATATGCTGTACGTACATATATATATGTATCTATAAGTATTATAAGTATATTCAATGGCGCTCGCTTAATGAGCATTTTGTATGCGCTTCTCGCGCCGACCGATTTGGGTGGCCAACAAATTTTTTTTGGGGGAACTGCGAACTTGGTAAGAACTCGAGGCATGCCAAAACTAACAAACGGGGTGAAAACTTGTATTGGAAGGCAATGATTGCTCCGAAATCGTATTGCAATTTAAAAGGTGGTAATCAAAATTCTTGAGTCTAGTTTCTAGCGTGTGTGCGTGGGATTGTCAATAAGCTGTCTATCTATAACATCAAATTCTGTATTTTATAGCACAATTGATTTAAAGCAGAGTTTGCAAATGGTTTTTTAAGTATATTTTGGCAAAAACAATGCACTGGGTGGTCTACTTACTGATATGTGATTGGGTTGCTAAAAGGCAGCTTATAATAATAGAAAGAGTTTATAGTCAAGTTTTCAGATATGAAGAATCTTCTAGGAAAACCATCAATACATAAGTTTATATTTGATAATTTCTTCCTATTTCTTAAACCTATCACCCTACAAATTGATAACTTCAACTCAACTTTGTTTACAATTACCACCAATTTAATTTGTAATCAACAGCCAAGTAAATCAACAAAATAGTATTTTCTATACTTTAGCTCATTATTATCACCATCGTCATCATCAGCCAGCATTGCAATGCCCTATAGATGTTGTTGTACTCGTCTTGTTGTTGGGTTTATTTTTAAAAATTATAATTTTCAAAAATAACAATTTTGCGACGACAAAAATAATTAAAATCACATGTTTGCTTGCGGCATAAATTGTTTTCAGACTTTTCTGCTGTTTTTCTTCATTTCTGCTTTTTGTCTTTTTGAAAATATTTATGTACGTACGTATTTATTATTGTATTGCTGTCTCTTTTTGGCACTTTTAGTATATTGGGTGTTTTCCATTTTCTTTTTTCTGCCTCTTTTCGTGACTTTTCACGCGGCGTTTTGCTTTGCTGGCAGAATTTTAGCTTTTTTTTGCTAAAGAAAATTATTTGTCTAGTTGCATATTGATGTATGAAGAATACAAAAGGCTATATCTTGTTGATATAAATGAGTAACTGACAATTAGCTCCTTATCCTAGATGAAACTAGATGATTTTTAGCTTTGTATCTTGTGTAAAAAACCATTAAAAATTAGTTTGAAATCTCCAGCTTAGGAAATTGTTTAGAGATCTGTCTGTTCAGAACTCCTGCCCAAAAACAACTAAATACTTTAATCAAAGTATCTATAACATTTAAGTCGCATTCCACAATAATTGTTAACTACAAAAATACTTATTTGCCCCATCTTGTAATTAGTTAAAGTTACATGCGCACAATGCCTCAAAATAGTATCTTTCTACACTAAATCATTTGTATCTAGATGTATGTACTTGTAGTTATTGTTGTGCATTTATTATAGTAATACGTGTATGTAATTTAATTTTCGCTTTGCTCACTGAATTTGCGTATGTTGTTCGTGCCACAGTTGGCCCAAATGTGCCCCACAAAACGGATGGGGCAAGCAGACTCGTGTAGCTTTATTGGCCATGTTTTCGCTACATTCTGCGTCATCAACGACAACGACAACGAGATCGTAGATCGTAGATTTCAGCGAACCTTTGGCTAATACTTAGAATACCAACTTGTTGTTGTTTCTTTTAACTTGGCTAATCAAAAATTATATATATATATAAATATATTATTTATTTGCTGCGAGCGCAAATTGTTCATGAATGAATTTTTGGCTATGACATAAACAAATAAATTTATGTTAAATTTTATTTTCGTTGAAATTAAGTGGAAATTAAATGGGAACTACTCAAGAGGCAAAAGAAATGGGGTGCCAAGGGAGTGAAAACGCTTATCAAAACTGTTGAAAATAAATATCAGATCGAAATCATCAAAACATGTCCAAAATAAATGCAGTCACGAGCCAAAACCAACGAAAAAAAACGGTCGAGAAGTAATCGTAATCGTATGTGGAACGCAGAGGCCATCGATCAAATAAAGAAGAAACGAAAAACGAAAACGGAAAACAAAAATACGTAAAGAAGTCAAGTCAAAACAAGAACAAAATGTTAACAACGAATCCAAAAACGAACTTATAACTTATCGGTTGAAAAGTTTCTTTACGCCTCTTCATTTTTTTTCGGACTCTGCAAGTTCTGTGCCTCCCTCTACCACAACCTCTTTTGAGGTGGTTCTTAGCTCCCCCTACACCCCTCGACTGGCTGTCGGTGACAAATACTAGAAAGTAAAAGCCATTTGAAGGTATAACGCCTTAACGCTTATCGCAGCGGATGCAACTACAGAGGAAAAGGTAAAGTATCGATGACGAAATCGGGCCATAAATAGAACCGCTTTATCCATACACCATGTCAGCACTTGAGCCCCCAAAAAACTAGAAGAAAAAACCCGAACATTGCACGTGATATTATTCCAAGTTTACTTTTTTTTTTAGTTCCCTAGATTATAGAGCAAAACTTGGGTGTGTGTGAGTGTGTGTGGATGTTTGTGTTTAGTCGACAGTTTTTCAAGTGCTCAGGTGCTGCTTGGGAAATGACAACAATGAGTGAAAACTGATTAGACAACTGACAACACTGGCAAAATTTACTGAATGGAAAATGCGATAATCAATTTTTTTTTTGTTCTTATCAGCAACATTCTATGGGCAACAATGAAACTAAACGAATAGAATCGAATCAAATCAAATCGAAACGAATCAAATTCAAATGCCAACCGATCTAGGTTTATATATAGACCATAGTTTTTGGTACATTTTGTACTATAATCTAGCGTGTCAATCGGTTCAAGACGAGCAAACAAATAACAGCGGCAAAGTCAGTTAAACATTATGCAAAACTAGAATATGTACTCTATATATACCCGATTTACCCCGATTTTAATAATTTTCTATACAAAAAGAATACTAGAACACAGATTTATAGGGTTTAAAATTGCGATAAATTAGAAATCATGTCTAACTTTTCATAAAAAATAACTTTATTTATTTCAGAAATATATTTTTACTTCTTAAAAACAAATTCTGATTTAAAATTTGTAGGTAACTATATATTTAATAGTTTTTTTTGTATATTATGGAAGCCTTGAACTTTTTTTAAGGCATTTTATGCACATGATAACTATTATTGATTATTAGTATACATAAAAACATTGAAAACTTTTTCTACAAAAGCGGAAATCAGAAATTTACTGTTTTTATTGCAATTTTAATTTATTTATAGTAATGCAATCCTTCCTTATAGTAACCTCGTAGTAAGTGCAATACTACAAACATGTTTTCACATTTCTGTACACAACAATTAAGTTGGATTTGCATTTGTCACGACCCGGCGACAAAACGCCAAGAATGAATGTCTCATATAAGGAATTATTGAGCACTTCCTGCTAAGACTTGCCCCGAAGGTTGCACACCCGCTAGGAGAACCAACCTCCCCCTATACTTATAGAAAGTTGAAAGTTTATCGCGATCAGAAACTTACATTGATTTTAAAAAGCAATCCAAATGGTGAGAATATCCAATCCAATAAAATTTATATGTATCTTTCGATGGCAGTTATAATCCGTATGGCGATCGAAAATAATGCTTGATTAATGATATATCCAATTAATGCTGAACTCGTCGTTGTATTCTCGTATAATCCAAAGTTGACGATTTTTTATTTATTTCTTTTTTTTTTTTTGGGCTATTAGCTAGTAAGTAGCACTTGTCGCTCGGATTTTGGCGTTTTTTTAATTCTACTCGCGATCGCGACACACAATACACATATATATAATGCTATGTGTATGTGTGTGTATATCGGTGTATATATTGTATATATACAAATAGAGACGGCCGTAGATTTGCTTTTTACTTTGTTGTTGCTGCTGCTGCTTTTTGTGTTATTTATTTAGCATTTATGTACATATTAAAAAATATTTTTTATTCGCTTTGCTGGTTTTTTTCGCATTTCATTCACAAAAGTAAATTTAATTAACACAAAACGCGACGTTGACAGCGACGCTGGCAGAGCAGGCGACTGTTACAGGTTTGCGTGCCAAAAATATAATAATAATAATAATAATGAACGTTTGAGGCAGCGACGACGGCAACGACGGCGACGACGACGACGATGGCAACGGCTACGGCAACAATGACGGCGACGGCGGCGACGACGATGGTGACAGCGACGGCGTCGTTTTTACGTTGACGGTGACAGCGACAGAGACTGCGGCTCACACACACACACGCGCAGGCACATCCAACAAGCACACGGACGCACACGGACACACACACACTGAGGCGAGGGCCACGTCGACGGCTGTAGATGTGAGTGTCGCTTTGTACCTGTGTCTGTGCGCTACGACAACACACACTACAGTAAAAAAATATTTTTATGCAATTTTATATAGACAAATTTCGTGTGTCGTTGTTGTTGTTGTTATTGCTGTTGTTGTTATTTGGTGTTGCTGTTGTTGTTGCTGCTGCTGCTGTTGATATTGCTGCTGCTGCTGCTGCTGCTGCTGTTGTATTATTTTTTGCTTAACACGTTTTGTATTTGAATTGAATTTTTTCTCTGTGTTTTTTCGCTAGATATTTTTGCCGTGCTCGTTGTTTTGTTGTTGTTGGTGTTGGTGTTGCTGTTGTTTGTTTGTTGCTGTTGTTGGACTTTTAAATAGACGTCGATTTTCTTTGCGCAATTTACATTTTTAGGCACATGATTTCCATTGGAAGCAATTTGTAATTCCAAAATAGATTTTCTTCAATTGCAATTGCAATTCGATTTATTTTGATTTATTTAAACAAACTCACTTTAATATATTTAAGCACAATTCAATAATATTTTTATTATTATTATTTTCATTTCATTTGATGTTGAACTTAATTATTGCTCTTGTTACTGATTCGTCGTTCGTAATGTGTGCGGATGAAAATTGTTGTTAAAAATTGTTTCAAGTGAAATGTTTTTTTAATATGCGCCAGGCTAAAAAAAATATTTTACTCTTCGCGGCAGCCGCTCTGCTCAGCTCCGTTCACGTTGCACTGTGTACACGCTCAAAGTTTTTGAAGCGAAATGAATGCCGAGTTCGAAGCGACGTACTGGCAACCGTTTGCTTTTCTCGACGGCGAATTCAATTCATTCTGAAATCGTGTGTGCAGGCGAAAAGAGCACGCCGAGTCTATCGTTGTGTGTGTAAGCGACGGACCCAGTCGCAACCCAGCCCATGCCAAATGCGCTGCCAGCAGACGTAGGTTTTTCTGAAAGTGGAAGTTTGATACTTTTGTTCCACATCGCTTATGCGTTTAAACATAAGTAAATATATGCTATTAACTGCTATTTCACTTTTTCAGTTAATTTATAGTTTTAGTTATCCGAAATATATTATGTATACAATAAATTATAATCATTAACTAATTTATACCAAAACACGTTTCGGCAAATTCAACTGGGTCTCGTTATGTATACTTCTATATTTGTGTGCCTGTGCTTGTATACGTGCACGCTAGCCTGCGTGTGTGTGCGTTTATACATATTCAGTTGATCATTTGCGAGAGGCGAGAGCGAAGTCGCTCTTTCACTCAATGAATTCGCCCGACTCTGCTGTTTGAGTGAGAGTGTAATACAATTTTGAACTACACAGCATTTGTGAGGCGACAACACATGGTCGGTCGGTCGCTCGGTTGGTCGGCCTTTCTTAGGCTCCCCCACACTCCCCCCACCAGCTCGCAGCGCCCTTGTCCCACATGCAGCGACTATACACACAGCAGGCCTCAAAAAGCGCACGAAGCCTATGCTCTGAGCGACAACAACAACGACGGCGACGTCGAATTTTCGTACTAAAAACCAACCGGACGTACCGCCACCGCCACCACTGTTGCCCGTTGCTCCCCGCCGTCCATGCGGCGATACACGATGCCCGTCAGCAGCAAGCGACGCCAACATAAGCTTTGGGGCTGTGAAGCTTTGTCGCTGTGTGCGTGTGTGTTTGTACATAGGCATGTCTGTAAGTGTGTGTGTTTGTGCGAGTGCTTGCGCCTGTGTGTGTGTGTGTGAGTGTTGGGGACTTTGTTTGTGTGTGTAAAAAACGGAAATTGAAAATATGCCAACTTGTAGGCGCGCTCGCTCGCCGCGGCCATGTTGTTGTTGATGACGGAACGGAACGGAACGACGGCCAGCCAAGGGGCGGTGGTGGTAGGGTGAGGGGCGTGGAGCTAGCAGGCAACGGGGCCTGTGTGCTGGGGGGCACTTGCGACAAAAATTCATGTCAGTTTTCTTTATATATTTTTTTCTCTTTTTCATTCATTTAAATTTAAAAGCAAACAGCCACCCCCTGCAGGGTGCCAGCACCGCTCTTCTCCAACTCTTCCCCTCCCCCACACAGCGCTGCCTACGCTGAGAATCCCAACACATTGAGTGAGTGAGTGCGTGAGACTGTGTGTGTGTGTGTCTGTGAGTGTATGTATTTAGTAATTCCCAATATCGAAGCCAATTTCAATTCAAAATCTCGATCTGCTTGATTTTCTCGATCTTTTTTTTTCAATGAATCGTTGCTCTCAGTTGCATATTTTCACCAACAAATTTTTAGCGTTCGGCCATAAAATATCAGCCTCAATGAGCGTTGTTGTTGTTGTCGCTCCTCTCTCGCTCTCGCTCTCTCCTTTCCTTTCTTTCTGTCTGTTTCGCGTTGGCTGCCAATATGAATGAAAAATACGCACACAGCGAGGCGAAAGTATCTACAAAAACCACGGCGATGTTGTCGTCGTGTTGTTGTTGTTGCTGTTGTCGCTCTGCCTATGCATGAATAGCTGCAGCTGCCAAGTGTCTTTGGCTGTATGTGTGTGTGTGTGTGTGCTTGAGTGCGAGCGTGGTTGTCAGTCTGTGTGTGTGTGTGTGTTTGTGTGCGAGTAAGTATCTGTATCTGAATGTTGCATGAGGTAAGCATAAGTTGTTGTTGCTGTCGTGCCAATGTGGTGCGAGTAGAAAAGTTAACAGTAGGCGAGAGTCTATACTAACATCATTCACAATGGGTCGTAAGGAATGATGTGGTACCAAACTTAACTATAGTTGCGGCACTTTCTGCTTAACTACTTCTAAACTGTAACTAAAATTGCCTACTAAATTAAAAAAATGTATTTAAAATTAGTTTTTAACGAAACTTGGGCACATTTTATGGAATAAAATTGTAAAATATTTTATTTATATGTAAAAAGTTAACAGAAATAAATTTTTATCATAAATATGCATAGAAATCGTTTAATTGGCTCATCAAAAATAAACAATTATGCTAAGAAATTATAAAAGAAATCGTCTTTAGCTAAGCGACTTTAAAACTTAACTCAGAGTTGCGTCTTGGGTGTGAATGATATTGAAAGGCAAACACATCAACGACTGGTTCAACGTTGTCTGGCTGGTCTCTGGTCTCTGTAGTCGCTGGTTGTTGTTGTTGTTGTTGCTGCTGCTGATGTTGTTGATGTTCGGCAGAGTTGCCGAGTGCTCTGCGCAGTCGGTATGAAAAAGAAAAATACACGACTCTGCGGCGCGTTGGCAACTGTGCGCAACGACTTCAAACTGAAATCTCAAAACCAGTAGCACTTTTCTTGGCTTCGACATAAAAAAAAGTGCGCGGCAGCAGCAGCAACATCAACAACAACAACAACGACGACGACGATGGCAACAACGACTTCGTCGACGTGCGTTAAAAACAGCACAGAAAAAAAAACAACTACAAAAAAGAGAAAAAAGTTAAAGCGAGCGTGAAGTGTTGTTTGTTGTCTAATAAGCCAAGCCTAAAAAAAAATAAAATAAAAAAAACCGGGGGAGATAGCAGAGAGGCAAATCGGATCGACTGGAGATAACAAATATGTATATACTCACACACACATGCACTCACACACACATGTCTTTAGTATATAGCATGTTTATGTGTAGACTATTGGGTGTCTCTGCCACAGATTAGATTGAACTTTTCAGAGTTGCAGGAAGTGTAGCGAAATCGTTGCATAAATACTCTGTACTTACAAAATACGAGTAGTTTTAGTTATCAAAATGGCTTATTAAACATAAGCATAAATATGTGCACACACACACATGTATGTGTGTAACTATCGCACGCACACACTGCCAAGCAGTCCGTGTATAGGCATACATACATATTTGTACACTCATACACCAACAGTCGACACTCGAAACTTCCTCTCCAATGCCACAAGACTGCTGAGTCGTTTGTGACAGAGAGAGAGCGAGAGCGAGCGAAAAATCACAGCGCAGCGAAAACGAATTCGTTGGACTGAGAGCCGAGCGAATTGTGTGAGTGGAAGAGAGGCCCGCGGCGAATTGACACAAACCACTCGCTCACTCACTTGCCAGAGTCGTTTTTATGAATGAAACCGATTATAATGAATGGAGGCCTGCGTTGCCAGCGACGCTGCACCGCTGCCGGCGTCGCTGTCGCTGCCGCAGTCGTGTGGGTTGCTGCTGCTGCCGCTGCTGCTGGCAAAGACAAAATTTATTTTCTGCTTTTGTATTATTTAAAATTGTTGTTAACGTTATTGTTGCTATTGTTGTTGTTTTCGTTTGCTATTTTATTTAATGTATAAATATTTATTGTGTTTTTTTCTGCTCCGTTTTTTTTTCAGTGCAAATTGTTTACGCTTATTTTCGCATAAATTTTTGTTCTTCTTGATGAATAATGGTCAAATTTTTTTGACAGACTTGCAGTCGCCCCAAATCAGACGAGAGCTACTTACTGCGTCGACGATTAAAACTTAATACACACACGCACACTCGCACACACACACACGCACACTCTCGAATTTGGACATAATGAAACTGCGACAGTTTTTTCTCAAATTTTTTTTTTATTTTCTGTTTTTTTTTGGTTAAATAAGTTGCCCACATCTTCTGATGAATGTGGGCGGAGCGGATGGCAGACTGACAGCAGGCTGACAATCTGGTATCTGGTATCTGCTATATGTATCTGTATCTGTTAGTTATGACACTACGCTAGTTGGCGAGGCGACTATATACACATGTGTAAATCTAGCCGTCGGCTCATTTAAAGTCTTTCGTTCTTACCCACTCACAAACAACTCTAGACAGCAAGTTCTCTTCTATTCGTACCCCATAATTTTTGGGTTTTTTTGTATTTTTCCAATTCGACTGCTTTTTGGCCGTTCCCAAAAATGGTTAAAAATTTCAAATTTGATGAATTGGGTCAGCTGATAAAATGCAAATTGTTAAACACGCAAACTTTTTTTTTCACTGTCAAACATTTTTGACTGTTACTGGGGGAATTTTTTGTATATTTTTATTTTTTTGTTGACAAAAGTTTCGTTTTCGATTTTCTACAGTGAAATAATTTATATATTATTGGATGAATAGCTTTCTTTGTCTATTAAACTATTTATTTACGAGTGCGTTTTGATAAAGGCAAATTGATTTCAGATAAAGAATCTGTTTGTTGATTTTAAGACACTGAAATGTATCGAGCTTATTGGACTTATTAAGAAAAAAGAAAGTAAATAAGGAGTTTTAAATGAAATTAAAATTTTAGGAGATAAAAAAATCTATACTCAAAATTATATAGTTATTTTTAATAATATTAATTAGTTTTCTAGACTCCAAAAAAGAGTAGAAGGGTCTGTAGAGTTTGTTTCCCTTGAATTTTTGAGAAGCGAAAGTAAATAAGGAATTAAAAATTAAATTAAAATTTTATAAAATATAAAAATATATAATAAAGAATATATAGTTATTTTTAATGATATAAATTAGTTTTTTAGAGTAGTAGATTAGAGTAAAAGAGTTGAGGGTTATAAAAAAAGAGTATAGACCCCTCTTAACTTTGTTTCCCTCCGATTTTCCCCCAAATTTTGCTCTTTTTAATGGAAAACTGCTTAACACACTTTTCTTAATTTCCTTTCTGTCTAAAATATGTCGTCTTACAGGCCATAAATTGTTGTTGTCTTGCATTAACTTCATGTTTTGATCACACACTTAAGAGCCTAAAAAATTAGCCATAAAACTTCCAGCTTTATGTGCTTCGATTTGTCCGCCCAAGCGCCAGACAGAGACAGCAAGACAGATAGAAAGAGAGGCACATAATAAATGCATATTTAAATTGTAAATTACCGACAAATTTTTGGAGTCGTCGTAGGTTTTCAAATCTTTGCCAAGTCAGCCAAAAAATGGTTAAATGTGAAGCATTGGCTTTAAAGCTAAAACTCGCCTTCGATGTGGGCTTTGTCTGATTTGCATATGAGCGTATGTACACATCTATATACCAGTCTATATATATACATACGACACATGTAAAAAGCTTGGAGAGTGGCCGCAGCCGACGGCGTTGGTGGCTCGCTCCGAACGCTAAAAAACGCATGAAAAACTTATGGATTTTTCAGCCCCAGCAAAAACATAAACTAAACAATTTATATCTATAAACAATACTTATCAGCTCAGCTGTCAAATCACAATTAATAATTTTGAGTATTTTACTTTATTGTTATTGGATTAAAGCAGATTTATCACGTAACAAAGTTTCTTTTTTGAAGATAATTAAAAATTTGATATATATTTTAACAGAGACTATTTTTTGTTGGTTTCAAAAAGTATTTTGAAAACTTTTTCCAGTTTTTCTCTTGATTTCAAAGTAACACTCTACGTTTATACAGAAATGGTCTAACTGGTGTAGAGTTAACCTGGGGCTGATTGCTCAAAATTTCGGTCTTGGAAAAAAATGGAGTATATTTTAAAACAGTCGGAAAAACTATAAATTTGTTAGACAATTAATGCTAAGCAAAATTTATTTTGCTAGATCAAATTATTGGCAACATTTTAATTAAAATAAACAAGTTGTTTAGTGTCAAAATTAAAAAAAAATTTATAGATCAATTTCTCTAACATTGTGCTTGATCTATATAAGAAAAACGTTAATGAATAATTTAAAAACACAGAGGGAAGATATTTTTGGTGGGGCCATGACAGTTATGTTATGAGTCAATAAATTGAAAGCTTCTCAATGATTTAACCTGAAGTGACTTCTTATTAGTTTGAAAATGTGTCCCTTAAAGTGTCCATAACGAACGAAAATAAATTTATTTTATAAAATTAAAATTAACTTAAGATTACATCGCTTGGAATGGCATCCACAATTTGCCTAAAACAGGACGAATTATTTTGAGACTCCACTGAAAATATTCTGTTTTCTATTCATCGAAAAATCCAGTAAACTGCAACTTACACTCCATTATAATTAAATGGAAGTGTCTCATAAAAAAGTGATTTAAACTCAAAAAAAATCACTCAATCAAAAATTAATTTTACTAAGGAAAATGGGTACCAGATTGCCAAAGGAGCGATTAATAACTGGAAATAATATTTAAGAATCGATCAAACCAGACGTTTCCGAGATGTACACCGACTTAAAACATGCTGTTTTGAGAAAAACGCGGCTGAAGTTTTGACATTTATTGAGAAAAAGTTTGGGAGCGCTATGCGAAAGGATCGAAACTTCAATGAAAAGAAATGTCTTTGTCTATAACAGTTACTGTAGCTTATTCTAAAACGTTCAGTGTATTTTTTAAGCCAACAAATTTATTTGTTTTTGGAAATGACCACTGCGTTCAAACCACAAAGCCAATAGAGAAAAAACTTGTCATCTGCTGGGCTCTTCACAGTCGGTAACCTTTGCAGCAGCATTCTTACTGAATCAAGTACATTTTTTGTGATGAAAAAATATCACGGAAATATTGTATATTTACCTTAAACTATATACGACCCATACAAAGGACTAGCAGACATTTAATATTTAATATATAATTTAAAATCTATATATTTTTGTATTAAATGTCCCCATGTGTTCGATATTTATTAGTTCTATATATAAAGTATAAATATTTTAATTATAAAAACCCTAAAAATATTTTTCCTTTACCACATAATTCATGTGGCAGATAAATGTTTGTATTGTTGACTTAAAACGCAGAAATTAAATTCAAAATTGTTGCGGGTGTTACCAAAAAAACACCGAATCCTCGAATGGCGCTCAGCAGACAGCGATCTTTGGCCATAACAAAGACACAGTGGACACACCCGTGGAATGCCACAGATTGTTGCATGCCTCATGCCGATCGCCGAACGCAGTAGGAGACGAAGTCGAGTCTAAATATGAAACTCAGTGCGAAACTGAATTTGAATCTCAGTTTGAATCTGAGTCTGATTTGGAGTCTGATTCCGATTGTGATTCTTTGCCTGGAATGCCAGTAGCCACATCCGCTGTCAACTTGGGAAATTAACGCAGTTATTCACGCAGATCTTGGGCCCCTTCCCCACCGCCTTCTGCCACTCCCTACACTCTCTGCACTCCCTCTCAGCTAAGCCCCAAAAGCTCGCTAAGAATTGAATTTGATGTGAGCTTATGGCAACGCCTTGGACTTGGACTTGGTCTGGTCTAAAGGTCCACACAAAGAGCAAAACAGTGTCTGTCTGATCTTGATCTTGATCTTGAGTCATTATGATACCAAAATTCAGAAAATAATTCCCTTTCCTACCCAACTCCAACTACCGACTTCAGACTCCTCCAGCGATCTACAGAGTCCCAAAATCAATTTTTTGTTTATTTTAGTTTTCTTTTTTTTTTGTTTTATTTAGAGATTCGTTCAGCTGTTGGAATTTGTCGACTACTGTTTTGCATTTTTTCACAATTGCCTCCAGATTATTATCTGGCATAAGTCGAGTTCTCAATTAAGCGTCTTTAGGTCCAGACTTTTACTAATATTTAAGCTGTTTTCCATTTCTTATCTTTTTCTTGGTATGCAGCGATAGGAGTTATGAATAGACTTGGAAATAAACTAAGTTTCTGAGTAATTCAGTTCAATGACGACTTATACCAAGAAGAAGTATTTAGTATTAGAAGTGTTTAGTATTTATTGAGGATATATTTAAGCTATTAGCAAGCCAAAGATATAATAAAACTCAGCATAACCGGAGACCATTCAAATTTGTAGTTTGTATAGATAACTTTAGTTAGAAAAGCTGTCTCTGTATTAAAAAGGGAAAATATATGGCAAACTCTTTGGTATAAGTAAAAAAAAACATGTAAAGTTATTTTAAATATTATTTTTAAGTCACTAGGAGATTAGAAAAGAAGTTGAAACTATTGAAGAAGACTCAATATCGAAGGCACAAACAAGAAGCTAATCAGATAAGCAATCGCTTAAGTAAGCATTAAATTCTCTATGATCATCTAGTATCATTCAATTGTATAGTTAAATAAATTGTCTAACAATTATTTAAATTGTTTAAGGTAGAGAATTGATGTAATAATTAGAAACGCAAATTTTTCAAATGAAAATTTTTTACCACATACCCGAAGTAACCGAAGCTATAGAGCAAATTATTTTAGCTGTTGTTAAGTCTTCTAGATAAGATTCTTAAGCTAGCTATGTATTTTAAAAAATTGTTTAATGGTTTTTGAAATACATTTTCTAGAAAAGCAAACTATTTAATAAATTATTTAATGGCTAATTAATATTTAATTTAATTTGGTGTCAATTTCTTCAACAGTAGAGTAGACAATTTCAAATATCAAAGCAGTTAAATTGAAACCGAATTTTGTAAATAAAAAGTATCTGAAAATATTCGGACTAATTTATTTGAGTAGAAGCTTTAAACAAAAACTATTTGCAGCTCATCCTTAACGCTTTCAGGACCGAATTTCAATGGAGAGACCTAAAAAAATATTTGATGGCATAATATGAAAAAAAATATTACAGGTATTAACCGAAATTAATTTGCTGGTCCTAGGTATCCAGGTTTGTCCTTACTGAAATGTTGATTATAGGCAATATTTGTCCTGAGTGATAGATGTTTTCAAATAATAGGTACGCGTGTTGATAAAGTAACATTATTTATTTTCCTCAATAAGACAATGTTGCCTATAGCCAACACTGGTCCTGAAAGGGTTAAGGGTACATAATGCAGCTTTATTTCTATACGCTTTCAAAGGGTAATATTTGTTTTTAATTATCATTTAATTAAATAAGTATCAAAATGAAGTTCTCTAAGTTACATTTAGTTTATAGACGATTGGGGAAAATCTCTTTACTTAAAGAGCCAACTTTCCCATGCGCCAAATCGCGCCCAAATTATTAAAATATTTTCTATAAAAAGTTCTTAATATTAAAGTGGAATATAAGCTATTAAATAAAGGTATCTTTAACTTTACCATTGGAGTTCTAAACCTGTAGGTAAGTGGCTTATAAATGTCATATATTTGAGCTAAAGATTTTCAAAACCAGATAAAAGTTTCCGAACTTAAAATATTTGTAACTACTTTGGAGTACTCTAAACTTCTTATGATTATTTTTAGAAGCTGAGTTTAGAATTGAAATCCTTATAGCTATGAATTATATAGTAATAACTAACCGAAACCAAAAAACTTTTAACCACTAAATTGAAGAGGTAACTGTAAATATTTGTAGCTTATTAGAGTAAATGAATTGAGTACTCACCGATTAAGGGATGTTTTTGAAGCAGCTACAGGCAGGTGTTTCAGTGGCTTCAGGTGTTTTACCGTTCTGCGATTTATGCCACTCACTAAAAGTGTATTTAAAAGTGTCTTAAAATAGTTTGTAATTCGTTTGTATTTAGTTTAATTTTAAGTTTGCTTAACTGGTGTGTAAACTGTGCGCTTTAGTTGCTGCATAAAGTAAATTAATTAAGAGCTTAAAACACACACTAAAATACTGTTTAAATATTAATATTTGTTAGTTCATTTAGTTATTTAAACAAAGTCACTTGGGCACTAATTTAAACTATTTACTTTAATTGTTTATAAGCTGGAATTAATTACTGATTTTTTTATTTTTGTTTCTTTTTTCGAAACTGTTCAAATTGCGTTTTATTTTTTTCACTTTTGGGTTTTTTTTTGAGTTGTGGGAAACTGCGACTGCAATTGAGTTGTGCACAGAGTTGGAGTGGTACAAAGTGGAGTTAATGCCGTTTGAAAATTTGCAGATTCGCACAATTTGCACGTTGAATGCAGTCAGACACTCGTCCAGAGACTGCAACTAGAAATTGGCCAAAATGTTTCCTGGGCTGCACTTGCCATCGGCCACAAAGCCGAGCGAGCTCGGCCAAAAACTGCACGCGACAGGCGACAAGATGCGACAAGCAGCGACAGGATGCGACGACGACACGAACAGCTAAACAGCACACGAACTGATCACGAAGCTCTGCCGGAATCGGAATCTGAATGGGATTCGGTTTGGTATTGGGATTCACTCGCGTTGCGTGGGACTCAAATGGAGGATGGAGCACTTGCCATAAACTTCAAAAATTTTACACTTTTTCTTTCCCTTTGAAAACCTTTGGAAATTTTAGCGTTATTTTAGGAGTTTAAACCCTTTTAAACCCCCTTCTTGACCCCGCTTCACCCTAACCCCCAAATTAGTTGCCCCCTTTAGCTCCCACTCCCCAACCTTCACTCAAACTGCTGCTGCAGCCAATGGCCGTGCTGCATTCAAGGTCACACGCTTTTGACGGCCATTTTGAAAATATTTCTACCGTTCAATGGCCGTTCGCTGCAAGCTGCACTTCCTGCCCAATGAGCTGGCCCTGACTCGTCTCCCCCGCCTCCTCCCCCCGCTCCCCTTCGTCGTAGCGTGTCGAGTTCCCGCCCGCTTGCGTTGGCGTTCGCCAGTGTTGCCTTGACAACGGCCTTCGATAGGCGTAACCTCGACATTGGCTCCGCTTTGGGGGTTGCTTCCGCAGCAGTGTCTGCACCTCGCTCAAGGTCACCAGCAAATGCAAGCATACACATGTGTATACACACATATATATTTATATATATATCTCTATATAGTATATATGTCAGCTGATTACCAGAGTTGCCGCCAAACACTCGCTTTGATATCGAGTTTCTGTCTCAGTCCTTTAATCGATTTGGCGCGACTCTCAAAAAACAAATATTAAATGCCACTTATTAATCGAGGGAATATATTTGACAACTATATGCATATATATTTATCGGCATTTAGTTTAACCCGGACGGAGAGTTTATAGTCTACGCTGGCAGAATATAAATATACGTACTTCTATTATAAATGCGATTAAATAGCTAAAAATTAAATTAAAATTTTTTCAAGATAGTTTACTAGATTATATTTTATAGTCTTAATATCTTAATATTCTTAATATATTATTAATATTCCTTTTTTATTATTATTAAACTTTAAGCAGCGAAAAAACGTACAAATCTAGACATAATAAAAAAAATTTTAAATTATTTATTATAGCTCATTCCATTAATGTGAATATAAGGTTACTAAATAAAATACTTAAATATTTATAATTAATTAATGTATATATTATTAAAACATATCTTTTGTATAGATATAATATAGTTTACTAAAATGTTTTAAAATAGTTTTAGTTTAATTTTAAGACTGCTGTATAGTTGCTTAAAATATAAGGAAAAACTTAAACAAATCCTCATAAATATTTATAATTTAAGAATTTGAAATTTATCTCTTTTTTAAGCTTAAATTCTTAAAATTACTCGTTAATAATTTATCGTAATTAAAATAAAATAAATTCAACATAACAAAAATTTAATCGGGAACATTAAATTAAATAAAATACTTAAATATTTTCAAGGCAAATTATGATTCAAATTAAATTAAAATTCCTAAGTCTTTTCTTATCCTTAAATAAAAGCTTAGTAAGCAATTGTTTTATTTATAGAATTTAAGTCTATAAAAGCATAAAAAAAGGTAAAAAAAAAAAAAAAAAAAGGTTAAAAAAATATTTTAATTAGACACATAAATTTATTTAAAGTTTTATTCTACCGAGCTTATAAACTTCTATAAGAATCACTTAGACCCGGAGAACCAATGGAATCTTGTGTGATATGTTACTTACATGTTAGACTCATGTCTTCACAAACCTCCATAAAAATAAGTTAGTATGAAAATTCAATCGATTTGATAAATTTAAATATATGTTTAAATCACCCTTTAATTCAATACTATGCACCCAACAGTGAATGAATTGAAAAATCCGAGTATTACCTAGAAAAGGTCACAAATGAACGATGTATGGGTGCCCACAATATATTGTATATAAATCCTTGTGCAAATAGTGAAATATATGAATGTAAAAATCTATAAATAAGTTAAAAGACACAAGAATAAAACGACAATTAATTACGATGCGTACAATTTTAAATTCAATTCATTAAACAAAAAAATGCCCACTAGCTGTAAATTTATATATAGGTGGAAATGATACTATATAGTTGCGGGGTGTATGGGTGTAAGTGTGTGTGTGTGTGCAGATGTAATATGTATTTAAATTGGCCATCCGATTTGTGTTGGCTGAGTGGCTTTGACTTTGCTTTTGGCCTGTGCACAGAATCTACAATAAATTGTGCGCCGTCTGACGTCACAAGTGTCCTAGATAATCAACAACAACAGCGTCGAGGTGAAATGTATAAACACGAAATCATGGCAAACAAAATACACACACACCCAGGGAAGAGCACAGAAAACCATTAAACAAACTGTTGGAAAAGCACGTGCAATTGACATTTTCCGTACTGTTTTTCTTGGTACCGGAAACTGAAAATGAAACTGAGCTGCGATTGACGTTGATTTGATTTGATGCGATTTGATTTGCACTTCTTTTTGCTACCTTTTTTGGCCCATCTCTTTTGCAATCTTTCAATTTGACTTTTATTTCTCCTTTCATTCATTACACGCACACACACACACGCACACGCACGCACACAGCTGTACTCACTCACACAGCCAAGCAGCACCCTAAGCATTTAAGCTGCTTCGCTCAAGTGGCCACGAATCCTTTTGAAGCGGGGCCAAAGCTCGTTTTTCTCAATGAAAAATGCCACCCACACACACACACACACACACACACACACACACACATACAACCCCCACCTACTCTGCCCTTCACTTACCTCTCTCAATTCGTCGCCCATTGAACAGGAGACAGCCGCAGTGCCGCCTGTTGCCCTAGTTCCACAATCCACATTCCACACATGACGCAGCCACAACAATAAAACAAAGAGCGGCCTTTGTGGATGCCATTCAGTTGCGCCTTGTGAATGAAATTTTATGCTCTCCCACTCTCCCTCCCTTCCTTCGCATCTCTTTCTGTGTCACTCGCTAAGAGAGTGTCTTGCTGCTCTCTTGCGGATTGCTGGCATTTTTTTCTCAATGGGTTTTGTGGCGTCATTGAATACGCCTTGAGTTTATCCTGTCTGTCAGACTGTGTCCCTGTACGTACCCACCCCACTGTTTCAACTCTCCCACCCCCTCCCCCTCCCCGCTTGCTATGCTGAGTAAACTGTATTGTCATTCCCCGTGTGAATTTCTACATGTTTACAGTTAGGCGCATAATTCTTTTGACAAGTAAATTTAAATTTACATAATTTGGCTTGCAAAAATTAGACTTGAGACTTAAACTAAATTGGGTTTAGCTATTTTTATAAAATTTAAAAATAGCTAATGAAGGTGTGCTATAAATTATCTAAAAAGTCTACAGCAATTTAAGTTTTTTAAGCTATAAAATTACGTATGAAAAGCTTATTAAATTAAGAGTTTTGAATGTGGAAATATAATTTCACTCTTGAATAAGTATACAACTTTCCATCTCTATATTTCTAATCATTTCTATATACCAGATTAACTGTGAGAGAGGAAATTAAGAGGAAGAGAAAGACAGAGAAAGCAAGAAAGATCTGAACTAGAACAGATGATCTTATATTAACCAACTCAAATCTTGGAGCTAGTAAGCTAAAACTTCAGGAGAATAAAGTTTATACTTATATATGCACATATCTTTTCCTTCATTCTCCTGCTTTCTTTGACTGATCAGCTGGTTAGACGAAAATAT
Organism: Drosophila dunni; assembly: GCA_018152125.1. NCBI lineage: Eukaryota > Metazoa > Arthropoda > Insecta > Diptera > Drosophilidae > Drosophila > Drosophila dunni. Next base: position 6,439,353 of record JAECXC010000286.1, read on the forward strand.
GCCTAGCTATTGTATAGTAAAAATAAAGGTCAAAAGTTATAGAGTTAAAGTTAAACATATTCTATGGAGTAAGAAAAGATATAGCTTCTCAAGACATCGCTTCAGGTAACTAACTTATCAGCTTTTAAAAGTTGAAAACAAATTAAAACTTTGTGTTAGGGTTATTTTGCAAACTACAAATTGGTTTATATTAAAAAAAACACAATTTTAAGTCTTTTACTTACCAAGAACCAAGTGTAAATGATTATAATTATTAAAATATAATCCGCTCATTTATAATCGCCTCACTTATAAAAAGCTGTTGGGTAATGCAGCATTACAGAATCCTGAAAAGTCCTTCAAATCCAGCGTTGGCATTCATTAAGTGACGCACTTACAAAGGGTGTGTGTAATGGTATATGTGTGAGTGTGTGTGTGTGTGAGGGTGTGTGTTTGTGTGTGTGTTATAGCCAGTGAAAACTGTGCCGTGTGCGCTGTGCGAAACAATTGTCCTTCCACGTCGTCACTGTAGTGCAGCAGTTGAATGAACCCTTGTAAGGTTGACCCAGTTTTGCTGCAGCCGCAATCCTGAATCGTTGCCAGCCGCTGACGCGCTCCATTCACAATCCGCAGGCAGTCGGAGCATGTCCTCCGTCACCTCCATGTGCAGTTACACGATGGAGGCGGCACATCCTTGGCGCACTCAATGACGGACTATGAATGAATAGCAACTGATGCTGCACTGCGCATGCTGCTACTGGGTCAATATCCTCCATGAAGGTTACACGCCCCAAATCAGGCGCTTGTGACGTCATTGCTGACACAGTTTATTCCAAAAGACACGACTTTTTGTTGTACAACTTGAATTTTTTTTTGTATTTATTTTTTTTTTATTTATGATTTTTTCTTTCACAGGCGTAACAAAAAAGCGCAGGCAAAAATTTGTTGTATGCAGTTGACAAATTTGATCACAAATTTGATTCAAAACCATAAGACTACAGCTAAAAAACTACCGCAAAAGCTATAAAAAACACTCAAGCAGTCTGTAGTTAAGTATTGAGTAACAATTATAATTGCGGTTATTTTTTAAAGTAGCTGTTACAGTTGTAGTTGTAGTTGTTTTTCTAGTGGTTGGTTGTACGTGATGTGTTTTTGGCAATAGAGTTTAAAGAATCTCAAAGAGCTTCTTCAGCTCAACCATCAAGGCCCAATCGGTCTTGATCAAATCATCACGGAAGTAGTCCTTGCAGGCATCGATGCTCTGTCGGGATATCTGTAAGTAAGAGGAAAGTAAGGTATTTATTAGTAGACATTGCGGCTAAAGTAAGGTGAAGATACTTTTTTAGGTAGTAGATATAGTAACTAAAGTAAAGTAAAGATATATTTGATGATGGAGACATATTTTTTAATATAGTACATTTATCAGGTACTGTAACATAAAGACATTTCTTTGTATGGTAGATATAGTAGCTAAAGAAAAATAATAAAATAGTAATGACTGAAAAATAAATCACTACACTCCATAAAGATTATATACCGACATGTGCTCATAAATACATACAATTCACAAAACTAATCGTAGAATAAATTACACCACACAATCTATAAATAATTACCCCAAGATTAAAGACAGGATATGTCCATAAATAGTATTCCCATACAATAACTATACACATTTTTCTTGCCTCTCGTATTTTGTATATTTCTGCGTATGTCTGAACGTAACATCCGCTTACTTTCCAATTCCATTTAATTATTATATTTGCCAGTTGCATATTAATTTTCATAGCAAACACAAATGCCTCCCAAGAATTGAGAATGGAGAATTGCATACATAGTATTACCTGCCCGTAGTTGGAGGCCCTCAAATGGCATTGCAATGCGCTCGGCAGCCCATTAAAATGCTGAACACACTTCCTGCGATATTGTATATTGTGGCTATAGCAAATCGGCATTGGGCTTTATAATGCAGCTGTGTTGGGTTGGGTTTTTTTTTAGGTAGGGGATTACATGTTGTTTAAGATTTCTTTGAAATGGAAGTTATATAAGTTTGATGCTGTAAATGAAGACTTTTACTATGGTGAAACTAACTGTGGAAAAGTTGGTAGAACTTTATATTTAAAGTAAAAGAAGTATATCGTGTATTTATGTTGTTTTTTTTGTGTCTTAAGAAAAATTTTTATATTAAAGGAAGTAGATCTTTATACTTATTTAAAAAAGTTTTTCCTACAAATATGTTTCTTTTTGTTTCTTAAGTAGATCATTCTCTATCTTTGGTACAGATTTTTAGACCACAAATTTTCCTAGGCAAATCTTTCTATATCTTTCGTGGAGATCTTCAAAAGGCCAAAACTTTTTACAAATTGCGTGGGGTAGAGACTTTTTCAGTAGCAGATTCTATAAAATATTCCATAAATACACCCCTCAAAGCTTCAATTTATTATTTAGTTCTTGTGATAATATTATTTATGGAATTAAGTACAGAGTTTGTGTATAGAGACCAAAGTCTATCTACCTCAAAAAGCTGTACAAAATAGTATGGAATTTTAACCAGTTTTATATAAATCTATCTCTATTTTGTAGCTATAAGTTGTGAGGTGTTCAAAGTACAAAATAGTATGCAATTTTAACCCCTTTAATATAGCCATAAACTTGGAGGTGTTCAAAGTTGAGTTCCTTATACTCTTTTCCATAATAATCCAAGAGTGAGTCAATAGAAACTCAGGTTTTGGTAGGCTATAGACTACATTTCCCCCCTTTAAACTCTGTACTTTAAGCCAACTTCAATTAGTTTCATACTGACATTCATTAGCTTCAAAGTGTCTTCCCAAACGACCTTCTGATAATATTACAGCTATTTATAGCTGTCCAAAAGGCTTGACTAGTTTAGCCTATGGCTAATAGCGGAGCTTAGTGAGTTGTACTAAGTTGGCCAATTTTTGGGCGGTTTCTGACGCTGCTGCAGTCACTGAATCGGGTCGCCAAATGCGTCAGAATGGCAGATTAAGATCTCTACCTCTGTCTCCCTACTGGTCTCTCAGTCTGTCCCTCTCTCCGGCAGCATGCGAAAGCTGTGCCCGTTGCATGTTGCACGTTGCACGCAACTGGGTCAAGTGAGTATCTAAAGCAACGCGACCAAAAACTGGGTTATTGCTGTGCACTGACGACGACGACGACGACGATGGTGACGACGATGACGACTAGAACGACGACTAAAAGTCAATGAACGCGGGAGCAGCAAGTGCATTGCCGTGGAAGGTGAAACGTGACGTCAGCAGTAGAAAGCACGGCTTTGCTAGTGGCTCTTGTTGCTGCTTTTGGCCACTGCGGTTTCATTCAACCGAGTTCTGGGTTGATGGCCACGCACCGCCCAAACCCCCTGGCCACGCCTTGTTCAGTTCAGGTCAGCCATGACATAATACCCTTTGATAGCACGAAAAGGCATTGGAAGCTATTTTTAGCTTGTGGGCTGTTAATAGATATGACTTGGAGAGTGGGTAAACACATACACATAAACAGCTAAGCACACAGACACACACACACACACACACACAGACATTGTCCTTGGTACGCACATTTGAGGTTAGGCCAAGTTGGGTGTTTTAGTTTGTTGCTTATTGTTGGAAAAACTTGGGGAGGTAACTAATTTTGTATGTGGAAATTAAGGTAGAACATTTTTAATGCATTTTATAATTAATTTTAACCCAAAAGAGTATTTTTAAATATTTAAAGAAGGTCTGGCAATCAAAGATTCTTTATATTTCTGACACAGGAGTTTCGATTCAATTATTTCAAGGAAAGAGTTATTAACAAAAATTAAAGTACCTCAAATTTATAATCAAAGAAGCTTTAATTAAATAATAATTAAACTAGATTTTTATTTTTGGATTGTTTTATATACCAAAAACTATTGATATGAGAAGCGTATCGAAATAAAGTCTTAAAAATTTAAGTTTATCCGATCTGATCTTCAAAAAGTTCAGAGTGTAAAAATGTCCTATTACAGTGAAAGATCCCTTGGCCGGACAGCCACGCTTCCAGTATTTTTGTCCGCATAAGGGAGCTGTCCGCCTAGGAGAATAGATTTTTTATAAAAATCAGGCTTAAAAAGCTATAAAATTCGTCAGGCTAAAGGAGTAGTCCGCATGAGGGAGCTTTCCGCGGGTAGATCTTCCACTGTAGAGCTTCCACTGTACTTAAATATCTTCAGGTCTGCACACAGGGCACTCTACAGTCGTGCACACCCTTTCACACTTCACTTTTGGTATGTGCGTCTTTTACAACATTTTACGGAATAAATTTTATTAATCAACTCGGCGGGCAGACAATTTTTACGGCAAATTAATTGAATCAAACTCGCTGGTAAAATGGAGCTCAATGAGCAATTACCCAACGACAAAGCACACACATACACCTACTATATATATATATATGTATAGATACATAGTCGCTTACATATTTCGGAACATATTTTCCCAATCGAATCAGACAGCGTTTGCTGACGTCACTGTTGCCAGCGCATTGATAAGCGACACGAAAATAGCACGAAAATTAAGTTATTATCGATTTGAAGGGGGAAACTTTGCACCGCCTGCCACTCCCCCTACCACCGCCCACTGTGCGCTTACCAGCAAATTGACCTTCGCTTGACGTAAGCAATTTTAAGTAATTATCATTGTTAATCAAATGATGGCATTGTAGTGGCCCCCCGTCTACTGCTCCTCCACCTCCACCACCTTCTCCTCCCCCTGCCCCACCCCTTCACCCACCTTCTGCCTGGAACGGAAGTTGGCAAGACCTTTTAATGCCACTTTACAGCACAACACAGCAAGTTGGCCCACACTTAGCACACAACTTGGCCATGTAATTTGATAAGCCAACAGTTTTTGGCCAAGTGGAATGGGAAATGGCGCATTGCCAAAGTTTTTAAGTGCTGTTGATATTAATGTGCTGTTTACCTGTTGTGGCTGGTTGTGGCTGGTTGTGGCTTTGGCTCACAGGTGCCACTCAACACACAGAACGGAAATCAATAGCAATAACAACAGATTTGATTGCCCTACTCTAAACTTTAAACCCAACGCCTTATCTAAACCAGCTTGTCAATTCAAATTGGCCAATTAACTGGCAGACTATAAAACACACACAGTCACACTCACACCCACACACACACCTGTATAGACACATGTGTGTGCTTTAGGTTTTCCAGTCAAAAACAGCTGAGAAAATCAAAAAAGCATAACAATATCTTTATAATGTCGCTATATTTATTACCTTTAAGGCAATAATGTTCAATTTAATCTACGTTTTGGTAATGTTTGGGTTCTTTCAAGCTAAATTCAAATATTGTTTTTCATTCTGATTAAAAGGAGCTGCATAGGAGCCGTCTGTAAAAGAGCAATCCAAATCAAACTAGGCGATGATAGTTATACTAGCACTGTACACATAATGTATGAATTTGGTCGGGATAACTCTAACATCTGACCTTGTGACCACTACCTTTATGGCGGCAGTAGTGGGCGTGGCAACAGTAAAAAATATAATTGATCTGCCCAACATATAGACGAACTTTCGCTCCAAATTTGGCGGCTCTAGTTCTTATAGTCTCGAAGATTGACTGTTCGTACGAACAGTCAGTCAGTCCGAACGACGGACCGACAGGCAGACTCGCTACATCGTGTCGGCTGTTGATGCTGATCAAGTATATATTGGCTTTATGGGGTCGGAAATGCTTGCTTCTGACTGTTGCCCACATTTGGCTGCCGACAAACCTAATAGACCCATCTAAACTTTTTTAATGTACAGGGTCTCAAAATGGAATGTTAAAAATTGAGCAAGTTTTTCATGCATTTTCTTATATTTAAACTCAGTTTAGTTCTTAAGGAACCTATTCTATATAATAACTTATTCCCTTTTAACTTTAATATGATTTAAGATTTATGCTAATGCCTCAAAGAAAATATTCCTATAAATATTAAATCGAGTGCTAAAAATCATATCTTAAAATATTTGTAAGCATTGAAGGTTTTTTCAAACCTCAAAATATTTTCCAAATCATCAGTTCCTTAAGAACCTATTATAGTTTTCTATAATTTAATAGTTTTCCTTATTTGATTTGTGAATTAAATTGATTTAAGATAATAGCAACCCTTTCAAAACAAAAACTTCCATTAATTGGATTATTATAAATACTACTACTACTACTACTACTAAGAGTTAATTAAATTCAATTAAAATTAAAGTATTTCAAAACGTAGTAAGTAAATACTACACTGACCTCTGTGTACATAACATTAAATACGATTACTTACCTTGCTAACCAGCATATCGTCTGCCTCGAAGTGACGTCCAAACATTTTGGGTGATTCACCGGGAATCGGTTCTATTTTAATGCAAATCTCCTGACCTTTGCGGGCGAATTCGATATTCTTGTGATTCGATTCAATTGAGGTGACTATGCCAATGTCCACAAACTGCAAAGTAAACGAAAATAGATATGGAAATCGATATATAGAAATAGTTATACAAGCTGACCAAATTTAGCTAGTAAATAAAAAATGCAAATAAAATAAAAATAAATGTGTTAAAATAGAAGAATGAAAACTGCGACTTTGGTGTGTTATCAACACACATCTGGCGCAAGTCTTGACTGTGTGTGTGAGTGTGTGTGGCAACGGATCACTTCCTTAACATTGCCAGTGCTGATAAACGAGCTTGTGGGTGTTTTGGCTAAATGGGTGCTTACAACGGGGTTAGATAACGCCCCCAAAGCAACAAACAGTAAAACTAGGCGGCGAGTCGCACACACACCCACACACACTCGCACACACACACACCACACACACACACACTACACTCTTTCTCTATCGCTGGGCAAAGTCATTGAACCAAATTGTAATATGTTTGTTGCCGTAACTCGTTTGCACTCGCGCAACAACAAATTAAACACAGGAAACTGTCGCCAAGCCAACGCCAGCTGCGCTGTCGGCGTCAACGTCAACGTTTCCTGTGGGCGCCCCAATGGCGGCCACGTCGTCGCTGTCGCTGCTGCAGCCGCTGCCGCTGCCTCTGCCGCTGCTGCCTCTGCGTTCGTTCGTATTTCATTCAAACCAAATAAATTATTGAAATTTTTTTCCGCTTTTTTTATTTCTCTTTTTTTGGCTTGTTGCTATCGGTGCAAATAGCTACAACACATTTACATACATAGGGAGACACACACACACACATACACATAGAGAGAGACTGGGGTGCGTGGTGGGCGGGGCTAGAGGGGCGCATTTGTCACCATTTCCTGTCGTTGATTACTCATACGCTCCGTTTTCAGTTTTCAGTTTTTGGTCGTCGCATTTTTCATTAAATGTGTTAATTTATTGCCATTTCCCCACACACACAAACACACACACACACACACTGAAGCATTTTCTTGTAGAGTGTGAAAAACTGTCGAAGGTTTTTAAATGTTTATAGCGTTTTCGACTTGATCCATTTTGTTGAATGAACTACTACTACATGTAGTTTGATTATTACTTAAACTGCTGTGTGTGTTTGAGTGTGTGTGTGTGTGTGTGTGTGTGTGTGTGCATCAGCGTTTATCTAAAAATATGATTTATACATTTTCTACAGACCGGATGTCGTCTATTTTCATACAAGAACAACAACAACAACAACAAATTGGACATGAGGCGCTGTCAGCTTTTTTTATGTTTGCGCAAATTCAGAATTTATTAAACAATTTGTGAGACGCACTGGAAATTGCCTGTAACTTGTGACTTAAAGATACTTTTGGCAACAGTTGTAATGGCTAATTTTAGCAGGTTTTTCTAGCTTTTTTGTTGGACTTTCCTTAAAGTTTTCGAATTGTTTAATAACTAAATTGTTTGTGCTTAAATTTGTGAATTTGTTTGAGTAGTTTCTGTGCTTGATCAAAAAACTGTCTTTTTACTAGCTACTTTGCTGCTAAATACTACTATAATTAGTAAACTACTCTATCTGTTATTTCTTTGCTTTTCCCCGCTGTTTTCTCCGTCTCTTTCATATGCTAACCCCTCTCTCTTTCACACTCTCGGCGTCTTTGTTTCATTCTTTATCATGTTGTGCTTTGTCTTTGAAGCTTAAACTGCAGTTGTCAGCAGGAAACACTAAATTAGCTGCCGGCTGAGAGAATTACGGCATTTCGACACACAAACATATATACTTGTATATATAAATACATATATATATTTATATATATATATATATATATATAGAATATATCTGTTGGTGTGTTTGCCAGGCAAATCAGAGTGCCAAAATTTGCGACATCCGTCGAGAACTACGCAAACAACAACAGCAACAAGAACAAGCACAGCTATAGATACAGATACATTTTTATGAAACACGCTTAGTTTTTAGCTTTAATCGCATCGCAGACAAACTTTGCCAACGTCATCAAGAACCACAGCAGAAGACGTGGAAGAAGTGGAAGAAATCTTCGTTGAAATCTTCGCTGCTCTGAGAAAACTGCGCAGCTGCCAAGCGTCAAACAGAAGCCAAAAAAAAGTAAACTAAAAAAAACAGCTAAAAGTTCTTCTCGACTCTTCAATTATTCAATGACTTTGGACATTTATTGTTTACTGTAGCTTTTCTATGCATTTCAAATGAATTCGAGACTCTGGCATAAACAACAACAAACAAATCAACAAAAGATACAGCAACAACAACAAGAAGCTGTTAAGAAAGCTGCCTACGTCATATAGTACGAGTGTTTACTGTATCTGGGTTTAGGGCGTCGCACACTTGGCGTTAATTCGAGTGTTTGGCCCAAAGCCCACGTGAAACAGACTTTCGTTTACTTAACCAGCAAATGGCCAGCAAACACAGCCCATTTTCCAACTGTAGCTCTAGTCAGCCTAATTAGAGTGAGCTTAAGATACATTTGTATCTGAGCTAGTGGAAATGCAGGGAAGATACGTTTGTATCTTAGCTAGTGGCAATGCAGAGAAGATACCATGTAATAAGCTGATTAAAAATGTCTAAAAAGCTATAAGAGCTTAAGATACATTTGTACTTAGAACTAAAACAGCTACAAAGGAGATTCATTCGAAATCAGAGCTGGAAAAGCTACAAAAAAGATACATCTGAACTTATATATAAAATAGGTAAGCATAAGATACATTTGTACTCAGAACTAAAGCTACAAAAAGATACATTTCAACTCATAGATGAAACAGTGAAGCAAAAGATACATTTGAACTTGGAAACAAAACAGTTACAAGAAAGATACACTTGTATTTCAGCTCGTAAAAAGCATCAAAAAAGATACATTTGTATCTCAACAACTATCGTAGCTTTATTCAGCTTTAGTTCAAACAATTTTGGTATCATTAGTTGTCAGATTACAGAACCCAAATGAGCTGCAGCTACCACTATGCTCAATTGCAGCCACAGCTCGATTTGAGCGGCTGTCGACAGTGTTAACAATGGCCACAAACACCTTTGAAATGAGCCACGTTGTCAGCTCAGCAGCCCAGCAGCTAACAGCCAGATGTCTAGTCATGCTCATTGGCATCTGTGAAGACGCTGTGCATGCAGCGAAAACGCCCACAAAGTCAGACTACATAAACAGCAGTGAGAAAGATACAAAGATACATAGTAGATGTGTGTGAGTGTGGAACAAGCTCGTGGGTGGGGACAGCACAAAGGTCTATCTTTCACTCGCTCACAGGAAGTCAGTGGGATTCAAATTGAAGTATCAACTCAGGTGGGTGCTGCAAACAGACAGCGGTGGCCAGAACAACAACAGCAACGACAACACCTCTTCATTGATAACAACTCTATGATAAACACACACTTTTGTTTATAAGGTCTCCTTTTGGAGGCACTTATAGATACATTTATCAGGCATCCAGGTGCAAAACAATAATGAATGAAAAATACACATAACGCAATAAGTGCTCCTCACTTTAACTCACCTCCATAATTGATAAGAATCAACTGCAAATGTTTGATAAGAACTAAATAAAAATACACACACAACAACAACAAAAAAGCCCAATTGCAATCCCTCTATTTTGATTGACCGACAAAAACTGAATGACTGATTGAGCAACTTTGGAACGTGATTAAGCCGAATTCTAAAATTGTTCAAGGTGAATGAGTTTGGCATTAGTTCAATGCCTTTTAGCTGTCACTGTAGTTCAAGGTGCTTTTTAAGCAGTCTGTCAAATGTTAAGTTAGATTTCAAGTTTTTGTAGATACGTTTTTAGGTTTGAATGACTGGTGCATTAAGTATTTTAAGGACTTTTCGGGTAGTCTAAAAGGTATTACAGTTGTAATTACAATTGAAACTATGAAAATATCTTTTCATTTGCTCTTCACTTTCGTGTTCTATTCTAAATCTCAAGTTGCACATGCTTAACTCGTAATCGTAATCATTTAGCGTCCAAGTCCAACACTTTGTATCTTTATGACGCATGCAAGTCGTCTTCTAATTAGCCACATGACAACCCACGAACAGTGACCAACAAACGACAAAATCGACCAAACTCACCAGACAGACTGTCAGCCCTTTTTGGTTTATTGTTCTACTTTGAGCAAGACGCGTGGGCGTCGGGCGTCAGCCATTGACGACGTAGTCAATTTCTAGAGTACAAGCAGATACACACATACATTTATAGTTGAATTTATTTCTTAATTATACCCGTTAATGGTTTAGTAAGGGTATGAAGTAAACGTTGCAGTGTTTGTAGTGGGGAGAAGGAGAAGTGGTAAATCTTGTCTAAAGTAAACCTATATGTAAATCAAAAGATTCAGAACATCTGTAAGCGTAGTGAAAGCTCTACTCGGGCGCAGCTCCCTTAGCCGGACAGCTCTCCTAGCCACAGCTCTCTCCATGATTATCATACAAAATCCGTTCTCTAAGGCGGACATCTCCCTTGGGCGGATAACAATACAGAAACCATGGCTGTTCGGCCAAGGAATCTTTCACTGTATAAGGCTTAAGGATATAGGTTCGTTTAAACCGCACCCTTTTAAACACACCTTTAAACGCCCTTCCAAGCTATGACCAAGTTTCCAGAACATGGCAAAACACCCGCTATACTAGTCAGGCTATTACCTAGTCAAAGCTGTAGCTGCTTGAAAAGCTTAACCCACGTACAACGCCTAAAACTATGCTACAGTTTTTACACGCTCTACAAAGCATAACTTGGGAACGGGTATACCCTAGTCAAGCAGCCACTACAGCTCTCACTTATTCTTTTTATTATTATATCGCTCAAATTCTACGGGATTGCAGAATGCCAGACACGTACGCCTGCGACCCGTGCGAGTTGCCCGCCTCATCAGCTCCCGCTTACGATTAACAAACGTCAATTAAGTATATTTATTTTGGGAGCGCGTGTAACCAAAAACACACACAAGAGAGACAGGGAGAGAGAGAGAGGGGAGTGAGTGAAAGAGAAACAGCAAGCGTATTAAATGCACACAGAGAAATGCTTTGCTCCAACAAATACGAATACGAATACGACTACGTATTTATGCGATTTTCCGCCTTTTGTGCAAATTCAGCATATCCGGCCAAGAAACTGAAATGCGACGACGACGACGACGGCGACCAACTGACCAGGCGACCCAACGTCAGACGACGGCGACGTCAATTCCAAGCCACAAAATGAAACAAAAGAAAAAGATACAAATGTATCTGTGTGTGAGTATGGCGAGTAATTTGCTAATTACGCTAATTTCTTTTGTTGTTGCTCTTCATTTTCATAGTAAACGACATGCGGACAGACCAAGCTATAAGTATATATATGTATTTGCAGACACAGATACAGCGACATAGCAGCTATAGATACAAATACAGATACAGATACTGAGGAAGAGACAGAGCGCAAAAAAAAGCGCGTATCTAAGCGGATTTTATTATCTTATCGCGAGCCTGAATGACTTTCAGTCTCAGTACGAGTGTGTGTGTGTTTGTTGTGCGTGTGTGTGTGTGTGCTTTTTATGACTGTGCAAACTACACTCGAAACATGAAGCGCTCTAGGCGATCGCCTAGCCAAACACAACAGGAAATAAGCATTTTTATGAATGAAACGACGGCGAGCGAGATACAGATACACAAGCACACACAGATACAGATAGAAATACAGCTGCAGATACGGCTATATGTAGATCCACTTACAGTTACGTGCAAAATGTTTAGCTTAAGTGAAAAATCCAAAAATCATGTTTTTATCCATGTATATAAATATATTTATATCCATGTGTTTGTTTGCTTGCCTGAATTGTATCTAGTATCTATATACGATGTGTGAATCTATTTCAAAACTTGTTTTTATAGTTTTCTATTAGCGTAGATTTCATTCATGGGGCTCTTTTGGGCTCTCGGTTATTGCTTTTGCTTTTGCTATTTGATTTTTATGGTCTGTTTGCTCCATTTTACATTATACGCTTTTATTATTTTATATGCAAGATACACACATAGCTACAGATACATGTATATATCTATAGTTGTACACATATAAATATTTTAGTTACTTCTTGTTGTTGTTTTTCCACCCACGCAAGTTTCGTGCCTGAAAAGACACACATTTAGTCTGTGATAAGCACACCCACACACACACACACACTACACTACCATCGTGCTTCGAGTCAACGCACCATTCACAACTTTGCACTCATAAAATTTCCTTTTACTTCCGGCTAGAAACGCACACCTGCAATTTTGTTCAAGAACTTCCTCAAGTTCCTTAACTTTTTTCTACTCTTTCTTACTGTCGTTCATTCACTTCCGACTTGCCTGCACTGCCACGCCCTGCTGCCTTGATAGGCGTTTAGTCGACGTCGGCAAACACACTCCCTTACACACACACACACACACACACACTCACCACACACTCACCACACACACGCCTTCCTCAAGTGCTTGCTTAAATTTGGAGCGGTTACCTCATTTTCCTATCTTTCATTCACATTCCCATTTACTCATTCATTCATGCCGTCCATTTCATTCATTCATTCAGTCTTTCTTTCGTCTACGTGCGGAAGCATTCACATCCGTTCTGCCGCTGCCTCAGTCGCTGCTTCCGTTCTGCTGCTGCTTTCTGTGCCGCTGCCGCTGTTTTCGCTGCATCAAATTGCAGCCCGCATCTGCCGCTGCTGTTGTTCTTTCCCCTCCTCCTCCTCCTCCACCTTCTCCTTTTCTCTTCCCTTTTTGCCATTCAATGAAATCCGCTTCCGCATTTGCTTTTCAGCTGCAACTTCTTTTCCACTTAATTACTTCTTCCGATTCTTAGCGCTGTTTCTACCACCTTTTGATTGTTTGTTGCTGTTGCTGTTGTTGTTGTCATTGTCGCTTCCATTGTTATCGTACTGCTTAAAAAATGCTCCTTTGTCACACACGTTTTGAATTCTTAACAATTCCAACAGCAAATACGAGTATTACGCAGTTGCCCATGGACAAGAATTAAACGGAGTGAAGACGCAATCCGATACCCTTTCCATTGATTTTTACTGGGAATTTATTACTTTAAATAAATACGATCGGAACACCCTGTATTTTAGTTTATTAAATTTAAAATAATTTTTTATTGATTATTTTATTTAAATTTTAGAGTGAAATTAAATGCTATTTTCACCCATTTATTCAACTTTCGCCAAATGTAAATGCCCCTAGAAAGGTTCTTTATTCGCTCGAAACACCCTGTATTTTAGTTTATTAAATTTAAAATAATTATTAATTTACTTTTTCATTAAAATTCAGAATAAAATAAAATGCTTACTTCACCTACTTTTCTAATTATTCGTAATTTACATTAAGTCCCCCTAGAATTCTTCTTTATTCCCTATAAAAACACCCTGTATTTTAGTTTATTAAATTTAAAACAATTTTTAATTAACTATTTCATTTAAATTCAGAGTTAAATCTAATGCTCTTTTCACCTACTTTTCCAATTAATCATAAATTACATTAAACTTAATGTTAACTACTTACGCCCAATGTAAATCCCCCTAGAATTCTGCTTTATACCCTAAAAAAAAAACCTCTTTATGTCTACAACTTAATTCCCTTTGTTTTTATGGCTGTTTTCCCCACGATAAGACTTGCATAACTGTAAGCCAACTTGTTATTTTGCACAATAAAGTTGTTTAAATAGCAGTTATATCATTTTGCAGACGGCAAAACGGCAAACGGAAGTCATACGCCCATGTGGTCTTAGCAATTCAGGGAACCGTATCAAAATCTTTGCTTTGAATGCGTCGGCACATACGTTAAGTACTCCAGATACCCTGTAAAGAGGGGGTATGCCCTTGCGAAACTGGAGGGGGAAAACGAAGAGCGAAGAAGCAGGGAAAAGTGCTACTACACAACGACCGTTTCGTAGGTAATCAAACCAAGGCCCGCCGGCATTTAATTAACAAAAAGTTAAAAAAAAAAAAAATTGAAAGAAACAAAACAAAAACTGGGGGAAAAAAACCGGCAGCAAACTGAAAAAGCTTTCATTTCCGGTCGAACAACACTTGTGCATATAGAGTGCTCGTGGTCGTAGCCGATATCAGACTCGACTCGAGGCATGAATGAAATTATTAAAAGATATCGATCGCCTCTGTGCGATCTTGCAACCGAAAAGATACAAAAAAGAAACAACAACAACAACAAACTGTTACAAGTGGCAAGTTGCAAGGAGCTTGCTCAACGGGTAGCAGACAGATACAGCTACAGATACAAGATACAAGACAGCTTCATGTCTGAATTAACAAAACTTTGCTTTCTTTGCTTTTGGTTGCCATTTTTTGTAGGCATTTCAAAGAAGTCAACCAGACTAGGCACTCACTATGCATATGCCTACATATCTTGGATATAAATTACTTACACACACACACACATACACACAGATATACACAAGTTGGTTGCATATATATCAAGTGATTGTCGGATTTGGCGCTGAGTAACGCCTCCGACTTCCGTTCGCTGTTTAGCTCGGTTTTTAAATGCAGCGAGCGTAGAAAACACACAACATTAAAGATACACCTCGGGTGTCGCTGCTTAGATACCCTTGCCAGATACTACAAATATATATAGTGTATACTCTTTTACGGGCCACGCTGCATTAAAAGATACAATTTCGGTTTAGCTGAGTTTCGTTTTAAGCATCTAGTCTAGTCATCTAGTCTATCAATACCCTTAGATACTTAGATACCCATGCCAGATACTACAAATATATAGTGTACAATCTTTTATGGACCACGCTGCACTAAAAGATACAATTTCGGTATAGCTGAGTTTCGTTTTAAGCACATTTCAAGGTAAAGAATGCAGTCTAGGTACAAAAGTTGACTCCAAAAACTAAAAAGAAAGAATTCACACTTCCTAAAGTTTACTTAAACAATCTATAAAATCTTTACCTTTACCTTTAATTGAATACATAAATAATTGTTGACTGGTATCAATATCTTGACCACATGACCAACGTAAAATGTTGAAAGTTACCCTCATTAGTCTCAGGGTCTCGTCAGGGCAACTGTTGTCACTGCTCAAATTACATTACACACTTTGACACTATCTGGGGTCTCTGCCCCAAAATGTGAACCTCAATTGACCCAAGGGTTAAGGGTTGAAGAAGCACGCGCAAATTCACAAACTGTAAGCGGAGCTGAACAACAATTGATTGATCGCCAAGAACAGAGTAAGGAGGAAAAGGAAAAGGAAGTGGTTTTTGGTCAAATTGTGAATGTATGAGAACGGAAGTTTTTGTTTTTGGTATACAAAGCAAACCAAACAATTATTGCGGCGTCGCTGAAACAAAGGGCCAAGAAAAGAGCGGACACAAGTGGTTAAGTCGCTGTCATTACAGATTTAATTATATAATTAATAAAGGCAATCAATGGTGGGGCAAGGCCTCGATCCGACATTGGACCCCATACCCAGTATATACTCCCCTCTCTCTTCCTTTCGCTCTATGTCTGACCATCTGGCCATCTGGCACAAAGGCAACAGTAACCGATCGACAGACACGCAAACACGCGGCAAACGCTCCAAAGGAAGTTGGTCCCCTTTATTCCAGGTCCAACTTCAGATCCAACTTCAACTCCAAGTCAAAATCAACGGAAATCGCGAGGCAAAGGAAAAAATAATAATACAAAAAAGCAGAAGAACTAAAGCTAAAGAAAAAAACGAAACAACATTGGCGACAAGCTCTACACTGAGCGCATTTTTCGCCGAACTAAAGTAGTGCTGATTGGGGGCTCACATATGTTTTGCCAGCCAACAGTATGTATAGACTATGACGACTTGGTTAATGAGCTATCAGATAGGTGGAGAGGGATGGAAAAATGTGGGAAAAAGGATAGAGAAGGTGTGTGAGATCATCCTTTTTAAAGTAAGTAGTCGAATGTATATTTTTTTTTAATCTGGTATATATTTTATATTTATTTCATTAAAGGTTTTGGTACTTAGCTATACCCAACTTTATTCAAAAAGTACACTAAAGAGGATCCATCATTTAGAATAATCTGTTTAAACTATATTCTTATGAAAAATATCGGTGCTAATCAAAGATTTCACTTCATACATATCTTCTGCAACCTCCCTAACCTACGTTCTATGTTCCGTAGAGACCTTAACCGCAAAAGAACTTAACAATTTCAAAGTGAAGGGTATTCACTCCAGAGGATTCTTCATATAGAATAATCTTTTTAAACTATATTCTTAAACTACTATCTATATATATTTCCTAGAGAAACAATCCACAAAAGAACTCAACTATTTCAAAGTGAAGGGCATTTGCACCACAGCCAAGCAGAACTTAAAAATCTGTATTAATATACTTTAGAAAGAGTGGCACAAGATATATACACATATATATATCTGTGTATATATAACAAAAAAAGGAGGAAAATGTTAAAAAGAATGACGATGAATGACGGGAAGCGCACAGCTTAGCAGCGCTCTGCTGGATAATTGAGGAAGTTATAATTGCCAATGAAGCCAGCTCGCCGGACAGACTCAAAGGACGGACGGACGACAGACGGGGTGGACAGACAGACAGACTGAACGGGGGACCAAACGATCGACTCTTCTCCCTGCTTTTGGCTTGGCAAAAGTCAAGCGCAGAGTACGAGATACGAACCCTTTGGTTAAAGATACATTCTGTTTGTTGTTGCCAGTAGCCAACTGAAGTTGTCGTCGTTGTTCTGCTGCGTTCTTTTTTTCTTCTTTTAAATGTGGAAAAGGAGGAAACAGTTATTGTTGTGTTGTTGCCGTCGCTGGTGACGACGGGAAACAGGACATGTCTGAGCATAAATTGATGCGAGCGCAATCCGAAGCGGAAGGACAAATAATTGCGCCTCGGCACAATCAAAATTCATTGCATTTTGCAACAGGATATGAACGAAATGGGCAAAGGAAATGCAAAAACACATTCCAAATTCTGGTATTTTAGCAAAACACACGCATAAACTTATACATCCTTTGTTTAGACAGTCTTTAGCGCAATTGTATCTCGAGCGCATTGACAAATAAACAATAAAAACTAAGAACGAGATGTGATCGACTGTTAAATGCGCAGTAAGCCGGTAGCTTTATAGAGCCCTGCCACAAATATATAAGCTCATAGTGCCCTTCTAAGTGCTGGGCTACAAAGAACCGAGTGTAGCAGACACAACACGCACCTGTGTCAACAATGAAAGCCTCGAGAAAGAAGCTACAAAACTAAACACACAGAATTCCAGCGCCAGAATGACGCAGTTTATAAAGATGGGACCGTACACGGGCCCTTCAAAACACACGCACACACACACACTCTCTCACTTTGTATCTAGATACTTGACACGCTTTTGAAGTGCCCAGCGAGACAAGGATTTTCATTGTGCATTCGCACAAGTCGCAATAGTTCGACAGATACCCTGTCCACGTATAGATGGATCTACAATGCTTGTTCATTCAATGAACCTTTTGTGTTACTCGCTCTCTCCGAGTCGCAGAAATAGTTAAATATTTGCACTCACCTCTTTGCTGGGCACACAGATCGGAGTTCCCACTTTGACTATGCCATTCTCCACCATAATGCCCATAACGATTGGATCGCGACTGTTGAATATGAATTGTGGCAGTATCTGTGAATGGCAAACAAAGAAACATTGGATCAAATTTATTATTTATAGACTATAAGAGCAGGAAACTATGCAAAGATGATAAGAAAAGTTTAGAAGTTTATAATATCTTACTTTGTATTGTATCTATAAAGTTTAGAAATCGACTGCTCATGCAATTATAAAACCAACTTAGTAAATGATACAAAGATTCAACGACCATTTCTTTATTAGTATCTATAATTGCTAATCTTAAAGATACTTATGTTTTCTACTTCTTTCCAACTAGTTCAAACACTTATCTTGCACAAATTAGCTTTATATCTGTAGCCGTATCTGTATCTGTAGTTTGAGTGGTTTGAGATGATTTTAAATTGTTACAGTGCCTGCAGCAGAAACTAGTTTAGGTAACTCTATAGAGGGAACAAAAAAAGTGGCACAGAGAACACAGACTTCAAGTGGAGATATATAGTATGTGTTGCAACGGATGAGGCAAGTTAATAACTTAACTAAACAACGTCATTGTTAAGGCAGCAAACTAGCCAGAAACTAGCCAGGAAAGCAAAGCCAGAGCCAAAGCCAAAGCCAACGTGCCACACCGCAATTGACGTTGCAACCGTGTGGCATGAACAGCTGTGTACTATGTGTCCAATTAACAGCACAGTGGGAGCTAAAACTAGTCTCCAGACTCTATAGACTCTGTAGACTGAGGTCTAGAGGGTCGACTGTGACTATAACCTAATGATTACCTATAAATCAAATACGGTCTGCCTTTAACATTATTTGAGCAGGAAGTGTGGACGTGATGCAAGCGTCTTGGACAAGCTTTAATCGCTCGTTCGTTCGACTGGCGTTTAGATTGGCCAGCACGCATCATTAGCCCCGCTAAGAGAAAGAAAAGGAAGGGGAGGGGGAGCGGTAAAGGGGACGCTAGGGAGCTAGGGGGCAGCGGGTTAGGGCAAACGTGTCTCAGCTGGAGATCAAGAGCCAGAAATCCAGTTGATTGCATTTTACACCTGTAGCTTTTGGAATAATTACGTTTCGATCGCAGTTACAAACAGGCCAAAAAGCTACACTCAAACAAACAACTAAGCTACAATTAAGTCAAAATTACTGAAAGCAGACTTATACATAGTTAGGCTACATATTATTGACTTGGTTATAATTATTAACTACTATTTTCTGGCTAGAAACACAAATTCATGCTTAAAGTTATAAAATTGTAGTATTTTCTCAACACTCTAGGATTTTTAACAGTGTAATTTATATAAAATTGTGTCTTGTATCATACAGACACTTTTAAAATTTACTTTACTTATATACAATTTAGTACATAAGCTAGATTTGTACATACCTGTTTATAATTTTATATATAATTTTGTTTATAAGCTAGTTTTTTACTTACCTTTAGTTTGCACGGGAACACGGCTATCGAGCGGAATTCTTCGCGTTTCTTCTGCTTCAATTCTTCACGGTAGGAGGTGAACTTGTCAAACAGATGATAGATAATGTCCGCCTGGAAGATTTTAACACCCAAAGAATCGGCCATTTCCTGCGCCTCTTTCTCGATTTTCACATCAAACGCCAAGATTGTTGCATATCTGACGGCGTCGCAAGAGCAGGCAATTAAAGAAAGATAAAGAGGAGAGAGGGGAAAAGAAAGGGGAGAGAGTTTGGATTAGTAAACACGCCAAGCCAATTGGCTGCAATTAAAAGTATCTAACAGTTATTAAGATAGACAATAATAATAATAATAATCATTAACTTGATCGTATTGACTAATGATCAGGTAACCAGGAAGTCTATAATAATTGTGATAACGACAAACATTCTCAGCTTTCTGCTGATCTTGGGGCTATACACTTGTTGTGCAGTGGACAGGAAACAGTTGGTATTAAAGCGATGTACGTGCGATCGACGCGACGCGTCAAGCTGGCGACAGGAAGCGAAGACCCTACAAATCGGGAGATATTCAACACATTTGGAGCTGAATTGCCAATGAAAACTAAGCTCAATTAAAATAAAATTTATAAATAGAATAAATATTTCACAGATCGTTTGGCAAGCGAGGGAAAAGTTAAATAAAAAGCCACTTAAATTTATTGGCCAAAAAGAAAAGGAAGACACAAAGTTTCCTTACTAAATCCAAAGGCCTAGCTCCACTCCTCCACTCGGTGGGTGGGTAAATATATCCGATATTAGTTAAGAGTGTAAAAATGTGCATAAAAGACAGTTAAAGATTTTATTATGCTGCTTTGTGGAGATAAATGTGAACAACGGACGTTTCAAGTCTTTAAGCATAGTGGCACTTAAAACAAAATTTCATGATCACCTGCAGCGTAAAAAGCAAAATTTTATGGTTTAAAAATTCCGCGCGCGTAAGAATCATCAATAAATAAACGGCAACACATAGTAAAAAATGTAATATTGAGTTTATGGCCTGACAGTCGTCGAACGCGAGTGTATCTGCCAGATACGGCACGAGCGGAAAAGGGAAAAGAGGTGAAAAGGGGGGAGAAAGAGTGCTTTAAAAGCATACATATATAACTCAAATGGCTGCGCATGCGCAAGGGCCGGAAATGTTTGGCAGCGGAAACGCCACGTCTATTACATGGGCGTAGATACTCAAACTCGTATGCAGATACAAATGTATCTGAAAGCCGCACATTTCTATTTCACTGTTTTCGCTGTTGTTGCAGTAATTTGAGCGCTCAGACGCGGCGTACACAAATGTGTGGGCCGTTGTATGAACGAATTGTAAATGTATCTTGTATCTGCATCAACATCTGCATGTGTATCTGTATCTGTATCTGCAGTTGCTTTGTTGCTGCCAAGCAGAGCACGAAAATAGTTGCAATTGGAAACTTGTCATTATGGCAAACACACACAGCGAAGGGAAGTGAAAGAGAGGGGGAGAAAGAGTGGGAGACGGAGGGAGCTAGAGGTGTTGGCAATTTGGCATTACATTTCCAACACTTAACGGTTCAGGCAAAATTTATTTATATAAAAAAAATGGACTCTAATGAGATAAAGCCGCCGTCGCAGCAAATATTTAAAGAAGTATAACAATAAATCATGAGGATCGCTGAGCCTGACTGGAAAGTGTATTCTCTGATTGCCGCTAAATGAATCACTTAACCCAGCCAACACAACAACAACAACTCCAGATCTCTTTTTACAGTCGGCTTTATCACACCTTCTTCAAAGAGCCGCTTCATTCTCCAATAAGTCTTTTGTTCTCCGGCTTGGAATCTCCATTCTATTTGAACAGCACTAATAAACTTAAGCTGCAATAAAATTGAAATGTTCTCGAGCATCGAGAGACGACTTCACAAGTCTTTAATGTTTCAAGTCCCAGCGATTACAATGTTGTACAGTCGTACATATGTGATTTGCCTCTAAATGGATGCTTTAGTTATAAAAGTGCTGCCGATTATGATCTTAAATGGAGTTGCGAGTCGTTTGGGTTCACTCCATAAACTTTAAGCATATTTGCACACCTTACAATACCTCTGAGATCATTAAGGTTGATGGGATGTACGCAAAGTCAGTATACTATATATGGACGGTAAAGAAAGTATCTAAAGAAATAACGCACATTTTTCGCTGTTTATATTGAGATCTTAACACTAAGTGTATGTTTTAAATACTCTTCAATCATATGCTTTGTAATCCATATATTAACTGAACTTAAAAGTGTTTAAGTTTATTAATTTGTGTATAATTTACTTACTGTGCTTCGTGTTCCAGCATAGTTGAAGCCTTCATGACATCACGTTTAACCACAGGACCGATGCGAATGGCAGAATACTAAAAGAGGTAATAGATACGGAAAGATAAGTTTTCAACTAAACTGGCCTAATAATATACCAGTAAATGAAATCGGAAGTTTATTGTTGATGGCCAATTGTGGGGGATTACAATAGAGCGATGCGTAAAATAGCACAATAATGAATGTAATTGTAATTGTAGAGCGGACAAACAATCGCAATCAGTAACGTAATTACAATCACGAGAATCAGAGACGATTGCATGCTAGAAAAAAATGGCAAACGGAAGTGAATGGCAAAAACTGACAAAATTATTTGCATGGCAACCAAAAAGAATCCCATAATTTTAACTCTTTTCACCAAAAAATAAAACCAACTTTCTTTAAAGGCGATTTCAAAGCTAATTAAGCAAAGAAAACGAGCGTACAGAAGGGTTCAAAGGTCAAACTGTTAACCCGACACCTTGCCAATGACGTCAGCACACGTCGGGCGCAAAAGGAGGTCACAAAAAGGGCGTAGACGGCAAGGCATGAAATTAGAATTAAATCCAAGAAACGGTCAACTCAATTCAAACCAAACCAATCCGTTCGTCAGTTCGTGTCATTTGAAAAATTCAACTCGAAAGAAAAAATAGCTGCTTAATTTTCACAGCTTTTCAGCACAGCACGTTCCGCCAACTTCCGTTCTTGCATGCACAAATACATATACACATATTTATATACATATATACATGTATCTATGTAAGTGTCTATTATCTTCTTTTTGGGCTAACTTCCTTTTGCTGTTTGATTTCATTAAAAATGCGGTCGCAACGTGTTTATGAATGAAAATTAAGCAATAAGCTCTTCAAACTGTCATTGTTTGTGTGTGTGTGTTCGGGTGTTTGTGTGCATTTGTGTGTGTGTGTATGATGCAGGAAGAATTACTTCCGCTGTTGTTGTTTTTCTCTTTTTCATTTATACGTTTAAACATTTACTCATTCATTCATTTACTCATTCACTCGCTGGCCTGTTCACTCATTCAATCTCTTTTTGCTTTGTTTCTTTTGCATACCCTTTACAGTGGGTAGAAGGCAATTTTCATGCGTTATGAGTTCATGTTAGTTTAAATTTATATTAGAAAAGATTTTTTATAAACATAAATTTAAGAAATAAATTAATATAGTCTTTATTTCCAACTAATTAATATCTATGAGCTATGTTAGTTTATAGGCGATTTCAGTAGTTTTTTTCGTTAAATAAATTAATAACTTTGTTTTTTTTACTGACCCGAAAATATAAAATTTAATTTATTATTAAGCACTTATTGACTGCATTTAAGCTTCATTGGTTTTGTCTAGTATTTATTTTTAAATTTTACCACTAAGCTTTTATATCCACCCCAAAATAAACGGTATTTCGCTGTCGCCACTACTCGGTTAGTTTGGTGGCATTTTTATAAAGCTGTTGTTATTTTGTGTTCTTGGCAACAAACTGCGTCGCATTAATGAAAACGTTGGCATTGTCTGCTTCTTTGCTCACTTCCTTCCTTTCTTTCTTTTAGCGTAGAGATGTACACACACACACACACACGCAGTAGTAGTTGTAGTTGTGTTTGTAGTGTACACCGCAAAACATGAGAAAAAGCGCACAAAATTAAATTCATTCATTAAAATCAGAAATACAACCTCGTCGTTTCAAAGCGTAGCAGATAAAGCGAAGAGCAGAGAAGAGAAACGAGAGGTAAGGAGCGAGAGAGAGAAAGAGAGAGAGAGAGAGAGAGCGCCAGCTAGAGGGTTGCTCCATTCGAACTAACTTTCCAGCTGCTTTTGCTGCTATTTATGAATGAAACCTCAAGTTAAAAGCTTTACGCTGCCGTCGCCGACGTCATCGCTCGTTTTTCCACCTTTACCAATTTTCGTGCGCTTGTCAACGCCAACTGTTTTATGTCTTCCACGAAGCAAAGGTTTTTCACGCGTAATATCTCTTTCGGATGACGTTGCAAATTGCGTACGCAATAATTTTTGTTGCAATTATTAGAATTTACTAGAAACACCAATTATGATTGGTGCTGCTCCATCATCTACCTCTTCTTCAAGCCTTCTTTATTCTTTGGTTTGCTGCTTCTGCCGCTACTTGGTTTTCCCCTCGGATTTTTCATTTGTCTGTGGGCGTTACGCGTTTCCATAACATTATATTCGCATATTTGCATGCAACTGCGTCTCGATTACAAATTGTTGTTCGCGATGTGTGTGTGTGTGCGGTGTGTGTGCTTGCGAAACCTCTCTGTGTTGACTTTTAATTAAAATGCATAGGGGAATCAAATTACCCACACATCCATAATAGTATGTACACACGCACACACTCATGTGTGTGTGTAGATCTAGCCAAGCTACCTCTAACAAACTGACACTCAATGACGTCGTTGCCTGCGGCAGAGCCCCACAATTATGGCAAAAGCCACCGCAACAAAAAACCTACAACAACTACAACAATGGAGTAACAACTACAATGCTTAGAAATAGGCGAATGCTGCATAATTACATTTACAGCCCAAATACCTGCATTAAACAAAACATACTCCAAAAGGTAGACACTCCATGTTGCATACATTTTTTCATACACTTTTGAAGAGTACTAAGGCTACTCAGGGACATTTGTCATCGTTTACAGTTCAAATTTACGGTAAAATTTGGTCTGAGTGTTTATTTGAATCAATTTTAGTGTCAAGTTGGAATTAAAATTAATCTAGAAGATTATAAATCAAGACGTTCTCACCGAAATGGATCTCCTAAGCTTTTAAATCAGAACACATTTCATAAATGTCAAATATTAAACACTAAAATTTTAAAATAAGGTCTAAATATTTGATTAACATATGATTTTTTAATTCGGATCTCGATTACTCATATAATTATTAAGAAAAATCGAACTTAATTGAAGTATTTCATAATTTGTTTAAGAATTTCTTAGGTAACCCTAATGCTAACATTGATTTGGAACCAGAATCTCTTTGTAATTTTTTGTATATTCCAAAATTTCATTAGAGTAAAGGCGCATGACAATTTTTAAATACAATTCATTAATTCATTAATTCAGGGGTTAATTCAAGAATCTATATTTAATTATTTTTAGTTATTTATAATTTCTATGGTTAACAGCTTTCTTTGCTACAAACTTGTAACATTTACAACTACTTCCTCATTCCGTCTAATAGCAGAGTATTTGCAGTTCGTCTAAGGATCGTTTTAAGTCGTTGTTTTTGCTCAACTCGCTGTTGGGTTTTTCCTGCACAATTTTTCATTCATGAAAGACAAACGTCACGGACGGACGGGCAGACTCCGGGTTTCGTTCGAGCTTGTTACGTACACTTTTTTGTGCAATTTTGTTCATTCATAAAAGAAAGAGATACAAACGCAGAGACTCAAATTGTTACCATGAATGAAAAGCAGCAACAACAACTGCGTTGTTGCGGGTGTTGCCTATGTGGGTATGACCAAAAAAAAAAAAAAAATACCTACAGCAATGCCAAAAAGAAGCGGGTAATTGTGTAGACAAGTCGGCCAAGAGTTGTTGTATAAGCCAAGTGACTATGAGAGGTGCAATGGCATTTTATGAATGGCAGTAACGTCAGTCACTCAGTCATTCAGTCAGTCATGTTGGCCACGCTATATTTGGCCACCAGCCGACAACGAAATGTTAATGAAGTCGAAATTGCAGCCGAAACCAACGCGAGTTGCCAATTCTGCAGTTGGCAACAGCCAAACATTCAAACGGTTTTTCATTGCATAACGTGTTGCAACAAAAACTCTTGACTCTTTGGTGCCTCTATTCATGTTGTCGACTGTCTTCTGTTTTCAGTTTTGACTTTTCCGCCTGCGTTGAGTCTCATAAAAAATATGCAGGCAATACGAACACAACGGGCCATAAGTTTAGACCAAGTCGGTGGCGTAATGGGAAATGCAACTGCCCAAAAACCGATTTGTGGCAAGTTGCGTTCAATAGTGACACAAAAGCTCTGCTTGAATACACAGTTAATCAAGCAAATGATTGAATATACAAATTATATACACAGAGAGAAAAACTGTGATTTAATAAGAAGTCAAATAATTTAGAGCTGAATCTTTAAAAATCTTTTTAGAAAGTTAGTAAAAATTTGAGATCTTCCCATTATAGAAATTATCTAGAGATATTTCGTTCCGATTTGGTTTTTGGTTGTGAATTCATTTTGGGGATTGATATTTGTTAGCTGCCGAGCAAATTATACTGAGCGGCTGCTAATGAATTATGGTTATTTATATAAATATTATGGCTATTGCTTTTTTCTAAGTGAAAATTGTTAATCTTTTAGAGTGTGTGACGCACGCGCCTACGATCGCTAAACACATGGCCTCACTCTGAGTACAATGGATGAGAAGAGGAGGCGGAGGAGTGGTGAGAGGAGAGCGTGGTAGCAAGGGAGCACTGAGGGCAGACAGCAACAAGTGCAATTAATTTTTATGAATAGAAAGAGCGGCATTGATCTCCCTCTTCATCTGCTGTCGATACGTTCGCTCTGCCGCGGCGTGTTTAATTTATCGAAATGTGTAGCAAATGTTTATTTAATCAATAAAATGAATTACTGTGCGCTGTGTGCTTGCGAGTGTGTGTGTGTGTCTGTGTGTGTCTGTACAAACAAGCAACTTGTCTACCAAAATGAATGAAACAACAGATAGAATAACAGGAACAACAACAACAATAACTTTAAACGTCGCACAGTGGGACATGTGAGGGCAAAGCGTGGCGTAAATTACTAGCCCTTTAAATATATGTAAAATATAAAAATATATAAAGATTAATTATACACTGCTTACAATGCCTTAATTATCAGTTAATACCGAAGCTTTCTTTTCTTTTTAAAGCACACTGTTTTCCTATTCCCTTAGCAGTTTTCAGCACATTTCAATAGAAGTAGCTACACTGTGTTTCGTTGAAAGCTGCAATTAAAAGCAGCACAAGTGTCAAATAGAGAGACGGAAAAAGTGAAGAGAGAGAGAGGAAGCAAGAGAAAGACAGCGAGCGACAGTAAAGTATGTATTTGTAATTGATTTGTTTTCTATACAATTTATTGTCTGCTTGTTGCTCTTTTCGTTTTGTTGCTTCTCTTCCTTTTTGGAGACACTTCACTTAACGCTCAGTGTGTTATTGTTGTTGTTACTTTCCGTTATTGTGAATTCATTAAATGCGACGCGCGCTCAATGAAATGATGCATGAGGTGCACTGCTCAGAGAGCAGAAGAAAGATGGGAAGAGAGCAATAAGACACTTGCAAACAGTGAACAGTCCTCACAAGTAATTATGGCATCAATCAAATTGTATCAAGCAAAGACAGCAAGTCAAAGTAATGTAGAATTTTATCAAACATCTTTTTTAAAAAACTGAACAAGTTTTGAGTGATCGTTTTTGTGACAGCTTTATTATGCAATAACTCATATTGAAGGCAATTGGTTATGGTTCTAACACCAGCTGTTTGAAATAACTTAAAAATCAACAAAGTTATATCAATTTTTAAGTGCTGTTTAATTCACCCAAATTCAATTAAAGATAAGCAGAAAAAAAAAGGTTATAAAACTCATTAGACGTTCATCGAATTTTTTTATTTCAAGACCTTTTTTTGCATATTCTTTGAACACACTTCGTATATCTCCCTTTCTCCAAGACACCTATTTTATGGTTTAACACGATTTGGCGACGTGTCTGAAATCAATTTTGTTTTTCTTTTTTTGGCAGACAACAAAAATAACAATTTCCGGTCAGTTTGATCAGAGTCAATAAAAAAAAATTCGGAATCCCAGTTCATATTTCAGTGCGTGGGGGCTTCAAATAATTACGCGAACGCAACCAAAAAAAAGATACAGATACGTACATGGATATATATTGCCATAGTAACATAGTTTCGTGTTAGACTCAGAGTGCACAACTTTGACATGCCCTGTAAAGCTTTAAGCAGTTTCTCAAGCGTGTACTTGTTAGAGAGTGCATATTAAGTCTATCACACCTCACAGCCAGTTACTATTTGGCTTTAGTCTTGTGTTGGCGCTAGTTATTTACTTAATTTGGCTTAAACGAGGGCGGAACTTGTTATATAGCCGGCCGGTGACTGCCCACATTTTCCAATCGGCTCATGAATGAATGGCAATCAAGTGGATTCCGTCCGTCACTCCGTCCGTCCGTCCGTCTGTCTGTCTGTGTCTCTGTGCGACCGTCATTTTGTCAGAGCTTGGCGATAATCGATTTTTAAAAACATGACGGTGACAAATTTAGCAACTACTGCTAAGTAGTTAACTCTTAAGTATACGACTAGAAATATACTCTTTAAATGCAACTGAATTGATAAATTCTCTACTAGTTTCTGATTATCCACGCCTTATCTAACCTTCTCAAATGACTCTCATCTCATTTGTCAGCAGTCTCTTATTCATTCATTCTGTCAGTCATTCAGTTTGTTGGTCCCAAAAGTTGACAACTACAGCTGAGAGCGAGAGCGTGTAGAATTATGTAAGTATTAGCTAATTTGCATAGTTGTCGGTTGCGTTGGCGTCTGATTTGGATTTGGAATCGGACTCGGAACCTTTGTGGCATGGGAAAGTGTTGAGGCTGCCGCCTTATAAATGAGCTAGATGATGACACTGTGGGAAACCCTAGCAAATGTAGGCTGATTGCGGCTAATGAGCTTGTGGTGTTTTAGCCAAATCAGTTGCCAAATGAGAGCAAACGACTTTGAAACAAGTCTAGTTAAAAGTTGAAGAATAATTTGTTTAAGATTATAAAAAATGACAAAGAAATATTTAATTATATGGTGTAGATGTTGAGAAAGTTTATATAGTCGTAGGTTAAAGATCTTTTTTAATAACTACTACAATTTTTATACTCATTTTATAATAAAATTGTTCCCTGTTGTCTTTAAAAACCTCTCGATCTTGGGTTTATCTACATTTGGTTTTTTGATGCTCTTGTATTCAAGTGACTATGTGACTATGTTTATACAGATTCTATAAACATGTACCATAAAATATTCACCAAATTACCAATACTTAATATATATTTCAATTTGGTATAAGCTAAATACACGTTTGTAGGTCCAAGTTAATAATTATTTCGCAGTTTCTTGTTATTTTTATAGCTAGTTCCGTTGAGAATTTCCTCAACTTGCATTTCATGGAAATGAAAATGGAACTTCGTATAAATATTTATAAAGAAATCGGAAAAAATATTATTAAATGAAATTCCAAGCTTCAAGTTGCACTAAACAAAAAGTTCATTCATGAATAAGACGTGCAAAAAGTATCTATGTGTGGATATAGTTATGTGTACGATATAAGTATATATATATAGTAAAGTGATTTGAAATTTGCAATGTGAGTTTCCATATCCGTTCAGGTATATATCTATGTATATATGTATATGTAATCGTATTTGGTTGGTATATATAGAGCGCATGATATTTTTAGTAGTGTGTTCAAAGTTTTCTTGATTGGGGGGCAGACAACGCTGAGTTGGAGATGCTGATGGGGTTATGGGGGAGCAGAAGGGTTTGGGGTGGGGGGCAGTGCGTGTTGTTGGCTATGCGCCCGCCGCATGGCTGCCTGTAGCATGAATCATTCGATGTGGCCGGGTTTGTACTTGTTGTTGTTGTTGTGGTTGTTGTCTTACAGTTAGTGTTGTTGTCGCTAATGTTGTTGCAACTATTTGCATCGCATTTATAAAAATACATTTTATGTTTACGCCGCTTTCGACGTAGTCGTTGTCGATGTTGTCTGCCGCATTGGCTGCGAGGACGCCAGGAAGGAGACGGAAACGCAGGTGGCGACTACCAACTGGGCAAAAGGGACGGGGGCAACATGTGGATTTGGGGCGTGTATAGGGCGGGCATTGGGTACTGCCGACTGTGGCTTAGGCAGACACAGAACGCAACGATGACGACGACGCCTCATGCACTCATAATTTTCCAAAAATACATTTCTTTCGTCTGACAATTTACAACTTTTTTCGTTTTCCCTTTTTTTTTTTTGCCATATTTCACTAAATTCAATTTGTTACAAAATCGAAAATTATCTCAATGAAAAGTTCTTTGACGCCGCAGTTGCGATCATAAAATGGTATATAAGTTTGGGTTTAATATATCAGTAGTAAAAGAAAATTTAGAAGGCTAAGAAATGGTTTAGTAACTAAAAAAGATTAATGGCGGTGCTAAGTAATATAGAGGAAGTCGATATATATGACTACCCTACCCTAACAAAAGGTTTAACAGTCAGTTAAACCAACATCTATAACTTATATTAAAACCAATCCTAAGTTTCCCTCTAATATTTACACTATAAACATAACTGTCTTTAAATCAAACACTTACCGGAATCTTAGAGGTGCGCAAAAACTCGAGCAAAGCTTCCAGGGAGCCCAGAGTGGAGGCCTGCACATAGACGCCCGTCTGAGCCAACTTAATGTGGCTCAAAGCGCTCTTCAGCTCGCGAGCAACTTCCTCTCTGTCAAGCGTAAAAAAAAGATTAGTAAACACATAGCAAAAGTTAAATACTTCAGTTAACTCACCTGCAAATCTCAACTTCATCGGGCTTGTGCGCTATAAGCAGATTGATGCCAGCAATAGCCTTCTCCAGATCCTTGGCAGCAATTTTAACACCCTGAGCAGCCTTCACCTCCTTGTACTCCACATAAGCATTCTTAACACGCAGCTCCTTCATGGGCTGTGGCATCAGAAGCGAACGAATCTGTGTGGTTATTGGTCCGTCAGTGCCAGCCAAAATCATCGTTTGTCCCTCGCGCAGTTTGCCATTGATCAGAATGGCATCGATGGTGGTGCCCAGACCGGGAATGGCTTTGACCTCCAGCACTGTGGCCTGCAGCTCCTCGGAGTACATGAGACGCTTGGCCAGCATATTCTGGCAAAAGTCTGTGATCATAAAGAGCAAGTTGCCCATGCCCTCGCCGGTGATGGCACTTGTGGGCACGAGAGAAATATAAGTCTTGGGATCTGTGTTCTCATAGAATAGAGCGGCATTAAGTCCTTGCTCGGCAAATTGTAGGATGACATCCTTGGTGCGCTGCTGGAATTCCAATTGAGTGTTACTCTGCTGCTCCTTGATCACATCACGGACATCACGACGTGGCAGCACCTGCCAATCATACAAACGATCAATCTTATTGAGGGCAACAATAAATGGGCACTTCTTCTTCTTCAGTAGCTGTATGGATTCAATGGTTTGTGGCTCCAGGCCATGCATAATGTCCACAACCAGAATGGCTATATCACAGAGGGAAGAACCACGATTACGTAGATTACTGAACGATTCGTGACCAGGTGTATCAATGATCAGCAGTCCGGGCAAACGATGCTCGAATCCAGCGGCGTTTTTAACACTTTTCGTTTGCTCCTTGATGGCATCGATGGGCACATTGGTGGCACCAATCTGTTGCGTAATACCGCCAGCCTCAGAGTCCTGCACGTGAGTGCGTCTCAATTTGTCCAAGATTTTGGTTTTACCCGTGTCGACATGGCCGAGCACACAGACGACACCGGCACGCAGCTCATCCGTGGTGCGTTTCTTCTCAGCCTCCGCTTGACGCTTGAGGATGCGTGCCTCGGCACGTAGACGCCTTGATTCTGGATCATTAGCGGTATTATCTTCTTTCTCGGACTCATCGCTGTCCTCGTCGCTCTCATCATCGCTTTCGTCATCATCTTCATCGGTCTCTTGCTCTTCGGCAGCCTCAGCTTTGCCATTGTTAGTTGTTGTGGTGGTGGCTTGAGAGGATTCCTCCTCGGCCTCCGGCTCGCTATCACTGACATCCCAGCTCTCCTTGACCACCTCCTTGGGCTCTTCTTCAGCAGCTGCAGCAGCAGCTGCTGCCTCTTCTGCTGCCTTGACGGCAGCTGCGGCTTCTTCTTCAGTAGGCTCCTCCTTGGGACCCTTCTTCTTGTTGGGCCGAATACGAGTGCCTGTGAAACAATTAGTATACTTAGTAGTTTACCCAACTTGTTAGCAGGTGGACTTACCTGGTCTGGTAACACGCTTCTCATTGGGATCGGGTATCTGAAGTCCTTGTGCCTTGAGCGACTCGAGCAGCGCCTGGCCACGTGCACGATCTTCCTTTTGCTTCTTGGTCAGCAGTTTGCCTTCAGCCTTAAGGCGTGCCTTGCGTTCCGCCTCCTTTTGTTTCTTCTTCTCCTTACGTTCGGCTTCCAGACGCACTGCCGCCAAGCGTGCCTCCTCACGCTCATCCTCAAGACGTATGCGCTCCTCCTCGATCTTTTGCAGACGCTCCTCTTCCTCCTTGCGTTTCTTGAGCTGCTCCTGCATAGCTGCTACCATTGCCGCGGACATGCCCTTCTTTTTTGAGTCCTTCTTCTCCTCCTCTGCCTCGGCCTTTTTATCCTTTTTGCCCTTTTTCTTATTCTTTCCCGCCTTACCACCATCATCAGCCTCCTCGGCTTCGGCATCAGGCTGAGTAGCCTCCTCGACAACCGGCTCAGGTTCTGGCTCTGGTTCAGGAACTGGTGCTGGTTTTTGCTTGGGTTCAAGTGCTGCCCGTTGCTTGGCCAGCGCAGCCTCACGTTTCTGTCTCTCCTTCTTCTCCTTTTTCTTTTGTGCTGCTGTTTTCATGCCGCCACCACCGTCCTCATCTTCGCCATCCTCATCCTCTGCCGCGGCATCATCGACGGCGGCTGCTTGTGGCTGTTGTTTCTTGTTTTTCTTGGACTTCTTTGAAAACTCATCGGCCAGCTCCTCGGGGGAAACGACAGCAGCTGCCTGCGGTGCCTCGCCAGCATACTCTGCCTGCAGTTCAGCCAGCATTTTGTCCAGATCTTCCTCATCATCGTCTTTGCCCTTACGCTTGGATTTCTTGCCCTTCTTTTCGTTCTTCTTTTGCGGCTTCACAGCCTCCTCCTCGTCGGAGGAAATTTGACGCGCTGGCGCTTCTTCATCATCATCGTCGTCGTCGTCATTCAGAAGATCAAATGCCGATTTCTTGACTGGCTTCGAATCCTCATCGGATGCCTCGTCGGCAGCCTTTGATTTGCCCTTGCCTTTACCTTTAACATTCATCTTCTTGACTCCCTTTGTTATGGTCTCAACTTGTGCTTCGTTATCACTGCCATCATCGGAATCAGCTGCGGCATTTTTGTTCTTCTTCTTGCCCTTCGGCTGATTCTTCTTATTGTTTGTGGCCAGCTTTTCGTCCGAGTCGATGACAGCATTGGTTTCACTGTATCACAAAAGTAATTTGCATTAAATGCATGTTTAATAGAAAGTTGCCAACGCGCCATCGTGGCACAGTAGCTGCAACAACAATAACAACAACATCAAAGGTACTCACATTTCATCAGCGGATGAACCACCTTCAGCGGTGGTCAATATCTCTTTCTTGCCCTTTTTAGATTTAACCATCTTTCCTGGCGCAGTCTCAACACGCTTCTTCTTGGAACACCCACGAAACTCCGAAAGTAATTCACTGCTAAAAATGTACACGCGACGGATAGGAAACGACGAGACTCTATCTCTACTTGCCTCCCAACTGTGCTGTCTACAAATAACGATGCTGTTCTCGCTGGCTGTTCCCTTCTTAGCGGCAGCACCTCAGTTTTCCTGTTGTGAGTTATCAACTTGGCTGCTTTGTATCAACAAGAATTGACCAGATATGTATAAATTTTCGCACGTTTCGCCGATTCGGTTAGCGAATACGATGCACCTGTGATAGCGGTGTGATATTTGCGATAGCCAAATCGATAAACATAAGTGGCTGTCAACTTTCGATATTTTAGTTCACTGTAAAACCATGCTGTTATTTGCATGCTGTTATGTGTCTGTTATGTTAAATAACTTTAAACAAATAGATTTTAAAATTAATTTCATAAAAACATTCAATATGAATGAAAGTAGATTAACGATATATTGTTCAAGTCGTGCGTGTTACAAATTCTTAAAATAATTTTATTAATATATTATCGATAAATTGATAAGTCTCGCTGTTAACTAATTTCTGTTATTTGTGAGCATTGGCAACTCTAACACATGTGCGTCTGTTGCATTCTATGCCAATTGTAAACAAAAAGTTTGCACTTTGTGTTTATCTTCTCCTAACTAAAATAAATAATGTCTTTGACTAGTGAAACTCCCGGCATTAGTGAGAGTACATCCCCAAACATAGCAGAAAGCAGCATCAGCAACAATACCGTTGAGGTTTGTAAAAATCAGACCGCTTTGCACTTCAGCTGTTTATTTGTTTATAATGTGCAATTTTCAACAGATAAAGAAACTCGACACCCAAACTTCAAGCAAAGTGATGTCGTTTTTAAACAGCGAACGAAATTTTAAAGAGGAATCAAACGACAGTCATTTAAATCGCCTGCAAAATTTGCGCAACGAATTAAACTACATCAATGAAACCGACTGGATGTACGAGAGTCTAGAGAAAAAGCCGCAGCAGTAAAATTGTCTGAGCCATGTGTTTTCTTAAGAAGTAGTTTCCAGTTAAGGAACTAGCCACAAAAGATGTCCCGCAATATACATAAAAGTGGACCACGCAATGTGAATTAATTATTATTTAATCTAGTATGTACAATATGTTATTTTATAAAGTTAATTTTTAACGTAATCAATGTCACTTTTTTTTAATAAAATCAAAGCAGGCTATTAATGTTTCGTAGTACTTCCAATAAAAATATTTTCTGAATTTACTGCAATACCGAATTAAAAAAATACCGATTTCTCTGTTAATTAACAGAATTTCTTTTATTCAACAGAATCGTAATATTACGGTGCAAAGCGAGCTGTTACCGTTAATACCCGCCATATTTTTTACATTCCTTTTTGGATTCCGTTTTGTTAACGTTCAAGTAAATGAAATGAGTTTCGCTAGCAAAATATATAAATAAAAATTTGATACAAAATGACCGAGCCAGCGCTGGAGAAAAATATCTTTATGCTCACTGAAAAATGTGAGCATGATGAAGATCAAGCCAAGGTGCGTTATTTGAAAAAGTGTACATAGACTTTAAATTATTTACATTTTCAATGCAGCGCATTTCGAAATCTTATTGGGTAAGTGATTATGCACAGGATATTTTCAAAACAATGAAAGAATCTGAGCTGCGTCGTCGTCCATTGAACTTCTGGTCCACTCAAATTGATCAGAGGCCCAAACTTATTCAACTTTGTCAGTTAGTTGCGCGCACCTACAGGCTCAGTCGCAGTGCATTGCATTTGGGTAGGTAAAGAGGAAATTTCAATATAATCGTGCAGAAATATACATATTAATTGCTATTGTCAGCAATTTACTATCTGGATCGCTTCATTGACTTTTACACAATACGTCCGGACAAACTGCAGCTCGTTGCACTCACATGTATGCACGTTGCGGGCCAAATAGAAAACATGGACTCCAGTGTCCCACGTTACAGTGAGATGAACTGTTTGATTAAGCACAGATACACGCCCTTCGAGTACAAGGCGGTGGAACGCAAGGTGCTGACCTTCTTCAACTTTGAACTGATGCGGCCCACAACAGCCACCTTCGTGGAAATGTTGGCCTGCAGTTTCCTTACTCAAGAGGATTACGAATCCTATAACAAGAGCCTAGACGAGTGCGCGGTCTTGGAGGCAACTTTTCCACGATTTAATTGCTTGCGAAAAATGCTGTCTACACTCGCTCAGCTGCTGCTACGTGTAGCAGACTATACGCTCAATGGTAAACACCAGGGCTTTACTATTTCTGTACTTGGTTTAAACCTACCTTTACATAGTTTTCAGATTTAGCAACGATCTGCCTTCTCTGCTGGCCGCTGGATGCATAGGAGCTGTGCGTCAGTTGAGCGGCGTGCCCGAAATCTGGACGCCGTACCTAACACAGCTGACATCCTACCCAAAGCATATGGTTGAGCCATATATAGAAATTATCACTGTATATCATTACTATCAGACCACGCCCAATGTGGACGAGAAGCCTAACAAAATGGAAAACACCTGGAGTAGCCCGGACTCGGGGTTCGAAGAGCACTTGTCGATGCCGCAAATGGAAGTTGTGGCCGTAGAGGTTGAGACAATCAACATTATAACCGTACAGTTGAAAAAAAACCGAAAACAGGTGACGGCAGTTAAACGCAGTTGCAGTCTGCTGTGCGAAGAGCCAGGGCGTAAACGTCAGAAGGCTCTAAACGATTCTTAGATCTCGCCAACGTTACTTTATTTCAAAAAGGCTTTTGAAAAGTCTTTATAAAATTGTATTTAGTCAGTCAAGCTCAGGAGACATTAACTATAACTGGAAGATTGTTAATGTTCAAGTTGAATTTATCCTTTTTTTGTTTGTTGATAAAAAATTATATAAAATATATAAATTTGACAGTAAAGACGGATGTTTTTGTCTGGAAAAAAAGAATTAAGTTAAATTAAAACACAGTGGTCTTTTCCATGAGAAGGCTTTCGGTGTTGTTCTTTTAATATTGTTTTTTTTTTTATATATATTATCTTTTTTTGGTTTGTTTTGTTTTTTCTTCGTTAACTTGTGTTGTTGTGTATTTTGATTTGTCGGCAAAATTTTGTATTTGTTGCATTTCTTTTTTTTAAATTAATTTGCTTTGTTTTTTGTTTGATTTATACAATTGGACCGAAAATAGACTTGTCATTTACAATTTTAAAGCATTTACCAAAAATCTGTGGTTCTTGTTTTGTGTTGGAAATAACCTTCTCAACCTCCTCCTCTTCTGTACCTACGTACTCGTCTTCTCCTGCTCTAACATTCTTTCTCACCTGTCCTCTCACCTATACTCCAAACTCAAATCTTAAAAAAAAAACAGTCAGTTCTCCTCTTTATACTGTCAGTTTTTTTGTTGCTGGTTTTCTGTTAATTTCTTTAACTTAGCGCAAATTTAAATTTGCAGATTGATCATCAACAATTGGAATTTAGAATCTACATAATAATAATATTTTTTACAACAATTAGTTAAGGTTTTTGGTTTGCGATATTGAGTTTTGCAAAGGCTAACATTTGATTTTGTTTTGTTTTCATTCACTATTTGGTAATAGATCGGAATTCTGATATAGTATTACTTATTTAATTTGTTGTTGTTTTAAAACTCATCGCGATACGTTTGAAAAAATTTTGTGTGCTTGTTCACATTACATACATTCGATGGGAGTACAAAATAAGGTTTTTTCTCGATTTTACAGCTTATTACAGATGCTTAAAGTAGTATATTTCTAAATTACAAATAAAAGTATTCACTTTTTTGTGTATTTGTTTGTTACTGTTGATGTTGTTGTTAATCTGTTAAACACTTTAAGCTTACGTCACTAACTTAATTAACTGATTTGTAATTTGTAATTGTATTGTATTGTTATCAATTTATCGTGTAATATATAGTTTGCTAGTTTTGATGCTTAAAAAGTAGACATTTAATTTGGCATGTATTGCGCATACTTGGCTCAATTTCAATCAAATAATTCAATTGAGTTCATTTCATATACAAACAATTATGCAATTATTCATTTACATTTATACACAATCCTTTTGTTGTTCTTGTTTCAAAAATGAATATCATGAAAACTAAAATAAATCTATAGGATTGATATTGAGTTGTTTTTGATTAGAAGACAATAAAAGTTAAAGAATTGGTTCAAAATGCAGTAAGTGTAAGGCTTGAATAAGAAGTGAACAAAAAATACAGATTTAAATGTTGGTCGATACTAATCTAGGGCAGCTCTTGTTTGGTTAATTAAAGAAAATAAAATGTATGAGTAAACTATAGTCTTAAACTAAGTATATGTATATGCGCCATAGATAAAACTAAATTGAGTTATATGAGAGACTTCTAACAGCTAGCTAGATTCACAGGAAACAGGACTTTGATGATCATCACATGTATGTTTGGGTTTTCATTATGTTGATTATGATAATTATTATTGTGTTTGTTGGTTTATTGGTGCTGTTGTTGTTTCTGATTTGGATCGTTGTTATTGTTTGTCTGTGCTGTGTTGTTGTTGTTGTTGTTGTCGTTGTTTCAGTCCTTTGAGTGAATCGGTATCACATATTTATGTCCATACGGACTTTTGTACTTAATGCCACAATCACGATAAAATTTATCTGGTATACCTAAATTACATAAATACAGTTTGCCACATTTATTCGTTGATGATGGATTTTCCTCTGCAGCTGCCGCAGCAGCAGCCGAAGTGCTCGAATCTTGAATTAATGGCAATATGGGTAATATCGAGTACTTGATAGCAACATCCATAATGCCGCAAGGTGGTGGATCAATGGCAAGCACCGAAGCACTAGAAAAGGAAGATAATTTAATATATATTTTTTATAAACAGAGCTGTCAACTAACCGATTAACACTGAGCCATTGCTTAACTGAGTCTGATAACTTGGCCGTGTTTGTCGATAGTATCACAAGATCCGGTGTCGGCATTGCTGCAATAAACAAATGTATATTTTTAACAATTTTTCCCTACTAAATTCAAGTTATATTTACCATCAACTGAATGTACTATGGTGTTACCGGTAGCCTTGAATAAGGACACCTCCGAGCTGCTATTTTGTTCTATTAGCTGCGCCTGCTCCACGTATAGAAGTACAGTGAGGCCATGGGAGGCCAGCAGGCGACCTGTAGTAGCTCCAATGTTGATTGTTCTGTAAGAAAATCAAAAAATTTAGTAACTTTAAATGTTCAGAAATATGAAGTACACTTCACACACCTCATGGTATGAATGCCATCGCAAATGATGGCAATCTTGGGCCACTGATGATTGTTCGCCGGCGTCAAACGGCGAGCGCCACCAAGCAAAGTAATGGCCAAATCGCTGGCTCCTCGGGCAAGCATATCAATTTGACGCTGCAGCGATAGCCCACCTTTTTCGGCACTGTGCTCGATTTTATTGCGCACATAGGCTGGTATGGTGGGTATAATTAGACCGTCGTCAGTTACAAAATCCTTGGTGCCATCAAACATGCTCTTAATCTGCCGCAATTGCAATGGTTTGCTGGCCAAAATGTTCTCGTCATGACGATACTTTTTCTCCTGCTGCTGTTGTTTCTGCGCGTGGACAGCGTGACGCACTACGTCCGGCTTCTGGTGCGTCGACTCAATGTCATCCCAAATGGCTTGCTTGTCAAAAAGTGCCAGATTACCCTCAAAATCAAAATCCTCGTGCAAGAGCGGATCGTCCGCTTCGCTGCCAAAGGTTTGCTGCTGTTGTTGACGCATGCTGCTCTCACGACGTACACGATTCCTCTGCTTGTTCTTGCCATTGCCATTGCCATTTGCATTGCCATGGCCATTTCCATTAAAGGAGTTGGAGTTGAAGCTACCATTGGCATTTCCATTGCGCTTTCCATTGCCATGATTAATCGCTCCTTGCAGATAGTAGCTTCCATTAGCATTGCCATTACTATTGCTTATTATATCAATGGGTCGACTGCTGCTAGCAGCTGCATCACCGCAACCGCTACTGCCATCGGCGCTGCTGCTGCAGTAGCTTTCCAGATTATTTACGATTCCAGCACCAAAGCTGCCGCCCGGATTGTAGGCTGTAGTGCCCAGTTTCACCTCCACCTTTGGTGGTATCATGTTCCCAAAGAAGGCAGCAACACTATTTGGCGTCGTCGCCATCTGCTGCTGTGCACTGGGTGCACGTGAGCTCTGAGGTGTTCTGCAAGTACAAAATACGTATTAGGATAAATTGGTCGAAATGGACTCTAAGATCTAATCAAGGAATATAGAAACACACTGCTCTATTTCTTGATTAATCTTCTTGGTTTTTTCTTCATTTCTTATTGGACATATTTTTATTCTTACCTTCGCATTCCGTTAACGACATTCGGATTCGCATTGAGCATTAATTGATGCATTTTATCGCTCAGCGCCGAGTTCATATCAGGAGCATTGACTCCGCCATTTCTGGTCGCGTTTCCATATCCGTTCGCCTTGCCTCTTGGTGTCACTGATTGTTGGTCCTGTTCACGCTCCCGCTGCACCTGATGTTGTTGGTGTTGCAACTGTTGCTGCTTGCCAAGAATGTTTGAAAAATGCGGCAATTTAACCGGTGTCGGCTTGTTAATCACCGTTGGTGCTGTCGTCTCCACATCCTTCACGGGTTCAATTAAATTTATACTTTTTATATCGGTGCAGCGTAGCACAACTTCAGCGTTCTGTTTGCGCAGCGGGACACCGTTGCGAAAAGCGCGCACAATTGTTATCTCGTCGGCTGAAATCTTTTTGATCAGTCCCTGAAACACGCCCAGCTCGTCGTCGCAGGTCAAGCTGACCGCACAGCCAATCCAATCTTGATCTGTTAAACCCATGTAAACTTAACTATGGACTATACTCAAAATTTTGTCTTTCCTTCTTTCTTTATTTTTTGGTTCCACTTTCAGTTTTTTGCCAGCGTTTGCAGTTTGTTTTTGCGAGCGCTACGCTGTTTGTTGTTGCTGTTGTTGTTTAATACGCAATTACCACGCACCAAGTCACGTCGGTTAATTGGAAATGTTATTTAAATATTTGTTTTCTTTATTTCAAATGCGTTGTGTGTTTCTGGATCTATTTGCTTAACATGAATTGAACTTTTAAAATGTATTCTTCATTGAATTTTGCGTTTTTCTATTGTTTCGTTTAAATTTTTTCACTTCGCATTTACGTTTTCGTTAGAGACGAGCGATTTTCGCGACATATGCAAATATCGTGGTACTTGCTTCAGTCACTTTGACTGTCACGGTAACAGACAGCATGTTGTTTAAAATTATGTGGCATCTTTATTAAATTTACTGATACTCAGATTTAACACTCTACCTGCGTAACATCTAAAATTGCTGTTAGCCATTATTGTAATTTTAAATAACAAACTCTTTTGTTATTTTTAACTTATCGATAGCTGCCGATAATTTTTAAAAGTATTGCGCGCGTCTTAGCCATCTCTAGCTGTCGAGTTGCGCTGGAAAATTATCGTGCAAAATATCGGACTTAGTTAGTTGTCGGATTTTGTCGGGCGTGTTGTGTGCTGTGAAAGATATTTAGCGTTAAGTGTATTAAGTGTTTTTACGTTTTATTGTGCAAATACAAATTGATCGTATATTTATACATATATTTAATACAAAAGATGTAAGCGGCGTTCAAAGTAAATACGCGAATAAATCAAATCTTAAACACAGTAAAAAATGTACGTTACGAAGAATTTTCCTCCAGTATCATTACACCTATACTATATATACGTACACACATACATACATGCAAGCATGCATAAAACGACCTATACATGCGCACATTTTATAGTAGAACAATTTAGTTAAAAATATAGCATAAATCAAAATAAATTATTGTGCCAGAGAATGTAGCAATGCTTGTGTATTGTCAGCGTGTGAGTGTGTGTATTTGTGTGTTTATCAAGAGTTAAGACAAAGTTAAATTGTTTGAGTTGAGAGAGTTATTTTGACTGTGACGAAAGCCGGCCAGGTCGGCACGCCGTTGAACCTTTTGCGCTTGGATAATTACTTCGTTAAATGCTTTGCTTTGCTTGCTCAAAGCATTCTATGCTCGCCTACACAAAGGCACACACATGCACTCACACAGACACATTTAATGCATACACACATGCATAATTGCAAGCATACAGAGCAGAGCTGCACAAATACTGTGAACAATAAAAATAATGGGGAAACAAATGTTCTTTGCCGCTGTTTCAAGCTTAATATTTAACATAATATGTGTATCATTAAATTTTTGACTCACTGTGTGTAAAATACAAAAAGGTGATGAATTTACACACAGAGAGCAAGTACCGTTCTTTCTATGCCTTTGTTGTCTGTTGTCTACTTCTGCTATGTGATATGATGGCCTTGTGTTGTTCTTGTTGCAGCTTCCAGTTATTGTCACCTCTTGTGTGCACATGTTTTGTTGTTATTGTTACAAAAGCTTTTGTGTTGGTTACACATACATCCATACGATATGTCGTTGAATTTGATCTTCCGTTTCTTTCAGTTGGTTGCTGGTGTGGGTGAGGAGGAGGAGGAAGGCTTTACAATGTCAGCACGCAGTAGTAGCAGCAGTAGTGTTGTTGGCGCATCCTCGTCAGCTGTTGATGTACCACGCCCACCACCCCGTCGTCGTGCCGCATCAGTTGCCGGACAACAACAACAAACGCAACAACGACTGGATTACAACAACGGACACGCGCCACGTAGATCGTTGGCCGCTGTGGTGAGTCGACCGGAAGGCTAAAAGCGGGTGGGGGAGTAGGCAGGGCCATTGGGGTTCATTTAGTAATTTCAGTTTTAGAGTTTAGCGCACTTTGCTATCAAAATCTTTGTTTTTTCTGTATTTTTTTCTTTTTTGGTATTTCACACTCAATCTAATCATAATCTACAAAAGTGAGTCCACAATGAGCAACAAAATTTATTTAACTATTCGTAAAACGTTAAAACTTTTACTTGCTGCAATAATTTCTGTTTTTCCACTGTGAGAATTTTCGTTTAACTTAGTGGCAATAATTTTTTTCTTAAATGTCAACAATTTTACATTATACATACGAATGTAGAGGCAGCTGCATTTTTATTTACTTTTCTTGTTGGTTTTTGTTTTTGTGTGCTTTTGTTCATTTGACTGCCTTCCCAGGGCTGTGAAGATAAGGCAAATTCGCCTGATAAGCGTATCTAAAACTGCGATTATAATATTCTAGATCTTTGAAAAGCACGTTTCACAGCCACTTGGACTGCTCCACAGCATATACAATGGGGGAAATGTATTTGGAAAATTAATTTCCACTGGCTAAAACTTAATAAATAAACAACTGGCAATTGGTTGCCTGGGTTAACAATAATAAACACAGACAGAAAACAAAACACTTGAATGCCCCATCATTTGCAAAACAACAATTCCTGTACAACCAATTATCAAAGAGTGTATTAGTTGAGTCGCAGTTAAAAGTGTGCAGGGTCTAGCCTTGTCTATTTTTATGCCTAATCCATCAAAAGGAACAAATCCATCTTGAGAATTCCAAGTGGTAATTGAATTTATCAACAGCAATCGTCAGTTTCTTCAATGTGCGTAATTTGAGCCCTCAATGAATTGTTGAATTGAGTGATTTCAAGTTATTTGCTTAATTTATTTAGCAGCTGCTTTTTATCTTCATTAGTGCGCTTGTGTTAACCGCGCGGTCGTCGTCGTCGTCGTCGTCGCCGACATCGTTGTCGTTGTCGCAGTTGCCATTAACGTCGACGTCGCTAACTTGTTAAATGTGGGGAAAGCCCCACCCCCTTTTTACCACTCATCCCTCTTAATGCTAACAAGTCTCACTTAGCGCGCTTTTCTATTAAGAGTACGAAGCGAGGAGCTTTTTAACTAAGCGCTCTCGATGACAAAAGTAAGAGTTTTTATTCACACTTGAAACTACTCTACATGCATAACTAGCTATCCATTTAAGCCGGCAACAATCAAGTGTTAATTATGCGCAATTAATTGGATCTCTCAATAATAGCAATATCTATTCCGTTCACATCAATCAACTACACAAACACAAGCACCCTTACATATGCATAACAGTATTTACTTCAAAACATATGTTTTTGTTTTGGTTGCTTTAGCCACTTGTTCGTTGAGCAGCTGCCGGCGCTGCCAGATGTGCTGTCGGTTCTCAAAGCTCTGGCAAGCAAAAGCTTTTTGAAAATACTGTTTCGAGATTTTGTGAAGCTACGGTCCCACTACAAGCATATGCACAACGTAAAGACATTTAATTATGCTTAGTTCGTAGGTGTTACATTACGAACATTTAAATCGTTTTGCTTACGTATTAAATGAATGTTTTAAATACACTATGAACAAATTTCTGAGTAATAGGAAGCTCGCGTCAGAGGGAACACCCATAAAAGCTTTGCGTGTGTTTCAACAATATTTGGCGCATTTAGCATTAGAAGAATTTGGTCACACTAAGTTGGAGCAAATATTTTAGTTTGGCTTAGAACGCGAGAGCTTCCGTTACGTGCAACGGCGGCCGTCTCGTGTTGTTGTTTGTATTTTTTGTTGTACAAATACAAGCAAACAAAATCCAAAAAAAAAAAGTGGAAAGGCTGACGTAGAACATGTTTCTGCAATAGTGTTGGTTCGTGTTGTGTTTGTTGTTATTGTTTCTATCGCGCTGCTTTTGCGCTCTGACTGTTAATGAGCGATAAATAAATGAATAATTGAATTATGTGCGCATATAACAATATATGTATGTTTTTGTATAAAAATGCCGCGTGCGTTCGAAATTGTAGTCTACACAATTGTGTGAAAATGTGTTAATTATATAAAATATATCCGTGCGTGCAAATATACCTACACATACCATAAACCTCTATAAATGTGTACTGAAGAGCAACAGTCAAACAGCCTTTTGCCGTAGTTGTTGTTGTTGTTGTTGTTGTTGTCACTGCGGTTGTGGTTTTTGCCACAGTC
This sequence comes from Drosophila dunni, assembly GCA_018152125.1. NCBI lineage: Eukaryota > Metazoa > Arthropoda > Insecta > Diptera > Drosophilidae > Drosophila > Drosophila dunni. Next base: position 6,483,624 of record JAECXC010000286.1, read on the forward strand.
GTGTTGTCGTTCTCGTTGTCGTGAGCTAAGAATCAACTTCGCAATGTGAAAACAAGATTTTTAGCCATCGCGTATTTACTCGAGGTTCCCCATTCTCAGCGATTTGGATTTGTATTCATTTAGCTCTTTTTTTCCGAGGGACCTTCATTCGTCATACATTTCAGGCCAACATATTTGGCATTTTTTCGGTCCACAAACGAATTCTATTCCGGCAGAAGTTAAACCAAAAAAATATACAAACAAATCGAGATAAAGATAGTTAAACAACTCGATTAAAGCAGTGAAAACCAATCTGAGTTGGTTTATATCGAATTACGATTAATATTTATTGCTTTTTACTATAGTGCATTAATTAACACACCACCGGGCAACCGAAAATAACGTAAACAAAATACATTGATCAAAATAAAAATGGCTGAATCAACAGTATCACCAACAACAACACCAACTCCTCCTGATGATGGTCAAATTCATGGCTACAATAACAGTGATGTAAGTGTTATCGAGAGCACCAGCTTACGCTCTCTTCTTCACTCTCTCTCTCTCCCGGTCTCTCTGCCTCTTGCTGACTAACTCACACCTAACGCTAATTATGGTACCGCAAGTGCCGCTCTCGCTCTCACTCTCTGACGCTCATTGCCCAATCTTCGCAGAGAGCAAACAGATTTCATCAAAAGCTGTAGAAAGCATTTGTTGTAGAAATTTCTATTGTTTCTTGCTGTTTTACAGTTTAGTTTAGAGACACTTTTATTTCCGATTAATACTTTAATTACTATGATCAATTAAAATGCAAATTATTCAATTCCCACTGTATACAATATTTTTTATCTAGTTTGAGATTGGCAGTCAATAGAACCTGTTATAAACGTGTCTCATTTGATCATTGTTTATTTCGTTTTGCATTTTAAATTGTTTTGGCCTGCATACCAAAGCTCAAAAACACAGATGTTCTGATGAATCTAGATAAAAATGTAAAGTACTATTGGTATAACCAAAATTAAACTGTTTAAAAAATATTCCTTTAGTTTTACTTAGCTAAAACTAAAGTCAACTATTTTTCATCGTATTTTTATAGCTTAGTCTGTTTATTATTTTATTTGTTTCCCCCATTGTTGGCACGATTTATTTATAGATCTGTACTCAACTGAAAATGGTTTTTTTTTTTTTATTTCACCATTTTTTTTAAGTCCCCTTTGATATATGTGGGTGAGGCTAATATTTCACTCAGCAGCCTATTAAAATGGTTATTATGTAGATGAGAAAGCCAATGAGGAAATGTGTCAAATATGTGTACGCTCTCTCGCTCTCACTCACTCCCCAGCTCTCACTGTCTCTCTCGCACTGTTGGCAATCCATCAAAGAGGCAGCTCAATTTGTATTAAGCATTCGCATTGACATTTGGATGAGCGGCAAAAATAAATAAATAAAAATAAAAATAAAATACTCGTATACAATAAATCAATTTAGTTAATGGCGTGTAACTCTGGTCATTGGCTGTATTAATATTATTGTTATTCTTATCAACAAATGTCATGTCTCTGCTGAACCCAACTTTATTTTGATATTTGCGTGGTAAACATTTACTATACGCTCATTTGGTCAGATCCATAGATAAAGCGCAAAACTTCCGTCCGGCACCTTGACTTTAATTCCCAAATTCGAATCGTCACTTATCAGCACACGAGTTGCTTATTCATATATATATTTATAACATGTATTATTCAGCTACAAGAACAAGAAAATAATGAATGCTAGAGTCGAGCAGCATGACTGTATTGAGCCCAGTAGGAAATTTTAATTCATATTGTCGTTACTAACTTGATTGATGTGAATTTTGTGCTCTAGCACAGCTTGGGTTAGCTTTGGTTTAGGTACAGCTATATGCACTTAAAGTACACCCATTCTATGCCTTTGTTAACTGGGCTAAGAACACCATAAAAGCAGCTAGAGTGCAATTCGTATGTCACATGTTAAAAGTCAACTACTTCGAAGTGGAAAAAATAATGCTCATTCTGATAATGAAAATTGCGATAATCAGCAGTGCTTTTTGGTGGGTGTTTGGCAATTATTTAGGCTAAAATTCCATTTGGATTTGTACAAGTTTTGGTTATCTGCTCAGAAGCCAACAACGGACAAGCGACATAACGCTGTACATCTATCACTTGTTTATTGATTGACAGTTTGGACTTGGCTTAATCGGGTTTTGGGTCACTAAGCAGCTGATGCATTGCGTTCTGTGTTAACGTCATTTTGTGACATGTTAATTGACCAGGCCGTAATTAAATGTACAGACAGACACACTCATACACACACACTCACACACATTCGGCAGCAAGGGTAACCGCAAACTTTTCCAGCTGAAAATCAATACAATACAATACAGCAAGTTCATGGAAAAGCCAACATAGGGTGTTTAAATCGTAGTTGTTGTTGTTGTTAAAAATGCACAAATGTAGAAAACGTGTAAATGCCGCACGTCTAGGCACTTTCGGGTCAAAATCAGCACGACCATTATTTCATGTGCTAAAAAGGCTAGTTTTGTAGAATGAAATAGCTAAAAAGCATTTCAGTTAATGGTAAACAAATCCACAGTTTAGTGTTAAGTCTGTTTAATGCCCTACTAAAAGTATATATTCCTTCTCAGTGTACAACACTCACTTTATAATCTTTTTTAAGTTATTAAATTCAGCTATAAATTAGCTGAAACTGCATGACGTGTCAGAACTGCGAAGCTTTAAACGTTTTCCCACAATTAACTAGTGAAAAACCAAAGCAATCACATGAAATCTTTTGGGTTTATAGTATAAATTCTTATAATCAAATTAAAGTAAGTTAAGCGCTTGTAAAGAGTAGAATCTATAGTTGACATAGGAACAATACAAATATATATTTAGAGAGGCTGAATTACATCATCATAATACGTATACACAATAAATAGGGAAAAACTTGAGCCTAGCATCTTGGGAATGCCTTTCACTCACTGGCGCCTTTCAGTCGCCGTTGCTTTTTACGCTTCAACTCCAAGCAATACGATTTTATTTAAAGGAGGTTCCATATAAACATATATTTTATTCAGCCCAACAGTTGAAAACTTCAAAATGTTAAGTGTTTTGCTAATGACAAGACTCTTAAAGTTTTTCATTTTTACTCAGGTCAAGGTCAGCCGTTTCTTCAAGAGGCAACGACATTTTGTTGTGACCCACAAAACATCTTATATTTGAGCATTCAGCATAAATTAGTCACAGCCAGCATCAACAACGTGGCGTATGCGTAATCACGGGCATTAAGTATACGCAGCTTATGTCCAACAGCAGTTGTAGCTTTCCACTGGCTTATGTCTGTGTATATGTAGAAATGTCTCCTTATATACGCTTTCGTCAGTTGCCTGCAGATAATGGCTTAAGATCTGGCGAAAGTTATTATACCCTGTGCTCAAAAAAACTTATTAAATGGCTCGTAATGAAATTGTGTTAAAGGCAGCAGTGCACAATAAAGTCGCAGTTCTCTGTAGTGAAAGTGATGCATGTTTTAATTTAGAATTGAATAAATAATATAATAAAATAATCAGTTATATTTTTGTTACAAACAAGAGGCTTTTATTTAGGGGACTTTAGCAGACTCTATTTGATTTTTAGCTTATATTTATTAATACAAACAAATCTTGTTCCTTTGCAGAACGACTCTGGCGACTCGTGTCATTTGCGCATTGTTGTGTTGGGCGGCAAATCCTTGGCCAAAAAGGATATTTTTGGTGCCAGGTAAGTGAACACTTTGGTGGTGAATTCACAAATGTCAAACAGCCATAGAATTGAGTCTTTGACTAGTGTGGATCCACCTTAATACCCAGTAATGTCCTCATTTATTAATTAATATTTTTCTCTGCTTATTTACAGTGATCCCTATGTTAGAATCGATTTGAATACAATCAACGGTGATATAAATATTGACTCGGTTTTAACCAAAACTAAAAAGAAGGTAAATTACTACAAAGACACCCAAAAAAGGCGGGGGAAGGTTCACAGTTTGTGGTCTGTGGCTTATCTTATCAGTAGTTGGATAGTTGCCATGCACTTTCCAACTAATGGGCCACAAATTCTGTGAAAATGCTGAAAAATGAGTAACAATTGTCTTAAGGCTAATGATGTCATAGAAAAACCATTAAATTATGAGTGGTATATTTAATAACTAATACTTTGTTTCGTTGCTTGCAGACACTGAATCCATCCTGGAATGAAGAGTTTATATTCAGAGTAAGTAAGAAACTATAACTAAATAGTAAACCTATTAAATGTCACCTTTTCTTGGTCTAAACACAGGTTAAACCGTCTGAGCACAAGCTTGTGTTTCAAGTATTTGACGAGAATCGCCTGACACGCGATGATTTCCTGGGCATGGTCGAGTTGACACTGGTGAATCTGCCCACGGAGCAGGAGGGACGTACAATTGGTTCCCAGAGTTATACGCTGCGTCCGCGCAGGTCAGTAGGGTATGTTTATTTGAGTTGCTGTTTGATTTCCTTTATTTAATTTCAGTTCATTTCAAAAAACAAAAAGAAACAAAACAAAATGTATTGTAAAAGATCAACAGTTTAAGAACCAAAGTAAATTATTAATTAGTAACAAGCTTAAACACAAAATAATCAAATGTAAATAAATTAGAAGCAAACATTATAATTATTATTATTATTTGGCCTAATTGTTATTGTTTTAAACGCTTTACTAAATTCGACACTAGATTTGCTTATTTTGTTTGATTTTCTAGTCAAGGCTTTTTGTGCAATTGTTTATTATTATTATTACTCTTATGCCATTTATTTGGTTAATTTGAGAATGTCGAAAAGTATGTATGTGTATGTGTATGTGTCTGTCTGTGGTGTAATTGGTGTTTGGCATTTGATATACTCGGTGTTGGCGGTGTGTAATTGTCGTGCTGTTTGTGTTGTTGGCCTTCAACACTGTGTTGTTGTTGTTTGCTGTTCTTGTGTGCTGTATACATTAAAATTTATGCCATACTCTATTTATATATAGCGCTAAATCACGCATCAAGGGTACCCTAGAGATATACCATGCCTTCATACGCGAAACACGCGAACCGAGCGAACCCTCCAGCAACAACAGCGACAATGAATGGGAGCACGTGGAGGCTACCAACTCAACTGAAGTCTCATCACAATTGGTAAGCCGCAAAGCTCTAGAAATTCACCTCAAACTCTTATTAACTGTTTGCCAAAATTTCTTTACAGCATCCATTTCCTAGCGCTGGCAACGATGCTCTGCCTGCGGGCTGGGAGGAACGACAGGATGCCAATGGACGCACATACTATGTGAATCATACGGCGCGTACAACGCAGTGGGAGAGACCAACCATGTAAACTAACAAATAAAGTATATTTATATATAAATATACATATTAATACGATTTCTTCTGCAGCTTGACGAGCAACAACAGCCAAAATGTTGATCAACTGGCCTCAGATTTCCAAAGACGTTTTCACATTAGTGTGGATGAAACGGAACCGGGACGCGGAGCGGTAAGTGCTGCCTCCTGGACTTTAGTTTATCAACAGTCATTCAGTTTACTATATAAACATACATATTTATTAACTAATACTTATGCTGCATGTGTGATTAACAATTGTATCAATTGTTATGCATGAAATTTATATACATTAATCGACAAAACACATGCACTCATCTGCACACACATACACTACACACACACACACACACACTGTGAGCTCTGTCATACACTGAAACAAATCTACGCAGCTCTTAAAAAACCAACTCTCCATGGCGAGCGAAGAAAGTAGCGAAGCTGAAACTGATGAATTGGAGCATTCTTCTGCCGACTTAGAGGCTGAACAGCAGGACAACTGTCTGCACTGTGGTGCTGTGCATGCAGAGCAGCAGTTGGAGGAGGAGGAAGAAGCGGCAGAGGAGGAAGATGAATCGGAAGAGCCAGAATCAGGCATTAACTGTGATATACTCGATGGCAACTTGTATCTGCGTCGCATGTTTGTAATGCCCCAAAAGAAAACAATATCAGTTCAATACCTTCGCTAGTTTCCACTCATCCTTAAAAGTTAGTTTTTATTTTGCATTACATGTAATTGGCTATTAAATGGCTTAGAGTTTGGGTACATCAATCATTCAGTTTATAAGTTATTGTTGCTATTATTTGACTGCCCTAAAACTGCCCTGTATACTTAGGATAATGAGGACAATAACAATGCAACATCAGCTACAACACCAACAACAATCTCACAAGAATCAGATTACAACTACAACCACAACATTGATGCTAGTTATGCTGTTAATGATGGCCAAACTGAGGTTGACCCAAATCAAATGGTGGATCATGCCAGGTTAATATACGTCCACTTTCGCAGTGAAGTCTCCTCCCCCGCCCGTCTGTTTCTTGTCCCACACATAATCCCCAAGTCTCTCTTCATTCCCCAATCTGTGTGACAACTGAGAGAGTACCTCTTGTAGGTCTCTTTACCCACTCTTCCAGTATTTAAAATTTTTTTTGCTTTTGTTTTTACTTTTGGGTACTCAGTTTTGTTTACAATTCACTGCGAAATCCCAACGCTCGTAGGGAAGCACAAATCTCAGCTACCAGTTTGCAAAATGATTTGCGACCGGTGCGTCCCGTTCCCTCCACTGTGGCCAATACAAATCTCCTAACCCGAAGCGCTGTTTGGGATCACAGTTTGGGCCGCCCTCAGTTGGACCCATGGCAGCAACAGCAGCAGCAGCACCGGCGACGACAGCGACTGCGGCAACAGCATTTGGTTAGCATACAACAACAACAAAAACAACCACAAGACAAATACACTAAAATACACTCATTAGAAACACATTAGCAACATTTCTACATCCTTGTGTTTGTCTTGTAGCAGTCGCTTTTAGTCTATGTACACTGTAACATGTGCCTCTTTTTGTTTTAATGCGTTTTTAAGCTGCTTTTCATCAGTGTTGCCAGACTGCATACATTTTTAAATGTTGTTTTCCCTTAATCCCCTCGTTTCCTACCAATCTTGTCATTATTCACTATGTTTATATGAAGCTTTTTGCGAATTATTGTATGTAACTTTATAGGAAACATAACTTCATTGCTTTTTAATGAACTAATACTCTTCAGCAGTGCTGCCAGATGTGCAGAATATTTTAAAATTATTTTTTAGCTCATCAAGTGCTTCTGCTGATCAAGAAACTCCGCAATTTATTCGTCTATTTGAAATGTTTTCCTGTTAACAACTCTCTTTAAGTTACAGCGTTGCCACCTGGGCTCACTAAGTATTTAAATTAGCTGAGTTTACCAATATTGGGGCTTAATAAACCCACGAAACTCTCTTCTTATAAACATAGTATCTGTAGATATTGTGTCCTTGTGCTTTTTGTCAGCAAACTTCATTTATTCTTATCATTTGCTTTAGCTGTCAATTGAAATTTCCGTGATATTTTGATGCCAATTGATAATCTCTTCGATATAACAGATATAGAAGTTAATTTATCTCTCAAAATGTTAAGCATATCTGCTTTCGCAGCATTATCATTGCTTTAGATCCAAAATTCATGTGTTTATACATACGTAAATTAAGTAATCTTTCGCAGAGTTAAAGTATAAATTAGTTAAATTTTTGGATGGGCTTAAGATGGTCTCGCGTAGCGGAGAGGGTAAGCAATAGTTCCAGGCTCCGACATAAAACTGGGACAAGTATCTCAAGAGCAGCTTCGCCAATCACAAAATTTGTTGTACATAAAAAACTCACATCATTGTAGACTTTCTCACTGTATAACACAATATATTTTTAGTTTAGTTCTTAAACGTATTGTTTAATTAGTGTTTGTGTTTAATGCTGCTTTTTGTGTTCTGCCTTAAGTTAAAATTTATATTAAGCTTTTGTATTTCACAAAATTGTTTATAATTTTTGGAATCCAATTCTGTTCTGTTTCTTCCGACAATGCAATGACAACTAAACATAATCATAATGCAACAACACATAAATCAATTAAACAATTAGAGTGAAGACACCGATCACACAGACAGCCACAATCCCTCAGAGATCTCAGCTCCGTCCACACGACGCAATTCCGAGGAAGACAACGCGGCTGTTCCCACGGATCAAGTAATGTTTCATTTCAATATACCAAAATACTGCACACACATATAGCAATATATATACTATATACAGTAGATATATATACTATGCATGTGCTTGTAGATACCAACAAATTATAACCACTTTACTCCACAGTTTGCAATCCTTCTACACACTGAATACCAAAATTAATTTATTGTTCACTTGTTGCTTTCAGACCGCAGCCAATGAGGAGGAAGCACTACCACCGCGCTGGTCCATGCAGGTGGCACCAAATGGACGTACATTCTTTATAGATCATGAGGCGCGTCGCACCACTTGGATCGATCCACGTAATGGACGCGCCAGTCCAATGCCAAATCAAACGCGACGCGTTGAGGACGATCTGGGACCCTTGCCCGAGGGTTGGGAGGAGCGCGTACACACTGATGGTCGTGTCTTCTACATAGATCACAGTAAGCTAACTGTCTAAGTCTAACTGATCAAATGGTTTATTAATTTACATGTCTTTTTAGATACACGCACCACACAGTGGGAGGATCCACGCCTGTCAAATCCAAATATTGCCGGACAGGCGGTTCCATATTCGCGAGATTACAAACAGAAATACGAGTATTTCAAGAATCATATTAGAAAACCTGTAAGACTCAGAAAATACAAATTAATGGCTTTAAAACTAATGTATCTTTTGTATTGCAGACAAATGTACCAAATAAATTTGAGATACGTATACGCCGTACATCGATATTGGAAGATTCGTATAGAATTATTAGTTCAGTGACTAAAACCGATTTACTAAAGACTAAACTATGGGTAGAATTCGAAGGAGAGACGGGCTTGGGTAAGTTTATCAATTTAATTTGAAAATTTGCTGAGTTTTAAACCTATTTTTGTTGCAGATTATGGTGGCCTTGCTAGAGAATGGTTCTATTTGCTATCCAAAGAAATGTTTAATCCATATTATGGTCTCTTTGAGTACTCCGCTATGGATAACTACACCTTGCAAATCAACAATGGTAGCGGTTTATGCAACGAGGAGCACTTAAGTTATTTTAAGTGAGTGCAGAGTCTACACTACATTTATATACCTTGAATTAACACTTACTGTTTTGTAGATTTATTGGACGCATTGCGGGCATGGCTGTCTACCATGGCAAACTTTTGGATGCGTTCTTTATACGGCCCTTCTATAAGATGATGCTTCAAAAGCCCATTGACTTGAAGGATATGGAATCTGTGGACACTGAATACTATAATTCCTTGATGTGGATCAAGGAGAATGATCCTCGCATACTCGAGCTGACATTCTGTCTGGATGAGGACGTCTTCGGACAGAAGAGCCAGCACGAACTTAAGCCCGGTGGCGCCAACATCGAAGTGACCAACGACAACAAGGATGAATACATCAAGTAAGCACCTTTAACCTTCAATTAAGGATTGTTTAAGCTAATTAACACATGATCCTTTTAGACTTGTCATCGAGTGGCGGTTTGTGGCACGTGTTAAGGATCAAATGACTGCCTTTTTGGATGGCTTTGGTTCGATAATTCCCTTGAATTTGATCAAAATCTTTGACGAACATGAACTGGAGCTGCTCATGTGCGGCATACAGAATATCGATGTGCGAGATTGGCGTGAGAATACGTTGTACAAGGGTGATTATCACATGAATCACATAATCATTCAATGGTTCTGGCGTGCCGTCCTGTCCTTCTCCAATGAGATGCGTTCCCGTTTGCTGCAATTTGTGACGGGTACATCACGTGTGCCCATGAATGGTTTCAAGGAGCTGTACGGCTCGAATGGTCCACAAATGTTTACGATTGAGAAATGGGGAACTCCCAACAATTTCCCACGTGCACACACCTGGTATGAATACACAGTACTTAATTTAACTAGAAGTATTTTAACTTGAAATTGTTTTGTAGCTTTAATCGCTTGGATTTGCCACCCTACGAGGGCTATCTGCAGCTGAAGGACAAATTGATTAAGGCCATTGAGGGCAGTCAAGGATTTGCTGGCGTGGATTAATAACACTGGTCCTGTGTGCGACGCCGTTGGCAATGTGGGTGACAGTACATGGCTGTGGCAAACAGTTCAGCAGTTATATCAGGAGCAACGACGACACACAACATCACAGCAACAGCAACCACAACGAGGTAGAGAACAACAATTACAAATACAATTACAACTGCTGCGGCAACGCGAAAGAAATCGCATTGCAAACACATGGAACACCACCGCCACCCACTCGTGTACTTATTTGTTCGTTTGCTTTTGTATTATAATCATTTTTGCTAGTTTCGTACTGTTTCGTATGTATTTTTAAAGTCCGCCATAGTCCATTCAAATTGATACAAGTTTACGCGGGGGTTGAAAACAAGAAACAACAGAAACAAATTGTAAAAAGTAGTAGAGAAAAACCAAAACTATAACTAATTAATATGCATCCAATTTTGCCTGCGTTCTCATGGTTGAAATGAACAGCAAATCAACAAAATATATACAAACAAACGCGTCTTATATGGGAAAGATTTTTATAATTGTTATTTTTATGCGATATTTGTCTATGTCTGTAAAACAAAATCCAGAACTAAGAAAACTGATAAGAAACAAAAACAGAGTTATGCTTAACTGACATCTGATAAAGACCATAACTTTTTTATTCTGTATAACTACGTATGTGTATTTACAAAAAGAGAAAAACAAAAACAAAAGATTAATGTTAAATGTGCATAAGTATTTCCAATTTTAATTGATAAAGTTAATAAATTACTAAAGAAACAAACGAGAATACTACTGAATCGCAAAATCAAATTATTGTATATTGTTAAAATTTAAATTATATAATGCATTCCAAATGTTTATTAAAGAAACGAAAAAATAAAACACATGATAACGATGATATATATCTATATAATAAAGAGAAACCAAGTAAAGCCTATATTAAAAGAAAACTGAACATTAAAGTCAAATTATGATATAATAATAAAAAAACTACGACTGTTTCCAAGCGAGACAAAATATATTAAAAGAAAATAGTTTAAATTGTATTAGAAAACTGAAAGGAAATCTATTTTGAGTGCTATATAGGACCATATTTATCCAACCATATCTCCAGGTAAGTACTGCCATTAAAACCAATTCTTTTTATAATTTTCTATTTGCTTTTATTTAGTGCAATTTAATGATGGATGCCAGTGTGGTCCTTGATCCAGTCAAGGTAGCTGGTGACACGGGTGAAGGCAGCTGGGTAGTTCTTCTCGCAACCAGCGGCAGAGCCGAAGGAAGTCAGACCGATTTGCACCTTGCTGGACTCGAGGACCAATGGGCCACCGGAGTCACCGTTGCAGGTGGAGACAGCAGCTGGGGTGGACACACAGATGTTGGAGCCACGGATGGTTGCGCCATAGGTGGCCATGCAGGCGGTGTTGGAGATGATCTTCATGTGAGCGTACTGCAGATGGGAAGCAACAGCGTTGGAAGAATCGGAGGTACGGCCCCAGCCGGAAGCGATGGCTTCCTCACCGGTGAAGGCGGCATAGGAGGACTCAATTCTAGGCAGCTCAACGGGACGAATGTCGTGGGTGTACTCGACATGTGGGATGCGGATCAGAGAGATGTCGTTCAACAGAGTCTTGCTGTTCCAGCCGGAGTGGATGATAATGTGTTCCTTGTTGACGGTGTGCTTAACCTTGGGGCTGGCACGGACAACACCTCCCAACTGAACGGTGACGGCATCAACACTAAGCATAAAACCATGAGATTAGAGGGGATCATGCGCCAAAGGATTACAAACTTACCCATCGGTACAGTGAGCAGCAGTCAGAACCCATTCGTGGCCGATCAGGGAACCACCGCACCAGGCGGAGGAGGAACCAATTCTCAGGGAAAGTCCCACCTGGTAGGGGAACTCGCCTTCCTTGGCGTCATGTCCATTGGTGATGCGACCCTCAGGCTCACCCACAACTGGCATGAAGACATTACGTCCCTCAACGGGAGCACGCAGAGCGGATCCGGAGGCGTAGGCCAAGGCCAAAGCAAACACAACAAGTACCTTCATATTCCAAATCTACTGAAGACTATTCCTTGACCAGAATATCCCCCGCCTTTTATACCCAAAGATTGGCACTAATCAGCGTCTTCTGAGCTGACGTCTGTCTTTTTTTCGAGTGTTGTTGATTAAAAAATTATCTTATTTTTGTGGTTGATTTGTGAATTGAATGAATTTGATTGACATTCTATCTGAATACGTATTTATATATTATCTTAATAAATACTTAGTAAGTTTCCATACGTTTTACAGCAGACACACCTTTTCAATTGAAAACCAATACGTATACGTAATTTGTTATCAGACGATGCTTCAGCAGAAAATGTTTTCAATAGTTTTTTACTTATCTTAAGCAGCTGGATGAGTTTTAAGTTCATTTTTGAGTTTGGGGACTTTTCACGCGCGATTCTATTTCCGAGAACTTGAGATTGAAGTGGAGACATGTGTTTGGCTGCCCAGAAGGGCAGTAGCCGTTCTAAAAGGAAGTCACAGTGAGCTCAGGTGCGGTAGGTTTAAGGGTATACCATTTATTTTTACTTTAAGTACAAATTACTGTACAGTTTTAATATGAGTGTACTTGAGTATGGAAATGATAAAATAGTCATTAAGAGTCAAAACTAATTTAAAATTAAAATTGTTGACTTAATAAACTATTAGTTAAATACCCAAATGTGTCTGTCATACAATTTTCTTTAAAGGAATGTACAAATTTCCACCTTAATTCTTAGACAAAAATAAAAACACAGTTAAATACAACACAATCGTCGGGTCGATTGCTATTTGTTTGTTAAGTTTGCACTTATAAGTGAGTTCTGTTAACCTAACAGATCAGTTACCGCTGTTCAGCAGCTCTGTTAATCGCACACCAGCAGCTAAAACGAAGAATTTTCGTTTTAAAATACCAGGCGAACATAAAACAGCAGCAAGTAACATTTCTAGAATTAACATAACGTTAACAGCGGTAGTTGCTGCTGTTAAACAGCGCTGTAAGCCGGCTGTTGCCGCAACAGGGCATTTACAGCGACAGAGCTATCTCTGAGAGAGGTTAACATAGCTTTCGATATCTCGCTGTTAAGGCTCTGTTAATTCTGTAAATATTAAGAGAATTAGCATAGCGCTTGCAGCGTTGGATGCTATCGCTCTCTTAGTAGCAGATCCTGCTCTGAGCGTGACTTACATTGATTCTTACATGTTTGGATGTGTGTTCGCTGCAGTTTTCTGCTTTATTTATTATATTTTAAACTCTAGCTAAACAATCTACACTTAATACCTTAAACAAAGCATTTATTTTGTTCAGTTTGTCATAAATAATCAATTTTAATGTTATCTGATTTAATCTATTCGCTATAAATTTTCATCTCTTGCTACAACCAAAATCTTTTCAACATTTCTTTAATTAAAATGCTCAAAAACGCTTAATGAGAACTTAAATGTTTATTTTCTGATGAAATTACTTATTTTAATCAATTGTTTATGAAAGGTCGGTTTTTAAATGGTTTATTATTGGAAGCGCACACGCCTGTTATCACTAATCAGCTCCTTGAGAGATACTTTGATAAGATACTCGTAGACTCGACGGACGTTGTGAATCTTGGAGTATAAAATTGAGTTCTCTGTGATTCTGTCCATTCACAAGTTGCTGCCATTAGGAATCATGAAGTTGTTTGTGACATTAGCTGCCATTTTGGCCACTGCGGTGGCTGCACCCATGGACGGTCGCATCACGCACGGCGAGAAGGCGCATGAGGGTCAGTTCCCCTACCAGGTGGGCTTGAGTCTGCACATTGGCGAGTCTGGTGCTTGGTGCGGTGGCACTTTGATCTCCGATCGCTGGATCGTCACTGCTGCTCATTGTACGGACAGCGCTGATGCCGCTACCGTCTTTGTGGGCGCCATTAACATACGCGAGGAGGAGCCTGGACAGAAGCGCATCCATGTGGATAAGGATGGCATTATTGTGCATGAGGATTGGGATCCCAGCCGTCTGGTGAATGACATTTCGCTGATTAGACTGCCCCATGAAATCGAATTCAATGATCGCGTTCGTGCCGCTACTCTGCCACGCAAGGATGGCCGCTACTCCAGCTATGAGGGTGAGAAGGCCATTGCCTCCGGTTGGGGCCGTGACAGCGATTCATCCAACGCCGTCTCCCCTGTGCTGCTGTACGTTGAGATGCCCATCATGAAGTCGAGCACCTGCAACAAGTACTGGAGTGGCATGATCACCGACAAGCTCATCTGCATGAGCACCAAGGGCGGCATGTCCACCTGCAACGGTGACTCGGGTGGCCCATTGGTGCACAAGGAGCACGATGTCAACTATCTGATTGGTGCCACTTCCTTCGGTCTGTCTCTGGGCTGCGAGGTGGGCTATCCAGCTGTCTTCACTAGAATCACTGCCTACTTGGACTGGATCGAGCATCACTCCGGTGTCGTCAACAAATAAACGAACCGCTAGCAAAACTAAAAATTACTTGATTTATTTTTAAGCTTTGGCGGTTAAAAAGCTAAAGGTTCTAGCCAGAAATAGTCAAGATTCCGACTTTAAAGTAACACTCCAGTTTTGATTTTTATTTTATGTTTTTTTTTCAATTTTTTTTATTGTTCTTTTTTTGTTTTGGGCTTTGAAATTTTTATGCGGTTCCGTATGCGCACAAACAACAAATGCTGTGAGTATTCACTTTCGGCACTAGCGTGGTGCCCAATGAAACTCTCAACGCTCTGCTACCAATTTTGCGCACTTCTCGAATGCCATTTTTTTGCGATTTTTTGTTTGTTCTATGTACAAAACTTAAAACTTAAGAGGGGCGAAAAATAATATATTATTTTTTTATAATTATAATATTATTAATGTTGTTGTCGTTGTTTTTGTAGGTTTTTTCCTTTAGCAAAGTTGGGGGAAATTTAACTTAAGATTTTGTTGTCCAAATATATGAATATGTATTTGTATGTATGTATGCATGTGTGTGTAGATAGTATATAGCTTTACTTTTTGCTAGAGCTTAATGCAATTATTAGAAATCGAATAGTTTTTTTTTCCTTTTCAACGTTTGATTAAATTTGTTTATGTTTTTTTGTTTTGATCTAGTCGAAAAATTACACAAGTTAATTCCCTTTCTGATATTACATATATGTGTATGCAAGTTTTTATAGATTTATATATAATTTTTGTCATAGTTTATAGTAGTATTTACTTTTGGTCGGCGTTCAATTTAGGAATCGTCGACTCGTGTATTTGTTTGTTGCACAACAATTTATTAATATTACTATTCATTATTCACTTTAATGCTATATTTTGTAAATATATATATATATGTATTTATATATAATTTAAAATTAAAAACAACTGAAAGCGTCCAGTGATTAACGATCACTCTGCAAATTTTCATTTTTGATCTTGTAACCATAAAAACTACAAGTTACGAATTCATTAGGGGTAATAACTACATTAATTGTTTAATAATAATTGTAATAAAACATACAACTTATGCGTTCAATTAAATGAAAAAAAAAACTTTGCTAACTAAAAATAAATTTCCGACAATTTGCTTGCATTTTCATGTATATCATCCACTATTATGTAGTTCAAATAATTTATGTGTAGTTTGAAATGTTTATATAATTTGTAATGTTTTTTTTTTAGTTTTTATTTTGTGTGATTTCTAAGTTCTTTTGCATGACACTTTAATTTAGAATTAAAGCGCAATTACTTCCCTACACTTCTCTCTTTCTGCCATTTGAATATTTTGTTTCAAAACTTCGATTTGCATTAGTTAGGGCCGTAGTTATTATTTAGTTTTTAGCTAAGCGGAAGTTGTTTCTCTTGTGGCTATATACACAGTTCAGTGTGTGTGTGGATAGGTGTGTGATTAGGTAATTGATTTACTAACTTATATGCTAGACGGCCGTGCTGCGCAGTTATCAGTTGTATTAACTGTTTTTATCTTGCAAAACGATTTGCAGTTACAATAATTCGTTTACAATTATTCCGTGTATTTGTATTGTGTGTGTGTGGGTGTGTGTAGTTGTATATATATGTTATAATTACAAATTAATTAATGCTGTACAGAAGTAGATTTTTCTTATATTTTTTTCTTAATTTTGTTTTTTGTTGTGTTTTTTGTGAGTTTCTTTGTCGAGTTTGGGCTGACACTCGAGCGGGTTTTGCTGTGTGGATCGCGTGTGGATCGTATGTGGGCTTCGTGCTTAACTAAGGTAAATCAATAATAATAATAATAACTTAGACAACTAATGCATCTCACCAACAATCAATTACAACTAGCATAGGATTATTAGGTAATTTTCTGTTTACTTGTTTTTCTTCCTTTTTATTTTATACATACAGTAGCAGGTAGGTTTATGGATTGGAGTGGGAGTAGGGGTAGGGTATCTGTAGGGAGCGTGGGGTTTCATGGACTACTACTACTTGACTACGACTATTTCTTGTTGTAGATGGGCAGCGCAGAGGGAGGCGCAATGCCAGCGTTGAGGTTCGCTGACGTCATCACCATGGCATTAGCCGCTGACGACGCGGTCGTCATGGTTGTGGGCAATCCCAGCAGACTGGAGACCTGGGAGGCTTGCGTTATGGATGCGGCGCCTGCACCGCTTAAAGAAGCATAGGCACCACCGACACCACCAACGCCAGTGCCCACACCAGCGACACCATTGTACTTGGCATAGTCTTGGGATTTGCTCTTCTTGCTCTCCTTGTCGCGATCCCGATCGCTGTGCTTCTTCTTGCTACTGCTGCTGGAGTTGTTCGAGTTGCTGTTGTAACCACCATATGTAGGCATCACCGACGCCGCCTGCGGTTGTCCAACACCAACTCCACCAACACCTCCACCGCCTGGCAACGCAGTCGCTGGCGCCTGCACTGCTGGCGGTAAGCCAAACCCTGAGGCTGTGGACATTGCTGGCATGCCACCGCCTCCAGCGGCAGAGTAGTTGTTGGGCTCCACCTTGTTCTTGCTGATCTTGAGCTTCAGGGGAGCGGCAGCACCCACTTGTAGGCTGCCATTGGGATTCGCTGTGGCGGTGTTGGTTTTAATGACCAGTTTGAGGGAATCCATGGATGTGTCCTTGTTGCTGCTGCGATCCTTCTGCTTGTCCTTCTTGTGTTTCTTGCGCTCTTCCTTGTCCGGCTTATCCTTGGACTTGTCCTTCTCTTTGTGTTTATGCTTGTCCTTCTTTTTCTTCTTCTCCGACTTGATGCTGCCATCCTCCATCTTGACATCTCCCAGCTTGGTGAGAGCATCAAGTTCTCCCATCGGTGGGCCACCACTTAAATTGTTGGCCACCAGATTTGTGGGCTCCTTTTTGATGTGCATTTGGGATGTGGGTGGCATGGGTTCCAACAGTTCCGCCGGTGGTTTCAGGCCAGGCATGGTTAGGGCATCGGGTTTCAGCAGCGAGGCATTCGTTGTACACAGACTCTCCTTGAGCAGAGTACGCACCAAATCCGGCGTTGTTTCAATACCGTTGGACATGGATAACGGCGCATGCTTATCCTCGTAGCCAGCATATCCGGGCAGGCCCACACTGTTGTCCAGCTTGCGCACCTTATCGCGTGGCAGCGTGCCATCGTGCTCGTCCAGTTTATTGAGTCCATATTGGCTGCCAGAGATTTCATTGGCCCGCTTCAGTGTGACACTTCCATCGCGACTTGGTCCCGCCAGTTCGTTTGGATTCGTTTGGCCCGTCAACAGTTCGCCATGTGGCTTTTTATGCGGTGGCAGCATAGACTTGGCCGAAGTGCCACTGCCAGATCCCGAACCCGATCCGCCGCTATGAGGCAGTGTGTTGCGATGCTTGTCCTTTTTGGTGGGCGTCAGACGCTCCTTCTTGGGACTATCGCGATCGCGTGTATGATTGTTCAGCTTGTAGCCCAAACTCTCGTGTGCAGGTCCTGGCGGTGGCGGTGGCAGCAAGCCATTGAAATGCGGCTCCTTCTTAATGTCACTCCACTCTGGACTGAACAGTGAGTTGTTCTTGCCCAGCTGCTGCTGCTGTGATTGAGACAGATTCGCTGGAGCCTCTAGAGTGGGTAACTGTTGCTGTTGTTGCTGCTGGAGATGATTGTAGCTGGACACGCTCTGGTTTTGGCCATAGGGTAGCTGTTGCTCATAAGGCGGCATATTGTGGACGGATGACGATGAGCTAGAGCTGGATGATGATGTGACGGATTTATTGCGATGTGAGCTGTGACTGCCATAACCAGCAGCAGCTGAGCCAGAAGCCAGTGCACCATTGCTGCCACCAGCAGCAGAAACAGGAACAACACCAGCATTGCTGCCTTGATAGCCACCACGGGACATCAGCGGATTCGTAGCATTAACACTGTTGCCATAAGCCGGCGGTGCATTAGGATACATTTTGTTGCTGCTGCCGCCGCTGCTGCTGTTGCCACTCGACTTGCTGAGGTCTTTGGATGACACGCCTCCCGCGGAGGATGTGGAATTGGATGCGGATGTACTGCTATTGCGACCGTCGAGTAACTGTGTAGGTTTTGAACTTGTGGACATCTTGTGGGCACCATGCGGGGGCAAACCCACTGGTGGCATGCCACGCGATGACTTGTGATAGTCCATGGGCATGGGTGGACGTCCAGAGGGTTGGGCAGAGCTGCCACGTTGCTGACTGCTGTGAGGAAGAGCTGCTGCTGCCGCTATTGGCACCGACGGTGCTGCCTCGCTGTGCCGACGATGAGGAGCTGGACTGATGGCTGACGGAGGCACCACGACTGCTGTAACCAGGCTGCTTCGATTTGTGATCTAAAAAGGGGACAAAAAGCATTGGAGGTCACTGCTTTTCTATGAATACTGCCACTGAATTACTCACCTCCATGTGCCTCCGGTGGCAATGCGCCTGGATAGTTTGGCAACTTGTGATTGGACGTTGACGAGGAGGATGACGAGTTGGCGGACGATGACGAGCTACTTGAGGCACCTACCGCTGACGAACGCTGATGGCTGCCATCACTGCGTCTCTGCTGTGGCGGCACCATTGCCGGTGGTGGCAGCAGTGCCACCTGTGAAGATGACGACGTAGACGATGACTGTTCCCGACTATCGTTGCCATTCATTAGCTCTGGCGGTGCGGTAATGTTGGAGTGATAACCCTTCATCATCTCACTCATTTTCCAGTCTTCTTTCGGCTGCTTGTTATCCTTGCTGGACGCTGTACGATTGCTGGCTCCCTGGGCAATGGCCTTGATTGAATTCAGTTTGGATTTGAGACGAGCCGGACTCTTCTCGTAAATGGCAATGAACTCGTCCGTCAGTTGCTTAAGCAATTCCAGTGACACGCTCTTGTCCACATAGTAGAACCAATGCTTTCCCTCCGTCGACTGTGGTATCTCCCAGCGTGACCATTTGCAGGCCAAGTAAATGCAAAAGCAGGCAACCACAGTGGGTCGATATTGCAGGCACATCGAGGTTAGATGCAAGCTATGGGGATTATCAGAATTTAGTTAATATCGTTATAGCCAATTTAAGAAACAAAAAGAAAACAAAGAGCGAACCACCTGCGTGTGTGTGTGTCTTGGAGGTAAAGATACTTTTCTAATACCTTATAATGCCTAGTATATTTAAGGGTCGCTAAAACTAACCTGTCCTTTTAACTAGAGTAATATAAAGCATTATTAATAAACTGTGTAACTGAGCTGAAGCACTGCAAAAACTATCTTAAAAAGAGTGTACTTCAATATAGAGTAAATCAATAATTATGCATAAACTGTGGTACTCAGATGAACCTATTTAAATTGCCTCAATTAATTTATTTCTTTACCGGATTCATTACTTTACTAATGGTCTTGACGTTGAGCAATCTTTAATCTTGAATACAGATTAATTACTACTATCGACTAATTTAATATTATTTGTGTCTGATCGTTGTCCTTAAACGTTAACACCAAGTAAGTTGAGTATTTGTTGATAATCTATTACTTGGAATATATCAATTAACTTTTTGAAATGGGAAAATTACTTGATATAATGAATACTTCAAAGGTTATACATTGGTAAGCCAGTCCCTTAGCGTCTAGGAGATGAATATAATAGAGTAATATAGTTTCATTTGTTGGCTATAAATTTTAGACATTTAAGAAGGCTCTGACGTAGAGCCTTTAGAACATTTTCACTACCAACCCAGTACCTTAACTACTATAGATTATGGATATCCCAAGCTAATTTTACCAACTTTCAGCTATTCTTAAAACAGGCGCCGTCCATTACCTTTAGCTCGAACAGATCTTAAACCAAGGAAACCCCCAAAGAACAGAATATTTAGTTTTAAAGCAAGGTCAGTCTTTATTTTTACTTTTCACTTTTCAGGATATACACCAAGGACATTGCATAAATGATGAAAAATGGCAGGTACACACATGATCATGAATTCAATTAGTGCTCAAAATCGTTAACAAATGAAGGTGTCAATAAAATGGTCAACAGTAGAATTTCCCGGATTAAGGGACTTATACCTAAACGCAAATCTATGCATGTGACAGCTGAAGAGCGAGCAGCAGGTAGGCTCAGACCTAACGAGGTTTTGACTCAATAACAATGGATTAGCACGGGTGCTGTACCACTAAAGTGCA
Source organism: Drosophila dunni (assembly GCA_018152125.1). Lineage (NCBI taxonomy): Eukaryota > Metazoa > Arthropoda > Insecta > Diptera > Drosophilidae > Drosophila > Drosophila dunni. The sequence continues at coordinate 6,504,378 of JAECXC010000286.1, forward strand.
CTGTAAATTGGCTAAAAAGGAGGCGGCGAACATCTGTGTTCACTTTGCTTTCCAGGTATTGTTAACCCACAACTAACACACACACACACACACGAACACACACGCGGAAGCTCTCAAAAATACCGTTGTAAATAGTTAAAGGAGGGGTTATGCCAATTTCTTATAGAATTGGATACCGTTAACAGTTGTTAGCCATACCTGTTTGAGGCCAAAAAGTACGAGGTTTGCGCCAGATCCTTGCATGCTAAAATATACATATATATTTATCGGAATTCAGTACAGAATTTGTTGCATTCCAAGCCAAAGGCCAAGATAAATCTATGATCTTGTCCTGGCATTTGGAATACACACATATATATAGATATATACGTGTATTGTGTGGCATATAGAGCATGGTGTGTGTGCCTACCTTTGACCAGCTGACAGGTGCGCACAACATGCGTGTGTGGATGATCGATGGCCACATCAAAGCCGAGCGTCTGCAGCAGTACGTTCTCGTTGAAGACAAGCTCCTGGGCGAGATCTGCATAGCTCTGATCGGTTGTTTGCGGCAGACACTTGTTGGCCGCTCTTATCACATGCTCCAGCTTGCGTGGTTGCTCCTCCACTTTGGCGGCCAGAAACAAACTCGCCGATGCCATGGAATTGCGATGGAAATGTGTAAATGAATGGAACGCATAGAAGCGATGCATATAAACAATTGCCGTATTTATGCACAGCTGTGACACCTGCAATCGTTGTCCCATCTCCTGTATCAAATACGCGGTCATCTGTCTGTAGTGCAGCTCATCATCGCATTTGATGCCGCAACGACGACTGGGTGAATTACCCAGTTGTTCATTGCTAAAGTACCAGATTTTATCCTTTTCGAATGGCAAATTGTTGTTATTGTTGCCATTTCCACTGCTGCTGCCGGCGCCACCACTGGATACGGTGCTTAATGCTGACGCAGAGGCCGAGACGCCTGCGGGTGCTCCTGATAGACTCATTTCTCACACAACAACAATTCCGCGCACACAAAATACCGCGCGCGATCTTTATGTTTTACGTTTGATACTTTAGATATTTATTTGTTGCTTTCGATTTGGACTTGGATTTGTTGTTAATTTCACATACGAGCCTCTTTTGTGCTGCGTTCAGTTTGAGTTGAAACGCGTTAACGTTGTTGAAACACACACACAATATTTCTGTGGTTCTACTTGATTTCTCTTTATGTTTTGGCTTGGCAGCTGAGTCAAATGTTGTTGTTGTTGTTGCTGCTGCTGCTGCTATCGTCGTAGGGACTGTACGAAGAAGAAGAGTTTCTGCTTTTTTCTTTGTCGGCTGTGATAGATGCGTTTGTATTGGTGTTGGTATTGCTTGTGATTGTGCTGCTGCTGCTGCTGCTGGTGCCGCTGCTACTGCTTGTGGCGTGGGTTGACGACTAAAACGGGAGTGGGAGGAAAGAAAGGTCGCTGCTGTCGCTGACGCTGACTGTGCTGCTACTGCTGCTGCTGCGCGTCTGTCGCGTCGGCTGTCACAACACATTTGCTACGAACTGTAAATCAACATACACACATTTGATTCGATTTTGATTTGTTTGTTACACAAATTACACACTTTTTACGCCACTCAAAAATCTGCGTTTTTCTGCTGTTTTGATGGCGTAGAGTGTGTAAGAGCCTTGTGTGCGTGCGTGCCTATGTTTGCGTGCATGTGTGTGTGTGCTTTTCTGGAAATTGCGACTGCTCAACGACGTACATACACAGAGACGAGCCCGACGACGTTTGTTATGCAACTTGAACATTAATTCATTGTTATCATTGCTCGAATTCCATTTTCTCAACACAAAAACATATCATTTTTAATCTTTTAATTGCAATGCAGATGCATCGCAAAAAAATGTGATTTTGGTTTTGGAACGCACAATGACACAAAAAGAAAAAATGTATGTATGTATGTATATGTATTTACAGTATGGCCGTCGCAGTCGATTTCGCCTATCGATAGGCGAACTGACATGTCAAAATATCGCTAACACCACATTGCGATATATTGAATGTGTTGACAACCGATGTTTGCTTGGAAATGCCTCCATCGATAGACTCTGAGTCATCAAAAGTTACTCTAAAATACTTGTTGTTTGACAAAGTTTTTTATTCATGGAACGAGCTTTTTCGAACCACTGAGTGTGGTAAATCAAGAAACTATTGTCAGAAAATAAATTAAATTAAATATATTCTATTTTAAAATAATTAAATAATTAAAATTCTGTAACGCTTAAAGTGCTCAGTTTTGCGTTTCAATGCCCGCTACTTCTGCGTTCGTGCTCCCATTTGCGCTGACTGCAGCAAGCAGTGCGTATCTTATATGAGCAAGCAGTTTTCGTCAAGCATGCAAGCAGTGTACTAATGCTGGCGCCATCTAGCGTGATATGAGCAAGTGCAGAGTATATCTGTAAGCGAGCAAACCCAACTTCTGCTCTATTAAAACGAAATATTAAATTAAACATACATTTAGTTTTAGTCTCATTTATTTATGTTATTTATAAAACAGATAATATACATACAAGTATGCTTATATACACACATATGTATGTTATATACGTTTTTAGCAATCTGTTGATTAAAATATACAAAATTTAGCTAAAAATCTTAAAACTCTAAACATTCCCAATAACAGTAAATAATTATGCTAGATTTCATCATAGATTATCATTATTTCATTGAATCCACGTTCAAATAAAACCGTTAGTTTTCCGCACACCTCTCTCGATCTATATAATTAACCATTCCAGATCAGATCCAAACCATCCATCGGATTCATACACATATATATACTATACGTACTTTATCTAATTGCTAATTTGTGGCTCGCATTTGCTGATTTGAATGCAGACTTTTCTGTAAATCGTCTGAATATACAAATATATAATTGGAAAAACATAAACTTAAGTTTTAAAGATACACATACATATAATATATATATAATATAGGGTTATAAACTACACATAATCTGTTCAACATATTGGCTAAAACCTTTACCAAACCCAAAAACCCACTTTCAACTAGCTACTGCATCCCATTCCTGTAAAAATCAAGTTCTATATATTTATCAAACCTCATAATTGCCTCCCATCCTTAAAATTAAATATTTCTTATTTTTTTTGGTAAAGTAAAGTTTTCAGAGTTTTGCTTAATTTTTCTAGTTATCCCGTCGCAAGCGGAGATAATATCTAGATTAATAATATAATTAATTTAGTTGGTCTTATCCAGCATGTATGTGTGTGTGTGTTTGCTTGTGTGTGTGTGAGTCCAATTCAACAAATACACACAGTTAATAATTGTATACATAGATTAATATGAAATTACTTAAATATTTATATTTAGTACTACTAATAAGTGAAACATGAGGTCCAGAAGTTGTTTATATACAGTTTATAGTGCATAATATTAGAGCTTGGCGGTTCCAAAACTTTTCAATCTGATTGTAATTCGATGTAATTCGATTCGAGGGCAACTGAATTCGATTTGGGTGTAAAGCTGTCTCCGTGTGGGTTATCAGGGGGAACTATTTATCCGATTTTCGTTGTACTTTTACTATGATTTTGTTCAGTTAGAGTATGACCCGAAAAAACGTCTTACAATAAGTATATATGTGTATATATTTGTTTTAAGATAGACATATAAACGCACTTGCTGCTCCCGATCTCACGTTCGAAACCTCAAAAACTGAGTCCTCAACTTGGATACAGATACATACATCTTAGGCTACAAAATGCATCATCTAAATTGATCTAAAATATCTGTATTGTATACTATATAGACTTTGAATATATATATCTTAATATCTTGATGTATAACTATAATTTCTTATGTACTTTTAATGGGAGGTATATGTAGATTTCAAATTTGTAGCGGGTTGCAAATATTTGTATCTTATATCTTATACTTATGTATGTGTGTAGATAGTTTAAACTTTTTTAAATAAAACTCATGCATATTGAAATAATAATTTTATTTTAATAATAAAAAATAAAAAAATAATCATAAAAAATGTTTACAATGAACAGAGCTCGAAAACTCAAAACTCACTTTGTTTTTTTTTTTTTTTATTTTCATTATCATAATCATTATCATTATCATCTTTATCATTCTCAATCATTGAACAAACATAAAAATTAAATTGGAAACTCTTTCAAGATATTGATAAAGATAAAGGTACTTAGAGAACGCAACTATATAGTAATGTGTGTGTGTGTGTGTAAAAGATATATCGAATATTCTGAATAGATCTAGGAGTTTTTTGTGGTTTCATTACATTTCTGCTTGTTTCATTTAACTTTAGTTTAGTTTATGCATTTAAGAGATTGCACTTGTTTTGTTGGGCAGTGTTTGGAAATTGTTGTTGTTGTTGGTGTGTGTTTACTGTAAAAAACTTATGGTTGGCAGTGTGACAGTTAACAAAAGAAATCAAAATTATTTTCAGACATAAACTTCAGACCAAAAAAGTATCTATAGAAAAATGTGTTTCGTACATTTGCTGTTTCCATTCAGGCGAAGCTTCACTGTACCTTGTAGTTTGCTCACTTTATCCGAAATGTAAGTACAGTGCAGCTTCGCTATCATGTTCACTTAGTTGTTGCGATGTTTTTTCTGTTTTTCTGTTCTTTAAATATACAAAACTTACAAGATAATAATTACAAGAAAGTTTAGATACATATATCTATAGTATGTGTATATTGGGTGTGTGTCTACTGTAGCTCCAGTTAGGATTGTGGGCAGGGTATTTGTTTGTTTGTTTTGTTAGAAGAAACACTTAAATAAATAAACTAAAATTATTGTGTGTACAACTAATTAAAACTATGAAATATATTTCTCATCTTTATAAAATAAGCAACAAAAACAATGAGCCCAAATTATAATGCGGACAGCTTCAGCTGACTGCGGCTCAGGGGAAAGGGGGAAGTGGGGAAGTGGGCAGGGCAGGGCTGGGAAAGATCCAGTATTAGGCTAGGCTTTGTAGGTGTACAGATAATTCGTAGCTAAAAGTTTTCTTCACATACACATATCAAATATCAATAAGAACTCGTCAATAATAATTACAATAATAATAATAATCATAATAATAATCAATAATAATAACAATATGCATTGTAATAATAATTAATTAAACGTTAATATTAAATGTTACAATTAAAACTCTAAAGCCAATGAATAGATTATTAATTACTACCGAATTCTTCACATTTTCTCCACTTTCTCCTCCATCCTTCTCTTGTTTTCTGTAAATTTACTTAGTATTTTTTTATTATATATACTCGAATCGGTATATATATGTGTTGTATATATATGCATATGCCTAGCAACTATGTAATTTATACTCTTCCGCAGTTATAGAATACAATTCTGATCCTTAGACCTAGAAAAACTCAACATGTACAAAAAACCTCCTCACATTTATCGAAACAATTAAACGTAGCATACCATTATCATATATACTCTATATACTATACATATCTTTATATATATACGTACTTTTATTTGTATTTAGTTTTGGATGCTTCGCTCTGTTTCTGTTTTCTGTTTCTATATATTTTCTACTATTGCCGCTAGCCGGTTCAGCTCCCAATGCTATTGCCACCGATTTCCGTAAGGTTACGTCTATTTACATGCTCTCTCTTGCTCTCTATATCCCTCTCACTCTAAACACCATTACAATCGATCTCGACTATATCCTTGGGCACATCGACAAACTGATAGACAAGTCGTTGGCCATCTACCTTGGCCAAAATGCCGCGTTGGTAGTAGTAGCGCAGTGCTCGTCCCATTGTCTCGTAGTTCATGTCCGGTTTGTTCTTGTGCATGCCCCAGAGCCGGGAGACCGCCTTGGAGTCCACCAGCTTGAAGACACCCTTTTCCCGGTTCGTCCATTTGATGAAGCGGGGACAGTATTCACGATCCTGCAGTAACTTGAGCAGAAATTCCCACAGATATGTGGTAGATCCTTCGCGGCTGCGTCGCTTGACGCCCATTTCCAGTTTGGGTTTGCGGGGCTTTTTCGCCTTGCGCTGCTGGAAGCCGCCCAATTCCAGCATGTAGGAGAGATCATAGTTAACGCTCGACGTCGCCGGCTGCTGTATGACGCTCTGCGTGGCGCCAGCGCTAAGCATTGCGGCTGCTGCGACGGCGCTGCTGCTGCTAACAACCGATGCGGCTGCTGCCGCTGCCGCTGCATTGGCAATTGTGGAATGCGTGTGCTGTGCTGCGCTGTGCAGCTGATGTGGATGCGTTGACGTCAACTGCGACTGCGGGTGTTGCTGCTGTTGTTGTTGCTGCTGCTGCTGTTGCTGCTGCTGCTGGTGATGCAACTGCTGTTGATGATGCGACAGTTGCTGCTGCTGTGATGCATGCTGCTGTTGCTGCTGCTGCTGCTGATGTTGCAGGGAATGATGCTGATGTGTACCAAAGGCGTTGCCGTTTGTGTTGCGCTGCGACGCCGCGGCCGTTGGCGCATTGAAGTAGGACGTTGTCAAATAGTTGGGCGCACCCGGCGTGCCAGTATTGACGCCGCTGCCGCTGGACCCACTGCCGCCATAATAGTTGTCGGGCACTGTAAAGGAAAGAACAAAAACAAACACGAACTTGATTAATCAGCTGCCAATCTACAATTTGGTGCATGCATGAAAACAGCCAATGCGACCCACTGTGCCCAAAACATAGTCCGCTACTATCGTGATTATTTAAAGTGCACACAGGTACATACAGTCGGCGGTTTAAGTATTTTGTCAAACTTAGATATCATAAATAATATATTACTATAAATAAAATATTATTTTCATAAAGTTTTTTAAAAAAGTTTCAAACACACGACAAACATTTTTGTTTGTCAAAATACTTTTGCCGTCGACTGTGTGTTTGTAATATTGTATGCTATTTAGTAAGTTTTGTTTTACATCCGGCGTCAACGGCGCTGCCGTTGCCCAATTCAACTGCCAGTTGCCAGTTGGTGGACACACGGTGTAGTGGGGTTGGGCGAGGTGTCGTGTGGAGAGGGGATCAGCGCAAAAGAGTGAGCGCTGTTGAATAAAATCAAAAGTAGTCGCTTACCAACACCAACGCACAGCCCCAACCAATGTGAGAGCAAGCCTCTGCCCGCGAGAGCGACAGACAGAGAGAACATGAGAGAGAGCAGCGTACGCTTTCGTTCGTTTTTCGTTTGTTTCTTTTCATCGCATTATTGCAATCGCGTGCGTTGGTGTTAAAGCATTCGTTTGTGCGCTCTCTGAGAGAGTGAAAGAGAGTAAAATGCGGGAGCGCAAGCATTGCCACATTTACGTTGACTGCGGTTCGCTGCCGCAGTCGCTGCTATTGTCGATGTCGTTGTGACCTTCACAATTTGCGCAAAGGCAATGTGTCGATGACCACAGATTTTACACAGCGAAGACTCTCTCACTACCACACACACAAGCACACAGACAGTGTGGAGCGAGGCAAAGCATAAAAGCGGCGAGTGCAACACATTCTTATTGCAATTGATTGTGCTGTATTAGTGTGTGTGAGTGTGAAGTACATATGTATATATGTTTGTCTGTATGTTTGTACATATCGCTGTTCGCTTGTTTGCTATTCTGTCATTTTTCGTTTGCTGAACTTTTGTTTCAAATGTCCGTAAGTACATCATGTCTGTTTGTATGGCTGTTTGTCTGTATGTATGTTTGCATGAATATGTGCATACTAGATATACTCACCCCCAACACTGCGATTCCAAATGTTCCGCAATGAATTCGCCGCATTGTTGTTCTGGTATAAATTCGGATGCAGAAATGTGCCCGTATGCAGGTGCGCTGCTGCTGCTGCCGCCGCAGCGGCCGCTGCCGCTGCTGAGTGGGTGGCCGCTGCCGCTGCGGCTGCTGCCGACGCAGAGCCTGTTGACGTTGCGGACGCTGATGCTGGTGTGGGCATGCCCAGCCGTGCCTTCAATTCGTCTGCGCAGGGCTGGCCGCCGGAACTGGAGCTGTCCACATCGGACACACCGCTATCCGCCGGACTTGGCGGAAATGAACCTGTTTCCAAAAGAGCAAGGAGTGGGGGTAGGGGCAGGATTAACAAACTGTTAGTTTAAAGGAAAAAACCAGCAGAGGGCGTGACCACTGTACAGTGGTTCACCTTCAGCAGGCTTTACTGTAGCAAGCACACTCACCTGTTGTGGCCGACGTGTAATTTCTGTGATGTGGATTGTGGATTGCACCGCCGCTGAGCAAATTGTGCAGCAGTGGCCGATGTGGTATGGCCAAAGGTTGCTGCTGCTGCTGTTGTTGTTGCTGCTGGTGTCCATTGTTGTTGCTCTGTAAACTGTGTTGCTGTTGCTGCTGCAGCGGCGTTAGTAGCGGATTCTGTTCGGTCTTGATGTGCAGCAATGTTGTTGCACCGCCAAATGTTTGTTGCTGTTGTTGATTCTGCTGCAGGTGTTGTTGCTGTTGATGTTGCTGATGTTGCTGTTGGTGTTGCTGCTGTTGTTGCTGCTGTTGCTGATGAGGTGACGGACTGGTTGATTGTTTGACAATAGGAATTTCAGTATCTGGAATAGACAAAAAATATGCAAATGAGTAAAAGTCAACATGTTTGTGGTTACGTCTCTCAATTAACCATAATTAAATATATAAATTTACTGCTTAATAATTTATTTAAAGGCTTCAATTCACACTCGGATTCAATTTGAGAGACAGTGACTCGAACCACTCGAAAATGTCGGGCAACTGTAGCGACCCAATTAAAAAACAACTTTATCTCATCATCATCAGCCATAACAATAACAGCAACAACAACAAGAGTAACCACAACAACAACCACAACATAAAATATAAACAGTAATATTTTTTTGTTTTCAGTTTCAAGCACCGCCCTCAGTGAGAAACCGAAACCTGTCAAAATGTCTAAACTCGCATGAAAATTAAAGCTAATAATATTTAAGTAATTCGCAACATATATAATTACACAGAGTTGTTATTGTTGTTGTGGCTTGTTGAGCGACATGCAAAAGTCGCCAAAAGGCTAGAAAAAGAAAAAATGCGAACAAAACACAGACACAAACACACTCTCACCATTTAAATGCCCCAATTTGGCGAGCCATGAACTCAAAGCAACAACACAACATCAACCGTTAAAATCAATGACAAAAGAAATGCAAAGTGAGAAAAGAAGAAGAGGAATGAGCGACAACAGCAACAACAACAATAACAGCTGCAAACACACAAAAGTGAAACAAAAAATTGCATCTCACTTTCTTTTGGTCGTGTTGTTGTTGCGGCCGCTGCCACAAACTCTGTCGTCGGTGCATTGAGGCGCAACGCAAGAAAAATGCACAAGTTGTGTTTTTGTTTTTATTTAAGTTTTTGTTGTTGTTGAAAAGTAAAAGTGCATTTTCACTTATTTTATGCGAAACGCTGCGCTGCGCTGTGGCGGCTGCTTAAAGCAGAAGACGAAGAAGAGAAGAGAAGCAGAAGCGAAAGAAAAAAAACACAAAAACAGAATTGCATTGAATGTCAAGCTGTTCACACACACTCATACACACAGAGACACGCACGCACACATACACATTAACAGATGCCGATGCGTTTGGCATACAGTTGTCTCGCTCTCGCATGTGCAATGTGCAGGCCAGCTAAAAGGCAGCAACAACAACAACAAACACAGAAGCAGAAGCAATAAAGCTTGCATGCAAACGCACACACACACACAAGCACACATACAGAGAGACACACATACAACTGGCAGCAAGAGAGGAAGAGAAATCAGGTCAAGGCTTGTCGGTGTTGTTGTTTCTGTTTCTGTTGTTGCTGTAGCTCGCAACGGCGACGAGTTTACAATTTATGCTTTGCTGGCTGCATTATTGCATGTTGTACTACGTTTGTACGCCGAACGTTTGCGTGTGTGCGCTTTTTACAGCTTTTTAAATACACTCACACAGACAAGTCGCTGCCTCCTCGTCTCGTTTTGATTACCGCTCGTTTCATTTCGTTCATTCGCTTGTTGTGGGTGAATGAGAAGCATGTAAAAAATACACACACATACAGACATTTTTATACAATAATCTGCACATGTGTGCATACAAAAAAATAAACTTCCAAAAAAACTGCTGTAAAAATATGGCACATACTCGAACACATACAAAAGTATTTACCGAAAAAAAACCAGGCATTAAATCGACCTGTGTTCGGAGTCACACACAAGTCGTGACGGAATCAGCTGTGTCTCTACCTGTTCTGCTCCTCTCCCCCGCTTCACCACTACCCCACACACCCCCTCTCTCCCTACTGCAGCGTTGCCTGGTGGCTTTTTTTTTGTGCACCGAGAAAACAACTTTTATGTCTTTTGGCGGAAACTGTAAACATTTAGAAGCAACACGAACAACAAATTTTTTGTAGAATTTTTCATTTGGATTTTTGGCGATTAGTTTCGTAAATTTCCAATTGCTTGGCGGAAATGCCTGTCAATTGTTGTTAAATATTTCGTGTGTGTGTATTTTCTACGAATTTGGTAAATTGTTGTAGTTGAAGCACGTGAATATATTTTGTTCTGGCTAACTAGGCGTATGTGTGACGTGGGCTGGGCATAACTAGGCGTGTACGCAATGTTGTGTATACTAGGAAGTAAGTCTACCCTTTTGGTAGACTGAGTATACTAAACTGTCTTCTGCACACTAGGCGTATGTATAATATCGCTCTTACTAAATTACGCATACGCCAAGTTGCGCCAAAGAAGCAAATTAAGCCCAATTACAGCTATTTACAGCATTAGGCCATTTCGCATTGCAATGCTGCGCCAAATGTGCGATGACCTCTAAAAATGCGGTCTAATCAAAATCAAAATCAAAACAAAAATAAAAAAAATATAAAAATGTAAAAAAAGAGAAATAAAACAAAATAAACTATAAAAGCGGGCAACAAACAATTTAATATATTATGAGAAAACCAAAATTGGCCAACCAGCCCAGAGGGTATGTACCGACATATGTGCGTCTATTTGTGTAATTAACGGTAAAGTCATGTACATAAATATGTTTGCGTGTGTGTGTGAGTGTATATTATGTATTTCCCTGCCCGAATTTGGACTTGAACTGCCTCGTTGATATGTGTGGCGGTGTTTTGGGACAGTTACATCACAATTCACAATAACACAGACAGTCACAATGGAGTCACAGCATTTGCAAATAGTAGGTCAATGTAGGTATGAATCGCAGTTGTTGCTGTTGTGATTAGCTGTCTTAAACGGGTTGTATGTGCCACACACTTGGCCTATCCAATCTAACCGCATTACAGGATATTTTCAAGTCGATCATAGTCAAAGCCGCCATTAACTGACAGGTACAACAGTTTTGTGCCGTTGTTTTTAATGTTGTTGCTGCGTCATTTGTTTACTGGCCTATTTAACGTATGTTTTGTGGGCGTTTAGCGAATTTTGGCTAATAAATCAAAAAATTTCATTCCAGAGAAAAAATATTTGAAAGATTTAAAGCCGTCATTTATTTATAAAATGGAAATGTCAGAGTTTTTTCCCTAATGATTTGAAATCTGATAAGAAGAGCTTAAAATAGCTAATAAATTTACTATAAACAATCAGTCGATTTGTTTGTAGTTTATAAGAAAGTATATTTTGTTTATTTGCAAATGAAATTTGTGTGTAAATAATTTAGTACATTTATACACACTTTATTGCATTGCCAAAAAACGAAGCTAACGATAATAACAACAGCCGAAAAAAAAGCACGACAATTTATGTGCATTCCTATGTGTGTAACAGGGAGTGCGTGTGTGTGTGTGAAAGCAATTTCAATTTGACAAGCGCAAGAAGAGCAGCAAATAACAATAAGAGTAACTGAAACAACAACAACAACTAATGCGACACTGTCGACCGATTAACCAAAAGTAATATGCGAATAACAGAAACACAGACAAAAGAAAGCAAAAGCAACAACAGCAAGAACAACAACAGCAGCGACGACAACAACTCAAAAGTTCTATATTTAAATATTATAATTTATGTGTTTGTTTGGCTATTGTACATGCATGCACACACACACACACATATGCACGCGTATGTATATTTTGTTGTCCTCTTCCTTTTGCTCACTTCAACCGTTCCCGCATGCCCATCATGGACTGCTTCCGTCAGCGAACTCAGTTCCCAGTTCATTCCCACTTTCCGTTCCCAGTTTTTGACTGCTCTGCTCTCACATGCGCCCCACTCTCCACTCTCCCAATCTCTCTCTCCCTCTGTCAGTCAGTCTGTCTTTCGGTTAAATTCCTGTTCTGTATGTATTGTTGTTGGTTGGCTTATTTTGGCTTTCATGCCTCTGTCTTTACTGCTGGCGCTGTCACTGTCTCTGCTGCTGCTGCGGTTGCTGCTTCTGCCGCTGGTGCTGCTGCTTCTGCTTCTACTCTGTGTGTGAGTCTTTCATACTGCCTGTGTATAGGGGTGCAAAGCAAAGAATAAAAAAGCCGCAGTCGGCTATCGTGTATTGTTGCTTCTTTTGTTCTTGTATTTGTGAGTCGCAGTCGCTGTCACTGCTGCTTTCGTCGACGTCGTTGTCGTCGTCGTCGTCGCTGGGCGCATTTGTTTGCTTGTGAGTGCGAGTGCGAGAGTAAGTGTGTGTGTGTGTTTTTGTGCTTGTGCGCTTTTTGGAAATTCAGTCTCAAGTTCAAGGTCTCGCGGATAACGCACACACATGCAAACAAGTGCGAGACGCACACACTCATGCACGCACACATATGTGCGATTCTTATTGCTTGTATAAGCAATGTACACACACACAAGCACACATATCAGGCGAATTCTCGTTAGCTGCATCTGTATGCCGTATCTGTGTGTTTACTTTTTGTCGCTGTTTTTTATGTCTTTCTTTCTTTTTTTATTAAAATACAGACGAGATATACCAAAAAAAAATGTATAGTATATAAATAAATATACGTACGTATAAGTAAAGAAAGCAAAAAATAAGCGAAGCGACTACAAAATTATTCGTCAATATTTCCGCATTAAGAAACGATACGAATTTGTATATTTTTTTATTAATTGTTGTTGCCATTTCTTTTTGATATAGAAATGTATTATATACTATAGTCAGTATATCGATAATTTCGACAACTGTTAATTTTATTTTCGTTGCTTGTTTCTTGTATTCCTTTTAATCATTATTTATATGCAGATTGACTCATTCCACTTGAGACGCAATTTGTTAGCTTATTTAACGAATTTTGTAACAATTTCGTGTTTTTTTTCGTTATACGAGTTTTCGAATCAGAATTTACATAGTACTTGTGTTTGCACACAAAGCACAAAGGTAATAAATGGGCATAGACAAAGAAGAGACTTTTATTTCGTAGGACTTCATTGTTTAAATAATTTGACATTAAAAATTCTGTGTAAATTGTTTTTAAACACATATGTTTTTACTTATCAAGCTCGTCTTTATATAAAGTATGTGTTATATAATTTAAATGAGTCATTGCAGTAAATTCAAAAAGTGATTAAAATTAAATTTTAAAATTTAGCTTTTAAATGCAAGTTGTCTGATACTCTTAATAGCTTTATAATGTCTTTCTATCGGATATTACATAATCTTATGATTTTCTCACAATTCGTTGCTTAGCTACCTATTAGCACACCTGCCATAATTAGCACTTTCTCTGCAGAGTTCTAAGACCCACACAGTGAAAGAAAAGATACAGTTTTAAGTATTTTAATTCAAGTTGGATCAAGAACTAACGGCAATGGCGATGAAACATTAATAATTTATAATGAATTTGTCAAAACCGGAAGAGTTTGTTTGCGCTTAGAATTCTTGACTTTCAAATTTGGACTTTTAGTGCGGGTTTAAAATTGATTTAAGAGGTTTTTTCTCGCTGTGCATGTTTGGAGCATATTTTTATACACATTCTATATTTGTTTAATGTCACGCGCCAATCATTTGTTATTACAAGTGTTAATAAAAAGTTCTAAAGAAATTTAGCACAGTTTTTATCTTTATTTTTCCCACTTTACACCTAAGAAACTTCGACCTTTCCCGTTCCTGCATTGCATAATCTTGAGAATCGACGCAACATTATCTGATTAGTAAATGTTTCCAATCAGATTTTGTAATTGCACATTGCACAGTGTTGCACAGCGTCTATCTAGTGTCTTGGCATTTGGTATGTGACATAATCTTAGTTCTCACACACACGCACTCTTTCCCTCTCTCTTTTACTCTCTTTTCTGTGCTTTTTATCAATTATCGTGCTGCAATCAATGGACAGATAAGGAGACCTCTACCAATACTACTGCAATTAAATGCGATTACAAAACTTATAGACACACACACACACACACACATTGAAATACTTATACATAGACAGCTATCGAGACAGGGAGCTTACATAATTCTTAAAAAAAAACTCAACTGTATTTGGGTTAAGCTAAAGAAAATGATTTGCTAATTTCTTGCGCTGAAACGAGAAATTTAAGTTTTCCGCGCGTACCTCTCTCCCTGTCTCTCTCTCTCTCGCTCACATGCGCTATCTCTGTCTTGCTCTCTATGACCATGTCGCTATATGTGTGCACGTATGCGTGTATTTCTCTGTATGTGTGCGCAGTTGTTGCCAATCTATTCCCAACCTACCTCAAAATGTTTTGCGTTAGGCCTCAAAGCAACAGACCTCGTTGTGCAGCTTGTGGATAGACATTAGGGAGGGTGAAAGGGAAGGCAACAACGACGACGATGTCGCTCTTTTCCACTATTTCCCACAGCAACTTACACACTCACACACACACAAATACACGATGAGACATACGATTTTACACTTACACGCACGTTTACAGAAGCTGAAGCTGAGCTGTTTTGTCATGTAAGAAGAGCATAAGAGGGACCAAAGAGAGCGCCAGAGAGCGAACGTGAGTGAGAGCGTAGCCATTTGTAGCTTGTAAGCTCATTCGTTGCGCTCTTCGCCTCATGTCGCAATTGAAAGTTGCCTCGCATTCTGCTTTTATGTGTATGTGTGTGTGTGTGTGAGTGCTTGTCTGTAGGTGTGGGTGGTGGGACTCTGACTGCGACTGGGAAGAGTGAGAGTGATGGAGAACGGGGGGTGGGGAAACGATGTTATGGTTGAAACCCCAAAAGGTTGAAGGTAAAACAACAACAAAACAAACTCAAAAGCAAAACAAAACAAAACGAAATGCAAAATATAAAGTCGTGTAGGAAAAAGGTTAAAAAAAAATTATTGCATGTTGTAAGAAGAAAATGTAAAATACATACAAACAAATATATGCATGTATTTATGTGTGTGTATGTTTGTTTATACAAAAAAAATCAGACTAAAGTTTTGCCGAAAGAGTTTCGTAAACGAAACAAACGAAATATTTTTCGTTTGAGGGGGAATGGGAAATTTCAAAAGAATTTGCATCATGATGACATTAACAGATGACGATGATGACGTTGATAATAAGGTTGTTAGGCTTGTCAGGAATTGGTTTAAATAAAGCTTTCAATTTTTAATGTTTATTTTTTAGTTATTTTTTGCTGATTTCAACGCATTGGCATTTAACTGGATTCGGGGAACCAGCATTAACAATGCTTTTTTGGTTGCCTTTGCTCCCATTAATTTTCTGCGGGCATTTTAAAAGAGCAGTTATTAAATTAACCTATAAACATGTTTGCATTAGGGAAATAATACGCTTGAAACGGGTACGACGATTAATCCCACATCGCGTTCAGTGCAGAGTGGATAAAGCCTAGGAAGTAAGTAGTGTGCGATAAGGATAAGTATACGAAGCAGAGTACAACAAAAACAGAAAAATATACAGAAATAACTTTAGCAATTTTAACGATAAATGGTTCGCAAGATAAAGGAATAAAGGAATCTTTTCTGGTAGTAACCCCCTTTAGTACCTGCATAAATCTGTCATTGCCATATGCTCAATAACCCGAATTCGCCGTCCACAAACCACAAGTTACACTCCAAACAAACACACAAACACACACACATACATACGCACTCAATTCCTATTCCCTTGTTCCTTATCCCAATTCCAATTCCAAATTCCACTGTTCTAAACGTTACGCCCACTTGATAGAGCTTCGAGCGACGCGCATTTCCGCTAATACAAAAATAACAACAAAAACTCAAGTACCTGACGCCCTTTTTGCCATCTTACGAATGTACGAACGTACACAAACAAATAACATATATACTAACTTATTTATGTAAGCACAGTATATAGTAGATTGTTCTCTGTGTTCCTTTACGACACACTCACACAGCGATACAAATACTTTAGTATTTATCTTATGAGATTCCCCATAGCCAAATCGGAGCAAAGCCAACATTCGCAACATTGTGTGCACAAAAAAGTCAAAAGAGACGCCCGTGTCAAATAGAGGAAACAAGTTGCTGCCTGCTTAGTATATCGAAGGGTTACCAACCAGGTCTCCAGTCAACTAACATACATACACAAGCGCACACACATGTAACAAGTGCCGAACACACACACATAGACAAAACATACACATACTTAGTAGTCCCCCAGTTGGCAGTTTGCAGTTGGCGCCTTGGTACTTTGCAGCAACAGCAGCAGCAACGTCAACGGCAGCAGCGTTCAACTGACTGAGAAACTATTTCACACACATACCTACATGCTGCTCTCACACACATGCACATCAACAACATTACAATTTACGTTACACATACTCTCCGCTTACATTCAATTGTGAATGCAGCGCGAATAGCAATAGCAAAGAAACAGAGGCAAAAGCAATAGCAATACCAAAGCAGAGAGCAAATTTGATAGTTGAGCGTAGCGTACGACATTGTCGCTCACTAGAAAGCTCTTCGCACAACATTAGCATGCTCTCTCGCTCTCACGTGGCTCTGTTTGCTGGCGTTGTAGTTGTTGCTGTGTGCGTTTGCCGCCTAAAGTAATCAATAAAATTGTTGAGGTGGGTTAGGAAACTGTTACGAAGCTGCCGCTGTTGCCGCCACCGCCGTCACCGTCAACGTTGTCGCTCTTTTTTGCTTTTGCTCAGACAACGTTGGCAGCGACGTTAGCAGCGTCAACTTCGTTGCCGTCGTCGTCGCCGTCGCCGTCGCTGTCGTCTTCTTCGTCAGCGGAAATTGCGCTATTTTAAATAATGTTTATTTTGCGTTTGGACGTCTTTTGTTTTTTTGTTGTTATTTGTTGCTACTGGGGAGCAAATTTTTGCTTGCTCGCTGTTTGTTTGTTATAAATTCACCCGCGTGTTATTGTTGTTGCTATTGCCAAATTGATATTTCACAATCTTTATCTAGTGAAAGATACAAAGGCAAAGAGCGAAAGAGCCAAAATATCATCCAGTTTAATAGACAACTTTATTGGGGAGACTCTAACGGGTTTTGTTATGAATTGAAACAGAATATGACGTCTCCTTTGAACACTGCTTAAAGTTTTTGTGCTCTCTGCTTTGTTACTGAACTAAGAACCGTTAAGCATGCGCAGCGTAGCACAGAAATGTATATACTGTTGTATACCCTATAGGCAATCTTAACAGCTAAAGGACAGGTAGGTGAATATCAGATAACAGCAAGAAGAAAATAATATACCCTGTAATTTAGTGTAGTCCCAAAAGTTATTTTGTTACTACTGACAATGAAATTCCCATTCAATTTGCTACCACAAATATTCTTATTTATCTTTACAGGGTATTTTGTAGTTGCTACTTCTAAGCTTGTTGACTTCACTTACAGTAACGCTTCATCAAGCTCTTCTTGTAGGCGGCCGAGCGCTCTGCTGGCTTCAGACGCATTCTCGCTCTCTCGCAGTGCGTTGTTGCTGCTTCCTCATCGGACTCGGTGCCGTCTGAGTAAGTGCGTCCACGTCGTCTGCTGCTGACGCCCGACGTCGCAGCGGAGGAGGCTGCATTTGCTGAGGCCGCTGCGGAGTTTGCGGCTGTTGCGCTGCTGCTAAGCGAGAGATCCAGTGGTGAATCGTAGCCATCTTGATATTGCAATTCCAAGAGCTCCTCATCATCGGGATCCGCTTCAATATCCGCATCCGCATCCTCTTCCAATGTCTCCTCATCCTCAATGTCACTCATTTGTTGCAATTGCTGCTGTTGGTGCTGGTGGTGGTGGTGTTGCTGCTGGTGATGTTGTTGCTGCTGCTGCTGCTGTTGCACTTGCAACTCGTTGCTGCTGGTGATGACACTGCTGCGCTGCAGCTGCTGCTTGCGTTCCCAAAGTATTTTCGAGACATCATCCAAAGTGCTGCGTGTTTTATCTGGCTCGGATTGTTGCTGCTGCTGCTGTTGGTGTTGCTGCTGTTGCCTCAGGTGATTGTAGAGCACTTTGAACTCGCGACAATCTGTTGGTTCCGTCTCCTCCTGCACCTCGACAGCAACTTCTGCAGGTGTTGCAGGCTCCTTGACTGCAGTTGTGTCCACAGCTTCTACTGCTGCAGTAGGTGCTGCAGCTTCTACTGTCGGTGTTGCAACTGGACTTGCTGCAGGTGTGGGACTCTGTCGGTCTGACTTGATTTCATCTATGGCACCTTCGATTGCTGCTTCTGCTACTGTTGCTGCTCCTGCTCTTACCTCGTTTGGTTTTGTGGACTTTTCCGCTGCATTTTCCACATCGTTTTCCACTTGTGTTTCCTTTTTGCTGTCGGACGCTGCTGGCGCTGGTGATGTGGGCGTATTGGGCGCCAAGGGCGAGGCTACTGGTGTAGGTGTCGGCGTGGGCGTGGCACAGACAGCAGCTGTGGGCGATGCCGCTGGTGAGGCCGATGCCGAGCCCGAAACTGAGGATGCGGAGCAGGCAGATGACAGTGATAATAATGATGAGCTCGAACTTGAGCTGGAACTGGAACTGGAGCTAGAACTGGAGCTGGACGATGAGGAAACGTTTGAGAGTGCCGCCGTTGCAAAATTATGCGCCGTGGCGGCCACCAAATGTTGCACCATTATCATTTTAGCAGTTTCTATAGATTACACACGTTTAAACACGTTCGAGACGTTCAAGACGTTAACACACGTTACTTATTGTTACGCTACGTATACGTTACGTTACAGCATTGAGGTAAATATTCTTCACTAATTTTGCAGATTTCTTTGCCGGCGTTGCCTGCACTTAAACACATTTTTTAGGCAAGCCATTAACGTGCAACGTTCTACGTGCAACTTGCAACGTGCCCTACGTGCTACGTGCAACGTTCGCGAATCCAATTGCGGAAACGTTGCCGTAACGTTCTTACGTTGACAACGTAGAGAAGTCAACAAATTAGTTTGCTTAGCTTCTAGTACGTATGTTTTGGTTTTGGTTTGGCTTGGCTTGGCTTTTCTGCCTTTATGCTTTTATTTTTTGCTTTTGCTGTCAGCCGCGGCACGTCATTTATCTCTTACGGTATCAGCAAAACTAAAATTTAAAGTCAGCACAAAAAGCACTGCCGAGTGTTTATTAGGCGCAAACAAACGTTGCAGGCGGCGACTGCGACGCGACTGCAGTGTGCGCTGTAATATTCCGATGTTGATGCCGATGCCGAAGTCAACGTCGTCGTCGACGTTTCTGGTAAAGCGCGCGCGCGCCCCACTCACAGACACATTGGCACAGACACACGAAACAACACACACACAAGTACCAACGAAAGAGAGTGAGAGAGAGAGACAGGTGGGAAGGCGAAGGCGACCAAATAAAACAAAAATGAGCAAGCGCTGCGACGGCGACTGAATGGGGCTCGCTTGCTCGGCTTGCGCCAACTGGAAGAGCGCGAGCCAAAAAATGTTGTTGGGGCTGCTATTGCGAAAACGATGTCGGCGTCGCAGTCGTTGTCGCTGCTGCCGCTGTTGTGTTGTGAGCGCGCCAAAATGGCAAAGCGAGCGAACGTAACAGTTTTGTGTTTCGAGAGCAAATGTTTGTCGCTCTCTGCTTCTGTTGCTGTTCATGTGTGTGTGTATGTAAGCCTGTATGCGTGTGCATATCTGTATTGCTGCTGCAGCTAAAAGCTACTTGTTAATGTGAGTGGTGTTTTTCAAGGGGAGGCAGAGGGAGTTTAATGTGCCACATTGCATTTCTCCTCTAGGGACATTGGGTAGCACAGGCGGACAGTAACCAGTAAACAGGACAGTGGTGCAAAAATCAACACATTTGCAGAGTAACAAAACCAAACAACACGGCAAAGATAATTTAATAATTGTAACTAATTGTAAAAAAAAATAATATTTTTTAGTAATTGCTTTAATTTTACTTAATAGTTTTCATATAAAAGTCGTTAGCCAGTTTGCAGATTTACATTTCCTTGTCATGCAGATCGACAAACTAGATCCCATACATAAACACTTATGCAAGCCAGCACGCACATACACACACACATACACGCATACAGACATGCAGGGCATGTAAGTGGAATTGCAGGCTCTCTTCTAATAGCTGCTGCGACCCAGACCCAGTGTGTTTACTTCAGTGGAGCAAGTGGCGAATAGTTGCAGCTATCTGGACTCCCAAATGGGTCAGGCCAAGTCAAAAGGGCTGCACGATCATGGGGGAGCAGCAGCAACAGAGAGTGTCTACGTGTGAGTGTGTGAGAGCGCGACAAGTGAGCAGGAGACAAAGCACAATGGAACTTTTGTGCAAATTTATGGAATTAAGTCAAAAGATCTCATTTAATGCCCACATATGGGTAACATTTAATATATTATAATTACATAACCAATATAACCGATATGCATTTATATAATTAGAGTAATGTAAATCAATAATTACAAGTGCATTGTTGAGTTCTTGAGTAATTCAATTAATCATAAAAAAAATGGGCAAAGGCTCCACAGTACAATGATGGTGAGCCGACGTCGCGTCGTCGTCATCGCATTCGTTGTCGTTGTCGTTGTCGCTGCTGCAATCGTCGTGCAATCGACACGATTATGACTCAATGCAAGTGTGTGTGAGATGGAGAGTAAGCAAAAGCGAGAGAGTGTGCCATTGAGAGCGAGAGCAAAAGTGCTCTCAGTGGCCGACACCGTTTGACGATGGCAGTAGAGCAAATTTTCACTTTCCGTTTGTTTAGTTGTTGGGGGCCTTTCCATTTACTTGGCAATTGCAAGTGTGTTTGTATGTTTGTGTGCGAGTGTGTGCATGTGTTGTGTATGTAAGATTCTCTCTTTTTAAATACACGTACATGTACATGCAGAGAGCTCATCATGATTGTGGTGTGTGTGTGTGTGTGACTCTGAATATTGCAAATAAAGGAAGCAGAACAAGAGCAGTAGAAGATGAAATTGAAGGAAGAGTTTGGCGTTTTGGGGCAGAGGGTGGAAGCCATGGGGAGAACTTTAATGAGGCGACGTCAACGACGGCGACGACGACGACGACGACGACGACGACAGCGACAAAGGCGACACAGACATACTTTCGTTAAGCTGGTGTGAGTGCGAAATGAGTCCAATGTACCGACAAGCAAGAAGCAGGAAGATGGCAGGGGAACACAGACAGCTCCTTTGGCTTCAATACAAATACAAACAGTGAGAAAGAGTGTATGAGTGTAACAGTGCGAGTGTGCGAGGGAGAGGGAACACAGACACAGAGCTGTAAAAGAATTTTGAAGAGGAAGCGCATTAGGTGGCACTGCTTGGGTTGGGCTCCTTGACTTGTCGGGACTTGTCTGCGAATTGGAGTTGGAACTGGAACTGAAACTGGAACTAGAGCTGACTTTGGGACTGCGACTGCTACTAGGTTTGAGTGAGAGTCTGAGACTGGGGATTTACTTTGAGGATATGGGAATGAGTTGCTTTGGGGTTAGGCTTGTGTAGTCGATTCATGTTTCATGTTTTAACAAAAGTCATTGAACAGACGAAGTTGACGACGACTGCAGAAACCTACATGCTCCTACTGCTGCTTGCTGCCTTGTCGGCGTTGTCTCAGACCAGACAAACGGACGATGGTTAGGAAGTGTCGGAAATGTATCGCTTTACTGGATGTCTCGGCTATTGCCTTGCAGTCCCTACCAAAACCCCTCCGGCTCCTCTACCCAACCAATCCCTGTTTCGTATGAAAAAATGATGCGAAGCGCCGCGTCATCGGCAGCGACGACAGCAGCAGCAGCAACAACGACGACAACGACGACGGCGAGACAACATTTTCGGAGTAAACAGCAGTGAATGACCTCATATCATCTAATACACGCGCCATGCACTCAAACTCCTGCCCTCAGCAGCCCCTGCCCAATTCTCCTGCCCGACTGAGTAACCTGCAGACTCTCCCTCTCCCTCTCACTTACTGTTTATCTCTTTGTCGCTCTGTCGATTACGATGGCAACGTCGCGAGGTTTGTCAAACTTATTTTTGTGCTTCTCATTCACACGAAATCATCAGACTTGTAATTGTTACGGTTTCGACTGTCGGAGTGGCTGTAAACGGGAGGCGACTGGTGAGTAGGGGTTGCAAAAGGGCTTGCTCGAAGGCGGGTCCCATTTCATAAGGTTGTTGGGTGGGCAGGAGAAGGTAAGGGACGGGAAGTGGAAGGATCTCTTTGTTCGACGCTGGGTAATCTGGTCAATGGATGTTGGCTCTTTGTCTGTGCTGCAGGCGCACATAGTAGGGTTGGGGTTAGGCTGGGTATGGTTGTGGGGGTCGGGGTCACTTGTAGGTTAAACGCACAAGCATTTATGATGACTGCTGATTTTGAATCGAACGCTATCAGATAAGACAGATAATGAAGCCTGACAGATATAGGATTTCAGCAATTGCCCTGGGGCTGAAAATTGAAATACGGGGATTTGCGTAAGCGAGAGGAGCTGCTTAGTGTAGGGTCAAGACTGAAAGACTTGCTGTGTATTTAAATAGGAGTCTCAAAACGGTAGGTTAAATAGGTTAAAGATTAAAGAAGTGGTGGTAAAGGGGTTTGAGGCAGAAAAAAGAGTTTACTTTATCATACTTGTATTCTTCCACATAATTTCTTCTTACGGAAATCTGCCATATGCATATTTCTGCCATGTTTGTAGTTATATATGTATGTACGTAGTTATAGTACTACCAACTGTGCTTGTTGTTGCCGTTGTATTGGCATTCACCTTTTCATTCAAAAAGCTAACTAGCTCAGCAGTTTTATTGCCTCATTGCAAGCAACCTTGAGCGCAACTGTTTCCCCATTTCTTAACAACGGCAAAAGCAAAGGTAACAAAAAAGCAAAAAAAAAAAACGAGAGTAATAAAAAAGAAGCAGAAAAAATATAAAGAAATGGTTACACACACACTCAGAGTGTCGAGAAGTTCAGTTACTTGAAAACACTTTTGCTTTTACTACACAATAATGCACTTGACCGTCAGCGTGAAAGACATAATTATCATTATCAATGTGATAATTATAACATTGGAAGCGCTATCAAAAAAACTTCAGAAAACAAGAAATAAAAGCTACCAAAAGTAGATTATACAGCAACAAGTTAATAAACAGTGTCAAGACGTTGTCTTAGCCGTTGCACGCGGCGTATGAGTAATAAGCGGTGTAGGTTGTTAAGCAAAGGGTTAGACCTGACTTTTAGGGCCAGCTTGGGCTGAGCTGCGGTTTTTGTAGAGGCAAAAGTACGTGCTAAGTTAGAAGCTTAGAATTGGGTACTTTTTAGGCTAACAGTTATTATTAAAATAGTTTTTTTTATGATATTTAATACGTTCTTTCCTTCTTTTGCTTATAAATTGTTTATTAAATATTTTTTAGTTCAACTCCCGCAACGCTTGTAGTCTTTGCCAGACAATTCCAGATAATGGCAACGTCTTACGAGCGAGTTTTATGCGTTTTAATTAAACCTCAACGAAATCGAAAGCCATCAGACGAACAGACAGACAGACAGACAGACAGCAGACGGCATTAAATGTTGTTCAAAGGAAATAGCTGATGTTGCAGCTGATTTGTTGCTGTTGTTGTTGTTGTGGCCATCAAGAGCGACTGCTCGTTTGACCAGCGCTTTTCCACTTGCACTTGACAACGAAAATGCCACAACAAAAACACAAAATTGCTGGCAACAAAAAAAGCGAGAAAAATGAAAGAAAAACTCGTCAGCAAAACCACAAACAATGGCATCCTACTTTTGGCCACAACAAGTCGCTCAGTCGCTCATACGCCCCGTTGGCCCGCTGGCCCGTTAGCCCGTTGGCATTGTTTGCCATCCTCTGTGTCTTCCCCCACTTCCACTCCATACCCGTCTCTACTCCTCTCCAACCTCCAACGTTTTGTGATTTTCCTTTCTTTGGCCGCATGTTGCACTTGCACTTTCTTTTTGCATTATGGCGTGTGGAAAAACTTTCGATTTTCTCGCATTTAAAAGCAGCAAAAAGTAAAAAGAAAAATGAAAGAAAATAAAATGCAGAAAAGCAAATTATTTGTACTTTTGCAGCAAAGAAAATGAAAGCGAGAAGTGCAACAACACAGCGTCTGAGCTACAGACAACTCACTCACTAACTTAGTTAGTATAAATGTATTTATATACATGTAGTTGTAGTTTAAGTGTGCTGCTGTGTGTGTGTGTGTGTGTACAGGGAAAACTGCAGTCGGGTTTTCTTTCTGCAGCGTCCTAAATTGAAAACGTGTCTCAAGGGAGTTTGTCCGCCCGGGAGAAGTTATTATGATTGCCGACTTGATTTTATTACGACCACTTGAGTGTCTTGTGTAAAACGCATAACGCAATGCATTAAATACATGAAACTCGTATACAGTTGACACAACGAGCACGTTAAGAATTCCAGCAGACAGCGAGCACAAGCGATTTAAGCATTTTGGCGCCCAACGTGGGTATGACAGCAGTTTCCTTGTCAGCTTTTTGGCTAGAAAAATTCTTTGTGTTGACAAATTTGGCAAAGCAATTCAGTAGCAGTCTAAAACTAAACATAGTACACTTAGTTACCACTGCTACTAAAATAGTTATGGGGCTTAAATGCGCAAAAGAGCTTGATTTTAGCACAACTAAGAGAATTTGGGGCAACAACTACTGTTAAATTAAAGAAAAAACACAAGAAAATTTCATTAAGAAGTCTAGTGGCGCCCTATATGTGTCTCACTGTTTAAAAATTTAACTTAGAAGTCAAATTTTCGAAAATGGCGCCCAACGTGTGCCTCAAAATATAAGTATTTCTTCTTTAAACTGCTTGATTTTACTTGAAATAAACAAGTTTTTTATAAGTTTTAGTTCTCAAAAGCTCAAATAGTTCCAAGAAGTGTTTTTGGCAAGCAGATTTGGAGTTACGGCGCTCAAGGTGATCCTCAATATTGTCATTTATTAATGTACGTTTTTTTTAAGAGTCAGCACACAAACTAAAACCTTTTTTTTATAAAATTTTCTAATTTTTGTAATTGTTTGCAACTTTTACCCAAATTAGTGACTTTGTGTTTCTGCACAAGTTTTGCATAAACGCTCCAATTGCTTGGCAAATTATATGGTCTTTTTGGCCTGGCACTTAATGGTAACTGCAACGTGGTCACGTGCAGCCTGAAAATGTGGAAAACTCATGATATTTCTAACCGACTTTACCAGGTTGGTTGACTCCACTGCATTCGTATGCATCGTCGGTCATTCATAATGAAAGTGAATTTCGCATAGTTTTTGCTGCCTCTTCTCCTTCTCCTTCTTCCTCTGCTTCGTCATTTGCTGGCCAACAACATTTATCGGCTTGTTCGCGTATATGGCTAATTTCTAATGCCGTCTCTCGACATTTCTCTGTCGCCATCTCTTTCGCCGCTAGTTTTGGCCGAAAACCAGTTGGAGCAACTTGTTGGCCAAGTCGCCACGTCTGTTTGTCTGCCGCTTTTGGCATCGTCATCGTTTGGCCCTGGCCACACTGACTGACTAACTGATTGACTTCTTGGCCAAGCAAAACGCGGAGGAAATCACAAGCGTACAAAAAGAAAAGTAAAGAAAACTTCAGGCCAGGCTTTTGCCGACTTGCTACAGCTGTCGGCTGTCGGCTGTCGGTTCATGCCACATGTGGCGAGTGCAGCGGCCGGTTTCACATGCGATGCCATCGATAGTTTTCCCAACAACAACGTTTCTTGGCTGTCTTCTAGCAACTCGCAAGCCGGAAAGTATTTATTTTAATTAACGAAAGGCGCTGAAGTGCTGAACTCACACACAGATACACACACACACACACACACACACACTGCCACACACACTCCAAACTTCTCTCTAATACGTTTGTTTTTTCGCCGATTTCCGCTACTTTCTCCCACAGGATGTTTCTGCTCTTGGCCATTAAATAGTTAAGTATTCTTGGCCCAACTTTTAGCTGTAACCTTGAGTTGAGGGCCACATCGGTTAGTCCAAAAAACTTTGCTTACATTTATAGCAGAATTAAATTAATTTTTTAGTTTAACTTGTAATTAAGAAATGCCTTAAAATGCTGAATTTATTTAATAATAATTGAGTTGTTACATCCCCACAGCAACTATTGTTAGTTGTAGTTGTTTTTCCAATCCATATGGAAATGCAACGAGAAACGTTTCTCGAAGTCTCCGCACCAAAAGTTGATTAAACTGCACAATAACAAACGACAATAACAACAATTTTCAAGTTCAGACACAATGAATATCAATTTGTAAGAGCAGTTTTGTTGGAAATTTTCCAAAATACAAACACACACACACACACACACACACAGCTAACAAACAACATTAATTAACATAATTCTCACACATTATGAAGCATCTGATTAGTACCTATATCGAGAAAATATATACAGAAAACCATCTGAGAAACTGAGTTTAATATTGACTAAAAGTTTAAATCAAATGCAATCCAAATGCAAAATTTTATATAGTTAAGTATGTATCGCACTACATTGTTGCGTGCATTTCGTTTTCATTTGATACCCTGTAAACGTAGGGTGAACAGAGGCATGAACAGTAGCTTTTAAAAGTATTATAAAAATTTAAGTGACTACTAGCTGTGAATTTAGAAATTTATATGAGTAAAAAAATTATACAAATTTAAATTTAGCGGAGAATTTAAATATTTATAAGCTTAAAAATTTAACATATTGTATGATTTTAATATTTTTTTAGTAAATTTAAATATTTAATTTTATTCAAAATATTTATTTTTTGCAATTTACGCTTCAAATATATTTTTAAATTTATTGTCTTGTAAATTTATAAATTTTTTTAAGCTTTAAAATTTTTTTAAAAATTAAAATTGAAATATTTTTAATGCATTAGTTATTTTTTAAAATTTATTTTCTTTAAAATTAAACTATTTTTAATGCTTTGGATAATTTTTAATATAATTAATTTCTAAGATTTAACTATTTTTTTCGCTTTAAACATTTGCCACTACATGTATTCTTTAATATACAAGAATTTAAGAAACACTAGCTCTAAAAAAGCTAAACGCACAACACTGTTCCTACCAACTACACATGTGGAACGCATATGTGGATTGCATTAAGTTACTACTCCATAACTCTTTTCAAATATTCATGTGAATTTATGCCAATAACTGCAGCTCACAGGGTATCTAGCTAGTCCAGCACACTCGTCTCGTGTTGCCTTACTTGTTTTGGTTTTGGTTTTTGTTGTTTGTTTACGTGTTTTATTGAAAAAGATTTTCAATGCCATTATTGTGCATGTCTGTCTAACTGTATGTGTGTGTGTGCTGTGTGCGTGTGTGTGTGTATGTAAGTTGTAAATGCAAGCAAAGCAAACGTCCGTCTAACTGTACGACCGTCAACCGCAGACATTGGGACAGAGAAGACAGAGACGACAGGCATTAGAGGCGTCGGCAGACGTCGGTGGGGCGGCCAGTGACGCTGACGTTGACGCTAACGCCGACGCCGATGTCGACGCTCCATGTTGGCGCTAACGCTGACGTTGACAACAAAAACAGCAACTGCGACTGCAACTGAAGCAGCAAAACAACAATTGCATTGCCTGTAAGCGACAGCTCATCCGCTTGATTTTGATAGTAACAGCGACTAACTTAGAACATGAATTAACATAAATTTGGTGGAACTAAAGATTCGCAAGCTAAAGTTAAGTCAAAACTTTAGTGATATAGTTTTTTTGAGCTACTTTTTTTAACTTATAGAATTAAAAGCTTTTTTTATAGTAAGCTGCTTTTAAAAGGATTAATTTCTTTAACTAAATTTGGGTTTTAAGCAAAGTCTAGTTGCAGAATTTATTGTATTTGGAATCACTTTTTAATTTTAACTATTTTAAAATATTATCAAATAACTCTTTACAAAATAGTTGACCATCTAAACACCGTAATAACTATTAAAGTCCTTAAACCTTTGCCTAAACACAGACATTTGTTGTAAGTACCGTAAAGTTAATGTAGGTTATGTTTCACTACAGTCTATCAAACTGATAAAGCTGCCCTCGTTGTTATCAGAGCAGTGCAAGTAGTGTTGTGGTAGCTGTACAGTGCCTGAAGAAAGTTTTTCCAACGACATGGATGGCCGGCAGCCGGCAAATTGATCGTGCAATAATTACTGCATAGCTGCAAGTTGTTGCAAGTAGAAAAGTTGTTGTTGTATGTTGCTGTTGCTGCCTAGCTACTGATGATGCAGATAATGATAACGATAATGATGGTAGAGGTGATGATTAAGTTGCTGGAGTTTGCTGCAAATGGAAAGCAACGAGAGGGAAAGTGTTTTTTGCCACTATTGGCAGTTTTCATTTTCCATGGCATGCTGCTAATAATACCAATCGTAATGCCGCATAATACACACACACTCACACATTGGCAAAATGACAGAGAAACACACAAACACACACACACCACCATTCATTCATTGGCATTGAAACGAGACGGTTTCGAGAGCGGCGCATTCGCAAGGGGAAGTGGAAAGAGTAATGACAACGGCAATACGGTAGCCTAAGTGAGATCGATCTACAACAACAACGATAACAACAACAACAACAACAACAGCAACTGCAACAACTGCAAACAAAACGTCAAGCGTCAAATTTGCACAAACTGCAAACGGCAAACTGCAAAACGGCAAACGACATTCAACCAATAGAAGTCAAAGTTCTGAGAGAAGGCGACAGATAACACGTCACTTGACTCGAATGGGGACATGGACAACATGCGTGCTAGCCCCCCCTACCCCTGCCCACTCCCCTTTCCTCTTCCCCTTCTCCTTCCTCTCGCTCAACCCGTTTCGTTCGTCGCACAAATCGACAGACGAATGCGAGCGAAGTGAATCGGAATCGGAATCGGAATCGAAATCGTCGTTAGAACGTCGTCGTTGTTGTCGTCGTCGACGTCAACGTCAACGGCGACTGCGGCGTCGACATCGCCATCATTGTCGAGAGTGCAGCGACACCCGCATGCCCCTGCCCCGCCCCTTGCTGCTTACCCTTTCTCTGCTGCCCATAAATTATTCTCAGGTTTTTAAATCGTTTTGTTTTTTTGGGCTCATTTTTAGTTGATTTTATTTTTGCTTTCAGGACCTGTACTAAAAAAGGTCGCTAAAGTAAGTCGTAAAGTGCGTAAGTAGCGTTAGGAGGCGTGGCACATGCCCACAATAGCCTAACTGCTATGGAAAGAGTTCATTTTTTGTAGTTTAAGTACAGGGTGTTTAACAGTCGTGCTCCCTAATTGGAACCATTTGCAACTAGTTTTGTATTTTGCGAACTAATTTATGTATTCTATAGAATTGGCTCGTATTGAATGTTGGCAGTTGTTGCAGTTACATGTTGCAACGGGTTGGCACCAAAAACAGGGTGTTTTTATGGCTGTAGTTGCTGTCTTTCGGTAGCCAAAACAAAATGAAAAACAATTTTCTATTGAATTTATTGTTGCCATTGTTGTTTTAACTTGTTGTTCAACACTTGTTGTTGTTATTGTTGTTGTTGCTGTGTTTGTTTGTTTGCCATTCTCACAACATTGTTGCTGTTGTCGTAGACAGCAGTTGAGCGCCGTTTTGATTATTGGCAACGGGTGTTTTTGTTAACAGCTTTTATGGGGTATCAGATTTCACTCTCATTTTGATTGACTAGAAAGTGAAAATGTATCCTGTAGTGGGTATTTAATCAGTACAAATATAAATTAAATGGACTAAAAATTAAACAATACTTTTAATAAAGATCGAAAAGCATAAACTGATCAATACCAATTGATAGTGAAATATATGTTTATTTATCTGCACAGCATTTATAGCATTTGATTTAATGAATGACTCAATTACGTAATAAATCACCCTGTAAATGCAACTAACGCACATTTGCCCATTGATGCATGCACAGAAGCACATACTCACACGCACACAAACATGCAAATGTATGCATACACACACACATACAAACACTTGCATTCTATTTGCTTAGGCATATTTTTAATTTGCGAGGAAGGAGAACAAATAATGAGAACTGCACACCAACTGCGCTCACACTACAACTACTACTACAATAACAACAACAAGAAGAGAAACAGAAGCTGAAACTGCAAGTCAAAGAAAGAGAGACAAAACTCACTCACGCTGCGAATTTGTTGTTGCAAAGAACAAGTGAGAGAACGTGCGAACAAAACGAACGATGAACGGAACGGAACGTAACGATGAACAAGCGAGTGAATGAGTGTGTGTGTGTGTGTGTGTGTGAGTGAGTGAGCGAGTGAGTATAAATAATAATAGCAACAAAATTTCCTTTTCTAGGTCTAGGCCAGATGCACAATTACATTCTAAAATATGCACATACAGTTTGTATGTAAGTATGGATGTACATTTGTATGTAAGTATGTGTGCATCAACATATCTATTAGTCGCGAGTCGCAAGTCGCGATTCTCGAGTCTCCCGATTCTATAAACTTGACAGTCGGTCGAGTGGTGCTTGCACTTGATTATACAAGTATGCACATGTTTATAGGGCTATGGATACAGTAACTCAAAAAACTGTTTGTAAAATAAAAGTGCAGTAATGATAAAATGTAAAAATTACAAGATATGTATAAGTTTTAAAACAAATGAAATAAATTTTTTTTAATTCTTCTACTTTAATTATAGAGCATTTTTATGCTGTCAAAATAATTACTTGTCTCACTGTGTGGTACTCGTTAGTTTCCATGTGCAATTAATTTTGCTATGTCTTCCTCTGCCACGCCCATTCACCAGCTGGCTTTGGTCTCATTTTGGCCGCCCCTCGCAAGTTTATAAATATTAAAATATATTCTATATTTACAGTCACACATTTTTAGACGGATTATAGATGCACACACGTATTATTCGCAGTCATCGCACATCCGCCTAATATTTTCTGCAGTCTTTCTTGTTATAGCTTGCTTACCCTGTGGCGTGTGTATAATGGGTTGATGGAGTAATGAAAAAACATTAATCTTCTAATTAGCTTTTAATAAACAAGTTTTTTGAGGGTTGTCAAACTTAACAGAATAGTCAATCCTTTGGCTACATTTTGTACTGCTTCAGGGTATTTTAATACCGGGTGAGCTCGCCCACAAATCACTTTCTTGTTCTTCTTACGCATGCAATTTTTGCTTTCAGTTTTGCGTGCGTTTTCTGTGGTCTCTCGGTATAAATGTATGCAAGTTTGTGCATGTTTATTTATTTTGAAGGACAGACAGTCTATCTCTCTATGTGTCTATGTGTCGATGTGCCTGGGTGTCGATCTGAATACCGACCAACGCCTGGCTATGTTGTGTCGCCCCAGTCTGTACATATTCTGTACATTCGTATGTACAGAAATACATACAGACATTTTACATTCTAGACGCATGAAAAGAACGACTGTGACAACAACAACAGCAACAAATCTTTACGCATTTATCCGTCATATGCATTGGAATGGCAATCGTAATCTTAATCGGAATAATTGTCTTGTCTAATGCGAGTTCTTGACATGTTATGTAAATCAAAAAGATGCTGAAGTTGGCCCTGAGTTCTATATAGCTTAAGTAATTATAGGTCGACGCGAGTTCAAGTTAACAAACTAACGAGTAATCGATTAGTTGCTTAAGTAAATTAATGATTTTAGAAAGACACTTAACGAGTAATGTCCTCGTTATAGTTAAAGTAACGAGTATTTCTGACATTTACCTTATGCCAAACTCGTTAAACTTAATTTCCTGTCTACAACTCGTTGTAGCTAAAGTAACGAGTAACAATTACATCCTTCTCGTTCTCAGGCTAATTTTAATCGTTACTAAAACAATGCGAATCTAAATTATGTTGATCCCCACTCGGTAACGGTAATGCACAAATTGTTCCAATTCCGCTATGTAAAAATACATATGCATATCTATGTGTATGCATTTGCATATGTATGCGTACATCCAATTAGTCGTCGCTACGACACAGATACGTTTACGATACTTTTCCGCTCATTTTCCTCATTTGCTTAACGCAATTTTCTTCTTATTTTTTGTCGCACAAATACGAGTGCAAGAATATATCTGTATATAAATTCGCTATATAAACGTCTATCATGCATATCCGTTTTCCCAGATATAATGGGAATGTATTCGTGAGTCGCGGCACGATCAGAAGATCATAAACCCAGCCACAGATCTATATCTATTAGATATAGTCGTATGACTGATGATTGGAGTGGGAGGTGGATGCGAGTGGCAAATGAAGCAACTGACAGGAGGTGCTAATTAGGGGCACACGCTACGTGTCTGTGTTTGTATTTGTGTGTGATCGATGCTTGTTTATTGAATGTTTGCCAATGGGTCATAGAAACAACTGGAACCCAAAGAACTGCGCTCAAAAATGTTTGCTCAAAGACGGAAAATGGATATGCAAACAAGAAGCAAAAAATAACAGAAATCAAAAGCACTTTTTGTATATTTTGTATAATGAAGCGCCTCGCACCAATGAAAATAAAACGACAGCGACGCAGGCAGAGACAGCGGCTGAGACAGCAGCAGCGTTGACGATGCGCATCTAAGTTTTTTTTTTTCATATGTACGTACGTTTGTACATACATTTGTTTTGTCGCGGGGCAAAGGAGAGCTTTCGCAGACTCTAGCAAAGCGGCTGTGTATATGTATGTGTGTTTGCCTTGCGTTTGCTTTTGCTGCTGCTACAAGTACATACACACACACACACACACACACACACACACACACACACACACATACGCACACTTGTATAGATATGTGTATGCATGTGTATGCGCTCATACATAAAATACATCGTCACGCGAGTGCAGCGAACTAATTCAAGGCTGCATACCACACGCTACAGCAAAGCAAAAATAAAGCTATCAATGTATTAGTGTACTGCTCTCCGCTTCGTTGGCCCCGGCAGAGTGAGTGTGTGTTTGTGAGTGCAAAGCGCTTTGCTCTCAGTTTGCACACAAATGTATGAGTTGGGGCTCGGTGTGTGTGTGCATATGATTGTGTGTTTGTGTGTGCGATTGTGTTTTTGAGTGTGCAGGCAAGACAAGTTCACAGCGCTAAACATTCAAAGCTGACCAAAGCTAAGCGCAAGACGCAGACTGCGACTGAGACGCAGACGCAGACTGAGACCTGAGACCTGAGACAACTCAGTGACTGCGCGACTGAGAATTTTGTAAGGTTGTATCATCATCATGATCATGAACATGATCATCATCATCATTATCAACATCATCATCACCATTGACGTCGTCATTTGGCGTTTGCCTTTTGTTTTCATTTCTGCTTTTATAACGAGATGCGAAGTCGGCACACGCTCTAATGCAATCAAAAGCGAACGAACGTCGCACAAACTGTGAAACTGCAAAACTGGAACTGGAACTGAAATTGAAACACACAAACACAATGCTACACATACACACACACATGTATACGTATGTACATTCACTGACACACAAACAACTGCTAAGCCCGCTGTTTCCCACACCTCCCAGTATTCCAGTTCATTTGCTCAATTCTTTTTGGTGCTCGTTGTCGTTGTTGTTGTTGTTGTTGCTTTTGCCGACCGAGTGGGTGGCTGTGAGAGGAGTGAAAAGGAGGGGTAGCTGGAAGGTAGCTTGGCATGGGGACTGCTCTAATGGGAACAGCGAAATGTGTTGCATATGGCACAAAAAAAGGAAAGAAAAAAAAATGTGGACGTTTCATTTTCATTGGCGCACATTGAGAGAAAATGCATTTCTAGCGGAGATCCCCCTCCCCCACCCCTCCTTCTCTTCATTTTGCTTTCTGTGCTTCTCCATGTGCTTTTACTATTGATATGCTCTATTATTATTTGCAGTTTGTCTGTTTTGTGTTTGCACCTTCGCTTTGTTGTTGTTTGTTTGCTGTTTGCCGTTTGCCGTTGGGGTGAAGGTGAAAACTTTTACACCAAAAGAGAGTGGCAGCGCAAGTGAGGTAAAGAGAGGCAGAGTGAGAGCGAGAGAGCGGCAACGAACTAAACGACAGTGAATGACGATCGGCTTTTATTGTTGTTGTTGTTGTTATTGTTGTTGTTGTGTGCTTGGTGTGTTAATGGGTTACAATGCAATTAGGACAGTGTGCTTATTGCTTTATCTCTTTATTGAATTTCAATTGGTTTGTTTTTAACGAGCGCATAGAAGTAGACTTTGCTTTGGATAACTCGAGGCTATATGCCATATAAGGAACCGATCTGTCTGTTATTACAAGTCCATAAAAGTTGTTGAAAAAAAAAAATATACTTTAAAAAAACACTTAATAAAAAGAAAAACTTTTAGTTTGAGAAACAAAGTTTTCTGTAAAGTTTTTTTCGAATAAATGTATTCAATCCTTTCAAAAGTCTCTCAAACTCTTGCCACATCTGTCAGATACAATTACTACCTATATTCATCTTTAAGATATCACCAACTCTTTGATCTATTCAATTTAACCCTGAAACTGACACACTTAATTCATTTACTTGATTAATCCATTCTAATCTCTATAATTCTATAACTTGGTCTCACATTTGTCACACCCAAATCCATCTTTTCCCAGATCAGTTATGACTCTTGTTCAATTGTCTGGCGATGATTTCCAAAGAAAAACTAATTAAACATTTTCATCATAGCTCGAATCTCTGACGGATGGAGGCGTCATTAATCAATCCTGACAAAATGGCGTTCAAAATGACATCATTACGTCGAACACACACACACACTCTCGCACACACACTCTCACGCACAACAAAAGATACAAGACAAGGTTTCCAAGCTCACAGACAGGTAAGTGTAACGAGGTGAGGCTCCTGCGACTGTCTCAGCATAAAGAACATTTAAGAAATGGGGAAGGTGAACCTAAAAATACCCTGTAGTAAAACTGATCACTTCTTGTAAGTATACAGCTTGATGTAGTGAAAAATCGTATGGTTAAAGGTTTCTAATTTGGTGGGTATGTTTGTGTTACCAAGTTAAAGAAAATTGTAGAAGACAACGAAAATTCGTGTGTCAACTTTAAACTTTTTTTAAATACAGAAAAAAAGCTTGAGCTGCATATGATTTAGAAGAAGCTGTTCCAAATTTGGTTGCTTTGCTTCTTAAAGTTTTGCAAATTTGTATCAAATCGGCTATAGTCTATTGGAATACAGTGAAAACTCTCAGAATTAGACAACTACCGTTGAGATCTATCTATCTATCTATCTATCTATCTATCTATCTATCTATCTATCTATCTATCTATCTATCTATCTATCTATCTATCTATCTATCTATCTATCTATCTATCTATCTATCTATCTATCTATCTATCTATCTATCTATCTATCTATCTATCTATCTATCTATCTATCTATCTATCTATCTATCTATCTATCTATCTATCTATCTATCTATCTATCTATCTATCTATCTATCTATCTATCTATCTATCTATCTATCTATCTATCTATCTATCTATCTATCTATCTATCTATCTATCTATCTATCTATCTATCTATCTATCTATCTATCTATCTATCTATCTATCTATCTATCTATCTATCTATCTATCTATCTATCTATCTATCTATCTATCTATCTATCTATCTATCTATCTATCTATCTATCTATCTATCTATCTATCTATCTATCTATCTATCTATCTATCTATCTATCTATCTATCTATCTATCTATCTATATCTATCTATCTATCTATCTATCTATCTATCTATCTATCTATCTATCTATCTATCTATCTATCTATCTATCTATCTATCTATCTATCTATCTATCTATCTATCTATCTATCTATCTATCTATCTATCTATCTATCTATCTATCTATCTATCTATCTATCTATCTATCTATCTATCTATCTATCTATCTATCTATCTGTCTATGGGATAATCATCTGTCTGTCTATCTATCTAATAATCTTTTAAACAATCTTTAATTTTCTTTGCCTACTCAACGCATCTACCCATTAAAAAAGCTCAAATGCTGAGTATTTCAATTGATATCCGTTAAAACTTGAACCCAGCGGTCACCTGCGTCTTGCGTGCAACAAAACTAACAAGGCAGCAACAACAGCAGCAACAACAACAACGACAACAACAACATCAAGAACAACAACAACAAATAAACGAACAATTTTTAGATAAGTCGCCAAACAAATGCATGAAAAATAAATGAGAAAAAAGCATAAAATGTGTGTGTGTGCGAGTGTGTTAGTGTGTGTATGTGTGTGTGTAAACAACAATTGGCAATCCACCAATCAACAAAATTGTAAAGTGCATTTTGCAGTGGCAACGTTTTGCACTTGAGGCGAACGCAGGAGGGCGTCGGGCGTCGGGCGTCGCTTGCACCAAAGGGGGTGTGGCGAGCGAGCGGTAGGGGACAGGTAGGGGTTAGTGTGTGGGGGGGGGGGGGTGGGGTTGACGCTTAGACGGCGCTGACGGTGGTGACAGTGACGTGCTCGGCCCGGTTCGCTGGCTGGCAATGGACAAATGAACGCCCCTGACATCGTTAGTTGTTGTTGTTGTTGTTTCTGTTGTTGTTGTTGTTTCAGTTGTTTCAATTGCTGTTGCTGTTGCCGCTTTAGTTGTGGTTGTAATTGTAATTGTTGTTTGGCGATTTGAAGTCCGGGGGACACGCAGAAATCCTGATTTGGCCATAACAACGCACATTTGAAAAGCGCGACACGATTTGAAATTCAAATTGCAAATGCGTTGCCAAAAGGCAGCCAAGAAATGCGTGCAGTTGTTGTTGTTGCTCTTGTTGCTGTTGTTGCTATAGCCATGAGCCATGGCTAAAAGCATGAGCTACAAAAAACAACACATGCATACTGCCAACTAGAATAGCAACAAATAATGGCAGTTAACTAATCAACAGGCCAAAGTGTACCAGGGATGGGGCAAACAAACAGTCTCAAAGCACTTGATGTCGGTGGGAATTTATGTATTACAATAAAGTTCTGGTAAGAAGGAACAGGTTAATACCCATTACTTCTTGTAACCAAGCAGAAACAGTGGTGGAATATTTAAAATTGACCTTTCTATTAAATATTTAAAAAATCTATTAATTGTGGTCTAAATTTCGTCTAAAAATGTACTAAAAAATAAATTGTAGCTTTTAGTAAAGTATTAAAACTATTTTTTAATAACAAACATAACAGACATACACATTGAAAGCTCTACTCGCGGACAGCTCCCTTAGCTGGACGAATTTTACAGTTTTTTTTAGCATGATTTTCATACAAAATTCGTTCTCTTAAGCGTTCATCTCCCTTGGGCGTACAGAAGTACTGAAACCGTGGCTGTCCAGCCAAAGGAGCTTTTACTGTACTATAAAAAAAGTTCTTTAAACACTATTTTGAATCAAATATTTGACAATAAATTAAATAATTAAATTAATTTAATAAAACCTGTGAATTTTTTATCTTAACTGTAAATACTATAGACTTTTTATTTTTACTTCACTCAAGAAACTAATTTTTAAAAACGCTTTTTGTAAAATAAAATGGTATCTAATGTTATATATGAAACCCTTAAGATTTAGCTGACTTTAAAACAGAACTGACTGCCTGATAGGTTAGTGCTACACAGTGAAATCTCTCTCTTAACGGACATCGCTCCTCAGTTTTCCTCCTCAACGTTCCTTAAAGTCAAAACAGTGAGCCTCTCTCATAGGCAGACATCCCTCTCGATCCAACCGTATTTGCTTAAGCATAGGCAACCGCTTATGAGAGTGTTTACTGTACGACTATCACAAACATATCACTACCTCGTACATAAAACTAAAGTTTAACAGCCTTTTTAAGTACAGGGTCTAAAAACAGTTAATTCGTCTAGCTAGGCAAAAGTATTTAATTATTTTTGGTACAACATAAGCAGGTTAAGCGCTTGCGGAATAAATCAAGTTGAACTATGGCTTTGGTAGTAAAAAGAGAATAATTATTGTTAAAGGAATTAAGTTTGCTAGTATTTTATTTAGTATATTATTTTTTTTCCTATAGTAAAAATAATATTTTACTACTAAATTCTCTTATTTAAACTTTTATATAATAATAGCACTTTAAATAACTTATTTTAGACCCAGCCAAGAATTCCTCTGCCTTAGCTACAAATCAATCCGTCGCCAGCCCTGAAGTGAGCGGCTAAGTAACGAACGCAGAAACTAACGCACTTTTCAAACTAAAAAAAAAATTGAAAATAAAATAAACTTAAAAAAAAAAGACTGCAATTCAAACTAAGCGACTATGTCGCTTTGGTCGTGTGTGGAACCCCTTGACATTAATAACGTGGCCAAGTCGAAGTCTAACCGTTTGCCACTTGCCACAGCGAGGGTAGGGGCAGTGGTGTGTGTGTAAGGGTAGGAGATGCGACTGGGGGATGGAGGGTTGGATGGCCGCAATAGAACCTTGGACTGATGCTGAACCCTCGAAACAAAAGTGAACAATCTTTGCAGTCGCCAGCGTCGTCATCCGTCGTTGGCCGCTTACAATGTCAACGGCTTGTTAGAGACGTCGCTGTCGCAGTCGCCGTCGCAGTCAACGTCGCAGTCGGCGCTTGTGATTGGGCAAAATTTGTTGTGGCAAACAGAAAAGCGAGAAAAAAAAGGTGCCCACTCATCAAGGGTATCCTTGAAACTGCAAAATTAAAGTTCAATGCTTTTGCTGGGGCGCTTGAACTCGACAGGACACGACCCAGCCGAAAAGTAAAGTTGTCTAGCGCCTGTCAGCCAAGCAGGCGAATGAGGCCCAAATAACGCAAGCCACCCCCAAGCCACCCCAAAGCAGCCCCAAAAAGCCGACTACAATGATTGCGCCCATTTTGATGTCTGCTTCGTTTTTTTTTCTCTTTTTACGGCTGAACTCGAACGAAAATTTCAAGTTCAAGGTTGCCGGAAAGCAGCCGCCAAACAACAGCAACAACAAGAGCAACACTTGCCACAACTCATCCAGGCCAGACAGCGGTGGGCAGTGGGCGGTGGTTGGGCTGAGCAGGCAGAAGCCCATATAAAAACCCAAACTCAATTCAAGCACGTCGTCGACTTCGTCTTTGTCTGCCTCTATTTCTGTCTCAGTCTCGCTCCCAGTCCAACTCCCTCTTCCACTCTCTTCTCGAGCCTCGAGCACGCACACAAAATGGTTGCCGCTACGTTTGAGAGAGAAAGAGCGCAAGAGTAAGAGTGTGGGCCGCCATTTTGTCTGCCTGTGCGTGTGCGTGTGCTTGTGCGTGTCAGTGGCTGCATGTCTGTGTGTGTGTGAAAGGCTCAATACAAATGCAAAAAGAAAACATTTCCTACACACAAAATGTTGACGCCAGCTTGCAACCCACAGTGGCAATATCCTTTTGACCTTGAGCTCACAATTTCCACACGCAAAAATTTATTGACCTGACTGAGTGTTTTGACTGGAAGGGGGTGCGGTGGGGTGGCTGGGGACGCATAGCATATCAGAGCATTTGTTTCTGTGTCTGCGACTGTGCGCCGTCTCGCTCGCACCCCGACCGTAGCACAGCCGAAAGGAAATCCGAAAAGCAGCAACAAAAACTGCCGACGTTTCGTTTGCTTTTCGCTCCGCAGTCCCCGCTGAGCTCTGTCTGCGTCTGGTATTTTTTAGAAAAGGAAGTAGGTGCCCACAGAGTTAACGGTGCTTTTGTGGGTTTGGGGTTGGTGTCTAGGGTTGAATGTTCGTCTGTGCGTGTGTGTGTCTGCTAAGTCTCCCTGTGTATGTGTGTTTGGAAACAATTTCTCAGAATTTCGTAGTCGTTTCGTTTCTGTTTGCATTCGTGTCAATAGACGCTTATTATACAGGGTCTGCTGCGGGAGGTTTGGGGGTGGGGCACATCCTGTCGGGATTTAATAGAGGTGCAAGTGAGTGGCCTTTTTATTACCCAAGTCGCGCAAAAGGGAAGACAAATC
Organism: Drosophila dunni; assembly: GCA_018152125.1. Lineage (NCBI taxonomy): Eukaryota > Metazoa > Arthropoda > Insecta > Diptera > Drosophilidae > Drosophila > Drosophila dunni. Next base: position 6,544,594 of record JAECXC010000286.1, read on the forward strand.
GCAGACACTTTCGCTCTAATATTTGCACATTTTGGCAAATTACTACATTTACTCTATGTACTTAACAATATTAACAAATTGCTGCCTATTAGAAATTTATGCCAATTCTACACAGTTTGATTAAAAAGTCTCCGCTCGAATGTGTAGCCAAGTCACAAACCTAATGCAGACACTTCGAAAAAATAATAATTTTGCACTTAGCTTGTGCATGAACCAGCTCGAAAAGTTTTGCTTAAGCATAAACACACACCGCTGTTTAGACACAAACCACACTGTGGCTGCCAAACTGTGGCACGGTGCGCAAACTTGCTAAGCAGCTCGAATTTATTTCGGACTAGCAAAGCTTTCGAAATACAGTGCTGCCAACTTGGCGCAAAGTAGATGACATGCGCAGCCAACTTTGTTTATTTGGCGCAAAACAAATTTGATATAAATAATATAAAAATCGACTCACCGTCTAGTTTATCCAGCCGCTTATCAATATTTAAACATTTTGCCATCAGCTTTTCCACCAACAATGGATTCGCTGAGGCGCTGGTCACAGTCACAAATCGCGATTCCTCCGGCGTGCAATCTCCATTGCTGTTGTTATTGTTGTTGTTGTTGTTATTGAGCAAATCGCAAGGAAGAAGAAAACCTGCAAAGAGGAAAATAAAATGAAATGACTGCTGATTGTTGATTGGTTGATTGTAATTTGCAATTTACCGTTTCGTTTGGTCGAAGCGGACGCAGCTGAATTGGATCCAAAGGCTAGCAACGCCTGTCCATGAATATTATTGCCGCTATCGGCTAGACTGGCGCCCACAGAGTCCACCAATCCCTGGACACTCAACTGGACATTCTCTTTGGCAAGCAGATCGTCGCCGGCGACAACGGCAGCCGCAACGCTGGCAAAATCGTTATCGCTGATGACATTGTTGTTGTTCTCCTCCTAGGAAAGATATAGCAGAGAGGAAAAGGGCAAAAGCAAAAGCAAATAGTTTGTGTGGTTGTTGTTGTAGTTTTTGGGGAAGAAAAGAGCAAAGGAAATAAAAAATATAAATGGTAAACTTTTCATTGAGTGCGCTCTTAAATAATAGTTAAGTACGAGTATAAAATGCATAAAGTCCTGCGCAAAGAGAATCAAGTTAAAGAGCGTGAATGTGTGTGTGTGTGTGAGTGTAAGTGTGTGAGTGTGTTGGTGAGTGAGTGAGAGTGGTTGTTTGTATGTGTGCGCGTAGTTAAACTTGTCTGTGTTCTTGGCGGATGTACATTTTCGACTTTGACCTCAACGGTCGCCAAATCGGACAGCAGGCTCTCGATCTCAAAGTTGCTCTCCGAGAGCGTGCGAAAAAGCTCATCGGACGAATCGCTGCCGCAGAGTGGCTCCACCACCACATTAACATTCCTCGCTGCAGAGCCGCTCAGCTCCTGGTTGCCTGCAGTCTGTTGTTGTTGTTGCTGTAACTGTTGTTGCTGCTGCTGCTGCTGTAACTGTTGTAGGTGATGTTGTTGTAGCGCGTTGCTTGTGCCAAGTGTTTGTACAGTGGGATTGATGTTTTCAGCATTGACCGTGGAATCATCCTGCAGGCAAGCACAAAAAGAGAAAGGAAGAGAGCGCGTGTAAGCAATAAAGAGTATAAAATATAAAGAGTAGATAGTTGAAGCTTTTACCGTTATGCATGTTGCCAAGTCTAGACCACCAACGAGACGACCATCGTTATCCGGACACCAGAGCAGTGCGTCATCGATAAATGGCATCGCTGATAGGGCAAAGCCTGCACTGCAAATGCCGTTAACTGCCAGCGTGTAGCCGTTTTCTATTTCAACCCCTTCACTTGAAAATTTGTTGGTAATAACGTAACCCTTTGGGTCAGCTAGAATTCTTTAGTTTATTTAAATTTCTCTTAAATTTCTCTTCACTTTGTTTATAACTTTCGCTTATCACACTTTAATATTTTTTTAAATATTTTCTTGTTTAAAATTTTTGATTGTAGGCACTTTTTATTAGACGGTTTTGGTTTGGTTTCCGATATTGTAAAGTTTGTATAATTAATTTTTGATTTTTTAGGTAAAACTTGTAGTCTTTTGTTTGATTTGGACGTTTTTCAATTGAAATCCAAAAAAAAAATGGTGTAAAAAATAAGAACACTTCAAAATTCGATTAATTACTATGCGTATAACGTATGTATATCAGTTTTTGTATATATTTATTATTTTAGTATTATTATTATTATTATTTTGGCTTTAATTTGTCAAGTGCTGCGATATCTTTTTGGATATTTTCCGTTTAGCTGCTGTTTAAATCTTTAAGTCTGAAAAGGCAGAGGAAATAAAGTGAATTAGTGGAAAATCAGTAAGGACAATTTAACAATTTTAAAAAAATAATTTTAAATTAAACTTAAAAACTTGTCTCTGATAAGTCTCCTGAGATACTTCCTGTAAATTTCTATAAAATTGTCAAAAAACTTCAATAACCTTTGTAAACTTGATTTCGACTGCACTTCCCATTCACTCGTGTGTTTTTGCTATGCGTTAATTGTTTAAACAATTAGTTGGCTTTAATTGCATTCATGAAAAGTTGCCATAATTTCTGGTGACTGAATTCGTAGCTCAAAACAGTTGAAAACGAGGATGATGATGATTTCAAAAGATGATCGAAAGTCATTGTTGCATTGCATTGTTTGAAATGTTTTTTTCTGCTTGTTTCTGTTTGCTGTTTATGCTTTTCGCTTCCGGTTATAACAAAATAACTAAATTTGTTTTTCTTTTGAATCAAAGTTAATTTCATTTAAAGTTCAATAACATTTCAAATTGCGAATTACAAAATAAGACAGAAGAAAGAAGCAAAAACAACAACAAAGGCAGCCCTGCAAAGAGAAAACTCAAGGGGAGTGAGTGTGGGGAGGGGAGGGATAGTGTGCAACAGCTGCAAAAGAAAACAGAAGAAAATTTTGCATGAAAAAACCAAAACAAGCAGCAGCCGCAACAACAGCAAAGCGAAATGAAAGAAAAAACAGCAGCAACAACAACAACAGCAACTTTGGAAAAATGCTTTTTACATAACATGTTATTGAACTGCATGCAAAGCAAACAACAGAAACAACAACAGCAGCAACAACAACAACTACAAGTTGTGCGCAGTTGCTGCATTTCGCTCTCTCTAAGCTGCCAAATCCATTGCAAGTGAAAGTCTAACAACAACAACAGAGGCAGCAGCAGCAGCAGCAGCAACTGCAGCTTGCAAAAAGTTCGTTAACATTGAACTACGAACGAGCAAGCGACGTCGACGACGACAGCGGCGTCAAAGTCAGCGTTGACTGCAAAAGCTAGCTTAGGCGCGACCAAGAGAGAGCGGGCGTGAAAGAGAGTGCGAGTGACTGAGAGCGTAAGTACAATAATCGACATTACAGCATTGCGCCGCCTAACGCTCTGCTCGCGTCGCTGCTGCGCCTGCGCTTGGGTTTTCCATTGCATGCCTGTTTTTGCAGTTGTTGTTTGGTGATGCGCATGCGGCGCGGAAAACTCGTTTTCCATTATTCAATACAAGCAGCTGGCAGCGGCGGCTATTCACTTTTCTGCTGGCAAGTTCATAGAAGAAAACTTGAAAAGAAAAGCCAAGAAAATCAAGAAACAACAACACAACGGGCCAACTATAGTTTGGCATTAGAAATTGCTGTTGTTGGTGTTGTTGTAAAGTGGCGCCATCTTCAGTGGCTGCCGCCAAATGCACAATGATTACAAGATGTCGGACGTTTATGCAAAATATTGCCTTTGCCTTGTGTTTAATAACAGTGCACCACGGTGCGTATACACAATCAATGATTAGGCACTCACACACACTCGCACACACACACAGTCACGCTCACACTCTCGCGCCTTTAAACACGTTGTTCACATTGAGCTTAAAGCACTTCCTGGTGTTGCTCTCAATATTTCTGCACTGTTTTTGTTGTTGCTGATTGGGAAAATAGCAGTACGCTTGAAATGGGCGTGGCTCGAGTGATTCTTTGATACTGTGCAAAGCCTAGGAACAAGTAAAAGTATGCTCTAATTAGAATACCCTGTAGCAAATGGCATACAACTGCTTACAATTAAGAGTATCCAGTAAAGAAAGCGCATTTAATGATATTGGATTTTAAGGTATTTTACAACACTGCACTGCAAGTATTGGTTTACTTATTTGCTTAAGCGAAACTGTACTTTGTTGCGAAATATAATCGTTATATGAAAATTATCGAATTACTTTTAAGTAACTAACTAATTAATCACTTAATAGTAAAATTTGTAATATTTTTTAAAAGATTTTTTTAAGGATTTTATTTGTTAAGCTCACCGATTTTAAGTCCTCAACTGTTCGAATTATTGCGGTGCTTAGAACCTGCCTCAGGAAATGAGACTTTTCAAATAATAATCATTGCCGTGAAGATATATAATATAATAATTGGCTGAGCTCTGCGTAGTTAACTGATGTATTTATCTCATATATATTATATTTTCTTGGTATACGCTTCTATCTCTTGCATTGATAAGAAATGCACTTTCGTTGGAGTTTTGTATCTTATAGAATCTTGAAAAGGTCAAAGTACGAGTTGGAAATAAATTAATTTTCTTGCATTTAGTTAAGAATGTTTATGGTAAATAAGATAATACAACTACTTAAATAAATTAACCGTAAATCAGGAATTAAATAATTTAAGTGCACTTTAAATTTAACTAGAAAAAAAAAATAGATATAGAAAACTCACCTCTGATATACATGAATAAATTTCGTTACAGTTTTTACGTGTTGTAAATAAATGTTGCACGTTAACTTGCACTATAAACTTCCCTTTGTATATAATTAAATTGTTTATAAAATATTTTTTTTTTTTTTTTAATTATTATTATCCACAAGGCAGTGTAAAGTTGTCCAAAAATTGTTTTTTTTTATTTTAGTTTTTAGTTTTCCGCCGTGTAAATTGTAGAAACAGGAGTGGGGAAAGTTGGCTTTTCTTTGATTTTCGTGGAAGTTTTTGTATTTTGTTGTAGTTTTTTTCGTTTTATTTTACAACGTATGCGATAGATGTACAAGTATAAACTTTTATTGTCATTAGCAACATGGCTGACATTGACCAAATTTGCATGTGTTCCCAGTTTTCTGCTTTGGGCACGCATTTATGGTGTTTAAACGTGCGCTGAGGCATTTGATTGGGCCAGTGGGTGGCCAGTGGAAGGGCGTGGGGCCAGCGGAGTACCAGTTGGCCAAAAGGGCCAGAGGCGCCGTCGGAAACCGTTGCACTTTCCCCTCCTATCTCTGAGCGCTGTGCGGTGAGCTCTGTAAAGAAGAAAGTAAAGAAAAATTAATAACTAAATAGGGAAAGAATTCTTTAGTTGGTATGATGGACTTTGATAAGCCGAGTAATCTAAAATTCCTATTTTCCACTTGAAACTGGTTTGGTGATCGCATTTACTAGGTACATTCAGTATTTACTTATGCATGTTATTTTCATACGTCATTTAAGTGCAATTAATCCATATGCATACATGTATTATAGTTTAAAGATGCTACTTATAGTACACACTATTTAAGTACCTGTCCACACACTTGCACACACACACAAGCATGTTTACTTTGAAATCAACTTATGTATGCACACACACATACATACAAATTAACATGCTTCGCTTTGTCAAAAGCTTTCCCGCCTGCAGTCGTCGCATGAGAAAGAGCTTTTCATTGCTGCCTAGACACAAGAACAATAAAACAAACAACAACAACAGTAACAAGAACAAAACAAAAGCTACGCAAATAGTAGCTGAAAAATGCGTTTGACTTGCGCTCTTTGAGTCAGCGCAACAAAGGCGCAAAGAGTTGATCGGATTGAATGACGCGACTGCTGTAAAGAGAGCGCGGGGGGCCAAAGAGAGGCGGTTTAACATTAGGGTGTGAGCGCCGGCGTCTTTGTTGATGCTCATTTGCTGCGTAAATATGCTTTGCGCCTAGAGCAGAACAGCTTGCTCTTACTTCTTGCTCTTGCTCTCGCCATTGTTGTTGTTGTAGCTTTTTTTTTTGGTTTTGTAGTTTTATAGTTGTTGCTGGGCATTTGACTGTGTGTCTGTATACGTGTCTATTCGTGATGTTATAGGCGTTTGACTGTGTGTGTTTGCATCGTGACCTTCTCACACTGTCATGGCTACGTATAAAATTGTATAAAAATAAAAGCTTTCGTTTCTATACTTTGTATGCAGCTCCATGCGCGTGATGTGTGTTTGTTTGTGTGTGTGAAGAACATAAGCGACTCGTGCTTAAGCGACAAAACAACAACAACAACAATTATAATAATTATATTTCATTGAACAAAATATTATTTATGTTCCGCTCAAGATCGCATTTTTGCTCGCCTAACGCTGTTGTTGTTGTTGTTGGCTGTGCGAAGCTTTCAGCAACTTCCGACTTTGTTGGCTAAAGAGATTAAGATTTCGACTAAGCCATTAAATGGCGTATAATTTGGCAATATTATTTAATATTTGAAGTCTTCGTCTTCATCTTCACAGGTGTGGAGCGTTGCATAATTCTCAAGGTCATCTGTGCGTATTGTTCTAAAATTTTAAGTTATTTTTTTATGTATTTTTATAATTTTTAACATTTTTTTATTACTAACTTAATTTGCAGTTTCTAAAATCGATACTAAGTTTTATGCGTTGCCGACTGTTTAACACTTGGATTAATCACATTAAATTAATCAACAACAATTTAGCAAGTGGGCAATTTGTAACCTTCCCTCAACAGATTTTTCTTTACTTTTTGTTTCTGTTTTGTTTTTCCTTCGTTTACGCTTCGAATCGTTTATTCTGTTTCTGTTTGCGTTGTAACCTTCTTTTTCTGATCGATTCAAGTTTAAGGTCGGAGCCCCACCACCTCCCCCTACCCACTGTGCACCGCCAAACAGTCTTGAGTCTAGACAATGGGCCTAGACAACCCTTGAGTCGCTAATGCCCACTAATGTGGCTTGTAGGGTATTTTGTTGTTAGAGCTTTTACAGGTTGCTTCGCCCAAGGGCGTAACGAATGTTGTTGTTGTTGTTGTTGCTGTTGTTACACGCACATTTGTGTAGTAAGTACAGTAGGTACAGGTGTATGTGTGTGTGTGTGTGGCGAAGGCGACTCAAGATCGTCGACTGTTTGATGCTCGCTATAATGCATATTTTAACGGTACATGTGTTTCATTACTGAAAGCAGTTCCAGGCACATTGACACAAAACTCATTTGCATGTGTCGCCGCTAATAGAATATTAAGTATGCAAAAAGATTTCAATAATTTTATGGAAAGTCAAACGCATTTTAAGCATAAAACGCATAAATTATAAATTAATAATTTAACAAGTTAATAATTAACTGAAGTTAATAATTTTTGACTTCAGTATTTCTAAAAATAATTGCAGTAAAAAGGCTTTTGGGCTGAAAAATAAAAATTAAAACTCAACCTTAAATAATAAATCATGAATTTACTAGCGACTAAAAAAAATCTAATTCATTTTTTGCTGTGTACAATATTCAATTGTTTAACATTATGATTAAGCACACTACTATGTAGACATACACTGCACTACCAGACAAAGCAGCTTCTTGGCCATAAATTCTTTGCTTTAAGCTAATAAAAGCTCTTTTTAAACCGCCCGAGGCACAAACCGATTAAACCGCAGCTTAACCGATTAACCTTCAGTGGAAAAAAACATAGCCGAATTTATGTTGATGTTTAATTAAAACTAAGAATGTGTTTCGGAGTGTTAAACTCAAGTGATGATCAGTGAAATATATGTGCATATCTACACAGATATTATGTACACGCTAAACAAAGAACTTGTCGCAACTTGCATTCTAATAAATTAGATAAAATAACCATAAATTCATATGTTAGATGGAAAATTTATGCAGTGCCATAAATAGTAGAGTGATTCCGTGTGGCATAAGAAATAAGACATGAGACATGTGTATGTACAGATACAGATACAGATACAAGCGCACATATTTATAATCGAGAGCATAGAAAAATCTTAAGTGTCGCACGTTGTTGTTGTTGTTGGCGGTTGAACTGTAAATTCAAAATAAAATATACATAGTCGTAATACTATTAAAAACAGAATAGTCAAGCGCTACTAACCTTAGACAAAAACAAAAAGCAAAACCAAAAAAACCAAAAAAATACAAAATCAAAAGCAAAAGGCATATCTAACTACAAAATATAAATATACATTTAAACACAGATACACACACACACGCACGCTCTTTGCTCGTTGCATGTGTACGTCTGTCTGTCTGTGCGTGTGTTTGTGTGTGTGTTTGTATAAAATACGCAACCTTCAAAAAAATCTAACAAAGCAAACTTGTTCAATAGTCATATGCGTATCAGGAAGTCAACATTTCAAGGATTGACTCATTGAAAAGTCGAATGCGACGACAACAGCAACAACAGAAACAAGTTAGCTGCTTATACACACATAAACACTCTCGCACTCATACATACGCATTCACGTGCATAGTATAAGCATGCACACAAACACAACGAAATGCAGACACATTTTTATATTAGACGAAAACTTTGAAAAGCGCGCCGGCTAAATGCAGTGCAAAAAATATTTACAGTAAAGCGCGCACACATGCACACAGGCGCAGCTCTCTGAGATCACTTGCAGTTGCAGTCACCACACGACTGCAGTTGCCGCCGCTCTCTTTCACGCTCTCTGCCTTTCTGTCGTTCTCACGCACACAACGACAGAAAGATGTGAGCTTTTTGAGCGGCCATTGCAGAGAGTGAGAGCCCAAGCGAGAGTGCACTTGTATAGGTGAGCATGGCGTATGCAGCGCTCTTACGTGTAAACTCTTTTCTCTTACACTCAGATTTGCTTTGACTTCATTCAACGTGCTGTTGTTGTGTTTGCTGCATTGTTAAACAAAAAGTGCAAATACCGTACGATTTGTTGTTGTTGTCGCTGCTGCTGGTGCTGCTGCTGGCGCTGCCAATGCTCCAAGCAGGCGTAGCGGTACAATTTTACTTTTCATTGTGAAATAATTTAAAAAATAAAAGTTATTATGTATGAGGTAATTTTAAAAATGTCAATAAATTATTAGTATTCGAGTTAGCAGTTGAAGAGCTTTTGATATGTATGAGTCGTACTTAATAAACATTGTTAATACGAATAACAAGCTTAACTTGTCCATACTTAAAAGTTCAATATATTGACCTTCAACCTCGATTTGGGAACCTCCAATGGGTTCACTGCTCACATTCAAGGCACTAACACATTAACCTAGCCCACACTCGCAGTCAGAGCCAGGTCTTAATGGCTCCACTTCTGTTAACCAACACGAATTTAATTTCAATAACGCGATAACTTCTTCAAAAATAAATGCAAAAGCACAAACGAAAAACAAAAACACCGAGCAAAAGCAGCAACAACTTCAATTGAAATTCGTGCCGTCGATCGCATGGAAGGTCGTTGCATTAAAAAGAGTTTAATGACCAAGGAAACTTTTGCCGAAATATGAAACAAAAGCGTCAGCGCCAACAACAATGACGCTGCGTAAGCTGCACAGCGACAACAAGAACAACAACTCGCAGCAGCAGCAGCGACAGCGACAGCGGCAGTGCGCCCACAACTTACGACGCGGCACTCGCACTCCTTTCATGGCAACAACAACAACAGCAGCAGCAGCAACTACAGCAACACTTGGGAAAGGTCAACGAACAACATTGCCTCCGTCGGTCAAAAGCAGAGTTCACACGTACAGACACATACACACGAACACACACACACACTCATACGACTGCATTATGAAGCAGCGCAGCGAAGAGCAACAAAATCCAACGGCAACGGCTGGCAAATTTTTGTTTTGCTTTTGCTTTCGCGTTGAGTGAAGTGAAATGAGTGCGAAGTGAGTGGAGTGGTGTGAAGTAGAGTGAATGGACGTGAAGAGAAGTGAGTGGCTTTGTGTGAGTGGCTCTGTGAGCCGAACTTACACAGCCTTGTGCAGTTCAAAATTTGCCTTTTGGCAATGAATCGATGAATCACATACGCACACACACACTCTCACACACAGCTGGCTAATTAATACATTATTAATTGTTACTCACATTGAGCTATTTTGAGAGCAGGAGGCAGGGCGAATTCCGCCGCTTACGTCTCGACGCCTACGACAACCACAGTCTCTGTCACTGTCTCAGTCACAGTTGCAGCCTCAGTCTCAGCCGCAGCGTAGTCGGATTCATTCACTTTTGTAAACTTAAATAAAAGCGTTGCTGCTGCTGGTGCGCTGCAGCTGTGTGCTGCTAACGTCGACGTCTGCGTCGACGCGAGATCAACGCACTTTGTGTGTGTTGATCCCACGAAACAATTTGCCGTTTAATGCACCCCAAAAATGCGAAATAAAACAAAAGCATCAGCAACAACAACAACAACAACAACAGCAGCACAAATTTGTGCAGCGAACTGCAATGACTCAATCTGAAGTGAATTTGTTGAGTGATTTTTTGAGTGGAATTTTGTGCACTTTGTGTTTGGATTTGCATGGCTCAGTTTTCACTTTTTAAATAATATCTATGGACATGTTTATACACATAATACACACGCACACACTCACACTCACACACACACACATGTATAAATAAAATGCATTTGCCATTACACATTTGCGCTGCATCGGCTGCGCTGTCAGCGTCGCCGTCGTCGTCGTCGGCGCCGATTGCAACTGCAGTCGAAGCAAGTTTTTCCCATTGAAAGCAATAAAAATAAAATCAAAATAAAAATAAAAAATAAAATAAAAAAATATGGCAGTCAACGAAAGTTGCATGCAAAGACATTGAAAAAATTTCGTTGCCGAAAAAAACGAAATAAAAAATTGGATAAAGAGCGAGTGCAAAAAAATAACACAAATTCCTGCCGGGTCTCCAAAAGACCCATTGGGAGCGTAGGGGATCAGGGACGCTCCGGACACAAATACAATGCACTTGGCTGGACTAACTGAAGCTGGAGCTGTAAGTGAAGCTGGAGGTACTAAACTTGTTTGAAAGTTGCAACTGTCGATGAAGCAACTGCAACAAAGCCAGCAGAAGCGGCACCAACAACAACAACAACACTAACAACTCTTGTTTTTTGACATCAACTTGAAAATCGCATTTAATATGAGAAAGCAATTTGGGAAGAAATTGCTTAAAAATATGTTATAATAGAAATAAAATTAAATCAACTACGGAAATGACAGACAAGTTGAAACAACTTTTACTTAAAACTAAACTTAATAACAGCAATTAGCTGATAAAATATGCAAAGCTATTTAGCCTTTAACTTGTAAGCAATTTGTTAAAATCTTGAAATATTTTGTTTAAAATAACTATTTTTTAGTATTAAATATTTTTTTATAAAATTTAGTTTCAAAGGCATTAAAAAAAAAGGTTATTACAGGGTATATCAACATTTTAAAAAACTTAAAAGGGTTAAAAAAAAATTATTATTTATTTTAATAAAATCAGCATTAAACTTTAATTACGCTTGTTGGTATACCCTGTAATTTAAAGCGCTCTAAGCGAAAGTAAGAGATTCCATTTCAGTAGCCACGTTTGTTTCAAACTTATGCCAAAAAAAATATATAAAGAAAAGAAAACTAATGAAAAGCGCATGAAAATGCAGATGATGCAGCAGGACAACGAAATTTCACATTGAATGCAGTGCTGCAAACGCAAATAAACAACATCATCAGCAGCAGCAGCAGCAACAAAATCCACAACAACAACAAAAACGGGGCAAACATTTGAAGATGCCCCACGCCATGGACACATAGCCATAAAACTGGCCGAGCCTCAAGCCCCAAGCAGCAAGCCTCAATACCGAATCCCAATCCCAATATACAACCATGCCCATGCCCAACATGCCAGGCAACATTAGAAAACTGCAACAGCAGCAAGCAGCAGCGGCGGCAGCGACGCCAGCAGCAACAACGTATACAGTAACCACAGCAAGCGAACGAAGCAAATGAACGAACGCCGTCGACGCTAAAGTCTTCGTCGCAGCAGCAGTCGCTGGCGACGTCGGCGTCGAGTGTATGCATCAAAAAAACAGACAGTAAATCTGATTGTTTGGGGTAATTGAACTTTCTTAAGAAATTGCGACATGTACACTTTGAAAAGCTCTGGATTTGCGAGCAGCAAAACGTCAGCGTCAGCAGCAACAGTCGAGACAGCGCTGCAGCAGCAGCAACAGCAGTACAACCAGCACCAGCACAACCAGCAGCAGAAGCAGCAGCGGCAGCAGCAGCAGCAGCAGCAGAGGCAGCAGCACACAAATGTACGCCAATGACCGAGTTCGGGTGAAAGACCTTCGATAACCATCATCATCATCATTCGCAGAGCAGCAAACGGCAACATCATTAGCGAGTCCGAGTCGTCCGCAACGTAGTCATTGCACTAGCTGCCAGCCAGCCAGCCAACAACAGCAAAATGAAAACAAAGCAACACACACACACCGAGAGAGCGAGAGAAAGAGTGAAAGAGAGTGAGAGCAAGCACGCGAGAGCGGCGCGTAAGAGCAAAAGTGCTAAAGAGCGTAGAACTGAAATTGCAGCAAAGTGCAAATTCATTGAACTAAATTTAGCTGTGTGTGTGCTCATAAATGCGAGTATACTAAAGAGAGCACACACACACTCTCTCTGTCTCTCTTCCCTAGCAATACAAGCACACAAGCATTAAAACAAAAGCGCGGGAGTTGTTACTCTCGCTGTACGGCATGTTTTTTTGACCCCGTATTTAAAAAGAGTAAAGGGGTCTATTAGGTTTTCAGAAATTAATGTGTGTAACAGCCAGAAGAAGGCGTAGCCGAAATTAAATTGGGAAAAAATTAGTGATTTTTATGTTGTAAGCTAAGCTATATTAACCAAACTCTTAATATAAGTATATTTTATTGGTTTAGAATTAATTACAGGGTCTTCTACAGCCGGCTCTCTTGTCTTACTATTTTATTTCTATTGCTATTGCATTTTTGCATGTGCATTTGATGTTAGATTTTTTTATTGTTATTATTGCATTTGCGATTTCGAGGTGCATGGCAAGACCTCAACTAAGGCTAAACTGGTGCTGCTGTTGTTGTTGTCGTTTTGTCGTTGTGGTTGTTGTTGTTTGTGTGTGTGTGTGATAATAGTATTGCTATAGGCGCTGCCGCATTTGGGGGCTATTGAGATAGGCGCGCGTTTTGATCAGTGCATGTAAAACTATGAAAGCCTTGGGGCGGTATTAAGTTTGGCGCGTGTAACAGTTTGACAACGATTGCTGATAAAACTGTAAGCGGCAGTTTACAGTTCTCCCTGTGTAGTAGCAAAATTTATGATTTAATTTTTGCACATACAAAAACTATTATCGATTTGATTGATTTTTGTTTTCAAATTGTTTATTTTATTTTTAGATTACACATTAATCTGATTAATGTTGTGCAGTTAAAATTTCTCGAATTTCACAGAATTTTTAATGAGTGTAGCGTCAGTAATCAAGCCGAAGAGAGTGGAAGGGAGAGAGAGTGTTGGGGAGAGGGAAAGGCAGGCGATACGTAATTTCGGCATGAGTTGAAGTGAACGTACTTGTGGCTCAGTTGGCAGCGTCAGTCAATGCACGCTGACGTAGCTGCCAACAAAAAAACAACAAGAACAACAACAACATAAACAGAAAAAGCAATGACACTGATCCTGGCGTTGACCTCTGACGACGCAGGGCCATTGCCGGCGGTGGGAGCTGAGTTAAGACAACAACAACAGCAACAGCAGCAGCAGCAATAACAGTAACAACAAGACAAACGACCACAAATTTCAGTTTCATTTTCGATGCTTGATTCTACTTCGTCGGCATCGGCGTCGTCGGCTTAGGTAGCCTCCACATCAAGTTGCTGTTAATTATTATGCTTGAAGCTTTTTTTTGGGCAAGGTCATTAAACACACAAACACACACACAGCCACACAGGCACACAAGCACAAGAAATAAGAAGAGAAATACGCCGCTGCTGCTACTGGCGCTGCTTCTGTTGCCGTCGACGCTAACGGCGGCAACTTCTGTTTAGCCTGTCCACAAAGCTAGCCACTACTTCTACTCTACGTATCTTTGTATATAAATTTTAGTTCGGTTTCGTTCATTCGGTCTTAATCAAGGTGAGTAACCTTGGCCTTATTTTCGAGCAGCGCACTCTTTGCCCTGCGTATGTGTGAGTGAGTGCTTTGTGTCTGTGTGTCATGCTCACGCATTGCCAAAAAAAGCAGAAAAAAAAATTAAGAGCTAACCACGGCGCTCACCGAAAGCGTCGCTCACGAAGGCACAGGGAGTACGAGTGCGAGTGCGAGTGCGAGTACGAAGCACAACAGCGGCTGCGAGTGGAAAAGGGATGGCAAGAGGCCGACAGAGACAATTGTTGCTGCTGGCATTGTGGAAGGTCATGATTTTTTCGGCTGCTTGCGTTTGTGTGTGCTCAAGTGTGTGTGTGTGTGAGTGACTTTACTTGACTTACTGGCATTTTGTTTTGGCGCTGCCGAATCTTAATATGAATGTGAATGTGAATTCGATTTCCTTGCTCGAAAACTTTATGCTAAACTTGAGCTTGAAGCTTTGCTTTGTCACTGAATTCTAAAAGAACTCATGCGGAGCTTTTGTTCGATCATTGCTGGGGCTTAAGCGTCCGTCAAGGCAAGGTGCACGCAAGCGATTATTTTGGGAGTTTTAACGGTGCGTTCTAACCGAAATCAATAAAAGCAGCAATGGGTAACTATTATTCGTGTATTTTATGGGTTAATAAAGAAATGATTGAAATAGTTAACCTTTAGTCGCTTATTTAATGCTAAAACAAGTTAAGTCTGTTACGGAGTATGTTTGAGTCGACCTAAACTTGTTAACAAAAATTATTGAAATATAAGCACGAGCACGTGCTGTACAAATTGGTAACTTGTTGCCTTTTTAGGCCTAAATGTAAGTACGCAAGTGTATGCATGACTGTAGTCGAGTATCTTTGTATCTGTATGTAATTTTGTATCTCAAGCATGCATAATCAAGAGCTGAGCAGAGACACGCCACAGTTTGCACTTGGCCTTGGCAAATGCCGCTTCGTGGTCACCTTGAACCTCAATGTGCCGAATGTTGAGCGGTCCAAGTGTGTGTGTGTGTGTGTGGTGTGTGTGTTGTGGGGGCAGCAACAACTTTAAAATAAAAATGAAACCCAAAACAGAAACAGAAACTGAGATTGAGATTGAAAATGATTCGCAGTTTGCGTTGAGTTGGCAGTATGTGCTTTTTGCTACATTTCCAGTCACATTATACGTTGAACTTGCCGCAAACAGCAAACAATAACAGAACCTAGAAGACACAAAAACCCAAAAAAATACAAAAATAATATATTAACGGTCGCAGACCTACAAAAACAAAACGTGACTTAAGGCTAAACAAACTGAGCTACGGCAACTTTTAAGTTTATGCGTCTGCGATGAGTTTTAATATTGAAAACTCAGCCAACTATACACACACACACACACACTTGTATATAATTTTAGAACTAGTTTTTGTTTCTTTTTATTTTTCTTTTTAATTTTTTTTTTTTTTTATCGTAGTGTGCATGATATACATCTGAAGAACCCAAGGCCGAAAGCTTCTAAACCTTAGCTAACTGCCTGCCTGCCTACCTGTCGGTGTATGTGTGTATTGGGGTTTAGGTACAACTGCTGTGGTATGCTCGAAATCCGTTTGTTTGCCTCGCCATTCACATGCGTATACGTAATAATTTCTAAGGTTGCGCTTTATCAAGCATACGCAGCGGTGAACGCTTATCAGTCACTAAAGTTTATTTGATGAAAAAAAACACTACCAAAAACCCCATTAAGGTAAAAACATATCTAACCAGCTGTTTTTAGCAGTTTTTCTTTGCTTTCGTCGATCCGTGGGGGAATTGACAGCTTTATGGCCAAATATTTAAACGTGTATCAAGATCGAGGCGACAAGTGCTTAATGTAGAATCCAAAAAAAAGTAGAGCCACATTTGAATATGTTTATCAAACTGGTTAAGTCAACAAAAAGCTAAAATAAAAGACTGAAATGAACTCACAAAATCGCCAAGAATTTCCATCTCATGGATATTTAAGCCAATTTGTTGCCAGCTTTTGCCAATTCCAAGTGACGATAAATGCATTTCTCATTTTAGAAACAAATTACAGGCGCGCACAACAAAGTGCATAGTACATAAATGCATAGCGCACATGTGCAGTGCATACTAGTGCACTAGTGTGTGTTTGTGTGTGTAGCCGACATCGGCGGCAACATGCTTAGTATATATTTTGAATGGTTGCGCTTTATATTGGCCTCCGAATGTGTCTAGCTTCAATAGCAGGCCAGGGTCATGCGACACCGGGGAGGAAAAACTGACGCGAACCGACGCAAGGCACATACACTTGCACAGGCATGTAATAATAGTTGCTAAACATGAGTGTGTGTGTGTGTGTGTTTGTGTGTCCGTTATCGGAAGAAAACGCCAAAAGCTTTACACACACACACGAAAACAACAACAAATTTGCGCGCTCGCGTTCATTGCCTTTGCAAATGTTTCGATCTCTCTCTCCCTCTCTCACTCTCTTGCGCTCTTTGGGTGAGCCAGCGCTGAGAGCGCGCTCTTCTGCTTGTGCGGCATTAGAAGAGCAACAATAACAACGGCGTTTGCTGTTAATTGATTGGCTGGCACATATAGGAAGACATCGCACACTACAAAACTGTACTCAAGTCCAGTTTGAGAACAGCAGGAGCTGGGAACAGTAGCAGAGCTTTTGTCTTTATCGCAAACGGTTTATCTCTCAGGGCTCTTTATTTCCCTCATTCCCCCATTTGGCAAATCTCATTTGATTTTTGATGAATTTTGTTTGCTTTTGTCTTTTTGTTGTTTCCTCTTTCTGCGGGAGGAGTGGGAATACCGCCGAAACAGTAGATTTGTGAGGTTGGTCAGTGTCGTTGGATCGCAAACGAATTCGTGCTGAAAATTGTATGTGCTCCCAACGCAAATGACCTTTGTGGGTAGTAACTTTTGCTAATTGTCAACAATCGAAAATGAAAATTACAATAAATTACATTAGAAAAACATTAGAGAGTCGCTTGAAATTTATAACATGTTATTTGATCTACACGATTCGACCTAGAAAATGTATAAAATTGATCAGCGTGCGCGCAGAAGAAAGAAGCAAAATCTTCAAGATGAATGATCTCGGCTTGAAATGATAATTTAT
This sequence comes from Drosophila dunni, assembly GCA_018152125.1. Classification (NCBI taxonomy): domain Eukaryota; kingdom Metazoa; phylum Arthropoda; class Insecta; order Diptera; family Drosophilidae; genus Drosophila; species Drosophila dunni. Next base: position 6,561,835 of record JAECXC010000286.1, read on the forward strand.
GAAGCTTGTCACTAACGTGTCTCGAAGGTCTCACCCATCATTTGAATTGCCAATCTTTGGTTTTTCGCCTCGATTAGCCATAAACAAAAATTCAAAAAACTATAGCTAAAAAAGAGAAGCATAAACTGTATGTATTTAAGCATAAAGAAATAAAAATAATAATAAATTTTGCGCCGTTGTTAGCAGTTTTATTGTTGCTACTTTTTGTATCGAATTTTAATTATTGGTAAATTGTAATATTGAAGCAGAAATCAAAAAATAAAAAAATTCAACACAAAATTGGGGCATTGCCTCAACGTAGCCACAGGTAATTGGAGAACTTAAGAACCAAAGTTGTAAAAAAATATAAAGAAAAAAACTCGATTGAAAATTCGGCAAAATTGTGATTGAAAAATGATTCATCATGATTTTGGTTTAGAAAACGAAAGCAGACAGAAGTTAATGTTACTTGAGTAGGTTTCTATAGAAATGCAATCCTGTTCTTAACATGACTCACTTCATTCACAATTCAAATCACAAAGATTTACAATGCATTTGCTGATTTTTCCTGCACAGACATGTTGGTGCATGCAAAAGCTTTTGCTGTTTTTGCCACTTTCTCGCGTTTGCTTCCTGTTTTTGTTTAATCGAATGCAACTCTGAAATAATCGCGAATGCAACACTCGATTGCACGCCAAAGTTCTGGAAAGCAGCGAGAGAACACCGTGCACGCTGCGTATGCGCAATGTCAGATAAAGTACATGACGTAGTTGAAATTCTATAGATTATATTTGTGTGTAGATTTAAAGATAACTTACCATTTGCAGCAAAAGTAATCCAATTTGGCGTGTATCCATTATGTTTCCAGTAGAAGCTACTGAATGTGTACGCTTGTTGTTGTTCTGTTGTTGATTAGCTTTTTCGAGTTTAGTACTAAAAATAGTTGCACTTAAATGCAGCACAAAATGGCTGCCTAGCAAATATTTGCATTAAAAGCAATTGTAAATATTGCGTATACGTATTTAAAAATCTAACAACACTTTGAGGCACTGTGAAGCTCTGCTGGGCAGTAAACAGTAGACAGTCGACACTAGGCAGTGGGCAGTGGGCGTGTCAACATTAACATTAAGATTAAGCAGTGATGTCAAAATACAACAATTACACAAGATATTTGCCAATTGCGTGGCATTTTGGCAGTGAATTTTTATTTCGATTCAGATTCAATTTTAACACTCACACACTATCCGAACTGTATTTATTTATTTCACTTTTACTATTTCATTTTAGTTGTGGAGTTTCATTTGACGAGTTTGCGATTATTCCCGGCTGTCTGTCAGTTTTTTTTGTTTTGTGGGTAAATTAGCAGCACGGCGGTGGGGGGTGGCGGCGTTAAGGGGTGGGGATGGCAGCGAACGCGCACGTTAACGCTGCAGTTACAATTACGTTTGGAAATTGATTTTGCTTTTTTTGTTTTTTTTTTGTATTTTTTTTGTTTTTTGTTTTTGGGCGAAGGTTTTTATATATTTGTTTGCTGCTGATCGACTGTGTTGCCCTGTTCGGAATTTTGCGACCGTCCGTTACAGCAGTCAGATGAAGACTAAACGCAAGCGAACGCGTTATTTTTGCACACAGCAGTGCACTGAGACTCACACATACGCGAACGCCACTCACTAACTCACACACACACACACACACGCACACACTGAGAAACGTTCACTGTGGCAGAGACACGCGCGCGGCTGCTCAAGTTCATGCTCTGAACTTCAAAGCTCAGTTACCTTCATGCACGTTCGTTATGCATGTGTGTGTGAGCAGCAACATGAACGCTCACCAAATGAGAGTAAGCACTGAGAGCGTCAGTGAGAGTGTATTGCACATGACACATGTTGTCGTGTCGCTTTTTGCACTTTAAGAGAGCGAAAGTGTTATTGCATTTGCTACGTTACAGTTGCAGGCAAGAGTGAAATGAAAGAGAGTCAAAGAGCATTATTAGTGTATGATTCCTTTTTATTTCGTCTGCTATCAAACATAAAAAATGCTTACCAAACAAAAAATTGTGTAAAAACTTAAGCTTTGTTATTTTAACTGTATGGAAACAAGCCACGCCAAACTTTCTTCTCTGCTTAGATTAGTTGGACTTTTGATACCCATGGCTGGAAAAGATGTCATCTATGTCGTCTTCAAAGAGGTAGGTACTTTGGGCAAGCCGAACTCATCCGTTTCAATGGTGCTCTGCAAATGTTTAATTTAAAATTATTAGTTGTTTAAAAATATTACGTAGAATTCTTTTAATACCTTTCCCGGCACAATACTGTCAGCGCCTGGCTCTCTGCTTGGAATTTCGGGCGCCTTAACAACATCATCCAAATAACTGGAGTCATCGTCCAAGGCCATCTCATCGCCCAAAGCATCAAGTTCAGCCTGCAAATCATCGTCGTCCACCTCGGGCATGCCATACGTGCGACCCATGGCCTCCTGAACCTCATCGGCCTGCTCCAACATATCAGCCATATCGTCTTGGATGTCCTACAAGCATGATAAAACGTTAATATAAGTCTCATTTTATAGGCTATGAAACAGTGGTGTCCAAAATGCAAGCGATGCTTCAGAAGAAAAATCTGCAGCGTTTGCGTTTCTCTCGTCAGTCGACGTTACACACACTACTGTAACTCTATATAGTTTGTGTGTGTGTGCCGCAACAACTACTCATTAAAGTACTCACTTCGATTTGATCAATATTGATCTTTTTGTATTCAGTTTTCATTTGCTTGACGCCATCCTTCATGGCAGCCACTGTGGCCTGAGTATCCTTGAGCGATTGTGCCGCATAGTTCGCCTGTTCCATGTTGAACGACTGATTGCGTAGAGATTCGGCTTGTTGTTCATAGCTAAAATGGACAAGACGCAATTATTGACACTGTTCTATATGTATAAAGCTTAAGAGTAGTTACGCCTTCTTTTGTTTAAGCACACGCAGCGCCCTTTGTTTCACCGAGTTTTTAGCTGGCGATTCGCGCATTTTGCTCATTTGCTCGCGATATTTTCGCAGCTCTGTTTCCAATTTTGCAATCTTCTCCTCAATGTTGGTAGCCCGAGCATCAACCTGCCATAAAAAAACATTAACATAAAATCTAAATATACAGTATGTTTTTTCTTTGTTTACTTACGCCTTGGATGCAGTCGTTTAGACTTGGTCCAGGTTCCTTGGGTTTTCCACGTCCAAAAAGGCGATTCATTTTTTAGCTTTGCGAAATTTAATTAACAAAATTTAAATTCTTATTTGCAAATTTGCTGTAGAATTTTGTTTGATGACTAATTTACTTCGTTTTGTCCAATTTGTAAACAGCTGTGAGTAAAGTATCGATAAGCAACCACACTGTACTCGATAACATAACACCCGCCCTGGTAACGCAGAACTTAACATCGCATACTGTTATTGCTATTTTATGTTAACAGTTGTGTTGAATAAATCAAATGAATAATGAAATATACTCAACGAAATAATTATTATTTTACAGAATACTAATAAAATCACAACATACATACATTAATTAACACTAATTTAAAGCTTTTAAAGAGCTAAAGTAAAGTTAAGATAAATGTTATCAGCATTACAAAAAGTGCGCGCTGTTAACAACAGCTGAGCAGAAATGTTAAGTTTCTGGCAGAGAAAGACAACTCTGTTTCTGAGTTGCCGCAGTCGCGATTGAGATTTTTCTATAAAAGCAAGCGCGTTTGTTGCAGTTGCAACAAATATATTATTTTTTAGTATCGCGAGCTACAGACAAGTGGAAAATGATATGAAATTAACACGCTAGCATTCTACCGACAACGAAGCGGTACTAAAATGGTTATAGCTATAGAAAATGAAAGTAGTAAATATTGCTAAAAATATACAAGAAGCATCTACGCCGTGAACTGTGTTATTAAATAAGTTTTGCAATAGTATGTGTGCGTGTGTGTCGCCTTAACTCAATTGGCGAAAACTCAATTATTTTGCACAGAGCAAAACGTGGTTGTCGTCACTAATTGTACCATCCAGGTCCTTTGACGTCACAGATCACGACAGCTGTTTTCGTGACGCATTCGACCATGTCGTACTTCGTTGCTGCAAGCGACTAGAAATTTTAAGCTTACGAGACAAGCACAAACAAGATAGCAAGCAAGCATCATGGATAGCGCTATGTACTACAAAGCTTTGCGCGACAGCGCAGTCGACGAAATCGCCGCCACAGAGGCTACAGTGGAGAGCAGCGGCAGCATAACGACGTCAGCACCACGCGCCGAGGATGGCGTCTCAATGGATAACTTCTATCCGGCGTTGGTGCAGTGCTTCGGCATAATTATTTGTGGGTAAGTTGGGCAGAAGTAAGTATGGGTATGCCTGCAAGGGAGTGTTCATTATATTTGGAATTGAATTGTTGAAGTAATTTAATAATATAATTGTTAAGCAAATATATTTATTTTCTACACACATATTGTTGCTTACACACATATATTTTATTTGCCTTAATAATAGTTATCTACTCACTAGCGCAGGGTATTTTTAGTCGCCCACTCGCTTGTCTTATTTCCAAAGAGAGTTCATGGACTCCGTACCTTGAACTTTTGCTCTCTTTGTGTGGGAATAACATTTGTGCTCTTTGTTGTTGTTGTTGTTGCTCTTGTTATTGGTTTTTGTTGTTATCTCGTTTTGCATTTTGTGAAGCTCTTGCTGCTCAGCTCTGCGTTATTTTGCCTAATTTACTCCGTCCAAACAAACTTTATTTGCTATTTGTTTATTAGTTATTGGTCACTCGCTCGTTCAATGACCGGTTTGATTTCATTTTCAGACTCTTATTTCCTTAATTCCACGAGCATACAAAAGAGAAACCAAAAAAACACAAATTTTAATGAATGAATGTGCTGTACTTAAATTGAAATGTACTTACATTACTTTTTGCATCCGTGGAAATTTCAATTTCAATTGCTTTACATGTTTACATATTTATGTGTAAAATTTTCCCCAATGAGTCAACGAAACGGTTATACCCACTGAGTGTGGGTTATAACACGGCAAACCAAAACAGTTGCATTCTAAATTAGTCACAGTAACTACGCCTCAGATACAAATTTGGACACACAAAAAGTCAAACCGTGAAGCGTGTAAATTGCTGTCAGATTTATCTAAGGCTTTTTTTAACACTCGGCAGCTGAAATGACAAAAAAAAAAAAAACAGTAGTAATTGCAATGCAAAAACAACAACAATTACTTTGTTTAAAACTAGTCAAAGTTAGATTTGGTTTTTAAACGGCGATTGGGAAATATTTAATTGTTACTCGTAATTGCAATAAGCGAAAGTAAAAACGTTTAGAGAGTGCGATAAATAATACTCGTAGCATAACATAATATAAACAATTACAAATGACCTTGCACAAGTTGCCAGTAAACAAAGTACAAAAAAAATCGAACATCGATTGCTGCATTTTGCGATTGTGTAATCGCCAATCGACTGACAATGCAACGAGTCTATTTAGCATACAGTGGAGACTGGCTAAGGAAAACGCTGCCAAATTTAAATATGTTTCAAAACTTTTCAGTTTTATGTGCCGGCAAAATTTACTAAAATTTTAGAAATGTATCTTAGTCTACACGTTGTTTGATTTTTAAGTTCATTATGTTAGTGAATGTATCTTATTCCTCCCTTTATGTTTATACACTCCAATAGAAGTGTTAGAGGCTTCACTGTACCTGCATAACAGTACTTTTATATACTATTCCTATTGATTTATGCATGTCTGTTTTTTGTTTGTTTAGCATTTAGTCTATACTGTATGCTCAGCTGTTTTAAGTGCTGTTAGATTCACGATTATGACGTATACGCCCTGTGCTTTGTTACTGCCATCAATTAGTCGACAACAAAAACTTCAAACTCACATTTGTATCTATTGCGCGATCAGAATGTAAAGTGCATTACATGATAGTTTACAATTGAGCTGGAAAATGTTACTTCATAGCAAGACTCTAGTAAAAAAGGTGACACAACTTGTCAGGTTATAATAAAACTGACATATGTTTAAACTCTAGCTTAGTATATATTTTAATTAAAGTGTAATGGGATTGACATTTTAATTACTTGGGAAATTCTGTCAGTTTCTTTCCAAATAAAATTATTAGTTTAAGCTGGTTTAAGCTCAGTTTGCTTAATAAATTAATTATTAGTTGCTGGAATTTTTCACTTAAATTTGACATGGTTAATTTTTAGCTTTAAAGCGGCTAGTAGAACTAATTAATCATTCATAGTTCTCGGAAATTATTTTTGTGTTACACAGAATTACAAAAAACATAACAAGTTTGTATAAATAACTTATGTATTTATGTCACAAATAGCAGACCTTGTCTATAGGCAAATAAGTGTCACATTCTGCACAGCTGTTCTGTATTTTTCTGCTTTTTGTGGACAAGTGAAAGAATTTGGAACTATATATTATAAGTGTAGGCGTTATCAGGAAACCAGCTGCTGTGGCTTGGTGATGCACGTGAACTGTTTTCACATGATTGTGGTCACTTGCAATGCTCCAGAGACTGGAAATCCATTCAAAAAACAGTTGTACAGAAATCTACTAAAGTGAATCAACTGAATGCCAGTATCATCATTAAAAATTCTTTACATTTTACCTATAAATCTGACTCAACTATTGTTTAAAGAGCATTCAAGTGTCGACTTTGTTTAATTAAACAGCAGTGCCCATTAAAATAAATATAGATAAGCTGCTTATCAGTGATTATAGTGCGGCAGACAGACAATGAACAAAGGCAGCCTTTTTTAGTCGTGATTACTTTTAAAACGCGTCTCTAATTTAGTACAGTTCGTAGTTAATTTGAGCTACTGCATTTAATAGGCAGTTAACCAGTAAAGACTGTGATTCATCCCAAACACGCCCCGTTAATATCGTCACCAGCAATTTAATTCAGGTTTTTATTTACTGATTTTCTGGGGAAGTACTCCAGTTTTTTTATACCTTGAGCAACAGCTGCATTAAGCCAGTTGCATATATTAAAATTTATTTATTTATTTTTAGAAACATTTTTTATTTTATATATAAATTTGGTTTTTTGGGCGTACCCCAACAAAAACCACGTTAAGAAACATTATTACGAAAAAAACGAAATAAAATGCAAAACTGGTTTCCATCCAATTTCCAATTTAATTGCAGTTGTGACAAGTTCACGTGACATTTTGTTGTTGTTGTTGTTGTAGCTGCTGTTGTTGTTGTTGTTGTTGTATTGCATGTTGGTATTGCGCGTGTCTCCGATTTTGTGTCTGGTTCCGCACTTCCATATTTACATATCAATTAGAATGAGAATTATTTAAAAGGGTGTGACTTGATACATTTATTTGGTAATTATATTTTATTTGTTGTTTCAGGTAATTATAATTATTATTTACAATATAATTAAAAGCAATTTATTTATATTTTGTGTAAATATGTTGTGTTAACATTAATAGTATCAGTTTTAAATTTGTTTGCTTATAGATAACATTGATTAGTCAGCCATTGTTTAAATTAAATGGGTTTTATGTTAATCACAATAATTAAAAACTTATATAAATATAGTAACCTTATTATAACTCATTTTTAATGGATATAATTTAAGCACAGCAGATTTTACATTCATAGTTAATATTATAAGGGTTCATTCTTAAGTGATATAATATAATTTTATAATAATTAATAATATAATAATAATAAGTATAATTAAGCACAAGCTTAGAACAGTATTAAGGTTTGATAATAAATAAAAGAAATTGAGATCATAATTAGTTAAAAATAAGTAACATTTTAAAATAATATTGCTCCATGTCTAAGTGAGTTTTACAGAAGTTTTTGTTCGGAAGTATGAAACCTTAAATAAATTTATATGTCTAATTAAAAAAGATTTTACATTAATATATAATGTTAGGATTCATTCTTAGTTAATATAAAAATATACAAAAAGCATTGAACTGTATTTAAGATCAAAATTAGTTAGAAATAAGTAAAGTATTGAAAATAAGTAACACAAATAAAAAAAACTTTATCTTAAATGTTTTAATCATATTATAAGTAATACATGTAAACTGTTGACTTAATGAATAAAATTTTAAAACCTCTTGGAAATAAAATTATATATACACTTTAGAATCGAAGACTTTGAGGACGCAGTTTAAATTAATGTAATAAATTCTAGTATTTTTTGATATCTTTGACCAATTTTAATCCCCTTTAATTACATTCAAACCCTTTTGCAGCTACATAGCCGGTCGCTTCAAGATCATTAGCAATGCGGAAACTAAAGGATTGGCCACATTTGTGGGAACTTTTGCGCTGCCCTCGCTTATCTTTCTATCCCTGGTGGAGCTCAACTGGAGTGCCGTGAACTGGACCTTCATGCTCGCTATGCTCATCTCCAAGGCGATTGTATTCTTTGCCGTTCTGGTCATATGTCTGCTAGTGGCACGACCTTTGAACTATGCACGTGCCGGCTTAATGGCTATTTTCTGCACGCAGAGCAATGATTTTGCCATCGGTTATCCCATAGGTGAGTACTGAAGCTTGAAGTTTCATAGAGCGCTGCCTAATCTCTATATAAACTTGTTTTAGTTATGGCTCTCTATAAGGAAGTGCATCCGGAGTATGCTTCGTATTTGTATCTCATGGCTCCCATTTCATTGGCCATACTCAACCCAGTTGGTTTGGTGCTCATGGAGATTAGCAAGATCATCAAGAACAAAGAGGAAGTCACACGTAATCCGCCACTCTGTCCGGAAACCTGTCCAGCTGAGCAACTGAGCAAACAACGTCGTTGTCTGGGCGAAAATACGATACTGGTTTGGAATACCATCAAATCGCTGTTTATTAATCCATTGCTGTTGATGACGCTGCTGGGAGTTGCCGGTGGTTTCTTGTTTCCCAAGGGTCTGCCCGAAATGGTGGCCAGTGTTTTGCGTGTCTTTGGACAGAGTTTCTCGGCCACGGCTCTGTTCCTCCTGGGCTTGAAGATTGTGGGCGGCGGCACGGGCACAGAACGTAAGAGTATGGGCATGGGTTTGCTGCTGCCCAGTGTGCTCATATTGGTCAAGATGTGAGTAGCGCTAAGTGTACACCAATTAAACCTAAATAACTATATAAATGTGTCTCTTTATAGCTTGGTTTTGCCGCTGGTTTGCCGCCAGACAGTCAACATTATACAGGCTGGAGCTAACTTCAATGACACCACTGAGCTGAGCACCTTTGGCTTTCTTTATGGCACTTTTCCAGCTGCTCCGGGTGCCTTTGTTATAGCCACGCAATACAACGTGGAAGTGGAGTTGGTAAATGACTTTTAAGCCATAGTTTGAAAGCAAATGGTTAGTTAACAATCTTCTATTCCTCCATAGATTGCACGCAGCATGGTCTTGTGCACGTTTATCTCTGCGCCGCTCATGTTTATCTCGGCCAAAATGATTTCATTGACCAATTTGAAGCCCTTGGACTATTTGCATGAGCTGGATGCTTTCTCCTTTGACATAAGTGTGGCTGGCGCAGCTGCCTGTTGCTGGATGTTGGCCCTGTTGATAGTTACCAAGCGTTTCAAACGCATGCCACAACGCATTACAGCCTGCTTGGTTTTATCACAGGTAAATCATAGTTGAAGCCATTTAAAAATTAGTCACGCAGTTGTTAAATTTTGTATATTTTTTGTAGTTAATGTGCTGCATTGGCGTCATACTCTGGTCGAAGCTGGATCATGTGGCGCGTTGGCCGCTTTATCTGCAATTCTTTCTGTTCAACATTGGCACCTACAGCTCCCGCTTGTGGACAGCTCTCTTGGCCATCACTTTGCTCTTTCTGCAGTGTCGCAGCTTGTGCTTTGTGCTTAAACTCTGGCCTTATATGGTAAGCGGTTTGTCTAAGCTTTAGTTGACTCAATTTACTATTTCTGCTGCTTCTTTTAAGCTGGTCTTTGCATGGGGTGTGCCTGCTGTCATCTCTGGCCTGCTGATTGCCTTCGATTCCAAGTCCATGCCCAGCGAGAAACAAAATCCCAGCTTTCAATATGGCAATGCACAAGCAGCAATTGCTGTCTTTATGCTTGTCATGTGCTTTATAGGTGTGTAGTGGTTTTAACCAGTCCTAAATCCTTTTAAAGTGATGAGATATTCTGATACGTTGACGCGTTACGATAGCTCGACAAGAGCTTACAATGATGCACGTAAAGTTTTCAATCTGAAACCAAACAATTTAAATCTAAACGCGGGTTTTAACTGAGCTATAGACTAATATGTAATCTACCTATTACAGTCACTGTGGGCTGCCTCGTGCTGCACCAGCGCTACAAGAAGCGCTATGAAAAGTACCTGACTTATACGCGTGAGTTATCCAATCCGGATTCGGGTATGCCCCACAAAACTCTTCACTTTAATCCCTAATCAAACATTGATCACTTTTGCAGCTTCATTGGATTTACACTCGACGGTTTCCACTGCCAATTTGTTGGCCAATGCGGATCGTTCCTCGATGCGACAAAGTGTGCGCACCACTTCCTACTCATCCTCGTCCGACGATGATGAGATCATACCCACAGCGACTGTGACAGTTAATCGATCCAGCGGCGGTTGTGGCTCGGGCAGCGGCAATTGTTGTTCGGGTTCTACAGTAACCACGCCCACAACCACCTCCACGGTAGTAATGGACATTGAGGACCTGTTGAATCGCAATCGACAGCGAAATGTGATGAAAGATCTCGACAGCATTGACGCAGCGCCTCCAACAGAAGCGTAAGTCTAGTCAGCCCATTAAATAATTATTTTAATTAAACTAATTTTTTGTTATTTTTGTTTGCAGCCACATGTGCAGCAGCTCGTACAACTGCGGCCCCAGCACGTCTCGTCAGGGCTGCCAAAATATCATAGAACGCTATGAGGAGCAGACGCGCAGCGGGTTGGAGCCGTTGGAGCATACGAGCGACTGCGATGACCATCAGACATTGAAGCACACAATCCTATTGATCATACTGCTGTGCTCCATGTTTGTCGGCCTGGCTGTGTCCATTTGGACGCTGGTCATGGAGGGCATGTCGGGCATCTATTTGGAATTAAGCTTTCTCGATGCGTTCCTTAACTTTGGACAGGGTTTAATCGTTTTGGCCGTTTTCATAAGCGACACGGGCGAGTTGTTAATGCCACTGATTAAGTTCTGGCGCAAGATATGGTGAGCTTAACTTGGAAATTAATAACTTGGCACTTACTAATGTCTGTCTCTGTTTAGGTATGGCGCCAATGTGGTTAGTCTACCTCATTGGTCGAATCTGCGTCCCGATACGAAGCAAATATGCGAGCAGTTTCGTAATCATCACTTGGAGAACTGCAAAAAGGATATTGCCAAGGATCGAAGGCGAGTGTATAACAAAAATTAATAGGTTTATGTAGCCAAAGAGTTGTTTTTGTAGGGTTTTTGAGTTAGCACTGATTTGTTGCATTTGTTACACTAATTTTTACTGGCTTTTTATAGCTATTTGCATTTTTTACCGCTTCAATCAGTCTCTGCCTGACTTTGTGCACGTATTCCAACTCAGAGACTATAAAACTAGGAATTTATATCTTTTCCAAGCACCAACTCGTCTTCTCACTATTAATGCCACAGCCATAATAAGTACAGGGTGTTTTTAGCCGTCTCTTCCGCCTGTAGCCTGTCCCACCACTTAATTGTTTTTACTCTCAATTGATATGGCATTCGATTAACCATTTTGAATTGTAATTGCTTTCAGCAGATGGCGCATACGAGTCTATCGCAAGGTCTTCTATGGCAGTGAGTTTGTCAGCTGGCTAATTGAGGTGGGACTCTCGAAGGATCGCATGGAGGCAGTGCATTATGCACGACATCTTGTGGATGGTCGCGTGCTGCGACACATTAATAATGTCTATCACTTCGAGGACAAGCAATTGCTTTACAATTTCTGCAGTCGCATCTAAGCGACAACATGTGGCAGGAGGGAGCAGGATGATGAAGAAGAAGACGATGATGATGCAACTACGCCAAAATATAGTTTGTTTTTTAATTGTTTGTAATCTAAGAGAAAATCATGTAATTTGTGTGCTGTGATTGTACGCTAGGAACAGACACACACACACGCCTACACACTCCCTACCGCACATACACTCATGCTGTCAGCCATGCGTTGTGAGTGTGTGTGCGTGTGACTGTGTGCGCTGTGTGTGTGTAATGTTCGTGTCTATGTAAAATTGTTTATTGCCTATTTATAGAGAACGAAGAGGAGTATGAAGAAGAGCTAGCTTTTTGCATTGTTTATAAAACTAAGTAGATAGTCAATATAGAAGCTAAAACGTTCAGCTATAGTGCAATAATCTAATTAAGTTAATTTACTATAATACAAAACGCTAAAAATACTGTGCATAAAATGGTAGCTTAAAAAATTGAATGACTAAAAACCATACACTACAAACTGTACACACACATAAATAATCGAATCGATATATGCATAAATATATACCTCAAAGCCTCCAATAGGCGCCAAAACAAAACAAAACACTAAAAATTAGAAATGCATTTGTGTCGTCGCGTTCTTTTTTTCAATTTCTCGAATTGAAATCAGTTTCAGCTTTTATTTTGCTGCCAAGCTATTTGCATTTTACACAAACACACAAGTACAGCGCGTTAAAGAAGCTATATACACATATGTACATCTTGTGGTTTTGTTGATTTTAGCCCAGTTTGAAGGTGGGTGTGAAGAGCTTATGTTTGGATGGCAAGTGAGTGGGAGATAATTGCATAATGACAAGTGTTTCGAAGACCACGCTTAAAGGAAATATTAAGACATTTGGCAGAGGCTTTTGATAACTGGGCTCCTAGCAGTCGATCATCTCTGCCGCACTTCCTTCTCTACTTGTTTTGACTACGCTTTTGGCGTGCACGCGTTGAACAATTTGGGAGTAAGTATGAGATATTAACAGCATAATATCAAGTCCAGTCTTTAACCAAACTTCGAGTAATGTGTAAGAGACTTTTTACTACTAGTTCGCTAGCTGGGCTCCTAGCAGTCGATCACCTCTGCCGCACTTCCTTCTCTACTTGTTTTGACTACGCTTTTGGCGTGCACGCGTTGAACAATTTGCGACTTCGTGTTCGTAATACCAATGGGCTTTAATTCCGGACCGCTTTAATGGATATATCCACTCCACGATTCAGATTGAATTCTCGTACGTTTCGGGCGCTCTATTGATTAAAATGTTAATTGTTAAAATAATAAGAGACATTAAAATGCCGCTGATGATGTCCGATGTTTTCATAATTAAACAAAAATAACTTTAACACTACAAAATCCACAGGCCAAAAAAAAAATAAATAAATTGGTTTGTGTGTTTATTATTTTATAATTTTGGATGCACGCCTTTTATATGGCCCAAGTCAACGATTCAATTAAAATTCTTGTTTGTTTGTTATGCAAAATAGTGAGAGACTGTCGGAATTTCTGTAAAATGCAATCGACGGCTGTCTGTCTGTCCGTTTGTCTGCAGCTTCCGTTTTGTATGCAATTCACGTCACTGAAAGCGCACAGAAACTGATACTGAATCTTAATCCGAGTCATCGACAATTTCTGGAGCGATTCATCATGAACCCAACCCCGTAATCTTAAGTTCTTAGAAACCACTAGAAACTAATACGTAAATCGTAACACGCCCTTAGCGGAGCACGAGACTAGTGGTAACTTTAGTAAAACCCCTACAAGTATCTTATCGGAAGGATGTAGACAATTTACTCCAATTGGGGACTACCTCAATCCACTTGTTATCAGTTGTTTGATTTATAAGCAGACACCTCGCTTACCAGTTTAAACTGCTTACATATATAAATAGTGTGCATAACGTACATTTATCGTACTCTATTTTCTGGGAATTATGAAGTCACCCCTTATGGCTTTTACAAAACTATTTTGATAACCTTTGTGTTATATAGAAAACGCTGTAAATACAGCAGTGACACGTAAATATTGTGAAATTTACGATTAGTTTAGAATTTGCATCAATTAAAATTATATATATATCAAACCAATGTTTTTATTTGTTATTCCTTATAAAGAGCACTTACTTTACTTTACATGGAAATTAATTTGTGTTTAGAAATCTCTTGACTTCTAACTGACATTGCCTTCAATTTCACGAGATTCCTACGGCAAATATTTATAGAACTTGTCTGAAAATAGTCCGTGAGCCATAAAACTCTATGATACACTTGTAAAAATAAAATCCATAGTTTCGACACAAGAAATGAATGTTTAGAAAATGATTTGAAACGAGAACAAGAAAAAACGGTTATCTTCGTCTCGCCGAAGATTAAATACCCTTGCAGTCATGAATATTGTGTTACTTTGGTTTCAATCACCAATTATTTCTATAGCTATATGATATAGAATTTAAATGAAATTTGGTCAACAGTTGGAACTCGATTAGAAATTGATTCTCCGTGAATTTGGTTGAAATCAGTCAATAGACACCGAAAATGTTCATACATTTCTTGCATTTCGACCGATTGTTCCTATGGGAGCTATGTGATATAGTGGTCCGATCTGTCCGATTTTTACAAATGATCTGCGTGCAGAGAGAATACACATCTGAGAGACTAGTTAGCATCGAAACAGACGGACAAATGGACATGGCTATATCGAATCGGCTGTTGATGCTGATCAAGAATATATATATACTTTATGTGGTCGGAAACGCCTCCTTCAATGCGTTAAAACATCGTGACAAAAAGAAAATACCCTCTGCAAGGGTATAAACAGTATAGATATTCAAAAGTATATTAGATTATAGATTATAAATTATAAATTTGTATATAAAATTAAACGTAAAGAATTCAACTTGATTTAAACATTAAATAACTTTTATATAACACTGACATTATGACAAATGAAGACATTTGTATAGCATTGCATTATCTTTACAATGCACAAGTATTGCCAAATCCATTTTTATAAACAGTAATCAGTTCTTTATGGCAAAGATAGCGACACCCTCTTGCTACCTTCGTGGGGTGAGTGTATCTTGTTTGCTCACTTCATAATTGCTTAAGGTCGCCAACTGAGTCACGCTCTTGAAAGTCTGTCAAACAATTTCTTTTCAACAGTTATCTGCATTTACTACAGATTGTATATAATACTTAAAAATATAGAACAATGGGCAATTTGAGGCAGCCAAGTAGTGCAATCATTAATCAGGCACTTTAGGGAGCAGACCTAGTTAGGAGTAAATAGCAAATAAATGAATAGGGCTGCAAATAATACGTTATTATTTATGAATTTCATTTTGCAAACTGATGTTTACGCTGCGTGTATTGAGAGAGTTGAGAGGTTGGAGGTCATTCAACCGCTATGGCCACGCAAAGCTGCCAAAAAGTCATTTTTATGTAGCCATAAAAAAAGAGGAAAAAGAATACGAAACAGAAAAACAAACACGTCTGACGCATAAAGCCTACAATGTTGTTACTCACAATTAAGAGGGAACAAAAACATAAGGACATAAATTCCTAGAAATCTATGGGGCCAAAACTCAACATTCATTCGGTGCCCACTCAAAGTCACAGTTCATGTTTGCCTGTGTCTCAAATTAGCTAAAAATAGTCGCCTGCGGTTCGTGTGTAGTGACACGACCGCACCATGACGCCCTACGCAGGACAAAAGCGTCGACGCGACGTCAGCATCCAGTTAACCACTCACATTTCAAGTGTCGCTATGGGCCTGTGCCTCCAGCGGCTTTAACAATTACAACAAATAACAGCAGTACTAACATACATACAAATTACACATACGCCATGTAGTCGCTGCCTAAAATGGGTGCTGCCAACGCCTGCGTCGACGCTGACTGCGGCGTCTGTGTTCCCGCTTCCGTATCGCTTTACGGATAATATCGCACTAAGAATGCATTGCATATTCGCGTCTTTTGATCTGAAATCAAGCATTTCTCTCATTGCCCAGTGCCCATTGCAATAATTATTCATTCATTCGATTTGATTTGATTATTGCGCTTTTAAATGTGCACGACTATTGTTTTGATATTTGGCAAACGCTGAGGCACGAACTGCTGGTCGAATGTGTATTCAAACACAACCAGAAAACAAATTGGGTTTGTTTGTATACCAAGTAAAATAAATATTTAGTCAAATAGAAATGACTAACAAGTAGTGTAATAAGCAATTGATATGCTTGTGCTGCATAAATCGTAGTATATTTGAATGTATAACGTATATGTCATTAGCTGCCATTTGGTATATGATATGTATTTGATTTATCCGACATTCATTAAATTTACGACCATACTTATAGAGTATACGCATTAAAAATTCTACAAACTATTTTGCCCGCACACGCTGCCGCAGTTGACGCCCAAATTTGACGTCGACGTCCGGCACAAGCAGCGCATTATGCGCCTAAGGGAGGCGATCAACCGCACGACCACTAGCAGCGTCGCGACGCTGCGTCGCAACTTCGTCAACAGTTTTGCCGAACACAGCCGAAGTCGTCGTGCGCCAACTGTTGAGCTTCGGTCGCTGCCGCTGTCGGCAAGGAACTTTTTGCCCACCCACTAGAATAGTTAACAGCAGCAGCGCTGTCGCTGTCGCTGCCGGCGTCGTTGTCATCAGTGTCGCTCTCGCTGTCACCGTCGTCGCTCTTGACTTTCGGTTCATTCTACAACGACGTCTCGCTGCAGACGGTGCACGTAACGGAGACGCTGCATCGTAGTGCATATAAAAAATAATACAAATCAAATAAATAAATAAAAAATAGTTTAGCGCGTGCGTAACTTTCAAAAATAGTTGTGGAGACAATCCCAGATTAAGTGGCCAAATTAACGCGAAACTCGTTTTATTTAATTTGCAGCAGCTGCAACAAGTGGCAAAGTGGCAAAGTGTTGAACATTTTCAAATAAATAAATAATTTTTGTTTGCAATTAAGCAAAAATGTCGTCCACAACAACTGCAGCACCTGCAGCGGAGCCTCTATCTTTGACGCTGGTGAAAATAACCATCAACATAGCAACAAACAGTTCAAATGGTACCTCCACGGAGGATGCGGAACTGTACAAAAATCGCAGAAGATTGATCATGAGTACCGTTATAATGGGACTCGGTGTGCTCGGCAATTTCTTGGCTTTGATTATTTTGGCG
Source organism: Drosophila dunni (assembly GCA_018152125.1). Classification (NCBI taxonomy): domain Eukaryota; kingdom Metazoa; phylum Arthropoda; class Insecta; order Diptera; family Drosophilidae; genus Drosophila; species Drosophila dunni. Next base: position 6,578,998 of record JAECXC010000286.1, read on the forward strand.
CGTAAAAAGCACAATAAAAACAGCAAATACACGTTCATGTTGCGGTAAGTTAAAATATGCGCAAATACATGCATGTCTGTGCATGCACATACATGTCCACATGCTATATATGTGTATATCAAACGTATTGATGTGTGTAAGAGTTGTGTGTCAAGTGTGTGGCGAGTTCATGGCAAGCCGTGTGCTGTTGGGGTTTGGGTTTATTCAACTTAGGTGCGGGTCCAAATTTCCATATGAGCCAAACGACATGGACAACTACAACACTATTTCAATTGCCTATATCTTATCTGACTGTTACAAATTTAGCAACAGACGGCGAGTTGCCGAAATCTGAAACCTACACTGCGCAAAAAAAGTAGTCTAAAGCTATAAAAAGTTAAAAAAGAACTTTAAGTTGAAGAATTCAATTATTTATTTTAGTAGTGCTTTAAAAAGTATTAAAAATTAGTGGCTATATAAATTTCTTGGCTTAGCTTATAGAATTGAGTTTGAGTTACCTTGAAGTATAGCATAGAGCATTGTAAAAATACTATAAAATTTTTCTAAGCCAGGTTTTGGGTTACCAACTCGGCAAACTGAATTACCATCGTAAAGCTTAGATAAGATACTTTGCTTCTTCGCAGCTAAAGCTGCTTAAATGTTGCATCTTGATCTCGAAATAACCTCAACATTCAAGCCCATTTTTGTCAGTGTAGATAAGAGTCCGCACGAGCAGAAAATTCCTTCATTTATCATCATAAGAACCCATTAGGTTCACTCCTCGCAGCCCAGCATCAATTTTCGCCTCGTGTTGAATTCAATTTACGCTTTGAATAATCAACAAAATCACTAAACTGCCTAGAACAGCAATTTGAGAAGACTTTAAATATTCAAATATGGTACGGGTAGGAGTACGAGTACGAGTACGGATATATCCCAACACTTTATATAATAAAAATTATCCTGTGTGTGCTCTCGAGTGTCGCGAAAGGCGTCTGTTTGATCTTGGCTTAATTTGATTGAT